>CM055123.1:162210452-163575452 GCA_029206835.1 Rana muscosa
CTCCCGCCTTAATCAGGTTATTCTGTCATTGATCCACCCTGACCAAACAGGCTTTATGCCAGGGAAAAACACTGCCATGAACATTCGTCGCCTATTCATGAATATTCAGGGGTCCCACGATGAAATTGGTTCGAGGGTTGTGGTGGCTCTGGATGCCGCCAAGGCCTTCGACTCCGTGGAGTGGAACTACCTGTGGGAGTGCCTCTCAAGATTTGGATTTGGCCCCAGCTTCATTCGCTGGGTCCAACTCCTCTATCAATCCCCGAGGGCCAGAGTATTTGTGAACGGTTGGCTTTCCGACCAGTTCCCGCTGGAAAGAGGGACCCGACAAGGCTGCCCCCTTTCCCCCATGCTGTACGCATTGGCTGTGGAACCGTTGGCCATTATGGTCCGCGCAGATGCCTGTATCCGAGGCCTCAGGATGGGGAACCTGGAAGAAAAGATCGGGATGTATGCCGATGATACACTCCTGTATCTGGCGGACTCGGGTCCCTCTCTTGTAGCAGCCCTCCAGTCCATAGAACGTATGGGTGGACACTCAGGTCTGAGTATTAATTGGTCCAAGTCCCAGATTCTCCCGATTGACCATTTCCCCCCCTCATTCACGTCTCCTCCTCTGGCTCTTCCAAGGGTCTCCCTGATCAAATACCTTGGGGTGCAGGTCACCAGATCGCTCTCGGACTACAAACTACTGAACATTGAACCCCTGTATGCCCTGATCAAGACCAAGACACAGACCTGGGCCAGACTACCCCTGGGTGTTATGGGTCGCATTAGTCTGGTTAAGATGATACTCCTTCCAAAAATACTGTATTTGGTCTGGCATGCTCCCCTCTATATACCGCAAAAATGTTTCAAAATAATTGAATCCATTCTGAATTCATTTATATGGGGTCATGGCAGACACAAATTATCTTGGAAAATTCTGAAGAACCCCGTGACATTGGGAGGAGCTGCTCTCCCAGACTTCCAGGACTATTATCTTGCCTCCCAACTGTCCCACTTCTATTACTTTGACAAACGTGAGCTACCAAGATACCAGACACTTCTCTGTGAGCATCCCGACGACCCAGCCCATACCCCACTTCAGTCAGTCCTTAGAACCCCATCGACGAGATGCCCCTCCCAACACAAAGCTGAAATGTTGGCTCACCACCGGAGGGTATGGCGGATGGCACTACAAAAAATTGGAACCCCGCAAGTACACTCTCATACCCCTCTCTGGTTCAATACATGTTTGCCAGAATTATTGTCCATCCCAGACCCCGCGGTGTGGACACGCCATGGGATCTTATATTTACACCAGATCATGACCACCACAGGCCTTAAAACATTTCAAATGCTAAAAGATGAATTTTCCCTCCCCAATTGCCGTTTCTTCAGGTATCTGCAACTCCGCCACGCTATACAGGCCCAGTTCTCTGGCTCCAACCCGTCCATGGCAGTCCCCTCTATAGTGGACACAGTCACGGGGAATGAGCCCGCCAAACTCATCTCCACTCTGTACTCCACCATTCGTCTCCCTAGCGCCACAGCATTGGCCTACGTGGCCAAGACCAGATGGGAGGTGGATGTTGGACTAGTGGAGGATGAGTTGGGATGAGATCTTGGAAGACGTGAAAAAAGTCTCCCCCAAGCTATCGGACCGCCTCACACAGTTGTACATTATACACAGAACGTACCTGACCCCTCAGAGAATAGCACGTTTCAAACCCACGTACAATCCAGGATGCCGCCTCTGCGACCACACCCCGGGCTCCTTTTACCACCTTATTTGGTCCTGCCCCATTATCCAGACATACTGGACACAGGTGATATGCTTCCTACACGACCAGATGGGCTCCCCTGCTACCCTTGACCCAAAGATGTGCCTACTTGGCCTGTTGCCAGAACTAGATGCTGACAAACCCCTGCGTACCTTCTTACATGAGACGCTATTCTTGGCGAGAAAAGTAGTGGCCCGAAACTGGATGCAGGCTCTGTCCCCCACAGTCCAGTGCTGGAAAAAGGCGGTTAACGATGCTCTCCCATATAAAAAACTGATTTATGTGCATAGAGGGTGTCCCCTAAAGTATGAGAGGGTATGGGATAGATGGTTGGCGGATGGGGAAACGTGTACTTGACATGTTGATTTCTCATCTTTGTTGTATGCCGGCTCCACTCTCATCGGTGTCTTCATCTTTTATGTCACACAGATGTTTCATTATGTTCATGTATGTACTATTGCTTTGGCCATATTGGATTTTACTGATGTATGTACCATGCATATACTTCTTAATAAAGTTGGTTTTTTTCAATTAAAAAAAAACAGTGGCACGCTCATGTAATAATTGTCCACATACAAGTGATACCCCTTTCCGAATAAGGGTGACGGCTTGAAAGACAAGCGGCCAGAAAATTTAATTAGGGACTCATCAACGCAGACAACTTGATCGGGAATAAACAAGGCTGCAAAACGTTCGTTGAAGTGGTTTATGAGGGGCCAAATTTTGTAGAGCCGATCGTATTCAGGGTCTCCACGTGGACGACAAAGTTCATTGTCGTTGAAATGCATGAACCACAAGATCTGCTCGTATCGTTTCCTGGGCATGGAGGCAGAGAACACGGCATATAGTCAATAGGGCGTGTGGACAAATAGGCGCGCAATGACGGGAATTTATGTGTGCCCATGTTGAGGGAAAGGCCCAGAAAGGTCTTAAATTCGGAAACTGTAATTGGTTTCCAATCTCTGGCAATGGAAGGAAACTGGGGACTAGCGGCGATGAATTGACCAGCATATAAATTACTCTGGTCCACAATAGATCTATAGAGATCTTCCGTGAAAAACAGCGAAAAAAAATCAAGTGGCGTAAAATCAGCTGTTTCCACCTGAATACCGGGTTGGGCAGTGAATGGGGGAAGTACGTGTTCTGCAGAAGTGTTGGGCACCCAATCAGGATAGGCGAATTCTGCAGGAAGGGCACTATGGGCATGACGGGCCTGCCTTTGTCTTCTTATTGGTGGCAGCGGGACATTACTTGTGCTTGCCACCTAGCCAGCTTGAACTGCACTTATGGGACTCGCCACGTCACCACGTGATACTGGAGTGCTGGATGTAGGCCCAGGCTGTACTAGGCCGCTGGTGCTTGCCAGTTCACCAGAAGGAATAGCTGCGCTAGTACTACTCTGCTCCATAATACGAGAGCCCTGCGGTTCTTGCTCCTCAACAACATCAGAAGATCGGGATCGGGTACGCCTGACCTTAGCAGGGACCTCATCTTCGTCATCAGTGCTATCTGACATGGAGCCGCTGTCTTCGCTGTCTTCTACGGGAATGTATTCTGAGCCTGAATCTGATGCCCCATACACATGATCGTTTTTCTTGTCATTTTTTTTCTTGCTGTTTTTCACGTAGTTTTTTTCATGTTTCCTCTCAAGCCTGTCTTGCATACACACGATCATTTTAAAAAACGATCAAGCAAAGCGCAGTGACGTATACCACGTACGACGGCACTATAAAGGGGAAGTTCCGCTCGAATGGCGCCACCCTTCATGTTAGTAAAGTTTGTTGAGCAACGATTCACACTTTTCAGCCTCGTGCTTTTCAGTCCGTTACTGCGTGACGAATGTGCTATCTCCATTATGAACGCTAGTTTTACCAGAACGAGCGCTCCCGTCTCATACTTGATTCTGAGCATGCGCGTTTTTTTTCACGTCGTTAAAGCATACATGAAAAACGACGTGAAAAAAGAGAGCATGTTCGAAATTTTTAATGCCCGTTTTTCACGTCGTTAAAAATGCTCTGGAGCATACACACGATCATTTTTAATGGCCATTTTTAAAAATGGCATTTTTAACGGCATGAAAAACGATCGTGTGTATGGGGCATGACAGATACGTGACCTCCTCTTCACTATCTGTCATGCTCAGAATCTCGTAGGCCTCTTTACCTTGCCATTTTGGGCTCTAAATTTAGTGGTACACTAGTAAGATTCACAGGTAAAAAAGCACCTGACTGTCAGCAAATGTATCAAATTTATCAAACGCTTCAAAAAAAACTGTTAGCGATCGCAGGGATCAGGCCTGTCTCTGCGAACGCTGCAGTTATGTGTGTTGTGTTTGGTAAGTGACAGTGATCGATACTGCACTTGGCTGGGCTGGGCTGGGCGGAAGGGCTAAACGCAGGTGCTAGCAGGTATCTGGGCTGATCCCGCTTACACTGCGTTTTTGGGAACCCTAAACCGCTGGGGACGCTAGTATAGATCTGATCAGATACTATACCACTAAGGGAGGTGTATGCTTTGCACGTGGGTGTTAGCTTTACTGGCACTAACCTGATGCTGCCTGGAGCGACGCAGACCCTCTCTGAGTCTAAAACCTAATTGATATCACCCGCCGGGCGATCAGGGGGTTAAACCTTTTTTGGTTTATGTACGGCGGGTGCCCTGATGCTACAAAAAGCAAACTAACCAACCAGTGTCACCCGTAACACTTATACAGTGATCACTGGTGAAAGGGTTAACTAGGGGCAGTCAGGGGGTTAAAACTTTTATTAGGTAATATTTGGGGGTACCTGACGGGTAACCTAAATAACTAAATAACTAACTGGCTAATCAATGTCACTAGTGACACTTATAAAGTGATCACTGGTGAAAGGGTTAACTCTAGGGGCAATCAGGGGGTTAAAATAATATATGGGGATACCTGACGCTATAAAAACCTGCGGCGAACCTAAAAATAAATAACTGGCACCACCGACACTAATACATCGGTCGTAAAAACGATTGCTTAGTGACGCTGGCGTTAGGGGGTGAAAGGGTTACCTGGGGGGCGATCAAGGGGTTAAACCTTTATTGGGGGGGTTAGGGGGCTACCCTGGACCTAAAGGGGCCTAAACCTAACTGCCCTGCAACTGTTTACTGTCACAAATGACACTGATTTCAGTGATCAGTAAAAAAATGACCACTGCAAACGGTGACACTGTGACTGGGGGTTCTGGGGGTGACTGGGTGAAAGTGGGCCTATGTGTACCTACGTGTTAGTGTAGTGTTGGTGCACTTACTGTGAGATGTCTTCTCTCCTCGCGTCGGATCGAAAAGACCGCCGCATGGAGAGATGACATCACTTCCTCTGCCTGTGTTTATATTACATAGGCAGAGGAAGATTGTCATTCGCCAGGAGCGATCGCGAGGGGGTGGCCGGAAACCAATGGCCGCCCCCTCATCACGGATCACTCCCGCACAGAAAACTACCGCTTACTGTACCGGAGGGGGGTCCAATTGGACCCCCCACCCATACGAAGGCAGGCACGTACAGGTACGTGATTGTGCCTGTCTGTGCCATTTTGCCGACGTATATGTACAGTGAGCGGTTGTTAAGTGGTTAAAGGACTTGTCCCAAGCTGTGTGTGTGTTTTGTTTACCTTTTTGGTCACTTTTTTGGGTGTAATAGTAGGGGTACAATGTACCCCGTTACCAATTAACATAGGGGGGTGGGATCTGGGGGTCCCCTTTGTTAAAGGGGACTTCCAGATTCCAATAAGCCCCATGCCCGCAGACCCCCACAACCACCGGGCAAGGGTTGTAGGGATGAGGCCCTTGTCCCCATCAACATGGGGACATCCTCCCCATGTTAAGGGCATGTGGCCTGGTACTGTTCAGGAGGGGGGCCACTCTCTCGTCCCCCCTCTTTTCATGCGGCCTGCCAGGTTGCGTGCTCGGATAAGGGTCTGGTGTGGATTTTTGGGGGAACCCCAGGCCATTTTTTTTTTGTGCGGGGTTCCCCTTAAAATCCATACCAGACCTTAAGGGTCTGGTATGGATTTTGAGGTGGACCCCTACGCCATTTTTTTTTATTTGGCGCAGGGTTCCCCTTAATATCCATACCAGACCTGAAGGGCCTGGTAATGGAATATTGGGGGACCTCCACGCATTTTTTTTTTTGGTTCGGTGTTCCCCTTAACCACTTGTCCCCCGCGCACTGTCAATTGATGGCGGGCGGAGGATACTCTTGTTCTGGGAGGACGTCATATGACGTCCTCCCTTTAAAACGAGCTAGGAGGTGCGCGTGCCCGGCGGCCGCGATTGCCACCGGGCACCCGCGATTGCCCGGGAAACGAGCAGGAAAGTGGATCTCTGTGTGTAAACACAGAGATCCACGTCCTGTGAGGGAGAGGGGACCGATGGTGTGTCCCTTGTACATAGGGACAACCATCGGTCACCTCCCCCAGTCAGTCACCTCCCCCCACAGTAAGAACACATTGAGGGAACATATTTAACCCCTTCCCGCCCCCTAGTGGTTAACCCCTTCCCTGCCAATCACATTTATACAGTAATCAATGCATTTTTATAGCAGGGATCGCTGTATAAACGTGAATGCTCCCAAAAATTAGTCAAAAGTGTCCGATGTGTCCGCCGCAATATCGCAGTCACAATAAAAAGTCGCAGATCGCCGCCATTACTAATAAAAAAATAAAAAAATAAAAATGCTATAAATCTATCCCCTATTTTGTACACGCTATAACTTTTGTGCAAACCAATCAATACGCGCTTATTGCGTTTTTTTTTTTTTTTACCAAAAATATGTAGAAGAATACGTATCGGCCTAAACTGAGGAAAATTTTATAAAAAAAAAAAATGGGTATTTATTATAGCAAAAAGTAAAAAATAGTGTTTTTTTTCCAAACTGGACGCTCTTCTTTTGTTTATAGCGCAAAAAATAAAAACCGCAGAGGTGATCAAATACCACCAAAAGAAAGCTCTATTTGTGGGGAAAAAAGCTGAAAAATGGCTTGGGCAGGAAGGGGGTTTTCGTGCACAGTAGAGAAGTGGTTAATATTCATACCAGATCCAAAGGGCCTGGTAATGGACTGGGGGGAACCCATGTAGTTTTTTTCAATGACTTTTATCTGTATTGGCGGGACCCGACAATTAATTATAGCCGCGAGTAGTTTTAAATGACTTTTTTTCCTTTAGAAATTTCATTTTGTGCAGGGACTTTTCTAAGCACGGGAAACGTGTGCTACTTTACAGGCATACTATAGACACCCCCCAGGTATGAAATTTAGAGGGATATTTCACTTTTATTGTTTCAATTTAAGCATTATTAAAATCACTGATCCCGAAAAAACTGACGTTTTTAAAACTTTTTTTTGCATTGATACATGTCCCCTGGGGCAGGACCCAGGTCCCCAAACACTTTTTATGACAATAACGTGCATATTAACTTTTAAAATTAGCACTTTTGTTTTCTCCCATAGACTTTTAAAGGATGTTCCGCAGCTTTTGAATTTGCCACGAACACCCCAAATTTTTCGCTATTCAGCGAACGGGCGAACAGCCAATGTTCGAGTCGAACTCATGTTCGACCCGAACATAAAGCTCATCCCTACACAAGAGTAATAGTATATGTTACGATAGGTGGAAGAGAGAAAAAAAAGAGGGTAAATAGGAGAAAGTTAGAACAGAGTTCCCTAAAACAAGGAAAATATATACAATAATATGCAAATTGTATACCTCTACTAAGATGCGTGAAAAAAGCAACTGAATTTGACTTTTTTAAATTTCTTTCCAAAACTTTAAACCACACTTTTGGGGGTTAATGGGAGGAACTGAATGGTTAAGCGGAACTACAAAAATTTTCAATAGTGGTAGAGAAACATCTCAATAAACCCGCAACTTCGTAAAAATTTGCAGCAGTTAGCATATAGTAACCATAAGAAGCATAAAGGAACACTGGTTTTTTTCGGTCTTCTATATATGTTACTTTAAACACTCAATTAAATTAAAGAAACAATAGACAAACACAATATAACCCATTTTTCTAAAAATTGACCACCACTATTTGGCTATAGGGGTATCTAGCAGGGAAGCCAGATGTAGGTTAAGGGTGGGTTTCCAGCCCTCAATATAGGGTGACCCTGAATCGCCTCAGGGAAATTGTATGGCTACTCCTCTGTGTCATAACATTGAAGGAGATTTCTAATCCAGCCCGTATATCTAAAGTTTGCAGTAAGTGACAGTCACACAAAAGGCGGTTAGGAGTTGGACTTGGTGGAACCTCCAGGGATGTATATATACTTCAGAGTAGATGGGGTAGTCCCTGTGATATATAGAGTATTCATTTTCTTAACAAATGTCTGGGCATATTTACTCGGCCTTGCAGCCGCAATTATTTAGAAGAGAAAAAAATTATAAAATAAAAATAAAACGTCACTGGTAATTAGCAAAGAAATAATCCCTAAGAAAGCAATATATATTCCACTTCACCACGGTGGGAAGCAGATGGTAATATATAGAAGAGCCTGGAGATAGCTCTCAAAAAAGGAGTTCCAGACAGCCAAGGGAGGAAAATGTGGAACTATGTAAACCTTCAAGCTGGTTTCCTGGTTCTGGGGCTTTTAGGCCATAGTGGAAAGAAACCGAGGTTTGAGCCCTGTTGTTTCTGGTATTTCCCTTTCTTTGATTTCTTTGGGTTTTTGGTTGGTGTTGATTGTGGCGTGTGTGGAGGGCTGTCAGACAGAACTGGAAAACAAAATTCCTTGTACCAATCTGGAAGATCCACTACTGGAATTTGCAAAGCATCACAATACAGCGGTAGATCTTCAGGGGTTTTAAGCGGTTTCCCATTATGTGTTACCGATAAAGCAAATGGGAACTTCCACCTGAATGGGATACTTTTTTATTTCAAGCAGTGGGCGCAGAGCCCTGGGGTTGCCCAGTGTAATTGGGCATAGGTCCTGGAATAAAGTTATGTTGTGGTCATTAAATTAAATAAGTTCATTCTGGCATGCTTGAGTCAATATCTCTTCTTTTAGCTTATAATTCGGGGGACAACAAATGATATCTCTTGGAGGAACAGCTTCAATCGGACGTGGCCTGAGTGATCTGTGAGCACGTTCAAATTCAATCAGGGTGTCCACTGGTCTCTCTAGCAAGTTATTGAAAATTGAGGTTAAAGCTGGTTGGATCTGATTGGAGTTCACTGTTTCTGGCATCCCTTGCACCCTGAGGCTGTGTCTCTTGCCCCTGTTATCCAGGTGTTCTAAGTGGCGATTGACTGCAATCAGCTGGGATGTATGAATTTCTGACACAGATTCCAATCGTAATTTAGCCATGTCTCTCCTATGCCCTGCTTTTTCTGCAGTCACCCTTTTTTCAGTAAGAGCCAGCAAGTCAGCTTTCAGCTCCGTTATGGCTGATGAGAAAGTGTTTGATATCAGCCACAAATGCAGACATATCGGAGTAGGAAAGGGGGTTATCAGGGTTATCAGTGTCCCTCACCATGTCCTCTGAGGCTGATTGCGATCCTGTAGTTATCAGGGTTATCAGTGTCCCTCACTGTAGTCCTCCTCGTGGCTGATCAACGACATCTTAGCTGCGGCCTCCACATGACCTGATTGTGTCTGTGCCCTGAAGATGTTCTGGATGTTGCGGGCACCTGGCACCGAGAAAAAACGGTGTGATATTGTCCAGGAGGATCGGTGGGTCCACCTGCTCATTGCCAGTCCGTGAAACACCAGTATTTGTGCTTAGATGCTGCAGGAATAGCGGAGCTCTCTTACTCTGCCATCCGCACTGGGTGCCGAACCACGCCTCCTTGACGTCCTTTTTTTCCCAAAAATAGAGCTTTCTTTTGGTGGTATTTGATCGCCTCTGCGATTTAAATTTTTTTGCGCTATAAACAAAAAAAAAAACACAATTTTGAAAAAAAAATTACAAAATTTTTATCTTTTTGCTATAATAACTATCCCCAATTTAAAAAAACAAAAACAAATTTCTTCCTCAGTTTAGGCCGATATGTATTCTTCTACATATTTTTGGTAAACATTTTTTTGCAATAAGCGTATATATATTTGTTGGTGCAAAAGTTATAGCGTTTACAAAATAGGGGATAGATTTATGGCATTTCTATTATTATTATTTTTTTACTAGTAATGGTGGTGATCTGCGATTTTTATCAGGACTGCGAAATTGCGGCAGACAGATCCGACACTTTTGACACTTTCTTGGGACCACTGACATTTACACAGCTATCAGAGATAAAAATAGCCACTGATTACTGTATAAATTTCATTGACAGGAAAGGGGTTAACACTATCAAGGGGTTAAATGTGTGTCCTAGGGAGTGTTTCTAACTGTGGGGGCATTGACAGACCTCTTTTCTGTCTCTGTGTGGAGCGATCGCGGGTGCCCGGCGGACATCGCGACCGCCGGGCACACGCATCATGTGCACTCCCTAGTGGTCTTAAAGGGGCCAACCTACAGCTATGACAGCTCACCCAGGGGAGCCAACCTGCCGCAGTATAACTGTGGTGGCTGGTAGGGAAGCAGTTAATGTACACGGGATGTGTCTAAAAAAAAAAGCGCCTGTAAACGAAGCACAGCTAAATGCGTTTACACGTATTTACAAGCTGTTACAGGCATTTGGCGTTTCAAATGCCTCTTGAACATCTGTTCTGAATGCATTTTTTTGCTTTCCAAAAAATGCTTCTAAACTCAACTGCCTAGAAACTACTATAAACAACCCTGTGTACATGTACTAATAAGATAACATAGAGGAGAGTTCAGGGGCAGCTGAAAAAAAAAATGCCTAACTGCTCCTAAATGTCCATTTACCAGCAGCAGTGTACATTAAGCCTCCCACTAATTAAGGCTTTTATAATTGAATGAACACAGTTAGTATATTTGGTGTCGTTTTCATATCTCTGGCCTGTAGGTGTCACGATTTGCTGTTGTTACAAGAAAAATATTACTGTACATATTAAAAGTTTGTTTCTGTTAATCCTGTTACATACTCAGAAACCTGCTTGAGTATAATGGATGCCTGAACTTGCTAATAAAACATTCGATAACTATTCTGTCTCTCAAAATACAGGACACAACATTTGGTATATACTACAAAGTAGAAATGCAAGTGGTCTAATTGGATAATTACAATGTTAAATTATAGAAGCAGACATATTCATCACCGACAGATATTCTCAGTGCAGCAGAACATTCAAAAAGAAGGTAGGCTCTTATGTGCTCACTTTAGGTCTTTTTACCCTCTTTTTGATCATGTAGTGCATATATGGGACAGCAGGAAAATGGGCAATAATGGCCAGCTGCTGCGCATATGAGTCCTTGGTGGTTTGAGATTGTGTGCTGAGAGCAGACTCACTGTCTCTTGTGGCTCTCGATTATGGCTTCTGACTGGGAGCCAGTGAGAGAACCAATCACGATGATCACATACTTGGGAAGCTGCTTCACCTTCTGGCATTAGAGCCCACTTATAGGGCTGCTAGCAGCTGTCATGAAGTGGCTATTATACAAATAGAAGCATTTTGCTATATGTGTAAAAAAAAAAACTGTTGATCTTGTTAGAAATCCAAAGCTATCTTGTGTCCTCGCTCCACTTCCAAAGTTATTTTAAAAAGCCCTCCTAGTTCTCATCTTGGAATTACACCCTTGTGTTGTAGAGATCTGACCTAAGGATTGGCAAAGTAGTTTAGCAAAAGACAGGGCTGACAAATCCATAAATTGTATTTCCATGTTGTGTACTGTGGGAGACCAGATACTGTATAGTGAATGCAGGGTCCTCGGTATAGGAACACTTTAACACTCCTGTGATTCTGGTCAGTGTAGCGAATCATCCATCCATCCATTCATATCATCCCATCCCATGTCAACCATCTATCCATCCATCCCATCTTTACTGTATCAGCAAGATATGGACTGTTCCCATCCCATGGACCCATGCCTTGTGAGCCTAACATTTTTCATTTGACTTTTCCTATTAGTGGATCACCTAAGCCCTATTAATAACTATTTCAATAGTTTAGACTTTTTCAGACTGTGGGCTCGGAGATAATTTTTTACTCTATTGTTTTTTTGGACTTGAAAGGTCTTTAAAAGGATAAAACATATAGAGATGGGCATGTAACAAAGAGGTTTATTGCATATGTGTTTTTTCTTTTTCTTTTTTTGCAGTTCATTGTCGCTTCAACATATAGAATGGTTTAAATGTATCATTTGTTGCTGTATAAAATTTAAGGGGAAAACTAGACTAAATAATATAGAATGAAACAAAACTTATAGCCGCCAACTTATAGATGTGCGCAAGGGGTGTACCGGATGCGCCTGGTAGACATGTGCACTGCCGAAAAAAAAAAATCGTTCTTGTTTCATTCGTTTTTTTGGAAATTCGGAAATTCGGAAATTCAAAAAAATTCGGAAATTCGGAAATTCAGAAATTAAAAAATTCGGAATTCCAAATTTCCGAATTCCGAATTTTTTAATTTCTGAATTTCAGAATTTCCGAATTTTTGCATTTCTGAATTTCCGAATTTTTTAATTTTTTAATTTTTTAATTTTTTAATTTCTGAATTTTAGAATTTTAGAATTTTTTAATTTTTTAATTTTTTAATTTTTTAATTTCTGAATTTCCGAATTTCTGAATTTCCGAATTCCGAATTTCCCAATTTTCGAATTTCCGAATTTCCCGAATTTCAGAAATTCTAAAAGTTCGGAATTCGGAAATTCGAAAATTCGTAAATTCAACTTTCCAAAAAATTTCCCATTTTCTAATTTTGTAATTTCGAATTTTCGAATCCCTTATTTTCTAAATTTCCAATTTTCGAATGTTTAAATTTTCGAATTTCCGAATTTCCGTAATTCGGAAATTCAAAATTTTGGAAATCCGAAAATACAGAAATGGAAAAAATCGGAAATTCTGAAATTTCGGAATTAACTAATTTGTCAAAATTTGTTAAAAAACGAATTCGGAACTAAACGAATTGCACATGTCTAGCGCCTGGACACACCCTAATCACCCCAGGGCATACTTGCCATAGGTTACACTTTTGAGTGGATTGTCCCATGGTGGTTGTGTCCTGGTGGGCATTGTCAGGAGATTGGAGCATGTGGCTCAGTAGTATTGCTGATCTGCATAAGGATGATCTCAGGTGATTTTGGACACCAGTCCGAACCCACCTGAGCTCATCACTAATCTGCACAACTTCCCTCTGCACATCTGTCCAGCGGAGGCTTCGGCTCAAGATACACAGTGGAGTGGATGGGCCGCCTGTCCTGTGCAGGCACTGGCTTCACTACACAAGCCCAGTGACTGTACTGGCAGCTACGCACGTTTCTGTGTGGTCTCCACCTCCTGTGTTTACTCCTTGCTGTCCATTGGTGCATGTGAAGCCATGGGGCAGCATGTGATATGGAATGGGCTGAGCACACCTATGAGTAAACCACAAATGTGAAGAACTTACCCATGGTTGCCAGTCTGGATTTATCTTGTATTGTATTCTCTATAACAGTGGTTCTCAACCTGGGGGTCGGGACCCCCTCGGGGATCGAATGATGATTTACCAGGGGTCACCAAATCCTGAGCTGTTCCTGAAGCCCACACCACTCTCCCAGCCTTTTCTTGGCCGCCCAGATGGGCTGTTTCCTGAAGCCCGCGGCTGTCCACTCAGCCTCTTTGCAGCCGCCCATTCAGTTACGGCATGACTGGAGGGCAGAGACTAGAGGTCAGCTGACTGGTGAGGAATGTGAAGTGGGAGGGGCTGACGGAGACCCTATCTCCTGATTTTGGCATAGGTGTCACTGCTGCGAGACATCACAAAGTCGGAGACACAGTGAAGCTGGAGACACAGTGAGTAACACTACCTGTGATTATAGATGCCATTAAAAGTCCCCACTACAGTTCTTAGATCAGCAGATGACCTTGATCAAGAGCACCTAAGTTGGCTGATCAGAACTTCCCCCCGTACTGCCTCTCATCCCATTCCCCCCACCAGCACTGCCACTCATCCCATTCCCCTCACCAGCACTGCCACTCATCCCATTCCCCCCCACCAGTACTACCATTCATCCCATTCCCCCCACCAGCACCGCCACTCATCCCAACTCCCCGCCAGCACTTCCACTCATTCCATTCCCCCCACCAGCACTGCCACTCATCCTATTCCCCCCCACTAGCACTCACTCATCCCAACTCCCCGCCAGCAATGTCACTCATCCCATTCCCCCCACCAGCACTGCCACTCATCCCAATTCCCCACCAGCACTGTCACTCATCACCCCCCCCCCCACCAAGGAGTAATAGAAGGAATAAAAATAGAGAATACATGGAAAGAACAACAAGAAAGACGGCTAGAGAGAGGGATAGGGAGAAAAAACAAGAAATTAGGATAGAGAGAGATACAAGGGAAAGAAAGGAGAACAAAGAGAAAGAGTGGTACATCCTAAAATGTACCATAAGGGGTTAAAATATTGTACGAGTGGAAGGGACTTGGGGAGAGCTAAATGTCCATGGGTTAGGGGCACAAATTACTTGTCTTGCCTTGGGTGCTGACAACCCACGCTACTCAAATAATTTTACTGTTGGGGGTCCCCACAACTTGGGAAATTTTATCAAGGGGTCACGGCACTAGAAGGTTGAGAACCACTGCTCTATAACAATGAAGAAGAAATGTGATTAGTTATTACAGGCAAGTTTTACTCCTTTGTGATTAACTTGTTTAAATCTATTTCCTGTAATTGGCTCTCATTTGATGTGTTTGAGTGGAAGCATATCCTTCTTTTTACCCCCCAAAAATAAAACTTTAAAAGATACGAACGATATATTACATATTTTATTAATTCAGAGAAAACTATTATACATAAGAAAATATGTGTAACTACAAAAATATCCACAGCAGGAAAAGTGTCTAAGCATGCAATTATGAGAATACTAAACATTTGGTTACTTTTATTGTCTGTGAAGTTGAAACAGTTTTATTGGCATAAAAAAGAAATGACAAGAATAGAGCACATAAGCTCTGAAGAAGTTTGGAGTAGGAGTAAATGAAAAAATAAAATGTTTTAAAATGAATTGGCCATACATGTCTGCCTCCAGAGTATATATTTTTGGATCTGACACTATCCCAGATTAATGATCAGTAGTGGTTAATTGGTTATGACTAGGGATGAGCTTCATGTTCGCGTCGAACACACGTTCGACACGAACATCGGCCGTTCGACGAAGAACGAACCTTATGGTCCGTTCGCGCTAAATTCGTGTTGCACAACACGGCCCATAATTCACTGCAGAATCGCAGTGCATTGCTGGCTGATGATTGGCCAAGCATGCACTATGAATAAGAAATGAATGGGGTGTGGCGCTGCTCACTGATCCTACGGGGACCAGTACTACAGTGTAGTGTGATGTGCCAAAATTTTTTGTAAGTGGTCGTGCCACCCTATATAGTGATAGTGCCGCTGTGTTCCTTATACCAATGAGAATGGTACCAAGTACACAACACAAGTGATCATCAATGCTATATTGTAATAATCTGTGGTGACCAATGATGTCTCATCTAGGGCACCATATACTAAAACCAGTAAGTGCAACAGAATTAAAACAAATAATATATCCAAATATGACAGTGCAAGATGCTATGCCTCCAAGTAGAGGCACTAGTATGTGGCTGCAGACTGCCTGACTGTGCCACTTGAATATGACGTGAGTCTATATGTGATTGAAACTTGATAATAAGATAACCAGTTCTCTTCGTGTAAATGGCAGGTATAGATTCTGATCTTCAATTGGGCATGCAGTTCATCCCCCACATGTGTCCCCACTCACCAGCTCCTTTCACCCCCACAGGGGTAGACAGCATGAAGAGATATCCAGGTCACACGTGCAGGGAGAGATTTCAGCAGTATCCTCTGTTTTGACCTCACTTCAATACAGCTTCCCCAGGAATTTCAAATGCTGTGGACAAAAGGCTTCCAATTACCTCCTTTAGCTGTATACAGCCGGTTTCTGTGTCTGTGGTTTCACTCCTCCTCCTGGCTGAGTTTTAAAGTTCTCTGACTTCCTGCTTCCTTTTACCACTATGACCCGCATGCTTGGCCAATCACAGCGCGGAAAAAATGGAGAGCCGTAATTGGCCAAAGCCAGGGTGGCTTTGGCCAATTATGGCTCAGGGGGTTTAGTACACGCCCCACACTATATAAGGCCGCCTGGAAGTCGGCCTTGTGTAGTGTGTTGGCATTTGTGAAAGAGGCAGTTTCAGAGAGATAGACAGTGTCATTTATATTGAGTTAGATAGAGCAGGCAGGCGAGTCAGTTAGCTGCTGTTACAGTATGTAGAGGATATATATGCATCCTAGGTGTTGTATATATATATTTATACACTGTATTGAGTTTAGCTAGATCCGTTCCTGTTAGTCTCTATACTGTGACAGGCAGGCAGGTGATTGTGCTAGCTGCAGACAGTCAGTGTTTCACTTAGTGTACTACTGTGTGCTTTGCATAGCGATCACCTAAAGCTCACTTGGATACAGTTATTCTCTATACTGTGACAGGCAGGCCGGTGATTGTGCTAGCTGCAGACAGTCAGTGTTTCACTTAGTGTACTACTGTGTGCTTTGCATAGCGATCACCTAAAGCTCACTTGGATACAGTTATTCTCTATACTGTGACAGGCAGGCCGGTGATTGTGCTAGCTGCAGACAGTCAGTGTTTCACTTAGTGTACTACTGTGTGCTTTGCATAGCGATCACCTAAAGCTCACTTGGATACAGTTATTCTCTATACTGTGACAGGCAGGCCGGTGATTGTGCTAGCTGCAGACAGTCAGTGTTTCACTTAGTGTACTACTGTGTGCTTTGCATAGCATTCACCTAAAGCCTAAATTTTTGATGCAATACTTTGCAACAGGGCTCATTGCTGCGCTCTAAGTACAGTATCTGTGAGGGGTTGCAGTGTTGTGGCACCAGCACCAGTGCCTAAGGCTTAATTTTTCAGCCCCTGTTCAACAGGGGCATGCAATCACAATTCTTGATCTAATAATTCACAGCAGGGCCCATTCCTGCACCCACCAAGAGTAACTGTGAGGGCTTACAGTGTTGTGACACCAGCACCACCACCAAAGGCCCAATTTTTCCTACCACTGTTCAACAGTGGCATGTAAATACAATTCCTGATATAATAGTTGACAGCAGGGCGTTCCAGCGCCCACCAAGAGTAACTGTGAGGGCTTACAGTGTTGTGGCAACACCAACACCTAAGGGGCAAATTTCTGCAGAGTATATACGGTAGGCCCCTACTTTCAAACATCCAACTTACAAACGATTCCTACTTGCAAACAGAAGGAGACAACAGGAAGTGAGAGGAAATCTACCCCTAGGAAGGCAAATTCTCTCCTGTAAGAGTTAATATGTGAAAAAGGTGTCTCCTCTCCACTGATGCTTTATCACCAATCCTTGTTTCAATAAAAAACACACATTTTGCAAAAACATTTGTCATTGGGATGGAAAGTGAGGTGAAATGTTCTGAACAGGTGCATAGACAGCAAAACAAATGTTACAGGGGTGATAACCCTTCCCTATGTTCTCCAAAAAGCTTAAAAATTTATTTTTTGGCTAGAGCTACACTTAAAAAATTTACCTGTTCCAAATTACAAACAGATTCTACTTAAGAACAAACCTACAGTCCGTGTCTTTTTTGCACCGCCTGTATACTGCTGTTCAGAGTATATAGGGCCTTTTTTATTTTGGGTGCGGGGTTCCCCTTAATATCCATACAAGACCCAAAGGGGCTGGTGCTGGGCTGGGGTAGGGTGGGGGGGGGTGATGGGGTAGCCTTGCCATTTTTCTCAATGATTTCCATCCATATTGCCGGGACCAGACATTACATTAAAGCCGCAAGCAGTTTTAAATGGCTTTTTTTCCTTTAGAAATGTCATTTTGTTCAGGGACAGTTCTAAACACGGGAAACACGTGCCACTTCACAGGCATACTTTAGACACCCCCCAGGTACGATATTTAAAGGAATATTTCACTTTTTTTTCTTCACTTTATGCATCATTAAAATCACTGCTCCCGAAAAAACAACCGTTTTAAAAGATTATTTTTACATTGATACATGTCCCATCAGGCAGGACCCGGGTCCCTAAACCCTTTTTAGGACAATAACATGCATATTAGGCGTTATAATTAGCACTTTAGATTTTGAACGTTTGCGTCCATTGTATTTAATAGGGTTCTAAAGTTCGTGCGAACGTTCGGTCCGTTCGAAGGTTCTGGTGCGAACCGAACGGGGGGGGGGGGGGGGGGGGGTGTTCGACTCATCCCTAGTTATGACAAATAAGAAACAGAAGTAATTCAAAAACATGTCTTAAAACAGTCCCAACTGTGTTTTGTAACATCATCTGCAACAAAGATTAATAATGACAATTTTAAGTGGCCAGATAGGAGACAATGTAAAATGGTGAAGCACAGATTAATATAAGACACAAGAACAAGAGAGGGCGCATACGCGAGGCTGAGATGGCGGATGTCTGAAGCTCAGCTCAGCTCCGCTCCCCACCGGCCTGCTCGTCACACACCCGGACAGCTAGCAATCCCACCCGACGCTGCAAAACATTCGCTACAACTCCCGCCACCCTGGGGACCAGATCCACGGCCTGGGAAGAGCTACAATCACCCACGCAGGAGCCGCAGGAACGTGTACCGGAGAAGTCCTGAACCTGCAACCTCTGCTCCGCTCTCCGCCGGCCTGCCTACCTAATGCCTGGGCTTCCTGTAACCCCGCTCACCGCAATGAGTGACCCTCCGACACCTACTGTCCTGGGAACCCAATTTACGGCTTGAGATAAGCCAGATTAGCCCCCCAGCAGCCGCTGCTGGGACACAGACCGGAGGGTGCGTGAATAATCAAGATGGCAGCGGCAGTGCGGCTCCCACACATGCAGCAGCCTCCCCAGCAGCCACAACCTGAGGATGCCCCGTCACACAGCCTGGCAGGTGAGACTAATGAGGTGACCTCCCAGGCAGCTTCACTATCACCAGACAGGGACATGTTCTCCTCACAAGCAGTGGACAGGGCTCTGGGGGACATGTTATTCAGTCAGGGGAGCCCAGATAATAGCCCTCCTTATGCATCCAATGTGCAGGCTGCTCCACAACCCACTGAATACTCTGGGGACCCCATACTTTTAGCCAGATTTTCTGCACTGCTTGACCAGGGCTTGGAAAAGGCCAGCAAATGCATAACCTCTGACCTTAAACGTGAATTCCAAGAATTGGAAACCTGCATAAGAACCCTAGAAAGCACGCTAGACGACACTATCACGAGGACCAACCAAAATACTGACTGTATAGAGAATATCCACAAGAGATTGGATGACGCCTTAAACAAAATTGACGACTTGGAGAACCGCTCCTGTCGCTACAACTTCAGGGTCTGTGGGAACCCTGAACCTTTCACTGATTCTGAGGCCAGAGTCAAGGAACTGATTTTGTACCTGATTCCAGACATACCTCCCCACAGAATGGAACTAGATCGAACCCACAGGGCCCTGACTGCACCCCGGTCCGATGGTCTACCAAGAGATATAGTAAAACCTCACTACTATGCGGTGAAGGAAAGAGTGATGGCTAGAGCTAGAGAGATTGCGGACTTGCATCTGAGAGATCACTCTATCCAGATTTTTGCTGACATCTCGCCTGCCACCATACAAAAACACAGAGCTCTGAAACCCCTGCTACAACCACTCATTGCTAAAAATATAAAATATCATTGGGCCTTCCCGTTCCGACTAAACTTCACCTTCCGTAACAAAAAACACGCCTTCTCGATCTTGCCTGAAGGTGAAACATTGCTGAAAAGCCTGGGCCTGGTCTCCACTGAACCTGGAGGTTCCCCCCACAACCCACAATCCAAACCTTTGACCAGTGGGCCACTACAGAGCCCCCTATCCCAAGTGTGGCGCTCCACAAGAAGCAAGGCCAAGCTCAAGGCTCGACCTCCATGATGACGCCGACTGTCGGGTCCCTTTCGGGACGTTGCAAGCTATCTTTGATGCTAATTTCCCCAATTGATCCTAGGGCGGGATCACAGTTGGAACAACTTCTGATGGTTCCTAAGTTTACCGTTATGTTTCGGAAAAAAGGAAGCTCTCTCTTAAAAACAAACACTATCTCTTAGTTTTGTGTACAACCACAAAGAGACTTCCGCTCCTCGTTACAAATTTATGGTTTTGAAATTAATGATTTATGTGTGTGTTAATGGCCAGTGGCGGTTGTCATCTGCCCTGTTTGATTTTATTCCCCTTCCTTGTTGAGGGCACTGGGATCAAACCTGGCTTTAGGTCTAACTCAGGGCCGTTACTTATTGACGACAAGGGGTCTATACCCCCTTCTTTTTTTTTCCTTGTTATTACAATTCAGTTATTATTTATAACTTAAGTGGCTTGTTCTACTATTGTTCCTTGCATTTTTGTAGGACAGTACCTGTCCAGATTGTATATCCTCTCCCTTCTGTCTCCCTCACCTTCTTTTTTTTCTTTTCTCGAATCTTCATTTCCTCCGGAGTCCCTCGGTCCTGGGCCCTGACCACTAAGTGAACTTCGCCAGTTGGACAATTCCGCAACCATCCTCTGAGGTATTGGTGAGTGAGTTTATTGCTTCGTAAGTGCACCATGGCGAACCAGACTGCGGGCCTCCCCTTTAAATTTGTCACACATAATGTCCAGGGATTTAACTCTCCAGTTAAACGCAGAATGGCCTTTCAACACTACAAATCCCTACACACAGATGTGCTTTTCCTCCAGGAAACGCATTTCCCTCCGAATTACAATCCAAAATTTCTACACCACTACTACCCCCACTTTTACCTAGCTAATGGCCCGGGTAAAACTGGGGGTGTGGCAAAATGTTTCTCCAAGCGGGTCTCTTTTTCACTGGAGAAGCAAATTAGTGACCCAGAGTGCAGATACCTAGCACTAATGGGACACCTGGAGGGCTCCCCCGTTACCTTAATTTCTTACTATGCACCCAACACACACCAACTACCTTTCTTTCGAAAATTACTGCATGCTAGGGATGAGCCGAACACCCCCCAGTTCGGTTCGCATCAGAACATGTGAACAGGCAATAAATTTGTTCGAACATCCGAACACCGTTAAAGTCTATGGGACTCGAACATGAAAAATCTAAAGTGCTAATTTTAAAGGCTTATATGCAAGTTATTGTCATAAAAAGTATTTGGGGACCTGGGTCCTGCCCCGGGGGACATGTATCAATGCAAAAAAAGTTTTAAAAACTTCAGTTTTTTCGGGAGCAGTGATTTTAATAATGCTTAAAGTGAAACAATAAAAGTCAAATATTCCTTTAAATTTCGTACCTAGGGGGTGTTTATAGTATAGAAAAACAAAAATGTAGCGCTAGTGCAAATGTAAATAAGAACACCCAGTGATATACTGTACGGTGCTAAAACAAAAAAGTCAAATGACAAAAGTCCATATGAAATTCTGATGATGTGATAGTCTCTGATAAGTGAAATAAAACAAATTCTTGACAAATGAGTGATAATCCCAAAATCTTGAAAAAAAGTGAAGATAACCACCACCGATATGTAGGAGGCTTACCAGAATGTATGGACCCAAGCAGACATACGTCTGAAGGGTCACATCAAGCTTTGAGTATGTATCCCCTGATGAACCGATCCTGTGCAGATAAATCCACCGGAACGACACTCACAGCAAGTATGGTGTGGAGGTAGATAAGAAGCTTGGAAGGTGGTAGCCCAATGATGGTAAACCAGGATACCAATCAAATGAAGGTGTAAAAGAAAAGAGAAGGGCATATAGCATAATACCGTCTAAAATGCACCTTTGTCTATTGGTTGTGTAGCTGCTCACGTTCTTTAGCAGTGCGGAATTTTTTGTATATGGTGTTTATAGTATGCCTGTAAAGTAGCGATTGTTTCCCGTGCTTAGAACTGTCCCTGCACAAAGTGTCATTTCTGAAGGAAAAAAAGTCATTTAAAAGCACTCGCGGCTATAATGAATTGTCGGCTCCCGGCAATACAGAGAAAAGTAATTGAAAGTCATTGATACAGTGTTACATTCCTGTTAATTTCATTTGCTCTTTTTGGATAACACTTATAGCTCCATCAGAATTATGTTTGTTAAATGACAGTTCACGACTGGGGTTTTATAATCCTCCACCATTTCTTGGAGCTGCGTCTCCACTTGTCTGTATATTTTTCTTTCTATTGACTTTCAATAAACTTGATGTTAAAAAAAAAAAAAAAAAAAGAAAAAGAAAGTCATTGATAAAAAAAATGCGTGGTGGTCCCCCCAAATTCAATTACCAGGCCCTTCAGGTCTGGTATGGATATTAAGGGGAACCCTGCATCAATTTTTTTCAAAAAATGACGTGGGGCTCCCCCCAAATATTCATACCAGACCCTTCAGGTCTGGTATGGATTTTAAGGGGAACTCCAACCAAATTACCGTTTAAAAAAAAAAAATTGCATTGATACATGTCCCCTGGGGCAAGACCCAGGTCCCCAAACACTTTTTATGACAATAACTTGCATATAAGCCTTTAAAATTAGCACTTTAGATTTCTCCCATAGACTTTTACAGGGTGTTCCGCAGCTTTTCGAATATGCCGCGAACACCCCAAATTGTTCGCTTTCCGGCAAACGGGCAATGTTCGAGTCGAACTCGAAGCTCATCCCTACTGCACGCCATGTCCCTTGACCTAGGAGGAGTTGTTCTCTTTGAAGGAGACTGCAACGTGGCCTTTGACTCGATCTTTGACAAAACCAGGAGGCCATCATCGGCTTCGCAACATTTTCCTAAAGTTGGATCTAAATTAGCCAAAATGTTACATTATCACGACTTGATCGACGTTTGGAGAGAGTTAAACCCATCCAGGAAAGATTACACGTTCTTCTCCCATGTCCACAATACCTATTCCAGAATAGACCACTTTTTCACAAATCCCACCAGTGTACCTCTTTTTCGGGCCAGCAAGATAGGGGAAGTGACTTGGTCAGATCACTTCTTGGTTTGGACCACGTGTGACTCCCTGCAAGACGCCAGGGGTCCCGCTCCCTGGAGACTAAATGATTCTCTTCTGAGCAACCCTTCCATCTGTTTTGAGGTGGAGCAGCACCTCAAGGAATATTTCTCCTTGAACAACTCGGAGGACACTTCCCCTGTGACTAATTGGGCTGCCCACAAGGCCACGATTAGGGGCTATCTCATACAAATTGTGTCCCGAATTAAAAAACACTCTAACTCATTAATAATGGAAAAAGAACGGGAACTAACTGACCTGCTGACCCAACACAAACAGCGCCCCGACCTAGACCTTAGAGACAAAATAGATTCCGCTCGGTTGGAATTAAACCTCTGTTTGATAACTAAAGCAGAAAAAAAGCCTTAGGTGGACCCAGGCTTCCTTCTATACGTTGAAAGATAAACCTGGGCTGGTACTATGCTGGCTCGCAGACTTACACCTAGGATCCGTCGAACGATACTCCCAAAACTTAGACAGCCCAATGGAAACTTAACACAGAACCCACAGATCATTACGGAATTATTCCATTCCTACTATTCCTCCCTATACTCTGCACAGGGTGGCCCCCCTACCGGAGCCCTGGACGACTTCTTTAAGGATGTGGCCCTCCCATCTTTCTCAGATTCTCACCGTGAGATCTTGGAGGGGGACATTACCGTAGCAGAAAATACTGAACGCAATAAAACAGGCTAATGCGTCTAGGACCCCGGGGCCAGATGGCTTCTCAGCCTCTTATTATAAGAAGTTTGCTCCACTGTTGGCACCTCATCGACTAAAATTCTTTACTGCCCTTCGCAACGGGGTATCACTCGATGCAGACTCTAATAGAGCCCACATAAGTCTGATCCCTAAGCCAGATAAGGACCATAGTGATGTGGCAAACTATCGCCCGATATCACTGATCAATAGCGACTTGAAACTACTTACAAAAATATATGCAAACCGATTTAATACGTTTCTGACGCAATATATCCATGTGGACCAAGTGGGATTTGTTACGGGGCAGCAAGCTGCTGACCAGATCTGATGGGCCATTGACCTGATCTCTATCTTGCATTCTAATTGGGATGGGGTGGGCACTAGACGCGGAATGCTTCTGTCATTGGACCTTCACAAGGCCTTTGACTCCATTTCCTGGCGCTTCCTCTTCCACATCTTGAGACAGTGGAATTACGGACCTAAATTTTTGAGTCTTATTGGCACATTATATTCAAATCCTTCAGCCAACATTCTTGCATATGGGCGCAAGTCAGATCTTTTACAGATAAGGAGAGGAACTAGACAGGGATGCCCTCTCTCGCCTCTCCTTTTTATTATGGCGATCGAATCACTGGCTGCGGCCATCCGTGCTAATCCCAACATTCATGGTGTCCCTAGTGGCGGCAGGACACATAAATGTGCTTTCTTTGCCGACAAATTGTTATTATTTCTAACAAATCCCATCACAACTCTACCCAATTTATTTGCAACACTTTCTAGGTTTGAAACTATCTCTGGACTGCGAGTTAATCAATACAAATCTGAAGTGTTGGACATAAACCTTCCTACCTCCCTACGGGATGCAATACAGCAGTCATTTCCCTTTAAATGGTGTACACAAGCACTCCCTTATCTTGGAATTAAACTCACTCGGGACGTTTCCACACTGTTTCAGGTTAATTATACCCCCCTTTATAATTCCATTGAACAAGAATTAAAGAACTGGCAGACACATGATCTTTCCTGGATGGGTAGAATAGCAGCCATTAAGATGACGGTACTCCCTCGAATCTTATATTATTTAAGATCATTGCCGATTCCGATTCCATTCGCATTTTTTTAAAAACTACAATCGCTGGTTTACAAATTAATTTGGGGTGGTAGGGGATGTAGAGTGGCTCACTCCGCTCTCTATATCTCCAAATGGAGAGGTGGACTGGGAGTTCCCCACTTCTTGAAGTACTATAGGGCAGCTCAACTGGTACAACTTTACCAGATTTTTTCTACAATATGCCAGCCTGACTGGGTACGGTTGTAAGTGCAGGCCAGTCCCTCACTACCTGTAGACCTCTTGTTGTGGAACGTCGGGCCATTTTGTGCCCTTATTTATCCCACTCCTTGCATCTGTGGGACACGGTGTGCAAGTTATACCCATTGAGATCTCCTCGTTCTCCTGTGGCCCCTATACTTAATAACCCACACTTTCCTCAACATGGTGGGTTAACAAAGGCCTTTACAGGATAGCACACTTCATAGGTCACAAAGGGATCAGGCAACAGGCTTACTTCCGGGAGACGTTACAGATACCCCAGACGGAATCTTTCAGTCTACATCAAATTACTCACTTCATAAAATCCCTAGCTACCGATCTGATAGACATAACCACTAGGACCTTGTTTGAAAATAATTGTTTATGCAGACCTCAGTCACTGGGGGATCTCGGAGCTCTATGCCCTCTTCAATAATCAAAAAACCAAACCTTCATATCAAACAGCATGGGAATCAGATCTAGGCGAGACTATAGAGGAGGAGGTCTGGGGGACAATGGTCGACCATGGTGCACAAGGGAATACTTAATACTTCCCTGGTGAAAGGGAATTACAAGGTGCTGTCCAGGTGGTACCTGGTTCCGGCGAGGCTGGCGAAAATGTACCCCGGCACTTCACCCCTTTGCTTCAGAGGATGCGGACAAGAAGGTACCATGTTCCATGTCTGGTGGTCTTGTCCCAAGGTCCAGCGCTTTTGGATCAGATGATTCACCCTGGTCTACTCAGTGACGGGACAAAATCTACCTAAAGACCCTAGGACGGCGCTGTTTGCGGACCTGCTGGACGAGACCCCTAGACATCTCCGAACTCTCATCTTCATTTTTTCAGCAGCTAAAAGTAAAATAGCACGAGGATGGAAAACTCCAGTGGTCAGTCTTGCACTGGTAAAGCATAAAATTTCTTGGATCATGGTTAATGGTAAAATTGACCAGCATCCTTAAAGACAGACCAGACAGATTTGATAGGGTGTGGTCCCCCTGGATTAAGTACTTCCAAGCCCCATAGTCTCTAGAAATGGATGGTGGGGGGCCTAGGCCAAGGGAAATGACTCCTACTCTAGATTTCTGACCTTTACCTTTTTTCCTTTTCCTCTTTTTCCCATCCTCCCCCCTTTTCTTCTTTATTTTATTTTAATTAATTATGTTCTAATTTATTTTTCTTCTTCCCCCTCTCCCACCTTTTTTTTTCCTCCTTTTTATGTTTAATGATTCACTTTATGGATACAAATAGAGGGTCCTGGAGCCTCTCTCTTCTTGACCCAGAGGTGGGAGCAATGTAAACTATTTCTAAGTACCTAACCTCCTATGGTGTTAAGGGCCTTGATCTTGTGCTATACTAAAGGCACTACAACTTGCTCCAACATTACCAAGAAGTTATCAGTACTCCGCTCAGGTTCGAGCGGGCAGTAGCCTTACTTAATTATAATTATTTATATAATTGTTTTTACACTGCAGCCATATGAATTGGACTTTTGGTCACCTCTTAAGAGTGTATGGATCATTCTGTATTGATATACTATTTGTACCCTAACAAAATTTGTTAAATTGTTAAAAAAAATTGAATAAAAATCTATTGAAAAGAAGACACAAGAACAAAATTACTGATTGTACAGTGATAGAAAGATTAAATGTGGTAAAATATAAAGTGAATAAGGAAAAAAATTGCATATGATTTGATAATAGTTTATAATTATCAGTAGTAGTAGTAGTGGTAGTAGTATGAACTAGGGCTGTATTGTTATTATTATTAATATTATTATTAATAATCATATCATTAGTAGTAGCAGTAATGATGTAGGGAGTGGTATGCCTACATATTCTATAAAGCATTAAAAAGAACAAAAGACCCGTTTCTCTCTCTGGCCACCATTGAGAAGTAGCTCAGAGTCAGCAGACAGCATGACCTGCACTTGTCCTTTGACCATTGTGTATTTCAAAAAGCTGGAAATGTCAGGAAAAATTGTGACTATGCTTGCAGTGTTTAAGGCTCCTATACATCCAGATATAATCAAGCAGTGAGTGAGCTTGCTGGTCACCAGATCTGTGCGAAATGATGGGGAACTGGCAGGGCTGTTGACCATATTACCCATGTCCGTGGTGGTAGAACATACTATTCTGGCCAGAATGCGGTTGAAAACATGGAGTCAATGTAACCCAAAAACTATATGCTGTTTTATCTGCTGTATGTCGGCACTGGCTGCTTCAGACCTGTCTGCTCTCCTCATGTCTAAAGGTCACCAAACTGGGGAGATCCCAGAGGTTCCATTGATGGCTGAAGATAAAGTTGAAAGTTACAAGAAGACAAAGGAAGCTGTTCTGCTGCTGAAGCAGCTAAAGCATGGAATGCACTTTTGATTTGTCACCAATAAAATGGCATTTAATATGAAAAATAAAGAACAAGACAAAACTTACAATCTAATTTCATTTTCACTCCCTACACATGCTGTACATGTCAGAGCATTTAGAGCAAGGTTTTTTTTGACAATGGCAACAAATGATAAAATCTAGGAGATACATATCTAACTTTCATGCAGGCTGTTATTTACATTGGATCTGAACCTAGGACTCAATACTAAGCACAGAGCTATTAAAGAGGTCCTCAATTTTATAAAAAATTTGGTATGTTAGAAGCTTAGCCAAGCGTGCAAACTCTTTTCTTTCGGATTCTGTCTGTACTGTCTTAACCACTTCCAGGCCACCATCTTGCAATATACTGTCGATCGGCTGCCTGTGTAGGAAAAAAGACATACTGGTGTGTCGCTGCCAGAATCCAGGTTGATGGTTAGCGCATACTCTCCCCCCTAATTGCCAACACCCACTGTGATTCTACACAACTGGAGTCTGTCAGCAAGTAACAGCCATTCATTCAAGGCTGGGACCTGCTGATCAGCTCATGTCCAATTACAGCCCAGAGCCCTGAGTTGAGGGAACAACCACTCTGCCTCTTATCGATACAAAACAAATACATGTGTTAAGAAAATCAGCACATAATACAAACATTACACATTGTTAGGCACACATTTAATTCCTTGATTGCCCTAGATGATAGCCTCTTCCCAGCCAGTGTCATTAGTACAGTGATATACAATAGAGTATATTATTACCACTGATCACTGTATTAGTGTCACTTGTGATGTCAGTGGTAGTTAGCCAGTTCCTCCTTAGCGTCAGTTAGTGTCAAATTTCCCGCCGCACTATTGCAGTCCCATTTAAAATCACTGACCACCGCCATTAGTAGTATAAAAAATGAAAAAAAAATCCAGTAAATATACCATAGTTTGTAGATGCTTTAACTTTCACACAAACCAATCAATATACACTTAATGGGATTTTTTTTTACCAAAAACATGTAGCAGAATACATTTTGGCCAAATTGTATGAAAAAAAAGTGTTTTTTTTTTTTAATTGAAATATGTTTCACAACAGAAAGTAAAACATAGTGGGGGTGATTTACTAAGAACACTGCACTGCGCCGGTTCATACCTTAATTGGTGCGCCGGATAAATCATTGATTGGGCGTGTGAACCGGAGCACGCCGCAGTGCAATGTGATAGTAAATAAAAAAATCTTACCGGCATAAGGGATTTTCTCATTAATATCAGCGGCGTTTCTCTGTCTCAATTCAAAATCAATGGTTCCCTATGGGAGCCCATTGATTTGAATAGAGGTCGCACAAGAAGTCGGATCAAGAAGATCAGACTTGCGGGGCGACTCGTGTGCGGAGAACCTTGAGAGCCAGTTCATACAGGGGCAGCGCGACTTTGCGAGACAACTTGGACACGACTTGAGCGTGAACCACAGCGCAACTTGGAGTCACCTCCAGCTCAGGCTTCTTTGCCAGTACCTGCCCGCGAGAATGTGTTTCCAGCGTGATCCCATTGCGCTGGTTCTCGGCAACAGGGTACTGTACACCTCACGCTCGCTGTCCCCTGTGTTTGGTATGAATCATGAGGGGGAACTCCACGCCAAAAAAAAAAAAAGGCATGGGTTCCCCTCCAAGAGCATACCAGGCCCTTAGGTCTGGTATAGATTTTGAAGGGGAAACCCCTACGCCGAAAAAACAGCGTGGGGGTCCCCCAAAATCCATACCAGACCCTTATCCGAGCACGCAGCCGGCCGGTCAGGAAGGGGGGTGGGGACGAGCGAGCGCCCCCCTCCTGAACCGTACCGGGCCGCATGCCCTCAACCTGGAGGGAGGGTACTTTGGGGCAGGAGGGCGCCCTGCGGCCCCCCCACCCCAAAGCACCCTGTCCCCATGTTGATGGGGACAAGGGCCTCTTCCCAACAACCCTGGCCATTGGTTGTTGGGGTCTGCGGGCAGGGGGCTTATTGGAATCTGCAAGCCCCTTTTAATAAGGGGGCCCCCAGATCCCGGCCCCCCCACCCTATGTGATTGAGTATGGGGTACATCGTACCCCTACCCATTCACCTGGTGGAAAGAAAATGTCAATAAAAAAACACACTACACAGGTTTTTAAAGTAATTTATTAGGCAGCTCCGGGGGTCTTCTTCCGACTTCAGAGGTCTTCTTCCAACTTCGGGGGTCTCTTCTTCTGCTCTCCGGTGTCGTCTCTGCGCTCTCTGGTTGTTCTCCCGCTCTCCGGTGCCTTCTTCCTTCTGCCGGGCGCCTCCGCTATCTTCTTCCAGCTCTTTTGCTAGCGGGGGCCCGGTCTTCATCATCTTCTTCCCTCTTCTCTTCTCCCGATGTTGACTTGACGATCTCTTCCGCTATAATGCCGTGTGCGCGGAGCGCAATGACTTATATAGGCATGGGGCTTGGTCACCGGGTGATGCCACCCGGTGACCCCGCCCCCATATGACATCACAGTCCCGGGGGAATGTCGGGAAGAGGCCCTTGTCCTCATCAACATGGGGACAAGGTGCAGTTCCCCCCTGCCCCAAAGCACTAACCCCCCCATGTTGAGGGCATGTGGCTTGGTATGGTCTAGAAGGGGGGGGCGCTTGTTCGCCCCTTTGCTGACCTGCCCAGCTGCGTGGTCGGAAAAGGGTCTGGTATGGATCCTGGCGGAACCCCCACGCCATTTTTTTTTGGTGTGGGGCTTCCCCTCAAGATCCATACCAGACCGAAGGGTCTGGTATCGTCCTGGGGGGAAACCTTGCGCAAATTGTTTTAAAAAATGTCGCGGGATTCCCCTTCAAGGTTCTCCGCACACGAGTCACCCCGCAATTCAAATCAATGGGCTCCAATAGGGAACCATTGATTTTGAATAGAGAAAGAAAAACACGGCTGAAAGCTAGCGCGGGGGAAACGTGCATTGAATATCACTTTAAAAACGCCGATTTTTTCCTGGTGCCTGTACTAGCTTTACAGCCCTTTTTAAAATGTCCGTGGGGATGAGGCCTAAGAAAAAAGAGGGGAAAAAAAGCAATAGACTGCATCAAAAATGCATCAAAAACGCGCATGCAGAAAAGCACCTGGAACACATCCGGACTGCGTTTCCAAGGTGTGAACTGGCCCTTAGGCAGTTGCGTTTAACCTCGTCTTTCAGAAAGCAAAAAAATGCACTCAGACGCCAAAGATTTCCACATTTCAGATGCCAAACGCGGCTAAGTGCGGTACCGGCGTTTAGTCGCGTTTTAGTTTATAAGCGCTTTTAAAGGTGACCTATTTTTTTACATTGTAAAACTCAAAAATTATGGCAAATGATGACAAACCATTAAAAATATATACAAAAAAAACTGTAAATTGCTTGCATTGCATTGTGGACAATCCACAATTTGTGGCAGGTGAAGTGGCCAGGTGACGTGGCAGGTGGCAAGTGGACAATCCACAACTTGTGGCAGGTGACGTGGCAAGTGGACAATCCACAACTTGTGGCAAGTGACACGCTAAATACAAGTACACTGCTGCTCTCTCAGCTGCTGCTACTCACTCTGGTCTCACAAAATGGCTGAAATGGTTAATAATACTGTTTTTTGAGCTTAGGGTGGGTCCTTATGATGTTTCCTAACTAAACGCTTATAGACGCAAACGCGGCTAAACGCGGCATGCAAACCCGGCAAAACGCGCGTTTATAAACGCCGGTTTCAACCTTTGTTCAGAAGACTTTGCACCAGCGTCCCATGTACATGGGCCTAAAAACGGCTATGCCATTTACAACTCAAAAACGCCATGGTGGCCATGAGGCCATAGGCTAACATGGAGAGGCGTTTTTAAGCCGCAAAAAACGCTCAAACAAGCGGCTGTAAAAACGTCCGTGTGCATGTAGCCTTAAATTAACCACTTGCTTACTGGGCACTTAAACCCCCTTCCTGCCCAGATCAATTTTCAACTTTCAGCGCTGATGCACTTTGAATGACAATTGCACGGTCATACAACACTGTAACCAAATGAAATTTTAATCATTTTTTTCACACAAATAGAGCTTTCTTTTGGTGGTATTTGATCACCTCTGCGTTTGTTTTTTGTTTTTTTCTATAAATACAAAAGACCGAATAAAAAAAAAAAATAGGATATTTTAATATTTTGTTCGAAAATTTTGAAAAAATTTAATTTTTCTCCTTCATTGATGTACACTGATGAGACTGCACTGATGGGCACAGATGGGCTGCACTGATGGGCACCGATAAGGCGGCCACTGAGAGGTGGCATTGCTAGTTGGCACTGGTGGGCACTGAGAAGTGGCACTGCTAGGTGGCAATGATAATTGGCAGTGATGGGCAATGATAGTTGGCAGTGATGGGCACTGATAGGCAGCACTGCTTGGCACCAGTGGTGGGCATTGATAGGTGGCACTGGCAGGGGCTTCTGATTGTCACAGATGACGCAGAATTGCCTCTTCCTCTTCGGGCCCGATGTCCCTTGCCTTTTTTTTATGCTCACGCTCTCAGCGCAAGGAGAAAACAAAAATGATTACCGAGCTTTTGTTTACATCACGTGATCCGCTGTCATTGGCTGACAGCAGATCACGTGGTAAGGGGCAGGGATCGGCCCCTTACTTGGATCTGTGATCACCCGAGTCTCAGTGACTCGGTGACCAAAGCTCGCGCGCGAAGGTGAGGACGTCTATTGATGAACTCCCGGCAATTGAGGACCGTGCTGTGGCAGTCGATCAGCTATAGCGCTGATCTCAAGTGGTTAAAGAGGGTCTAAATGGGCCATTGACATGCATCACAATTGAACTTAGGAATGTCTCTTTGCAAAGTTAAACGAAATGAAATCCTTTCTTATTTTTGCTTGGGGATAGAGTGCAGAGGGATTAGAAGTCTGGACAGTTTTTGGGGATGTCTGCACCCCTGATAGGGTGAAGACAACTCCCAAATTTGGCCACTTTATCCTTCCAAATGATTCACTTGCTGTCACATAGCCACACAGGAAGTGAGGGTAAATCCCTAACCAATGTCTTTCCTTGGGGACACACAGGTCAATCAAAATAGTTTCCCCATTATGTACATTGCACTCCAGCATTTTGTTGGGTACATCCCCAAATTATTAGGTATCTTGCACGTTGGGGTTTATTTACTAAGGCAAATCCACTTTGCACTATAAGTGCACTTGCTGGATATCCGAGGGGGACATGCAAGGAAACTAAAAAAAAACACCATCTTTGCTTCTACATGATTGGATGTTAAAATCACCAGTGCTTCCCCTCAGATTTTCAGCAACTACACTTGTACTGCAGAGTGGATTCGCCTTTACTAAACCCCAAACTACCTAATGATTTGGGGTGTACACAACAAAGTGCTAGAGTGCAATTTGCTTAATGGGGACACTAGTTAAATTGATCTGTGTGTCCCCAAGAACAGACATTGGTAGGGTTTTACCTTCACTTCCTGTTTAGCTGTGTGACAGGAAGTGAAGCCAATTTTACTAAAAGGGACACAACGCCCAACCTAAAAAAAACAAGCAGGGGTTCTAACACTTACTTAGTTTTCCTCAAAATGCCCACAATTAGAATAGTATTGCCTTGAGCTATTTTTAAGTGCAGTGCTCTAAATCAGTGCTTCTCAAGCCCCAACAGGCCATGTTTGCAGGTTTTCCTTCATCTTGCACATGTGCTTTAAATCACAGTCAATGGTTTGGTATTTTGGATAGCAATTCTCGATAAGATAAATTCACAAAACATGTCCTGTTGGGTGTACTTGAGGACTGAGGCTGAGAACTACTGGAGTAAAAAGGAAAATTGAATACTTACCGCTCTGTATTTTTCATTTCCTGGTGACTATCCATGGCAGCACACAATCCATGCATATACTACCATGAAGGCACCAGGTTAGACAAATCACACCCGTTTTGTTTTGACATGCCAATCAGCATAGTTAAGCTGCAGCTGTCACATTTGTTGCATAGAAAACAAAAAACAAACATCAAACTTTGCATCAAATTTTATTGGTCAACAAAACAGGACTTGGAAAAAAGAAAGGGAAGCAAAAAAAACATGTATGCAAATTTGAAACATTAGTCACAACATCTTGAGAAAGATTTAGCAAAATAATGAAGCACAGACAATCAAATCAAAGTGAACAAACGACACACATTAACAAAATCAAAAATATTTCAGGGGAACATATCCCCCACACAAAAAAATACAATCAACAAAAGTAAAACAAACATCTGTTTTGCAAAGACATACAGTAGGTGCCGCCGATATTGTGTCAATCTCGCCTCTGTTAGCGGCGAGATTGACACCTGCGAGCCCCGTCGTGGGAGCCAGTGACAAGCTCTGTCGATCCTCCCGCTCGCCGCCCCCAATGGATTCCTATGGATGCGCGGCATCTCGTGGGGGCGGCGAGCGCGAGAAGCACAGCCTCGCAGCGGTGATTTCCAGCGCGATCCTATCGCGCTGGAAACACAATATCGGCGGCAAGTACTGTAACAAATAAAATACATGTGTTACAAACTCGATAAGGACACAAAAATGTACTTTTTGCAGGCCAGCCACACACAATCTTGCCTCTTTTCAGGGCAAGGGAGGGAATGCTATCTGCTAGCTTTATATAACATAGGTTTATGTCCTAATGAGGCAATTGAAAACACATGCACAGTCCATGAAACACCCAAAATGCAAGTTCACCCAATGTAGAGACTGAACTTCAAAGTGGGTACACCTGTTAAGGGTGTGCTTCAATTCCTAACCCAAAAAACACACTCTCTGAGCATGCCCAGAAACATCCAGGTGCTGTTCACACAAAAAAAAAAAAAAAATAGACCCTGATCATGCTCAGACCAACAGAAATGCAGCTAGCAGAAAATAACCCCCCCCCCCCTGTCCAAAATTAAGCACATCATTTAGCATGCTACTAAATTAGAGATGGGACAAACACCCCCCGGTCTGGGGGGCAAACAAAGAGCCTAACATGGGCAAAAGTTATACAACAAATACCATTGCAGTCTATGGGAACTGACTTGTTAATTTTGCTAGTCCCCACTTGGCTGGCTTATATTCTAGTTATTGGCCATAAAATGGGTATAGGGGCACAGGCCCCACCCTAATGGACATATATCAATGTCACCAATTTTGATAACACCAAAAACGAAACAAGGAGAAGTGCCTTTAAATATGCCAAATTGCTTAAGGGCCATTTCCCACCACATGCAGTCCATTGCGTTTTTTTATGCATCAAAAATGCATGGAAAGTTGGTTATATGGTTCTAAATGGCAGTGTTTGTTCCAGTGACTTCCAGTTCCAGAAAAAAAAGTAGAACATGCTGCATTTTACCTGCACTGGACTGTACTAAAAATCTGCAAAACGCATCAAAAACACACTGGAACGCACCGGAACGCACCTAAATGCACCAAAAATGCACTGGAACACACTTTTCCTTATCTATGGTTAATAAAAAAGAGGGGTGGAAAAAAAGCACTGGACTGCATCAAAAACGTGCCAAAAATGCACTGGAACGCATCAAAAATGTGCATGCAAAAAAGCACCTGGAACGCATCTGGATTGCGTTTCTATGGTGTGAACAACATAGAAACGCAGTCTGGATGCATTCCAGGTGCTTTTCTGCATGCACGTTTTTGATGCGTTCCAGTGCGTTTTTGATGTGATTTGGTGCGTTTTTGATGCAGTCCCCTTTTTACTTAACCTTAAGGGCCAGTTCACACCAGACGTAGTTCCGTTCAGTTTTGTGCGTATTTTTTCTGCATTAAAAATGCATGCACAGTGTTTTCCATGTATTCCAATGGCTCTTGTTGGCTCTAGTTCACACCATGCAGTCAGTTTCTGCACCGGAAACTGACTGCATGGTGTGAACTAGAGCCAACTAGAGCCATTGGAATACATGGAAAATACTGTGCATGCATTTTGTGCAGAAAAAAAGCACACGGAACTGAACGGAACTGCGTCTGGTGTGAACTGGCCCTAATAAGGACAAGTGTGTTGCAGTGAGTTTTTGGTGCATTTAGGTGCATTCCGGTGCGTTCCAGTGCATTTTTGATGCGTTTTACTGCGGTCCAGTACAGTTCTTTACATAAAAATGCAGCATGAGCAATTTTTTTTCCCTTTCTGAAACGCACTGGAACGGACTGCAGTGGTGTGAACTATGCCATTGGCATTAATGTGATCAACTTTCCTAGCGTTTTTTTATGCATAAAAAAAACGCACTGCACTGCATCTGGTGTGAACTGGCCCTAAATATCGTACCTGGTGGGGTGTCTATAGTATGCCTGTAAATTAGCGCATGTTTTCCATGTTTATAACAGTCCGAGAGCAAAATGACATTTCTAAAGTAAAAAAAAGTAATTTAAAAGTACTCGCGGCTGAAATGAATTGCCGGTTCCCGTCAATACAGATAAAAGTCCCTTGAAAGTCTTTGAAAAAAAAAAGAGTGCGTGGGAGTCCCCCAAAATTCCATTACCAGGCCCTTCAGGTCTGATATGGATATTAAGGGGAACTCCGCGCCAAATAAAAAAAAAATGGCGTAGGGGTCCCCCTAAAAATCCACACCAGACCCTTACCCGAGCACGCAACCTGGCAGGCCGCAGGAAAAGAGGGGGGACGAGAGAGCACCCCCCCTGAACCGTACCAGGCCACATGCCCTCAACATGGGGAGGATGCTTTGGGGTCTGGACCCCAAAGCACCATGTCCCCATGTTGATGGGGACAAGGGCCTCATCCCCACAACCCTTGCCCAGTGGTTGTGGGGGTCAGTGGGCGGGGGGCTTATCGGAATCTGGAAGCCCCCTTTAACAAAGGGGACCCCCAGATCCCGCCCCACCTGTGTGAAATGGTAATGGGTTACAAATGTACCCCTACCATTTCACAAAAAAAAGTGTCAAAAATGTTAAAAAAGACAATAGCCATTTTTTGACAATTCCTTTATTCATGTCTTCTCCTTTCCCTGCTTTTTCTTCCATCGTCTTCTTTTCTCCATTCGGGTTCCTTCCTCCATCTTGTTCTTCCTCTGCTTCTTCCTTCTGTGTTCTTGTCCGCATCTTGCTCCGGCTTCTTTTTCCCTGCTTCGTTCTCCGGGCGATCCGCTTTCACGGGAGGTTTCCGCTGTGTGACGCTTCTGTTCTTCTGACAGTTCTTCTCTAACTGAGTGTGGGGCCACCCGGTGACCCCGCCCCCCTCTGACGCACATGGACTTCACGGGGACTTCCCTATGGCTTTTCCGGGTCACCGGGTGGCCCCGCACTCAGTTAGAGAACAACTGTCAGAAGAACAGAAGCGTCACACAGCGGGAACCCCCCATGCAAGTGGATCGTCCGGAGAACAAAGCGGGGAAGAAGAAGCCGGAGCAAGATGCGGACGAGAACACCGATGGAAGAAGCAGAGGAAGAACGAGATGGAGGAAGAAACCTGAATGGAGAAAAGAAGAAGATGGAAGTAGACATTAAAGCGGAGTTCCATCCTAAAAATGAACTTTCTATTAACAGCTTGCCTTTAATGTAATTTTTTTTTTTTTACTCGCTTCTATCTGGCTGTTACTAGGCAGATTTCATAATCTGCCTAGTTCCTAGTCCTAGGTGGTTCAACTTCCTGTCCTAAGACCCCATTGCCTCCTGGGAAATGATGATACTAATTTCCCAGGAGTCTCTGGGCATTACTGTGCCTAAAAAATCACCCAGCATGCACCTCTCCCTGAAAACCAGGAAGAAAAATGAACTGGACTTCACGTGCCCACACATATGATGGATACGGCCACAACATGAGCTGGAGCATGTAAGGCAAGTATTTTCAACGATTTCTGGAACGATTGGGGAGCTATTAATATGTTTTAGGGACTATTTAATGTGATTAATTATAGCTTGCAAAAAAAAAAAATTATGCCTGAAACCCCGCTTTAATAAAGGAATTGTCAAAAACCGGCTATTGTCTTTTTAAAAAAAAAGTTTGACACTTTTTTTGTGAAATGGTAGGTGTACATTTGTACCCCATTACCATTTCACACGGGGGCGGGATCTTGGGGTCCCCTTTGTTAAAGGGGGCTTCCAGATTTCGATAAGCCCCCTGCCCGCAGACCACCAGAATCACCGTGCAAGGGTTGTGGGGATGAGGCCCTTGTCTCCATCAACATGGGGACATGGTGCTTTGGGGTCCAGACCCCAAAGCATCCTCCCCATGTTGAGGGCATGTGGCCTGGTACGGTTCAGGAGGGAGGGGGCGCTCTCTCGTATCCCCCTCTTTTCCTGCGGCCTGCCAGGTTGCGTGCTCAGATAAGGGTCTGGTGTGGATTTTTAGGGTGACCCCCACGCCATTTTTTTTAAGTTTGGCACGGGGTTTCCCTTAAAATCCATACCAGACCTGAAGGGCCTGGTACGGATTTTGAGGGGGACCCCCACGCCATTTTTTTTTTATTTGGTGCGGAGTTCCCCTTAATATCCATACCAGACCTGAAGGGCCAAAAAGTATTGCAGTAACACATGTTTTGCTATACACATGTTTATTCCCTTTGTGTGTATTGGAACAAAACAAAAAAAGGGAGGAAAAAAAGCAAATTGGACATAATGTCACACAAAACTCCAACAATGGGCTGGTCAAAATTCTTGGCACCCTTTCAAAATTGTGGATAAATAAGATTGTTTCAAGCATGTGATGCTCCTTTAACCACTTAAGCCCCGGACCATTTCGGGCCATTAGGACCAGGCCTGTTTTTGGGATTCGGCACTGCGCTACTTTAACTGTAAATTGTGCGGACATGCAAAGTTGTACCCAAATGAAATTTGCGTCCTTTTCTTCCCACAAATAGAGCTTTCTTTTAATGGTATTTGATTGCCTCTGCGATTTTTATTTTTTGCGATATAAACAGAAAAAGACCGAAAATTTTGAAAAAAAATGATATTTTCTACTTTTTGTTATAAGAAAAATCGAATAAACTCAATTTTAGTCATACATTTAGGCCAAAATGTATTCAGCCACATGTCTTTAGTAAAAAAAATGTCAATAAGCGTATATTTATTGGTTTGCGCAAAAGTTATAGCGTTTACAAACTAGGGTACATTTTCTGAAATTTACACAGCTTTAAATTGGTGCTAAAATGGCAGGGCAGTACAAAACCCCCCCAAATGACCCAATTTTGGAAAGTAGACACCCCAAGGAAATTGCTGAGAGGCATGTTGAGCCCATTGAATATTTTTTTTTTGTCCCAAGTGATTGAATAATGACAAAAAAAAAAAAAAATTACAAAAAGTTGTCACTAAATGATATATTGCTCACACATGCCATGGTTATATGTGGAATTGCACCCCAAAATACATTCTGCTGCTTCTCCTGAGTATGGGGATACCACATGTGTGGGACTTTTTAGGAGCCTAGCCACGTACGGGACTCCGGAAACCAAGCACCGCCTTCAGGATTTCTAAGGGCGCACATTTTTGATTTCACTCCTCACTACCTATCACAGTTTCGAAGGCCATAAAATGCCAAAATAGCACAAAACCCCCCCAAATGACCCCATTTTGGAAAGTAGACACCCCAAGCTATTTACTGAGAGGCATGTTCAGTCCATGGAATATTTTATATTTTTCCACAAGTTGCGGGAATATGACAAACTTTTTTTTTTTTGCACAAAGTTGTCACTAAATGATATATTGCTCACACATGCCATGGGCATATGTGAAATTACACCCCAAAATACATTCTGATGCTTCTCCTGAGTACGGGGATACCACATGTGTGGGACTTTTTGGGAGCCTAGCCGCGTACGGGACCCCAAAAACCAAGCACCGCCTTCAAGGTTTCTAAGGGCATAAATTTTTGATTTCACTCCTCACTACCTATCACAGTTTTGAAGGCCATAAAATGCCAAGATGGCACAAAACCCCCCCAAATGACCCCATTTTGGAAAGTAGACACCCCAAGCTATTTGCTGAGAGGCATGTTGACCCCATTGAATATTTTTTTTTTTGTCCCAAATGATTGAATAATGACAAAAAGAAAAAAAAAATGTACAAAAAGTTGTCACTAAATGATATATTGCTCACATATGCCATGGTTATATGTGGAATTGCACCCCAAAATACATTCTGCTGCTTTTCCTGAGTACGGGGATACCACATGTGTGGGACTTTTTGGGAGCCTAGCCGCGTACAGGGCCCCAAAAACCAAGCACTGCGAACGCTGCAGTTATGTGTGTTGTGTTTGGTAAGTGACAGTGATTGATCGATACTGCACTTGGGTGGGCTGGGCTGGGCTGGGCTGGGCGGAGGGGCTAAACGCAGGCGCTAGCAGGTATCTGGGCTGATCCCGCTAACACTGCGTTTTTGGGAACCCTAAACCGCTGGGGATGCTAGTATAGATCTGATCAGATCTGATCAGATACTATACCACTAAGGGGGGTGTATGCTTTGCGCGTGGGTGTTAGCGTTACTGTCACTAACCTAACACTGCTTGGGGCGACGCAGACCCTCTCTGGCGCTAAAACCTAATTGATCTCACCCGCCGGGCGATCAGGGGGGTTAAACCTTTATTGGGTTATATACGGCGGGTGCCCTGATGCTATAAAAAGCAAACTAATCAACCAGCGTCACCCGTAACCTTTATATGGTGATCACTGGTGAAAGGGTTAACTAGGGGCAATCAGGGGGTTAAAACCTTTATTAGGTTAAATATGGGGGTACCTGACACTATATAAAAACCTGACGGGTAACCTAAATAACTAAATAACTTACTGGCTAACCAGTGACACCAGTGACGCTTATACGGCGATCACTGGTGAAAGGGTTAACTCTAGGGGCAATCAGGGGGTTAAAATAATATATGGGGGTACCTGACACTAATAAAAACCTGCGGCGAACCTAAAAAAAAATAACTGCCTATCTAAAACACCAGCGACACGAATACAGCGATCGGAAAAACAATCGCTTAGTGACGCTGAAGTTAGGGGGTGAAAGGGTTACCTGGGGGGTGATCAAGGGGTTAAACCTTTATTAGGGGGGTGGTTAGGGGGCTACCCTGGACCTAAAGGGGCCTAATCCTAACTGCCCTGCAACTTTTTACAATCACAGATGACACTAAATGCAGTGATCAGTAAAATAAATGATCACTGCAATCAGTGACACTGTGATTGGGGGCTTTGGGGTGACCTGGGGGGTGATCTGAGGGTGACTGGGGGGTGATTTGTGTGCCTATGTGTACCTACGTGTCAGTGGACTGTTGGTGCACTAACCTGCTTCTTCTCTGCTCGGCGCCGGGAACGAAAAGACCGCAGCGAGGGAGATGACATCACTTCCTCCAGCCTGTGTTTACATCACATGGCGGAGGAAGCATTTTCATTGGCCGGGAGCGATCGCGAGGGGGGGGGCGGAATCGAGCGGCCGCCCCCTCATGCCTGATCGCTCCCGAACACTTAACGGCCGCTCACTGCAGTGAAGGGGGGTCCGGATGGACCCCCCAACTGCACAAAGGTGATCACGTAGATCTACGTGATTCTGCCTGTCGGTGCCATTCTGCCAACGTAAATCGGCGGTGGGCGGTCGTTAAGTGGTTAAACTCACCTGGGGCAAGTAACAGGTGTGGGCAATATAAAAATCACACCTGACAGCAGATAAAAAGGAGAGAAGTTCACTTAGTCTTTGCATTGTGTGTCTGTGTGTGCCACACTAAGCATGGACAACAGAAAGAGGAGAAGAGAACTGTCTGAGGACTTGAGAACCAAAACTGTGGAAAAATATCAACAATCTCAAGGTTAAAAGTCCATCTCCAGAGATCTACATTTGCCTTTGTCCACAGTGCGCAACATTATCATGAAGTTTGCAACCCATGGCACTGTAGCTAATCTCTCTGGGCGTGAACGGAAGAGAAAAATTGATGAAAGGTTGCAACGCAGGATAGTCCGGATGGTGGATAAGCAGCCCCAAACAAGTTCCAAAGAAATTCAAGCTGTCCTGCAGGCTCAGGGAGCATCAGTGTCAGCGCCAACTATCCGTCGACATTTAAATGAAATGAAACGCTATGGCAGGAGACCCAGGAGGACCCCACTGCTGACACAGAGACATAAAAAAGCAAGACTACAGTTTGCCAAAATGTACTTGAGTAAGCCAAAATCCTTCTGGGAAAACGTCTTGTGGACAGATGAGACCAAGATAGAGCTTTTTGGTGAAGCACATCATTCTACTGTTTACCGAAAACAGAATGAGGACTACAAAGAAAAGAACACAGTACCTACAGTGAAATGTGGTGGAGGTTCAATGATGTTTTGGGGTTATTTTTCTGCCTCTGGCACTGGGTGCCTTGAATGTGTGCAAGGCATCATGAAATCTGTGGATTACCAAAGGATTTTGGGTTGCACTGTAGAGCCCAATGTCAGAAAGCTGGGTTTGCGTCCGAGATCTTGTGTCTTCCAGCAGGACAATGACCCCAAACATACGTCAAAAAGCACCCAGAAATGGATGGCAACAAAGCGCTGGAGAGTTCTAAAGTGGCCAGCAATGAGTCCAGATCTAAATCCCATTGAACACCTGTGGAGAGATATTAAAATTGCTGTTGGGAAAAGGCACCTTTCCAATAAGAGAGGCCTGGAGCAGTTTGCAAAGGAAGAGTGGTCCAAAATTCCGGGTGAGGGGTGTAAGAAGCTTATTGATGGTTATAGGAAGCGACTGATTTCAGTTATTTTTTCCAAAGGGTGTGCAACCAAATATTAAGTTAAGGGTGCCAAGAATTTTGACAAGCCCCTTTTTGGAGTTTTATGTGACATTATGTCCAATTTGCTTTTTTCTTCCCTTTTTTTGTTTTGTTCCAATACACACAAAGGGAATAAACATGTGTAAAGCAAAACATTTGTTACTGCAATACTTTTCTGTGAGAAAAACGTGATTTTCTGGAAAAATTTCTGGGGTGACAACAATTTCGGCCATGACTGTATGAGTTAAAGTAGTGCAGTGCTGAATAGCAAAAAATGGCCTGGTCATGATGGGGTTAATAGAGTCCATTCTAATATAACCTTTCAGTTTTGGATAATCAAGAATACATATAAAAATTATCTAAAAATATATTATATATATATATATATTGTGAGGGGGTTAGCTCGGCAGCGGGTGTGTGTGACCCCCGGGATGGGCTCCCCACACAAAACAGGCCCAGCAAACGGAGGTTGTGGTTTTCAAAATCAAAAAAAGGTGCGGTTTATTTTCTATTTACAGTGACAAAACACAGCAAAGCAAAAGAAACATAACCAAAATAAATCCTGGTCAAGTTGACCTCTGACTAAACATACAGGTTTCCTAACTAACAACTGGGATCAGCCTAGTGCTGTCCTAGTCCCTAAGTCCCTGGTTTAGTAAAAGTCCAAACAAATAGCCACACAGGCTTTGCCTCACCGCACAGGGGTTCACTCTCCCTAGACAGTCCACACAGGTCTGGTTCCAGGCATGAGCTAACATCTAATGAAGCTGGGAGTTCTTATAGAGGCCTAAATGAGCTGACAAGGTTCAGCTGGTCTCCTCATCTCTGTCTGCACGACGCCCCACACTCTCCCTAGAGGTATGAGTCATCCATGAGCCCACTAGCCTTATACAACTCTCCACCTAGTTGTATAAGTCGGCGTAAAGCCTGAATCTGGGCGAAATATATCTACCCCCCTGGATGCAACCAGGTGACTTTACCTTCCTGCTGTCACAATATATATATATATATATATATATATATATAAAGGTATGTGCCCCAAGAATTTATTAATACTTAATGGGGGCTTTAATTTCTGCCTGTTAATGTCTTGCCTGCCTCTCTGCACTGGGAGTCCCACCCCTGGGCCCCCAGCCACATCATTCCTGTCAATAAGCACTATGCACAGCAATTTCAGCTTGATTGATGGTCGAATCCCACTCTCTGTTTTACACTGTATATGCACCCTGCATTTCTAGGCAGTGATATAACACCTACCTAAGGAGTAAAGACCAATGGCTCATTGTCAGGCCATCTGACCTTCTCCCATCAGCAACCTCCACCACCCAAATGAAAACCAGCCTGAGCAGGTAGTACCTGGGAGCTGTAGAACACTGTGCTGTTGAGCTGGCTAGATGTGTGGGCTGGATGTCCAGGAAGGAAGAGACAGGCATTCCAGTGGGCAGACATCTTTTCAGTACGTGAACCAGAAAAGCATAAAGTAATCTTAATAACTGTCTGATTAAAAATACCAAGCCATTGGGTCAATTTACTAAGAGCCAAATACCAAATTCATTTTTGTTTAAAATAACTCAAAAGCTGCAATGCAACTCCAATGTTAAAAATCACAATATTCACTATAAAATCTTATCTTTACTTCTTTGTCTGTGACTTCAGAGGGTTTTATAAGTTCAATAATATGTGTCACACTCTGTATTGTTATGATTTGTCAAAGTCAAAATACATCAAAGTTGCATTGAAGCCACATTAAGTCACAAGCACTGTAAGTCACACGACTTTGGGTTCACAGCAGTGTTAATAGAGCCTTAGTGTGCCTTCATTCACAGGAATGATCTCCCTCTAGTGCAAAGTTACAAATTATTTATTTTCCTGAGCTAAGGCCCGGTCCACCCTAATGCAATGCAATTTTCATGCAATACTACAAGATAATAAATGGGATCAAATCCCAGAAACATTGAAAACTGAGGAAAAATGTGTGTGTTTTAGGAATATATTAAATTAAGGTATGCAAGTGCATTCCAATGGGCAATAAATATAGAAGAAGGAAGGTTAAACCAGGGTGGCTAAAACATAATGTAAAAAGTAATATTAAAGAGAAAAAAATGTCCTTTAAAAAATATAAAGTTGAGGGGTCATTGTCAGCATTCAAACACAACAAAGACTGCAATACGAACGCAATCAGGGCAGCTAAAAAAGACTAGAGAGACACATAGCGGAGGAAAGTAAAAAAAATTCCCAAGAAATTGTTTAAATATGTTAAAAGTAAAAAAGCGAGGTCAGAGAATATAGGCCCCATAATTGATGATTAGGGGAAGTTGGTTACAGAAGACAAGAAAAAGGCAACTCTAATAAATGCTTTCTTCTCCTCAGTTTTTACACAGGAAAAGGAGTGGTATAACAACCCCAACTGTACTGTTAATAGCACATCACAGTATGTAACCTTGTGGCTAACAGAACCTGGTGTCCAGAAAAGACTGGAAAAGCTTAACAGAAATAAATCACCAGGATCGGATGGCTTACACCCGAGAGTCCTTAAAGAGCTCAGTCAAGTTATATCCAGACCGTTTTTCCTAATTTTTATGGACAGCATACTGACAGGAATGGTACTGTCAGGAGACTAGCCAGAGAAGAGTTGCCCGTAGGCCTAGCACAGTGGCCAATTTCCAATATGGTCACACCCACAAAAAATGCGTGCACACATATTGCGAATGCATGTTCGCCATGGCAAAGACATGTGCGTGCTAGCGCGTGCATTGCTTGTCAGATCCTACGCCCTCTAGCCTTGAAAAGAGTGACTGTAGCACATGGACATTGCTGACTGGTCTTCAGCTTCCTGCTTCCTGTTCCTGTGTTGCATTTTGTTCATGTGTGTGTGCGTATGCTTCTGATTTTCTGTTACCAATCCGGCCTGCCCTCTTGTCTCTCTCCCAGCTCTGACCACAGATCCGCTCTGGTCTCCTGTTCTGTGTATGACTTTGGCTTGCCTGACCACGTCTCTGTTCTTCTGTCTGCTGACCACTGGCTTACCGAACTTGGCATCCATCTCTGACTATATGTCCTGCTTCATCCTGTCTGCTGTGATCTGCCTTGGTGCAGTACAGTACCCAGCCTGCTGTACCTACATGCAGTACTTACCTGCTGCTCCAGCATGTAACACCAACTTTCTGTATTCAGCTTGCTGCCCTTTCTACTGCAACCTGTTTCATGCTGTGTGCAGTCTGCACCATCATCAGCTCCACTGGGTCCTACTTCTCACCTCATCTGGTATGCACCTACAGAGAGATCTCCACACCTGCATCTCTCATCTGTGGCACAGCCAGAAATCCCTGCTTCGCTGTTTCCACCTTCAGGGATACCAAGCACTCAGCCGCAAGGAGAGCCCTCTCAGCATTTTGGCTTCAGGACCAGGTACGTGACATTACCAGTCAGCCAAAAGATGTCTGAAGCACAGAGGTGGGTCTCTATTAGAGGCTCTGTGCAGTGCAGTTGCAGCCATCATGCAAGCCATAACAATTCTGCAAGAAGGCTATTTTCAACTAGAAGGTTGTCTGCAGAGTCTATCCACTACTCCTTTTCCTGCGGACCAGAACCCAGAAAATACAGCCCCTGCCTCAGTTTCTGCTGCCTCTGAATGCACAGCTGTCACACCCACAATAGTGGTGCCTCCACCTGAACCAAGGGTCCCCATAACTGAACGTTTTTCTGGGGACCAAAGAAAGTTCAGGGCTTTTAAAAACGCTTGCCAGTGTTTTCTAGCTCTGCAACCACAGACTTTTTCTCTTGAAACCGTTAAAGTTGGCTTCATCATTTCCCTGCTCACAGATGAACCACAAACCTGGGCCTATCAGTTGATGTAGCAAAAGAACCCGGTCCTGAACTCAGTCTTAGCTTTCTTCAAACCCATGTCCCAACTTTATGATGACCCCAAGTGGATGGCCATGGATGAGGCAGCCCTACACACACTCCAGCAAGGGCGCCGATGTCAGGACCTGGACTTGAACCTGGGACTTGAGTTGTGTTGGGCAATGACTCTTCTCACTGAGCTACCTAAGATTCTGGACAGCACCCTGTCTGATTTATTGGACAACCCTGCGTTGTGTCTTGTGCCTTGACTTCTGCTGAATCTTGAACTCTTTGCTCCTCCCATGAACTTCCTGGCTCTGCACTTCCTCTTTTCCAGATTATTGTGCTTCTCAACCAGTACCTCACTCTTGTCTTCCCTGCCCTCCATATTTTGCTACCACTCGTTATCCACTCTTGGCTTGTTCCTCGACTATGCTTCTGCCTGATCCCAACCTGAAAATATTTGTTAGTGACTTTTTGGCTTGTTTACTGACCACGCTTCTGTCTGATCCTTACCTGCTTATCCGCTACTGGACCCCGGCTTGCTCACCTCCTGGTTTAGTAATCCTGAGGACCGCGACCTGGTACTAACACACAGCTAAACCCATCTCCACCATCAGGAGCTCTGGTGAACACAGGTTAGTACTTAGACTCCGCACCTCAGGGGAGCCTGCGTCATCTGCCAGGGTGACTGCCTGTGTACCTATCCTGCTGGTCGGTGGTAGTCCCTCAACTGCTATAGTAACTGGTCTTCAAGCCTGACACCTGATTGTGACAGCCAGCCTGTAGAGGACTTTATACAGTAGTTGAATTCCGCAAATGGTCAGGGGACACCAGTTTCAGCTTGGCTAATCTAAAGCACTTAAAGATGAGCTGACTCATGTCGAAGCTCCTGCCACTCTGGAACACCTCATCAAACTGGCCATCCAGCTTGATTGCCATCTGCAGGAGTGACGATCTGAACAAAATCAATCCTCCAGACCTACCTGGATGCTACCCAGAGTTCCCCCTGCAATTCACTAAATACCTGTTGCCTCTTATTCTTCAACATCTCTGGAGGGGATACCAATGCAAATTGGACTGATGTGTTCTGCCCTAACTCCCGAAGAAAAGACACACTGTTAGCAAGCCAATTTAGAGACAACAGTGAGTTCTTGTATTCTGTGAGACTTTCACAAAAATACAAGATGGATACGGGGAGAGAGGGTGTATAAACAATATTAGCATGAGCCACAGTTTCACAGGAGAACAATAATAGTTGTAAATACCAGCATGAATGAAAAGAAAATATTTACACTACTGAGCAGCAATCCAGATTTTTTAAACACCTTAAAGGGGTTGTAGAGGTAAACGTTTTTTCACCTTAATGCATCCTATGCATTAAGGTGAAAAAACATCCAACAATACCGGCGCCCCCCCCCCCCCCCGAGCCCCCGTTTTACTTACCTGAGCCCTCGAAAGTCCTTCGCTCACCCCCGTCATTCTTCTTGTTTCTGAGCCTGACACAGTGAGCGGCTATAGCCGCTGGCTGTATCACTGGAGCGCGCCCGCAAGGACTCACCACCATGCGAGCTCGCCCGCATATAGGTGATGAGTTCTTGCGGCGAGGAGCCGAGACAGCCGCCGAGGGACCCCAGAAGACCAGGTTTGGGGCAACTCTGTGCAAAACGAGCTGCACAGTGGAGGTAAGTATAACATGTTTGCTATTTAAAAAAAAAAATATATATATATATATATATATATATATATATATATATATATATATTAACAACCCCTTTAAGTCTCAAAAACCTATTTGCCTGGAGTCCAGCTTTGATATTTTTCATTGTTCTTTTGAGTCATCAGATGGAGCATTAGGTTCCTATTCATGTTTTCAGGGTTTTAATTCGCTTCTTTGATGAAAGAACCCTTTAAAAAAAAAAAAAAAAAAAAAATCAATAGCTCAAGCTGAAATGTACACAGACAAGAGCATGAATCATCAGAAAAATTACTCATAAACTCTTAAATAGATCATTCGAAGGTTTCAGTCAGAAAAAAATGTTTTGCTGTGATTTTCATCATGTATTAAATATTTATTTAAAATCAATAAAGTACAGCGCCTTGAAAAAGTATTCATACCCCCTGAAATTTTCCACATTTTGTTATGTTACAACCAAAAACATAAATGTATTGCATTGGGATTTTATGTTATAGACCGACACAAATTGGCACATAATTGTGAAGTGGAAGGAAAATAATAAATGGTTTTCATTTTTTTTTTACAAATTAATATCTGAAAAGTGTGGCGTACATTTGTATTCAGCTCCCTTTACTCTGATACCCCTAACTAAAATCGAGTGGAGCCAATTGCCTTCAGAAGTCACCTAATTAGTAAATAGAGTCCATCTGTGTGTAATTTAATCTCAGTATTAATACAGCTATTCAGTTAAGCCCTCAGAGTTCTTTTAGAGAACCTTAGAGAACAAACAGCATCATGAAGGCCAAGGAACACACCAGACAGGGCAGGGATGAAGTTGTGGAGAAGTTCAAAGCAGGGTTAGAAAGTAAAAAAATATCCCAAGTGTTAAACATCTCACAGAACACTGTTCAATCCATCATCCAAAAATGGAAGAGTAAGGCATAACTGCAAACCTACCAAGACATGGCCCTCCACCTAAAATGACAGGCCAGGCAAGGAGGACATTTGTCAGAGAAGCAGCAAAGAGGCCCATGGTAACTCTGGAGGAGCTGCAGAGATCCACAGCTCAGGTGGGAGATTTTGTCCACCGGACAACTATTAGTCGTGCACTCCACAAATGTGGCCTTTATGGAAGGGTGGCAAGAAGAAAGTCATTGTTGAAAGAATGCCATAAGAAGTCCCATTTGCAGTTTGCGAGAAGCCATGTGGGGGACACAGCAAAACATGTGGAAGAAAGTGCACTGGTAAGATGAGCCCAAAATTTAACTTTTTGGCCTAAAAGCAAAACGTTATGCAACACTGCACATCACCCTAAACACACCTTTCCCACCATGAAACATGGTGGTGGCAGCATCATGTTGTAGGGATGCTTTTCTTCAGCAGGGACAGGGAAGCTGGTCAGAGTTGATGAGAAGATGGAAATACAGGGCAATCTTAGAAGAAAAGCTGTTACAGTCTGCAAAAGACTTGAGACTGGGGCGGAGGTTTACCTTCCAGCAGGACAACGACCCTAAACATACAGTCAGAGCTACAATGGAATTGTTTAGAGCAAAGCATATTCATGTGTTAGAATGGCCCAGTCAATATCCAGACCTAAATCCTATTGAGAATCTCTGGTAAGACTTGAAATTTGCTGTTCACAGATGTTCTCCATCCAATCTGACAGAGCTTGGACTATTTTGCAAAGAATGGGCAAAAATGTCCCTCTCTAGATGTGCAAAGCTAGTAGAGACATACCCAAAAAGACTTGCAGCTGTAATCGCAGCGAAAGGTGGTTCTACAAAGTATTGACTCTGGGGCGCTGAATACAAATGCACACCACACTTTTTAGATATGTATTTGTAAAATATTTGGATAACCATTTATCATTTTCCTCCCACTTCACAATTATGTACCGCTTTGTGTTGATCTATAACATAAAATACCAATAAAATACATTTATGTTTTTGGTTGTAACGTGACAAAATGTGGAACATTTCAAGGGATATGAATAATATTTCAAGGCACTGTACAATTGATTCAAAACCATATTTCCCTTTAACCACTTCAATACCATGCACTTACATCCCTTCCTGCCCAGGACAATTTTCAGCTTTCAGCACTGTCACATTTTGAATGACAATTGTGTGGTCATACAACACTGTACCCAAACTAAATTTTTATCATTTTCTTCCCACAAATAGAGCTTTCTTTTAGTGGTATTTGATCACCTCTGCGGTTTTTATTTTTTGCTAAACAAACTAAAAAATTACACAAATTTTGAAAAAAAAATGTTTTTGTTAGTTTCTGTCATAAAATTTCATTTTCCCCTTCACCGATGGGCACTGATGAGGCGGCATATATGGGCACTGATGAGGCGGCACTGATGGGCACTGATGAGGAGGCACTGTTATGTAGAATTGATGGGCACTGATAGGCGGCACTGATATGCAGCACTGATGGGCACCAATAGGCTGCACTGATAGGCGGCACTGATGGGCGGCACTGATGGGAACTGACAGGCAGTACTGATCGGCACTGACAGGTGGCACTGACAGGTGGCACTGATGGGCAGCACTGATGATGAGGTACTGACAGGTGTTTCTGCTGGGCAGGGATTGGCACTGTGGTGGGCAGTGATTGGTACTGTGGTGGGCAGTGATTGGCACTGTGGTGGGCAGTGATTGGCACTGTGGTGGGCAAATGCACATTTTATTATTATGGCACTGGTTGGCAGGCTATTTGTACATTGGAGGGGGCTGTGCTGATAATCAATGTGCTGATTATCAGCATAGACCCCCCTCTGACAGGGAGAGCCGCCGATCGGCTCTCCCTGTCAGCGTGAACCGAGAAATGCAGTTTACCGGCACTTCCTGGTTCACGCGATGATCAGCTGTGATTGGTCACAGCTGATCACATGGTAAGAAGCCTCTGACAGAGGCTTCTTATCACGATCGGAGATGCTGGACATCAATAGACGTCCAGTCAGGATAACAGAACCACTTCCCGGATGTCAATTCCCTATTGACCGGGCGGGAAGTGGTTAACCTCCCTGGCGGTATGATTATTTCAGATTTTAGGTGCTGAAAACGGTACTATTATTTTGCATGGAAATTTGGCGTTTTGAGTCTAGTAGACATCTTGGGTATGATAAAGTTTGAAAGACAAAATCATAAATTATAATATAATAAATAACTATAAATAATTATAAAAAATATTAATATAATAATAATAAAAATTATTCAATAATGTAATCCAATCAAAAACACTGAAATTTGCTCAGTTGCAGAATTGTCACTGTCATTACTTTCAGTGTTTGATGACGAATTTCCCCACAAATCGCTATCGCTCAATTCTGCAAGTGATTCTAATTTATTATCACTGTTTTCTAGCTTGTCTAAAACCACTTTTGACGTAAACGGACATTTTTTGGTTGCTATGGACAATCTCCAGTTTCCAGGCAGAAAGAACAGTTTTTATAATATAAAACTGCATGCAGGGCCCTGGACAAAACACTAGGGACAAAGGGGATTTTAAATTATTTGATATAGTACTGTAATCTGTAAGATTACAGTGTAATGTATGTATACTGTGTTTTTCACTTTTTGAATTTGGCGCCGTGCTACGTTCCCGTGCGTTGCAACGCTCAAAGGGAACGGAGCTCGGCACTCGCATACTTCAATGCGATCCCGAATTAGGCTCGGGGTTACCGCTTTTGGTAGTAAAAACTCACCCCGAGCCCGACTCGGGAATACCGCCAGGGAGGTTAAAGCGGAGGTTCCGTGGTCCCTCGTTTTTTTTTCTAGGTGCATGTAATGGGGTTACAGATAACATGTTAGTACTCACTTGTCCTGCGATTAGAGACGTCCCCCGTCTATTTCCGTTCTAAATAATAACTTTTATAAATAGATCTTGTTCTTTGCCATTTTGCTTGTGGGCACTGTGAAGCCCACAAGCAGAGACTTCTGGGATGCGGTGAATGCATCCCAGCATTCACCGCTGTATCATCAGTGTTGACGGTGACCTGCCGAGAATTGCCCCTCAGCAGATTCTGCCAGCTCTGTTCTGCGCATGCGCAACACTTTAGCAGATTTCGCCCGCTCTGACCTGCGCATGCGCAACACTTGCGTGTCCGTTCACGGCAGATCTCCGAAAATAGCCGAATGGATTATAACCCATATTCGGCGCATGCGCTTTGAGCACAATATTGTGCCACACGCTCCCGATGCTCGCTCCACTCAGCAAGGGGGGCGGGTGTATTACTATTGTAATGAGTGGATGCATGTTTAAATAAAGGAATTGATGGACAGAGAGGGCGGGTAGTTCAATGTGGATGGCCGATTTGAATACTTGTCAGAGAATTGTTAAAAAAAAAAGACATAAGATTTAATAGTAATACACCCGCCCCCCTTGCTGAGTGGAGCGAGCATCGGGAGCGTGCGGCAACGACTGTCACAATACCCTGTTGATTGCGCAGTCGCAGTCTACAGCTCCTAATGTTCGGCAATTTTCGGAGCTAGAGCGCTGCGCCTGCGCAGTCCAGGGCTGGCAGAATCCGCAACGGCTCCCAGGAGACATTGCGAGCACCTCCCAGAAATCAACGGGGCTCCGAGGAAAGAAAGATACGCCCACTCCCGCGGGAGGAATACCCGGAAGTCCACATTAAAACGACTGATTCACGGTAAGTACAACCACAAGAAAAAAAATCAATAGGAATATGTATATGTATCTGCTAGCAAGATCACTATAAGATAATGTCAGTATTTAGGGTGAACCTCCGCTTTAAATTGCATTATGAAACAAAAAACTGTTACCTTATGTTTTATGTTTAGCACATATATAATTCTAAGGCCTGTGTGATTACAAAATGTAAGCTATTTCTGCAAGGTTCTATGGCTGGGGAGTATGTTAACCATTATTTAAATGCGGGGCGGTGTGAACATTAGTGATTGTGTTTCAGCTGGAAAGCATGTGTCTTTGGCACAAACTGCACTGGATTAAAGATATTAACTAACATAATGGGAATATCTTCTGATATGCATGGGGAATAAATGAAAATGTCAAATGTAAAAATTCAAGTAGCTTGTAATTAAAACCATTGGAAATCAGTGTAACACAACTGTTTTTTGGAATACAAACTGAAATAAGTTGAAGTCTTTTTTATGTAAACAGATAGTTACATTCAATTTGATGTATTCACTCATATTGATTTAAAACATACATTTTTAAAGCTCTTTATATTACTAATTACTAATTTGTTTCAAGATTTTTTATGTAGCTGGTTATTATTGCACAGATAAAGATCAGATTCCCCAAATACAAACATTGCAAATTGACTCACAAAGAACCTATGTAATTAGGCTCAAATGAAAGCAGCCATATCCAAATTCATATACAATAATTAGCGCTAATTGCCATGAATTAGCATTAATTAGCGCTAATTGCCATGAAATAGCGCTAAAACGGTATTCACTATAGCGCTGGAGAGAAAATACTCCCAAAATTACATTTACTATAGCTCCCAGAATCCAAATAGCGCCCAAATCCTTACTCTGCTAAGAGGCTGGAGAATTGCACCTGGAAATAATGTTTAGAGCATGATATAATTGCCTAAATGGTACTGAAATATGCAGTATATTATTTGAAGATAATCTGCTTCTAAACTGTTTGAAAAAGTGATTTCTGAGGTGCATGCGTGGAGTCTAGCAGTGCAGTCATGCAGAGTTAGAGATCCACACCGTTCGGGAGGAGAGCCAATATTTCCACATAACCGCAAGTATTTGGACATACCCACGGGGTTAAGCTAGTACCCGGGACTATTCTGGTCAATTTGTGGGGGAAACTATGGCTTTGGGAGGCGGCAGTGCGAAGTTAAAGAATCCCCTCATGAAGAGGAAAACTGCAGCTAAAATGGCACCTCCCCCCTCTTCATACACAGCCTCTATGCACTCTCACAGACAAAGCCTGACACAACCTGACTCCCCAGCTGATTCTGACAGTGAACTATTTACCTCACAAGACCCCATACAGATTTCTCATGTAACTCCAGCTGTATTAAAGCAATTTGAACACATGTTGAACAAAGCCTTAAAACAAACATCAGATCAAATTACAGCTAATCTCACCAGAGAAATAAGAGAACTTGGTAAGCGCACAGCAACACTAGAACTTAAAGTAGATGATTTGGAAAAAATCTCTCTTGAACACTCTATGGAAATAGAGAACCTCAAAGAGGAAAACTTATTGCTTCAAACCAAACTTGAAGACCATGAGAATAGGGCCAGAAGGTCTAACCTACGTATCAGGGGTATTCCTGAAACTATCACTGACCTACAATCCACCATAACTGCTTTGTTCCAGGAATTGCAACCAGCCATTCCTACTGAGAGGTTAGAATTTGACAGGATCCACCGAGCCCTGGCTGCAAAAAAGCCTGATGGCCCCCCACGCGATATAATAGTAAAATTACATGTTTATCGCACAAAGGAACAGCTCCTAGCGTCTGCCAGGGACAAAAAGCAGCTGAATTTCCATGGCAATGACTTTCAATTATTTGCTGACTTGTCCCAGATAACGATTGCAAAAAGGCGAGCAATGAAGCCCCTTCTCCTGGAATTACAGCGCCACAACATCATCTATCAGTGGGGGTTCCCATTTTCCCTACACTTTGCCTACAAAGGGAAGAAATACACCTGTAGATCCTTTGATGAACTACAGTAAACCCTCTTGGACCTGAATCTCATGGAACCAGTCCCACGAAATACCCCAACCCGCAGGAGATCAACATCTCTTTCATCCGCAGGAAACCCTTCCCATCCCAACCTGAACAATGGTACCCATCCAACTCACAAGAGAGGTCGCTACACATCACCTCCTCAGGAACGTAATGATTCTATGGACTGAAGGATGCTCCTATAACTGTGAAATTGACTCTTTTTTCACCCTTTCTAGTCTTTCTAAAGAATCTCAGGGCTTCACCTTATCCCTTTTAGTTCTCTAATTCAAGACGCTACATCCTGTTTCCCTTTTTGTCCTCCAGATTTGCATGCTCAACCTTTACTTTCAATTTTCTCTGTTTCAGTTGACTCACCAAGACTGCATTTACAAATTATAATCATAGTTTTAAGTTCTTTGCTTAACCCATTGCATGCATAGTGTGTTTTTTATTATTATTTATTTTTTATATGTATGTGTATGTATATGTATGTGTATGTATATATATATGTGTATATGTGTGTATGTATGTATGTGTGTATGTATATGTATATATGTATATATATACTGTATGTATATTTTATATCCTAGATAATTTTTGTCCCAAGTAATGGACAAAACTGTAAGGTCTTTTGGCATTCATAAGAAGTATTATGACCAAAGGTCCCATTCGTTTTAATTTTTATGACTTTGCTGACCGCTAGCCTATCATTAGGAAGTTTTAAGGTAGTTTTGGCACTGTAATTTTAGGAATTCCTCACTCTACCTTTCCTGGTAGATCCTTCTGTTATACCCTTATTGTTAACTGATCCAGTTTTCACCCCCCAAATCCCTTAATCACTACCTTAGCACATCTTACTTCCATACCTGGGGTAGTCAGATGCCATTCTCTTATTTCCCATTTCCCCTGTTGCCCCATTTTTAACTAATTATAGTTAACTTTAATAGTTTTCATTATAAGTCGTGTGGTTTACAGTTAGGTACATTATTAAGAAGCTTTCATTAGAAGGCTCTCCTCCCACGAACGGGAGATCCATGCGCCCTATTTTGCCTCCCTCATTCAGCCACATAATATGTGGAAGTCTGACGGAAGCACCCTTTCCCCTGAATTTCTTATTATTTTCTCTAACCATTTCTGTTTTATTTATTTTCCTCACTTCAGTACTCACCTCTATTCCTTTTCTCTCCTCTTTCTTCAAGTCCACCTGGATTGTATCAACTGACTTGAGCAGCCTGATTATAGTACTTCTCTTCAATCCTCCTTTTCTCCCCCTCTTTGACTTCACTTGGATGGCATTGAATGACCTGAATAACCTGGTAACGGGTAAGTCCCCTTTGTCCATCCGACTGCCATGGCACCATTAAACATTCTGTCCCTGAATGTTCAGGGACTAAACATCCCCCAGAAACGAACCAAGGCATTCCGTATATTTCATGCCAAAAAGGCTCACATAGTTTGCTTACAAGAAACCCACTTCACAAATACCTCCACACCAAAATGTATTTCCAATTTCTATCCGCAAACATATACGGCCTCGGCTGCCTCCAAGCAACGGGGTACTCTCATAGCCTTTCATCGCTCTACCTCATTTACACTTCAATCTCAAATAAAAGATCCTGAAGGACGTTATCTAATTCTTACGGGCCACATTGTTGACCAGGCAATAACAGTAGTTTCCTACTATGCACCAAATAAACAACCTAATCCATTTATGTCACATTTACTACAAGTTGTGAATGATAATAAGATAGGAACAGTTATGCTGTGTGGTGACTCTAACCAGGTCCTCCTCCCATTTCTGGATAAATCCCCATACACACCATCCCAAATTACATCTAAAAAATCTTTTTCACAAATTCTATCCAAATATAACTTGGTTGATTCATGGAGAGAAGTTAATCCAACTAAACGGAAATATACCTACTACTCCCACCCACATAAAACATTTTCAAGGATTGACCACATATTCCTGACCATAGGTATGCTCCCTGAAATCATAGCAGCAGATATAGTCCCTATCCCATGGTCCGACCATAATGCAGTACTTACTTCCATTGAATCAACATTACCCAAAGGCCACGACCCTACTTGGAATCTCCCAGATATCCTACTCAAACACCCATCTCATCGCCAAACCATTAAACAAGCCATTAAAGAATATATAGCCCTCAATTCTAGCCCAGAAATTAGCACACTAACTCTTTGGGAAGCCCATAAACCAGTTATACGTAACACAATTCAGAAACAATCAGCCATATTTAAACACGAACGGAAGACACTGGCTCGTAAGCTGGAAAGGGAATTTAATACAGCCTTTATAGCCCATCAAGACAATCCATCAACATTAACAAAATCCCGATTAGACAAGACTCGAGTTGCATACAATCTATTTCTTACTGAAGCAGTGGAAAAATCCTATAAACGTTCAAGACACAACTATTTTATGAAAGCCAATAAATCGGGTACCTACCTTGCACGTACACTCAATTCTCTGAACAAACCCTTCAAACCAATTCGCCTAAAACTGGCAAAAGATGTCTACACTTGCAATCCCAACAAAATAGTTCAGAAATTTTATTCACATCTGACCTCATTATATACTTCATCTAATAACTTCAACCCGGAAACAGCAGATACATTTTTCTCTGATATAAATCTACCAGAACTTTCTCTTGACCAAAATAAGTTATTGGAAGATAATATTACATCTAATGATGTCGTTGAAGCCATCAAAGATCTTAAAATTAATAAGAGGCCAGGCCCAGATGGCTACTCAACCTTATATTACAGAACCTACGCAGACATACTATCACCAATCTTAGCGGAAGCTTTCAATGTATTATTAGAAGGGAAATCTTTTAGACAAGAAACTTTAACCGCCATTATTTGCATGATTCCTAAACCTCTTACTGATGATACCTTATGTACAAATTTTCACCCTATTTCCCTTCTGAACTTAGACATTAAACTTCTAGCCAAAATATTAGCCAAAAGACTAAATAGCATAATAGGTAAGCTTATCCACAAGGATCAAGTAGGATTCATGCCAAAGCGCCAGGCGAGTGACAATGTCCGCCGGGCTGTATTGCTAGCTCACATAGCTAAAAACCGTCGTATACCCTCCTGTTTTCTATCCCTTGATATAAAAAAAGCTTTCGACTCCATATCGTGGCCTTACCTCCACTACACATTGCAAAGATGGGGCTTTGGCCCTCACTTCCTAACATGGATCGCATCGCTTTACAACAGACCAATCGCATATATTAAATATGCAGGATACAAATCTAATTCATTTAATATAGAAAGAGGAACACGCCAGGGCTGCCCACTTTCCCCCCTTCTATTCGCCCTCCTAATTGAACCCCTAGCCCAAAGAATCCGCACAGACCCAACAATTACGGGCATAGAAACTGCTGGATACCATCATAAATTATGTCTATTTGCGGATGACATACTCCTATTTCTATCATCCCCACAAGTTTCTGGTCCCAACCTACTGCTCATTTTAGACAAATTTGCAATGATTTCGGGGCTTACAATAAATCTCAAAAAATCCAAAGCCTTAGATATTTCCCTCTCCAAAGTGGAATCCGACTCGGCCAAAAATGCACTTCCTTTCATATGGACTGAGAGGTCAATCCCCTATTTAGGGATTCACCTGACAGCCTCATATTCAGATCTTTTTACAGCAAACTATCCCCCACTCCTCAAACAAATAACAACACTTTTACAACAATGGTCACATCTCCCAATTTCATGGATAGGTAAAATGAATGCAATCAAAATGACAATCCTTCCAAAACTACTGTACTTATTTAGAGTCTTACCGATCCCTATCCCACCTTATTATCTTAGAATTCTCCAAAGATGAACATCAACATTTGTCTGGGGCTCCAAAAAACCCTGTGTATCGCTTCATACACTACACTTACCAAAACTCAAAGGAGGCTTTGGGTTTCCGAACTTCGCTAACTATTATAGAGCCGCACACATTGCTAGCCTCACTAAATATCATGCTACATATGAAATACCCCTATGGGTAATGATAGAAGCGGCAGCATGTGACCCTCTTTCTATTTCCAATCTATTATGGCTCCTACCTAAGGAACGGAAAACCCTACGTAACCCCATTACTAAATACTTTTTATCTATATGGGACAAACTTAGAGTTAAACATCAGTTACAATCTTCTCACAATCCTCTCTTGTCATTTCTGAAAAACCCTGCTTTCTACCCAGCATGGGTCTCTCCTAAATCATTTAAGGTCTGGAATTCATTAAATATTACTCGGCTTAGTAACTTAACTTCTCCTTCATCCTTCCATACATTTCCTATACTCTGTGACACCTACAACCTACCGAACTCTGAACTTTTCGGATACCTCCAAATTAAAAACTTTTACGCACCTTTGCTAAATACAGATGTCTCCTTAACCCAACTTACGATTTTTGAATCTACATGCATGAAAGATCCTCACTTAAGAGGCATTATATCTTCTATATACTCCCACATTTCCACTTATCCCGGCTTAGATAAACCACCTTATGCACGTAAATGGGAGGAGGACCTGAAGAGAACATTCGATATGAATGATTGGTCCAAAATATGGTCTGTAACAAAATCTTCTTCACCAAATATCCTGGCGGTTGAAACCAATTACAAAGTTTTGTCTCGTTGGTACCTCGTTCCCTCCAGATTGGCCAAATTCATACCAAACCAAACAGGCCTATGCTTTCGAGGTTGCCCAGATCCGGGCACCCACTTACACATTTGGTGGTCCTGCCCGTTGGTGCAATTATTTTGGGAACAGATATTTGAAACTGCCTCCAAGATATTTGGTTTCACTGTGCAACCAGACCCAGCCACAGCCTTGCTCAATCTAAAACCTGATCTCATTACACATAAACAATTCAAACTCCTCATTCAATTTCTTACAGCAGCAAAGCAAACAATAGCAAAGGCATGAAAGACCCCTAAATTGGAGATATCCGAGACCATAAATAGAGTAAATGACTTTATGTCTCACGCCAAAATGTTAGCTATAGAAAGAAATCAAATTCCAATCTTTGAAAAGATCTGGGATCCTTGGATTAAATTTCACCTACCTTCTATTAGTGACAACTCGATTCTCATGCCATGGTAGCCGGAGGACTCAATCGGTTAAACTAGCTACTAAACCAAATTTCTGAAGCTTAGGAGCTACCCTGCTCAATATAGTGAACACTGTGTTTTACTTAAACCCTCAAGCCGCGGACCGATTCATTCAGGCCATTCAGGTGGACTCCTACACTCCCCCCCCTCTGGTTTCCTACTATTCTATTCCATCTATTTTATTTTATATTATCTATCTAATTTTATTTTACCCTATTTTATTTTGATATCTTTACTTCTTTTTCTCTTTTCTTTTCTCTATTATTCTTACTTCATAACGCACCTTATTGAAGCTACAGTATTACTCTACATTACTTTTTTCGAAGATACAGATCAATTTATAATTAATATGTTAAATATTTCTTTCAACTACAGTCTTGAATATATTAGTACAAGGATTTATTTACTTTCTATCTCATTTAAGTCCTTTTAATTTTCATTAGGATATATTCTGTAGACCCTATTATTTGTTATTTTTCTATATTTGTAATAATTGGACAAATATCAACAACATGTATTACATATGATCTGTATGTGACTAATATATATGTCCAATAAAATACGTTGACAAGGAAAAAGTGATTTCTACACTGAAATATCTTTAAAAGTCTGAGAAGTGAAAAATTCCCCGTTTTTGGACAACTAGGTGCTAGCACAACTGAGCATGCTCAGACCTGCAAATAACTCAAATTTTAACTCAAGTGTCTTTTTTAACAAGAGTTATAGTAAATACCGAAATGAGAGCTAATTAGAGAGCATTTTTTGGAAGTGAAAATCTGAGCTATTATAGTCCAATGCAAGTTTTAGCCATTGATTCTAATAGTACAATTGTAACTTTCACAAATAAATCCTTTTAATGTTGAGATAAAATGTATATTTCTCTGAAATAAATTTAGCAAAATTGTTGCTACTACATAAAATATTTTTTTTTTTAAGAATGCTAGAATGTGGAATGTTTTGATGTTTTGGTAAAATATATTTTTATCTGTCACTTTCACTTGTTACTCTCCATCTCACAACAATCATTACCCAGAATCACGTAGATGTCTTTACAAAGCACAAACAATATCATTGCTGATGCAAATTTAAAATGAGTCACAATTTAGTGTGCTTTTTATTATTTCTAAATAATCATAAATTGAGCCCCAAAAATTTGATGTGTACCAACATCAGAAATCAAAATTTAATTCCCCAAAACTTTAGGGTAATATCACTATTCTACACTCACCCACAAAAACACCAAATATCACAGAATAAATCAAGAAGAATAACTCTTGAGTAATGTAATTCCATCACCTGTATGTCCAAAGAAATGAAGTATTTATGTGTATGAGGTTCTCACATGTGGCAGCTTTGTGGCTTAGAGGTTAAAACTTCTGCTTAGTATCCCTGAGTGTCTGGGTTCGAATCCCAAACATGCTGCTTCATGTAGAGAAGTTGTCTCATCTCCCAGCTCCTAAAACTATGTCTAAATGTAGTATTTATGTGTAGGAGGGTTCCACCACCATTGTAAATCTTGCCAGATGCACAATTTAGCCAAAAGTATTGGGACATCTGCCTTTACACATACATGAACTTTAATGGCAGCCCAGTCATAGTCTGTGGGGTTATTATTTGATTTGGCCCACCCTTTGCAGCTAGATCAGCTTCTGGGAAGGCTGTCCACAAGGTTTAGTGTGTCTATGGGAATGTTTGATCATTCTTCCAGAAGTGCATTTGTGAGACCAGGCACTGATGTTGGATGAGAAGGCCTGGCTCGCAGTCTCTGCTCTAATTCAGCCAAAGGGTGTTCTATCGGGTTGAGGTCAGGACTCTGTCCAGGCCAGTCAAGTTTTTCCACCCCAAACTTGCTCATCCATGTCTTTATGGACCTTGCTTTGTGCACTGGTGTGCAGTCATGTTGGAACAGGAAGTGGCCATCCCAAACTGTTCCCACAATGTTGGGAGCATGAAATTGTCCAAAATGTCTTGGTATACTGATGCCTTAAGAGTTCCTTTCACTGTAACTAGGAGGCCAAGCCCAACCCCTGAAAAACAACCCCACATCATAATCCCCCTCCACCAAATGATTTGGACCAGTGCACAAAGCAAGGTCCGTAAAGACATGGATGAGTGAGTTTGGGGTGGAGGAACTTGACTGGCCTGGACAGAGTCCTGACCTCAACACAACAGAACACCTTGGGGATAAATTAGAGCGGAGACTGTAGGCCAGGCCTTCTCGTCCAACATCAGTGCCTGACCTCACAAATGCACTTGGAAGAATCGTCAAACATTCCCATAGACACACTCCTAAACCTTGTGGACAGCCTTCCCAGAAGAGTTGAAGCTGTTATAGCTGCAAAGGGTGGGCCAAATGAGTTTTGAACCCTACGGAATAATACTGGGATGCCATTACAGTTCATGTGTGTTTAAAGGCAGGCATCCCAATACTTAGGCCAATATATTGTATATTGCTTGTGACACTGAGCATGGCTATGGACTTAGGGCTGGTTCACACCACAGAGATGCAGAGAACATGTGTGAGGTTGCCTGGGGGCTAAGTGGGTAGCAATTCTGCCTAGCAGCACTGGGGTTGCTGGTTCAATTCCCCAACATGCTAATGCTTGTGTTGAAGTTTATATGATCTCCCTGTGTTGGTCTCTCACCACAATCCAAAGACATGCTGGCATTTTATTTGCCTCCTGTCAAAATAGTCTCTAATGTAAGAAAGTTAGTTTTGGACTTTAGATTGGAAGCTCATTGCAGCCAGGGCCTGATGTTAATGTTTGTTAGCACTAATCATGCGCAGGGACTTGGACATTTAAAATTGTAGGGTTTACACTGCACAGGTACATATGCTTTATGTAGTGGGTGGTTACATTTAGGGGAGGCATCTGAGTGATAAATGGCTCAGATGCAGCAATTATTAGGGTTCAATGGACCAATTTATGCCAGTGGAGGATACAAGGGTGTCCAGTTCCCTGCGGCCTGTAGGTGGCGCTGTCGCCATAGGCCAGGTTTGAACCACCATTGTAAGTATGTACCCTTTTTGTCCTCTCGCAGCAGTAGTACAGCGGGGCGGGGAACCTGCTGTGCATGCTGGGAGAGGGGATAAAAGGGGCGGACATCTTCCGCTCGGGTCTACGCCCAGGCACCTTCAGCCTGGGGGTGCATGCTGGTGAGCTCCGAGTGCCCTCGGCCCGGGGACGGAGCTGCGATTCCACCCCAGACACCTTAGGTCTGGGGTGAGGTACTCTCTGGAGGCCTGAGGCCCAGTACCTTTGACTGGGTCCCGCATGGGACGGAGGATTCCTAGGGTGTCCTCCGGTTTTGGACACCCGAATCTAGGGCGAGGGGGACCAGAGAAGTGACCTTCCCGGAGATCCAGCGCAGCATTGGCTGGTGACTCCCCTGACGGGGGCCGCATCTCAAGAAGGTAGTTCATGTTCTCATGGTCGGTGGCAGCGACCCAACTGAAACCCAGGTCGGGGGCAGAGGCCTAAATCCTATTTCACCCGGTCGGTGGCAGCGACCACCCTCACGGTCGGTGGCAGCGACCGTGCGCCAAGCCTGTTTGCGCATACTGAAACAGGAGAGTGATAAGTTTATGTTTGTGCCTGGACCTTCCTCTTCACCTTGCTTGTTCATTGTATAACCAGTCTGCTCGCAAAGGACTATTTATTGCTCTACAAGAATAAGTGTTGGACTTTCAATGGTGTGGAACTTGGCTTTCTGGGAGTTAAAGGATCATCCTCAAGGGGAGCTTTGGCTCTGGACAGGGGCACAGACCCGAAGGTAATTGGGTATAGCTCACACCTCTACACACTGGAGAGTACGAGCTGGTGGTGCGTCACACTCTCCTCCCTGGTCCCCTAGACGAGAGCCATTGACATTGACAGAGACGGAGGGAGTGAGAGGTGAGTTCGCTACACTTAGAAAACTGTTGCTTTGTTTATGTGCATGCAAATGGACTTCGATCTTTGGCCTGTAGTTGGAGATTTGATGCACATAGCCAAGGGCTAACACAGTTGCAGATAGTATTATGTGTTCCTGCTCATCAGGTGCAATCACTTTAGACACACATGAAGAGACAGATTGAAAGATACTGGTGGGCGTGTACTTCTATTGGGCGTGTGTCAGTGTGCTAACAATACAACCTATCTTATATAAAGGCCTGCAGTAGGGAGGTCCGTTTGGTCTGAGAATGCCAGTTTTTTTTGCTGTGATTTGTGTGGGAGAGGGAATGATAAGTGTGCATATTGACAAACGCCCAACTAGGGTTATTTGCTAAAATTCTTGTGCATTTTTTCAATCAAAAGTGGGTTTATGTGGCCATGCTGTCAATGTTGTGTGTATTGTTACTGTCTGACCATGCAAACATCGTTTGGGAGCATCTGCTGACCTTCTACTCTTTGATCTCATTGCTTAATCGTGTACACAGAAATGCAGTTTCTAGCAGAACATCGTCACCAATGTATGTATGTGTGGATTGTGGGGTGGGGGTGGGTGTTTTGAATAGGTGTCTTTTTTAATATTATGTTGGAATGCTTTGTAAGAATAATGACTGTTAAGTATGTTTCTACAATCTTGCAGATAAAAATGGGATGTGTTGCCTGTTATACACTGAAAATAAAGCTGTGTCCACTCTAAGGTTTTGTCAAATTTTAGATTGTAAGCTCCTATGAGCAGGGCCCTTAAAATCCAATTGCTAAATGTAGCACCATATATCCTGTCCAAATTTTTTGGAAGCTAGTAAATGAATGTACATAATTTTGTTTCTGCTAGCAAAATAAAAGTACATTATTGATCTTTGTTGTGTGTTTTTTTTTCTTTTCTTCTTTTTAGTTTTTGTGGGTGGTTTTGGGGAAGTGCAATATCTTATTTTTTTTTTACAAAAAAAGTTTATTGTCATTTAAATCAACAGTACAGGTTTGCAATAGAGTGTTATAGCATTCAGTATACAAAGTAGATCTGGACTCGAAAGCCCTCACCAACAGGAAGGAAGCATGAGCCGTGATCTGATGTTATATTCAAGATAAAAATAAAAAATAAATGAAAAAGTCCTCAGGACCCGATGGTCCAGAACCTGGGCCATGCCCAGATGGGCGTAACCTGTAGAATGGGTGTATAATACACAACAATAAAACCTGAAAGTTGGCATCCTCTAGAAAAGATAGAACAGTTAAACCTCAAGTAAGAGCCTAAGAAGAAAAAAAATAAAAAAAAATTGGAGAAAGAGAGAGAAAGAGAAAAGAAAAAAAGGAGGCAGGACAAGAAGAAGAGGAGAAGGAGAAGAGGGAGAAAGAGAAGAGGGAAGTAGGAGGTCCACGGGGTGCGCGCAAGAGGGGTCCTATAGTGACAGCAATGCAGCGTCGAATCTAGAAGGGTGGTAATATGTGATCCAAGGTTGCCAGACTCTGAGAAACTTGTCATGCGTATCGGAAAGAATAGCTGTTAGTTTCTCGTTGACCATGATATCGTTCAGGCGGTTCTTGACTGCCTCAAAGCTTAGTGTAGGGGTTTTCCATGCTCTCGCAATTGTCAATCTAGTTGCAGTAAAAAGATGTTGGGCTAGTTGCCGTTCTGGACGCAGTAGTTCCACGATGGGCTTACCAAGGAGAGCTACATAGGGGTCTCTTTTGATATTAATCTGAAAAAGGTTGCGGAGGAGAGTATATACCCTAATCCACAGTCTGCACGCCCGCGGGCATGACCACCAAATATGTGCCATGGTGCCTTCCTGGGAACACCCCCTATAACAAAGTCGAGAATAATTTGGGATAAAGCGAGCCAATCTTGCCGGTGTGTAGTACCACCTATACAATACTTTATAGGCATTTTCCAAAATTGACACATTACGTGAGCATTTGGACAGAGTTAGTGTCATCGCCTGCCAGTCCTCAGGGTCCAACTGCCTCCCCAGCTCTTTCTCCCACTGAAGGTGGTAAGGCCTCAATGGGGGTCTCTTTATTGATATCACCGCCGAGTATATCAGTGATATTAGACCCGGAGAATGGGGCCTGGCTCTGCAAAGGCTCTCAAAGGGGGTCAAGGTATAAGGGGTAGATTGAAACCTAATAAGGCTCTGAAGAAAGTGGCGAATTTGTAAATAGCGATAGTGCTCACGCAAGGGAATACCATGAGAAGAGCGTAAAGCGTCAAATGCCAAAATCCTGGTAGGCCGTAGCAGTGAGTGAACATCTGTGAACCCGTTCATGGTCCACCATAGAAATTGGGAGGGATTATCACAACCTGGAGGGAACAGCGGGCAGTGTAAGATTCGTAAGAGTGGGAGATGTGGGGAGATCAGCCCTGCAGAGTACTTTACCGAGTCCCATAGTCGCAAGGAGTGGGCCAAGCAGGGCCCCATGACCGCCGGACGATGCACAGGTGGGAGCCAGGGTAATGAGGAGATAGGAATAGGGTCGATGTCAACCAGGTCAAGCATAGCCCAGAGCGGGAGCTGATAGGTTTCATGAAGGCACGAAAGTGGGGCTATGTTAGCAGCTATGTAATAGGCCTGTAAATTAGGAACCGAAAGACCCCCATTGACTCGCTTAGCAAACAAGACCTGTTTGGCGATTCGAGGGCGGGTCGAACCCCATATAAATTGCATAATTCTTCGCTGATGTATGCGGAGGATATGCGAAGAAACCTGAACAGGCAAGACACGGAAAAAATATAATAATTTCGGGAGATAGGACATACGAACAGCCGTTATTCTGCCGAACCAAGACAAAGGCAAATGAGACCAAGACAACAGCATATCTGTTAGTCTCTTGAACAATGGTGGAAAGTTGGCCTGGTACAATCCGGAGTACGTGGGGGTAAGGTGGATTCCCTGATAGGGCAGCGAGGAAACCCACTGAAAGGAGAATGCCGACTGTAAATCCCTCATTAGGCCAGGAGAGAGGTTAACCGACAACGCTTTCGATTTTGAGGGATTAACCCGGAGCCCCGAAAGGGAAGCAAAGGTATCCAAAAGAGTTTGCAAGTTTGGTAAAGAGCTTCTGGGGGAGGTCAAAGTGAGAAGGACTGTTGCGGAGCTCCAACGTCCGCTGGGAAATCCTTGAAGCTGAGGAAGTACTGACTTATCCAAGGCAACCTGTTACCCCCCCAGTAACTGGACGACACACAGTTCTGGTAGTAAATCAACGCTTTATTTTGCCCAGGCTGGCTTTTTATATCATTTCCCATGCAAGGGTTTTCTTAACTCATTTTACAGGGGCATTCCCTTCAACAATTAACAGATGACAGTGATTTAATTACCTGGGACTACTTCTAACACATTTGGTATGCGTGAGACGTTTGTCTCCCCATGAACAGAGCTCCACATATTTACTCATAACAATGGAACCGTGCCAGACACATTACTAGGAGTGTAATTACATCCCGTAGCAGATAATAGGTGACTTCATTAACACACTGAACAATAGATGAATGGAACGCTACCTCAGACCCCCAATTAACCCAATTTGCTTATTCAGACATCAGTAGACATTCTGTCTCTACATTTCCTGGAATGAATCTTTGCTGTCACCGTTGAAGTGCTCCAAACCATTTCTCAGTTTCAGTATTTTGCTACACTGCTCCCCCTTACCCACAAGCCGGCATACACAGTCTGATCCTTAACGGATCGGCTTGGGGATGTCCGGAGAGTACTCATGGATCACTTTTCCAGTTCAGTTGCCGCGATAATCCATCAGCATTGCCGTTCTGTTTCCCGGGTCAGTAGTGGATAGTAAAGTCATACGGTTGTAACGCCAGACTCCAGCGCAACAACCGGGCATTGTCCCCTGCCACTCGATTTAGCCATAGCAACGGGTTGTGGTCTGTGAGTAGGGTGAACTGTTGTCCGTACAAGTAGGGCTGAAGCTTCTTTAGGGCCCACACCACAGCCAGGCATTCTTTTTCTATGGCGGCGTAGCTCACTTCCCTGGGGAGAAGCTTCCTGCTCAAGTAAACTACGGGGTGTTCTCCGCCATCTGCTCCTACCTGGCTCAATACCGCGCCCAATCCAAACATTGAAGCATCCGAGCCTCAGAGGATGCTCTGTTTTCCGTGGTGTGGGCCTGGGACCGGGTGGTAACTGGGTAGATCTCGTTGGTAACCGGGGCTGATGCAAAAGCAGAAGTCAACTGGCCAAGATCGTTCCCCAGCAGGACATCAGCGGGAAGTTCCTGGATCAACCCCACCTTAATTAATCCGGAGCCGGCACCCCAGTTCAGGTGTACTCTTGCCGTGGGTAGCCTGTGTACTGCTCCCCCTGCAACCCGCACAATTACGGAACTCCCGGTGTGGTCGGCCTCTGGAACCAGGTGACGTTTGACCAGTGTGAGGGTGGCGCCAGAATCTCGTAGACCTTGAGCAGTCTTCCCGTTCAGCTGTACTGACTGGCGATGGTGTTGCCTGTTGTCAGTAGCCGCCTGTACTGGGTCAGCCTCGTGTAGGATACTCCAGTGTTCCTCCAATTCTCCTGCTCCTCGGTTGACCGGGGCCGCTTCCGTGTGATAGCAATGAGCGGCAGCCCGTTCTGGAGGGGGTGGCCCTGGTCGAATCCATGCAGCTTGGTCCTGGTTCTGAGTGCAGTCTCTCTGATAGTGCCCAAATTGCTTGCATGAATAGCACTGCACTCCCTTGCGCCCGAGGTATCGATTTGCAGGGGAGTTAGGGATTAGCCCGGGTCGTTGTGTAGCTGGGGGCCCTGGGTTATGGTTCAGTGGTCTGGTGCTTGGTCGGAAGCTAGTCTGTGATGGCCGGCGGGCATCTTGATATTCATCAGCTTGCCTGGCCGCTTCCGAGAGAGTGGTAGGTTTGCGATCCCTTACCCACTCCTGTACCTCTGGGTTTAGTCCATTAAAGAATTGCTCCAGTAAAATCAGCTGGGTGATCGCGTCTGCTGTGGTTGCCTGACTGGCTTGTAGCCAAGCTAGGGCTGCCCTCTGCATTCGGCAAGCCCATTCGGTGTTGGAGTCCTTCTCCTGTTTCTTTGTGTCCCGGAAGCGTCTCCTGTATGCTTCTGGGGTGATGGCATACCTTGCCAAAATAACTTCCTTTACCCGGCTATAGCTTGCGATTTCCTCCTCTGGCACGGCTCTGTAGGCTTCTGCTGCACGGCCAGACAGCTTACCAGCTAAGATCCGTACCCAGTCTGTCTGGGGTACCTGGTACAGCTTGCATTGCCGTTCAAAATCTTGCAGGAAGCTATCGATCTCTTCCTCTGCTTCCATAAACTTTTTAAAGGCATCATGGGGTACTTTTAGTTTTGTCTCTGGTGCCGGTGTAGTCGTTAGCAGTCTCTCAGAGGCATGCTGTTCCGCCAGCCGGAGTTGGGTCTCCCTTTCTTCTCTCACCGTAATAAAGGCATCCACTTGGGCTAACGTTGCCTGTACCAGCTCGGTGGAGGGGTTTTCTCCATAAAACGCTAGCCTGCGTTTCACTTCTTGGTTAAATTCGGTCTCCATGGCTTCTGTACCCATACTGTGTGCCCGATCTCCCTCGGTCAGTTCTGCAATCAGCTCTGCTTTGGTTTTATTGCTGGCGATCTTCCCTCTTGCTTCCAGCAAATCCTTTAACGTCGCTCGTTTTAATCCAGCATAGTTTGTCTCCATTCACACTTCCATTCGTGTAGCCGAATTTGCATGAACGCTGCTTCCTCTTGCTGCAAGGCTTTAATCCCACCGCTGCCAACCAGTGTTGCGGAGCTCCAACGTCCGCTGGGAAATCCTTGAAGCTGAGGAAGTACTGACTTATCCAAGGCAACCTGTTACCCCCCCAGTAACTGGACGACACACAGTTCTGGTAGTAAATCAACGCTTTATTTTGCCCAGGCTGGCTTTTTATATCATTTCCCATGCAAGGGTTTTCTTAACTCATTTTACAGGGGCATTCCCTTCAACAATTAACAGATGACAGTGATTTAATTACCTGGGACTACTTCTAACACATTTGGTATGCGTGAGACGTTTGTCTCCCCATGAACAGAGCTCCACATATTTACTCATAACAATGGAACCGTGCCAGACACATTACTAGGAGTGTAATTACATCCCGTAGCAGATAATAGGTGACTTCATTAACACACTGAACAATAGATGAATGGAACGCTACCTCAGACCCCCAATTAACCCAATTTGCTTATTCAGACATCAGTAGACATTCTGTCTCTACATTTCCTGGAATGAATCTTTGCTGTCACCGTTGAAGTGCTCCAAACCATTTCTCAGTTTCAGTATTTTGCTACAAGGACATCATCGGCAAATAGGGAAATTTTATGGGGACAACCCGCTAATTCGATGCCTCGTATATCCGGATGAGAGCGAATCGCCTCTGCCAGGGGTTCCAGAGCCAATACAAAAAGAAGAGGTGATAGGGGGCACCCCTGACGGGTGCCCCTCTTGATATTAAAGAGAGGAGACTCAAATCCATAATACTTAATTTTTGCCCGGGGGGAATCATATAAGACAGATATCCAGTGCATAAAAGAAGACCCAAAGCCATAATGTCGAAGAACAGACATGAGGTAAGGCCATGACAAAGTGTCAAAGGCCTTGTTTACGTCCAGAGACAAGAGCATAGATTCTAGCGAGCGAGTATGAGCTATGTGTTGGAGTTTCAATATACGCCGAATAGCGTCACCGGCCTGTCTCTGAGGTATAAAGCCGACCTGGTCCTTCCCGATTAATCGAGGAAGAAAAGAATTTAGGCGATTAGCCAGAATTTTGGTCAAAATTTTCATGTCAACGTTAATTAGGGAGATAGGCCTAAAATTAGCCCAGGAGGAATGATCGCGATCCGGTTTAGGGATCATCACTATGTTTGCCGTCAAGAGGTCCGGGGTAAAGGAGCATCCATTTTTAACAGAGTTATACATTGCCTTTAGATGCGGAGCTACCATAACTGCCAGTTTCCTGTAGTAAAGCGCCGTAAAGCCATCCGGCCCCGGTCGCTTTCCCACCTTAAGATCTTTTATACCTTCGAGGACCTCTGAAATTTGTATATCCCGGTCCATAAGAGTAACATGCGCCTCCGTCAGGGTCGGGAGAGGGAGACGGCCGAGGAAATCAGCAGTGTCCTGGGCGTTAAACTGCTCTGGATCAGAGTACAATTTAGTAAGGCGGAATCGAAACTCCTCCAATATACGCAACGGATTACCCGTAAGTACATTGTGTCGGTTGCGCAAAGTGATGGGGGTGAATTTAGGAGCGAAAGTTCGGAGTCTGTTGGCTAACATTCGATTAGGTTTATTCACCCTGGTATACCACCTCTGGCGGGACCAACGTAAGACGCGTTCAGCCCCCTCGGTGAGACAAAGATCCAACTCCGAACGAACCTGTTCCAAGAGTTTACGGTTGCCAGAGGTGGGGGATTGTTTAAAAACCGCAGATAATGCCTCCAGACGGGTCTCCAGGGCTTTTTGTTTCAAACCCCTTTCCCGCTTACGGGCTGACGCTACCCGAATAATGTGGCCACGGAGTACCGCCTTATAAGCCTCCCAAATCGTTACCGGCGATGTAACCGACCCCTGATTTTCACGGAAGTAGTCCTCTGAGGCCTTAAAAATACCTTCCCGGACCTCTTTAAGCGATAAGAGCGAATCATTCATCGCCCAGGGTGAGAATTAGGGTCTGTCCAAAACGGAGTGGCAGACCACCAAAACAGGGTCATGATCAGACCATGGAACAGCCAGGATAGAGGCCCTGACCACCATGGGAAGGTGGCGTCGTAGCATGAACATATGATCAATTATGGAGTGAGAGTGATGAGGGTGGGAATAATGTGTAAAGTCCTTACTCTGAGGATGGCATTCCCTCCAAAGATCGACCAAATCATGTAGTTGTAAAGAGCGAGCAAATTTTTTAGCGCCAGGCGAGGGAGCGATACGCTCCGAGGGGTATTTATCCAGTGAGGGATTCAAAACTAAATTTGAATCACCCGAAAGAAAGAGAGTACCCCTGTGATGGGATGCTAGCAGGGCGCAGACGTGAGTCAAGAAGGGTCCTGGGTTGGAGTTTGGCGCATAATAAGTCATGATGGTAACCTCCTTTCCTTGGATAGTGCCTTGTAGCAATAGATATCTGCCATCAGGGTCTGCGATCTGTCTAGTGCAACTAAATGAAACCGACTTGCGGAAAGCTATGAGCACCCCCTTTTGCTTGGTTGGAGCCGTGGCCAAAAATACCTGGGGAAACTGAGCATCAAAGTATTTAGGGCAGGAAGACGCCGAAAAATGGGTTTCCTGTAAGCAGGCGATGTCAATCCGCTGCTTCCTAAGATACTTAAAAATCTTCACCCTTTTCTGAGGAGAATTCATACCCTGAACATTCAGGGACAGCCAATTAAGCGTCATAGTAGGACTAGCAATCGGCAGAAGATCATTTCCCTAAGCACACACCCCGCGGACCTTGTAGAGGGAAAAAAAAGGTGAAAGACCAGAGAGTCAAGTAGGGAGACAGTGAAAGGAAACAGATAAAGAAAAACAAACAGACCGAGTAAAACTCGGAGTAAAAACATTCCAGTCATCAAGGTTGCAATTGGTAGTGGGGCTGGAATCCCACTAAAAGGTCGGAAGTTGGCCAAAACTTTTGTTCGGGCCAAGTTCCAAGCCAAGGGGGAGCAGTGGTCCGTCGGACACCGCTCGGCATATTTTTAAAGTAGTTTGAACAATGAGATCAGATCGACATCAGCATAAGGTAAACAGAAAAAACATGTTCAATAGACACCACCTAAATAAGGATTAAAGCAGTCTCAATCAAAATTATGTAACATATCAACTTAAAACTGTGAACGAATTATTGTGGGCCGTGGTCATCCTCGCGTCCCGGAGCCCCCAACCAAAGTACGGGGAGTCCAGGACACGAAGCCGACCCACCGCAAACACAAGGACAATAACATACACATACTACGGCCAAAACTGCGAAGGCCACAAACCGTGGACCGTGATGGGCAGGGCACACCCACAACTTTAATGGGGGTGTGCAGCACAGTACAAGGACATTCCTCTCGAGCGACAGATCAAAAGCCTTCGCCTGAGGAAAAAAAAAAAAAAGGGGGGGGGGACAGGGGACAAGAATCCAGGTGGGCCAAATGACCATGCAAACGTAACCACAGCACAGAGGCCCAATGTCGCCGTCCCTCAATTTGGGCAACATCGGACAAGGGGTCAGCCACATGACAAGGCCTCCAGGAGCAGGGAAGGAGGGAACACAATGGGGCCACCGGGCCCAGGAAAAAAAAAAAAAACAGTCCAGATATCATTTTGGTTGAAAGGCAGAAATGTTCATGTACTGCAATTGGGCCCACAGAATGGGAAGTCTAAAGGTGAAATTTAGATTTAAACTTATAGTTCAAGGTGAGATACTGCTGACAGTTCAGAATAACAGGGTGCTGGCAGGTTAGCTCCTCAGAGTGACAAATGAGAATCGGTGCTGTCATCCTTTAGGGACATCCTGGAATCGCTGTGCTTGCAGTGATCGAAGCGCCTGGGACCCCTGCTGAGACATTTGTGAGGAACCGTGGGGTGGCCTGGATGATCGTGGCTGGGCCGAAGAAGGCTCCGGTTGGGAGGGAGGGAGATCAAACTGCAGATCCTGAAAATGTCGCCGTAAGTCAGGCAGGGAGGAGGCATGAAACTGGCGGCCAAGGTGATAGAAGGAGAGCTTGAAGGGGAACCCCCATCTATAATGAATGCCCCGAGCTTGTAGAATCTGCAAATAAGGCTTCAGACTCCGCCGTTTGGCTATGGTGACCGGAGAGAGGTCTGCAAATAGTTGGAGGGGACTACCCCGGTAAGAGAGGTCCGGGATATCCCGTGCAGCCTGCAGGAGCCGCTCTTTGGTCTTGTAAAAGTGAAATTTAATTATAACGTCTCTGGGGGGACCCTCGGTGGGCCTGAGAGCTAGGGACCTGTGTATGCGATCAAATTCCAAGCGCTCCAAAGGGACGTCAGGCGCCAGCTCCTGAAAGAAAGCCGTGGCCGTCCCCTGCAGGTCGGTTATGGCCTCTGGGAGCCCACGGATGCAGAGGTTATCCCTGTGAGCCCTATTCTCAGAGTCCTCTAATTTATCCTGTTGGCTCAACAGTTCAGCATTCAGTCTTTCAACTTCGTCCTCATGACCCTCTAGGACTGTTGTTGTTAAATCCATCCGCTGTTCCAGTTGGTTGGTGCGGTGGCCTATCTCCTTGAGACCCTTCACCAGTTCTGCTGAGAGCTTACGGGAGGCAACGTTTATTTCATCTCGCACTATACTGCGGAACTTCTGGAGCATGGCATCAGAGCCAGCGTCAGTGGGGCTTGCCAGGTTGGAGGGGAACTGAAGCAAGCTGTCCTCAGAATGCTAAGTGGTGTCATCCGGTTCCGGAGGCTCGGGTGCCATTTTGCTCTTCCCCTTCCCCTTCCCCACGGTGGGAGAGGCCTTCTGCTGGGAGCGGTAGCGCTGTCGGTTTCGGGAAGTATTGTGCATAGGTAATGTTAGGCGATGTCCGTCACTCAGGGAGCATGCGCGGTGGCGTCAGGGATTCAGGATGTGTCTTATTCGCCGAGACTGAGCGGTCCGACGGCGCAGAGCAGGGAGATCAAGCTGTCATCCTCCCCGACTCTGTGTAGTTGCCCCCCAGGGCTGTAGGTTCAGTACATAGCAAAAGTTAGTATATATAGCTATCTGGTTTAGGGGCCATAGCCTGGCCGGCCAAAGCACCTAGGCTTCCAGGGGCAACTTGTTAAATGAGAAAAGTCTGAATAATGGGCACTATGGTGCAGCAAGATGGCCGTCTAGCACAGTGTTGTATCCGATCCACAACCTGCAAGCCGCAGACAGGGGGTGCCATGCACAGCTTTTAACTAGTAAAAGGGAATCCTTGCAGTGGCTGTGGGAAGAGGAAAGAGGTAGGGGCCCTGTGCAGGGAGAGCTGGGCGGCTGAGGGGTTAAAGCAGGCCGTGTTTTAACTGTATTGGGGCCTCGGGTGCAGCAAGATGGCCGCCGTCTTCCGGGACTAGGCCGAAGCCGCGGACTTTCCTACGCTCGGCCGCCGTCCGGAAGAGCTCCGCTGCGTTTGGGCCACAACTTCCCCACTAAGGGCTGGCGACGGATCCCGGCCAGCGATCAGACAGTCTATCGGCACCGGAGGTGCCGGCTGTATCACAGCAGCGCCGAGCGCCTATCACTGTACCTGAGAGGATGCAGCCGGGTCTGAAGGCCTCAAGATGGCGTCGGGTCCGCCGGATCACGGAGCTCTCCTGCGGGGGATCAGCGCTGTAAGTGGCCCCTAGGAGAGTCGCTGTATACCCACGGGGTTGTGGTGGAGAGGGATGGCGAGTCCGAATCCTTCGCAGATCTCAGCAGGCGAGGTCGGGGATCGCCGGAGGCTCCGTAGGCCTCAAGATGGCGGCAGGCCTCGGCAGCGTCAAGCCAGCTGCAATCCCAGGACGAGTCCGACCCGGCAAAGCCCGCAAAAACCGGATGGGGCTGCGGAAGGAGATGCCCAAGTACGGGTAAGGTCACTTTTTTATGCCCAGTGGGGTAAAATAAGCAAGGGATGGCTAAGGATTGTCCCCGTGGGTACAGAGCCCAGCACCAGCATGTCTTCCCTGCTTCACGTCCGGACACGCCCCCTACATCTAATCGGGGAAGTGCAATATCTTTTATCTTATTTCTTTATGTATTTGGGCACCAAAAAAACAAATCTCTTCGCCCTGGTTCACAATGATGCTACTTTGAAATCGCGCTACTTCACTTGAAGTAGCATGATTTCAAAGTAGCAAGGTCAGCGCAATTTCATGATGGACTTGATGGACATCTGTGTGGCTTCATGCACAGATGTCTATTGAAGTCGCACCTGAAATCGGCAAAAGTAGTGCAGGAACTACTTTTGCAAATCAATGCAGCGCCACAAAATCGATGTTGCATCGATTGGAACAGAGCCATTGCTGCCAATAGTCATGCGATTTGAACGCTCCAATCGCATGACAAATCGCTCCATTGTAAACCTAGGCTTCAGCACACCTGCAAGTAAATGATAAAGGTGGAATCTTTATATATAACAGCTGTGTAGAATTGCAGGTAATGATACTAATGAATTCAGCTGGTGGATAGGCAGTGTTGTATGTATCAGCCCTGGTTCATATTGGTGTGATTTGACATGTCAAATTGGTGGCAATTGCACTGTTCTAATGGGTGTGACTTTGGGGTGCGATTTGTATTGATATCAGTGCAGAAACCTGCACAGATGTCTCCGATATTGCCCCCGTAGTCGGGACTGACATGCGGGAATGAAATTGTGTGAGTTCAGCAGAACGATTTCCTTCCGCTGACAGTGTGAACCAGGGCTCAAACTGGGCCTTTGTCTTTGTAATTCACCTGCTGCTATCCCAGAGACACCATTTTTTTTATCAAACTCCCTTAAGTTTACCTTCAAATATCATTATATGTAGACATACAGATTTGCATATCTGCAAATAATCAAACAAAAAATGATAATGTCCATAAACATCACCCTGTGACAAATGTGAATTGTGCACAAATACAAAAAATATCTTTAAATATTAATTGAGTATAAGTCCATATATCAAATCCATATATAAACTGAAGTAGATTGGTGAAAAAACTTAGTCAAACTTTAAATCTTCCACCACACCCAGGTGCAAGTGAATCCTCTCCCGTCAGATGCAAAACACACCAACTCAAGTTGCCTTACACTCTCGTGTTCGGCGTGTAAACGTGTACAAAAGCCTCACTAGTAGGTATAGCAGATACTTCCAAATTCCAACCAATTCACTGCCAGATAGCTCCGCATGTAAATATAAGAAGTACTCAAAATAGCGTGATACCGTAAAATCAGTTTATTACCACACTATAAAACTTCAAATGTTGCACTCACATGAATCTCAAAAAATAGAGCAATACACTGCACAGCAAACTCGTTCACAGATAAATCCAAAACCGAGTGTATTGGTCGCGGCGGACCCAAGGTAACCACTGATCACTGGTAAAAGGGAAATAGTCGCACTAAGTAGATATGTGAAAAGTATGTGTAATATTAAATGTGCTCTTTAGCAAAATATGGTGTACCTTAAATAGAACAAAGTATCCGACCACATATAAACACAAAAATAATTAGATATACAATAAATTCAGCGAAAAAATATAAAATATCAATGACATATATCTGGAATGGTCCACCAAAATATCAGTATATTGAATGAATGACAAGTGCTCAGAAAAATTGATATAAGGATGTGATGACAAAAATCAATACAGAGTCCACTAAATCCCAGAAAAAGTTAGATCCAGTTCCACAATGTGACAAAAAGGCAGAGTAAGCAAGGAGTTGAGGTTGAGAGTGAAGTTGTAGCTGACTATCCACCAACACCAAGGGATGAGCTCCTTCTTGTGGGACACACTACAGAAAAAAGGGACCCATACCGGATCGGGTGGACCTCCCGATTGTAGCAAGGTCACAGATGCCTGAAGATATAACCCTCAGCGGGGTCTTGGGCTCATCCGTGTGGTCAGAATCTCCAGGCTCCTATCGATCTCCTCACCGCAAGTTGCTGTATCACCATCCTGAGTGTAGCTGGAACACTCTCTCCAACAAGGGTCTAAGCCTTCCCTCGGGTCGGGGGACAGACGTGTAGTGGGATAAGAAAGGACTAGGATAGTGTGTTAACTCTTAATACGCTGGGTGGTTTATTAAAATTCAATGATAACAAGTAACAACAAAAAGTTTAAAAATAGCCGGCAAAAGAAATCAAGCTAAAAAACGAACGCCCGGGGTCACGTGGGGACGTGGTGATGTCAATACGTAGCACAGCCCTGACATGTTTTGTCAGAAAATTACACTTTCAAAGGGCACGGGCGACGCATTGAACCATCACCATATATATACTCAGAGGTTTAACCAAACCTCGCCTTCATTTGGCGGCCATATTAATGAAAAAGGAACCAGCCCTCGTTTTAGATTGTGATCAGGGGGGAGAGGAGCGGGCGAGAGTAATACACTCCCCTCCAGACCTCGCTCCGCCCTGGTAACAAAAGGCGAACCAAGCCTCACTTTGACACAGTAGCCAAACAGATAACATACAAAGCAAAGCCATATTCAAAAAGCAAGTTATTATATACAAGTACAAACATGTGATACCTAAAACAGGCATCAGGTCTTACGGAATTCTGAGAATTATCGTTCTTATTTTATATTATTATTTAATACTGAAGATATTATGTCTTAGAACGATACAGATCGTGAACTGCACTTAGTGATACGAAAAAGGCCAGACTGATAACAGTAAAGAAAGGACATTTTTTACAGACGCTTCACCGTACAGATATTCGTGTAATGGGCTAAATATTTAAAAATTGGGGGGAAATGTACAGATCTATGATATGACCAATATGATATGTACATCAGTGGAGATAAATGATATAATTATTGACAATAGTCATATTCACAAAAAAAATAAATGAAAAAAGACTGATAAAAATAAGCTTCCAGAATTCAGGTAAAATCATGACATCTATTGTACACAATAGCCTTCACCTCCAAAGAAAAAATATTTCTAAAGCCCTGTACACACGATCGGTTTTACCGATGAAAACAGTCTGATGGACTTTTTTCATCGGACAAACCGATCGTGTATGGGCCCCATCGGTCTTTTTTCCATCGGTGATTAAATATAGAACATGTTTTAAATGTATCCAATGAATAAAAAAACTATAGCAAATTCCGATCGTCTGTGTGGAACTCCATCGGAGAAAAAACCCACGCATGCTCAGAATCAAGTCGACGCATGCTTGGAAGCATTGAACTTAATTTTTCTCGGCTCGTCTGATTGTTTTACGTCACAGCGTTTGGGACGGTCGGATTTTTGACTGATGGTGTGTAGGCAAGACTGATGGAAGTCAGCTTCATCGGATTTTATTCCATTGGAAATCCGATCATGTGTACAGGGCTTAAGAGATCCATTCAAGAATTATCAATGAAGGCATTGATTTCAATATCAACGTTGAGACCTAATGGCTTAAGACATTTTACTCTATAAATCCAGCTCATTTCGAGCTTGGATATTGCCCTTCTCTTAGGCCTCCCTCTCCAGTGACATTTAAGTTTGTCTATGGCTAAAAATGAGGTACCCCTAGGGTCTCTGTTGTGTACCTCCCGGTAATGCCTTGATACAGAGTGTCCCCTGAAGCCCCTCCTTATGTTGCCTATATGCTCATTTAGCCTCAACTGGAGGGGTCTAATGGTACGTCCAATATACTGTAACCCGCATGGGCAGGTTAGAAGGTAAACTATGTGAGTAGTAGAGCATGTGATGAAAGATTTGATTTCAAAAGTTTGGGAAGTACTATTAGAAACAAAATTGGTGGTTTTACGGTCTTTAATATTAATAATACTACAGACTTCACATCTTTTGCATTTGTGATATCCAACCCAGTTTTGAAAAAACATAGGTTTGTTGCTTGGGGGATCACAGGCGCTCAGTGCCAGGGTGTCTTTTAGGGAGGGAACTCCCCTAAATACAACCTGTGGTTTTTCAGGCAGAATAGGTCCTAGTATTGCATCATCTTTAATAAGATGCCCGTGTTTGCGCACTAATTTTCTGACCAGATAATGTTGGTCAGAAAAACCAGTGACAAACGGCCAAGCAAAGTCATTTTGTCCTCTGGCCACCTTCTGTTTCTCAGCCAGGAGTATACTTCTATCCTATTCTATGGGGAGGCTGAAATTCAGTTCTACCAGGATCTTTCTAGTATCACACTGCAACACACAAGGGAACTGCGACCCTTACTTCAGACCTTATGTTTTAGAGGGACCCCCTACTGCTGGAGCTTTCCTTTTTACCTTTCGGCCACACATGTAGGGCGCATGGCACATCTCCTCACCCCAGAGGAATTATGAGGTTTTGTGACATATTTGGCCTCCCACATGTGGAGCTGCTGGAATGGTACAGTACCATTCACTACATAGAACCATGGTTTAATTTACAGCTACTTGATGACCTGATTCCGAAACGTCAAGCCAAAAAGCAAAAAGTTGGATGCCATCATTGCTTTGGGCTGTTCCAGAAAGCCAGCCTGGGATCTCCCTAAAGGAGATGCAGAGATTATTAAATTTACACCAGTTTTGTAGATCTTTGAGGTAACACTGACATTGCATATTTTTACGCTTCCACTGAAATTGGTGAAGTGCTTTGCATAGGCCAGCTGCCCCGCTGGTTTGATATTCTATTGTCTGTTGCCCTGTTTACATGGATTATACTTGTTTTGGTGGACAGTGGTGTACCCTTCTTGCTTACTCACTCTTGGAGACATGCACACTCCAGCTAAGGGTGCCTTGTCTATGCTCGGGGCCATGAAACCTTTTTGCTCTGGTTTTATGAGAAAGATGATCTACATTTCTAGTTGGCTTTAGGGATGAGCTTCGAGTTCGAGTCGAACTCATGTTCGACTCGAACATTGCCTGTTTGCCTGTTCGCCCGTTCGCCGAACAGCGAACAATTTGGGGTGTTCGCAGCAAATTCGAAAAGCCGCGGAACACCCTGTAAAAGTCTATGGGAGAAATCTAAAGTGCTAATTTTAAAGACTTATATGCAAGTTATTGTCATAAAAAGTGTTTGGGGACCCGGGTCCTGCCCCAGGGGACATGTATCAATGCAAAAAAAAGTTTTAAAAACTACAGTTTTTTCGGGAGCAGTGATTTTAATAATGCTTAAAGTGAAACAATAAAAGTGAAATGTTCCTTTAATTTCATACCTGGGAGGGGGGGGAGTGTATAGTATGCCTGTAAAGCAGCGCTTGTTTCCCGTGCTTAGAACTGTCCCTGCACAAAGTGTCATTTCTGAAGGAAAAAAAGTCATTTAAAAGCACTCGCGGCTATAATGAATTGTCGGCTCCCGGCAATACAGAGAAAAGTCATTGATAAAAAAAAATGCGTGGGGGTCCCCCCAAATTCAATTACCAGGCCCTTCAGGTCTGGTATGGATATTAAGGGGAACCCCCGAGTCAAATTTTTAAAAAAATGACGTGGGGTTCCCCCCAAATATCCATACCAGACCCTTAATGTCTGGTATGGATTTTAAGGGGTACTCCACGCCAAATTAAAAAAAAAACAGACCCTTTATCTGAGCACGCAACATGGCAGGCCCGTCATTTATTTTATTTTTTATTTGACGCAGGGTTCTCCTTAATATCCATACCAGACCTGAAGGGCCTGGTAATGGAATTTGGGGGGACCCTCACGCATTTCAAATTTTTTTTAATCAATGACTTTTCTCTATATTGCCAGGAGCCGACAATTCATTATAGCCGCGAGTGCTTTTAAAATGACTTTTTTCCTTCAGAAATTACACTTTGTGCAGGGACAGTTCTAAGCATGGGAAACAAGCGCTGCTTTACAGGCATACTATACACCCCCCCCCCTAGGTATGAAATTTAAAGGAATATTCCACTTATATCGCTTCACTTTAAGCATTATTAAAATCATTGCTCCCAAAAAAACGGCGGTTTTAAAACTTTTTTTTGCATTGATACATGTCCCCTGGGGCAGGACCCGGGTCCCCAAACCCTTTTTAAGACAATAACTTGCATATTAGCCTTGATAATTAGCACTTTTGATTTCGAACGTTCGAGTCCATTGTATTTAATAGGTTTCTAAAGTTTGGCAAAGTTTAGGTCTGTTCGCAGGTTCTTGTGCGAACCGAACCGGGGGGTGTTCGGCTCATCCCTAGTTGGCTTCTTTGCTTCCCAGCACAGCCACCCAGACTGCATATATATAGAAATGTTGTCTGCTGGTCAGATGGATACTCTCAGAGCAAGGTCGGGGGGGGGGTTTCTGCTTTGTGGCCCCTTTCTCATAGAGACTTCCTCATGGTTGAAGCCTTAGGCCAAGGGGAAGTATATATGTTTGTTCTTAGAATACTTACTGTGTGTGTTCACATTAGTATAGTAGACATGACTCTTATTCCCTCTTTATGGGATGCATTTCCACTCTTGAGACACTACCTTTGAGACCCAGCCAGATAGGCCCTGGGCTTTTGGAGAAATGTCTAGCTGCCTAATGGCTAGGTTGTTCCTTTTTTTTCACAGCTGCTGGCTTAGCCCATAGCTGGGATTTCATGGAGTCTGGGACCTGGGTTTCGAAGCGCATCCGGCTCATATTCCTTACTTTGCTCCGAAGTGGAGTATTGCTACAGTTATTGCCATTTAATGCCTATTGCTGCATGAGCTGACTTCATGGTTGTTAAAAGTTAGGCTGCAATGTTGGTATTGGGTTCACTTAGGCAATTGGACATAGTGACGTACCATTTCTGATTGCTTGAAATTACTGGAAGATTGTGCAGTTTTGTTGTAGGAGACAGGAGGTTGGTATCACTGCTCTAAATATTTCTGATTGTTGTAACCCCCTTGGAGGGGGAATATTAGTGTTTGATATCTACGCTAGTAATAAAAATTATTTTTAACTTTATAACCTTAAATGGAAATCATTTATACATACGGTACCACTAAAGTCCAATTTAGCCTCCTTCTAATTCCCTTTACATCTACACTAGTACGCATAATACCTTGTTTTGGTATATTCTTTCCTTTTATAAAAGACTACTGATCTTTCAGTTTTACTAATCCTTGGGTACTACCTACTTTACATTCCCCTCCCCCTAGCTCCATTCCTCCCCTACTTCTCAGTTCTCCCTGCCCCTCTAACAATTCTTTACCTCCCCTTTTCTCTTCTTTTCACTGCCTTCCTTTTTTTTTTTTTCTTTCTCTCCCATGTCTTCCCTGCTTTCCCCTCAGTTGTATGGCTGAACCTAGGATTATAGTCCCTGATACTCCTACTTTTAAGTTTCTCTCTTTCTCTCATGTGATAGAGGGGTTTTTGCCTGAGGCAAAATGTTAAGGTATGGCCTCTTCAAGAAAAATAACCTTTTCCCTAAAGTGGGTGTAAACCAGATTCATGAAATTTGAGTTGGGCACATATATCTGCTGTGTTTTGTTAACTCTCTTCAAAGCCCTGGGTATTGTAGCTTTGTCCTGCTCTGTTAGTCTGTTATCAGCCTGTTAGCTTTTGACAAGCTCTCTGAGATGGGAGCCTGAAGTGTGTGTCGGGGGAGGTTGCTATAAATAGATTAGCAGACAGCTTAACTATACACAGGCAACCTCTGCATGTGTGGGGAGGGGGTGTATGCCTTTCCTCCAATCAGCTACCTCACAGTGTCTATCAATAATCTCGTCCTACAGGGGAACCAGGAAGAGAAACTTCTAACAGGACGTGCACTTTATAAACAGTATATCAAGGTGAAGACAGCAGATATACATGTAAAACTTATGTAGGGAGATTTGTTTCATCCCTGCGTATCATCTGAAGCTGTTCACTTCACTGGGTATATGAAGGGTTTACATGCACTTTAACATTAAGGGCCTTAAAGAAGAGATCTACTATCCTTAAAGTGGAAGTAAACCCATCCATAAAACACGGCACATGCTCTAAACCAAACTGTCAAACCATCCAATGGCTGGTGTCTAAACTGATCACATGTGCAGCATCATTTCAGTTATAGACTAAACAGAGCCAAAGATGGCAGCTTCCTTGGCTGAAAAAGATAGGGGGGTTTACTTACACTTTAATGAAATGTATAGACATTGGGCTATGATATAATGTTTTTTAAGAATCCCATTTTAAAGCTAGCTCCATACTGAAATTCTCCAGTAAGAGATTTCCACAAGTGTGCTATGATAAGTATATGGAATCTTAATCAGGAGGGGTCTCTATGCTTTTCTCTAAAAACTCACCACGTATTCTCTCAGGTTGCCTTGCAGTTCAGGAGGGATGCTCTCTATTCTAGTAAGGTACTATTTATGGTCAACAGATCACGCTGGAAAATATCTACAGTTCAAATGCAAAGCGGGTTCCCTTTTTCCAGAAAGTATTGTCTCTCCTGTCTGACTTTCACACAGGCCTGGAGAATCTGTGTGGGGGGGTGGGGTTCAATGTGCTATTTGAAATCTCTACTAGATACTTCTACTGGGGCCTCTACCCTTCCCTATAGAGCGCTTAAACAAAGTAAACTGCAACTGCAGTCTCTGGCTCTACATGACTCTTGGTGTGCACACCACCCTGAAGAGAAAGATTTTACTTTCCTCTCTGTCCCCTATCAAAAGGTATTCTCAGTTTGACTATTTTTTTATATCTAAACTGGACCTCACATTCCTACATACTGCGACCATAGGAAGTATATTTCTCTCTGATCATCTTCTTATAACCCTTATCCTGCTCTTTCCTGACATGAACATTTCTACCAAAATTTGTAGACTTAACTCCTCTCTCTTAAGCCACCAAGACAATCTCAGCTCTCCTAAAAGCTCATTAGAAGACTACTTTAAAACTATTAACACTCCTGATGTATCCCTTTCATGCAATGGGAGACACACAAATGCATAGCTAGAGCACTTTTCATCAGCTATTAAACATACATAAATTATAACAATACAAAACACAAGTCCTTCTATTTAAAAAAAACACTGTCTCTTTAAGAAGTCAATCACCCCAGTGACATATGTACAGCTTCTGGTTTCCCCGTGTTCAGCAGGTTCCGGTGTGAGGTTGAGACATCACCTCAGTCGGTTCCCCAGCATCTGTGATCCAGGTACAACATCTATCTTCACCCTGCACCCAACCACCTTTGCTGTCACAAGCAGCATCGTTAGAGCCTCCTGTGCCCTCCAGAGCAGTCATTTCGGCTGCGAGCTTCGGCACTCTGCTCCACCAGGCACACGATCGCTGGTACATCTCCATCCAGGGGCAAGTAGGCTCTTCCAGCCAGGGGCTTTTGTCTATGATTGTATTCACAGATATACACACATCATAGCCCGGAAGGATTGAGTTTGAAGTTCTGACTACTTTTACTAGTGAGGCTGTTTTTTATGACTTTGTGAATAAATGGATATTATTATCTTTTATGCAAGCTGGTTATCTCAGACTTTAATTTAAGTTTTTATCTGTGCCCATATAAGCAGCAACACATCTTAAGCGCTTTAATGAGAACTCTCTATGTTTATTGCCATTTTTTCAAACCAAGGATACTCTCTAGCAGCTATAGACAGATGACCCCAGTAACCTTTGCCACAATATACACTGTGACATCGGGGGATGTCTAGCTCAGTGATAGATGCATTGTAAGTGAGTTCACAGCCAACAGGAACTAAGGTTTAAGGGCGTGGTAGCCCACTTTTATTGAAAGAAACAAAAAGGAAAGTTCATACGTGCATTTGGTTTCCCACACAGGGGTTCTTCTCCCAAAAATAACAGCAAATGAAAATGCCAATCCACCTGGCTCTTAAGGCTCACTCAGCCTTGGGCGCAGTTCCTTGCTGCACAGGCCCACTCCTGGCCTCTAGGAAGGGCTCTCCTGACACACCAGGCTTCCACACTCCTCCAAGACTTACAGTCCCATCTGGTCCCCAAGTCTCTCTTCCAGTTGTCTCAGCTATAGTCTCCCCGACTCTCTCAGCTGGCCCAACTCTCTCAGTCTACTGACCTGGAACCTCTCCCACATGGAGAACCGTCTTAAGGATGTTGCCTGAGTTCTTTATCAGTAGCACACTTCACTCCAGCAACTGCTGTATCACCGACTCCTTTCCCACACACACTGAGCTATGTTCAGCTCTGCCTTATAACGAGTGTGTGCACCTGGCCACACACTCAACCTGCAGAGCTCCTAGAAAACCCGGACACATGACTGAAGACTCCTTCCCTCCCAATGCTCTTTGAAGTCTTCAAGTTGCCAGCCCCAATCCAGACTTACAAAATCCAGGGAAAACTTACAGCATAGTTTTCTCTGCTCACCAATCGTTTGCTGGAACTTCTCAAATAGCTTCTTTGAGAGTCCTGTGTCCATTTTAAACACATTTCTACTAAGCCAGGGGCTCTCACTCTCACATACCCCCCCCCCTATGTTTCGATCCGGAGGGAGGAACACCAGCACACGTCATCAGGGTTGGGACACCTCTGTGCCGGCTGTCAGCCACGTAGGCCCAACCCTTTTTTCGGGTGCGCTTCCAGCCAAGTCCTTCCTTAACTCTCCATAGGATCCCACTAATTTTTATTCTACGCTTTCTCCCTCTTCTGGGGTTCCTGGGCTTATTTGCTTTTCTCTGGGGATCTCTGCCTTCCCTAATACCCTCACTTTCTTGATATAGGGGACCTTTTGCTAATACTTTGCCTGATGGGGAACCACCTTTTCCTTCACCGATACCAGTTTTTCCCATCACAACATTTTTTTTTGGTTTAACAACTTTTCTGAGGTTACCCACGGCAATTAAACCCTTGTTATCAGTACCAACCAGTGACAGACCACAAATTCTGATGTTGCCACTTCCAATACCATCAGTGCTTCCCCCCACAGTGTCTCTGGGTACTTTAATTTGTACCTTTGTGCGAATGACATGAAAAATCTCTGCTACTGCCATGTCTATTTCGGTCCCTTCCTTCACGTGAGGTCTAGTGGGTGAGGCAGTGTCCGTGCCCTCTGCTGACCACTGCTCAGCCGCACTTTGGACCGCACCAGCAGAACTTTTCCTAGTCACCGCATCATGCAGAGAGACCTCTGATGTTTTCAAACATTCTCCTGAGCGCCTTCCATCCAAACCGGTAACTGGAAGCACCCCCTCAGAGAACCTTGAGACCATTTGCCACACTGCTAATAAATATGGTACCAACCAGTTCCTCTCGTGATTAACATCAAGCATGGCTTGTACTACTTGGCTCCACCTACTGTTACTACGCAGTACCACCTTGTCCGACCACGGTGGAGACACCTAGGTGTACAGCAAATATGTTTTTTGGACTTCCAGAATATTCACCAACACATTTGTCATCTTAATGCGATCCACATCTACATACAAGACCTTTCTAGGGACTTTTCCATTATCAATGACGTGGAGGGGCTCATCCACTAAAGCTGGAAAGGTAGGGACATTTAAAGTGACCTCCACCTCACTGGTGGTATCGGTCTTCACAGGCTGGTGCTCAACTGGAGCGCTGTCAGATGTGCGTCTCACATTTACCCTCCCTGTCCCAGCAACAGCGAGCCGCTGCAGGTCATACGTCACATTGCCATTTTTGCACTCACTATTTTCCAGCGGTTGGGCTGCATATAACCCAACTGCCATGCATGCACCCTTAACCGGTCCTTCTGATTGGAGGGGGCCAATCTCTGCCGGGGCCAACATGCCCTTGGCCACTGGCCACCCTGCAATCCCTCCATTGGGCATAGCAGGTGTTATGTCCACATCTGTGTTACGTAACCTAGCCTTATCCAGCGTGGCTAGCAATTGTTTGGCCCAGCTGTCCCAGTCAGTGGTACTTCCCTGACAGGTATCCTGAAGCAGTGCATCACCTGTTCCAAGAGGCACCAAAGGAAACTGGGACTCATTACCCAATACTGTACATTTTTCATCTCTATACGCATCACATTGTACAAGCACAGTTTCACTCATGTCACATTGGGACGATGCTTCGTCCTAGAACGCAGGGCGCAATACACTATTTTGACCAGATTGTTCTGGTGGCGCTACCATCACATTCAGCTTTACACTACCAGCTTTAACAGGGTGAATAACTTGTTCACCAATCTGGTCACATACCGGGCGGGTGGTCTGCACCCGCACACTCTCATTGTGTGGTGCAGTCCCTCCTTGTTCCCTCAGAGTAGAGCCAGAGCGGTCCTGGACAACCTTCAGTTCCAACACAGGGAGAACTCGGGAGGTTTCCATGGACAACCCTGCAGCTCTGCCTCTGGTGGTTACAGAAGACATCCTACTCCCAACCTTTTTAGTAAACACATTACCAACATTATTCTCAAACATGACATTCCCAGAAATACATTTCTCAACCTTTAGAGTATCATCATGACACTTAGACATAGCTGTAGCTATTGTGGGTGGCCCCTTACACACTTGAGCAGCTCCACAGCTGACCTGGGAAACCCTCCGCTCCAACACCGTGGGCTCCTGGGAGGTTTCCCTGGGCAACCCTGCAGCACCTATCTCTGTCACTAGGGAACATGGTAAAAGGACAGTTTTGGTCACCCCTAGTTTAACTTCTCCAGCACTATGCTGGATTATAGCAGGCACATGCATAGGCCCCATGTCCTTTCCAATCTGGCTAGTTGGGCTTTACGCTGTGCCTCCCCACTGCTCTGGGTAGCACACTGCAGCAAGTCTATGTCCATTGGCACTGCGGATCTCCCCACTGGACATACTTCCACTTCACTGGGATCAGTCCCACAAACTGCAACAGTCTTACCATATCCCGTAGCAGGTAACTCTGGCTTCATTTGAGTGCACTGTCTCTCAGCTGCATATTTACTGGCCAACTCCCCCTGGTGGCAACAGGATGAATTCACAGCAGGCATCTCCCACTGTTTAGCACTCCCTCCAGGTGCACCCCAGAATCTAGGGCAAGACAATATTTCGTGCCCCAGCTGGCCACATTCCAGGCATGGTACTGGACGATGAATTTCAACTCCTTGGCATCTCTTTAATGACTGTCTCTCACTCATTGCCATGGGATACCACTCCTGAGGACAACGTTGGTCACGATCATCAGTAGGCCGACTTCGGATTTCTTGAACCCTCTGTCTGGGACTCCACTGGTGACACTCTCTAGCAGGTGAGTTCCAGAATTCATCAACCTTATGTCCAGCTTGGTTATTCCATGAACATTCCTGTGATAAGGGTCACTGGGCAACAGCATGTCCCCACTCACTACAACGCATGCAGCGCAGAGGCCTCCTTGCCTCATGCTGTGGCCTCCTTGCCTCATGCTGTAGCACCTTAGGGCTTCGACTGCCAGGCACAAAGTCCTCTTTCACTTCAGCTTTAACTGGGGGTGACATGAGTAATTTACCCCAGATCACAGCGATGACACACTCAGACAAATTCTCTGGTGTGGCTGGGGCATGTGGTGCAATACCCTCCAGTCACAGTAGCCGTTCCCTGGCTTTAGCAAGGATTGCTTCCTTTTTCTGCTTTGACCGCCCCATCCTTGCGGTCTTGCACACAGCAACTTGTAACAGTTCTTGGCGGAACAAAGGAAAAAAAATCAGTTTGTTTCTCCTTTCACAGGTACACAACCTGCATGCAACAGTCCATCAAATAAACTTCTGTGCAATGCAGTTCACCTTGCTGCCACACACAGCTAGCAGCAGTTCACCGCAGAGGAAAAAAAAAACAATTGACTTTTCGTTCACAGGTACACCACCTGCAACACGCAATGCCTTTTGCCTGGCTGCACTTCCATAGACAGCTAACAGTTCCTGACCTGAACTCACTATGGAGCAAGGACCTGGATTCCACCGTCTTGTGCCCGCATTCTCCACCACTGTGACTTCGGGGGATGTCTAGCTCAGTGATAGATGCATTGTAAGTGAGTTCACAGCCAACAGGAACTAAGGTTTAAGGGCGTGGTAGCCCACTTTTATTGAAAGAAACAAAAAGGAAAGTTCATACGTGCATTTGGTTTCCCACACAGAGGTTCTTCTCCCAAAAATAACAACAAATGAAAATGCCAATCCACCTGGCTCTTAAGGCTCACTCAGCCTTGGGCGCAGTTCCTTGCTGCACCGGCCCACTCCTGGCCTCTAGGAAGGGCTCTCCTGACACTCCAGGCTTCCACACTCCTCCAAGACTTACAGTCCCCTCTGGTTCCCAAGACTCTCTTCCAGTTGTCTCAGCTATAGTCTCCCCGACTCTCTCAGCTGGCCCAACTCTCTCAGTCTACTGACCTGGAACCTCTCCCACATGGAGAACCGTCTTAAGGATGTTGCCTGAGTTCTTTATAAGTAGCACACTTCACTCCAGCAACTGCTGTATCACTGACTCCTTTTCCACACACACTGAGCTATGTTCAGCTCTGCCTTATAACGAGTGTGTGCACCTGGCCACACACTCAACCTGCAGAGCTCCTAGAGAACCCAGACACATGACTGAAGACTCCTTCCCTCCCAATGCTCTTTGAAGTCTTCAAGTTGCCAGCCCCAATCCAGACTTACAAAATCCAGGGAAAATTTACAGCATAGTTTTCTCTGCTCACCAATCGTTTGCTGGAACTTCTCAAATAGCTTCTTTGAGAGTCCTGTGTCCATTTTAAACACATTTCTACTAAGCCAGGGGCTCTCACACTCACAACACACACATTCTTATTGGCGCCCAATCTTTTTGTATTAGTGCACAGTGACATATGTGATGACTTTCTATTCTTCTCTATATCTGATATACATGCAATCCACCATGTGAATTATTGGCTTCTCAGTTCCCTATTTTAACTCATGTACATTTGAGGTCAAATACCACTTTATGTTGCCCCTTTGCATTGGGCTACCACTGTAAACTGTGCTCTTTCTCCTGGTGTCTCCTTATATGTGACCCATGTAACTCAGGTTCCTCCAATCCTGGATCTCCCTGGAACAAGTGGGCTTTATCTCTGGGTAGGAGGCTAGGGATAACATGGTTAAAGCCACTAATATACATCATTGACTCGGTACTACTTGCATACAGGATTTTTTTTTCTCTCCATCAATATCGAAAAGGTGTTCAATAGAGTGGCTTGTGACTATATGTCAGAGGTTCTGCGTTGAGACTTTGACAGACTATGGGGTTGATTTACTAAAACTGGAGAGTGCAAAATCTGATGCAGCTGTGCATGGTAGCCAATCAGCTTCTAATTTCAGTTTGTTCAATTAAGCTTTGACAAAAAAAAAAATTGGAAGCTGATTGGTTTCTATGCAGCGCTGCACCAGATTTCCTACTTTCCAGTTTTGGTAAATCAACCCCTATGTGTAATTTTATTCTGCGACTATACCATAAGAACAGGTTCAAGTAAATGGCCACCTATCGAATGCCTTCAGCATTAAAAATGGCACTATGCAAGGCTGCCCCCTCTCCCAGTTGATATACACGTTAACCTTGGAACCCCTTTTGCAGCAACCATGAGCCAATCTGAACATTAAAGGCATGCACTTTGGGGCCATATAAAATGGTTGCGTTTGCAGACAACATACTTATCTTTTCTTTTGGCTCTGGACACCACTCTCCCCAATTTGTTGCAGTAATTGGAGCATTTCTAAACCTTCTCCAACCTTAAAATCAATTATTCAAAGTTGCACACCTTTAGTGTCTCTCTTCCCCAGGAGGTAGTTGACCGCCGCCAAACAGATTGTCCATTTCAATGGAAATCAAATGCCATTACTTACCTAGGGATTCAGCTGATCTCTAACTTAATTTAGTTATTCTCCAAAAACGTCCACCTTGAACTGCAAAGGATGCAACAAGACCTCCATAGATGTATCAGGTGCTAGTTTTCATGGTTAAAGGGGTTGTAAAGGTTAGTTTTTTATTTTCTAAATAGATTCCTTTAAGCTAGTGCATTGTTGGTTCACTTACCTTTTCCTTCGATTTACCTTCTAAATGGTTTTTTTCTTTGTCTGAATTTCTCACTTCCTGTTTCTCCTCTCTAAACTTCACACCATCATCCGAGCGGTGTTTAGTGAGCCAGAACAGCTTACTGAATAGCTTACTGAGGAGGAACAGGAAGTGAGAAATTCAGACAAAGAAAACAAAGAAAAAAAAACATTTAGAAGGGAAATCTAAGGAAAAGGTAAGTGACCCAACAATGCACTAGCTTAAAGGAACATATTTAGAAAATAAAAAACGAACCTTTACAACCCCTTTAAGTAGGGCAGCGATACTGAAAATGTGTGTTCTTCCAAGATTCTTATACATGCTTCAGACCATATGAGTCAGACTCCTCCCCACTTTCTTTGCAGCTTGCAAAGAATTCTGTCTCAAAATTCTGTGGAGAGGGAAGCCTCTCAGAATAAGCTGGCTAATCTCTCCTTGCCCAAATCTAAGGGAGGTATAGATTTTCCAGATATTCAAAAGTATTATTGGGCTTTCTGAGTTTCTAGAATAGTGGATTTGAGACTTTGCAGAGAGATGAAAAGTTGGGCGAGTCTGGAATCTTCCCTATCAACACTGGCTCCTAAATCTCTCCTGTAGTTACAGCTTAATTCAATCGCTGACCCTATTATGAAGCATCCTATTATAAGACCTACGTTACGCAGCTTTTGGGAATGATGTAAAGCTACCTCGGTCTTACGGAGTCACAGGTAGATGCCCTTCTTGCCCTACTTTTTGTCCTACTGTTAGGGCCATACCGAACAACTCTGCCCCATTTTTCTTTTTCTATTCTTTACATACCATTTACTACTTACTCTGCTCCTAGTTTAATACACTATCCTTCATCAGTTGCATACAGGGAAGATATTTCCTGCAGTTGCCCCAGACTCTTCTTACTATATCCGTTGCCTGGTGGAGCCCCTCCCTTACTAAGTGTTTCAGCACTTAACTTCCAGGTGGTCTTGAGGGAGCTCTTAGCAAGTAGAAGTTCTGAAGCAAATGCACCTAACTACTCTGTCTTTAGAGGTCTGACTAACTACCAATGTGAGGCTGACTCCTCTCAGGAGGGTCTCTCTCTCGGTTATTATTTGGCTGTTTGCTGTTACTTCATTGAAATGTATCAACAAATAATCTCTTGTTGTACAGAATAAATAGCTGTTGTTTTTCAAGTTTCTGGAAAAGTATATATTGATTCTGTATTCTGATTAGGGATGAGCCAAACATCGGTTCCAGAACCTGCGAACAGCCAGAATGTTCGCGTGAACTTTAGAACCCTATTAAATACAATGAACTTGAACGTTCAAAATCAAAAGTGCTAATTATAAAGGCTAATATGCAAGTTATTGTCCTAAAAAGTGTTTGGGGACCGGGTCCTGCCCCAGGGGACATGTATCAATGCAAAAAAAAGTTTTAAAAATGTCAGTTTTTTCAGGAGCAGTGATTTTAATAATGCTCAAAATGAAACAATAAAAGTGAAATTTTCCTTTAAATTTCGTACCGGGGGGGGTGTAGTATGCATGTAAAGTCGCACTTGTTTCCCGTGCTTAGAACTGTCCCTGCACAAAGTGTAATTTCTGAAGGAAAAAAGTAATTTGAAACTCACTTGCGGCTATAATGAATTGTCGGCTCCCGGCAATACATAGAAAAGTCATTGATAAAAAAAAAAAAAAAGCGTGGGGGTCCCCATCAGGTCCGCCCCTCGTATGTCAGACCCCGCCTACGTCATTGGCTGAGCGGACCTAATGGGGAACTGCCTCCGCAGTGTAATAAATGAATAGACCCGCCCCTTCTCACGTTCCGCATCTGGTCCGCTTAGCCTTACACCTACGTCATTGGCTGAGCGGACCTGATGGGGAACTTTAGAAGGGGCGGGTCTATTCATTTAATACACTACGGAGGAAGTTCCCCATCAGGTCCGCTCAGGCTCAACCAATGACGTCTCGTGTGGACAGCGCTGGACATCGGATCACCGCGGGACACTGGATTTTATCGCTGGAATGTTTTTTATTTTTTTAAATAAAGGACCTTTCCAAGGTGTCTGTGTGGTTTTTTTTACATTTTTTTTACACTTTCTTTGTGAAATGGTAGGGGTACAATGTACCCCTTACCAATTTACATAGGGGGTGGGATCTGGGGGCCCCCTTTGTTAAAGGGGTTTACCAGATTCCGATAAGCCCCCTGCCCGCAGGCCCCAACATCCCCCGGGCAAGGTTTGTGGGGATGAGGCCCTGTCATGGATATGCAGTAGTGTTTGTCTGTCAGCTTACCTTCCTTCCCATGTGTTCATCTTAGAGGCCAGAACCCTTTCACCTGGCTTCCTTTATAATCTCCTCCCATCCTGACTCCACCCCAGGCCCTATCACAGAACACTATATTAACCTGTGCACTGCAAGCCTGCTTTGCTGATCAACGTGTTTGTTAGGCATTGTGTGTGTGGGTTCCTGCCTGCCGTGTGCTACGTCTGTCTCTCTGTTACATATTTGGCTTGTCCCCGACTATCCCTGTCTGCTTGTGACCCTTGACCTTCGGCTCGTTCTTTCGTTATCCTTGTCTGCTTGTGGCCCCTGACCTTCAGCTTGTTATTTGTTTCTCTCATATCTTGTGCTGCTGCTTCCCCTCTTTTCCCCTTATCCTACGGGGCGTGAGCTAGGAAACTCCAGGGGCTGCAACCTGGTCCCAGCCTGCAGCATAACATCCTCTCCACTAGAGGCTCTGGAGAAGACCTGCTGGGTCTTAGACTCCGCGCCCTGGGGAATCTTGGCTCTAGCTTCCGTTAGGATCCTGGTTGTGCTCCTCTGGTCCCACTTTCCACAACCACCCAGTTTCCTATCCGCAGCAGTCAGCCATAGGGTTCACTACCTTGCGGTGCACTCCTGTCCCCCTACGGTGTGCATCTGTCACCTGGCCACAGGTGACCTGACAGTTTGATCAGCCATGAACCCGGCTGACATCCCGCTACCCGCGGATGATCTATTGCAGGGCATAGTTTGCAGACTTGAACCCAGGAATCAAATCAGACTCAGGTGATGCGATTCCTCCAGGATCTGGCTTCTCGCTTCGAGCAGCTTCAGGCCTCCTTGGGAACCCTGAATCCGCAACCTCAAATACAACCAGCGGCTGCACCTATTGCACCAGTCGCAGCCACACACTCACTACAACTGCCAGCTCCGTCCCATTTCTCTGGGGACTCCAAGGCTTGCAGGGGGTTCCTTAGCCAATGCACGATTCATTTTGAGCTCCAGCCCCAAAACTTCCTGTCTGATCGGGCTAAGGTAGCCTATATCATTTCCCTCCTCTCTGGTGAAGCTTTAGCCTGGGCAGCCCCTCTGTGGGAACTGAATGATCCAGTGGTTTCTAGCCTGTCTGGCTTCTTGAAACTTTTTCGGAATATCTTCGAAGAACCGGCTCGTGTCTCTTCAGCGACCAGCGCCCTTTTACGTCTCCGCCAAGAGTCTGCTTCTGTGGGACAGTATGCCCTTCATTTCCGCATACTGTCGGCTGAGTTGAGCTGGAACAATGAGGCCTTAGTCGCAACCTTTTTGCATGGCCTGTCTAATAGGGTGAAAGGGTTCTGGCCTCTAAGATGAACACATGGGAAGGAAGGTAAGCTGACAGACAAACACTACTGCATATCCATGACAGGCCCTTGTCCCCATCAACATGGGGGCATCCTCCCCATGTTGAGGGCATGTGGCCTGGTACGGTTCAGGAGGGGGGGCGCTCTCTCGCCCCCCTCTTTTTCTGCGGCCTGCCAGGTTGCGTGCTCAGATAAAGGGTCTGGTATGGATTTTTGGGGGAACTCCACGCCATTTTTTTTTTTAAATTTGGGGTGGAGTTCCCCTTAAAATCCATACCAGACCTGAAGGGCCTGGTATGGATATTTGGGGGAACTCATCGCATTTTTTTTTAAATTTGCGGCAGGGTTCCCCTTAATATCCATACCAGACCTGAAGGGCCTGGTAATTGAATTTGGGGGGACCCCCACGCTTTTTTTGTTATCAATGACTTTTCTATGTATTGCCGGGAGCCGACAATTCATTATAGCCGCGGGGACAGTTCTAAGCATGGGAAACAAGCGCAACTTTACATGCATACTATACACACACCCTAGGTACGAAATTTAAAGGAATATTTCACTTTTATTGTTTCATTTTAAGCATTATTAAAATCACTGTTCCCGAAAAAAATGCAGTTTTTAAAACTTTTTTTTGCATGGATACATGTCCCTTGGGGCAGGACCCGGGTCCCCAAACACTTTTTATGGCAATAACTTGCATATAAGCCTTTAAAATTAGCACTTTAGATTTCTTCCATAGACTTTTCGAATTTGCCGCGAACACCCCAAATTGTTCGAACAATCGGGCGAACAGGCAATGTTCGAGTCAAACATGAGTTCGACTCGAACTCGAAGCTCATCCCTAATCCTGATCATGAAAATGCATCTAGCATCATGTTTCTAAAAAAAGAACTGGGATGCAATTACATATTTATAGTTGGTCAGGTTAAAAAAAGACAAAATTCCTTGTAATTTAACCAACAGAAAAAATAAATCAATAGAAAATCTCCATAAACACAATTCCATACCCACAGTTAATCCAAAGGAAAAGTATATCTTGATTCTGTATCCTGATCATGAAAATGCATCTAGCATCATGTTTCTAAAAAAGATCTGGGATGCAATTACATATTTATAGTTGGTCAGGTTAAAAAAAGACAAAATTCCTTGTGATTTAACCAACAGAAAAAATAAATAAATAGAAAATCTCCATAAACACAATTCCATACCCACAGTTAATCCAAAGGAAGGCCAAAAAAAACCCAAAAAAAACTTTAAAGCATGGTCCAATAATGCTCCAGCTGGGGATAATAATTATTTCCTTATCCCCAGGAGGCAATCTAATATTCCTTGGATCAGCAATCTAAAAATGTTAATATCCAGTTATATTTTGTGCACTTGGGAATGTATCCAGCTTTTTATTTTTTTTAAATAATCTACTGAGCTGGCCAAAACTACAGTCATTATTGAGAGAATCTATTCCACATTTTCACAGCTCTTATGACACTTTCAAACTGGTTCGCTACAAAACTGCCAGTAAAAGGCCTATGCATTAATGGAGCGCTTTTGCAGCACTTTTCCAGCACTTTTGCAGCGATTTATGTGCAGTTTTTAAAAGACATGTGACTCAAAAACTGCAGCAAAAATACCTACTGGGGTAGTTTTTAGGCATTTTTAAGGCACTTTTGATGTGCTTTTGAGGCGGTTTCCATTCATTTCAATGGAGAGGAGCATTTTTGGGGTGTTTTTTTTAGCTCCCCAAACATGTTCCAAAGATGCTGCAAGCAGGATTTTTTTTACCGCAGCGAAAGCCCTGGTGTGAAAACATTTATTTATTTTAAAAGGGAAGCATTTTTCTTGAGCTTTTCAGGCACTTTTTTTAACACAAAAGCACTTGAAAAACTCCTTGGTGTGAAAGGGCCCTTACTGTGACAAAGCCTTTGCGTATGTGGAGGTTAAATCTCCTTTCTTTCAGGTGTGAAGAGTACCCCCTTGTCCTCTGTAATGACCTGAAAGTGAATAAAAAAAGTGCATGAGCTCAGTTGAAAGATCAACACCACATCCCCAATGTTAGTAAAGAAAACAAAAGTAGATAAGGAAATGAGACATTACGGGTGTCAAAACCTTCTCACAGAATGATTACCAGTATACAAACATTTAATAAAAAATATTATTTATTACACAATTGATTAAAGTAGCATGGAAACCATGGGCTCAATATATTGGAGTTTCCTTATAACCTTAGCAATACCTTACCCTATTCCCTTTTCTTTTTGGTTGCACCAGCAACGTACTGGTTTCCCACATAGGCTTTCTCCTTTTCCCATCCCCACTTTTGCTTGTTCTGCTCTTCTATAGACTAGGCTCTTCACTTTCTAATAAATTCTGTACCTTCCTCTTCTTACGATTTTGGCCTAACTGGCTTACACTCATATTCCAGCCTGTTAGCTTGATTTGTACTCTTGCTTATAATGGATTCCTTATTGGGCCCATAGGACACCTGTCGGGAGGACTAGGCTCCTAGACCCCTCGGGACATGACCCCATAACAGAATTCCATGTAATGTTCAATGCATTTATACTTGAACTTTATTTTGTTACTTTGTTGAGGGTTTTAGTTGTAATGCCCACCCCCCAGGGACGATCTTTGCATAGAATTTAGACTTCTGACTGGTGAAAACCACAATTTACGATGATTCTGAGTCCCTATGTGAAGCTCCCCCAGTGGGGATACTCTATCATTGTGGAACACTATCTATGCACTAGGGTTCCTTTGGGCCCGATTTTCTTTAACACTTGTCATTTTGAAAACTGTTATTTATATTATTATGATTTTATCTTTATATTTCACCTCTCTTCATAGAGGGGGGCCTATATCACTGATGTTCCCATCATACTGAGGCAACATTTAGCTTACTTTGTTGCTGTTCTGCGCGAATACCACTATGTTCTCATATGCTTACTTTTCGGATACTTTGACCTTAACATTAGTATGTCATTTTGAATCACAAGTGTATTACGGTATATAGACAGGCATGTGTTTTTATGTGCAGTGGCTCATTGGGAATACTTTTGATTTTCCGATAGTGCTTTTTTGGATCTGACTACTTAAAAAGCCATTTCCCTTTTCCCCTTTCTTGATGGGCTGTGTTTACGGCTTCCTGGTGGGGTTTTTTGGTCTGTGTCATTCACCCAGTGTCTTTTGGATACCATCATATACCTGTCTTGCGCTTGCCCATATTGGGAGAGAACATTAGTGTGCTCACTGGACCCTACAGAGACAAGTTCTGCTATATATTAATTGTAAGTTATTATACCCAAATATGTGCAACTTCTAGCCAACAGCAAATATGATTAAATAAATGTGGATTATGTGTATTGGTTGTATATTATGTATGGTTTTTATTTTTTCTCCTTAGCAACCTTCTTTAACTGCACACCCTAAGCCCCTGAAAACGCTGATAAGGTGAAATGCATCGGGTGAGTTATCCTTCCCATATGTGAAATTTGTATGCATTATCTGTTGTATATTAAATAGATCTCACTCTTTAAATGTCCATAGGGAAGGACCTCTATCTATAGTGGTGTTTTGGTTGGAATATGGGTTGCGGAAGCTTTTCATGTTTTTAGAGGTACATGTACCCCCATGCTACTTTTTAATCAATTTTTAATAAATAATCTTTTTTAATTACATGTTTGAATGTTTGTATACTGGTAATCATTCTGTGAGAAGGTTTCTATAACTTTAAAGTCCCATTTCCTTATCTTCTTTTTTTTGTCATTACTGAAAGTGAATAACCTTACACCAAAGTTCACTATATGGATCACCTGTGTATTTAAACATGACAATATCATCCCACCTTAATTGACTCTTCTCAAGAGAGAATACGTTTAGTTCAGTTAATCTTTCTTCATAGATGAGCTCCAACACTTTGCATTTGTAGGGGTGTAGAAGACCACATCACTTCTAAGGTTTGACTGTTGTTAAAAGGAGCAAAAATGCACAGATTGAGGTGAAATAAAAATGAATGAGTGAACTAATTTTGAATTATTTCACCTTCTCTCTTGAATAGATCTTATTTTTCTTCACTTTTTACACTTTGCTTGTTGAAACCATTCTTCTTAATACTGTAACACACATAGCAAAATTGGTGACTTGAATGAAACACAATGAAAGCTGAAGAAAAAAGCATTTTAACTAGAATTGTGTTAATAGTTGCTGGTACATTATTATAGTTGGTAAGTATCTATTTCTAGCTGAATATGCTGCTGGGTGTTTTTCTTTGTGTCTTAGAAAACTTTGAAGATGAAACAAGAAAAGTGCATGTTGTGCCTGGAGGCATAAGGATAGCCATCATATTCAGATGACACAACAGAGCATTTAGTGCTACAGTAACAACATAAAAAGGTTTTCTAGCTTAAGGAACACTTTCTTTATAGATGCATACAATTGTGGACACCATAAGATACCATCTGGTGCTCAGTGACATTTTACAGCCTATTTAATTATATAAGCTGCACAGGCGCCCCAGCACCAGTATGGTTTCAAAGCAGAAACAGCTTGACAAATACTTCACAAGATTTACTGTAAGTATATTTGTCACTTGCATTCATTTAAGCATAATTTTCAGGACCTCTGATTACATTTATATGGGTCACTATTTGGTTCTAGCAGGTATGTTCTTTATTTCCAGTGTTTTAATATCTGACAGGTTTTGCAATGTAATATTTATTTATTTTTTTAAAAGAAAAGCTCAGTGAGTTATAACTGAAAAGGATGGCAGGGGGTAAAGTGTGCAGTATTAAAGTAAAATTAAACTGTCACCAAGGAGTACTTACTTTTGTAGAGCATTGTGAGTAAATTACAATCACCTCTTTTTTTTTAAGTGCTCCCTTTACTTTGTTCATGTTTCTCTTCCTGTACTATGCACATCCTGCAGACTCTTTGTATCTGCTTTGTATTTATAGAGCTTTGTATTTGCTATTTGTGTCATGATCCTGTGACAAATGTCTTAATGTGATGACTACGGGGGAACATCCCAGTGCGCTGTGCTTTTGCATGACTGCCTGCAATCCAAGTAAAGAATACTTGGTAAAGGGTTACAATGTCACAGATTAACAGAGGATACATGTTGTCATCCTTACAAAGAAAGTCCCTGTGGACAAACCCTGCTAGATGTGATTTCATGGAAAGCAGAACATTTACCAAACAAATAACTTTTTGTCATTAAAAGGAACATGTACAACAATATATTTAGTTTACCAATATCTAAGTCTCAAGCCTTGTACACACGACCGGTTTTCTCAGCAAGAAACGACAAGAAAACTGTTGGGAGAGCTTTCTTGCCGAGAAAACCGTTAGTGTGTATGGTTTCTCGTCGAGAAAACTGTTGTGAATCTCGACGAGAACTGTTGTGAATCTCGGGAGTCTCATTTTTCTCGTTGTGATTCTAGTCAGACTGTTTTGGACGAGAAAACCGTTCGTGTGTATGCTTTTCCGAGTCTTCAAAAACCGCGCATGGTCAGAATCAAGTATGAGACGGGAGCGCACCTTCTTGTAAAACTAGCATTTGTAATGGAGGTAGCACATTCGTCACGCTGTAACAACTGAAAGCACAAAGACTGAAAAGCGCGAATCGTCTCTCACTAAACTTTTACTAACGCGCAGTAACACGAGATTAGCAAAAGCAGCCCAAGGGGTGGCGCCATGAGAATGGAACTTCCCCTTTATACTGCCGTCGTACGTGTTGTATGTCACCGCACTTTAGACCGACGAGATTTTGGATTGACAGTGTGTATGCAAGGAAAGCTTGACAAGAATCTCGTCAAGCTTGACAAGAATCTCGTCAAGCTTGACAAGAAACCCGTCGAGAAAAACAAATTATTTTTTTTTGCGACGAGATTCTCGGCCGTGTGTACTAGGCTTAAGTTGTGGCTGCATTCATTTTGTTTTTCAGGCTTTTTCCCTTTATTTTCACCGAATTTTCCTGCTAATAACCCACTTCCTGTTCTAGGGTTGTGACACTCATACACTTCAATGCTATCTATGGGAGAGCCATGGTATTCATCCTAGAACAGGACTACACATACAGTATGTCTTGCAAGGCAATTAGCAGTTTACAAAAGATATCTTGGGAGGGCTGTCCTTTTAAAGATAGCACGATTTGAATACTAGGGCTGATTGAGTTTAAGCTAAGGTAAGTATTTAAAGGGGGCTACTGGGATGCTGAATATAGAAGTTTATTTTACCCTAATGCAGAGAATGCATTAAAGGGGAAGCGTAGCCAAAACTATTTTAGCTATACTTTGCCTATTGATCACAGGAATGCAGTTCATTCTGCACTCCTGTGACCTATTTTCAGCCGTCATTGGTCCAATGCCTACTCTTGGCTTATGTTAATCAGTTGGTACAGGCTCAGTAAAGATCAAGACTTTACAGTTGGGATCCACCAAAATGCCTTATCCGGCAGCTGGCTCAGCCTCTCAGCATGCCACTAAGTGCCTGAGACAGCCCATCCCACCCCCTTCACAGCCCAGTGTTCCAGTGAGCACTGAAGGGGTAGAGCAGAGAGCCGGTGACTGGCAGTCACTGCTATTTGCTCATAGTGGAGGGATAGAGCCTAGTTATCAACGGTGTTGGATCTCTCAGTTCTCCAGGTAGAGGCGGTGGGGACAGCTGAAGCTGGTATCAATGCTGCAGCCATCTACAGTACCTGCCACCGATATTGTGTTTCCAGTGCAATAGGATATCACCGCTGTGAGGCAATGCTTCTCGCGCTCGCCGCCCCTACGAGATACCGCGCATCTATAGGAATCCATTGGCGGCGGCGAGCGGGAGGAGCAACAGAGCTCGGCGCTGGCTCCCGCAACAGGGCTTGCAGATGTCAATCTCACCGCTAACAGCGTAGAGATTGACACAATATCGGCGGCACCTACTGTAGGTGCGAATGATTTTTTTGTTTTTCCCATTCTTCTCTTTTAAGGTAAAATACCTTCTGCCTTTATAACCACTTTAAAGCTGAGTTCCACTCAAAAGTGGAACTTCTGCTTATCTGTCCCCCGCCTCCTCTGGTGCCACATTTGGCACCTTTTAGGGGCAAGGGAGTAACTGGGTAGCTGTTTTTTACAGGTCCCCCTTCTCCACTTCCAGAGACGGCACCTTAATGCCGTCCCTCGGAAGTTTGGCATCCCTCATCCTTTCTCCGCCGCCATGCCAATTAGAAAGTGCAACGCGCTTCGCACATGCACAATAGGGAAACTGCTGTGAAGCCAAAAGGCTCCACTGCTGGTTTCCCTTAATAGGAATGGCGGCATCAGAACCCGACAGGGGCAGAAAAATTGGGCCTTTGGTGGTGGTGGTGGTGCCACAACACTGTAAACCCTCACAGATACTCTTGTTGATTGCAGGAAAGGGCCCTGCTGTGAAATATTAGTTAAAAAATTGTAATTACATGCCCCTGTTAAACAGGGGCAGACAAATTGGTCCTTAGGTAGTGGTGGTGGTGCCCTGAACCAAAAATATTCCTAGAAGCTAGCATCATTACCATTATCATTATCATTACCACCACCCCTCCCTTTAGAATATAAGCTCTTCGAGCAGGGCCCTCCTGTACCTTTTGTATTGAACTGTACTGTAATTGTGTTGTCCCCCCTATACATTGTAAAGCGCTGCGAAAACTGTGGGCGCTATATAAATCGTGTATAATAATAATAATCATCAAGATTGAGGAGGAATAGGATAGTCACTCAGCATAATAGGATAGTCACTCAGCATAGGCAGTCTTCAAGGGATCCCACATCCATAGAAAAATCAATCGGTTACATCAGCAACGGGTGCTTGGTAGCTGGTGATCCAAGGCCGATTAATTTTTATGAACAGAGTCTGTGGACACTGTGATCGGTTACAAATCCTCCAGCAGCACTGAATGTGCGTTCAGAAAGAACGCTGGGTGCAGGACAGACCAGTAGCTCAATTGCATATTGAGCAAGCTCTGGCCAGTGGTCCATCCTCAAGACCCAGTAACCCAGTGGATGCTCTTTTGGAAAGGTCTCCAAGTCTGATCTTGCCCCTATATATCCCTGAAACATGTAATGCAGACACTGGCGATGGTTGCTTGAACCGATCAGACCTTGGCGCTGAGGACAAAAGAATTGTCTGAAGGCATCGGTCAGCTGGCCACCTTCTCCACCGCTCTTTTTGTGACTGAACGAAGCCTCAGCAACACGTTGTCCAGCACCAGGAATTTGTAACCTCCCAGGCTCTGGAAACGCATTGCACAAACCTTTCTTCAAGGCCTCCTGAAGATGTTTCATCCTCTGCTCCCTCTGCGAAGGCTGCATAAGTTTTGCAACCTTACCCTTGTAACGTGGATCAAGAAGGGTTGCAAGCCAGTAATGATCCCTCTCCTTGATACCACGAATCCTAGGGTCCTTTGACAGGCTTTGCAGGATCAGGGAGGCCATGCAGCGTAAGTTTGCAGAGGCATTCGATCCTCAGTCCTCTGGGTCACTAAGGATCACATAATCCAAAACCACCTCCTCCCAGCCACGTACAACTCCATGGGTTTCTGGGGACTGAAAACAATCCCTTGAAGACTGCTGCTGAGTGTTATCCTCCACCTCCATGCTGACACACCCCTCCTCCTCCTCTTCTTCCTGTGTGTTCGCCGGGCCAACAGAAATACTATCTGGATAAAGGGGGCCTTGAGAGGTAAGGAAGTCCTCCTCTTCCTCCCGCTGTTCTGCCTCAAGTGCCCTGTCCATTATTCCATGAAGCGTGTGCTCCAACAGGAAGACAAGAGGGACAGTATCACTGATGCATGCACTGTCACTGCTTACCAATGTCGTGGCCTCCTCAAATGGTGACAGGACAGTGCATGCATCATTTATTAGTAGCCACTGGCATGGCAAAAAAAAGCCAAGTTCCCCTGACCCTGTCCTGGTGCCTTACTCACACAGGAACTCATTGATGGCCCTCTGCTGCATGTGTAGCCGCTGCAGCATTGCCAACATTGAGTTCCACCTGGTGGGCATGTCACAAATGAGGCGGTTCTTGGGCAGGTTGCATTCTCTTTGAATGTCAGCCAGCCGAGCACTGGCATTATATGACCGGCGGAAATGATCACAGACTTTCCTGGCCTGCCTCAGGAGATCCTGTAAGCCCGACTCAAGAACCGCTGCACTGCCAAATTCAGGACGTGAGCCAAACAGGGAACATGGGTCAAGTGTCCCTGTCGGAGGGCGGAGGTTGGTGCCATTGTCGCATACAACCTTTCCTGGCTGAAGCTGGCGTGGTGTCAACCACCTCTGAGCCTGCCCCTGCAGAGCTGACAGAATCTCTGTCCCAGTGTAGCTCCTGTCTCCTAAGCAGGCCAACTCAAGCACCACATGGCATCTTTTTGCCTGAGTGCTTGCGTAGCCCCTATAATGCCTACAGATCACCGCTGGTTCAGGAGGACAAATCTGCAGAGGAAGAGGCCATAGAGGAAGAAGAAGAGGAGGGGGTGGAGGAGAGAGCTGTGGCAGAATCACCACTAGCATTTTGGAGGCGTGGTGGTGGAACAAGCTCAGACAATACTGAACCCTGTCCTGCATCCTTCCCAGCTGCCAGCAGAGTTACCCAGTGCACCGTGAAAGAAAGGTAATGTCCCTGTCCATGCCTGCTGGACCATGAATCGGTTGTAATATGCACCTTACTGCTGACCGCCCTGTCCAACAAGGTCAAGACATTGCCTTCCACATGCTGGTAGAGAGCTGGAATGGCCTTCCATGAAAAGAAATGGCATTTGGGAACCTGCCACAGAGGTACCGCACATTCCACAAATTCACGAAAGGAGGCAGAGTCTACCAGCTGAAAAGTCAGCAGTTGCAGTGCTAGTAATTTGGCCAAGCTAGCATTCAGACGCTGAGCATGTGGATGGCTGGGACCAAATTTCTTTCTTACGGTTTAGAAACTGGGGTAGGGAAATTTGCCTGCTAAAATCGGATGTTGGTGTACAGCTAGCAGATTGGCCGCAAGTACTTGGGACACCTATTGCTATACCTGCATTCCTCTCAGTGCAGGTTTCTGAGAGGACTGTAGGTATAGTGGGATTGGAGATCCCAGATGAGGAGCAAGGAGAGGTCCGCCTTGTTCTTTGATGTGGGTCTTTTAAGTGCCGTTGCCAATGGACTGCATGGGAGGTCGTCATACGTCTGGTCAAGCATGTGGTGCCCAAGCGGCTGCTGTTTTGGCCATGCTTGATCCGCTTCAGACATAGGTTGCAAACAGCAACGGTGCGATCTGCTCCACTCGTGTCAAAAAAGACCCACACCAAAGAACTTTTCAAAATAAGCGGGGAGTCCGCAGCGCCCTTCACCTGCTTAGCTCTGCGGTGTGATGCAATTGGGTGGCTGCCCTTAACCTGCCCCCTGGGGGGCATCCTGCCTCATTGGAGATGTGCCTCCTCCTTCTCCTCCTCCTCTCTTCTATCAGGGACCCAAGTAGAGTCAGTTACCTCATCATCCCCTCCCTGCTCGTCGCTGTAGCAAACTTGGCAGTATGCTACAGCTGGGGGAACATGACTGCCAGTTTCTTGTCCTTCTTGGGCACCCCCTCTCTCTAGGCTCACGTTACTGCCTTCCTCAACCTGGGTACCATCATCGGAGCCTTCAAATCACTGCGCATCCTCCAGCAGCATGTACCCGACACTGTGGTCGAATAGTTCGGGGGACTCCTCCGTGCATGATGGTGGGGCTAGGGATGGAGTGACTGTTGACAAGGAGCCGATGGAATAGGCCGCTTTGGCAGCTGCATTGGCAGGCAATCTACTCTGAGCCTGGGTGACAGAGGATGAGGATGGCTTTGTTATCCATTCCACCAACTCTTCTGCATGTTGTGGCTCAATAACACGGTCAGCTGCAGAAAAAAAGGACAAGCGTGCCCCACGGCCACGTGCAGAGGATGCACCGTGTCCATGACCAGCACTGTTGACTGTAGACACAGAGTCTGCTTGCCCTCTTTTAGTGGCCTGTGAGTTTCTGCCTCTCCTTGGTGGCCTTCCGGACATGATGTAAATTTTGTATAGCAAAATCACACTACACTGTATTGTGTACTGTGTACACCACCAGAAAAGTAGTAGCAACTGCACTAGGGGTGCACAGTATTGTGTACACCACCAGAAGTCTAATAGCAACTATGGGTGCACTGTACTGTGTACACCACCAGCACAGTAGTAGTGTTATGTCCCTTAGACACAGGGTCTCTCAGGGTGCTGCTAGCAATGCTGACAGTATCTTAATACAACAGGCTTCTGTCATTACCAGATCTATGCATCATGCTGCTGCTGCTGCTTCCAGTCCCACACACACACTCTCTTACTTCTTGGTACAGCCCATCCCCCCAGTATGCATCAGGAGAAAAGGGTGAAGGGTCAAAGTGATCCAGCACAAACATCACACCTCCTCTTTTTCCCCCCAAAAAAAAACATGACAAGAGAACAAAATACTCAACACATAAAATACTCAACACGTAAAATAACAAGGCAAGCAGGATCAGTTCAGCAAGTAGTATCTCCAACTCAGTTCTGTGGCTCCCGAATCACATTATGAGCCCTTTGTCTCTGTTTCCTGACCTCCAAAGTGTCCCGTAAGATTTCAGTGCTTTGCCAACGAGGAGTTTGATGTCTTTGGTGGGCAGACTTACGAAGTGGCACAGCACTAGGAGGGGTAGAGGCTGTGAAAGGTTCTGGAGATGACAGTGGGTTTCCAACAGACAAATCGGTCTCTGCAACTCCGGGCACATGTCCAGGCTCCTCAGGAATATGGTCACCAACCGCTTCAGTCACCAGTAGAGCCCTGAGTAGACTCTGGTGGTTGGGTAGAAAGAGAGGTCGGGTTTGTTTCTACTGGAAGGCAAATGCACTTTCTCAATTGCGAAAGGTGTCTACGAACATAAACGCCAGTCTCCAGGCGAACAAGATACATTCTTCATCCAAGAGGTCCATCAATAATTCCAGGAAGCCAATGAGGCAAAACTCTGTAATTCCGAAACCATACAAGATCACCGGCATGGAATCCAGGACTGCCTGGCGAAGGAGGTGTTGGTGACTGTTCCTGTGGACGAACTAAATCCAGTTTGGTGTGGAGATGCCTACCAAACATAAGAAAAGCTGGGGACAGCCCAGTAGTAGCGTGTTTTGTGTTTCGGTACATGGTCAAGAACTCCAGCAGCTTCTCCTCTGACATTCCGACCTTGTCCAGAGTGGACAGTAAGTGCTTCTTAAATGTCTGCACAAACCGTTCTGCCAGCCCATTCGAGGCTGGATGATAAAAGGAGCTGTTTTGTAGTGTTGGATGCCCAAACCACTGAGGAAGGATTGAAATTCATGCAATGTAAATTGAGTCCCACTGTCCGAGACTATGGCTGTTGGCAAGCCATATTGAGCAAAGAGCTTCCTTAAGACTAGAATGGTAGCAGCTGAGGTAACAGAAGGCATTTTAAAAACCCTTGGCCATTTTGAATGTGCATCTACCACGATCAAATACATTTTACCCTGGATTGGGCCAGCAAAATCGAGATGGAGTCTTGACCACGGGTCTGTCGGCCATGGCCAAGGTAGTAGGGTTCCTTTCTTTTGGGTTCGCTGAGCTTGACAGCACCCAGGACATTGAGCCACATAATCTTCAATTGCTGTGTCCATTTGTGGCCACCTAACATAGCTCCGGGCTCGCTGCTTCATGCGTACCACGCCAGGATGGCCCTCATGCAGTATCCTTAGCATGGTTGGTTGCAAATACTGAGGTATAATCACTCTATTGCCCCACTGTAGGCAACCAGCATTAGTCACAAGCTCACAATTTCTGGCAAAGTACGGACGAAATTCACCTGGGACTTTCTCTGGCCATCCAGCCTGAACATATGAGAATATCTGAAACAGGAAGAGATCTGTGACTGTAATCTGGCAATTAGGGAGGTGGACATGCAGGATTTCAGCCTGTGTATTTCCACTATGCGTACGTCTCTTGGTGAGTGGTCTCTGTGACAGGGGTCACTTTGGGCACAGGGTGAGCAAGAAAATAATGGACATTAAGAATATGTCTTGGATTGCTTTAAAATGGGACAGTGATATTTTTCCACAATATTCCCCAGGATATCTGTAAAGAACTATTTACTGTTTGATTATGAACTCAACAGGTTAACTGAAAAGTGACTCCTTCATGATGTTGGGACACATACTGTTAGATGCTAATGTCACCACATCCAGCCCCCACCTTTGTCTGCTAAGATGTCAGATGTGTATTGGGAGACAGTGAGGCTAGCCTAAAGGTCACGTGTCTGAGTCATCACTGTAGTTAATTAGCTCATGTAAATTAGGTCTGGTCAAAGGTGTATTGTCTGAGGAGAATGTAAGAACCTCCTCTCTGTGTGTATAAAACTGGGAGTTTGTCATTAAAGATTGTCAGTCCAGTTGGAAACTTCATACAGAGTGTTTGTCTCGTATGTTTGGAAGGATTAATCCTATGGGAAGCGGTCGTCTGACTGTTGAGGATCGGCAGTGGATGTGTGTCCAGAGAGGGAATATCCTAAACGGCGTTAACCCCTTTCATACTTGGGGTGCCGTTACATTGGTTGGCAGCGGTGGGATTTTCCCTCCAGTTACTGGGACACTCCAAACCACCACAGTGAATGACCAGCTATGCAGCCTGCAGGAAAGCCACGCTGAAAGACTTACTTGAGAGCCATGGAGGGACCGGTGAGACAAAGAACAAGGCCACCTTGATCAGGGAGCTAGCCGAGATGGATCAGAGGGATGGTGATGCAGGACCCTGGTCAGTTGAAGACTTGTTTCAGCAACAAGTTCAAGAGCGGTTGGCATTATATGGGGCTAACCCATCAGAGACCGCCATGCAGAAAGCCATTAGAGACATCCAGCTGCAGGATGAGCGACAATAGAGAGAACTGGAGCGACAAGAGAGAGAACTAGAGCGGCAACATGAGCGGAGAATGGCGGAAATACGGCAATCGGAGACAATGCCTAAAGATGCAGCGCCTGTCCGTAAGTTGCCCTTTCGGGCGTTCAAACTATTTAAGGAAGGAGAGGAGGAAATTGAAGCATTCCTGCAGGACTTTGAGAGACTATGCCAGATACATGAAGTACTGCCCAAAGATTGGGTCGCCTTACTGGCAAGTAATTTAACTGGCAGAGCAGCGGATGCGTATCGGGCCCTGGAGGATGAGGACACTAAAGACTATGACCGGGTAAAAGAATCTCTGCTAGCCCGATTTGCCATTACACCCGAAGCCAGCCGGATTAAGTTTCGAGAATCCCGGAAACAAACCCACATAACATACGTGGAGTGGGCACATCGTCTGCAGCGAAACCTTAAGGGCTGGTTCCAGGGAAGCCACGCTCATACCATAGAGGACATCACCCAGCTAGTACTCTTAGAACAGTTCTTTAACCACACCCCTCTGGTATTATGGGATTGGGTGCGAGATAAGCGACCACGGACTGTACAGCAAGCGGCTACTTTGGCCGATGAATATCTGGACTCTCGAAGGTCAGGCAAAAGCGAGCGCTATCCACTATCTCGGCCCAGTTTACAAGCGTCTAACCCAACTTCAGCACCACCTCCAGCGACCACTTATCTTCAGCAGCCCAGGTTCAACTCCCAGGACTACTCACAACCCATCAGGTGTTTCAGGTGTAAACAGCTAGGGCACAAAAAGCCAGACTGTCCATTGAATCCAGCCAGGCAGTCCCAGTCGTGGAAACAGCCAGCAAGGGGGAACCCCCACACATCCATGCCTGCTGCCCACTGCGTTGAGGAGGAAGAACATTGGGGCATCCTGCACGAGGCAGATCCAATACAAGCAGCTAACCGGGACAACAGGCAACAACACAGGCAGACTGTCCGGGTTAATGGAACGATAGCCAATGGCCTACGTGCTAGTGGCGCTACCATGACCCTACTACAGAAGAACCTCATCCCAGAGAGCCAACACACCGGAGACACTGTAGCCGTAAGAGTAGCGGGAGGTACCATCTTCCGGCTACCCATTGCCCGTGTTCACCTGGATTGGGGGGTTGGTTCGGGACACGTGAATGTGGGGGTGATGAAGGATTTGCCAGCAGATGTACTACTGGGGAATGATTTGGCCCCCCTCGTTTCTGCTTACGCCCCGATGGGCCCCGCTGAAGCCAACCCAGTGACTACCTGTGCCCAGACCCATGCTGCTGGAACCGGCCCGCTTACGGCTGAGAACTGGGTAAGACCGACTTCCCCGACATGTACCTTAGATCATGGAAAATATCACAGTCTAGAATTGGAATGTGACAAGTTGGCCAGGGAGAAATCGGAGATGCAACGACACTACGTCATGTATTATGAGATGTCCCATGGCTTGAACATTGAAATGCACAAACAGGCTGAAATTGTCAAAAGGTTAAATGGGATTTGCGCCCAGGTTTTGCCTTACCTCTCCCAAGAGCATCAGCAACAAGTTTTGGGAGCCATTGAGAGAGCAAAGCAAGTGACTGTTCCAGAACTGAATTCCATTATTCGCCCTGCAACCTTACAACGTCACCATCAGCTACTGACATGGTAAGCAAAATGGCCATACTGATGGGTTGTCCAGGCATTAGAGGAATGGAACTATGGACTAACTTCGGAGTCAACCCGTCTGGGGTCTCCTCCTGTGTTAGTCTCCTGCCGAAAGGGGAGATGTGTGACAGGGGTCACTTTGGGCACAGGGTGAGCAAGAAAATAATGGACATTAAGAATATGTCTTGGATTGCTTTAAAATGGGACAGTGATATTTTTCCACAATATTCCCCAGGATAACTGTAAAGAACTATTTACTGTTTGATGATGAACTCAACAGGTTAACTGAAAAGTGACTCCTTCATGATGTTGGGACACATACTGTTAGATGCTAATGTCACCACATCCAGCCCCCACCTGTGTCTGCTAAGATGTCAGATGTGTATTGGGAGACAGTGAGGCTAGCCTAAAGGTCATGTGTCTGAGTCATCACTGTAGTTAATTAGCTCATGTAAATTAGGTCTGGTCAAAGGTGTATTGTCTGAGGAGAATGTAAGAACCTCCTCTCTGTGTGTATAAAACTGGGAGTTTGTCATTAAAGATTGTCAGTCCAGTTGGAAACTTCATACAGAGTGTTTGTCTCGTATGTTTGGAAGGATTAATCCTATGGGAAGCGGTCATCTGACTGTGGAGGATCGGCAGTGGATGTGTGTCCAGAGAGGGAATATCCTAAACGGTGTTAACCCCTTTCATACTTGGGGTGCTGTTACAGTCTCCAATTGGCAATCTGGAAAATGCATCTGCATTGCCATGGACATCATGGGAGCAGTATCTGATAGAATAAGTATAAGCTCCCAAGAATAAAGCGTACCTTTGTAAGCAAGATGCAGTTGTTGTAGAAATTCCTTTCTATGGGTTCAGTATTGACAACAGAGGTTTGTGGTCAGTGATGAGTGTGAACTCCCGACCATAGATGTACGTATGACATTTTTTTGTGGCCCATACAATGGCCAAAGCTTCCTTGTCTATCTGGGAGTAGTTTTGTTCTGCTGAGGTTAAAGACCTGGAGGCAAAAGAAATGGGGCGCTCTGTGCCATCTGGCATTACATGGGAAAGTACTGCACCCAGTCCATAAGGCGAGGCGTCACAAGCCAAGGTGACGTGTTTCTTTAAATCATAGTGGACCAGAACTCAAGAAGACAGAATTCGTTCTTTAGAAAGCCGAAAAGCTTCTACACATTTGGCTGTCCATATCCATTTAGCTCTTGCATCCAGTAAGCAATGTAGTGGTAAAGCTGGTGTGCTAGGTTCGGCAAGAAACGGTGGTAGTAATTTAGGAGGCCAATGTAAGACCTGAGCTGTGTGACATTCTGGGGAGTAGGGGCATGGGTAAGGGCTTTAACTTTTTCTTCAGTAGTGTGTAACTCATGTCGGTCCACAGTGTGGGCACAAAATTCCAGTCGAGACTTTAGAAATTTGCATTTTGAAAGATTGACATGCAAACCATACCTTTGGAGTCTCTCTGGAACAGTTTCAACATTCTTTCTGTGTTCTTCATCAGTAGGACCAGTGATGAGCATGTCATCTAGTAGACATTGAGTGAAAAGGTATGCCTGCCAGGACCTCATCCATGATTCGCTGCCATATGGCTGTCAAAAACCATGCGGTTATATTGGAATAATCCTCTATGGGAGCTAATGGTCAACAGATGGTGTGAATCTGGGTATACTTGCAGTTGCAGGTAAGCTTGCTTTAAGTCTATTTTTGTAAACTTTTGCCCCCCAGCCAGTAAGCTAAATAGATCTTCAAGTCGAGGCAATGGGTATTGATCCACAAGAAGTTGGTTGTTCAGGGCAACCCTGAAATCTCCACAAATTCAAATCTCTCCATTCTTTTTATTGACAGGCACAATTGGCGATGCCCATTCACTTCTATCAACTTTAGTTATGATCTTTTCAGCCAATAGGTGGTCCAGCTCTGCTTCCACTTTCTTTCGCAAGGCAAAAGGTACTGATCTTGCCTTACAAAAACGAGGTGTAGCACCAGGCTTCAAGAGAAGGTGGGCCATTTTTCCTTTTACTGTGCCAAAAGAGTCCTCAAAAACCCCCTTAAAGCGTGACTTCAGGGATTCCACCCAATGGTCTACCTCAGAAAGCAATGTACATTGGGCAATGGCAAGAGGAGGTATGCCCAGGGCTTTTATCCAGTCTCTACCGTACAGCGGAGGACCTCCTTTATTGACAACATAAAGGCGTAGAGTTTGACTGCGGTTGCCTAATGTAACAAGGGGTTTCACATAACCCAAGGGCTGTAGTAGTTCCTTGCTGTAGGTTTGTAGTGTGAGATTTGTAGGTTGGAGCGGTAGGGACAGACACGATGCCTTTAAATCAGTCCATGAAATGACAGACACAGCCGCCCCTGTATCAACATCCATGGAGACAGGACTGCCATTGAGTGTGACCTCCACTTTTATTGCAGGAGTACTCCCAGCTATCCAAAACAGTCCAACATGCTGGACACAGGTTTCCTCATCAGAGCTGGAGCCGTTATTGTCAGTATCCATATGAAACGTCTGTTTACGTTTAACTTTTGTGGTAGTGTTCGGGGAGCGTGAGCTGCGGCAAACACGCCCAATATGGCCAGTCTTTCCACAAAGAACACAAACGACATCCTTGAACTTGCAAGCAATTGCACTGTGAGTAGTGTTACCACAACGGTAGCAAGTTGATGTCCTAGAGACAGAAGAAATAGGGTGGCGAGGTTTAGGCTGATTTGGGGGCGGCCATCTTGGGTGTCGGGTGATAGCAGAGTGGAATATTTCCTCTCCCTGGCTTGCAGGAGTTTCAGGTGGTGTCGTAGGTAGGGTGGCGTCCCGTGTAGCCAACTCCATGACTGTAGCAAGGTCAGTGGCTTTCGTCAGAGTCAAGTCAGGTTCTGTGAGTAACCGTTTCTGTATGGCTGGGTCGCAGAATCCCATGACAAATATGTCACGGAGAGCCGTCTGCAGGTAGTCTCAAAACTGACAAGTGGAAGCTAGTTTACGTAAAGCAATGATTTAAGTCTTTATGTCCTCCCCAGCATGCTGCCTTCTACTATAGAATTTAAACCGCTCTGCAATCTCTAATGGCTTTGGGTTGTAGTGCCCATGTAGCTTCTGAATTAACCCAGGCAGGGGCTTAGAGGCTGGCTTGCCTGGAGAAATGAGGTCTCTGAGGGTGCCATATGCTGCCTGACCCATTGTTGTGAGGAAAACTGCAACTTTCTTTTCTGCAGCCACACTATTTTCTTCCATATACTGCTCCAGCCTCTCCACTCAGGAGCTCCATGATTCAGCAGCAGCATCAAATGGTTGAATAAACCCTATGAAGGCCATGTGTGCTAAAATCCACACTCCTCATTGCCACTGTTATGTCCCTTAGACACTGGGTCTCTCAGGGTGCTGCCAGCAATGCTGCCAGTATCTGCTCAGTAAGTTACACACAGACCGGATGAACTTCTTAAGTAGGGATGAGCCGAACACCCCCCAGTTAGGTTCGCACCAGAACTTGCGAACAGGCAATAAATTTGTTCTAACATCTGAACACCGTTAAAATCTAATGCCCCGTACACACGTTCGTTTTTAATGTCATTTTTTAAACCGACGTTTTTCTCCTCGTTTTTTTTCATGTTTCCTCTCAAGCCTGCCTTGCGTACACACCATCATTAAAAAAAACGATCAAGCAAAGCGCAGTGACGTTCAACACGTACGACGGCACTATAAAGGGGAAGTTCCGTTCGAATGACGCCACCCTTTGGGACGCTTTTGCTAATTCCGTGCTACCGCGTGTTAGTAAAAGTTTGGTGAGAGACGATTCGCGCTTTTCAGTCTTCGTGCTTTGAAGATCGTTTTCGGGAGTTCAGTTTGCGCCTGTGGGTTCGTATCTGTTTAGCACTGCTTGTAGTCAGTTCGTATCTGTTTATTCAGTGCGGCCTGCTCTGCACGCTCGTGTTTTTCAGCTTGTTCTTCATAGGCCTTGCTGTTCTTCCGTGCGTTCTTCTAGTTCGTTCTGTTCAGCCGACCGTTATCTAGCCATGTTGCGCTACGTACTCGTCGTAGAGTTCGTGCTGTAGTTGGTGCAGGGGTTCATGCTGTATCCCGACTCCATGCCATGAGCAGGGTCAGGAGGAGTTCATGGACCAAGAATTGGTTGCTCCAGCGGCACCAATTCTGTCACATGCCTTTGTTGCGGGAGATCAGGGAGAATAATCCTGATGATTTCAGGAATTTTCTCAGGATGTCTGACCCCGTATTTCAGCAGCTGTTGGCTTTGGTGTCCCCCTATATTACCAGGCAGGACACCGTTATGCGGGAAGCCATCAGTGCTGAGCAGAGGCTCATCGCCACGTTGCGATACCTGGCGACTGGGAGAAGCCTGCAGGACCTTAAGTTCTCCACAGGCATATCCCCCCAGGCTCTGGGGATCATTATACCAGAGACTTGTTCTGCCATCCTTCAAGTTTTGCAGGAGGACTATATTAAGGTAAGTGTTCTTCTTCAAAAATTCACATTGTATGGTTTTTATTTTTGGATACTTTTTAATTTGCTTTATTTGCAGTCCCTAATTCACATGATTCTTAGCTGCAGGGAATGTCCCCTTTCTCCCCATGTTTTATTATTTAAAGTTTGGGGTTTGAGGCCTACCTGTAAATTTGGCTTACCTAACCTCTCCAGCATGCTATCCTGGGGCCATACCTACCTTGCCTAGTCATTTCCATGTTTTTTATTCTATGTTCCATCGTAGTGCTTTACCCAAAACGCACCCTAAATTTTGCCTAGGAATGTTTCATTTTTGTTAACTTCAATACAGAGTGCTACAGCCTTCATGTGTGATATTCCCAACTCATCTTCAACCCCCCCCCATAATTTTTTGGTTTGTTTGTTTTTTGTTGCTTCCAATTTTTTATGTTTTGAACAGTTTCTACCAATGTTGGCCATAAATGTGTGTATGAAATCAGCTTTCAATGTTTCTGGCTCCAAGTATTAATTTATTATTTCTTTAATTCCACAGTTCCCTTCTTCGCCACATGAATGGCAGAATGTGGCTTCCGAGTTTGCCCAGCGATGGAACTTTCCGAACTGTGGAGGAGCCATCGACGGCAAACATGTTCGGGTCGTCCCACCACCCCATTCGGGATCCTTTTATTATAATTATAAGGGGTTCCACAGCGTCGTGATGATGGCAGTGGTGTCGGCCACCTACGAGTTCCTCTATGTGGACGTTGGCAAGAATGGCAGGATGTCTGATGGAGGAGTTTTTGCCCAGACGGAGTTTGGGGAACGGCTCCTTTTGGATCTGCTGGCCTTGCCACCAGCGGAGCAGAATGTGGAGGGACTACCTTTTGTCTTTGTGGCAGATGAGGCGTTTGGTCTGGGACCCCATTTGATGAGGCCATTCCCGCAACGCACCCTCACCCCTGAGAGGAGGGTGTTCAATTATCGGCTGGCCAGAGCCAGAAGGGTGGTGGAAAATGCGTTTGGGATCATGGCCAGCCGATTTCGCCTCTTCCTTACCTCCATCCACCTTGCCCCATACAAATGGAACCATGTGGTTATGACGTGCTGTGTGCTGCATAATTTCCTAAGGGTGCATTCAACGAGTTATATATCTTTGAGTGGGCCTGAGGCCTCTTTAATCAATGCAGAAACTTTGGTGGCCCTGGAACCTGGCCGTCCTGGCTTGGCCCCCCCAACCGGACGTGAGGTCCGTAACCAATATGTGGACTATTTTATGGGTAGGGGGGCCATTGAAATGCCAGACAATCTTTAATAATTTTATACCAAAAAAATAAAACTTTTTCTGGAGTAAAGATTGGTTTGGATTTTTTATTGTATAATGTTTGATGTTTCTGGTAGGTTTACCTAGTGCACTTGTTTTGCCATGTGGATTAAACAATCTTAATTAGCCTTCATTGTCAGTGTAAACACCAAACATTGATTAGTTCACTCAGCACCACATTTACATAATGAAGCCACAATTATTTGTTATGTAAAAATACCTTTATTTCTTTTTTTAGGTGGGAAACGTCCTTAGAAATGTGGATGTTCCCTTAATTTCGGGTGTATTAAAACGCATGACCAGCCATGCATAAACAAACTATATTCGTCAAAATTTTGAAAAAGCTAAACATGTGCTAGTCATTAAAGGGTAAAATAACAAAAATACTTATAAAACTCTGCAAGTAAAACGTTATTTGGTGTAAAAACTTTAGACACGCCCAAGCACAGCCATGATATTTTGGAGCCTTTCCTCCACCCGCTTTGTATTTGCCCTGATCTCTAGCAAGTCTCCCTTATTTTTTTCTAGGTCACGACAGCAGACCATCAGGTATTGGATCAGGATCTGGGCACTGTGATGTGTCAACTTATTGGGGTCTTCGGCCAGAACTGCACCTAAATGTAAAAAGAAATATGTAGGATAGAATATGTAGGCCTACATCTATTTAACATGCATGTGTCTGGTTTCTCTCTGACCTGTGGTGGTGCCACTTTCCACTTCCACAACATCACATTCCTCTCCATCCTGGGGTTCTGGGGGTATTGTTGTAGGTGTTGCAATTATCGTCTCATCTGAGGTAGCTTTTCGAATCCCTAGGGAGATTGAAATGAAAGGAATAGTTTCATTAGTAGCGACTCAATTTTGCTAAAATAAGAAACATGAAATAATACTTTGTAATCATTCTTTTGAAGCATGCTCCATTTTAAATTTTACCCCCTGTGCCAACCGGGACAAATGATTGGATACATAGCCAAAACCAGAGCATATACATTTTGAACACAAATTTGACACATTGTAACACTCCAAAGTATCTACACAGGATCACCTGTGTGTGACACCCTCAAGCTTTTTGGCTTTAGGCCCACACTTGTACTACTGCATTCAGATGTTTCATCAGCTGCTGAGCATTCACTCCCTTAACATTACCATGCATATCGTTTTTTCTAACGAACAAATGTCCTTTGGATTAGCACCCAAAAAATAAGTGAGGCCCAAATTTACTCCCCCAAATAAACCAAAATACATGGGTGTTCACACTGGATGATCCTAAAACATCGTTTGAGGAACTGTACGGAGAAAGAGGTTTAATACGTCCGTTTACTGTGCGGACGAACCTGAAAGATGGTATCTTTCAGTGTACTATATGAAAGTTAAAAATACACGACAGAATACAAGAAAATAATATGTACCATGGAAACTAAAAAAAAATTACTTACTTTTTACTATAACTTTCTTGATTCTTTTATATTGGTCGGCCTCCCGCAACTTCAGATCAGACCATCGTTTTCTGAGCTGTTCCTTCGTTCTGCACACCCCGAATTTTTTGTGAAGACTTTTGACCACTTTGCCCATAATTCTGGACTTGACCAGATTAGGCCTTTTATACGGACCATGCTTGGCATCATAATCCTCCTTCTTTAAAATGGCGACCATCTCCACCATTTCCTCGAATGACATGTTGGATGCCTTATATCTCCTGGGTCTTGATTTGGGCTCCTCTGGAATTTCATCCTCTGTAGAGGTAATCTCAGCCACATGTGTCTCCGCCATGTTTTGTTCAGCACTACGAGCGAGAAGGGGCGGGGAAAGTACAATATCGAACGTCAGGGGCGGGGAAAGCGTGCAGAGTTTCACGCATGCGCTGTGTATATCAAGTGAAGATCCATGTCTGGGAAATACGTTCATTTGTCGGGAGAGGGAGTTAGCAACGAACGTCGTGACGAAGGTACCTAACAATTTTACTTTTTGAGGCTCATCAGACGAGGAGATTTGTGTGCTCAAAATATGTAGACAATGCACAGTTGAGGAATGTTGCCTGAAATATATATTTTTTTTGGTTTCTCACTTTTACAGATATCATGAATACTTTTAAAAACCCAGACTTCATGGGGGAGTTCATCGACAAATGGCAAGAGCTCCCTATATTATGGCAAACAAAAAGTGCCGCTAATAAAAATAAAGACGCCAGGAAAGCAGCACTGGAGAGCCTGCTTGCATTTGTGCAAACAAAGATACCCACAACAACTCTCCAAGATGTCAAAACCAAAATTGCGACCATCAGAGGGACATACAGGACCCAGAGGACTATGGTCCTGAGGTCCCAGAGGTCAGGTGCACCAGCAGATAAGGTTTATAAACCCAGTCTGTGGTACTACAGTAAGCTTGCTTTTCTGGATGACCAGCTGGAAGTGCGGGAATCTCTCTCCACCCTTCCCCCCAGAGGTCAATCCAGCCTTCCTTGTACCCAACCCTCCAGCCTTCCCTGCAGCCAGTCCTCCAGCCTTCCTGTCAACCCTGCTCTGGCTTCCTCTGAGGATCAAGATCAGGGCCTTGAGGAGGCAGATTTGGAGATATGGAGCCAGGTAAAGTATTGATATCTATATTTATATCTTACAAAATTGTAGAATTTAAATAGATGTTAGTATTGTTAAAGGTATGTACACTTCTACCAATAAAGTTTGTGAAGAGCAAGATACAGTAGTGGCCTAATTTTATGTGCACAAGACAACAAAACCAGGATGCGGAATCAATGAAAATGACATAACTTTTGGCATTGATTTCAACAATGTCTAGAGGTGAACAATGTCTGTGAATGATGATGTGGCAAAATAAATAATGTCCCTTTCTTTTTTTACAGCCAGAGCAGAGCCAGGAAGAGGGTGATGTTGGGGATCAGGAGGAGGCAGGGCCCAGTGGCACCCAGGAGGAGGCTGGGCCCAGTGGCACCCAGGAGGAGGCTGGGCCCAGCACAAGAGCCCAGATGCCTCCCCTGGTAGTTAAACCACGAGGGCCAAGGAGAGGTAGGCAGGTGGAGGAGGAAACCAGGGCCTTCCTCAGAGAGGCAACAGCGGCCCTCAGAGAGGCACCCTCTGTTGATGAGGGATTTGCCGCAGTCCTCGCCCACAAACTAGGGCAAATGGAGTTGCGGCAAAAAATTTACAGTGAGACCCTGCTATTGAAAGTCATCAATAAGGGCGTGCTGGGTGAACTCACTAGGTACACGGACATAACGGAGGTTGTCCCTACTCCTCCACCTCCTCCTCCTCCTCCTCCTCCTCCTACTACTCCTCCTGCCACAACCTCTCCTCCTGATCCCCAGCCTCCAAGGAAGAAACCAACCAAGGCTGCAGAGAAGGCTGGAGAGAAGGCTACAAGGAAGAGGAGAAAATAATGCCTGCTGTAGTACCACAGACTGGGGACATATAGGACTTATCTGCTGTGGCTCCTGACCTCTGGGAGCTCAAGACAAGATTGGGCTCCTTTTTTTTGGGGATCTAATCTCTATTTTGGTTTTGACATCTTGGATGGTTGTTGTGGGGTCAAAGGGATGCACAAATGCAAGCAGGCTCTCCAGTGCTGCCTTCCACTTTAATTTGTTAATGTTCTGAAATAAAAAAATTTTTAGTGCCCTTAAAAAACTTGACTATGTGATTTGTATTTCAAAAGAGAGCTTGCTAGGGAGCAGGCAGGGACATCTCAAATTATATTATTGTTATTATCAGGGGACACAAACCTCCCTGAGGCCAAATGAGACACATTTGGAAGGTTGTTGTGGTAACTTTACACAAGAATAATTTAAGCCAAAATAATAAAAAAAAGGCCACAAAAAAAACACAATAGTAAAATATAATTTAAAGAAAAAAGGAGAATTACATTATTTTATTATTATTATTATTATTTATGAGGGAGGTCCGGCTTATAACTAATATTTTACTATCATTAGAGCAATTTGGAATTACTTTAGAAACAAGTTTGGCATAACTCTCAATGTCATTATCAAAAGAGGGTAATTTTAAAGCATTATCAAAAGAAGAACGGAATGTGCAGCAGTAAAACGATGCTATTAATTCCACCGTGACGAATGTGCCATCTCCATTTCCAACATTAGCTTTACCAAAACGAGCGCTCCCGTCTCATAGTTGCTTCTGAGCATGCGCGTTTTTTTTCACGTCGTGAAAGCATACACACTATCGTTTTTCACGTCGTTAAAAAAAACGACGTGAAAAAAGAGAGCATGTCCGGAATTTTTAATGGCCGTTTTTCACGTGGTTAAAAATGCTCTGGAGCATACACACGATCATTTTTCAGGGCCATTTTTTAAAATGGCAGTTTTAGCGGCATGAAAAACGATCGTGTGTACGGGGCATAAGGGACTCGAGCATGAAAAATCTAAAGTGCTAATTTTAAAGGCTTATATGCAAGTTATTGTCATAAAAAAAAGTGTTTGGGGACCCGGGTCCTGCCCCTGGGGACATGTATCAATGCAAAAAAAAAGTTTTAAAAACTGCAGTTTTTTTCAGGAGCAGTGATTTTAATAATGCTTAAAGTGAAACAATAAAAGTGAAATATTCCTTTAAATTTCGTACCTAGGGAGTGTGTATAGTATGCCTGTAAAGTAGCGCTTGTTTCCCGTGCTTAGAACTGTCCCTGCACAAAGTGTCATTTCTGAAGGAAAAAAAGTCATTTCAAAGCACTCGTGGCTATAATGAATTGTCGGCTCCCGGCAATACAGAGAAAAGTCATTGATTAAAAAAATAAATAAATTCATGGAGGTCCCCCCAAATTCAATTACCAGGCCCTTCAGGTCTGGTATGGATATTAAGGGGAACCCTGCGTCAAATTTTAAAAGAAAATACGTGGGGTTCCCCCCAAATATCCATACCAGACCCTTTATCCGAGCACGCAACCTGGCAGGCCGCAGGAAAAGAGGGGGGAACGAGAGAGCGCCCCCTCTCTCCTGAACCATACCAGTCCACATTCCCTCAACATGGGGAGGATGCTTTGGGGGTCTGTGACCCCTCAAAGCACCATGTCCCCCTGTTGATGGGGACAAGGGCCTCATCCCTACAACCCTTGCCTGGTGGTTGTGGGGGTCTGCGGGTGGGGGGCTTATCGGAATCTGGAAGACCCCTTAAACAAAGGGGACCCCAGATCCTGGCCCCCTTATGTGAATTGGTAAGGGGTACATTGTACCCCGACCATTTCACAAAGAAAGTGTAAAAAAATGTAAAAAAACACACAGACACCGTTGGGAAAAGTCCTTTATTAAAATTAAAAATAAAGATTCCAGTGGTGGTAATCCACTCTCGGTATTCTGCGATGGGTGATCTCCATTGGATCTGGGGGTCCCCTTTGTTAAAGGGGTCTTTCAGATTTCGATAAGCCCCCCACCCGCAGACCCCCACAACCACCGGGCAAGGGCTGTGGGGATGAGGCCCTTGTCCCCATCAACATGAGGACATGGTGCTTTGAGGGGTCACAGACCCCCCAAAGCATCCTCCCCATGTTGAGGGCATGTGGCCTGGTACGGTTCAGGAGGGGGGGCGCTCTCTCAAACCCCCCCTCTTTTCCTGCGGCCTGCCAGGTTGCGTGCTCGGATAAAGGGTCTGGTATGGATTTTTGGGGGGAACTCCACGCCTTTTTTTTTCAAAATTTGGCGTGGAGTTCCCCTTAAATTACATACGAGACCTGAAGGGTCTGGTATGGATATTTGGGGGGAACCCCACGTCTTTTTTTTATTTGACGCAGGGTTCCCCTTAATATCCATACTAGACCTGAAGGGCCTAGTAATTGAATATGGGGGGACCCCCACGCATTTTTTTTTATCAATGACAATGCACGGGAAACAAGCGCTACTTTACAGGCATACTATACACACTCCCTAGGTACAAAATGTAAAAGAATATTTCACTTTTATTGTTTCACTTTAAGCATTATTAAAATCACTACTCCCGAAAAAACTGACGTTTTTAAAACTTTTTTTGCATTGATACATGTCCCCTGGGGAAGGACCTGGGTCCCCAAACACTTTTTATGACAATAACTTGCATATAAGCCTTTAAAATTAGCACTTTAGATTTCTCCCATAGACTTTTACAGGGAATTCCGCGGCTTTTCGAATTTGGGGTGTTCGCTGTTTGGCTAACGGGCGAACAGGCAATGTTCGAGTCGAACATGAGTTCGACTCGAACTCAAAGCTCATCCCTATTCTTAACCATGGAGAGGGTTTATTACTTACTCAGAAACATGATGACTTTGTTACATGGAGGAGTCCCACACACACACACACACACACTCTCTTACTTCCTGGTAAAGCCCCTCCCCCAGCATGTATCAGGAGAAAAGGGTGAAGGGTCACAGTGATCCAGCACAAACATCACAAGTAGCAACTGCACTATGTGTGCACGGTATTGTGTACACCACCAGACGTGTAATAGCAACTATGGGTGCACTGTATTGTGTACTGTGTACACCGCCTGAAGTATATTAGAAAAAGTATACCAGGAATGGCCTGCAGTCAGATATAGGCTACACTGGACGCAGTGTGTGTGTGTGTGTATATATATATATATATATATATATATATATATATATATATACATATACATATATACATACATACATAAATACATACACGAGACTGAGTGTGAGTGTGAGTGTGAGTATTAAATACACTGCAGCTAACTGATTAACCTGCTTGTCCGAAGTATATGTAGCGGACCCCCCAAAACTGGGGTCGCTATGCCTAAATTTAGGGGCTAGCCTGAGCAAATAGTTAGGCTCAGGCTGTTGGAATTCTTTTAATTGGCCTCTGCTCTGTTCTGATGTTGCCTGGCAGTACAGTTCCCTGTGACCTGTAGGTGGTGCTGTCGCCCAGGTCTCAGGTCGAACCACAGGTGGTATTGCAGCGCTATTGGGTGTCCTCTCTCGGCAGCCGTGCAGTGGGCATGGTCTACCTGCTGTGCATGCTGGGAGAGGGTACATAAGGGGCAGATGCCATTAATTAGAAGAGTTCGTGCCCTTTGGCCCTCCAGGCCAGGGGTGCGTGTGTGTTCAGTCCCGGACACCTTTAGCCCGAGGCTGCATCATTCCAGGTAGGCCCAGCACCTTTAGCTGAGGCCTACGCCAAACAGCAGAATCTCAAGGTACCCGTGGAAGGGTGACCCGCTCTGAAGGAGAGGGAACCAGGGGGGGACCTATCCTGGGAATCGGTGAAGGAAGTCACTGTCTCGGGAGAGGTCTGGTTACCTGTCAGAGGGAAGGATTCCACAATCCGCCACAAGCCTTGTAACGTGCCCCATTGGCACCTAAGGTCTCAAGTGTTACAAGTGCTGGGAAGTTCAGGACTTAGAGGTTCATATCCTGATCGTATCCTTAGGAAAAAGAACTTTAAGTGAATGTTTGTGCTCCACACCGGCTGCTAGGACCGTGAGAGGGGACTATATGGGTGAGCAAAACCCACTCAAGCTTGAGTGGCGACGAGGGTAATTAAGAGCCGCGTGCCTGAACCTGCCTCCCTGTTCAACTTTCTCTATCTCCAACCTTTCCTGTCAAGTTGCAAGCAAGAAAAATAAACTATTTTATTGGGATTAATACTGTCTGGACAATGGCCTTCTTCTGAGAGAGAATAGACTTTTCCCTACACTCTAGGGACGAGAACCAACGGAAAGAGGTAACTCGCTGCAGGACCCAAAATTATTAACACCGCTCACCCTCTACAAGATGGAGGATACTGGGCATGTGGCATGGTGTGTCCCACTCTGCAAGTGGAGGTAAGCAGGGTAGAGAAGGATCTGTGTGCTACATATATTAGAAAAAGAACACCAGGAATGGCCTGCAGTCAGATATAGGCTACACTGGATGCAGAGAGAGTGTGAGTGTGAGTGTGTGTGTGTGTGTGTGTACACACACGAGCCTGACTGTATATATTTAATACACTGCAGCTAACTGAATAATCTGCCTTCCTGCTCAATCTGAATCACACTCTCTCCGTCCACGCCAACAGCACACTACACAGGGCCGACGTGCAGGCAGCCTTATATAGTGTGGGGCGTGGACTTAGTTCCCCTGAGCCATGATTGACCAAAGGCACCCTCCCTTTGGCCAATAATGGCTCTCTTAGCTGAGGGCGCTGGGATTGGCCAAAGCATGCAAGTCATGGTGCATGCTTTGGCCAATCATCATACAGCAATGCACGGCGATCTCGCCGTGCATTCCGAACGCCACATAATGTTTGTTTTTCGACGAACGGGCGAACACCCGATGTTTCGAGTCAAACTCATGTTCGACCCGAACATAAAGCTCATCCCTAGTAGGGATGAGCTTCGAGTTCGAGTCGAACTCATGTTCGACTCAAACATTGCCTGTTCGTCCGTTCGCCGAACAGCGAACAAATTGGGGTGTTCGCGGCAAATTCGAAAAATCTATGGGAGAAATCTAAAGTGCTAATTATAAAGGCTTATATGCAAGTTATTGTCCTAAAAAGTGTTTGGGGACCCGGGTCCTGCCCCAGGGGACATGTATCAATGCAAAAAGACGTTTTAAAAACGGCCGTTTTTTCGGGAGCAGTGATTTTAATAATGCTTAAAATGAAAAAATAAAAGTGAAATATTCCTTTAAATTTCATACCTGGGGGGTGTGTATGATATGCATGTAAAGTGGCGCATGTTTCCCGTGCTTAGAACTGTCCCTGCAAAAAATTTAATTTTTGAAAGAAAAAAATGCATTTAAAACTGACTCGCGGCTATTAATGAATTGTCGGCTCCCGGCAATACATACAAAAGTCATTGATAAAAAAAAAAAAAAAAGCGTGGGGGTTCCCCAGAATTCAATTACCAGGCCCTTCAGGTCTGGAATGGATATTAAGGGGAACCCCGCCGCAAATTTAAAAAAAAATTGACGTGGGGTTCCCCCAAATATCCATTCCAGGCCCTTCAGATCTGGCATGGATTTTAAGGGGAACTCCACCCCAAATTTAAAAAAAAAATGGTGTGGAGTCCCCCTAAAAATCCATACCAGACCCCTTATCCGAGCACGCAACCTGGCCGGCCGCAGGGGAAAAGGGGGGGACGAGAGAGCGGCCCCCCCTCCCTCCTGAACCGTACCAAGCCACATGCCCTCAACATGGGGAGGATGTCCCCATGTTGATGGGGACAAGGGCCTCATCCCCACAACCCTTGCCCGGTGGTTGTGGGGGTCTGCGGGCGGGGGGCTTATCGGAATCTGGAAGACCCCTTTAACAAAGGGGACCCCCAGATCCCGCCCCCCCTATGTGAATTGGTAAGGGGTACATTGTACCCCTACCATTTCACGAAGAAAGCGTAAAAAAATGTTTAAAAAAAACACACAAACACCTTGAAAAAGTCCTTTATTTAAAAAAAAAAAAAAAAAAAAACATTCCAGCGGTGAAATCCAGTGTCCCGCGGCGATCCCGATGTCCAGCGCTGTCCTTCATTGGTTGTGCCTGAGCGGACCTGATGGGGAACTCCCTCTCAGTATTTTAAATGTATAGACCCGCCCCTTCTAAAGTTCCCCATCAGGTCCGCTCAGCGGACCAGATGCGGAACATGAGAAGGGGCGGGTCTATACATGTATTACCAAAGTGAGAGCAGTTCCCCATCAGGTCCGCCCCCTCGGTATGTCGGACCCGCCTACGTCATTGGCTTGAGCGGGGAACTTCCTTCACTGTGTAATTTAAATTTACATAGTGAAGGAAGTTCCCCGCTCAAGCCAATGACGTAGGCGGGTCCGACATACCGAGGGGGCGGACCTGATGGGGAACTGCTCTCACTTTGGTAATACATGTATAGACCCGCCCCTTCTCATGTTCCGCATCTGGTCCGCTGAGCGGACCTGATGGGGAACTTTAGAAGGGGCGGGTCTATACATTTAAAATACTGAGAGGGAGTTCCCCATCAGGTCCGCTCAGGCACAACCAATGAAGGACAGCGCTGGACATCGGGATCGCCGCGGGACACTGGATTTCACCGCTGGAATGTTTTTTTTTTTTTTTTAATAAAGGACTTTTTCAAGGTGTTTGTGTGTTTTTTTTAAACATTTTTTTACGCTTTCTTTGTGAAATGGTAGGGGTACAATGTACCCCTTACCAATTCACATAGGGGGGGCGGGATCTGGGGGTCCCCTTTGTTAAAGGGGTCTTCCAGATTCCGATAAGCCCCCCGCCCGCAGACCCCCACAACCACCGGGCAAGGGTTGTGGGGATGAGGCCCTTGTCCCCATCAACATGGGGACATTCTCCCCATGTTGAGGGCATGTGGCTTGGTACGGTTCAGGAGGGAGGGGGGGCCGCTCTCTCATCCCCCCCTTTTCCCCTGCGGCCGGCCAGGTTGCGTGCTCGGATAAGGGGTCTGGCATGGATTTTTAGGGGGACTCCACGCCATTTTTTTTTTAAATTTGGGGTGGAGTTCCCCTTAAAATCCATGCCAGATCTGAAGGGCCTGGAATGGATATTTGGGGGAACCCCACGTCAATTTTTTTTTAAATTTGCAGCGGGGTTCCCCTTAATATCCATTCCAGACCTGAAGGGCCTGGTAATTGAATTCTGGGGAACCCCCACGCTTTTTTTTTTTTTTTTATCAATGACTTTTGTATGTATTGCCGGGAGCCGACAATTCATTAATAGCCGCGAGTCAGTTTTAAATGCATTTTTTTCTTTCAAAAATGACATTTTTTGCAGGGACAGTTCTAAGCACGGGAAACATGCGCCACTTCACATGCATATCATACACACCCCCCAGGTACGAAATTTAAGGGAATATTTCACTTTTATTTTTTCACTTTAAGCATTATTAAAATCACTGCTCCCGAAAAAACGGCCGTTTTTAAAACTTCTTTTTGCATTGATACATGTCCCCTGGGGCAGGACCCAGGTCCCCAAACACTTTTTAGGACAATAACTTGCATATTAGCCTTTATAATTAACACTTTAGATTTTGAACGTTCGAGTCCATTGTATTTAATAGGGTTCTAAAGTTTACACGAACATATTGTCTGTTCGCTGGTTCTGGTGCGAACCGAACAGGGGGGTGTTCGGCTCATCCCTGATCCCTAGTCATGATACTCATATAAACAACTCTCCATTATTTGTCTGAATGTATAACACAAAGGGGCTGATTTACTAATAACAGTGCGCTGCGCTGGTTCTAACCTTAATTGGTGCGCCGGATAACTCCTTCACTTGGCGCAGGAACCAGCGGCGCACTGTTATAGTAAATACAAATGTCAGCGGCGCTCTATTGAAAATGAATGGTTCCCTATGGGAGCCCATTGATTTGAATAGAGGTCGCCCGGGAAGTCGGATGAAGCGTTTCCGACTCGCGGGGCGACTCGTGTGCCGGCTGACACAGGGACAGCGCGACTTTGCCAGGCAACTTGGACACGACCTAAGCGCGTGAAGCTGCCGCTCAAGTCGTGTCCTAGAGGCGACTAGCTGGCCGAGAATGTCTCCAGCGCGATGGCATCGCGCTGGTTCTCGGCAGCCTCGCTGTCCCGTGTTTGGTATGAATCATGAAGGGGAACTCCACGCCGAATTTTAATGAAAAAAACGGCGTGGGGGTTCCCCTCCAGGAGCATACCAGGCCCTTAGGTCTGCTATGGATTTTAAGGGGAACCCCCATAGCCGAAAAAACGGTGTGGGGGTCCCCCCAAAATCCATACCAGACCCTTAGGTCTGGTATGGATTTAAAGGGAAACCCCCTAAGCCGAAAAAACGGTGTGGGGTCCCCCCCAAAATCCATACCAGACCCTTATCCGAGCACGCAACCTGGCAGGCCGCAGGGGAAGAGGGGGGACGAGAGCGCCCCCCCCCTCCCTCCTGAACCGTACCAGGCCGCATGCCCTCAACATGGGGGGTGGGTGCTTTGGGGCAGGGGGGCAACCTGTGCCCCCCCACCCTAAAGCACCCTGCCCCCATGTTGATGGGGACAAGGGCCTCTTCCCGACAACCCTGGCCGTTGGTTGTCGGGGTCTGCGGGCGGGGGCTTATCGGAATCCGGGAGCCCCCTTTAATAAGGGGGCCCCCAGATCCCAGCCCCCCACCCTATGTGAATGAGTATGGGGTACATCGTACCCCTACCCATTCACCTGGTGGCAAAAAAGGTAATAAAAAACACAACACAGGTTTTTAAAGTAATTTATTAGGCAGCTCCGGGGGTCTTCCTGCCGAGCGCCCCGCTATCTTCTTCCAGCTCTTTTGCTAGTGGGGTCCCGGGCTTCCTCGTCGTCTTCAGGAGTCTTCCTGCCGGGTGCCCGCTATCTTCTTCCAGCTCTTTTGCTAGTGGGGTCCCGGGCTTCCTCGTCGTCTTCAGGAGTCTTCCTGCCGGGTGCCCGCTATCTTCTTCCAGCTCTTTTGCTAGCAGGCACCCGGGCTTCCTCATCAGCTTCTTCCGACTTCGGGGGTCTCTTGTTCTGTTCTCCGGTTCTTCTCCCGCTCTCCGGTGCCTTCTCCACGATCTCCGGTTCTTTTCCCGCTCTTCGGTGCCTTCTCCATGATCTCCGGTTCTTCTCCCGCTCTCCGGTGTCTTCTCCACGATCTCCGGTTCTTTCTGCCTTCTGCCGGGTGCCCCGCTATCTTCTTACAGCTCTTTTGCTAGCGGGGGCCGGTCTTCTTCATCGCCTTCTTCCCTCTTCTCTTCGCCAGATGTTGCCTCGTCACTGTCCACCGCTGCAATGCTCTGTCCGAGCAGCGGTGCCACTTTTATTGGCATAGGGCGTGGTCACCGGCTGATGCCACCGCTGACCCCGCCCCCGTATGATGTCACAGTCCCGGGGAATGATGGGACTGTGACGTGAAATGGGGGCGGGGTCAGCAGTGGCATCAGTCGCTGACCGCATCCCATGCCAATATAAGTGGCACCGCTGCTCGAACAGAGCATTGTAGCGGCAGACAGCGACGAGGCAACATCGGGCGAACAGAAGAGGGAAGAAGGCGACGAAGAAGATCGGCCCCCGCTAGCAAAAGAGCTGGAAGAAGATAGCGGGGCGCCCGGCAGAAAGAACCGGAGATCATGGAGAAGGCACCGAAGATCGTGGAGAAGGCACCGGAGAGCGGGAGAAGACGGCGAGGAAGCCCGGGACCCCCGCTAGCAAAAGAGCTGGCAGAAGATAGCGGGGCACCTGGCAGAAAGACCCCCGAAGTCGGAAGAAGACGGCGAGGAAGCCCGGGACCCCCGCTAGCAAAAGAGCTGGCAGAAGATAGCGGGGCGCCCGGCAGAAAGACCCCCGAAGTCGGAAGACCACCGGAGCTGCCCAATAAATTACTTTTCAAACCTGTGTTGTCTTTTTTATTGACTTATTTTGCCACCAGGTGAATGGGTAGGGGTACGATGTACCCCATACTCATTCACATAGGGTGGGGGGCAGGTATCTGGGGTCCCCCTTATTAAAGGGGGCTCCCGGATTCCGATAAGCCCCCCGCCCGCAGACCCCGACAACCAATGGCCAGGGTTGTCGGGAAGAGGCCCTTGTCCCCATCAACATGGGGGCAGGGTGCTTTGGGGCGGGGGGGGGCGCAGGTCGCGGTTCAGGAGGGAGGGGGGCCGCTCTCTCGACCCCCCTCTTCCCCTGCGGCCTGCCAGGTTGCATGCTCGGATAAAGGGTCTGGTGTGTATTTTTAGGGGACCCCACACTAATTTTTTTTGTTTCTGGCGCGGGGTTCCCCTTAAAATACATGCCAGACCTGAAGGGCCTGGTATGGATTCTGGGGGAACCCCCACACCATGTTTTTTTTTGGGGGGAGGTCCCCTTTGAATCCATACTAGACCCAAGGGCCTGGTATGGACCTGGGGGGGGGGGGACCCCACGCTGTTTTTTTCTAGTTTTTTTTTTTTTTTGAACCGGCATTTTTTTTACATTTCCTTTAACAACCAGCTATAAACAGGTAAAACAAAAAATCGCCGCAAAATTGCAGTACTTGCGTTTTGGATGCGGTTCCATTGAATTCTATCACATCCAAAACACTGTTTTTGGCCTGGCAAAAAAAAATCTGCAGTTGCGTTTAAAATCGTTTTTCACAAAGCCTAAAAATGCCTTCAGACGCCAAAGATTTCCACGTTTCAGACGCGGTACCAGCGTTTAGCCGCATTTTAGTTTAGAAGCGTTTTTAAAGGTGACCTATTTTTTTACATTGATAAACTCCAAATTTATGGTAAATGAGGAAAAACCATAATATATATATATATATATATATATAGAAATTGCTTCCATTGCATTGTGGACAATCCACAACTTGGGGAAGCTGACGTGGCAAGTGGACAATCCACAACTTGTGGCAAGTGATGTGGCAAGTGACACGCTAAATACAACTACACTGCTGCTCTCAGCTGCTGATATCACTCTGGTCTCACAAAATAGCTAAAATCGTAAATAATACTGTTTTTGGAGCTCCTTATCATATACACACAAATGTGGTAAAACACGGCATGCAAACGCCACAAAGCGCCACTTTCAACCTTAGTTCTGAACACTTTGCACCAGCGTCCCATCTACATGGGGCCTAAAAACGCCTATGCCATTTACAGCTCAAAAACGCCATGGTGGACATGAGGCCATAGGCTAACATGGAGAGATGTTTTTAAGCTGCAAAAAACGCTCAAACAAGCGGCTTGAAAAACGTCTGTGTGCATGTAGCCTTATATTAACCACTTGCGCACTGCCCAGACCAAGTTTCACATTTCAGCGCTGATGCACTTTCAATGACAATTGCGCGCTCATGCAACACTGTAACCCAATGAAAATGTATTATTTCTTGCCACACAAATAGAGCTTGCTTTTGGTGCTATTTGATCACCTTTGTGTTTTTTTTTTTTTTCTATAAATACAAAAGACTGAGTTTTAAAAATAAATAAATGGATATTTTAACCACTTCAGTACTGGGCCTATTCTGGCACTTCTCTCCTTCATGTAAAAATCATAAATTTATGGCTATAAAATTACTTCAAAACACCAAACATTATATATGTTTTTGGAGCAGACGCCCTAGGGAATAAGATGGCGGTCATTGCAAATTTATCTCGCTCGGTATTTGCGCAATCCATTTTCAAACGCCTTTTTTTTGCAAAAAATATTACAAAACAGTAAAGTTAGGCCAATTTTTTGGTATAATGTGAAAGATGTTGTTATGCTGAGTAAATAGATACCTAACACGTCACGCTTTAAAATTGCGCACACTCATGGAATGACACCAAACTTCAGTAATTAAAAATCTCCCTAGGTGATGCTTTAATTTTTTTTACACGTTACCATTTTGGCATTACAGAGGAGGTCTAGTGCTAGAATTGTTGCACTCATTCTAACGCACGCAGCAATAACTCACATGTGTGGTTTGAACGGCGTTTACATATGTGGGCGGGACTTACATGTGTGTTCGCTTCTGAGCGCGAGCTACCGGGGAGATGGGCGTTTTTTCTTATTTTTGCTTATTTTTTTTATTTAGTTTTTTTACTTTTTTGTATTTGTTACTCTTTTTTTAACTTTTTTTTTTTTGGATCACTTTTATTCCTATTACAAGGAATGTAAACATCCCTTGTAATAGGAATGTGTGTGACAGGTCCTCTTTATGGAGAGATGCAGGATCAATAAGACTTGTTAATTTTGCTAGTCCCCACTTGGCTGGCTTATCTTCTAGTTATTGGCCTTAAAATGGGGGCCCAGGTCCCACCCTAAGGGACATATATCAATGACACCAATTTGGAAAACACCAAAAACAAAACAAAGAGAAGTGCCTTTAAATATGCCAAATTGCTTAAGGGCCATTTCACACCACATGCAGTGCATTGCATTTTTTATGCATCCAAAATGCATGGAAAGTTGGTTATATGGTTCTGAATGGCAGTGTTTGTTCCAGTGCGTTCCAGTTCCACCAAAAAAGTAGAACATGCTGCATTTTACCTGCACTGGACTGTACTGGAACGCATCAAAATGCATCATAAACGCACTGGAACGCACAGGAACACACCTAAATGCACCAAAAACGCACTGGAACACACTTGTTCATATCTATGGTTAATAAAAAAGAAGGGTGAAAAAAAAGCACTGGACTGCATCAAAAACGTACCAAAAATGCACTGGAACACATGAAAAAAGTGAATGCAGAAAAGCACCTGGAACGCATCCTGGATTGCCTTTCTATGGTGTGAACTGGCCCTAGTTCACACTATAGAAACGCAGTCTGGGTGCGTTCCAGGTGCTTTTCTGCATGCGCGTTTTTGACACATTCCAGTGCATTTTTGATGCGTTTTTGATGCAGTCCAGTGTTTTTTTCCCCCTCTTTTCACTTAGGACAAGTGTGTTGCAGTGCGTCTTTGGTGCATTTAGGTGCATTCCGGTGCATTCCAGTGCATTTTTGGTACGTTCCGTTGCGTTTTTGATGTGTTTTACTGGGGTCCAATACAGTTTTGTACCTAAAAAATGCAGCATGACCAATTTTTTTTTTGCTTTCTGAAACGCACTGGAACGGACTGCAGTGGTGTGAACTATGCCATTGGCATTAATGTGATCAACTTTCTTTGTGTTTTTCATGCATCAAAAAAACGCACTGCACTGGATCCGGTGTGAACTGGCCCTAAATATCATACCCGGGGGGTGTCTATAGTATGCCTGTAAAGTAGCACATGTTTTCCATGTTTATAACAGTTGGAGAGCAAAATGACATTTCTAAAGTAAAATAATAGTAATTTAAAAGTCCTTGCGGCTGTAATGAATTGCTGGTTCCCATCAATACAGATAAAAGTCATTGAAAGTCTTTGATTACACAAAAAACAAAAGTGTTGGGGTCCCCCAAATTCCATTACCAGGCCCTTCAGGTCTGGAATGGATATTAAGGGGAACCCAGCTGCAATTTTTTTTTTAAATGACGTGGGGTTCCCCCCAAATATCCATACCAGGCCCTTCAGATCTGGCATGGATTTTAAGGGGAACTCCACCCCAAATAAAAAAAATGGCGTGGAGTCCCCCCAAAAATCCACACCAGACCCTTATCCGAGCACATAACCTGGCCGGCCGCAGGAAAAGAGGGGGGACGAGAGAGCGCCCCCCCTCCTGAACCGTACCAGGCCACATGCCCTCAACATGGGGAGGATGTCCCCATGTTGATGGGGACAAGGGCCTCATCCCCACAACCCTTGCCCGGTGGTTGTGGGGATCTGCGGGCAGGGGGCTTATCAGGATCTGGAAGACCCCTTTAACAAAGGGGACCCCCAGATCCCGGCCCCCCCTGTGTGAAATGGTAATGGGGTACAAATGTACCCCTACCATTTCACAAAGAAAGTATAAAAAATGTAAAAAATGACAAGAGCCGGTTTTTGACAATTCCTTTATTAATGTCTTTTCTTTTCTTCCATCTTCTTCCACCTTCTTCCATCTTCTCCTTCCATCTTCTTCTTCCATCTTCTTCCTTCTTCTTCTTTTCTCCATTCGGGTTTCTTCCTCCAACTTCATCTTCCTCTTTATCTTCATCTTCATCTTCCTTCTTCCTTCGGTGTTCTCATCCGCATCTTGCTCCGGCGTCTTCCCTTCTTCTTTCTTCTCCGGCCGCTCCGTTTGAATTGGAGGTTCCCGCTGTGCGACGCTTCAGTTCTTCAGTTCTCCTCTGGTCCGCTTACACCCGGTGACCCCGCCCCCCTCTGACGCACATGGATTTCACGGGGACTTTCCCTGTGGTGTCAGAGGGGGCGGAGCCACCAGGTGGCAGCGGACCAAGTGGAGAACTGAAGCGTCGCTCAGCGGGAACCTCCAATTCAAACGGAGCGGCCGGAGAAGAAAGAAGAAGGGAAGACGCTGGAGCAAGATGCAGACGAGAACACCGAAGGAAGAAGGAAGATGAAGATGAAGATAAAGAGGAAGATGAAGATAAAGATGAAGAGGAAGAAACCTGAATGGAGAAAAGAAGAAGATGGAAGAAGAAGAAGGAAGAAGAAGATGGAAGAAGAAGATGGAAGAAAAGAGAAGACATTAATAAAGGAATTGTCAAAAACCGGCTCTTGTCATTTTTTACACTTTCTTTGTGAAATGGTAGGGGTACATTTGTACCCCATTACCATTTCACACAGGGGGGGCCGGGATCTGGGGGTCCCCTTTGTTAAAGGGGTCTTCCAGATTCCGATAAGCCCCCTGCCCGCAGACCCCCACAACCACCGGGCAAGGGTTGTGTAGATGAGGCCCTTGTCCCCATCAACATGGGGACATCCTCCCCATGTTGAGGGCATGTGGCCTGGTACGGTTCAGGAGGGAGGGAGGGGCGCTCTCTCGTCCCCCCTCTTCCCCTGCGGCCGGCCAGGTTGTGTGCTCGGATAAGGGTCTGGTATGGATTTTTGGGGGGACTCCACGCCATTTTTTTTTATTTGGGGTGGAGTTCCCCTTAAAATCCATGCCAGAACTGAAGGGCCTGGTATGGATATTTGGGGGGAACCCCACGTCATTTAAAAAAAAAATTGCAGCGGGGTTCCCCTTAATATCCATTCCAGACATGAAGGGCCTGGTAGTTGAATTTGGGGGGACCCCCACGCTTTTTTTTTGTGGTTAGCAAAGACTTTCAATGACTTTTCTCTATATTGCCAGGAGCCGACAATTCATTACAGCCGCGGGTGCTTTTAAATGCCTTTTTTTTTCCTTTAGAAATGTCATTTTGCTGGCACTGGAAAGTTCAGAGCTGCGCCTGTTCAACTTATGCAAATTGGTTTACGTGACTTGACATTTACTAAGATTTTGCCGGCGCAGTGTCCCGGCACGTTTGAACCATTGAAATTCCCGCACTGAGCTCAAAAAAACCTGCCGCAGCTCGAATCGTACTTGCCGGCGCAGCGGGCTGGTTTTGAAAAAGTTACTTTATCACTCAATTTTGGCCATGTTTGTTATTTGGGCAGGTGTCACTACACTTCCTCACATCACCCCACATCACCCCCATTATATTCTCACTTCCAGCTTCTTTATATTTAGATTTTAACATGCCGTGCGCCAGGTCCATAGTGGCGCACTGAGCGCCTCCTCCCGTCCGCCGACAACACTATAGTAAATGGGAAATAGGGCTGCGCTACAGGTGCTAATGTTTTGTAAATACCAAAACAGCCATTGCGCACGCAGATGCGCCAATACTCATGGCGCAAACGTTTCGTAAATCAGCCCCAAAGTTTCATTGTTATCTCATCCTCCTGTTCTTGATTTTCATTATGAGAAATCTTAATAAAAATCTTTGAAAATTAAAATAGAGGTTTTCACTACACACCAGTCCATCTAAAAATAAATAAAAGTTTTGGAATTTAAACACTTATACACTAATATTGCTGTTCCCAGCTACTACTATTGTAGTACATAAAATATATATTTCACCCAGAGAGTGTGGCAAGGAATTAATTTTTACAAATTTTAAGACAGATTTTTATTTTTATTTTACTTTCATTGCTTTTTAATGTTTAGAAAAAGTGTATACATACAAATTACATTCTTGAGACAACTGTGTACAATACGTGGAAAAAAAAGCTATGAAAGCAGGAAAAAAGCATCTTCCTTCATTACCATGCATTTAGTCACAAATGGCGAGTTTGTATTATCTCACAGTAAAAGGCGTTTTATGGCATATCAACTTGTTTATTTTGTCTAAAGGCCAGCCGCAAACACTGCTAGTTTTGTTAATCAAATAGATCACCCGATTAGTTTTAAAGGTTAAGTAACAAAAAAAGTATGCAATAGAAGAGGAAGAATAGGAAGGGGTAGAAGTATGAGAGAAGGGGGTGGGATATTCTCTCTTTTCTCACCTCAAGTTTTAGGGCTCCCTGCCAATGACAATTAAGGGCACAAAAGGGAAGAAGATGCTTTGGTGGGGTGTAACATTCTTTAAAAAGGCATGGTGAGTAGCTGTGGATTCAAGCGTTTAATATTGTATTAAGTTAGTAGGGCATTTAGCCATATTAGGAATGAAAAAAAAACACATATAAAGTGGACTGGTTTAAAAGATACAGGTTGGCCAAGTAGTGAGTCAAAGAGCAACATGAACAACTGCCAGATGGGTACTATTATGGGGCATTCCCTGTATGGATCAAACACAAGTGTTTGACAGACTAACCATGTGAAGAAATTCAGGAGTAGGGTACCAATGATAAATAATTTTGCATTGGTTCTCTTTATAGAAAGTGTATATGGAGATTTTATTGGTATTACTCCAAATTTTCTTACGTTTTTCTAGACCTAGTGCATGACTCAGGAAACCTTCACATTTAGGAAAGCATTTATATTTGGGAAATGGATCAGTGATGATAATGTTTAAATATCTATAGATATCGGAAATTAGGTGTTTGTGGGAGGGGCCTTTTTAGCATAATTCTTTAAAGGGCCTCACCTTAGAGAAGGTCAGGTTTTTTTTAAATAGAGTATTCAAAGTGTGTTATTTGAAGGTAACTGAATAAAGAATTGGATAGTAGCATAAAAGATAATTGTAGGTCCAGAAAGGGCAGGGGATTTATATTGCAACTGTGGATGATTTCTTTAAACTGGAATTGTGAATCTTCTAGTCACTTAAGTGCCATGTGATAGTTGAGCTTGGCAGGTAAGGATGGTATTGAGTTAAAAATGGGGTTGTTGGGGAAGCTGTGGTAGATAGGTTTCATGTTGCATCATAGCCATAGCTCTAGTATGTGCCATGGGGGAGTGATTGACCATAATATAAGAGTTAAAATGGACTGGTGCAATCCAAAGCCTCCTAATCTCTGGCCATCTGTGGAACGTTACTCATGAAGTCATGAAATGCAGAAGAAATGCTAGGTAGTATCTAATGATTTCAGAAAAGACAAACTTCCATGAGATTTTTAAGTGAGAAGGAGCTGTCTAGGTACTCTGTGTTAGTTGTCACTCAACATAAAATTCAACAGTGCTTATTGTACAGTTTTGATGTGTTTTAGTGAGACCTTCATATGCACTGTATTTTACCTATTCAAGATAGCTGGAGGCGTTTCCACTGTCATACCTGTAAGTATATTTTGGGTTTTCAGAATAGCAGTACATAATTAGCATTGTATAGTTTTGATACTTAGGGTGTAGGGTATAGTCCCAAGTATTTGATTTTGTTCACTTTCCATTTATAATTATAGGGTCCTTTGCAGGTTGAAAAGTGGCTTAGCAGGTATATCTATTGCCAAAGCTTCTAATTGTCATGGATATGCACTAATGTCTGTCTGCCATCTTACCTTTCCTCCTCATGTGTTCATCTTAGAGGCCAGACCCTTTCACCTGGCTTCCTTTATAATCTGCTCCCAGTCTGACTCCACCCCAGGCCCTATCACAGAACACTATATTAACCTGTGCACTGCAAGCCTGCTTTGCTGATCTACGTGTTTGTTTAAGCATTGTGTGTTTGGGTTCCTGCCTGCCATGTGCTACGTCTGTCTCTCTGTTACGATATTGGCATGTACCTGACTATCCCTGTCTGCTTGTGACCCTTGACCTTCGGCTTGTCCTTCGTTTATCCTTGTCTGCTTATGACCCTGACCTTGGCCTTTCCCCTCACTATTCTTGTATCCTGTGCTGCTGCTTCCCCTCTTTCCTCCTTACCCTATGAGGCGTGAGCTAGGAGACTCTAGGGGTCGCGACCTGGACCTAGCTGCAGCGTAACATCCTCACCACTAGAGGCTCTGGTGAAGACCTGCTGGGTCTTAGACTCCGCGCCCTGGGGAATCTTGGCTCTAGCTTCCTGTGGATCCCGGTTGTGCTCCTCTGGTCCCGCTTTCCACAACCACCCAGTATCCTATCCGCAGCAGTCAGCCATAGGGTTCACTACCTTGTGGTGCACTCCTGACCCCCTACAGTGTGCATCTGTCATCTGGCCACAGGTGACCTGACAGTTTGATCAGCCATGGACCCGGCTGACATGCCGCTCCCCGCGGATGATCCATTACAGGGCTTAGTTCGTAGACTTGAGACCCAGGAATCAGATCAGACTCAGGTGATGCGATTCCTCCAGGTTCTGGCTTCTCGCTTCGAGCAGCTTCAGACCTCCTTGGGAACCCCAAATCCGCAACCACAAGTACAACCAGCGGCTGCGCCTTTCGCACCAGTTGCAGCCACACACTCACTAAAACTGCCAGCTCCGTTCTGTTTCTCTGGGGACTCCAAGGTCTGCAGGGGGTTTCTCAGCCAATGTACGATTCATTTTGAGCTTTAGCCTCAAAACTTCCTGTCTGATCGGGCTAAGGTAGCCTATATCATCTCCCTCCTTTCCGGTGAAGCTTTAGCCTGGGCTGCCCCCTGTGGGAAAAGAATGATCCGGTGGTTTCCAGCCTGTCCGACTTCTTGGAGCTCTTTCGTGACATCTTTGAGGAGCCGGCTCGGGCTTCTTCAGCGGCTAGTGCCCTCTTACGTCTTCGCCAAGAATCTAGTTCAGTGGGACAATATGCTCTTAAGTTCCGTATCCACACAGCTGAATTGAGCTGGAACAATGAGGCCCTGGTCGCTACCTTTTTACATGGCCTCTCTGACCGAGTGAAAGACAAATTAGCGGGAAGAGCCATCCCCGTCGGTCTGGACGATGTAATTTCTTTGTGCAATCAGATTGACATTCGTTTTCAGGAGAGGTCCCTAGAAAAAAGACACCAGCACTCCCTTGGCCCTAGCCAGTCTGAGATCCCCTCCCTTTGTCCCGTGGAGCATCTTCTGCCTGCTGAGGAACCTATGCAGCTGGGCCAGACCAGACTAACCCCCGAAGAACGTGCTAGGTGCAGAACTCTGGGCTTGTGCCTCCATTGTGGGGGCAAGGGTCATTTTCGTGACTCCTGCTCGCTTCTGACTGGGAAACGCTCGGGCCTAATACATTTGGAAGGTGTAGTATTGGACCCAGAAACATCACCTTCTTGCCTTCTCCTGCCGGTGTTCCTTCATTTAGGCACTTCTCCTCAATCAACCCTTGCATATCTGGATTCCGGGGTTGCCGGCAATTTTATGGATTGGGGAACTGCTTCTTCTATGATGCTTACACTTTCACCTCTCGCTACCCCATTGGTAGTCTCGGCAATTGATGGCACTGTTCTCCCAGGGGGCCCTATTCGCTTCCAGACGCTACCCATTAGGATGTCGGTAGGGATTCTCCACCAGGAGTGGATATCCTTTCTCATTCTACCCAAGGCCTCTACCCCCATTGTATTGGGCCTTCCACAGCTCCACTCTCCACATGTGGACTGGGTCTCTGGGCAGGTCCTGGCTTGGGGTCCCTCATGTTTCTCGTCATGTCTTCTCAAGGTGGCCCCCAAGGAGAGACTTCCGGTTTCTACCACTTCTGTTTCTTCTGATCCTCCCGCTTCATACAGCGATTACCAAGACGTGTTCTGTAAGAAATCAGCTGAGGTGCTTCCTCCCCACAGGTCTTTTGACTGTGCTATTGACCTTGTCCCTGGAGCAACTCTGCCCAGGGGTCGTACCTACCCTCTGTCCATCCCAGAGACCCAGGCCATGTCTGAGTATGTCGCAGAGAATCTGGAGAGAGGTTTCATCCGGAAATCTGCATCGCCTGCAGGGGCAGGGTTCTTTTTCGTTGCCAAAAAGGATGGTACCCTAAGACCCTGCATCGACTATCGAGGTTTAAACGCGGTTACTATTAAAAATCGATACCCCTTACCCTTAATATCTGAGCTATTTGACATTTTGAAGGGTGCCTCCATTTTCACCAAGTTGGATCTCAGAGGCGCGTACAATCTCATTCGAATACGGGAGGGTGACGAATGGAAGACTGCATTCAACACTAGAGACGGGCATTACGAATACCTGGTGATGCCTTTTGATTTGTGTAATGCCCCAGCCGTGTTTCAAAACTTTGTCAATGAAATCTTCGGAGATCTGCTGTACCAGTTTGTTGTCATCTATCTGGATGACATTCTGATCTTTTCTGAAAATCTGCTCGTCCACAGAAACCATGTCCGCACTGTACTTCAGCGTCTTAGAGAGAACAATCTCTATGCCAAGCTGGAGAAATGTTCCTTTGAATGTTCTGAGGTCCTGTTTCTGGGGTGCTTTGTCTCATGTTCGGGTCTTCACATGGATCCTGGGAAGGTCTTGGCTATTACCAACTGGCCTCTTCCTGCTAGCCTCAAGGCCACACAGCGCTTTCTTGGCTTTACAAATTATTATAGGCAGTTCATAAGGAATTACTCTTCCATTGCCGTGCCTATTATCGCTTTGACCAAGAAGGGTGCGAATGCCAAAGACTGGCCTCCCGAAGCTGTCCCTGCATTTCACGACCTGAAACAGGCCTTTGTTTCTGGACCTCTCTTGAGGAGACCAAATCCTGGGGATGCATTTTTTATTGAAGTGGACGCTTCCTCAATGGGGGTGGGAGCTGTGCTTCTTCAATTCTTTGTGTGCGTTCTTCTCCAAGAAATTTTCTCAGGCAGAGAGGAATTATGCCATTGGTGATCGGGAACTAAATTAAATTGGCGTTAGAGGAGTGGCGTCATCTCTTGGAGGGTTCCCCTCACTCCATAACGATCTTTACTGATCACAAGAATTTACAGTATCTACAGAATGCTAAACGTCTAAATCCTAGACAGGCCAGGTGGAGTCTCTTCTTTGCCCGTTTTAATTTCACGATTACCTACAAACCTGGTTCCTGCAGCGGTCGGGCTGATGCACTCTTACCCTATGAGGCGTGAGCTAGGAGACTCTAGGGGTCGCGACCTGGACCTAGCTGCAGCGTAACATCCTCACCACTAGAGGCTCTGGTGGTGACGCGTATCGTCACGTGTCACGTGACTTCATCATGGGAAGTCACGTGACACGTGATGATACGCGTAGGGATTGGAGCATTCTTGGCACACCAGGACCCGAGCAGGCAGACGAGCGAGGCGCTCGTAAGGATACCCTGCATCTGCGTTTCATGTTTACTGTGAGTTTGTTTTTTATTGTCTATTTCATTAAAATTGTTAAAACGGGATTATGCGATGTCTGCCTTATGTTTTTGTATTTTACTGAACACTATTACCTCCTGAGAACCTTCACTGTATCGGGACACACACAGAGCTACTTCATAGAGGGACGATGAGTTCGGTACTCGTGGAGATTTATCCGCATTTTTTCTCTTCTATGTGAGTGCACTACTAGCCCACGTGTGTGTGTCTCTATACAACATTTGATCTACACCATGATTGCATTGTGTTTTTTTGGCTTTTCATGCGGTGTCTGAGAGGACTGCAGCAATAGGAGGGAGACCATTACGATTTTCACTACTCATCAGTGATTAACACCCTGTGACCTGTTTATGCTGTGTTCTATCAGCAATAAGGTGAGCTGCTTACAGGCACGGAGGTGAAACACTGAAGAAAGAATTTGGAGCACTGCACAAACGTGTGTTTTTTATTGTATCACTTTGGTGGTGGGAACCACTTTATTATTTGGATTTTACACTTTAACTGGACTACTTGGACTATTATTATTTTCTTATAATTGGACACAGTATTTTATTGGTTATCACATCAGTGCTGTGTGTGTGAATTTATCACGGTTGATTTGTGTTGGATAACTAGCGAATTGTCCTTATTCACTTTTGAGTATATTTTCCACTAGTATTATATCTCATTTTTTATTTAACACTGAGGCTTAGTGTGTTATCAGTCACACTAGTTCACCATTTTCTTATCATCTCATTTTTTCCTTTGTTCTAACACAGCGCCAACACCACCACTGTTTTATATTGGGTAGAAAATAATGCAAACCGATGAGTCCTTATCTGGTTTAGGGGGACTATGATATGGAAACTGAGCAAGGAGGTTGGGATTAGCTGGGAGTTAAGGAAGATGTTACTGTATATAAATGTGTCCATGTAGGAAAGTGTGTGCTCAAATGTCTTATACTGTAGTACAAGTAGGTAAGCCCATCAGGGCCTAGTGCTTTGCCACTGGGTAAGTTTTTGTAGCTCAATCTATTTAATCAAAGTTACAGACAACAATATGCTTGTTTTATGAGAGTTTCTTCACACTATACAGATGAGTATATTAGTCTTCAAAACTGGTTACTTAGAAAAATTGACAATTACTTTTATAGGGTCTAAAGTAGGGATGAGCCAAACATACCTGGGTTCAGTTCCTGGGAGGTTTGCCAAACTGTGCTGAAGTTCTGAACATTAATCAGAACCCCAATGAACACAAAATAAATCATGTCTTTAAAAACAGTTTTGGCTATTTTTAAGTCTGATAGACAAGGCATTGTCAAAATGGCATGGGGAATTGGGCACTGAATGTCAGGAAGCTGTGATTTTAATAATGTTTAGAGTAAAACTACAGGAAATAGGGCATTTACAGGCAGGTGGGGATGCATATTGGGTTTGTAGAATAAAGTACCCCTGGCTACTCATTCCCCCCAAAAAAATACAACGTAAATTAAACACCAAAGTCCTTTATTAACCACTTGACGACCTCCCACTGCTGATATACTATATTGGAGTAATTGGTTCCCAAAAAGTGCCAAAGGTGTCAGTTAGGTGTCCGATTTGTCCGCCGTAATATCGCAGTCCCGCTATAATCACTAAAAGTTGGGCTAATGGCACTGCCAGATAGTATGTGTATTAATACATGAGTCCATCAAGTAAGTCCTTTAAGTGGAGTACTCAGTATAAGAACAGAGAGGGGCTGAGATGGAGGAGGGATACCTGTATATAGTGTAGCAGTCCAGAAACCAGGGAAAGCCTTTGTAGGGGAAGTTGGATGCAGACTCCAGCTATGCAAAGAGAAGAGATTCAGGTGCCTCTAGGTTAGAACTGTAACATTTTAATATAATACAGGTGCATTATCCACTTACATAGAAGTTAGGGAAGTAAGGCACATGTCCATCCACAGTGGCGTGGCGTTCGTCCCTGTGCAACAGCATTCGCCCAGCTGTCTTAGCCTGAAGTTGAAGTATCCTGGCCGGCAGGATCTCTGCAGCCTGAGGTATTAAAATGAGGTTTGGATCAGCTTTCTCAAGCTTCTAGCTTGAGAAAGGAGTACACCTGTGTCTAATTGACCAGTGCGCATGCTCCAAAGCATTGTTGCGACCCACCAGTGACGTCATCACACCCGACACCATGTTCCAGCTGTCGCCATTGCGAATCAGCCTGATCAAAGCCTCGTTTTCATCTCTCAGGCTGAAGAGATCCTGATGGCCAGGATACTTCTCCTTCAGGCTAAGACAGCTGGGCTAATGCCGTTGCACAGGAACGTACGCCACGCGCCTTACTTCCCTAACTTCTAGGTACCGTATATACTCGAGTATAAGCAGAGATTTTCAGCCCTTTTTTTTGGGCTGAAAGTCCCCCCCTCAGCTTATACTCGAGTCAGCGAAATTGAATATTGTAAAATGTACCTGAAGGCTGCGATGTCCATCGTTTAAAACCCGCGGGCTCTTCTTGGTCCCTTCCGTGATAGGCGGAACTGTGTCTGCCGAGAATCGCCTATCACGAACGTTCTCTCATCCTCAGTTTCCCAGCAGACGTCCGTGATTGGCGGAAACTGAACACAGTGTCTGCTGGGATGGGTGAAGATGAGAGAAAGTTCGGGATAGGCGATTCTCAGCAGGCAGTTCCGCCTATCACGGAAGAGACCAGGAAGAGAGCGCGAGTTTTAAACGATGGACGCCGCAGCCTTCAGGTACAATTTTACAATGTTCAATTACAATTCTAGGGAAACAGTGAGGGTGGGCACAGTGAGGGTGGGCACAGGTGAGGATGGGCACAGGTGAGGATAGGAACTTGTGAGGATGGGAACAGTGAGGATGGGAACAGTAAGGTGGCAATGGGCTTAGTGAAGTTGCAATGGGTGGGCATTGTTGACCCTCGGCTTATACTCGAGTCAGTAAGTTTTCCCAGGTTTTTGTGGTAACATTAGGTACCTCGGCTTATACTCGGGTCGGCTTATACTCGAGTTTATACGGTAAGTGGATAATGCAGGTGTCTGTTTCTCTTTTATCCGCTATAAGTCACTGATCGCCCCCGTTACTAGTAAAAAAAATAAAATAATTTCCTATAGTTTGCAGATGCTATAAATTTTGTGAAAACCAATCAATATACGCTTATTGGGATTTTTTACCAAAAATATGTAGCAGAAAATCTAATGAAGAAATTCGATTTTTTTATTGGGTATGTTTTATAGTGGGAACTAAAAAATGTATATGTTTTTTTAAACGGTCTGACTTTTTTTGTTTATCCAATTGCTTACTGGGCACTTAAACCCCCCTCCTGCCCAGACCAATTTTCAGCTTTCAGTGATCTCGCTCTTTGAGTGAATATTGCGAGGTCATACAACACGGTACCCAAAAGCTTTCTTTTGGTGGTATTTGATCACCCCTGCGTTTTTTTTTTTGTTACATTTAAAAAAAAAGACCAAATAAAAAAAAAAAATACAAAACTTTTATATTTTGTTATAAAATTTTGCAAACAGGTAATTTTTCTCCTTCATTGATGTACGCTGATGAGGCTGCTCTGATGGGCTGCACTGGTGGGCACCGATAAGGCGGCGCTGGTGGGCACCGATAAGGTGGCGTTGGTGGGCACCGATAAGGCGGCGCTGGTGGACGGCAATGATGGGCACTGATAGGTGACACTGATTGGCACCACTGGTGGACATTGATAGGTGGCCCTGTTTTGCACCGGTGGGCACAGATGAGGCGGATGTGCCTCTTCCTCTTCGGGACCGATGTCCCTTGCACAATAGCCGGTGGTCAGCTTTTTTTTTTCCCTCACACTGTCAGAAAAAAAAACAATTATAGAGCTTTTGTTTACATCACGTGATCAGCTGTCATTGGCTGACAGCTGTTCACATGGTAAGGGGCTGGGATCGGCCCCTTATTCGGATCTGTGATTACCCAAGTCTCAGTGATCATAGCGCACACCACGCGCACCCTGCAGGGGGCGCACAGGGAGCGTGCAAAGGGGAGGACGTCTATTGACAGCTCCGCGCTGTAGCTGTCATTCGGCTATAGCACAGACGGGAAGTGGTTATAGCACAAAAAGTAAAAACCGCAGAGGTGATCAAATACCATCAAAAGAAAGCTGTATTATTTGGGGAACAAAGGATTTGGGTACAGTGACGCACGACCATGCAATTGTCAGTTAAAGTAACGCAGTGCTGTATCGCAAAAAATGGCCTGGTCATGAAGGGAGGTAAACCTTCCGGAGCTGAAGTAGTTAAAAAAAAAGAAAAAGTGTCACATGATATAAATTAATCATTTGCCATACAGTGCACATCAATCACAATATACAACATCAACTAAAACAAAACATGCCAACTAGTTAAAATTATCCACTCCCAATGGTCTCTTGGGGACAGTCATTCATGGTATGAGACCATTCAAAGAAGATTATCTAAGTTTGTCAGAATGCTTTGTTTCAGCAGGTTGACAGCCATTGTTCATATTGAGATGGATCTACACTAATGGAAGACATGATAGAAAATGGATTTACATCATGGGACATTCTTTTTTTGTTTAATAAAAGGACTTTGTCATGGTGTTGTGTGCTTATTTACTCTTTTACTTTTTTTGAGAATGAGTATATAGGAGTACTTTCCACCCCTTACTCATTCATGTGGGGTGTGATATCTGTGGGTCATTCCATTTTTTTTATAAGCCCCTTCCCCACAGACCCCCACATCCACCAGACCAGGCTAAGTACCCTCCCCATGTTGAGGGCATGTGCCCTGGTGTTGTTCTTGTTCAATATTTTTATTGATTTTGACATGAAAAAGTCATTTGAAATACAGAAGGTCATAACAGTATGACATTGGATAAAATTACAGCATTATTGCTAAGCAATAATGTATGAGATATATTAACATGTAAGGATCCATTGGGTAGTCCCTTGGGATGCAGATGCAAACAAAAGATAAGAGACACCATTGGGGGCCCATCCAGATGTTTCAAAAAGAACAATTATTGGACAGTAGTGATGAGCCGAACACCCCCGGGTTCGGTTCGCACCAGAACCCGCGAACGGACCGAAAGTTCGTACGAACATTAGAACCCTATTAAATACAATGGATGCGAACGTTCGAATTCTAAAGTGCTAATTATAACAACTATTATGCATGTTATTGTCCTAAAATGGGTTTGGGAACCCGGGTTCTGCACCAGGGGACATGTATCAATGCAAAAAGAAGTTTTAAAAACGGTCGTTTTTCGGGAGCAGTCATTTTAATGATGCATAAAGTGAAAAAAAAAAAGTCAAATATTCCTTTAAATATCGTACCTGGGGGGTGTCTAAAGTATGCCTGTGAAGTGCCACGTGTTTCCCGTGTTTAGAACTGTCCCTGCACAAAATGACACTTCTAAAGGAAAAAAAAGCCTTTTTTAACTGCTTGCGGCTTTAATGTAATGTCTGGTCCCGGTAATATGGATGAAAATCTTTAAGAAAAATGGCATAGCTACCCCATGACCCCCCCCCTACCCCAGCCCATTACCAGCCCCTTTGGGTCTTGTATGGATATTAAGGGGAACCCCGCACATAAAATAAAAAAGGCCCTATATACTCTGAACAGCCGTATACAGGCGGTGCATACAAGACAGGGACTGTAGGTTTGTTCTTATGTAGAATCTGTTTGTAATTTTGAACAGGTACATTGTTGAAGTGTAGCTCCAGCCCAAAAATCTATTTTTAAACTTTTTGGAAAACATAGGTAAGGGTTATCACCCCTGTAACATTTGTTTTGCTGTCTGTGCCCCTGTTCAGAACATTTCACCTCACTTTCCGTCCCAATGTCAACTGTTTTTGAAATGTGGTGTTTTTCTTGAAACAAGGATTGCTGATAAAGCATCAGTACAGAGGAGACACCTTTCTCCCATATTTATTCTTACAGGAGAGAATTTTCCTTCCTAGGGGTAGATTTCCTCTCACTTCCTGTTGTCTTCTTGCGTTTGCAAGTAGGAGTCGTTTGTAAGTTGGATGTTTGAAAGTAGGGACCTGCCGTATATACTCTGCAGAAATAGGCCCCTTAGTTGTTGGTGTTGGCACAACACTGTAAGCACTCACAGTTACTCTTGGTTGGTGCTGGAACGCCCTGCTGTCAACTATTATATCAGGAATTTTAATTACATATAATTGTTGAACAGTGGTAGTAAAAATTGGGGCTTTGATGGTGGTGCTGGTGCCACAACACTGTAAGCCCTGACAGTTACTCTTGGTGGGTGCAGCAATGGGCCCTGCTGTGAATTATTAGATCAAGAATTGTAATTGCATGCCCCTGTTGAACAGGGGCTGAAAAATTGGGCCTTTCGTGGTGGTGGTGGTGGTGGTGGTGTTGCCACAACACTGTAAGCCCTCAGAGTTACTCTTGGTGGGTGCAGGAATGGGCCCTGCTGTGAATTATTAGATCAAGAATTGTAATTACATGCCCCTTTTGAACAGGGGCTGAAAAATTGGGCCTTTCGTGGTGGTGGTGGTGGTGGCGTTGCCACACACTGTAAGCCCTCAGAGTTACTCTTGGTGGGTGCAGCAATGGGCCCTGCTGTGAATTATTAGATCAAGAATTGTAATTACATGCCCCTTTTGAACAGGGGCTGAAAAATTGGGCCTTTCGTGGTGGTGGTGGTGGTGGCGTTGCCACAACACTGTAAGCCCTCAGAGTTACTCTTGGTGGGTGCAGCAATGGGCCCTGCTGTGAATTATTACATCAAGAATTGTAATTGCATGCCCCTGTTGAACAGGGGCTGAAAAATTGGGCCTTTCGTGGTGGTGGTGGTGGTGGCGTTGCCACAACACTGTAAGCCCTCAGAGTTACTCTTGGTGGGTGCAGCAATGGGCCCTGCTGTGAATTATTACATCAAGAATTGTAATTGCATGCCCCTGTTGAACAGGGGCTGAAAAATTGGGCCTTAGGCACTGGTGGCACAACACTACAACCCCTCACAGATACTGTACTTGGAGCACAGCAATGAGCCCTGTTGCAAAGTATTGCTTCAAAAATTGTAATGACACGCCCCTGTTAAACAGGGGCTGAAAAATTGGGCCTTAGGCACTGGTGGCACAACACTACAACCCCTCACAGATACTGTACTTGGAGCACAGCAATGAGCCCTGTTGCAAAGTATTGCTTCAAAAATTGTAATGACACGCCCCTGTTAAACAGGGGCTGAAAAATTGGGCCTTAGGCACTGGTGCCACAACACTCCAACCCCTCACAGATACTGTACTTGGAGCACAGCAATGAGCCCTATGGCAAATTATTGCTAAAAAAATTGTAATTACACGCCCCTGTAAAACAGGGGCTGAAAAATTGGGCCTTAGCCACTGGTGGCGGCACCCATAAACAAAAATGATCTTCCAAGCTATCATCATCAATCGTATCATTGAGGACTCGGAGGAGGAGGATAGCCAGTCAACATAACAGCACAGGCACTCAGCATCAGCATCAGTCTTGAAGGGATGTGACATGTTAAAATCAATTAGTCTGTTATATCAGCATCAGGTGTGTGGTAGCTGGTGGTGATCCAAGACTGGTTCATCTTGATGAAAGTCAGTCGATCAACCGAGTCGGTGGACAGGCGCACCCTGTGATCCGTGACAAATCCTCCAGCAGCACTGAATGTGCGTTCCGAAAGAACGCTGGATGCAGGACAGGCCAGTAGCTCAATTGCATACTGTGCAAGCTCTGGCCAGTGATCCATCCTCAAGACCCAGTAAGCCAGAGGATTTTCGGTGGGGAAGGTGTCCAAGTCTGACCTTGCCCCTAGATATTCCTGCACCATGTTTATCAGACGCTGGCGATGGTTGCTGGAACCGATCATACTTTGGGGCTGCGGACTAAAGAATTGTCTGAACGCATCGGTCAGACGGCCACCTTCCCCACCGCTCCTTCTTTGACTGGCCGAAGCCTCAGCAACTCGTTGTCCAGGACCAGGAGTTTGTAACCTCCCAGTCTCTGGGAACGCGTTGCACAGACCTTTCTGCAAGGCCTCCCGGAGTTGTCTCATCCTCTGCTCCCTCTGCGACGGTAACATAAGGTCCGCAACCTTACCCTTGTACCGTGGATCAAGGAGAGTGGCCAGCCAGTAATGGTCCCTCTCCTTGATCCGAAGAATACGAGGATCCTTCCGCAGACTTTGCAGGATCAGGGAGGCCATGCAGCGTAGGTTTGCTGAGGCATTCGCTCCGGAGTCCTCTGGGTCACTAAGGACGACATGATCCGCAGCCACCTCCTCCCAGCCACGTACAAGTCCACTGGTTTCTTGGGACTGTAAATCATCCCTAAAAGACTGCTGCTGATGATGCTGAGTGCCAGCCTCCACCTCCATGCTGACACAATCCTCCTCCTCCTCCTCCTCCTCCTCCTCCTCTTCCTCTTCCTGTGCGATGGGTGGGACAGAAGGAACACTGTCTGGGTAAAGGGGGCCTTGAGAGGCAAGGAAGTCCTCCTCTTCCTGCCTCTGTTCTGCCTCAAGTGCCCTGTCCATTATTCCACGCAGCGTGTGCTCCAACAGGTGGACAAGAGGTACAGTGTCACTGATGCATGCACTGTCACTGCTCACCATCCTCGTGGCCTCCTCAAATGGTGCCAGGACAGTGCATGCATCCCTGATCATGCCCCACTGGCGTGGAGAAAAAAAAACAAGCTCCCCTGACCCTGTCCTGGTGCCGTAGTCGCACAGGTACTCATTGATGGCCCTCTGCTGCGTGTGCAGCCGCTGCAGCATGGCCAACGTTGAGTTCCACCTGGTGGGCATGTCACATATAAGGCGGTTCTTGGGCAGGTTCAACTCCTTTTGCAGCTCAGCCAGGCGAGCACTGGCATTATAAGATCTGCGGAAATGCACACAGACTTTCCTGGCCTGCCTCAGGACATCCTGTAAGCCTGGGTACCTGCCCAAGAACCGCTGCACCACCAGGTTAAGGACGTGAGCCACACAGGGCACATGGGTCAGTTGTCCCTGTCGGAGGGCGGAGAGGAGGTTGGTGCCATTGTCGCAAACCACCATTCCTGGCTTAAGCTGGCGTGGCGTCAACCACCTCTCGGCCTGGCCCTGCAGAGCAGACAGGACCTCTGCCCCAGTGTGGCTTCTGTCCCCCAAACACACCAGCGCAAGCACGGCATGGCATCTTTTTGCCTGCGTACTTGCGTAGCCCCGTGAACGGCTACGGAGCACCGCTGGTTCATAGGACAAACCACAGGAAGAGGCCATGGAGGAAGAAGAAGAGGAGGGGGTGGAGGAGAGAGGTGTGTCACAACCAGTAGTAGCATTTTGGAGGCGTGGCGGTGGAACAACCTCCAACACTACTGCAACTTGTCCTGCATCCTTCCCAGCTGCCAAAAAAGTGACCCAATGGGCCGTGAAAGAAAGGTAACGTCCCTGTCCATGCCTGCTGGACCATGAGTCAGCGGTAATATGCACCTTACCGCTGACCGCCCTGTCCAGCGAGGCCAAGACATTGCCTTCCACATGCCGGTAGAGAGCCGGAATAGCCTTCCGTGAGAAAAAGTGGCGTTTGGGAACCTGCCACTGAGGAACCGCACATTGCACAAACTCACGGAAGGGGGCCGAGTCTACCAACTGAAAAGGCAGCAGTTGAAGCGCTAGCAATTTAGCCAAGCTAGCATTCAACCGCTGGGCATGTGGATGGCTGGGAGTGAACTTCTTTCGACGGTCCAGCAGCTGGGGCAGGGAAATTTGCCTGCTAGAATCGGACGTCGGTGTACTGCTAGCAGAGTGGCCGCAAGTACTTGGCTGTGACACACCTAATTCTACACCTTCATTCCTCTCAGTGCATGTTTCAGAGAGGACTGAAGTTATAGTGGGGTTGGACATCCCAGCTGATGCGGTGCAAGGAGAGGTCCGCTTTGTTCTTTGGTGTGGGTCTTTGAGGTAGGCTTGCCAACGAGCTGCATGGCAGGTCAACATATGTCTGGTCAGGCATGTGGTACCCAAGCGGCTGATGTTTTGGCCACGCGATATACGCTTGAGACATATGTTGCAAACAGCAGCTGTGCGATCTGATGCACTAGCCTCAAAAAAGGCCCACACCAAGGAACTTTTTGAATGACGGGCAGAGGCTGCGCCCTGCACAGGCGGAGCTCTGCGGTGTGATTCCGTCGGTGTACTGCCCTTACGCTGGCCACCAAAGGGCATCCTGCCTCGTTGGAGATGTGCCTCCTCCTCATCCTCCTCCTCCTCCTCTCTCCTATTAGGCACCCACGTGGAGTCAGTGACCTCATCATCCCCTCCCTCCTCATCACTGGAGCCAATCTGGCAGTATGCTGCAGCTGCTGGAACATGACTGCCAGATTGGTGTCCTTCTTGAGCATCCCCTCTGTCTGCTCTCACGCTACTGCCTTCCTGTAGCTGGGTTTCATCATCAGACCCTTCGAAACGCTGGGCATCCTCCTGGAGCATGTACCCAACACTGTGCTCAAACAGTTCGGGGGACTCCTCAGGAGGAGGACATGGTGGGTCTAGGGAAGGAGTGACTGATGATGAGTCTGACATTGATACCAGGGAAGAGGACGCTTTGGCAGCTGCTTTGCCAGTACCCTGAGCCTGGGTGAGAGAGGATGAGGAGGAGGAGGAGGAGGGCTTGGTCATCCACTCTACCAAGTCTTCGGCATGATGTGGCTCAACATGTCCAGCTGCCGAAAAGAAGGACAAGCGTGTCCCATGGCCATGTGCTGATGACAATGCACCGCGTCCACGACCAGCACTGTTGCCCCCAGACACAGAGCCTGCTTGCCCTCTTTTATTGCCTCCTGACTGTCTGCCTCTCCTTGTTTGCCTTCCAGACATTCTAATAGATGGCCTGCAGGGAGATGGGAAAAAAGCAATAAGGGCTACCTTCAGGTGTCCTTCTCTGTCCCTTTACTTAAGGATTTCTAAATATGGTTGAGGATTATTGCTTTTGCACAGAATAGCACAACGACAATTTCCCTGACTGTCCAAAAAACAAGGATTTCAAAGATGGTTGATGAGGAATGCTTTGGCACACTATAGCACAAGGAGAATTCCCCTCACTTTCCTTCTTTGTCCCTAGAAACAAGGACTGGCACAGTGAAAGAAACTGACACTCTCCCTACCTACAGTTTTCTGTCCCTAGAAAAAATGTTTTTTTAAAGCACACTATAGCACAAGGAGAATTCCCCTCACTTTCCTTCTTTGTCCCTAGAAACAAGGACTGGCACAGTGAAAGAAACTGACACTCTCCCTACCTACAGTTTTCTGTCCCTAGAAAAAATGTTTTTTTAAAGCACACTATAGCACAAGGAGAATTCCCCTCACTTTCCTTCTTTGTCCCTAGAAACAAGGACTGGCACAGTGAAAGAAACTGACACTCTCCCTACCTACAGTTTTCTGTCCCTAGAAAAAATGTTTTTTTAAAGCACACTATAGCACAAGGAGAATTCCCCTCACTTTCCTTCTTTGTCCCTAGAAACAAGGACTGGCACAGTGAAAGAAACTGACACTCTCACTACCTACAGTTTTCTGTCCCTAGAAAAAATGTTTTTTTAAAGCACACTATAGCACAAGGAGAATTCCCCTCACTTTCCTTCTTTGTCCCTAGAAACAAGGACTGGCACAGTGAAAGAAACTGACACTCTCCCTACCTACAGTTTTCTGTCCCTAGAAAAAATGTTTTTTTAAAGCACACTATAGCACAAGGAGAATTCCCCTCACTTTCCTTCTTTGTCCCTAGAAACAAGGACTGGCACAGTGAAAGAAACTGACACTCTCCCTACCTACAGTTTTCTGTCCCTAGAAAAAATGTTTTTTTAAAGCACACTATAGCACAAGGAGAATTCCCCTCACTTTCCTTCTTTGTCCCTAGAAACAAGGACTGGCACAGTGAAAGAAACTGACACTCTCCCTACCTACAGTTTTCTGTCCCTAGAAAAAATGTTTTTTTAAAGCACACTATAGCACAAGGAGAATTCCCCTCACTTTCCTTCTTTGTCCCTAGAAACAAGGACTGGCACAGTGAAAGAAACTGACACTCTCCCTACCTACAGTTTTCTGTCCCTAGAAAAAATGTTTTTTTAAAGCACACTATAGCACAAGGAGAATTCCCCTCACTTTCCTTCTTTGTCCCTAGAAACAAGGACTGGCACAGTGAAAGAAACTGACACTCTCCCTACCTACAGTTTTCTGTCCCTAGAAAAAATGTTTTTTTAAAGCACACTATAGCACAAGGAGAATTCCCCTCACTTTCCTTCTTTGTCCCTAGAAACAAGGACTGGCACAGTGAAAGAAACTGACACTCTCCCTACCTACAGTTTTCTGTCCCTAGAAAAAAAGTTTTTTTAAAGCACACTATAGCACAAGGAGAATTCCCCTCACTTTCCTTCTTTGTCCCTAGAAACAAGGACTGGCACAGTGAAAGAAACTGACACTCTCCCTACCTACAGTTTTCTGTCCCTAGAAAAAATGTTTTTTTAAAGCACACTATAGCACAAGGAGAATTCCCCTCACTTTCCTTCTTTGTCCCTAGAAACAAGGACTGGCACAGTGAAAGAAACTGACACTCTCCCTACCTACAGTTTTCTGTCCCTAGAAAAAATGTTTTTTTAAAGCACACTATAGCACAAGGAGAAATCCCCTCACTTTCCTTCTTTGTCCCTAGAAACAAGGACTCGCACAGTAAAACACACTGACACTCTCCCTACCTATCCTTCTCTTTCCCTAAACTAAAGGAATCCAGGTTAAGCAAGAAAGAAATAAATGTCACTGTCCCTGCCTATGCTTGTCTTTCCCTGCTCCGGAACACACTACACTAGGCCGCCGTGCTGGCGGCCTTTTATAGTGTGGAGCGTGTACTAAACACCCTTAGCAATAATTGGCCACAGGCATCCTGCCTGTGGCCAATCATTGCTCTCCTCGCTGCCGGCGCTGTGATTGGCCAAGCATGCGGGGTCACAGTGCATGCTTGGCCAATCACAGCGCCTGGATGACACTGCGATGGCGTAGTGCATTGTGGGCCGTTCGCGTCACTCGAATTTGGCGCGAACGGCCCAAATCGTTCGATCTTCGTCGAACGATCGAACAGCCGATGTTCGAGTCGAACGTATGTTCGACTCGAACACGAAGCTCATCCCTATTGGACAGGTATAGTATGTTTTTTGGGAAAACACTAGCTGACCCCACCTCCCCTATTCCTTTTCAGTCAGGCTGCACGCTCAAATAAGGGTCTGGTATTTTTTACATGTGGGTTCACCTATAAAATCCATAGTAGCCCCTCATCAAGGTCTGATATGGATGATAAGGGAAATCTTTGATGTTTTTCATGGGTTCCCCCATACAATTCATACAAGACCTTCCTCTAGGATAAAGCTCTGGTATAGATGTTGGGGGAATGAACAGCCACTTTGTTTACAAACAGAACAAAGAGACCAGGAAATGTCAATTAACAACAATGTAAATTTCTGTCTTTGTAAATGTCACTTTTGCTTTAGTATAATTTAAGTACAGGTGTGCCACATCACATGCAGGTGTGAGGCATCCCCCAAGAATGTTATTTAGGGCCAGTTCACACCAGACGCAGCTCCGTGTGATTTTCTTCTGCACAAAATGCATGCATTTTGAAAAGTAAAAAAAAAAAAAGTGAAATATTCCTTTAAATATTGTACCTGCAGGGTGTCTATAGTATGCCTGTGAAGTGGCACGTGTTTCCCTGTGTTTAGAACTGTCCCTGCACAAAATTACATTTCTAAAGCCCCATACACACGGTTGGACTTCCATCGGACTTTTCCCTGGATTTTTGTCCGAACGGAGTTGGCCGGGCACACCCATAGCATACACACCACGGGACTTTTCTGCAAACTTTCCCAAAACTTTTTGCAACATCACGTGGTTTTTCTGCTCTTTTCTGCTCTTTACCGCCACCCTTTGGTCAACTTCTGCTATTGTTGGTTGATTTTAACATTATTTGTTTTGTCCATCGGACGAAAGTCCTATGGTTTTCTGTACACACGTTTGGACTTTGCTCCATCGGACTTTTGTTGGCCAAAAGTTTGTCCATTTGCAGACCCAACTTTTGTCCGATGAAAAAAAAAAAAAAAGTTTGTCCGATGGAGCGTACACACGGTCGGATTGTTGGTCCAACTTGCTCAAAATGAAGTTTGTTGGCCAAAAGTCTGACCGTGTGTACAGAGCTTAAAAGGAAAAAAGGTAATTTAAAACTGCTTGCGGCTTTAATATAATGTCTGGTCCCAGCCATATGGATGAAAATCATTGAGAAAAATGGCATGGGTACCCCCAGCCCATTACCAGCCCCTTTGGGTCTTGTATGGATATTAAGGGTAACCCCGCACCCAAATTAAAAAAAGGAAAGGCGGGGGGGACCCCAGGCCCTATATACTCTGAACAGCAGTATACAGGTTGTGCAAACAAGACAGGGACTGTAGGTTTGTTGTTACGTAGAATCTTTTTGTAATTTTGAACTGGTACATTTTTAAAGTGTAGCTCCAGCCAAAAAATCTATTTTTAAGCTTTTTGGAAAACATAGGGAAGGGTTATCACCCCTGTAACATTTGTTTTGCTGTCTGTGCACCTGTTCAGAACAGGTCACCTCACTTTCTGTCCCAATCACAAATGTTTTTTGAAAATTTGGTTTTTTTATTGAAACAAGGATTGGTAATAAAGCATCAGTGGAGAGAAGACACCTTTTTCCCATATTATTAACTCTTATGCCGCGTACACACGACCGCTTTTCATGTCAAGAAAAAAAACGTTGATTTTCTCGACGTTATTTTTCTTGTTTCCTCGCAAGCTTGCCTTGCCTACAGACGATCGTGAAAAAAACTGATCTAGCAAAGCGCGGTGACGTCCAACACGTACGACGGCACTATAAAGGGGAAGTTTCATTCTGTTCGCGCCACCCTTTTGGCTGCTTTTGCTGATTTCGTGTTACCGCGTGTTAGTAAAAGTTTGGGAAGAGACGATTCGCGCTTTTCAGTCTTCGTGCTTTAAAGATCGTTTTCGGGAGTTCAGTTTGTGCTTGTGGGTTTGTATCTGGCTTTCAGTGCGTGTAGTGAGTTCGTATCTGTTTTTGCAGTGCGTTCTTGTCCGCTCGTTACTGTTTTTCAGCTCGTTCTTCATAGGCCTTGCTGTTCTTCAGTGCGTTCTTTTAGTTCGTTCTGATTAGACGACCGTTTTGAAGCCATGTTGCGGGTACGTTCTTGTCGCCGAGATCGTGCTGTGCTTGCTGCTGGGCTTGTTGCTATGTCCCAGATCCGGTCCATGAGGAGGGTGAGGAGGAGTTCATGGACCAAGAATTGGTTGCTCCAGAGGGACCAATTATGTCATATGCCTCTGCTGCGGGAGATCCGGGAGAATAACCCTGATGATTTCAGGAATTTTCTTAGGATGTCTGACCCCGTTTTTCAGCAGCTCTTGGCTTTGGTGTCCCCCTATATCACCAGGCAGGACACCATTATGCGGGAAGCCATTACTGCTGAGCAGAGGCTCATCGCCACGTTGCGATACCTTGCGACTGGGAGAAGCTTGCAGGACCTCAAGTTCTCGACAGGCATCTCCCCCCAGGCTCTGGGCGTCATTATCCCAGAGACCTGCTCTGCCATTATCCAGGTCCTTCATGAGGACTATCTTAAGGTAAGTTTTCTCCTTTATAAACATCACAATCTATGTTTTTTTATGCTTGATAATGTATAGTATATTTTGAACTGTCTCTAATTACCATGATTTGAATATGCTGTGAATGTCCCCTTTGTCCCCCTGCATGTTGTAAGCTTTGAATATTCTATGTTTTTTGGCTACAAGCATATTTGTTTTTAAACCAATCTCCAGCATTAGATCCTGGGCCCAAACACACCAAGCCTAGTCAATCCCCATTTTTGTTTTTGACGCTCCATTGTAGTGCTTAGATTGCCTGATTTCCCCCCCCCCCCTAATTCTTTGATTTTTGTCTAATCTACATAAATAAATTACATAGTACTATAGATTTGAATTATGATGTCCCCAACTCATCTCAACCCCTCCACCCTCTAAAGAATTTCACAGGTCTATCAGAGTGGGTGATGTTTTTGTTGCTTATTTTTCTATCTTATTCAAGCGGACCTCCATCCAAAATTTTGGGGGTCCGCTCATCGTAACCCTCCCCCGGTGTCAAAATTGACACCTTTCAGGGGGGAGGGGGGTGAAGATACCTGTTTAAGCCAGGTATTTTCACCCACATCCGGGAGTCATCTCTGCGGCAAATCTGCCTGAGCCAAGTCACTTCCCGCAGAAGACCCGTAGTGTTCTTGGAAACACTTGTCTCACAGAACACAGGAGGACCAGTCTGAACTGCGCAGCGCTTCTCGTGCATGTGCGTTTGGGAACCGGGCAGTGAAGCCGCAAGGCTTCTCCTCCTGGTTCCCTCACCGAGGATGGCAGAGGGGGCAGCAGAGTGATGAGCAATTGTTCGTCCTCTGCTGCGGACGTTGCTGGACTCCAGGACAGGTAAGTGTACAATTAGCAAACCTCTGCAGCTGCTGTAGCTGGAGCTGCTGTGTTATTTTATAGTATTTTGGCTGCGTAGCTCCGCTCTAAAATCCTCCTTCCAAATTAATGCTATACTGATGTTTTGCCCCGAGTGTTTTGGGCTAACATGCTTGCAATGTATAGGTAGTAAAGTATATAAATTTTTTTGTTCCTTTGACCCCACAGTTACCATCGACGCCACAGGAATGGCAGAATGTGGCATCTGATTTTTCTCAGCGGTGGAACTTTCCCAACTGTGGAGGAGCCATTGATGGCAAGCACGTCCGCATCGTGCCACCAGCCCATTCTGGCTCATTTTTTTTTAATTATAAAGGCTTCCACAGTATTGTGCTCATGGCGGTGGTGTCTGCCAACTATGAGTTTCTATTTGTTGATGTTGGGAAAAATGGGCGGATGTCTGATGGTGGTGTTTTCGCCCAGACCGAGTTTGCAGACCGGCTTCTTTCAGAGGACCTGGCATTGCCACCTGCTGAAGATAATGAACATGGCCTCCCGTTTGTGTTCCTGGCAGATGAGGCTTTTGCGCTTGGACCACATTTGATGAGGCCTTTTCCCCAAAGGTCCCTCACCCCTGAGAGGAGGGTATTTAATTATCGTCTGGCCAGAGCGCGAAGGGTGGTCGAAAATGCCTTTGGCATCATGGCCAGTCGCTTCCGCCTTTTTCTGACTGCGATAAACATGGCGGAGTATAAATGGAACCATTTGGTCATGTGCTGTTGCATACTGCACAATTTTTTACTCAAAAACTCAAACAATTATCTAGCTACAGTTGACCTTCAGGGCACACAGTGCTTGGATGGACCATTGGCAGCCCAGTTAGCTGGCCCTACAGGCTTGGCCCCCCAAAGCGGCCGTGATGTGCGGCAACGCTATCTAGAATATTTTATGGGTAGGGGGGCCATTGCATTGCCTGATCATTTTTAAACCAATTTTGGTCATAATAAAAAATAATATACTGGAAACATCTTGTTTGCTTTTCTTTTGTTGTATTTGTTCTTTCTCCTAGGTCAGTGATGGTGAACCTTGCCACTCCAGATGTTTTGCAACTCCATTTCCCATGATGCTCAACTACACTGCAGAGTGCCTGAGTAACATTAGAAATGTAGTTCCAAACCATCTGGGTTGCCAATGTTCACCATCACTGTCCTCGGTTATACTAGTGCAGTTGTAGTCCCATGTTTTTTCCTAACAAGTAAATTACAATCATTTATAGAGTCTAAACACACACATTTTTTTAGGGGGGGGGGGGGCAACATTGATATAAGAAGCCACACATTGTTTAGTGATTAAATTTTTTTATAGGAGTTTAAAAATTTTCACGTTTGTATCAAAATATACCCCAAATTTTTTTGGGAATTTTTTTTTTCTCTTTTTACAACTCAGTACAAAAATGTACAACACGAACAATATACCTTTATAGAAATAAAAGATTTCCCCCCCCAAAAAAAACAACAATATTTTTAAGAATATATACAAGTTTTACACCCTCCCAAGAATATGGTCTAGTTTTTTCAGTCTTTTCTCCATGATTTTGTTGGTTTGGCAGATCTGGAACAGGTTGTCTTTTATCTTTTCAACCTCCTGAGAGCAGACCCTCACTTGTTTCAGCAACATCTGGGCAGTGGCTCTGGTGAAGGTTGCTGGTGCCGCAGGCATTAAAGTCCCTTGAAGTAGTGAAAAGAAAACGTCTTACTAAATATACAGGCCAACATCTATTACCTGAGGCTGTGGTGTATGACACTGACCTGGTGAGTTGCCATTTCCCTCTTCTGCCACATCCTGCGGTTGTGGGTCTTGAGTTGGTGGTGCGGGGTTTGCAGCCTTGTGTCTCTTAGCTCTTTGAAGCCCTAGGAGATATAACCAAAAGGTAGACTTGTGTAACTAAATATATTTTGGCGTGAAAGAGGAATATTAATCATTCTTGGGAAGTGTGTTACAATTGTATTAGTGATAATTTTTTAGGAGATGAACACATGATTGTATCCATTTCCCAAGATGGTAGATTAATCTCTTCTGGTCATGTTTCACACATGGAAACACACCAGGTATCCACTGGATCACCTGTGTGTGACACCATCAAAAGGTTGTTCTTGTGGCCCACACTTGTGCTAATGAGTCCAGATGTGTAAGCAGCTGCTGAGCATACTCTTGTAACCGTACACTGAATCTAGTTACATTAGCCAAATCTAATTACCAACAACTACACAAACAATCTCACATAAACATTTCATGATGTTCTGCTTCATGTTCTTGGGCACAAGAATCCAACGTTGAAATCCTCGTTCAATACCACCCAAACGATGTTTTGGTGGAATACATTGCTAAAAACATTTGAACATGCCTATTATTTTAGGATTGATAAAATGTCGTTCGAACAATGAATCGGGCGAAAAGCTTGTGATTGAGTGAACGTTTGAACGACCATTTATACGATCGATTCGTGTGCCCAAAAACATGAAACATGACATTTTTAACTGTACTACATACATTATTTTAAAAGCACATGCAACACCACGTTATTACCAAAAATCACATTTAATGTAGATCTACTTACTTTTTTTGATGACTTTTTTAATCTTTTTATATTGATCCGGCTCACGCAACTTAATGTCCGACCATCGTTTCCGGATCTGTTCCCGCGACCTGCGAACACCAAATTTCTGAAATAGCGCTTTGACCACTTTATCCATGATCTTGGACTTCACTTGATTTGGCTTTTTGTAGGGCCCATGTTTGGCGTCATAATCATCCCGGAGCAATATGGTGACCATCTCCACCATCTCCTCAAAGCTCATGTTAGTGGCTTTATACCTTCTGGGTCGGGGCCTGCTTTCTTCCCCACTTTCCACATCATGTTGGTGATTCGCCGACATGTTTACACTCTCCGTCATTAAGGAGTAGCGAGAAGGGGCGGGGAAAGTAGTGTAACGAACGTCAGGGGCAGGAAAGCGTGCGGAGCGTCACGCATGCGCACTGTATATAACTCCAAAAAACATTGTTGAAAGCGACGTTCAGTGAGTGGAAGAAGGTCGGAGGAGACGAACGTGTAGATCGCGGGTACGTAAAATTTTTCATACTTGATATGTCGAGGGTTGAGCGGCCCCGAACAGCAAATGTAGTGACCGTACAGACCTTTAAATTTGGCTGTGTCCAGGAGCAGTAAACCTATAAACATTCATTCACTGTATGTTCGGGGCCGGGGTTGGGCAATATGCATGTAACTTGGCGCTTGCTTCCCGTGCTGTTAGTACTGGCCGTGCACAAAGTGTCATTTTTTAATTGTGAATAAACTTTGTAAAGTCAATCGCGGCTCTAAATGAATTCTTGCCTCCCGGCAAATGGCAAGACATTGAAAAGTGAGTTGTACCTGCAAAATTAAAACGTGGGGGTTCCCCCAAATTCGAGTTGCAGGCCCTTCAGGTCTGTCAAGGATTTTAAGGGGAACTCCACCCCCAAATCAGGAAAAAAAAGGCCGTGGAGTCCCCCCCAAAATCCACAACAGACCCTTTATCCGAGTACGCAACCTGGCCGGCCGCAGGGGAAGAGGGGGGGGGGACGAGAGAGCGGCCCCCCTCCCTCCTGAACCGTACCAGACCACATGCCCTCAACATGGGGAGGATGTCCCCATGTTGATGGGGACAAGGGCCTCATCCCCACAACCCTTGCCTGGTGGTTGTGGGGGTCTGTGGGCGGGGGGCTTATCGGAATCTGGAAGACCCCTTTAACAAAGGGGACCCCCAGATCCCGCCCCCCCTATGTGAATTGGTAAGGGGTACATTGTACCCCTACCATTTCATGAAGAAAGTGTACAAAATGTAAAAAATGACAGTAGTCAGTTTTTGACAATTCCTTTAATTTTTTGTTTGGCTTTCTTCCATCTTCTTCCTTCTTCTTCTTTTCTCGCTTCGTGTTTCTTCCTCCATCTTCCTCTTCCTCTTCATCTTCCTTCTTCCTTCGGTGTTCTCGTCCGCATCTTGCTCCGGGTTCTTCTTTCTCCGGCCGCTCCATTTGAATTGGAGGTTCCCGCTGTGGGACGCTCAGTTCATCAGTTCTCCTCTTGGTCCGGCGACCCCGCCCCCCTCTGACGCACAGAGATTTCACAGGTACTTTCCCCATGCAGTCAGAGGGGGGCGGGTCCCCCGGCTCGCAGCGGACCTAGAGGAGAACTGCCTAACTTTGCGTCACACAGCGGGAAACTCCAATTCAAACGGAGCGGCGGGAGAACAAAGAAGAAGCCGAAGCAAGATGCGGACGAGAAGCCCGAAGCAAGAAGGAAGATGAAGATGAAGAGGAAGATGGAGGAAGAAACTCGAATGCAGAAAAGAAGAAGGAAGAAGATGGTTGAAAAACAATACCAATAATAAAGGAATTGTCAAAAACCGTGTAGTGTCATTTTTTAGATAATGCCATTTTTTAAGGTGAAATGGGGTACAATGTCCCCCATTACCATTTCACATAGGGGGGGCGGGATCTGGGGGTCCCCTTTGTTAAAGGGGTCTTCCAGATTCCGATAAGCCCCCCGCCCGCAGACCCCCACAACCACCGGGCAAGGGTTGTGGGGATGAGGCCCTTGTCCCCATCAACATGGGGACATCCTCCCCATGTTGAGGGCATGTGGCCTGGTACGGTTCAGGAGGGAGGGGGGCCGCTCTCTCGTCCCCCCCTCTTCCCCTGTGGCCGGCCAGGTTGCGTGCTCGGATAAAGGTCTGTTATGGATTTGGGGGGGGACTCCACGCCATTTTTTCCCAGAATTTGGGGGGAGTTCCCCTTAAAATCCTTGACAGACCTGAAGGGCCTGGTATGGATATTTGGGGGAACCACAATGCTTTCCCAATGTTTGTATCAATGACTTTCCTATGTATTGCAATTGACAGGAGACAACAATTAATTATACCCAGGAGTGAATTTAGTTTTAATTTTTTTTTTTTTTTAATGACACTTGGTGCAGGGACAGTTCGAGGTACTCCTTTATTTTTGGGGAGTCCTTTTATTCCCACGATTTACAGGGCAACATTTACTTCAATGGGGTTTGGGTTCGGGGAAAGTCAGGTCACGAACTCTAGCTTTTTACAAAGTTAGCTAAAAAGAGTTCAACACAAACATCCAGGTGTCCACTCAACTCTATGATGACTGATCAATTGCTACGTTAGTGGCCTATATATGGTGAGAAAGATTTGGAGAAGTCCTGACTGACATTCCTTTTTTTGATTTTGGTTTTGAATTGCAGAGAAAATTAAGGTATTTAAGGACCCAGATTTTATGTTGGAATTCCTGCAAAGATGGAAGAATCTTCCAATTTTATGGCAGACTAAAAATAAACATAATAAAAATAAAGAAGCCAGGAAGAGAGCACTGGAGACCTTGCTGGAATTTGTGAAAACTCAGATCCCCACAGCAACACTACAGGATCTGAACACAAAAATTGGGACCATTAGGGGCACATACCGGGCTCAACGGAATAAAGTGCTAAAATCCCTGCGGTCAGGAGCAGGTGCAGAGGACCGATACATCCCAAATCTGTGGTACTATCAGCACCTGAGTTTCCTGGATGAACACCTGGAATCCAGGGAATCCCTTTCCAGCCTTCCACCCAGAACGACCTCCAGCCTTCCTTGCAGCCAACCCTCCAGTCAACCCTCCAGCCTTCCCTGCAGCCAACCCTCCAGCCTTCCCTCCAGCATTCCCTGCAGCCAAGCCTCCAGCCAAGTTGAGGTCTCTTTGGAGGAACAACCTCAAGTCCTGGAGGAGCCTGATTTAAATATTTGGAGCCAGGTATAATATTTCACAAAATATTTAGAGTTATAAAAGTTGAATGTTGTAAAAGTTTGTAAAAAAGTGTGAAAAATGTTAAGAGTTATAAAAAAGTGTCTGACATATCAATAGACAGCAGTGGCCAAAAATTAAGGGCACCAAAAAGAAATATACTGGTGTCAGAATGATTCACTTTAATATTTAGTAGCATTCAATTACCAAATGTCATGAGGTGACAAATGTGTGTGAAAGATGAAGGCAAAACTAACTCGATGTACCTTTTTTAAACAGGATGAGGAGACAGGCCCCAGTGGGACACACGAGGAGGCAGGTGCCACTGGAAGCCAGGAGGAGACAGGCCCCAGTGGGACACACGAGGAGGCAGGTGCCACTGGAAGCCAGGAGGAGGCAGGCCCCAGTGGGACCCAGGAAGAGGCAGGCCCCAGTGGGACCCAGGAAGAGGCAGGCCCCAGTGGGACCCAGCACAACACCAGGCCCCAGATCCCTCTGCTGCGGATTCCAGCAAAAAGATCAAGGAGGCTGCTTCAAATGGAGGAGGAGACCCAGGCCCTAATTAGGGAGGCTACTGCTGCACTCCGAGAGCCCCCCACCGCTGCAGAGGGATTTGCTGCCCTTATTGGGGAGAAACTGCCCCAAATGGAACTGGACCAGAGGCTGAAATGTGAAACCCTAATATTGAAGGTGGTCAATATGGGCCTGTTGAACAAACTGAAGGATTTCACAGACGTTGTGGACCTTTCATATTTTTATGCTCAAGTTCCTGCCCCACTCCATGCTCCTGCCCCACTCCATGCTCCTGTAACAGTCCCTGCTCCTGTAACAGTCCCTGCTCCTGTTCCAGACCCTGCACCTGCTCCAGTCCCTCCTCCACGGACACAGCCTCCAAGGAAGGCTGCAGGGAAGGTCAAACAAAAAACCCGAAAATGAGCCCAGGATATGTGCCTCACATGGGCCCAATTTTTGTCTTCACATGCTTTGGTGTTTGCTGTGGTGATCTGGGTCTGCACTAATTTCAGCATGGTCTCCAGTGCTGTCTTCCTGGCTTCTTGATTTGTACTTTACATATGGTTTTGTTTTGGTTTACCTTTTAATTTGTTATTAGGCCATAATAAATGGAATTTTTTTTGGAAGATACAAAATGAACATGTGTTTTTCTTCTAAATAGCCAGTTTGTAAGTGAGTAGGCAGGGACAGTGGATAAAAAATTGTGAAATTAACAAGGGACACTAACCTCACTGAGGCCAAATTAGAATAAATAATAATGTTGTGGTAACTTGACACACTCCAAAATAGCAAATAATATGTAAAAACAGTCTAAAATCTAATACCACAAATTAAAATCTAAAAAAAAAAAAAAAAAAAAAATGTAAAAATGTTTGGGTATTTAGGGAGATCTGGCTCACCAAAATAGAGATTAATCATGATAAAACAATAAATACTAAAGAACAAAGATTGTCCTAACTCTGGGAGAATATCAGCAGCAAGAGAATTGGAATATTGCAGCATTAGAACGAAGAAAAGAATGCGCTGCATTAAACGATGTAATAATTTCATGCATGACGAATGTGCCATCTCCATTCCGAACAGTAGTTTTACCAGAACGAGCGCTCCCTTCTCCTCACTTGCTTCTGATCATGCACGCTTTTTTCACGTCGTTAAAGCCTACACACGATCATTTTTCATGATGAAAAAAACGACGACGTGAAAAACGGCGAGAAAATTTAGAACATGTTCTAATTTTTCTCGTCGTTTTTAATGCCGTTTTTCTCATTGAAAATAACGACATAAAGCCCACAGACGATCGGTTTTCTCGGCGGAAAAAAAAATGCAGTTATTCTCGTCGAGAAAAGCGGTCGTGTGTACGCGGCATTACAGGAGAGAATTTGCCTTCCTAGGGGTAGATTTCCTCTCACTTACTGTTGTCAGGCCCGGATTTACTCCCTTTGCCGCCCCAAGGCCAGGTCCTTCAATGCCACCCACCTCATACACACACACACCACCATTCTCGTCCTTTATCGATGACTGCTACAATAGATCAATTAAAAACATATCTCCACACACAAGAACACTGAAAATAACTGGCTTTAATTGTACAGACTGAAAATACTCTGTAATGCAGAAAATGCCTCGCGCTGCTGTCAAACACATCCAATGACGTGGCTTGCCGGGGGGCGGGGCCGAGTGATACAGTGAGCGGCTATAGTCGACCAGCTGTATCACGGGAGCGCACCCGCAATAACTTACCCATATGCGAGAGAGCTCACATGAAGGGGGTTAGTTCTTATGGGGAGGAACCGAGACAGCCGCCGAGGGACCCCAGAAGACCAGGTTCGGGCCACTCTGTGCAAAACGAGCTGCACAGTGGAGGTAAGTATAACATGTTTGTTATTTTTAAAAAATAAAAAAATTGCCTTTACAACCCCTTTAATGAGCCTGTTGCAAAAATCACATTATTACACTTTATTTATGATATCTATGGCTGCTATGCATATTTATATAATCCATATTTAGCATTATAATATTTAACTGGCTGCTTGCTTCTGCTTGGGCCTGGCACACACGCACAATCGCACATTATTATGACGACTTAAAGTCATCATCATGTGCGGTTGTGCGTGTGTGCAAGCAGAAGCAGCCAATCAAATATAGTGCTCAATAAGGATTATATAAATATGCATAGCACTAGCAGCCATAGATATCATAAATAAAGTGTAATTAAGTGATTTGTGCAACAGCCTGTTGCACAAATCACTTTATTACATTTTTTGTGATATCTATGGGTGCTATGCATACTTATATAATCCAGCACTATAATATTTAACTGGCTGCTTGCTTCTGCTTGGGCCTGGCACAGAGGCACACACACATGCACAACATGATCATCAATCATCTTCAATAGGTACCTGCTAGGCTGCAATCAGTGCTAATGATCCCTGCTGGATGCTGCTGCCTGGGGGTTCCCCTTCTTTTTCTGGTGGTAGTGGTGACGTCACAGTCTCAGACCCCCGCTCCTGGCCTGTGGGAGATGATTCCGGCCGCGCAGAGAGGGTAGGGTTCCCCTTCTTTTTCTCGTGACTTGTCTCTTCTCCTCATGTCACGAGTCACAGAGACCCCTGCTCCCGGCCACGCAGTCAGCGCAGAGGAGGGTAGGCGGTGCATTAGGCTCCACCTCTGCCAGTTGCCTTTCTTTTTTCTCCACCAGGAAGTCATCACGCGCGCGCCTGTCTCTTATGGCCTCACACAGCAAAGTAGCAAGTGCCGGCACCGCCGCCCACCAGGGGCTATGTTAGTGCGGAGGGGGGGCCGCGAAAGCCGAGAAGCCGCCCCTGTACCACTGCCGCCCCGAGGCCTGGCCTCGGTGGCCTTGTGGGAAATCCGGCCTGCCTGTTGTCTCATTCCGTTTGCAAGTAGGAGTCGTTTGTAAGTTGGATGTTTGAAAGTAGGGGCCTGCCGTATATACTCTGCAGAAATTTGGCCCTTAGGTGTTGGTGTTGCCACAACACTGTAAGCCCTCACAGTTACTCTTTGTGGGCGCTGGAACGCCCTGCTGTGAACTATTATATCAAGAATAGGGATGAGCTTTATGTTCGAGTCAAACTCATGTTCGTCTCGAACATTGGCTGTTCGCCCGTTCGGCGAACAGCGAACAATTTGGGGTGTTCGCAATAAATTTGAAAAGCCGCGGAACACCCTATGGGAGAAATATAAAGTGCTCATTTTAAAAGGTCAATGTGCAAGTTATTGTCATAAAAAGTGTTTGGGGACCTGGGTCCTGCCCCAGGGGACATGTATCAATGCAAAAAAAAGTTTTAAAAACGTCCGGTTTTTTCGAGAGCAGTGATAATAATAATGCTTAAAGTGAAACAATAAAAGTGTAATTTCTGAAGATAAAAAAAGTCATTTAAAAACTCACTCGCGGCTATAATGAATTGTCGGCTTGCGGCAATAGAGAAAAGTCACACACTGCGTATCTCACACACTGCATATCTCCCCCTCTCTCTCTCTCCCCCTCTCTCTCTCTCTCTCCCCTATCTCTCTCCCCCTCTCTCTCCCTCCCCCTCCCCTACACAAGGCCGCCATGGAGGCGGCCTTATATAGTGTGGGGCGTGTACTAAACCCCCTGAGACATAATTGGCCAAAGCCACCCTGGCTTTGGCCAATTATGGCTCTCCGTTTTTTGCGCGCTGTGATTGGCCAAAGCATGCGGGTCATAGTGAATGCTTGGCCAATCATCAGCCAGCAATGCACTGCGATGCCGCAGTGAATTATGGGCCGTAACGCGCCACTCTAATTTGGCACGAACGGCCCATAATGTTCGAAATTCAGCGAACAGCCAAACAGGCGATGTTCAAGTCGAACATGGGTTCGACTCGAACTCGAAGCTCATCCCTACTCACCAGTATGTTTAACTGTCCTTTAAGCATTGACTTGGCTACAGCCCTGCTTAATAAGAAACATTCAGGAGGCAACACAACTGCAGCAAAGCAAATCATTGCAAAGGCTTGGAAATCTCCCCAACTCAGTGTCCTCAAAACTAAACACACCAAGGCAATGATACATGCCAAATTCGAGGCAGTCCTCATGGATAAAGTATGGGCGGACCACTATCTACAAGCTGACTTTGATGAGACACTATTATCCCCTTGACTTGCATATTGGCACGCATCTCTGGCATTTCCCTTCGGGACACCTTGTTTTCCTCCTCCCCCTGGGGTTTCCCTCCCTTCCCCTGTCCTCTCCTGATATTTCCCCATCTTGTCCTTTGCTGCTATTCTCTTTCCCTTTTCCTTTTCCCCCATGCATCTCACGGGCTTCCTCCAACACCAGATTTCCGCCACTCATGATCTTACTGAAAAACCCCTCTGATACACATGACTAAGAAGGCTTTTTGTTGTCTTTCTGTAACATTATGTACCCTTGTTCCTATGGTTTACCTAAGCTATGTACTGTACAAATTCCACTGTATCCCATCCGGTATCCTGTTTGCAACAAAATGTTTTTATATATATCTGTACATCCATCTGCAATGTTCCACTGGAATTCCTCTATTAATTAATAGCATCAGCATAAGATAGTCTGGCACAAAACTTTACATGTACAGTGCAGTAAGATCAGAGTAGTTTTACAGACTGAATGCAATTGCATCCACAATAACAGTATGTAGCGATGGCCCCGCGGTGTTGCTATGTGTTACAGCATCCACACATTTCACCCTGCTCCCAGACCTCCATTAGACACACTTATCAGTCAATGAACAGTTTCTTGCTTGTTTTTTGTCATCACAGCATACTGGGGACTGGTAAGAGGGCAACCTCTGACATCGGAAAGTGACCGCCCCACCGAGAATCCATCGACTGACAGTGAAGCTGGGACATCAGCAGGTGTTATTACCTCTGAAGGGGTCACCAACAGGAGCCTTTTTCCAGTGGCCAGTGGAAACGCAGATTCAGGAGGGGCATCAAGAGACCAGGCGGCTCCACCACCACGCAGCAGCAGCGGACGAGGGGGAACCAGACTTGCCCGGTAATCAACCTCTCAACAAGGGTGAGTAGAGACTTTTGTCCAAAGGTTTCTCATATTGCCTCACAAATAGTCTTAACCTGTTTGACTTTGAAGTAGAAATGTTTAGATTTGAACGAACATTGAAAATAAAACAAATTCTTCTATACACCGGGCAAGACAACACCATCTCCCTTTAGACTTAAGAGCAAGTTTATGCCTCCAGGACAGTTCCACTCCATTGAAAACTATACTACGATCAAACATGATGTCTCCAGTAACGCTTCCACTAACGCACAAACCAATTTGAGTCCCGAAGATTTTGCAGCACTTATATCCCTCAAGGATGATAAGAACATTATCATCAAACTGGCTGATAAGGGCGGGGGTGTTGTAATTATGGACTACAGTGACTATAGGGCAGGCATGCTATCCATGTTGGCTGACTCTACCAGTTACATGACACTGAAAAGGGACTCTTCCCAGGGCACTAAAAATGGTGTTTTGGACCTGATCAACATGGGACAGTTGAATGGGTGGATAACCGAGGAAGTTACTGCGTAATGACCATCCACGTATGCCAGTCATCTATGGACTACCTAAAATCCATAAACGCACTACACCACTCAAGTTCCGACCTATAGTCTCTGGCACAGGGGCCATCACTCAACCAATGGCCCCTTTTATTGATTTCCACCTACAACCCCTTGTGAAGGACTTACCTGCTTTACATTCGTGACACAAGTGATTTCCTAGAGAAACTGAGGCCCTTTTCGTTTTTTCATGACGAGTGGAAACTAGCTACAATGGACATTTCATCTTTATACACTTGTATACCTAATACTGCCGGCTTACAGGCCGTTGAATATTTTCTTACCAAACAGGTCTCGCCTGAGTTACCGAGTGGCAATTTTCTCGAGTGTCTTGGGTTCATTCTTACCAACAACAATTTTATGTTTGAGGGACGGGCATACACCCAGATTTGGGGTACCGCCATGGGGAGCTCAGCAGTACCCTCATTCACTAACTTGTTTGTGGGTTATCTGGAAGAACGCTATGTCTTCCCATCTCCTCTGTTTACCAGGTATGTAAAAAAATGGATGAGGTAGATTGACAATATTTTTCTCATTTGTTCTGGTATTGAGGAAGATTTCACTGTGTTTGTTAATTTCCTGAATAGTATTTTCCCAGGAATAGAGTTCAATCCCGAGTTTTCGCATAATCAGATTTCATTTCTTGATGTGCTTATCACCAAAATCCACGGGAGCATCACCACATCTCTGTACACCAAACCCACTGACATAAACACACTGCTCCATTTCCACAGTGCACATCCTACAAATCTATGTAAGAACCTGCCCATTTCACAATTTGTGAGGGTTTTATGCATCTGTTCAGATGAAAATGACAGAAGGAAACATCTTGAGATAATGTATCACAAGTTTTTGGAACATGGGTACCCTACTTCGGTACTTGATCGTGCCCTTGCCAAAGCCCAGTCTGGTCACTCCAGGACCGCTAACCCTGTTGCTCGTCCCTTGCTCATTCACACATAACGTAAACATTTTAAAATCGGATGGGGCCTTAGGACCCGCTATCAGAACCAAACCGATGAGAGCGTATAAACGTGGTAGGACACTACGTGACCATTTGGTACAGGCAGATCCCAGGCAGAAATACGCCAAAGTTCCACCCAAGATATCTCAGAAAATGGGTTGTTATAAATGTCACAACTGCACTGTGTGCAATTCTTTATAATTGTAATTTGTATTGGGTTTTAAAGAACAAACAAGATATTGTTACATTATGCACAATATACAGATATCAAACACAGAATGATATCAAAGAAAGAAAAAGAAAAAGAAAATTAAAAGTAGGAGGAATTCGTCAAGCAATATCCATAAGTACAGAGCACAGGCGTGCTCGGTACACCAGATCAAAAATATATAAACAACAACTTATAGGTTTACAATAGGGATTAATAACCAAAATGAAACCTTAGGCATCAAAGACAAGGGTACCTATGAAGTACGTATATGGTAGGCAGCAAGAAATGTGGAGCTAGTAAATATCAAGCTAGTACATGTCAAGGTGTAGCAGGTGGTGCGAGGGTCCCATAATCCGATCGATCCCAGGGTTCCCACACTTTATCAAATTTGGGAATTTTATCATGCACAGAGACCGTTAGGTATTCCATCCTCCGAATCTCAGCCACCAGATGGAGAAACCTAGGCCATGGAGGAGGCATATTAGATAGCCAACATAATGGGATAAGCCTTTTGGCAGCTAGTAAAATGTAGGAGACAAGCCGATTTACCTTCTTGGGTATGCCCGGAAAGGGGAGACCCAATAAGTAATTTAAGGGATCGAGCGGTAGGGACACACCCACCACCCTCTGTATCAGCAGCCTCACATCATGCCAAAAGGGTTGGATCATAGAACACTGCCAAAAGATATGGAATAGGGAACCCGTATCAGTCCCGCATCGCCAACAGCGCGGCGAGACTGAGGGATCATATTTGTGAATTACATTAGGCGTTTTATACCAAAACATAAGAATCTTAATGGACGTTTCCCTTTGGGACACACATTGAGAAGATTTGAATGTAGAGGACCATATCCTATCCCACACCTGGACCGTAATAGGTCTATCCAACAAAAGAGACCATCTTTTCATGTAATGGTGGGTTGTCTCAGTCAGTAGAGTAAACTCATGAAGGAGACGGTGTATAGAAGATATTAAATGTAGTTGGTATGGACCCTGAGCGCATATGTATTCAAAGGTAGTCGGTTTGTCAAGAATCAGAGTTGGGGACTTGGAGTGGAAAAAATGTCTAACCTGCAGGTAGAAATGGAAAAGTTGGGTGGGTATATTAAACTTCTTACTCAGAGTTTCAAAAGTATGCAAATGTCGCGTGATAGGATGTACCAAATTCCAGAGTTGAAAGAGAGGGGCATCAAGCCATGAGAAAACCCTGCCCAGGGACAAACTGTCTGGTAAATTTGGGTTAAACAATACATTTACAAGGGGAGAGCATGTTGAAGCAAGGTGATGAGTCTTAAGGCATTTACGCCAAATGGTTAAGGTGAAAGCCATCGGAGCAGTACATTGGCGTTTGAAAATGGAATCCAAGGATGAGACATTGTCCCAGACCAAGGAACATGGGTGGACCGGGTATAGTACCCCCTTTTCAATGGCAGACCATTGATTTGGTGCATGTAGGGAGGACCACGAAACAATAGCCCTCAAGTGTGAGGCGTGGTAGTATTTTAGTATTTAAAAATGTCCGGGGCACCCAATCCCCCCCTGGACCTTGGGGCGAATACCACTGAATAAGCTATACGATGTGCTCTATCGCCCCATATGAATTTAAGAAAATTCCTCTGAATCGCTTTTAGTTGAGAGGAAGGCAGGGCAACTGGTAATGTTTCAAAGTGATAAAGTAGTCTGGGTAATATAGACATTTTTAGGACGTTAATCCTACCCAACAGTGACAGGGGATATTTTGTCCAAGCCATCAGGGATTTGTTAATGTCTAAGACGAGAGGGGGGAAGTTGGCTTGATAGAGAGAAGAGTAAGAGGGGGTAAGAAGGACACCCAAGTATTTAATGGAGGTGGTGCACCATTTATAAGGATATGACCCTTTAAGCTGAGATAACAATAATGCTGGAATGTGTATAGGGAGTGCTTCAGTTTTGGAAGTGTTAACCTTGTAACCGGAGATGGCACCAAAGGAGGCTAGTAATTTATGTAACGAAGGAAGCAATATCAACGGATTAGTTACAGTGAGCAGAATGTCACCCGCAAAGAGCGACAGTTTATATTCTCCCTGCCGCATCACCACCCCATTGATATCTGGATGGGTGCGGATGGACTCGGCCAGGGGCTCCAGACATAAAATGAAAAGTAACGGTGATATAGGACACCCCTGCCGAGTTCCGTTTGTCATGGGGAAGGCAGGCGACAGGAAAGAAGACATCTGAACCTGGGCTGTGACTGTGGAGTACAGGGCCTCTAGGGCTTTTAAAAAGGGACCAGTGAATCCAAACGTTTTGAGGACAGCGAACATATAAGGCCAACTCAGCCTGTCAAAAGCCTTTTGGGCATCTAGACTCAAAATTAGCGCCGAACGGGATGACCTATCCAAAAGATCTATCAGATCTATTGTACGGCGGGTGTTGTCCCCCGCATGTCTGCCAGGGACAAAGCCCACCTGGTCTCTATGGATCAGTTTAGGAATGAGCTTAGACAATCTGGATGCAAGAATTTTGGTGAAAATTTTATAATCTGAATTCAAAAGGGCTATGGGCCTATAATTATCTGGGATCGAGGGGTCTTTACCAGGCTTTGGGATGACTGAGATGTAAGAGTGGGAGAAGTGTGGATGTGGAGATGTGCCCTTAAGCAGTGAGTCGTATAAAGTCAGCATATGAGGAGACAAAATGTTGAAAAAAGTTTTGTAGTAAAAGTAGGGCAAACCATCAGGGCCAGGCGATTTGTGCAGAGGTAGCTCTTTGATTATAGCCAACAACTCCTCAGCTGATATAGCCACATTCAAACTGGCCAAGTCCGCTGAGGATAGTCTTGGAAGGTTTATGTTAGAGAAGAAAGTCTCAAATTTTTCCTGAGTAAAGTTAAAGTGGTTCTCTGGAGTCAGGCAATTATACAATCTGTGGTAGAATTTGCCAAAAATATTTGACATTTCGCGGGGGCAGTATGCTCTAGAGCCGTCGGCCTTCGTAAGAAAATCGGGAAAGGAATTGAATGGGCGTGGTCATAATTTATGAACCAGCATCCTATGGGGCTTCTTCGAAAATTCATAGAATTTTTGTTTTGTCCATAGTAGAGATTTAGACGCCCTGTCGAGCTGTAAAGACTTTATTTGTTCCCTAAGGGAAATGACCTTTTGGAGTTTCAACACCGTGGGACCACACAGCAGTCTCCACTCCGCAGTTACCAGAGCAGATGTAAGGGACTGCAGCAGTCCATTTCTATCCTTTTTTAACCGGGCGCCTTCAGCTATGCAAACACCTCGGAAAACTGCCTTGTGCGCCTCCCACAGTGTGGAAAACTCGGAAACTGAGCCCATGTTAAGCTGGAAAAATTCCTCCAAGCTTTTGGCTAGGGTAGAACGTGGGACTTCGGACTGTAGGAGATGGTCATTCAGACGCCAGTGACAGGATTTGGTTTAGGCCTGAGAAAGCATGAGGTCTATCACAATGGGAGCGTGATCTGACCATGTGATAGGCAATATGTCCAACTCTATCACATAAGGAATGAGTGGGGCTGTGATAAAAAAAATGGTCAAGGCGGGAATACATTCTATGAGCTGGGGAATAAAATGTAAACTGCCTAGCAGAAGGGTGCCTGATCCTCCATGTGTCGAAAAATTGACGGGACCTAATACATTTGCGGAAGGAATTGGCATGCAATATAACCTGTTTTGAAGGTGTAGAACTAAGGAGAGACTGTCTATCGCTAGTGGGTGACATGACCTGGTTAAAATCCCCACCAATTATCTGAAAAGGTTGAGAACGAAATTGAGGGGAGTCAAAAAGTTTGTTGAGAAAGTCAATCTGACCTGTATTGTGGGCATAGAGATTCACAAGAGAGAAAGAAGTATTCACATATTCACATTCCAATATGAGGAATCTCCCATGTGGATCAGCATGTGAGCTTTTAACCTTGATAGGACAGGATTTCTTGATCAAAATCGCCACTCCCGCCTTGCCCGTGGAATCAGAGGCAAGGAAGGAGGTGGGGAAGAACTTCGAGGCAAATTTGAGTGAACCACCAGCCCTGAAGTGAGTTTCCTGGATCATCACCACATCTGCGCCTGAGGCCCTGAAATCCTTCAGGGCCATCCAGCGTTTGCGGATGGAACCCAGACCCTTCACATTACACGACATGATCTTTAAAGCCATAGTAAGACATTCAAATAGGCTTGTGTAAGGACTTTGAATCTAAAAAATAACAAAATATAGGAAACAGAGACATAAAAGCAAAAATGCGTGTAAAAGCAATGATGTGAATAGACATTGCAGACAAGGGCATCCCTTCGGGGCCCAAATAGTAACAGATAAACCCTGTAAGAAAATGACATTCGGTTAGGAAAAAAAAAACATTGCACTTTCAACCTACAAAGCTGACTTATAACCATGGACATAAGAAAAATAAAAAAAATAAAAATCAACAGAAAAAAAAAAGAAAATAGAACTTAAGTTCTTGAAAGCCTGAGAGCCACTTGCGTCTCAGGGGACCTTGGAAGTAAGCCAAGGCCAAATAGGGACATACACGAACTTCCATCAGAAAACTCTAGCAAGAGAGATGGGGAGGATCGGCTGCTCTCCTTATGAACTCGGTAACCTTTAAAATAAGTCTGACAGTAGAGGACCTGTTGACGACGATTAGAAAGTCAGCAAATAAACAGGAGTAACTGCCAATTAGGGTACGGTGACCAAGAAGGAAAACACTGTCAACAATATTTGTAGTGATTTTCACCCCATGGGTTGGAGAAGAACTCTACCCTGAACAGGAACCAGGGTAGACTGAAAACTTTTGTAAACCAGAGCAACAATCTTCATTTCTGTTTTAGAATCGAGGAGAAACGGAGATGCAGAGAGCATCAAATTATGGATCCAGAGAGGAACGTATGGGTGAATCAAGGAGGTTGGTTGGAGGCACGCAGACGTTGGGGTGTTGAGAATTGTTTCCTTGATTTGCCCCTCACGGGGGTCCAGATGCGGTTAGGAGTGGCGGGATGTTGATGGACCTGGGCAGCTGGAGGAATCAAATCATCTTCTGGCAAAGGGGGAGGCCAAGATGTTTCAGGAATGCTTTGCCTTCCTGCAGTTCACGCAGGGTAACCTGAACACCATCCCTGGATACAATAAGGCGAAAAGGGAAACCCCAGTAGTAGGGGATCTTATGATGTTGTAGATGGGAGGTGATTGGGCGTAGATTTCTACGTTTAGCAAGGGTAATTGGAGAGAGGTCGCTAAAGATCTGCAATTTTGCTCCTTTGTACTGAAGTTGGGATTTATTGCGTGTGGCCAGGGTCAGTGCCTCCTTACTTTCAAAAAAATGGAATCGGACTATAACATCCCTGGGTCTAGCTCCAACCGGAGGTTTTGGGCCCAGGGATCGGTGGGCCCTATCAAGGCGCCAGTCTATATCCACCACTGTGGGGGCCAGGGTATTGAAAAGACCAAGAAGATAGGTGCGTAAGTCAGGGTCTCCTACCGTTTCCGGGATACCTCTGAAGCGCAGGTTCTATCTCCTTTCCCTGTTCTCCAGGTCCTCCTGCTGCAATTGTAGTTGAGAAACCGAAATATGTAGGTTATGATTGTCCTCCTCAACAGCCTGAACATAGCTTATCAACTCATCAAATTTATTTTCAAGAGTGTCCGTACGTTCCCCAATTTGGTTGATTTCCCCTCTCAGTTCTTCAGCTAACTTGTTCACTTCTGCCGAGACATTGCACGTGATTTGTTGAAGCAGGAGCTGTAGCTTAGCGTCCAACTTGGCATCCAGAATGTCTGGGGTAAGTATCTCCTGAGGAGAGGATGAGATGGAATCTGGACCCTGGGTGGGAGCTAATGGAGGGTACTCAGCATTCTCCGTTCCCAGTAATGGGTCTATTGAAGTGTGCGGAACTGTGGGGGAGTGCGAGGTCGCAGATTGCGACCTGGTAACATAGCGTTCCATATCTGATTCTGCACGTGATCCAAATAAAGGCTTATAATATCGCTGCTGCTGGCCGACTTTTCCCATGGGATGCCCAAGGGGCTTAGAGAATAAACAGGCTTATCCCCGGGGCTATAATATGGCTAAGGTAACAACTCGGAGATCTTGGAGAGCAGCCGGGATCCTGAACTCACTTAAATGGCATCCCCTGTGTCAGCTGGAACGACCATCATTCTATTTGTCATGTGTACCAGTCAGGTACAGCAGTGACTAATGCAGTGGCTGTAGAAAGGGGGATCCACAGACCCACAGATGTCCAGTGGAGAACCTAGGCTCAGAAGTGAAGGGGCCGGGCCCCAGATGCAGTGTCACTGTAAATATGAGGTGTACCCGGAGTAGCAATATGGCCTCCGACCTCCGTGAGTAGGCCGAGCCGGGGGCTTTCCTGATAGCGTGTGCCGCCCGGGTGAGTTCCGTTCCGTTCAGGCCAAAATCTCCCCACCAGGACCAGCGTTCAGGGCCCCCCGGGCATACAGTCTCACCCTAGCGTGTCCCAATTGGAGGGGGCAAGATACTACCCCACTACTCACTGTGTCCAGGGTTGGAAGAAGGCAGGTCGACAGGCCGCAAGATGGCGTCGGATCGCGGTATAGGGAAGTGGACAGCAGGGTCCTCCGGACGACTCCTCCGATGCTTAGTTGTTTTCCAGGGGTGAGGCAGCTGTCGGCCCGCGGAGGGACACTCGTTTTATCCCCGGATTGCACAGGGTAGATGCGGAAGAGTGCCCGCGGATCCGTAGGCCCCAAGATGGCGGCGGGCCTCAGCAATGCGGGAACACTCTCAGGCCTAGAGCAGGTACAGCTGGCCAAAAACCTCCACTAATCAGCCAGGGCCGTAGGAGACGAGGCCCAGGGGCTGATGGCACTGAAATTGGGCCCCCCCGGGGTGAGATAGGGCAGAGATGGCCATGGATTTACACTGCCTGTGGAGAGCTCAGTATCCACACGTCCTCCCTGGTTCACGTCCGGACACGCCCCCCGCACTGTGTGCAATTCTCTTATTTGCGGCAAACACTTTTCACATCCACATAGGGGTAATCAGTATCAGATACGAGAGTATTTTAATTGCAACACTGATTTTTGTGTGTACATTTTAAAATGCCCTTGCGCATTGACATATGTGGGAAAACTGTTGGCCCTTTTAACCACTTAAGCCCCGGACCATTTTGTTGCTAAATGACCGGGCCACTTTTTGCGATTCGGCACTGCTTTGCTTTAACTGACAACTGCGCGGTCGTGAACGTGGAAACGTGGCACCCAAACAAAATTTACGTCCTTTTTTTCCTACAAATAGAGATTGTTTTTGGTGGTATTTGATCACCTCTGCGGTTATTTTTTGCGCTATAAACAAAAATAGAGTGACAATTTTGAAAAAAAATTCAATATTTTTTACTTTTTGCTATAATAAATATCCCCCAAAAATATATTAAAAAAAAAGTTTTTTCCTCAGTTTAGGCCGATACACATTTTTGGTAAAAAAAAATCAATAAAAAATCAATAAAATAAAAAAATCGCAATAAGCGTTTATTGATTGGTTTGTGCAAAAGTTATAGCTTCTACAAAATAGGGGATAGTTTTATGGTCTTTTTATTATTTTTATTTTTTTTACTAGTAATGGCGGCGATCAGCAATTTTTATAGTGACTGCGACATTATGGCGGACACATCAGACACTTTTGACACATTTTTGGGACCATTGTCATTTTTTTACAGCGATCAGTGCTATAAAAATGCACTGTATACTGTGAAAATAACACTGGCAGTAAAGGGGTTAACCACTAGGTGGCGCTGTAGGGGTTAAGTGTAACCTAGGGAGTGCTTCTAACTGTCAGGGGACGTGACTTGCTGTGACACATCACTGAACGTTGTTCCCGATGACAGGGAACACAATCAGTGACAGTGTCACTAGGCAGTACGGGGAGATGTTGTGTTTACACTAACATCTCCCCGTTCTATCTCTCCGTGAAACGATCGCGGGTATGCCCGCGGCGATCGAGTTTGCGGGACACACTGTTGGGCTTGCGGCACGCGCGTCCACAACAACCGCTTCTTAAAGGGGACGTATATATATGTCCTTCTGCCTGCCCGAGCCATTCAGCAGACGTATATCTGCACGCGTCAGGCGGCAAGCGGTAAAAAAAACATTTCCAGAAGTACAGAAGCAACATTAGGGTAGGCTTGGCCAAAACTGAGAAAGGTAAACTGGCTGACCCTAACAAACCTGTAGCAATACACTTTGTGAGACATCCAGGCACCAAGTCCACGAATTAAGCGGGGTGGTAATCGAACACATCAGACCACCCAATAGGGGAGGTGATCGAGATCGGTCACTCCTCCGCCGCGAGGCATATTGGATACATACATTGGGCACGGTACAGCCTGGTGGTCTCAACACCAAACTTTCTCTTACAAGCTTCATTAATGACAGATAATAATCTCTTCACCATTATTGATTTTCTTCCTTGACATATGTGTCCTTGATGTACACGATAATGTGACTCCATCCATTTTCTACTGATGCCTAGCCTGGGCAGTGCTCTATCAGGTATTGTACATACCATGTAATATGTTTCCTTTTTTCTTCGCTTGTTCATATTTTTTTCCTTTCTGTTTCCCACACCCAATGCTCAACCTGTGTTAAATCGCTTAGGGTAAATGATTAGGCATGAATACCTATGTCTTTACCAATAGATGCTAAGGTCAGAAAATGACTGTTTGTCTACCGATGGCTTGCACATCTAACACTTTGTTTCATTTTCATTTTTTATTCTTTATTCTTCAGTTTTTCATAACCCTAAGCTGATCCCATGATATGAGCGTTGAGTCCTTCACATAGGAGCAACTCGCTGATGTTGTTCTTCCTTTTGGTCGCAAGTTTGTTTGATTCTTTTTTTATTTACTCGTTCATCTTTATTTTAATTTTTATTTATTTTTTCATTTTGATTCGATTTTTTCATTTTATTAAATTTTTTTCCATTTTTTTTATTTATTTATTCATTTTTTTTTTTTTTTCTTGGCACCCTTTTATTTTTTTATTTTTTTTATATTTATTTCTATTTTCTTTCTTCATTTCCTTCTCTTTGCCCCCTTTTTTTTATCCCTCTTCCTTCCCTTTTTTCTCCTCTTTGTTCTAATGCTCTACCGTGTTTTGCCCCTTTTTTTCTTTGTCTTTTCTCTTCTCTTTTCCTTTTTCCCATGTTTTCTGTCTGTTGTGCTTTACAAAATTTTCCTTTTCCTTCTTGTTCTGTTTTTCTTTCCTTTTCTCCCTCTTGATGCTTTTCTCTTTCTATTTTTCTCTCTTTTCCCCCCATTTCCCTTCCTCTTTCCTTTTCTATCTTCATATCTTCCTCCCACGTGTGTATCACTCTTCTCCGTTTCGCTTGTTTTTCTCAGCCTTGCTCCTTCACGCTTGCACTATCTTTTCACACTGTTTGTTACCTAAATGCGATGCCGGCCGTATGTCACGGGTTTCTGTGACAATGGTAGCCCCGCAGATAGGAGTCCTCCCGTCTCCCTGTTGCTAAGACCGCCGCGCATACGTGGCATGCCGTGATTGGCGGCCGGAGCTCTTGTACAATGAACCGCTGGTTCCTAGTGGCTGCCTGTGTGTGATCGGGTGCATCTGGCTCATGTGCCCAATCCATTACATTTAAACTGACGCTTCACATGCGGGTAGTATCCTGCAATATTATTGATAAATTAAAGTAGCCTGCAATAATCAATCATGCTGCCTGTTTTATTTTTGACGTTTCTGGTGGGATTCTGATGTCAGATTAACGTCACAGGGTGGGGGCGGTACCATTTTTTAAATTTTTGCATGTTCTGATTGGTGGTTAATGTATTTACATTCTGCTCTGACACTGTTGCACTTTATCATATGCCTGACGAAGGGGCCCTGCGCGTCTCCGAAACGTTGCACCTATTTTTGTGATGTGATCTTTCTAAATAAAAGAAACCTTTGAACAGAAAGGTTGATCCATGGTGTGCTGGCGAATATTTTCATTGGTAAGAGGGCTATTCGCACATTTCTGATACTGCTAGCAGGGACTGAGCCACTGAGACCAGGCCACCAAGTGTAGCCAATCCATACCACACTCATACAGAACTCTACAGTATACCGCACTTTTTCCAAACCTAGACTGTACCTATACCAACCCTATAACAACATTTTACCAAACCTTTACCACATCTGACCTACATCTTCTCATGGATATGCATTAATGTCTGTCTGCCATCTTACCTTTCCTCCTCTTGTGTTCATCTTAGAGACCAGACCCCCTTCACCTGGCTTCCTTTATAATCTCCTCCCAGCCAGACTCCACCCCAGGCCCTATCACAGAACACTATATTAACCTGTGCACTGCAAGCCTGCTTTGCTGATCCACGTGTTTGTTAGGCATTGTGTGTTTGGGTTCCTGCCTGCCGTGTGCTACATCTGTCTCTCTGTTACGTTATTGGCTTGTCCCCGACTATCCCTGTCTGCTCGTGACCCTTGACCTTCGGCTTGTCTTTCGTTATCCTTGTCTGCTTGTGGCCCTTGACTTTCAGCTTGTTATGCGTTACTCTTTTATCTTGTGCTGCTGCTTCCCCTCTTGTCCCCTTATCCTACGGGGCGTGAGCTAGGAGACTCTAGGGGCCGCGACCTGGACCCAGCCTGCAGCATAACATCCTCACCACTAGAGGCTCTGGAGAAGACCTGCTGGGTCTTAAACTCCGCGCCCTGGGGAATCTTGGCTCTAGCTTCCTATAGGATCCCGGTTGTGCTCCTCTGGTCCCGCTTTTCACAACCACCCAGTTTCCTATCCGCAGGGTTCACTACCTTGCGGTGCACTCCTGTCCCCCTACGGTGTGCATCTGTCACCTGGCCGTAGGTAACCTGACAGTTTGATCAGCGATGAACCCGGCTGACATGCAGGGCATAGTTCGCAGACTTGAAACCCAGGAATCGAATCAGACTCAGGTGATGCGATTCCTCCAGGATCTGTCTTTTCGAATCGAACAGCTTCAGGCCTCCTTGGGAACCCCGAATCCGCAACCTCAAGTACAACCAGCGGTTGTACCTATCGCACCAGTCGCAGCCACACACTCACTAACACTGCCAGCTCCGTTCCGTTTCTCTGGGGACTCCAAGGCCTGCAGGGGGTTTCTCAGCCAATGCACGATTTATTTTGAGCTTCAGCCTCAAAACTTCCTGTCTGACCGGGCTAAGGTAGCCTATATCATTTCCCTCCTCTCCGGTGAAGCTTTGGCCTGGGCTGCCCCCCTGTGGGAGAGGAATGATCCGGTGGTTTCCAGCCTGTCCGACTTCTCGAAGCTCTTTCGTAATATCTTCGAAGAGCCGGCTCGGGCTTCTTCAGCGGCTAGTGCTGTCTTACGTCTTCGCCAAGAATCTAGTTCAGTGGGACAATATGCTCTTCAGTTCCGTATCCACACAGCTGAATTGAGCTGGAATAATGAGGCCCTGGTCGCTACCTTTTTACATGGTCTCTCTGACCGAGTGAAAGACGAATTAGCGGGAAGAGCCATTCCCGTCGGTCTGGACGATGTAATTTCGTTATGCAATCAGATCGACATTCGTTTTCAAGAGAGGTCCTTAGAAAAAAGACGCCAGCACTCTCTGGGTCCTAGCCAGTCTGATCTCCCCTCCCTTCGTCCCTCGGAGCATCTTCTGCCTGCTGAGGGACCTATGCAGCTGGACTGGACCAGACTAACCCCCGAAGAACGTGCTAGGCACAGAACTCTGGGCTTGTGCCTCTATTGTGGGGGCAAGGGTCATTTTCGTGACTTTTGCTCGCTTCTGTCCGGGGAACGCTCGGGCTTAATACATTTGGAAGGTGGAGTATTGGACCCTGAAACATCACCTTCTCGCCTTCTCCTGCCGGTGTTCCTTCATGTAGGCACTTCTCCTCAATCAACCCTTGCATATCTGGATTCAGGGGCAGCCGGCAATTTTATGGATTGGGGAACTGCTTCTTCCATGAAGCTTACCCTTTCACCTCTCACTACCCCATTGGTAGTCTCGGCAATTGATGGCACTGTTCTCCCAGGGGGCCCTATTCGCTTCCAGACGCTACCCATTAGGATGTCGGTAGGGATTCTCCACCAGGAGTGGATATCCTTTCTCATTCTACCCATTGCCTCTACCCCCATTGTATTGGGCCTTCCTTGGCTGCAGCTCCACTCTCCACATGTGGACTGGGCCTCTGGGCAGGTCCTGGCTTGGGGTCCCTCATGTTTCTCGTCATGTCTTCTCAAGGTGGCCCCCAAAGAGAGACTTCCGGTTGCTACCACTTCTGTTTCTTCTGATCTTCCCGCTGCATACAGTGATTACCGGGATGTGTTCTGTAAGAAATCAGCTGAGGTGCTTCCTCCCCACAGGTCTTTTGACTGTGCTATCGATCTTGTCCCCGGAGCAACTCTGCCCAGGGGTCGTACCTACCCTCTGTCCATCCCAGAGACCCAGGCCATGTCTGAGTATGTTGCAGAGAATCTGGAGAGAGGTTTCATCTGGAAATCCGCATCACCTGCAGGGGCAGGGTTCTTTTTCTTTGCCAAAAAGGATGGTACCCTAAGACCCTGTATCGACTATCGAGGTTTAAACGCGGTTACTATTAAAAATCGATACCCCTTACCCTTAATATCTGAACTATTCGATAGGTTGAAGGGTGCCTCCATTTTCACCAAGTTGGATCTCAGAGGCGCGTACAATCTCATTCGAATACGGGAGGGTGACGAATGGAAGACTGCATTCAACACTAGAGACGGGCATTACGAATACCTGGTGATGCCTTTTGGTTTGTGTAATGCCCCAGCTGTGTTTCAAAACTTCGTCAATTAAATCTTCAGAGATCTGCTGTACCAGTTTGTTGTCATCTATCTGGATGACATTCTGATCTTTTCTGAAAATCTGCTCGTCCACAGAAACCATGTCCGCACTGTACTTCAGCGTCTTAGAGAGAACAATCTCTATGCCAAGCTGGAGAAATGTTCCTTTGAATGTTCTGAGGTCCTGTTTTTGTGGTGCTTTGTCTCATGTTCGGGTCTTCGTATGGATCCTGCGAAGGTCTTGGCTATTACCAACTGGCCTCTTCCTGCTAGCCTCAAGGCCACACAGCGCTTTCTTGGCTTCACAAATTATTATAGGCAGTTCATAAGGAATTACTCTTCCATTGCCGCGCCTATTATCGCTTTAACCAAGAAGGGTGCGAATGCCAAAGACTGGCCTCCCGAAGCTGTCTCTACATTTCACGACCTGAAACAGGCCTTTGTTTCTGGACCTCTCTTGAGGAGACCAAATCCTGGGGAAGCATTTTTTATTGAAGTGGACGCTTCCTCAATGGGGGTGGGAGCTGTGTTTCTTCAATTCTTTGAGAAGAGACGTCAACCATGTGCGTTCTTCTCCAAAAAAAATTCTCAGGCAGAGAGGAATTATGCCATTGGTGATCGGGAACTTCTCGCGATTAAATTGGCGTTAGAGGAGTGGCGTCATCTCTTGGAGGGTTCCCCTCACTCCATAACGATCTTTACTGACCACAAGAATTTACAGTATCTGCAGAATGCTAAACGTCTGAATCCTAGACAGGCCAGGTGGAGTCTCTTCTTTGCCCGTTTTAATTTCACGATTACCTACAAACCTGGTTCCTGCAACGGTCGGGCTGATGCGCTCTCTAGGTCATTTGACACTTTCGACGAGGAGTCCGCCCCTGAACCTGAGCCGATCATTCCAACCTTGTGCATTGCTGCCCACTCTACCACCCTGAAGTCTAAGATTCCACCTGGTAAGACCTTTGTCCCCACTGAGCTAAGAGCTAAGATCCTTCGTTGGGGACATGATTCCAAGGTGGCAGGTCATTCTGGATTCCTCCGATCCTTCTTACTCATTAGTCGTCACTACTGGTGGCCTAATCTCCGCTCGGATATCAAAGACTACGTTAAGGCTTGTCATGTCTGTGCTCAGTCTAAATCCTCCACACAAGCTCCTGCTGGTCTCCTCATGCCCTTGCCCATCCCTAAAGAGCCCTGGGCTCATATTGCCATGGATTTTATCACTGATCTCCCACTGTCTGAGAATAATACGGTCATTTGGGTGGTAATCGATCGGTTCTCCAAGATGGCTCATTTGTTCCTCTTCCTGGTCTTCCTTCTGCTCCTGCCTTGGTTCCCATTTTTATTCGAGAAATTTTCCGCCTCCATGGGGTTCCTTCTCATATTGTTTCCGACAGGGGAGTCCAATTTACGTCTCGTTTTTGGAGAGCCTTTTGCAAATCCCTCAATATTGTCTTGGATTTTTCCTCTTCCTACCACCCTCAATCCAATGGACAGACTGAGAGGGTTAATCAGGAGTTAGAGGTCTTTCTTCGCACCTTTGTGTCTTCTCATCATGACGATTGGTCCTCTCTACTTCTGTGGGCAGAATTCTCCCATAACAATCATGTGAATACCAGCTCGCAGAAGACACCCTTTTTCACTGTTTATGGAAAACACCCTCAACTTCCTCTTCCCATGACCTGTTCTCCAGATATTCCAGCTTTGGCTTTGGTTCAGGAGTCTCTCAATTCTGTTTGGGGTGACATTCATGATTCCCTCCGGGCAGCTGCTGAAAAATTCAAAGGCTTTGCCGACCGCCGCAGGCGTAAACCGCCTTCTCTTCAGCCAGGGGACAAAGTCTGGCTCTCCACCAGGAACATCAAGCTCCGAGTTCCTTCTCTGAAGTTTGCTCCACGATTCATTGGTCCATGCACTGTAACTGCTAAACTGAATCCAGTTTGTTTCAAACTCCAGATTCCTAAGAGCCTTAAAATCACTAACTCCTTCCATGTTGCCCTTCTGAAGCCTTTAGTCCTCAATAGATTCTCTCGTATTCTCCCTACCGTGGCGCCTGTCTCTGAGGATAATCAGGAGTACGAGGTCAGTCAAATTCTGGACTCCCGACTTTGTAAAGGCGTTCTTCAGTACCTCGTTCATTGGAAGGGGTTTGGTCCTGAGTAGTGATGAGCCGAACACCCCCGGGTTCGGTTCGCACCAGAACCCGCGAACGGACCGAAAGTTCGTACGAACATTAGAACCCTATTAAATACAATGGATGCGAACGTTCGAATTCTAAAGTGCTAATTATAACAACTATTATGCATGTTATTGTCCTAAAAAGGGTTTGGGAACCCGGGTTGTGCACCAGGGGACATGTATCAATGCAAAAAGAAGTTTTAAAAACGGTCGTTTTTCGGGAGCAGTCATTTTAATGATGCATAAAGTGAAAAAAAAGTCAAATATTCCTTTAAATATCGTACCTGGGGGGTGTCTAAAGTATGCCTGTGAAGTGCCACGTGTTTCCCGTGTTTAGAACTGTCCCTGCACAAAATTACATTTCTAAAGGAAAAAAAGCCATTTAAAACTGCTTGCGTCTTTAATGTAATGTCTGGTCCCGGTAATATGGATGAAAATCTTTAAGAAAAATGGCATAGCTACCCCATGACCCCCCCCCTACCCCAGCCCATTACCAGCCCCTTTGGGTCTTGTATGGATATTAAGGGGAACCCCGCACATAAAATAAAAAAGGCCCTATATACTCTGAACAGCCGTATACAGGCGGTGCATACAAGACAGGGACTGTAGGTTTGTTCTTATGTAGAATCTGTTTGTAATTTTGAACAGGTACATTGTTGAAGTGTAGCTCCAGCCCAAAAATCTATTTTTAAACTTTTTGGAAAACATAGGTAAGGGTTATCACCCCTGTAACATTTGTTTTGCTGTCTGTGCCCCTGTTCAGAACATTTCACCTCACTTTCCGTCCCAATGACAACTGTTTTTGAAATTTGGTGTTTTTCTTGAAACAAGGATTGCTGATAAAGCATCAGTACAGAGGAGACACCTTTCTCCCATATTTATTCTTACAGGAGAGAATTTTCCTTCCTAGTGGTAGATTTCCTCTCACTTCCTGTTGTCTTCTTGCGTTTGCAAGTAGAAGTCGTTTGTAAGTTGGATGTTTGAAAGTAGGGACCTGCCGTATATACTCTGCAGAAATAGGCCCCTTAGTTGTTGGTGTTGGCACAACACTGTAAGCACTCACAGTTACTCTTGGTTGGTGCTGGAACGCCCTGCTGTCAACTATTATATCAGGAATTTTAATTACATATAATTGTTGAACAGTGGTAGTAAAAATTGGGCCTTTGATGGTGGTGCTGGTGCCACAACACTGTAAGCCCTGACAGTTACTCTTGGTGGGTGCAGCAATGGGCCCTGCTGTGAATTATTAGATCAAGAATTGTAATTACATGCCCCTTTTGAACAGGGGCTGAAAAATTGGGCCTTTCGTGGTGGTGGTGGTGGTGGCGTTGCCACAACACTGTAAGCCCTCAGAGTTACTCTTGGTGGGTGCAGCAATGGGCCCTGCTGTGAATTATTAGATCAAGAATTGTAATTGCATGCCCCTGTTGAACAGGGGCTGAAAAATTGGGCCTTTCGTGGTGGTGGTGGTGGTGGTGGTGTTGCCACAACACTGTAAGCCCTCAGAGTTACTCTTGGTGGGTGCAGCAATGGGCCCTGCTGTGAATTATTAGATCAAGAATTGTAATTACATGCCCCTGTTGAACAGGGGCTGAAAAATTGGGCCTTAGGCACTGGTGGCACAACACTACAACCCCTCACAGATACTGTACTTGGAGCACAGCAATGAGCCCTGTTGCAAAGTATTGCTTCAAAAATTGTAATGACACGCCCCTGTTAAACAGGGGCTGAAAAATTAGGCCTTAGGCACTGGTGCCACAACACTCCAACCCCTCACAGATACTGTACTTGGAGCACAGCAATGAGCCCTATGGCAAATTATTGCTAAAAAAATTGTAATTACACGCCCCTGTAAAACAGGGGCTGAAAAATTGGGCCTTAGCCACTGGTGGCGGCACCCATAAACAAAAATGATCTTCCAAGCTATCATCATCAATCGTATCATTGAGGACTCGGAGGAGGAGGATAGCCAGTCAACATAACAGCACAGGCACTCAGCATCAGCATCAGTCTTGAAGGGATGTGACATGTTAAAATCAATTAGTCTGTTATATCAGCATCAGGTGTGTGGTAGCTGGTGGTGATCCAAGACTGGTTCATCTTGATGAAAGTCAGTCGATCAACCGAGTCGGTGGACAGGCGCACCCTGTGATCCGTGACAAATCCTCCAGCAGCACTGAATGTGCGTTCCGAAAGAACGCTGGATGCAGGACAGGCCAGTAGCTCAATTGCATACTGTGCAAGCTCTGGCCAGTGATCCATCCTCAAGACCCAGTAAGCCAGAGGATTTTCGGTGGGGAAGGTGTCCAAGTCTGACCTTGCCCCTAGATATTCCTGCACCATGTTTATCAGACGCTGGCGATGGTTGCTGGAACCGATCATACTTTGGGGCTGCGGACTAAAGAATTGTCTGAACGCATCGGTCAGACGGCCACCTTCCCCACCGCTCCTTCTTTGACTGGCCGAAGCCTCAGCAACTCGTTGTCCAGGACCAGGAGTTTGTAACCTCCCAGTCTCTGGGAACGCGTTGCACAGACCTTTCTGCAAGGCCTCCCGGAGTTGTCTCATCCTCTGCTCCCTCTGCGACGGTAACATAAGGTCCGCAACCTTACCCTTGTACCGTGGATCAAGGAGAGTGGCCAGCCAGTAATGGTCCCTCTCCTTGATCCGAAGAATACGAGGATCCTTCCGCAGACTTTGCAGGATCAGGGAGGCCATGCAGCGTAGGTTTGCTGAGGCATTCGCTCCGGAGTCCTCTGGGTCACTAAGGACGACATGATCCGCAGCCACCTCCTCCCAGCCACGTACAAGTCCACTGGTTTCTTGGGACTGTAAATCATCCCTAAAAGACTGCTGCTGATGATGCTGAGTGCCAGCCTCCACCTCCATGCTGACACAATCCTCCTCCTCCTCCTCCTCCTCCTCCTCCTCTTCCTGTGCGATGGGTGGGACAGAAGGAACACTGTCTGGGTAAAGGGGGCCTTGAGAGGCAAGGAAGTCCTCCTCTTCCTGCCTCTGTTCTGCCTCAAGTGCCCTGTCCATTATTCCACGCAGCGTGTGCTCCAACAGGTGGACAAGAGGTACAGTGTCACTGATGCATGCACTGTCACTGCTCACCATCCTCGTGGCCTCCTCAAATGGTGCCAGGACAGTGCATGCATCCCTGATCATGCCCCACTGGCGTGGAGAAAAAAAACCAAGCTCCCCTGACCCTGTCCTGGTGCCGTAGTCGCACAGGTACTCATTGATGGCCCTCTGCTGCGTGTGCAGCCGCTGCAGCATGGCCAACGTTGAGTTCCACCTGGTGGGCATGTCACATATAAGGCGGTTCTTGGGCAGGTTCAACTCCTTTTGCAGCTCAGCCAGGCGAGCACTGGCATTATAAGATCTGCAGAAATGCACACAGACTTTCCTGGCCTGCCTCAGGACATCCTGTAAGCCCGGGTACCTGCCCAAGAACCGCTGCACCACCAGGTTAAGGACGTGAGCCACACAGGGCACATGGGTCAGTTGTCCCTGTCGGAGGGCGGAGAGGAGGTTGGTGCCATTGTCGCAAACCACCATTCCTGGCTTAAAGGAGTTGTAAAGGTACATTTTTTATTTTCTAAATAGGTTCCTTTAAGCTAGTGCATTGTTGGTTCACTTACCTTTTCCTTAGATTTCCCTTCTAAATATTTTTTTTCTTTGTTTTCTTTGTCTGAATTTCTCACTTCCTGTTTATCCTCAGTAAGCTGTTCAGTAAGCTGTTCTGGATGACTCCACACCACTCGGATGATGGTGTGGAGTTCAGTGAGGAGAAACAGGAAGTGAGAAATTCTGACAAAGAAAACAAACCTTTAGAAGGTAAATGAAAGGAAAAGGTAAGTGAAGCAACAATGCACTAGCTTAAAGGAACCTATTTAGAAAATAAAAAATGTACCTTTACAACTCCTTTAAGCTGGCGTGGCGTCAACCACCTCTCGGCCTGGCCCTGCAGAGCAGACAGGACCTCTGCCCCAGTGTGGCTTCTGTCCCCCAAACACACCAGCGCAAGCACGGCATGGCATCTTTTTGCCTGCGTACTTGCGTAGCCCCTTGAACGCCTACGGAGCACCGCTGGTTCCGAGGACAAACCACAGGAAGAGGCCATGGAGGAAGAAGAAGAGGAGGGGGTGGAGGAGAGAGGTGTGTCACAACCAGTAGTAGTATTTTGGAGGCGTGGCGGTGGAACAACCTCCAACACTACTGCACCTTGTCCTGCATCCTTCCCAGCTGCCAAAAGAGTGACCCAATGGGCCGTGAAAGAAAGGTAACGTCCCTGTCCATGCCTGCTGGACCATGAGTCAGCGGTAATATGCACCTTACCGCTGACCGCCCTGTCCAGCGAGGCCAAGACATTGCCTTCCACATGCCGGTAGAGAGCCGGAATAGCCTTCCGTGAGAAAAAGTGGCGTTTGGGAACCTGCCACTGAGGAACCGCACATTGCACAAACTCACGAAGGGGGCCGAGTCTACCAACTGAAAAGGCAGCAGTTGAAGCGCTAGCAATTTAGCCAAGCTAGCATTCAACCGCTGGGCATGTGGATGGCTGGGAGTGAACTTCTTTCGACGGTCCAGCAGCTGGGGCAGGGAAATTTGCCTGCTAGAATCGGACGTCGGTGTACTGCTAGCAGAGTGGCCGCAAGTACTTGGCTGTGACACACCTAATTCTACACCTTCATTCCTCTCAGTGCATGTTTCAGAGAGGACTGAAGTTATAGTGGGGTTGGAGATCCCAGCTGATGCGGTGCAAGGAGAGGTCCGCTTTGTTCTTTGGTGTGGGTCTTTGAGGTAGGCTTGCCAACGAGCTGCATGGCAGGTCAACATATGTCTGGTCAGGCATGTGGTACCCAAGCGGCTGATGTTTTGGCCACGCGATATACGCTTGAGACATATGTTGCAAACAGCAGCTGTGCGATCTGATGCACTAGCCTCAAAAAAGGCCCACACCAAAGAACTTTTTGAATGACGGGCAGAGGCAGCGCCCTGCACAGGCGGAGCTCTGCGGTGTGATTCCGTCGGTGTACTGCCCTTACGCTGGCCACCAAAGGGCATCCTGCCTCGTTGGAGATGTGCCTCCTCCTCATCCTCCTCCTCCTCCTCTCTCCTATTAGGCACCCACGTGGAGTCAGTGACCTCATCATCCCCTCCCTCCTCATCACTGGAGCCAATTTGGCAGTATGCTGCAGCTGCTGGAACATGACTGCCAGATTGGTGTCCTTCTTGAGCATACCCTCTGTCTGCTCTCACGCTACTGCCTTCCTCTAGCTGGGTTTCATCATCAGACCCTTCGAAACGCTGGGCATCCTCCTGGAGCATGTACCCAACACTGTGCTCAAACAGTTCGGGGGACTCCTCAGGAGGAGGACATGGTGGGTCTAGGGAAGGAGTGACTGATGATGAGTCTGACATTGATACCAGGGAAGAGGACGCTTTGACAGCTGCTTTTCCAGTACCCTGAGCCTGGGTGAGAGAGGATGAGGAGGAGGAGGGGGGCTTGGTCATCCACTCTACCAAGTCTTCGGCATGATGTGGCTCAACATGTCCAGCTGCCGAAAAGAAGGACAAGCGTGTCCCATGGCCATGTGCTGATGACAATGCACCGCGTCCACGACCAGCACTGTTGCCCCCAGACACAGAGCCTGCTTGCCCTCTTTTATTGCCTCCTGACTGTCTGCCTCTCCTTGTTTGCCTTCCAGACATTCTAATAGATCGCCTGCAGGGAGATGGGAAAAAATCAATAAGGGCTACCTTCAGGTGTCCTTCTCTGTCCCTTTACTTAAGGATTTCTAAATATGGTTGAGGATGATTGCTTTTGCACAGAATAGCACAACGACAATTTCCCTGACTGTGCAAAAAAACAAGGATTTCAAAGATGGTTGATGAGGAATGCTTTAGCACACTATAGCACAAGGAGAATTCCCTCACTGTCCTTCCCTGTCCCTAGAAACAAGGATTCGCACAGTAAAAGACACTGACACTCTCCCTACCTATAGTTTTCTGTCCCTAGAAAAAATGTTTTTTTAAAGCACACTATAGCACAAGGAGAATTCCCTCACTGTCCTTCCCTGTCCCTAGAAACAAGGATTCGCACAGTAAAAGACACTGACACTCTCCCTACCTATAGTTTTCTGTCCCTAGAAAAAATGTTTTTTTAAAGCACACTATAGCACAAGGAGAATTTCACTCACTTTCCTTCTTTGTCCCTAGAAACAAGGTTTATCACAGTGAAAGAAACTGACACTCTTCCTTCCTATAGTTTTCTGTCCCTAGAAAAAAATGTTTTTTTAAAGCACACTATAGCACAAGGAGAATTCCCTCACTGTCCTTCCCTGTCCCTAGAAACAAGGATTCGCACAGTAAAACACACTGACACTCTCCCTACCTATAGTTTTCTGTCCCTAGAAAAAATGTTTTTTTAAAGCACACTATAGCACAAGGAGAATTCCCTCACTGTCCTTCCCTGTCCCTAGAAACAAGGATTCGCACAGTAAAAGACACTGACACTCTCCCTACCTATAGTTTTCTGTCCCTAGAAAAAATGTTTTTTTAAAGCACACTATAGCACAAGGAGAATTTCACTCACTTTCCTTCTTTGTCCCTAGAAACAAGGTTTATCACAGTGAAAGAAACTGACACTCTTCCTTCCTATAGTTTTCTGTCCCTAGAAAAAAATGTTTTTTTAAAGCACACTATAGCACAAGGAGAATTCCCTCACTGTCCTTCCCTGTCCCTAGAAACAAGGATTCGCACAGTAAAACACACTGACACTCTCCCTACCTATAGTTTTCTGTCCCTAGAAAAAATGTTTTTTTAAAGCACACTATAGCACAAGGAGAATTCCCTCACTGTCCTTCCCTGTCCCCAGAAACAAGGATTCGCACAGTAAAAGACACTGACACTCTCCCTACCTATAGTTTTCTGTCCCTAGAAAAAATGTTTTTTTAAAGCACACTATAGCACAAGGAGAATTCCCTCACTGTCCTTCCCTGTCCCTAGAAACAAGGATTCGCACAGTAAAAGACACTGACACTCTCCCTACCTATAGTTTTCTGTCCCTAGAAAAAATGTTTTTTTAAAGCACACTATAGCACAAGGAGAATTTCACTCACTTTCCTTCTTTGTCCCTAGAAACAAGGTTTATCACAGTGAAAGAAACTGACACTCTTCCTTCCTATAGTTTTCTGTCCCTAGAAAAAAATGTTTTTTTAAAGCACACTATAGCACAAGGAGAATTCCCTCACTGTCCTTCCCTGTCCCTAGAAACAAGGATTCGCACAGTAAAACACACTGACACTCTCCCTACCTATAGTTTTCTGTCCCTAGAAAAAATGTTTTTTTAAAGCACACTATAGCACAAGGAGAATTCCCTCACTGTCCTTCCCTGTCCCTAGAAACAAGGATTCGCACAGTAAAAGACACTGACACTCTCCCTACCTATAGTTTTCTGTCCCTAGAAAAAATGTTTTTTTAAAGCACACTATAGCACAAGGAGAATTTCACTCACTTTCCTTCTTTGTCCCTAGAAACAAGGTTTATCACAGTGAAAGAAACTGACACTCTTCCTTCCTATAGTTTTCTGTCCCTAGAAAAAAATGTTTTTTTAAAGCACACTATAGCACAAGGAGAATTCCCTCACTGTCCTTCCCTGTCCCTAGAAACAAGGATTCGCACAGTAAAACACACTGACACTCTCCCTACCTATAGTTTTCTGTCCCTAGAAAAAATGTTTTTTTAAAGCACACTATAGCACAAGGAGAATTCCCTCACTGTCCTTCCCTGTCCCTAGAAACAAGGATTCGCACAGTAAAAGACACTGACACTCTCCCTACCTATAGTTTTCTGTCCCTAGAAAAAATGTTTTTTTAAAGCACACTATAGCACAAGGAGAATTTCACTCACTTTCCTTCTTTGTCCCTAGAAACAAGGTTTATCACAGTGAAAGAAACTGACACTCTTCCTTCCTATAGTTTTCTGTCCCTAGAAAAAAATGTTTTTTTAAAGCACACTATAGCACAAGAAGAATTCCCTCACTGTCCTTCCCTGTCCCTAGAAACAAGGATTTGCACAGTAAAACACACTGACACTCTCCCTACCTATAGTTTTCTGTCCCTAGAAAAAATGTTTTTTTAAAGCACACTATAGCACAAGGAGAATTCCCTCACTGTCCTTCCCTGTCCCTAGAAACAAGGATTCGCACAGTAAAAGACACTGACACTCTCCCTACCTATAGTTTTCTGTCCCTAGAAAAAATGTTTTTTTAAAGCACACTATAGCACAAGGAGAATTTCACTCACTTTCCTTCTTTGTCCCTAGAAACAAGGTTTATCACAGTGAAAGAAACTGACACTCTTCCTTCCTATAGTTTTCTGTCCCTAGAAAAAAATGTTTTTTTTAAAGCACACTATAGCACAAGGATTATTCCCTCACTGTCCTTCCCTGTCCCTAGAAACAAGGATTCGCACAGTAAAACACACTGACACTCTCCCTACCTATAGTTTTCTGTCCCTAGAAAAAATGTTTTTTTAAAGCACACTATAGCACAAGGAGAATTCCCTCACTGTCCTTCCCTGTCCCTAGAAACAAGGATTCGCACAGTAAAAGACACTGACACTCTCCCTACCTATAGTTTTCTGTCCCTAGAAAATTTTTTTTTTTTAAAGCACACTATAGCACAAGGAGAATTTCACTCACTTTCCTTCTTTGTCCCTAGAAACAAGGTTTATCACAGTGAAAGAAACTGACACTCTTCCTTCCTATAGTTTTCTGTCCCTAGAAAAAAATGTTTTTTTAAAGCACACTATAGCACAAGGAGAATTCCCTCACTGTCCTTCCCTGTCCCTAGAAACAAGGATTCGCACAGTAAAACACACTGACACTCTCCCTACCTATAGTTTTCTGTCCCTAGAAAAAATGTTTTTTTAAAGCACACTATAGCACAAGGAGAATTCCCTCACTGTCCTTCCCTGTCCCTAGAAACAAGGATTCGCACAGTAAAAGACACTGACACTCTCCCTACCTATAGTTTTCTGTCCCTAGAAAAAATGTTTTTTTAAAGCACACTATAGCACAAGGAGAATTTCACTCACTTTCCTTCTTTGTCCCTAGAAACAAGGTTTATCACAGTGAAAGAAACTGACACTCTTCCTTCCTATAGTTTTCTGTCCCTAGAAAAAAATGTTTTTTTAAAGCACACTATAGCACAAGGAGAATTCCCTCACTGTCCTTCCCTGTCCCTAGAAACAAGGATTCGCACAGTAAAAGACACTGACACTCTCCCTACCTATAGTTTTCTGTCCCTAGAAAAAATGTTTTTTTAAAGCACACTATAGCACAAGGAGAATTTCACTCACTTTCCTTCTTTGTCCCTAGAAACAAGGTTTATCACAGTGAAAGAAACTGACACTCTTCCTTCCTATAGTTTTCTGTCCCTAGAAAAAAATGTTTTTTTAAAGCACACTATAGCACAAGGAGAATTCCCTCACTGTCCTTCCCTGTCCCTAGAAACAAGGATTCGCACAGTAAAACACACTGACACTCTCCCTACCTATAGTTTTCTGTCCCTAGAAAAAATGTTTTTTTAAAGCACACTATAGCACAAGGAGAATTCCCTCACTGTCCTTCCCTGTCCCTAGAAACAAGGATTCGCACAGTAAAAGACACTGACACTCTCCCTACCTATAGTTTTCTGTCCCTAGAAAAAATGTTTTTTTAAAGCACACTATAGCACAAGGAGAATTTCACTCACTTTCCTTCTTTGTCCCTAGAAACAAGGATTATCACAGTGAAAGAAACTGACACTCTCCCTACCTATAGTTTTCTGTCCCTAGAAAATTTTTTTTTTTAAAGCACACTATAGCACAAGGAGAATTTCACTCACTTTCCTTCTTTGTTCCTAGAAACAAGGATTATCACAGTGAAAGAAACTGACACTCTCCCTACCTATAGTTTTCTGTCCCTAGAAAAAATGTTTTTTTAAAGCACACTATAGCACAAGGAGAATTTCACTCACTTTCCTTCTTTGTCCCTAGAAACAAGGATTCGCACAGTAAAAGACACTGACACTCTCCCTACCTATAGTTTTCTGTCCCTAGAAAAAATGTTTTTTTAAAGCACACTATAGCACAAGGAGAATTTCACTCACTTTCCTTCTTTGTCCCTAGAAACAAGGTTTATCACAGTGAAAGAAACTGACACTCTTCCTTCCTATAGTTTTCTGTCCCTAGAAAAAAATGTTTTTTTAAAGCACACTATAGCACAAGGAGAATTCCCTCACTGTCCTTCCCTGTCCCTAGAAACAAGGATTCGCACAGTAAAACACACTGACACTCTCCCTACCTATAGTTTTCTGTCCCTAGAAAAAATGTTTTTTTAAAGCACACTATAGCACAAGGAGAATTCCCTCACTGTCCTTCCCTGTCCCTAGAAACAAGGATTCGCACAGTAAAAGACACTGACACTCTCCCTACCTATAGTTTTCTGTCCCTAGAAAAAATGTTTTTTTAAAGCACACTATAGCACAAGGAGAATTTCACTCACTTTCCTTCTTTGTCCCTAGAAACAAGGTTTATCACAGTGAAAGAAACTGACACTCTTCCTTCCTATAGTTTTCTGTCCCTAGAAAAAAATGTTTTTTTTAAAGCACACTATAGCACAAGGAGAATTCCCTCACTGTCCTTCCCTGTCCCTAGAAACAAGGATTCGCACAGTAAAACACACTGACACTCTCCCTACCTATAGTTTTCTGTCCCTAGAAAAAATGTTTTTTTAAAGCACACTATAGCACAAGGAGAATTCCCTCACTGTCCTTCCCTGTCCCTAGAAACAAGGATTCGCACAGTAAAAGACACTGACACTCTCCCTACCTATAGTTTTCTGTCCCTAGAAAAAATGTTTTTTTAAAGCACACTATAGCACAAGGAGAATTTCACTCACTTTCCTTCTTTGTCCCTAGAAACAAGGTTTATCACAGTGAAAGAAACTGACACTCTTCCTTCCTATAGTTTTCTGTCCCTAGAAAAAAATGTTTTTTTAAAGCACACTATAGCACAAGGAGAATTCCCTCACTGTCCTTCCCTGTCCCTAGAAACAAGGATTCGCACAGTAAAACACACTGACACTCTCCCTACCTATAGTTTTCTGTCCCTAGAAAAAATGTTTTTTTAAAGCACACTATAGCACAAGGAGAATTCCCTCACTGTCCTTCCCTGTCCCTAGAAACAAGGATTCGCACAGTAAAAGACACTGACACTCTCCCTACCTATAGTTTTCTGTCCCTAGAAAAAATGTTTTTTTAAAGCACACTATAGCACAAGGAGAATTTCACTCACTTTCCTTCTTTGTCCCTAGAAACAAGGTTTATCACAGTGAAAGAAACTGACACTCTTCCTTCCTATAGTTTTCTGTCCCTAGAAAAAAATGTTTTTTTAAAGCACACTATAGCACAAGGAGAATTCCCTCACTGTCCTTCCCTGTCCCTAGAAACAAGGATTCGCACAGTAAAAGACACTGACACTCTCCCTACCTATAGTTTTCTGTCCCTAGAAAAAATGTTTTTTTAAAGCACACTATAGCACAAGGAGAATTTCACTCACTTTCCTTCTTTGTCCCTAGAAACAAGGTTTATCACAGTGAAAGAAACTGACACTCTTCCTTCCTATAGTTTTCTGTCCCTAGAAAAAAATGTTTTTTTAAAGCACACTATAGCACAAGGAGAATTCCCTCACTGTCCTTCCCTGTCCCTAGAAACAAGGATTCACACAGTAAAACACACTGACACTCTCCCTACCTATAGTTTTCTGTCCCTAGAAAAAATGTTTTTTTAAAGCACACTATAGCACAAGGAGAATTCCCTCACTGTCCTTCCCTGTCCCTAGAAACAAGGATTCGCACAGTAAAAGACACTGATACTCTCCCTACCTATAGTTTTCTGTCCCTAGAAAAAATGTTTTTTTAAAGCACACTATAGCACAAGGAGAATTTCACTCACTTTCCTTCTTTGTCCCTAGAAACAAGGATTATCACAGTGAAAGAAACTGACACTCTCCCTACCTATAGTTTTCTGTCCCTAGAAATTTTTTTTTTTTAAAGCACACTATAGCACAAGGAGAATTTCACTCACTTTCCTTCTTTGTTCCTAGAAACAAGGATTATCACAGTGAAAGAAACTGACACTCTCCCTACCTATAGTTTTCTGTCCCTAGAAAAAATGTTTTTTTAAAGCACACTATAGCACAAGGAGAATTTCACTCACTTTCCTTCTTTGTCCCTAGAAACAAGGTTTATCACAGTGAAAGAAACTGACACTCTTCCTTCCTATAGTTTTCTGTCCCTAGAAAAAAATGTTTTTTTAAAGCACACTATAGCACAAGGAGAATTCCCTCACTGTCCTTCCCTGTCCCTAGAAACAAGGATTCGCACAGTAAAACACACTGACACTCTCCCTACCTATAGTTTTCTGTCCCTAGAAAAAATGTTTTTTTAAAGCACACTATAGCACAAGGAGAATTCCCTCACTGTCCTTCCCTGTCCCTAGAAACAAGGATTCGCACAGTAAAAGACACTGACACTCTCCCTACCTATAGTTTTCTGTCCCTAGAAAAAATGTTTTTTTAAAGCACACTATAGCACAAGGAGAATTTCACTCACTTTCCTTCTTTGTCCCTAGAAACAAGGTTTATCACAGTGAAAGAAACTGACACTCTTCCTTCCTATAGTTTTCTGTCCCTAGAAAAAAATGTTTTTTTAAAGCACACTATAGCACAAGGAGAATTCCTCTCACTGTCCTTCCCTGTCCCTAGAAACAAGGATTCGCACAGTAAAACACACTGACACTCTCCCTACCTATAGTTTTCTGTCCCTAGAAAAAATGTTTTTTTAAAGCACACTATAGCACAAGGAGAATTCCCTCACTGTCCTTCCCTGTCCCTTGAAACAAGGATTCGCACAGTAAAACACACTGACACTCTCCCTACCTATAGTTTTCTGTCCCTAGAAAAAATGTTTTTTTAAAGCACACTATAGCACAAGGAGAATTCCCTCACTGTCCTTCCCTGTCCCTAGAAACAAGGATTCGCACAGTAAAAGACACTGACACTCTCCCTACCTATAGTTTTCTGTCCCTAGAAAAAATGTTTTTTTAAAGCACACTATAGCACAAGGAGAATTTCACTCACTTTCCTTCTTTGTCCCTAGAAACAAGGTTTATCACAGTGAAAGAAACTGACACTCTTCCTTCCTATAGTTTTCTGTCCCTAGAAAAAAATGTTTTTTTAAAGCACACTATAGCACAAGGAGAATTCCCTCACTGTCCTTCCCTGTCCCTAGAAACAAGGATTCGCACAGTAAAACACACTGACACTCTCCCTACCTATAGTTTTCTGTCCCTAGAAAAAATGTTTTTTTAAAGCACACTATAGCACAAGGAGAATTCCCTCACTGTCCTTCCCTGTCCCTAGAAACAAGGATTCGCACAGTAAAAGACACTGACACTCTCCCTACCTATAGTTTTCTGTCCCTAGAAAAAATGTTTTTTTAAAGCACACTATAGCACAAGGAGAATTTCACTCACTTTCCTTCTTTGTCCCTAGAAACAAGGTTTATCACAGTGAAAGAAACTGACACTCTTCCTTCCTATAGTTTTCTGTCCCTAGAAAAAAATGTTTTTTTAAAGCACACTATAGCACAAGGAGAATTCCCTCACTGTCCTTCCCTGTCCCTAGAAACAAGGATTCGCACAGTAAAAGACACTGACACTCTCCCTACCTATAGTTTTCTGTCCCTAGAAAAAATGTTTTTTTAAAGCACACTATAGCACAAGGAGAATTTCACTCACTTTCCTTCTTTGTCCCTAGAAACAAGGTTTATCACAGTGAAAGAAACTGACACTCTTCCTTCCTATAGTTTTCTGTCCCTAGAAAAAAATGTTTTTTTAAAGCACACTATAGCACAAGGAGAATTCCCTCACTGTCCTTCCCTGTCCCTAGAAACAAGGATTCACACAGTAAAACACACTGACACTCTCCCTACCTATAGTTTTCTGTCCCTAGAAAAAATGTTTTTTTAAAGCACACTATAGCACAAGGAGAATTCCCTCACTGTCCTTCCCTGTCCCTAGAAACAAGGATTCGCACAGTAAAAGACACTGATACTCTCCCTACCTATAGTTTTCTGTCCCTAGAAAAAATGTTTTTTTAAAGCACACTATAGCACAAGGAGAATTTCACTCACTTTCCTTCTTTGTCCCTAGAAACAAGGATTATCACAGTGAAAGAAACTGACACTCTCCCTACCTATAGTTTTCTGTCCCTAGAAAATTTTTTTTTTTAAAGCACACTATAGCACAAGGAGAATTTCACTCACTTTCCTTCTTTGTTCCTAGAAACAAGGATTATCACAGTGAAAGAAACTGACACTCTCCCTACCTATAGTTTTCTGTCCCTAGAAAAAATGTTTTTTTAAAGCACACTATAGCACAAGGAGAATTTCACTCACTTTCCTTCTTTGTCCCTAGAAACAAGGATTCGCACAGTAAAAGACACTGACACTCTCCCTACCTATAGTTTTCTGTCCCTAGAAAAAATGTTTTTTTAAAGCACACTATAGCACAAGGAGAATTTCACTCACTTTCCTTCTTTGTCCCTAGAAACAAGGTTTATCACAGTGAAAGAAACTGACACTCTTCCTTCCTATAGTTTTCTGTCCCTAGAAAAAAATGTTTTTTTAAAGCACACTATAGCACAAGGAGAATTCCCTCACTGTCCTTCCCTGTCCCTAGAAACAAGGATTCGCACAGTAAAACACACTGACACTCTCCCTACCTATAGTTTTCTGTCCCTAGAAAAAATGTTTTTTTAAAGCACACTATAGCACAAGGAGAATTCCCTCACTGTCCTTCCCTGTCCCTAGAAACAAGGATTCGCACAGTAAAAGACACTGACACTCTCCCTACCTATAGTTTTCTGTCCCTAGAAAAAATGTTTTTTTAAAGCACACTATAGCACAAGGAGAATTTCACTCACTTTCCTTCTTTGTCCCTAGAAACAAGGTTTATCACAGTGAAAGAAACTGACACTCTTCCTTCCTATAGTTTTCTGTCCCTAGAAAAAAATGTTTTTTTAAAGCACACTATAGCACAAGGAGAATTCCTCTCACTGTCCTTCCCTGTCCCTAGAAACAAGGATTCGCACAGTAAAACACACTGACACTCTCCCTACCTATAGTTTTCTGTCCCTAGAAAAAATGTTTTTTTAAAGCACACTATAGCACAAGGAGAATTCCCTCACTGTCCTTCCCTGTCCCTAGAAACAAGGATTCGCACAGTAAAAGACACTGACACTCTCCCTACCTATAGTTTTCTGTCCCTAGAAAAAATGTTTTTTTAAAGCACACTATAGCACAAGGAGAATTTCACTCACTTTCCTTCTTTGTCCCTAGAAACAAGGATTATCACAGTGAAAGAAACTGACACTCTCCCTACCTATAGTTTTCTGTCCCTAGAAAAAATGTTTTTTTAAAGCACACTATAGCACAAGGAGAATTTCACTCACTTTCCTTCTTTGTCCCTAGAAACAAGGATTATCACAGTGAAAGAAACTGACACTCTCCCTACCTATAGTTTTCTGTCCCTAGAAAAAATGTTTTTTTAAAGCACACTATAGCACAAGGAGAATTCCCTCACTGTCCTTCCCTGTCCCTAGAAACAAGGATTCGCACAGTAAAACACACTGACACTCTCCCTACCTATCCTTCTCTTTCCCTAAACTAAAGGAATCCAGGTTAAGCAAGAAAAAAATAAATGTCACTGTCCCTGCCTATGTTTCTCTTTCCCTGCTCCGGAACACACTACACTAGGCCGCCGTGCTGGCGGCCTTTTATAGTGTGGGGCGTGTACTAAACACCCTCAGCAATAATTGGCCACAGGCATCCTGCCTGTGGCCAATCATTGCTCTCCTCGCTGCCGGCGCTGTGATTGGCCAAGGATGCGGGGTCACAGTGCATGCTTGGCCAATCACAGCGCCTGGATGACACTGCGATGGCGTAGTGCATTGTGGGCCGTTCGCGTCACTCGAATTTGGCGCGAACGGCCCAAATCGTTCGATCTTCGTCGAACGATCGAACAGCCGATGTTCGAGTCGAACGTATGTTCGACTCGAACACGAAGCTCATCCCTAGTCCTGAGGAGAGGTCTTGGATCGCTGCATCTGAGGTCTTTGCACCTCGTCTGTTAAAAGGAGTTTCATCTGAAGTTTCCCTCCAAACCTGGGCCCAGGCGGGGAAGGGGGAGGCCTCGTAAGAGGGAGGGTACTGTCATGGATATGCATTAATGTATGTCTGCCATCTTACCTTTCCTCCTCTTGTGTTCATCTTAGAGACCAGACCCCCTTCACCTAGCTTCCTTTATAATCTCCTCCCAGCCAGACTCCACCCCAGGCCCTATCACAGAACACTATATTAACCTGTGCACTGCAAGCCTGCTTTGCTGATCAACGTGTTTGTTAGGCATTGTGTGTTTGGTTTCCTGCCTGCCGTGTGCTACGTCTGTCTCTCTGTTACGTTATTGGCTTGTCCCCGACTATCCCTGTCTGCTCGTGACCCTTGACCTTCGGCTTGTCTTTCGTTATCCTTGTCTGCTTGTGGCCCTTGACTTTCAGCTTGTTATTCGTTACTCTTATATCTTGTGCTGCTGCTTCCCCTCTTGTCCTCTTATCCTACGGGGCGTGAGCTAGGAGACTCTAGGGGCCGCGACCTGGACCCAGCCTGCAGCATAACATCCTCACCACTAGAGGCTCTGGAGAAGACCTGCTGGGTCTTAGACTCCGCGCCCTGGGGAATCTTGGCTCTAGCTTCCTATAGGATCCCGGTTGTGCTCCTCTGGTCCCGCTTTCCACAACCACCCAGTTTCCTATCCGCAGCAGTCAGCCATAGGGTTCACTACCTTGCGGTGCACTCCTGTCCCCCTACGGTGTGCATCTGTCACCTGGCCGTAGGTGACCTGACACATCTGCCTTGCACCCCTGGTGAAGCTATACTATACCTATACTACATGTATGTTAACTGGGACTGTTGTTAAGTGCAAAGATGCTCGTAAAAGGGCCCCTATGATAGCTGGCAGAGGAACATATGAAAGGACGGTCCCTCCCATAGTAATTATTCTGCAAGTCCTCTTTTCTTACCCTGCCCCCTCTGCTACTATTTCCATTTTCTTTAAGCAAGTGCATACCCAGTTGGTAAAGGATTAGCATTTCCATCATAAATGTGCCCTGGCAGTATACCCTGCTCAAAAAAATTAAAGAAACACTTTTGAATCAGAACTCCTGGGATATTGATCTGGTCAGTTAAGTAGCAGAGGGGGGGTGTATACAGAGGGGGTTGTTAATCAGTTTCAGCTGCTTTTCTGTTAATTGAAATTAAAACAACAGGTGCACTAGATGGGCAACAATGAGATGACATCCAAAATAGGAATGTTTTTTCAGGTGGCGGTGTCTGACATTTTTTTCCCTACTTAACTTTTCTGACTGTTTTTCACTAGTTTTGCATTTGGCTAGGCTCAGTGTCACTACTGGTAGCACGAGGCGATACGTGGACCCTATAAAGGTTGCACAGGCAGTCCAACTCCACCAGGATGGCAAATCAGTACGTTTCATTGCCAGAAGGTTTGCCGTGTCTCCCAGCACAGTCTCAAGAGCATGGAGGAGATTCCAGGAGACAGGCAGTTACTCCAGGAGAGCTGGACAGAGCCGTAGAAGGTCCTTAACCCATCAGCAGGACAGGTATTTGCTCCTTTGTGCAAGAAAGAACAGGATGAGCACTGCCAGAGCCCTACAAAATGACCTCCAGCAGGCCACTGGTGTGAATGTCTGACCAAACAAACAATCATAAACAGACTTCATGGGGGTGGCCTGAGGGCCTGACATCCTCTAGTGTGCTCTGTGCTCACTGCCAGACACTGTGGAGCTCGATTGGCATTTTCCACTGAACACCAGAATTGGCAGGTCCACCACTGGTGCCCCATGCTTTTCACAGAGGAGAGCAGGTTCACCCTGAGCATATGTGACAGACGTGAAAGGGTCTGGAGAAGTCGCGGATAACTTTATGCTGCCTGTAACATCGTTCAGCATGCCTGGTTTGGTGGTGGGTCAGTAATGGTCTGGGGAGACATATCCATGGAGGGACACACAGACCTCTACAGGCTACACAATAGCACTCTGACTGCCATTAAATATCGGGATGAAATCCTTGGACCCATTGTCAGACCCTACGCTGGTGCAGTGGGTGCTGGGTTCCTCATGCCCAGCCTCATGTGGCGACAGCATGCAGCCAGTTCCTGGAGGATGAAGAAATTGATACCATTGAATAGCCCCCATGGTCACCTGACCTAAAACCTCTGGGACATTTTGTTTCAGTCCATCCGGTGCCCCCAGGTTGCACCTCAGTCTGTTCAGGAGCTCAGTGATGCTCTTGTCCAGATTTGGGAGGAAATACCCCAGGACACCATCCGTCGTCTCATTAGGAGCATGCCCTGATTTTGTCAGGCATGCATACAAGCACTTGGGGGCCATACAAACTACTGGGACCATTTTGAGTTGTTGCAATGAAATTTCAGTAAAATGGACTACCTTGCTGCATAATTTTTTCACTTTGATTTTGGGGGTGTCTTTGAATTCAGCCCTCTGTAGGTGGATAATTTTAATTTCCATCAAAGGATGTGCCATCCTTTCATTCCTAACACATTACCCAGTCCATATCAGTATAGATATCCAGCATATCGTTTTGTTCTGAATCAAAATTCAGACACATTTTTCATTATTCGGAAATTCGGATGCATCCGAATTATAAAAGTAGCGAATTTAAACAAATCCGAAAAAACAATGCAATTCGAAAAAACCGAAAACAAAAATTTGATTCAAATTGAATTTGAATCGAATTTGAAAACGAATTAGAAAAAATAGAAATTAATTTTCTAAAAAATACAATAAAATAGAATATAAAACAATAAAAGCAATAGAATAAAAAAAGAATAACATTTAATAGAATGTAATAAAATAACATGACCGTCTTCTGAAATTCGAATAGTATAAATTCAAATTCGAGAATAGATTGGAAAATAATTCAAAATAATGGAAACGAAAATAGAAAAGAATAGAAAAATAATAGAACAGAATAGAATAAAATATAATATATATTATATTTTATTCTGTTCTGTTCTATTGTTTTTCTTTTCTATTCTATTCTAATCTTTTCTATTCGAATTTGAATTCATTCTATACGAAATTCGAATTTCTTATAGAATGAAATCTAATTTTAATAGAAAAGATTATAATAGATTAGTTTCGTATTAGAATTTAAAAAAATCTTGACCGAATTCAAAAAAAGTTTATCAAATTAAAAAAAAAACGACTGCATTCGAAAAAATTGGACCGCATTTGAAAAAAAATGACCAAATTAGAAAAAACTATCACATTCGAAAAAATTATACCGCATTTGAAAAAAAAATGACCAAATTCGAAAAAGTTAACTATATATAACCATTTTCCAAAATTCAAATTTCGTATTAGAATAGAAAATAATAGAAAAGAAAAAAAAAACAAGAACAATAGAACAGAATAGAATAAAATATAATATTCTATTTTGTTCTATTGTTTTTCTAGTCTATTCTTTTCTATTCAAATTCATTCTATACGAAATTCGAACTTCTGAAGCCATCTTCCGAAATTTGAATTTAGTATAGAATGAATTAGAATAGAAAAGAATAGCATTGTATATTTATATATATTGTGAGGGGGTTAACTCAGCAGCGGTGTGTGTGACCCCCTGGATGGGTTCACCACACAAAAACAGGCACAGCAGACAGTGGTAGGAGAAAACAAAAGGGTGTGGTTTTATTTGAACTATATACAGCCAAAAAAATACAGCAAAAACAAAAGAAACAGGAAAATAAATCCTGGTCAACTTGACCGCTCACTACACACGTTGGTGTCCCTAACTAACAACTGGGTACAGCCTTGTGCTATCCCAGTCCCTAGATCCCTGCTTTTAAAAGTTCTTAGCAATAACCACACAGGCTTTGGCTCACCGCACAGAGATCACACTCCCCAGACTATCCACACAGATCTGGTTCCAGGTTGGAGCATCTCCCTTAACATGCTGGGAGTTCTTGTAGAGGCCCTAATGAGCCCACTTACTTCAGCTGGGCTCATTAACTCTTCCCCTGCAAGACTCCCAGCACTCTCCCTAGTAGTATAAATCGGCATAAAGCCTGAATCTAGGACATATATACCTTCCATCCTGGATGCAACCTGGTGATTTTACCTGCCTGCTGTCACAATATATATATATATATATATTGTGACAGCAGGAAGGTAAAGTCACCTGGTTGCATCCAGGGGGGTAGATATATTTCGCCCAGATTCAGGCTTTACGCCGACTTATACAACTAGGTGGAGAGTTGTATAAGCCCAGCTAAGGCTAGTGGGCTCATGGATGACTCATACCTCTAGGGAGAGTGTGGGGCGTCGTGCAGACAGGGAGTTGATGAGACCAGCTGAAGCTTGTCAGCTCATTTAGGCCTCTATAAGAACTCCCAGCTTCATTAGATGTTAGCTCATGCCTGGACCCAGACCTGTGTGGACTGTCTAGGGAGAGTGAACCCCTGTGCGGTGAGACAAAGCCTGTGTGGCTATTTGCTTGGACATTTAAAACCAGGGACTTAGGGACTAGGACAGCACTAGGCTGATCCCAGTTGTTAGTTAGGAAACCTGTATGTTTAGTCAGAGGTCAAGTTGACCAGGATTTATTTTGTTTATGTTTCTTTTGGCTTTGCTGTGTTTTGTCACTGTAAATAGAAAATAAACCGCACCTTTTTTTGATTTTGAAAACCACAACCTCCGTTTGCTGGGCCTGTTTTTGTGTGGGGAGCCCATCCCGGGGGTCACACACACCCGCTGCCGAGCTAACCCCCTCACAGTTGGTGGAGAACCAGTGGCAGTTTTTTTTAAGCCAGCATGGAGGAGATACTGAAGCAGCTGGCTCTAGCAAATGCCAATCAACAGCAGACAAATGCAGGTTTGCAAAAGAGCCTTGCAGCTCATCAACAGAGCCTTGCAGCTCAACAACAGAACTTCGCAGCCCAGCAGCAAGCTCATCAACAGAGCCTTGCAGCCCAGCAGCAAGCTCACCAACAGAGTCTGGAAGCTCAGCAACAAGCCCAGCAGCAATCTGAGGCCCGCTTCATAGACCTGTTACAGAAGCAAGAGCAGAGACTACAACAAATGGAAGCAGTAATGCAGCAACGTCCGCAGACCAGTGAGGAAAGCCGTCCCACTAATACCGCGTCCTTTGGGGTGAGTCGTTTATTGACAAAAATGACTGGAGAGGATGATCCAGAGGTATTTTTGACCACATTTGAAAGGACTGCTGAAAGAGAAAAGTGGCCTGAGGAGCAGTGGGCTGGACTGGTGGCTCCTCTGTTAACTGGTGAATCGCAGAAGGCTTACTATGACCTAGAGCCTGACCAAGCAAAAGACTATGTGATGCTAAAAGCTGAGATATTGGCAAGGCTGGGTGTCACCCAGGCTGTCCGGGCTCAGCGTGTGCATAACTGGACTTTCCAGCTTGGAAAACCCCCCAGGTCTCAAATGTATGATCTCATTCACCTGAGCAGAAAGTGGCTACAGCCAGAGACTTTGTCCGCACCAAAGATTGTGGAACGTGTTGTAATGGATCGGTTTTTGAGAGCTCTTCCTACTGCCATCCAAAAGTGGGTAAGCCATGGAGACCCAGAGACGGCCGATGGTCTTGTGGATCGTGTGGAGAAATACTTGGCTACAGAGAACCTGACGGCCTCTTCCAGAGACACTCGGACTTTCCACCCTAAGACCAGACCATCCCCAGGGGCGGATAAGAGGATTCCAAGGGGTAAGGGTGGAGAGAGTGAGAGCTCTACCCAAAGTTTGGCGAGAACAGCCTGGGAAATCAGCGGCTCAAGAGGCGGCAAGAAGGATCGTTTGCTACCGCTGCCGGCAAGCGGGACATATTGCAGCCAATTGCCCGGTTGTGGAGGAACCCATGCAGTGTGACTTTCTGACGGGCAGACGTCAGTCGCTGTGTGCAACAGTCGCATGCACTGCCATTCGAGGAACTGAGAAACATTTATGCAAAATGTGTGTTAATGGTAGAAATGTTGTGGTATTGCTGGATTCAGGTAGCCTTGTGACCCTGATAAAGGCTAAGTTAGTTAAAACAGAGGTCTCTGGGAATAGCAAGGTAGCTGTTATTTGTGTGCATGGGGACACCCGAGAGTATCCAGTGACTACAGTGTGTTTCGAGACCCCCAAAGGTACCCTCTCTCATCCAGTGGGCTTAGTATCTCAGTTACCGTATGACGCCATTGTGGGAAGGGATTTTCCGAAGTTCTGGGAACTGTGGGATGATCCTGACAGGGCCGGCCCTACCATGGGACCCGATGGTACCCCGGTCCCAGGCGGCACTTTAAGGGGGGCGGCAAATTGCCGCCCGTCAGCCAGCGACATTCCGTGTCTCCTACTGATTTTCCTTTCCTGTGTCCCCGATTTTCCAGCCGCCATGTTTAGTGTCCGGCGCCCTGTGATTGGACGAATGGGGGTCATGTGCGGTGTGGGGCTGGCCTGTCAGCGATCGCTCTAGAAGTCCCGCCTCCGCACATGACCGCCATACGCCCAATCACAGTGCGCCGGGAAACACGAACATGGTGGCGGGAGACAAGCACTGGAAGTGTGAGCTGTCTTCGCCTCCGCCTGTCCCTCTGCTTTGTTACGGCGCGGTGGAGATGGGATCATGGAGGTGCAGGCGTGCAGCGTCTGACACCATGGAGCGGGCTGCGGGTGGATGGCGCTGGGGGGAAGTTGGGACGCCAAAGCAGTTCTGCACATCCAGTGCTGAGGTCCGGAGGAGAGTCCTGGTGAAGAGCAGACAATGGTAAGGAGGACTCAAAGGATGGATTCGCACCGAGCTGTGGGGAGGGGGTCGGGTGTGAGTACTGCAGGAAGTAGGACTCCTACTGTAGGAGTCAGGTGGGTCAGTGTAGGTGTAAGGTCGGTGGGTCAGTGTATGTGTCAGTCAGTGTAATAGTCAGTGTTGCTGTCAGGTCAGTGTAATGTGAGTAGTGCAGGATGTAGGAGTGAGGTAGGTGTCAGGTAGGTCAGTGTAGGTGTCAGGTAGGTCAGTGTAGGGGTCAGTGTAATGGTCATGTAGGTCAGGTGGGTCAGTGTAATGTGAGTAGTTCAGGAAGTAGGGGTCAGTGTAGGGGTCAGGGTAGGGGTCAGTGTAGGGGTCAGGGTAATGGTCATGTGGGTCAGTGTAATGTGAGTAGTGCAGGAAGTAGGAGTCAGGTGGGTCAGTGTAATGTGAGTAGTTCAGGAAGTAGGGGTCAGTGTAGGGGTCAGTGTAGGGGTCAGGGTAGGGGTCAGGGTAGGGGTCAGTGTAGGGGTCAGGGTAATGGTCATGTGGGTCAGTGTAATGTGAGTAGTGCAGGAAGTAGGAGTCAGGTGGGTCAGTGTAATGTGAGTAGGGTAGGGGTCAGGGTAGGGGTCAGGGTAGGGGTCAGTGTAGGGGTCAGTGTAGGGGTCAGAGTAATGGTCATGTAGGTCAGGTGGGTCAGTGTAATGTGAGTAGTGCAGGAAGTAGGGGTCAGTGTAGGGGTCAGGGTAGGGGTCAGTGTAGGGGTCAGGGTAATGGTCATGTGGGTCAGTGTAATGTGAGTAGTGCAGGAAGTAGGAGTCAGGTGGGTCAGTGTAATGTGAGTAGGGTAGGGGTCAGGGTAGGGGTCAGGGTAGGGGTCAGGGTAATGGTCATGTAGGTCAGGTGGGTCAGTGTAATGTGAGTAGTGCAGGAAGTAGGAGTCAGGTGGATCAGTGCATGTGTCACGTAGGTGTGTCAGGGGGTCAGTGTAGGGGTCAGATAGGTCACATGTGTTCAAAAAATGTGCAGCGCTATGTGGTTAAAACCATGTGTGAAATAAATGTTAAACCTTGAAATGTGAAAAATTAATATATGAAAAATTAATTAAAAAGAAAACTAATGCAGAGTCCAAAAAGAACACAACATAGTCCGTGAAGAGTTAATTCCAAAAGCAAATCCATGAAGGGTTAAGGGCTGTAGCCAATAAAGAGACTAGGGTCTAGTGGAGCATAATAAAATAAAAATAAACATTTCTTGATCAGTTTAGGTCGATATGTATTCTTCTACATATGTTTGGTAAAAAAAATGCAATGTGTATATTGATTAGTTCGCGCAAAAGTTATACCGTCTACAAAATAGAGGATAGATTTATGGCATTTTTATTATTATTATTTTTTTTTTACTAGTGTAGCGGGGTCTGGTGATCTGCGATTTTTAGCTAGACTGTGACATTGCGGTGGACAGATTAGACACTTTTGACACTTTTTTGGGACCAGTGACATTTATACAGCGATCTGTGCTATAAAAATGCACTGATTAATGTGTAAATGTCACTGGCAGGAAAGGGGTTAAATGTGTTCCCTGGGAGGTGTTTCTAACTGGGGGGGATGGGACTGACTGTAGGAGGAGAGAGATCTCTGTTCCTAATCACTAGGAAGAGCAGATCTGTCTCTCCTCCCCTGTCAGAATAGGGATCTGTCTGTTTACATTAACAGATCCCCGTTCTGGCTCTCTGGAGCGATCGCGGCCACCAGCCACGCACAGGTCCTTTTATACTCCTTTACATGTATAGAGCCATGACAGGTCCACTTTAGTTATCATGATATAAAATAATGAATGTGGGGTATTTGGTGGGCGTGATTTTTTTTTGGGGGGGGGGGCAGCATTTAATTCTTGGTACCAGGCAGCACAATGTCTTGGGCCGGCACTGGATCCTGAGCCCCCCACTGGTGCCCCTATGTACCAGGAATGTGATAGCCAGAACTCCCCTGAGAGTGGTGAGGACTCTCCGGAATTTCCCTTATCAGTATTGGCAGGGGAGACTCAAGAAACTGGAGAGGAGCCCACCTCCTCAGACGAAAACCTACCGTCTGTGGAGTTTTCTGATCTTGAGGTTCACAGGGAAAACTTTGCCACAGAACAGTTGAAAGACCCCGCCCTAATAAAGGCACGGGAAAACGTAGTGAAAATAGATGGCGAGTTAGTGAACCCAGATAATACCTGCACTTACCCATACTTCAGCGTAGAGAAGGACCTACTGTATCGGGTGGCAAAAAGGGCAGAAGAAACCGTTGAGCAGCTTGTGGTGCCCAAACCTTACAGGAAGTTGGTGTTGGAGTTGGCCCATGGGCACATTCTTGGAGGTCATCTGGGGACAGAGAAAACCCGAGAGAGGGTATTACAGAGATTCTATTGGCCGGGGGTGATGAAGGACATAGAAAATTATTGTTCCTCCTGCCCTGTGTGTCAGAGGTCGGCCCCGATGCCACATTTCCGTAGCCCGCTGGTCCCTCTACCCATCATTGAGGTCCCGTTTGAGAGGATCGCCATGGATTTGGTAGGTCCTATAATCAAGTCCGCTAGGGGGCACCAGTACATATTAGTTATAATGGACTATGCCACCCGTTATCCAGAAGCGATCCCTCTCCGAAATACCTCGGCCAAAACCATAGCCAAAGAGCTATCTCTTGTGTTTAGCCGGGTGGGTATTTGTAAAGAACTGCTTACGGACCAAGGTACACCCTTTATGTCCCGGGTTATGAAGGAGCTGTGTAAATTGTTCAAAGTGACGCAATTACGTACATCTGTGTATCACCCCCAAACCGATGGGCTGGTTGAAAGATTCAACAAAACCCTAAAACAAATGTTGAAGAAAGTGGTGGATAGAGATGGAAAGGATTGGGACTGTCTACTTCCTTATCTGATGTTTGCTATTAGGGAGGTGCCCCAATCCTCTACGGGATTCTCCCCCTTTGAGTTACTGTATGGGAGACACCCAAGAGGGCTGTTGGATATTGCCAAGGAAACTTGGGAAAGTGAGAGTTCTCCCCACAGGAGTGTGATTGAGCATGTCGCCCTGATGCAAGACCGAATTGCACAGGTAATGCCCATTATGAAGGAACATTTGGCCCAAGCGCAGTTAGCACAGAAGAGAGTGTACAACCGTGGAGCCAAGACCCGTACCTTTTCCCCGGGGGATAGGATACTGGTACTTGTCCCTACGGTTGAAAGTAAATTCCTTGCCAAATGGCAAGGCCCCTACGAGATAATGGAAAAAGTGAGCGAAGTGAATTACAAGGTCAGACAACCAGGAAGGCGAAAGCCCGAACAGATCTATCACGTTAATCTGTTGAAAGCCTGGAGGGATAGAGAGTCCCTAGTCGCAGACACTTGGTCACCAGCTCAAACTGGTTGCATGATTCCTGAGGTTGGAATAGCAGCCACCTTGTCACAACCCCAACAACAGGAGGTTAAGGAGTTTGTGCTTCGCAACAAGGAGGTATTCTCTGAGCTGCCGGGACAAACATTTGGGGTAGAGCATGACATCATTACCCCGCCCGGTGAAAGGGTGAAGTTAAAACCCTATCGGATCCCAGAGGCCCGACGGGAGGCAATACGGGAGGAAGTACAGAAAATGCTGAACTTAGGGGTGATAGAGGAGTCCCAAAGTGATTGGTCTAGTCCCATTGTGTTGGTGCCTAAACCGGATGGGAGCTGGCGATTTTGTAACGATTTTCGTCAGTTGAACAAAGTTACAAAATTTGACACCTACCCCATGCCACGTATAGATGAGTTGATCGACCGACTGGGAACAGCCCGATACATGACGACTCTTGACCTCACAAAAGGGTATTGGCAAATCCCCCTGGCCAAATTGGCCAAAGAGAAAACCGCATTTGTAACCCCAGACGGGGCGTTCCAATATAAAAGAATGCCGTTCGGGTTACAGAATGCGCCGGCCACATTCCAGCGGAAAATGGACCAGATGCTGAGGCCCCATCGGAAGTATGCTGCGGCTTACCTGGATGACGTAATTGTCCATAGCACAGATTGGGCCTCACATCTGCCAAAAGTGCAAGCAGTCCTGGACTCTGTTCGGGAAGCGGGGTTTACGGCTAACCCCAAGAAGTGTACCATTGGGCAGGAGGAGGCCAAATATCTTGGGTACACCATTGGGAGGGGAGTAATAAAACCCCAACTCAACAAAGTCGAGGCCATCCAGAGTTGGCCACGTCCCAACAGCAAGAAGCAGGTACGAGCCTTTCTGGGAATCGCTGGGTATTATCGGCGATTCATTCCCCACTTTGCTTCTAAGGCTGTGCCCCTAACCAACCTAACGAAGGGGAAAGGGTCGGTCATGATTAAATGGACCCCCGAGGCTGAGGCAGCATTCCAATTCTTGAAACAAGCCTTATGTAGCCAGCCAGTGTTGTACTCACCCGACTTCTCTAAAGACTTTGTCGTACAAAGTGATGCATCAGATGTGGGGTTAGGAGCAGTATTGTCCCAGGTCTGGAACGGGGAAGAGCACCCAGTCATTTACCTCAGCAGGAAGTTGAAGTCCCATGAGGTAAATTACGCCACCGTTGAAAAGGAGTGTTTAGCGGTGAAGTGGGCTCTAGATTCCCTTCGGTACTGCCTGCTAGGTAGGCACTTTGACATGGTTACGGATCACGCTCCGTTAAAGTGGATGGCTCAAAACAAGGAAACAAATAGAAGAGTGAATAGGTGGTTCCTGGCCCTCCAGGAATTCAACTTCACAGTAAAGCATCGCCCTGGCGTTCAAATGGGGAATGTGGATGCTTTGTCTCGAGTACATGAATGCCTGATTGCTGGTGTTCCAACCCCGAGGTTAAAACAAGAGGGGGGGGGGTATGTGACAGCAGGAAGGTAAAGTCACCTGGTTGCATCCAGGGGGGTAGATATATTTCGCCCAGATTCAGGCTTTACGCCGACTTATACAACTAGGTGGAGAGTTGTATAAGCCCAGCTAAGGCTAGTGGGCTCATGGATGACTCATACCTCTAGGGAGAGTGTGGGGCGTCGTGCAGACAGGGAGTTGATGAGACCAGCTGAAGCTTGTCAGCTCATTTAGGCCTCTATAAGAACTCCCAGCTTCATTAGATGTTAGCTCATGCCTGGACCCAGACCTGTGTGGACTGTCTAGGGAGAGTGAACCCCTGTGCGGTGAGACAAAGCCTGTGTGGCTATTTGCTTGGACATTTAAAACCAGGGACTTAGGGACTAGGACAGCACTAGGCTGATCCCAGTTGTTAGTTAGGAAACCTGTATGTTTAGTCAGAGGTCAAGTTGACCAGGATTTATTTTGTTTATGTTTCTTTTGGCTTTGCTGTGTTTTGTCACTGTAAATAGAAAATAAACCGCACCTTTTTTTGATTTTGAAAACCACAACCTCCGTTTGCTGGGCCTGTTTTTGTGTGGGGAGCCCATCCCGGGGGTCACACACACCCTCTGCCGAGCTAACCCCCTCACAATATATATATATATATATATATATATATATATATATAATTTATTCTGTTCTATTGTTTTTCTATTCTATTCTAATCTTTTCTATTCAAATTCGAATACATTCTATACAAAATTTTGGTAGCTGGTTTCTCAAGCACCTCAGGTGTAGCTGCCTGTGCCTGTAGTACCTGTACAGAAGATATTTGTTGCATTTCCAGCAGAAACATCTCTTTGGCCTGCCTGCCAGCATCTGCATTTGAGAAGAACCGATCTTTATACCTTGAAGAAGAAAAATACAAGACATTAGACAATGTCATGCAACCAAAGCAACAACTGTGGAAGCTTGCTGTGGGGTCACTGCTAGAAGGAAAGGTGACGGCGGGGGACATGGCAAAAACAGTTGTCTGGCCTGCTCTGTGCAAAACCACTACACAGAGGCAGAGCAGGCAAGTATGTTTGTCATGATCGATTTTGTTTTGTGTTTTTTATGAAGGTGAGATTTAGTGTTATCACTTGCATTCAAATTTTTTTTTTAATGCAAGCGATAACACTGTAAAATATCACCTTCATCCAAAAAACAAAAAACTAAATCATATCATCAATGAATATTCAAATAAAAACAATGCAAAATAGCAGCCAGCAATAAATAATTGATTACCTTGGATCGAGTAAGGTAGCGATGCAGTAAAGTGGATTTTGCTCCATGTCAGAGAACCGTTTCTGCAAAGCACCAAGCAATGTGTTCATCGTTTCAACACCGTGGTCCTCAACCACTTCTTTAGATAATAATCGCTGTAGCACAGTCACTGCAGGAATTACATCCGAGGCAAAAGAATCTGAACAACTCACATGCCGAGTCAACCCTTCAAAGGGAGCAAAGATGTTGATCATCTTTTCCATGAGATTCCACTGATTTGCAGTGATCGTTGCAGGCAGATCATGTTCTAACACATATACTCCAATGGCCCCTTTTTGCTCTATCAGAGACTGCAGCATGTAAAAAGTGCTATTCCAGCGAGTCTGAACTTCTTGTTGAAGTCTTTTAATGGGTTGACCAAGCTGGATCTGAATATCTTGCAGCCGAGAATATGCCAGGTTTGAATGTTTAAAGTGCCCAACTATTTCGCGCCCAACTCCCACAGCCTCCGTAATGCTGCGCTGTGATAAAAGCCCCTTTGAGACAACCAGCTGCAGTGTATGTGCCACACATGAAAGACTCTGAAGACCAGCATCTTGTACACCTTTTATCATATTTCTGCCATTATCACGGACTACCACATGGACAGAACTTTTGGGAATCGCCCAAGTGTCAAGAATTTCTTCTAGTATGCTTCTTATAGCTTGGCCTGTGTGAGAGCCTTGAAATTTCTTTGCGTGCAGCATACCTTGGTGCAGAGTGAACTTGGCATCAATCCACTGTGCAGTTAAGCTAATTACAGAAACGGGACTCACACTACTGCTCCAAAATGTCCGTGGTGAAACTGATAGCCTTTATGTCCTCCTGTAGCATGTTGGTAATGTGTTTTTTGACTGTGTTGTGTAATTGTGGCAACATGACGTCGGCTGGGAATTTTGTACTTTGGCTCCAAAAGATTCATAAGTCGCCGAAAACCCATATTGTCAACTATTGATAGTGGCTGATCAAGAACGATGAATTGGGTAACTACTTCAGATATTTTTTTAGCCCTTGGGTTATCCATGGAAATTTTTTCATGTCTGGCAAGGGTTTGCTGCAGTGTCAGCTGCTGAGTGCAAGAGCTAGTGACAGCTGTAAATTTGCCATGCTCAGTCTTGTGTTTCATTTTGAGGTGTTTTATGAGATTACTGGTATTATAAGAACTAAATTTTGAACCTCCTCTGGATATTTTGGCAGAACAGAACTTACAGTCTGCAATGCGTTTGTTGGTTTCATCAATTTAAAAAAACCTCCAGACAGCTGACATTTTTCTGGCAGTGGCATCCATTTGCATTGCACTTTAAGCCAGAGTAAGTCTCTCTACCTTAAGGGGGGAAAAAAATTAGGAAAGAATTTTGAGGCCAAATGTTTTGTTTTCTGATTTTTTTCACACATGACGACACCTACTATTTTTTTTAAATAATGAAGCTGCTCTCACCAGTGCTTGTTGTTTGTCCCTGCTGCATCCAGCATCCAGCATCTTGGTATGGCCAAGTAAACCAGCGGCGGGGATGATGAAATCCATGTGTCGGGTAAAACGGTCGGTATCTCTACAATACAAAAAGCAGAGGATGGTCTCAGAAAGGCACATGCAGGAAAATGTTAGGCAAGAGACAATGATGATTTATGCAACAGCAGCAGTCATCTGCCACCATGATGGACATGTTAGGCAGCAGAGACAATGTGGGACACTAAGTTATGTAACACAAACACAGGCCGGCCGCCATGCCAGACTGTGGACATGTTAGGCAAGAGAGAGACAATGTGGGACAAACTAAGTATAACATAGGCTGGCCGCCATGTTAGGCAAGAGAGAGAGAGACAGACAATGTGGGACAAAACTAACTTAAGTGTAACACAGTCCAGTCCGCCATGTTAGGCAAGTGAGAGAGAGAGACACAATGTGGGACAAACTAAAATGTAATGTATAACACAGGCCGGCCGCCATGTTAGGCAAGTGATGTCATGTAAGCTAGTAGTACTGTAGTGTACAGCAAATCACCGGCCGTGGGACAGTGGGGACACATAAGAAGAAAGCAAGCAAGTGAATAGAGAAGAGCACTCACCGGCCGCCATGTGGGGACATGGTGTAAGGAGGACGCTCGCCATGTGGGGCAGACGCCGCAGCAGCAAAACACATGTTCTGAGGGAAACAGCACTCACCGCCGTGTGGAGAGGCCGCAACCTTATCCGGTTCCCGACCTCCGCCCAAGCTATCGTCACTTCTGGTATCGGTGCATTTTCATGAGTACCGATACCCCCAAAAATGCCAAGTATCAGCACCGATACCGGTATCTGTGCATCCCTAAAAATGATATTTTCTTTTATTCTGTTCTATTGTTTTTCTAGTCTATTCTAATCTTTTCTATTCAAATTCAAATTCATTGTATACGAAATTCGAAATTTGGAAGATGGTTATACATATACATACATACATACATACATACATACATACATACATATGAGCAGTGGATATGTCAGTAGGGCAGAGGTTGGTGTCAGTAGGGCAGTGGACGGTGTAAGTCGTTTTTTTTATTATTTAACTTTTTTTTTTTTTAGGAGCCCCATTGGGGGGCTTTGGTGAAATATCAGCAGGAGGAATCTGCACCGCACAGGGTGATTAGTGTGTGCCCAGGCACCCCCGGCACACCCCCTGCACACACCTATGGTCACCATATAAACTTTGTGAACACCTTTGGGCTTGCTGTTAGACCGAAGGGGAGAGCTCGGAACTGCCAATGCTGTATCCCTCTGTTCGTAAGGACTGCAAATCTCAACAGGGACTGATGTCCCAGAGCGATTGGGACATGAAGGTAATCGACCCTTAAATCTATTGTAGCCATGAAGGCATCTTTCAACAGAAGTTTGCGTACGCTGCATATCATTTCTATATGGAAACTCTTTTGTCCCAGAAACTTGTTTAGTTTCCTGAGGTTTATTATCAGGCAAAATTTTCCTGATGGCTTCTAGATGACAAACACATGGGAGTAAAATCCCTGATAGAACGGTTCCAATGGTACAGGGACGATTAACTCCTGGCCCGTCAGATCCTGTAAGTTGTCTAGCAACCCTGCTGCCCCTAGAGGATCCTTGGGTGGATCTGTCAAAATAAAATTTTGAGGGGGAGAGAAGTTCCAAACGATAGCCCCATTAGGATCTGCAAGATATATGAGCTCTCTGAGATCCCCCCCCCACTGCGGGACAAAGTGAGAGTCTCCCCCTACCCTGGCGTCACTTGGGCTGCTTGTTGGAGTCTTTGGGCCTGGAAAAGAGCAGACCACCCTTCTGTCTATTCTTTCTATTCCCACACCTCCTGTTTGAGTCCTTTTTGGCCCTTGAATTGGCACTGGTTAAGCGGGGGCCCATGAAAAAACGTCCTGCCCTTCTTCTTGGCTTTGACCGTGAATTTCTTCCCCTTTTCCGCAGACAGTGAAATTACCTGATCTAGGCCAGGTCCAAAGAGCAGGGAACCCTCAAAGGGCAACCCACAGAGCCATGACCTGGATATATATGGTCCCCTTCCCACGACTTGACCCAGATGGTCGTTTTGCTGAATTGAGGAGGGCCGCTGACTTGGCCGTGGTCCTGACAGTTTCCACTGCCGCATCCGCCAGGTATGCCACAGCCTTACGCACAATCTCCAGAGAGTCTGTGACTTCCTTTGAACTATTCCCCCTAGTGACATGACTGGAAATTCTGTGCAGCCAAGCATCAACGTTCCTTGCTGCCACATTTGCATCCCACGCTCTTCACAGCAGTGTTTCAGACCTTCGGTCCTTTATGTTACCCGAAAACCTCAAAGGACAGATCAATTTTCTTTGAAACCTGTGAAAGGGCTGCATCCAATTTGGGGGGTCTTGAAGAATTTCTCCTCCTCCTCTTCCCCAAATGGAAATCTCCTTTTCCATGTCTTTTTTTAGGACCTTCCTCTCCGGGTCCTTCCATTCTCTCAAGATAACTTATTTGAGGGTCTGATGGACTGGAAAGACCTTTGACTGAGATCTACCCAGCCCCTTAAACATCTGATCCCGGGCTGACGCTTGAGATGGAGGTTCCGGGATGTCCTCCGAGGCATAAAATCACCCTGAGCAGCCCCTCTATGTCTTCCACGACAAAGAGATGTCTATTCTGCCTGGAACCCTCACTGTCCTGGCTATTCGACTCAGAATTTTCCCCCTCTAAGGAACTTCAGTTTGAATCCCCAGCTCCTCTACCACAGAGGTGAGAGAGGAGGGGGGTCTCTGGGAGGCTCTTGGGCTTCTGGCAGACATACCCTACTGAGAGGGGGTACCTTCCCTAGAAGGGTCTCCCTACTACTAGTGCTGGGCCCTTCTTTTGACGCAATCATGGTTTTCAGATACTTGAGCATAGCGAGCATCTCTGACTGTACCGAGAGGAAGTCCTTCATTACTACAGACGTTTTCTGGATGATCCTGTGGGAGTTTATTTTACAAAAACACACACCTTTCTGCTCTACGGGGGGGGGGGGTTAGGCTTAGACCTGTGGGCCCCTTGAGCAGATCCACAGGGTTCTGGAGAGATAAGACAGTACCTACAGTTAAACAAAAGACCGTACAAATCTCCTTTTCTCATAGCTCGGCCGCCAGAAATGACGCCTCACGGAAGGAGATCCAGTACAATCTTGCTCCACCCTGGAGTCTGGAACATGCTCTCTCCTCAGAGGGCTCTCACATCCCATTAACAGCAGAAGAGCCCCCACAGCCTCCTATCCTGGGTGGAAGGTAAGGGGGGGGATGTGTATCCACAGGAGAACCGAAAACACTTTCCCCGTACCCAGGAGGCTCCTCACCAGGGAGGACCCCCTGGGATGGGAATAAATCCTAGCTGGACCCACAGCCCTCCCCTGCTTTGGTGTCCAGTGCTCAGGGGGGAGACCTTCCGTTACCGAATTCAGGTCCAGATAAAAAATAAAAAAAAACAACAAATGTTTCGCTGCCAGGGAAACAAAATCAAGAACTGAGGTGCAGGGGGAAGGGAGGGGCCTTTTAACCTCATGTGTTGATTGCATTTCCTGTCAAGTGGACCAGTCATCTCTCAGGTGTGCCGTCCTGGAAGAGGACTTGGAAAAATTTACATTCCCAATCCTGCACTCCTCCAGTACTTAAATCAGTCCCTGCAGCCTTTTCTCTCCCATGCCGTCTAGGATCCTGACACCATCAAGACCAAAGCAGGGTTTATAGGCCTGCAATGGATGTGATGATGCAGAGGGAAAGTCCACCACTGGAACGTAGGAGAGCGCCATCTGCCGAGGGAGTGGAGGATCAGATAAGTAAAAGTGTTTTTCTTCTCTAGACAAAAACGAGCAATGAACCCTTGCAGTGCGGACACAGGCCCATTACAAAGAATAATTTTAAGGCTGAACTCCAGCTTTTGCTACACTTTACAAGTTGCCAAGCTGGCCCAAACAAATCATGTCCCTCTCTGGATGTGCGGTATAAACTGTATGTAGCTAAAGCAACATACAGCATACCACACTGTGTTCCAGGGTTGGAGCCGAGACTTCCTCTCTTATACCCGGAACATACTATAGTCTATTTAATCGGCACTCAGCCAATCAGAGAAAGCAACGTATTCTAGCATACAAAGCTTCCTCTGATTAGCTGAGTCAGAGTTTGTGACATCAGAGGTCCAGAGTCACTAACTCCTCCCAGGGAAGAGTCGTGACATCACTTCCAGTGTTGCAGGAGCCCAGGAAGAAGCGGTGAGGTGAGCCTGTGTATGATTTTCAGCTTTAGACAAGATGATGGCTATGCGAGTGGGCAATTTCTAGGTTTAAGAATATTTTTTTTTTATCTAAGCAATTTTACACGATGAGCCTTCTTTTTGCTCTGGGTCACTCCAGAGAAGCAGTCTTTCAAGCGCACTTGAAAAGATACAAAGGAACCAAAACACAGCAGTGTTTCCTTTCAGGATTATCAAAGGCCACTAAACTAAAGGCGGGATCGGACCCTGAAGGATCGTGTCCTAAGGTGAGCAGGCAATTCACCTGATGGTGGAGGTGGTGGTTTTAGATCACTGAATTTGATCACTAAGGCGGCACATAGTGACGCAAAGTGTCTGAGGATCCTAGACACAGTATGGGGCGATTTCACTTGGAATATTCACCACTTATCACCATTGTGTATTATATTTTTTTATGTAATTTTTATTTTGTATGTAAACGGCAGTGGTAGTTTGTACATATATAATACAAAAATTGATTTATGCACAAGTGGAATTAGCACACTATTTCCTTAATTGCTATATATTTATGTTAGTGTGAGATCCGTATAAATGGTGCAGCTGTTCTAAGTTTCAAATCAGTATTTTTGCATAGCAGCTCTAGCTTTAGTAATTCATACACAGTTATGCCGCGTACACATGGCCGTTTTTCTCGTCGAGAAAAACAGCATTTTTCCCATTCGACGAGAAAAACGATAGTCTGTGGGCTGTCTGTCGTTTTTTTCGACGAGAAAAACGGCATTAAAAACGACGAGAAAAATTAGAACATGTTCTAATTTTTCTCGTCGTTTTTTTCAACATGTTTTCCACGGCAGTGTTTCCCATAGGGAAACACTGCCGCGGAGCCCACAGACGGTCGTTTTTCTCGACAAGAGAAAAAACGATGTGAAAAACGACCGTGTGTGGGGAACAAGCCGTTCCCTCGTTTTTAATGACATTGTTCACAGCGTTTTTTTAACCGCCGTGAATAATGATCGTGTGTACGCGGCATTATACTAAAGTGTATGCCCTTGGAGGGCCATGTTTACCTGCACAGGTAGTCCCATTTTTGTCAGTTGGGATGCAATAGCTGCACAGGCATAGCCGCTGCTCCCAATCTGACATCCTTGTGGGTGTACACAACCCTGAATTCAGTGTGAACTCAGGTACATGCACCCGGACCTACATGGATGTCAAATTGTGAGCTCTGTTCGTGCAGTTGCTACATCCCAACTGACATCAATGGGACTGCACCAAACACCTGTTCATCCCTGTAAAGCTAAATACGCCCTCGCAGGGATGTATGCTGTGTATGCCCTGTCTGAACAAGGCCTTAGGCCCCTTTCACACAAGTAGACCGATCGGGTCTGCCTGTCCGTTTTTCAGGTAGGCCCAATCGGACCACCCATTCTCTATGTAGAGGCTGATGTAATTTGACATGTGTCCGTTTACACCCGCCTGCATCCGATCTGCTAAAAACAGACAGATTTGGATCCCATTCTTCATCCATCTAGCAGATCAGATTGAATGTTATCGGATGGAAAAAGGACAGGTGTTCCATTTTCATCCAACCACCCCTTAGAGAACAGCGGGCTCATCGGTGCATGCACTCTTAAAATGGAAGTAAACCCTCCATTACAATTTTCACCTACAGGTATGCCTAGATTAAGGCTTACCTGTAGGTATTTACAATATCTCCTAAACCTACACGGTTTAGGAGATATTTGCCAATAAAAATGCACGGTTGTCTACAGTGCATGCGCGCCGCAGATAACGGCGCAGGCGCACTGAGAATGACGGTTTTCTCAATGGGATCTGCCCGGCTTTGACGGCTCCTGCGCGCACGTGCAGAATGACGTCTTTGCCATTCCGGCCAATCACAGCGCCGGATCGGCGATACCCAGAAATAACCTTCCGGAGAGATGTCTGTGGCCAGAGGGCGAGACCAGGGCGGTTTCGATCTAAGGTAAGTAATGCATAATGAGCTAGTATGCTAGTCATACTAGCTCATTATGCCTTTGTCTTGCAGGTTTTAAAAAATATATATATAAAAATTGGGTTTACAACCACTTTAACGGGCACCCGTGCCGTTTCTTTAGTCTGTGCCGTGACCGGCAGCTCCCACGCACATGTATGGGAGTGACATCATGCGGATCTGGCCAATCACACGGGTGAAGATGGATGCGGCCTCCAGCGGCGACAAGGACTTTGTTTGCAGGTTGTTTCACATAATGTGCAACGCATACTAGCATATGCCTAAACATTACAGGTCAGACCAAAAACAAAAAAAAATAAAAAAGTTCTCCGTTTGGGATGTTCTGACAGGGGGACGAACAGCGCTCTGCCATTGACTGAAAGTGCCAATCCGGAGTAGGTCCGCTGCTGTTTTTTTCCAGAATGTACGGCCGACACACATGGGCATAATGTCAGCTGGTATTTTCTGTACCGGCAAAGGTCTTCGACATTCTGCCTGTGTGTATGGTTCTTAATTGTTTCAACAAGGTGGAGTGATAATGGTAAACACCAGACCAGGTCCACTATAGATTTTTGTTTGGTCTCTGGCACCAGAGCAAGAATGGCACAGATAGCAAAAACATAGGGGTCGATTTACGAAAAGCTAAAACCAGTCAGTGCACTGAAAGTGCTCTAGATCTGAGGGGAACATCCAAGAAAACAAAAAACAGCATTTTTTCTTGCACGTAATTGGGATGATGAAAATGACCAGCGCTTTCCCTCAGATCTAGCACAACTGCACAACACTATTTACCTTTAGTAAATCAACCCCATTGTCTAAAGCCAGGTACAGAGCATTTGTTTTTTATCATTCAACCCAACAGGTTGATGGGACAAAAACAAGAGTCTGCTCTGGTCAGAGCCGCTGTACTAACTAGGCAAGGTTAGGTCAGCGATCTTCCCCGCTAAACTGTTGCGTTCCGACAGGGGGACAGCAACCCCACCAGAACACTGAACACTCCCTGCCATTGGCTGAGAGCACCGATTTTCCAGCATGCACATCTGACAGAAGCTAGCCAAATGGCCCAGCTTGTCGGACAGACTGACATACACATGGGCCGACTGTCGGCCTTTTTTTACTGCACGTTGTTTAACTTTTGGCCCGTGTGTACCCGGCTTAAAGTGGATGTAAACCCAAAATGTTTTATTTTTTTTTGCTGTCACAATGTAGTGTATAAGATTTCCTACCATATATGCCCAGTCTTTCCACAAAGTTAATCCAGCTCTGAGCAATACTCTTCTTTTTCAGTGAGATAAAGAGACAAAACAGGAGAACTTTTGTCCATTCCGCCCCCTTGCTGTGAATGACAGGTTATTTACATATCTCATGCACTAAGCCTGAGACTGGCATTATTTTTAATTCCCACCCCCACTCCTTTTCTGAAGTCGTGGTTACTTTTCTGAATTTTGACTGGATGTTAGCGATCATAGCAGAAGTTCAGTGTAAGGAATACACATGAGAATGCATGTTGACAAGGGGAGTGTAGAGGAGGGCAGGGAGTGTAGAGGAGGGCGGGGAGTCTGACATCACGACTCCACCCACCGATCTCCAGGCAACAGATCCACCCACAGAATCTGCAGTTTTTCAGGTCTCATAACAGACAGAGGGGAGACATTTGACAGGTAAGGATACATGCAGGATACATGCAGGAGGCATGTATTTCCTTATAGATGAGCACTATGGCAGTAGTTTAGAAAGGATGAGTGGGTTTACATCCACTAAGTTTTAACTCTTCCTCACTCCCAAAAATCTGTGCCTCTGTTGGAGAGATTTCACATTACTTTCTTGACTGGGTCACCTATAGCCTCTTTACACAGCTGCTCAAGTATGGGGATACCACAAGAGACTTCGCTGTCAGAACAGATTGGGGCTGATTTACTAATAACAGTGCGCTGCGCCGGTTGATCCCTTAATTGGTGCGCCGGATAACTCCTCCATTGGGCGCAGGAACCAGCGGCGCACTGTTATAGTAAATACAAATGTCAGCGGCGCTCTATTGAAAATGAATGGTTCCCTATGGGAGCCCATTGATTTGAATAGAGTTCGCCCGGGAAGTCGGATGAAGCCGATCCGACTCGCGGGGCGACTCGTGTGCCGGCTGACACAGGGACAGCGCGACTTTGCGAGGCAACTTAGACACGACCTGAGCGTAAAGCAGCCGCTCAAGTCGTGTCCTAGAGGCAACTAGCTGGCCGAGAATGTCTCCAGCGTGATGGCATCGCGCTGGTTCTCAGCAGCCTCGCTGTCCCGTGTTTGGTATGAATCATGAAGGGGAACTCCAGGCTGAATTTTAATGAAAAAACCGGCATGGGTTCCCCTCCAGGAGCATACCAGGCCCTTAGGTCTGGTATGGATTTTAAGGGGAACCCCCTAAGATGAAAAAACGGCGTGGGGGTTCCCCCAAAATCCAAACCAGACCCTTATCCGAGCAGGCAACCTGGCAGGCCACAGGGGAAGAGGGGGGGATGAGAGAGAGCGGCCCCCCTCCCTCCTGAACCATACCAGGCCGCATGCCCTCAACATGGGGGGGTGGGTGCTTTGGGGCAGGGGGCGACCTGCGGCCCCCCCACCCCAAAGCACCCTGCCCCCATGTTGCTGGGGACAAGGGCCTCTTCCCGACAACCCTGGCCGTTAGTTGTCGGGGTCTGCGGGCGGCGGGCTTTTCGGAATCCGGGAGCCCCCTTTAATAAGGGGGCCCCCAGATCCCGGCCCCCCCACCCTATGTGAATGAGTATGGGGTACATCGTACCCCTACCCATTCACCTGGTGGCCAAAAAAGTCAATAAAAAACACAACACAGGTTTTTAAAGTAATTTATTAGGCAGCTCCGGGGGTCTTCCTGCCGGGCACCCGCAATCTTCTTCCAGCTCTTTTGCTAGTGGGGTCCCGGGCTTCCTTGTTGTCTTCTTCCAACTTCGGGGGTCTTCCTGCCGGGCGCCCCGCTATCTTCTTCCAGCTCTTTTGCTAGCGGTGTCCCGGGCTTCCTCGTCATCTTCTTCCGAATTCGGGGGTCTCTTGTTCTGTTCTCCGGTGTCGTCTCCGCGCTCTCCGGTTGTTATCCCACTCTCCGGTGCCTTCTCCACGATCTCCGGTTCTTTCTGCCTTTTGCCGGGCGCCCCGCTATCTTCTTCCAGCTCTTTTGCTAGCGGGGTCCCGGGCTTCAGCGTCGTCTTCTTCTCTCTTCTCTCCGCCCGATGTAGCCTCGTCGCTGTCCGCCGTTACATTGCTCTGGCCGCAGAGCGCACCCACTTATATTGGCATGGAGCGTGGTCACCGGGTGATGCCATTATATTAATTAATAACATTAATAAAGGAATTGTCAAAAACCGGCTCTTGTCATTTTTTAAAAATTCACTTTCTTTGTGAAATGGTAGGGGGTACATTTGTACCCAATTACCAATTCACACAGGGGGGGAGCGGGATCTGGGGGTCCCCTTTGTTAAAGGGGTCTTCCAGATTCCTATAAGCCCCCTGTCCGCAGACCCCCACAACCACCGGGCAAGGGTTGTGGGGAAGAGGCCCTTGTCCCCATCAACATGGGGACATCCTCCCCATGTTGAGGGCATGTGGCCTGGTACGGTTCAGGAGGGGGGGGCGCTCTCTCGTCCCCCCCCCTCTTTTCTTGCGGCCTGCCAGGTTGCGTGCTCGGATAAGGGTCTGGTATGGATTTTTGGGGGGACTCCACGCCATTTTTTTAAAAATTTGGGGCGGAGTTCCCCTTAAAATCCACACCAGATCTGAAGGGCCTGGTATGGATATTTGGGGGAACCGCACGCATTTTTTTTTTTAATTTGCGGCGGAGTTCCCCTTAATATCCATTCCAGACCTGAAGGGCATGGTAATGGAATTTGGGGGGACCCCCACGCTTTTTTTTTTGTTATCAAAGACTTTCAATTACTTTTCTCTATATTACCGGGAGCCGACAATTCATTATAGCCGCGGGTGCTTTTAAATGCCTTTTTTTTTCCTTTAGAAATGTCATTTTGCTGGCGCACTGGGAAGTTCAGAGCTGCGCCTGTTCAACTTATGCAAATTAATTTACGTGACTTGACATTTACTAAGATTTTGCCAGCGCAGTGTCTTGGTGCAAGGAAACAAGGAAAATTCCCGCGCTGAGCTCCAAAAAACCTCCCACAGCTCGAATCGTACTTGCCGGCGCAGCGGGCTGGTTTTGAAAAAGTTACTTTCTCACTCTATTTTGGGCATATTAGTTATTTGGGCAGGTGTCACTACACTTCCTCACATCACCCCACATCACCCCCATTATATTCTCACTTCCAGCTTCTTTATATTTAGATTTTAACATGCCGTGCGCCAGGTACATAGTGGTGCACTGAGCACCTCCTCCCGTCCGCCGACAACACTATAGTAAATGGGAAATAGGGCTGCGCTACCGGCGCTAATGTTTTGTAAATACCAAAACAGCCATTGCGCGCGCAGATGCGCTGATACTCATGGCACAAACGTTTTGTAAATCAGCCCCATTATGTACCAGACATTGTAATCATGTGGATCACACAAATCAACCAATTGCATCAAAACCAATGTACTGCAATGTCAACTCTGTATGAGATTTCCTGTAGTTCCAGGTAGTTTGCAGAGGATGGTTGGGATTGGTGTCTCAGGAATGTAGTCAGCAGGATGTGTAGATAGGTCAGTCCATGCAGAAGTGTGGGCGATAAACAGGCCAGGGTTAGTACAGGCAGACAACACTGCACTGGTTGGTGTGGTGATCACAACACTCTAGCTGGCTTATACTGGTGGGTTGACAGACTGATGTAGCAGTGATTAGGGACACTGACGGGCAGCACTGGTATTGCTGTGGCGGTGATCAGATAATGGTTGGCAGCACTGACATCAGGGCACACAGCAATCACAGTTTCAAGGCCAATCAGTGGCCCAGTACACTGGATCAGTAATCTCCTGTGTCCACAGCACATCGACACCAGAAACAGAGGATGCACTAGTGTGTCCTTTTAGAATGATGCCCATCCTACCAAGCCACATGTATGCATTGGACAGGCAGGAGGTAATCAATGAACATTCATGAATTTGAATGTAATCTGGTTGTACATTGATTCTATGATGTTTATTATGTATTGCTACCTTCTTGCATGATCCTTAACCAGTCTTGCTAGTTGAGAAACGCATTGACTTTAAAGGGGATCCACCATCACCAGGCCATATGCTAGTACTTGGCCTATGTCATGTATGGTAGGTTATCCTGCAGGGTAGTTGACTTATAAATTTAAGGTCATACAATTCATTTTGAATTTTAACCAAACTGGAATAAAATTATGGTTTAAATATAAAAACAGAAAGGATGGGTATGGGATTATAGCGGTGCCAGGCAAAAAAAAAGGGGAAATAGAAAAGGTTTTATATGTAAATATATATTTATTTGATTATCAAAAAACGCTTTTTAATAAAATATGAGAAAAACATAAATTTACAGTCAGTAATTACATGCAATTAGTCATCGCAGCCCAACATGTTTCACCAATACATTGGTTTCCTCAGGGGCAATCGTTTACATGAATACATTGATTTCTAGAAAGAAGGACATAGAAATTAGTACAAATTTAATCATAGAGAACGCAGCCATAGAAGCAGAGCAAATCCAAACCATGAAATGCCAGAGAAGAAAATTGGTGACTAACACGCTGAGACACACACTCAATCGTACCCAAAGTGAACCCAAGCTCCAGCACTCGACAGCATCCAATGTCGGCGACCAAAATAGCAACCAAGTTAAGTGACTGCAGAGGGCTTTTAGAGAAAAACTAAAAGGCAATGTATAGAGAAAGTATAGGGTTAATTTCCAGGGCAATTAGCCTAAACTGGAAACAAACTTAAAAGAGCTAACATAGCTTCAAATACATACCCAATTATAAAAGTGAAGATTACACAGTTGAAATGGGGGCGCTGATGAGATCAACTCACAAAGTAATTTTATCTGCATGGTTTGTGATAAAGAGAAGAAGAGGAAATATATATATAAGATACCAGTAGATTGTATAATTTTTTTATACAATCTACTGGTATCTTTCCATCCATTATTCGATATATTTCAAACCACATCTCATTTTGGTATATACTTGGTAAGCTCATTTTATAATTTTATTTTATTTTACTTTTTATTATCATTTATATTTTTTGTTTGGTCAGGGCAAAATATGCCCTCCACTATTCATTACCATATATATATTTCCTCTTCTTCTCTTTATCACAAACCATGCAGATAAAATTACTTTGTGAGTTGATCTCATCAGCAGGGCCGGCGCTACCACTAGGCGAAGTAGGCAGCCGCCTAGGGGCGCACTACCACCTAGGGCGCAACCTCAGCCTCTGTCCTGTGTGACAGTGTGAGCTAGGCTCTCCTCTCTCCTGATCGCTGGCCTGGCCCCATTCAGTGTGCCGCCATGGCGCCACCAAATTCCCCCCATGTGTAGCGCAGAGCACCCCGCTGCGCTGTCACACCTCAGTCCTCAGACAGGTATAATCACACAGTGCCGCTCCGGGACTCCTTTGCTCCAGCCTGTCCCTCTGGTGCGGCGCTGTGTGTCTTGTGTGTGCAGGGCCAGCGCTACCACTAGGCGAAGTAGGCAGCCGCCTAGGGGCGCACTACCACCTAGGGCGCAACCTCAGCCTCTGTCCTGTGTGACAGTGTGAGCTAGGCTCTCCTCTCTCCTGATCGCTGGCCTGGCCCCATTCAGTGTGCTGCCACGGCGCCACCAAATTTCCCCCATGTGTAGCGCAGAGCGCCCCGCTGCGCTGTCACACCTCAGTCCTCAGACAGGTATAATCACACAGCGCCGCTCCGGGACTCCTTTGCTCCAGCCTGTCCCTCTGGTGCGGCGCTGTGTGTCTTGTGTGTGCAGCGGAGGGGCGGGGCTGAGGAGTAGCTGACTGACCTCCCGCCCAGCGAGAACTCAATGGAGCGGGTGGATGGCATTGGCGGCGGCGTGGCGCTGGCCTGGCCCTGGTGGGGACTCCGTGGAGAGGATGGATGGTGCTGGCCTGGCCCCTGAGCAGAGCCCTGATGATGGCTGACGAAGCACCAAAGCAAAGAGCAGAGGTAAGGAGGAGGACGTATCGATCTACATGCTGTATGAGGGGGAGGGGGAGGGGCAGGGGGGGAGTGTGTTTGAGTAGTGCAGGAAGTAGGAGTCAGGGGGGTCAGTGTATGTGTCCTGTAAGGGTGGGTCAGTGTATGTGTCCTGTAAGGGTGGGTCAGTGTATGTGTCCTGTAAGGGGGGGTCAGTGTATGTGTCCTGTAAGGGGGGGTCAGTGTATGTGTCCTGTAAGGGGGGGGCAGTGTATGTGTCCTGTAAGGGGGGGCAGTGTATGTGTCCTGTAAGGGGGGTCAGTGTATGTGTCCTGTAAGGGGGGTCAGTGTATGTGTCCTGTAAGGGGGGGGCAGTGTATGTGTCCTGTAAGGGGGGGGGGTCAGTGTATGTGTCCTGTAAGGGGGGGGGGTCAGTGTATGTGTCCTGTAAGGGGGGGGGCAGTGTATGTGTCCTGTAAGGGGGGGTCAGTGTATGTGTCCTGTAAGGGGGGGTCAGTGTATGTGTCCTGTAAGGGGGGGTCAGTGTATGTGTCCTGTAAGGGGGGGGGTCAGTGTATGTGTCCTGTAAGGGGGGGTCAGTGTATGTGTCCTGTAAGGGGGGGTCAGTGTATGTGTCCTGTAAGGGGGGGTCAGTGTATGTGTCCTGTAAGGGGGGGTCAGTGTATGTGTCCTGTAAGGGGGGGTCAGTGTATGTGTCCTGTAAGGGGGGGTCAGTGTATGTGTCCTGTAAGAGGGATCAGTGTATGTGTCCTGTAAGGGGGGGTCAGTGTATGTGTCCTGTAAGGGGGGGTCAGTGTATGTGTCCTGTAAGGGGGAGTCAGTGTATGTGTCCTGTAAGGGGGGGGGGGGTCAGTGTATGTGTCATGTAAGGGGGGGTCAGTGTATGTGTCCTGTAAGAGGGATCAGTGTATGTGTCCTGTAAGGGGGTTCAGTGAATGTGTCCTGTAAGGGGGGGTCAGTGTATGTGTCCTGTAAGGGGGGGTCAGTGTATGTGTCATGTAAGGGGGGTCAGTGTATGTGTCCTGTAAGGGGGGTCAGTGTATGTGTCATGTAAGGGGGGGTCAGTGTATGTGTCCTGTAAGGGGGGTCAGTGTATGTGTCCTGTAAGGGGGGTCAGTGTATGTGTCCTGTAAGGGGGGGTCAGTGTATGTGTCCTGTAAGGAGGGGTCCGTGTATGTGTCCTGTAAGGAGGGGTCCGTGTATGTGTCCTGTAAGGGGGGGTCCGTGTATGTGTCATGTAAGGGGGGGTCAGTGTATGTGTCATGTAAGGGGGGGTCAGTGTATGTGTCCTGTAAGGGGGGTCAGTGTATGTGTCCTGTAAGGGGGGTCAGTGTATGTGTCCTGTAAGGGGGGGTCAGTGTATGTGTCCTGTAAGGGGGGGTCAGTGTATGTGTCCTGTAAGGGGGAGTCAGTGTATGTGTCCTGTAAGGGGGGGTCAGTGTATGTGTCCTGTAAGGGGGGGTCAGTGTATGTGTCATGTAAGGGGGGTCAGTGTATGTGTCATGTAAGGGGGGTCAGTGTATGTGTCATGTAAGGGGGGGTCAGTGTATGTGTCATGTAAGGGGGGGTCAGTGTATGTGTCATGTAAGGGGGGGTCAGTGTATGTGTCATGTAAGGGGGGTCAGTGTATGTGTCATGTAAGGGGGGGGTCAGTGTATGTGTCATGTAAGGGGGGTCAGTGTATGTGTCATGTAAGGGGGGGTCAGTGTATGTGTCATGTAAGGGGGGGTCAGTGTATTTTTCAGGTAAAGGGGGGTCAGTGTAATTGTCAGGTGGGTTAGTGTAGGGGACAGGGGGTTAGTGTAGGGGTCAGATAGGTCACATGTGTTGCAAGGGCAGGTTAAAGTGGAGTCAGGGGCGCAGCCGGGGGGGGCGGCAAAATTAGGTTTCGCCTAGGGTGTCAAAGATCCTTGCACCAGCCCTGCTCATCAGCGCCCCCATTTCAACTGTGTAGTCTTCACTTTTATAATTGGGTATGTATTTGAAGCTATGTTAGCTCTTTTAAGTTTGTTTCCAGTTTAGGCTAATTGCCCTGGAAATTAACCCTATACTTTCTCTATATATTGCCTTTTAGTTTTTCTTTAAAAGCCCTCTGCAGTCACTTAACTTGGTCGCTATTTTGGTCGCTGACATTGGATGCTGTCGAGTGCTGGAGCTTGGGTTCACTTTGGGTACGATTGAGTGTGTGTCTCAGCGTGTTAGTTACCAATTTTCTTCTCTGGCATTTCATGGTTTGGATTTGCTCTGCTTCTATGGCTGCGTTCTCTATGATTAAATTTGTACTAATTTCTATGTCCTTCTTTCTAGAAATCAATGTATTTATGTAAACGATTGCCCCTGAGGAAGCCAATGTATTGGTGAAACATGTTGGGCTGCGATGACTAATTGCATGTAATTACTGACTGTAAATTTATGTTTCTCTCATATTTTATTAAAAAGGGTTTTTTCATAATCAAATAAATATATATTTAAATATAAAACCTTTTCTATTTCCCCTTTTTTTTTGCCTGGCACCGCTATAATCCCATACCCATCCTTTCTGTTTTTCTATTTAACTGGGATGAGGTGCCGTATCCAAGCAGGGACCAACTAGCCATCTCCACAAAAATATGGTTTAAATATGTACATGCTCTCATTCTGTGCCAGTTAAGTCTAATCAAAGTTTTTTCCACTTTTATGTTAAAGTTGTACATTTTAAGAAGTCAAGCATAGGTGGTTCCTTTTTCCCCCTCAATTGTCTTTAAATCGTAATTCAATCGGAATACTATAATCTAAGTGCAAGCACACTGCCCACCACCAGCTAGTTAAAACACATTGTAAAGAAAGGATGGAAGCCATTTATCATGTTTAAAGAATACATGTTGACGTGATTATTAGCCATGTACTATGATTTTTTTTTAGTCGGCATTACAATGGCAAGAGGCTGGCCCTTTAAGCAATCAGAAAGGCTACTGCCTAATACAGTGATGGGGAACCTTTGCACCCAGATGTTTTGGAACTACATTTCCCATGATGTTCAACTACACTGCAAAGTGCATGAGCATCATGGGAAATGTATTAAATGTAAAAAAAGGGTGCTACCTATTTAAAAAAAAAAAAATGCAATTTCTAACGAAAAACAAAATAAATAAAAACGAATTTCGGGAGTAACTAAATAAATGTATTTTTCTAACGAAATTCCGAAACAAAATATTTCAGTGTGCACATGTCTAATTTTAAGTGATTTAATAGATGGCACCTTTTTTACACAGATTTTAGGTGCAGCACTTTTAATTAACACTTACATTTTTTAGTAATTGGTGCCAGGATCCATATATAAATTGTATCATGGAAAATGTAGTTCCAAAAACACCTGAAGTGCCAATGTTCACCATCACTGGCCTAATGCAATCACAGAAAAAGTAAAAATCAGGCTAATAAAAATGATGTCTCTGGTTTGATCGAAGTTCACCTTGGCCTTGCTTGCATATGAACACTCCAAATATAGGCGAGCAGAATGGAGACAGCAGCTAAAAAGAGGAAAGGTATAGGGTTAGAGACCAGACATTTCCAAGCATAGTCTTTAAAGTATATTTCCAGCCATATTCACATACTTTTAGATTAGTTAAATGTTTCCATTAACATAGCTTAGGAAGGTAAACCAGTAATATTTAAAAAGCACCCAACTTTCAAAATGCCTACATGCTCTCCCTGCTTTGTGATGTTTAGGAGGGTTCTGAATATACACTGTACCAAACAGAGTTCCTGGACATCTCCATTAACTTAAGGATATTGAAAGTGTAAATGGTTAAATATACCCGATGCTGGATGGAAATTGAATAGTGCCAATATTGGCTCAGTGCCTCAATAGTCTGTATGCACCGTTTCCAGCCATAGGGTGTCCATAAATGAACTGCAGAAAGCTAGTATTGAGCATTTAGAAAAAGATTCTGAATGGAGTAGAGCATATGGACCAGAAACTTGACAAAAAACCCAACCCTCTCCCAACCCATGCCACCCCGCTTTGTTAAGCTTATAAATAAGCATTGTCTAAGGACAGATCAAAGGCATAAACCCTTCACTTATATATCATTGTACCCGTTACAAAGATTTCCTGGAAATATTGCTTACCAATTTCCCAAACGGGCAGTGTCTTTCCAGAACCTAGCTGTGTTGCTTAGCCAGCCATCTGAATGAAATGGAGGCAACATTGAAAAAAAAAAAAGGATAAAGACTTTTAAAACAAGTTCTAACCACTCAGACACTTTAAAACCATGAAATGCTTTCCTGGCCGAGAATGCATTCCCGGCTGGGCTCTTGAAGAACCAGCAGTGACCCAATCAATATTTTTAAAATCCCTGCTCTAGGATCTGAGGAAAAAACTAAAAATTATGCTGCGCTAATGGGACCAAAGCCTGCAATCAACAGAAAATGTACATTCTTCACTGCACCAGGGCGGGCATAAAACCACCAGTGAAGGGGAATCACTGGCATTGTATATAAACACCACTAGAATGGGCTTCAGGGATCTATAAGGAAATACTCTACATGGGGCTAAAGTGCCCTGAGAACAAAATAATGTGCAATCTGTCAAACTGCCTTAGCGGAGCTCAACAGTAAAACCAACCATTTAAACCTATTTGTGTTAAATGGGAATGGCACGTGTTAGAATACTTATGCCCTTAGGGGAAAAGGTCTAACGCAATACCAAAACGTCTGACCCAAGAATAGGAGTATTGATATTGGCCTGGTCCAAAGTATTTGTTGACTCCATTATGGTGCCCTCATACTCTAAGGAGCATTCCAAATCAACACTGTATCCCCCAGGAAGAAAGGATGTGCAGTCAAAGATAATCTTCCCATTCATCATGAGCCATGATTGAGCCCCTAATCCAACTTCCAAGCCGGACTGCAGCAGAGGGCAAAAAGACTGAATCCGCCCTAGCCCCGACCTTCATGAAGGACTGGGCTCTCGCCCCCCAATCCAGCAAGGACTGAGACTGACCCAGTCTCCAAGTCCTCCGCTACAGAGAAGCCCATCGACCAGCCCAGTTTCCCAATCACAGCTCATAATAGGAAAGGTAAGAGTCTCAGGACAGCAGACCCTTTACTTGCAGAGCGGGGGCTCTCTGTATACTTTCCCAAGAGGTTTCAGAGTAAAATAAATGCTCTGCCACCCATCCCTGTATATGGTAGAAAAAAGCTTCTAGAAACCGGTAACCTGCAGGGTAAGCGCAAAATGTGGATTAAAGAGGCCAACAGAGTCTGAAGTAGCAGTGTCGCAGTGCCCCGCTCCAACAAAGCTCAACCCACAACCTAGGAGCAAATTTCTACCCAAGGACTTCTGACAGAACAAGAACTTCGCTCTTAGACCAAAATCTAAGGGTTATGATAGAGTTATGATTAAAAGCTCATAACTCTGGTGAAACCTAGCAAACCAAACTAGACCATCATCCTAATGAGTTTTATTGGTACCCACCATCCACTAATGCTGCAGGACAAGAGAAGGGATTCCATCATGCTTGGAGAGTTTAGCCTTCAACTTGCTTGAAGTGGTCAAGGGTTCCCATAATGGAAACGATAACATTTTCAATGGCAACATATCTACAAGAGATAATACAAAAGTTTAAACATGTCTTGAAAAAGGCTCACTGCCAACCCAAAATTTACCTGCTGTTATGCTCAACACCTGGCTTCATGTGTTCCAGGTCACCCCCAAGTGTGCAAATCATAAAAGTCCAGAAGTCTTTCTGCTTACTTGTCCTGGTTAAGAGTATTGGTATGACAGCCAAGCAACTGAAACTTACAGAAACTAATGGACTTGTTGCCTGGCTAATTTGGCTTTAAAAAGTTAGTCTGAAAACAAGCATTCTGCGATTTTTGGAATTTTATATTTCTCAGGCCAGACACTCGAAGCACAGACAGCCAGAACAAACCTTCTCAAAATCAGACTTAAACATGTGAAGTACAGAGGCCGCCATTGCTGAAGGGCTCGACCAACCCCAGGCGTCAGGTCGCCAAGGCCACGAAAATAAATGCTCCACACCCCGCGCACCAACCCCAAGTATCCCGGGCTTCACTTTCTGATCTGCAGGCCTGAGACTGGCATAGGTGCACATCTGCTCTCCCCCCTCCCCTTCTTGCTGCCAACACAGAAATGACGTGCGACATCACTTCCGAGCCCCTGTTGAGTTTCCCTGGCCGAGAAGGCCAGGAAACAATGTATTGCAGTGTGATGTGCATTGCTTTACTTTCAGTGGAGCACAGGGGAGACATGCAGGGTCTTTCAGACCCTGGGTGCCTCGTTAAAGAGAACCTGTAACAAAAAAATAAATTTAAATAAATTAAATCATAGGTGATTGTGTCCCTATGTGATGGACATTTTTTTGGGTAAAAAATATTTAATTGGGTAACAAAACTTTGAATGTGTTTTTTTTTCTGAAATTGTATTTCCTAGTCCCCTGCGATAATATGTGACAAATGGGAACTACCACAATTTATTCAGGCCTTTAAAATCATTTTAACCTGTGCAAAAAAAGAAACTGCTTTGGCTATGAAAGGGTTAAAAAGGATAAGCTCACCATCAGGAACGCATTACATGTTCCACCCATAAGCTTTGCAAGTTTAAGACTGGCACCCAACTTTATCTGGATCCTACAGAACTGCACACAGGGACTGTGGTGTAAACGAGCCGTACTAAAGCTAAATAAAATATATATATTTAAGCGCACCAAATTTTAGAGGTGGCTGCATTTGTTTTCTTTGTTTTTTATTCCTATAGTTTTACCAAGACTAACATCATAGCTGGCCATTGTAGCAATATATGTTAATGCGTATTAGTGTGGTGTTTCAGTGCCTAAAATTTGAAAAATTGCAGCAACCTTTCATACCCAAGCAATAAAGGTCTACTGCAGGGGTCTCCAAACTTTCTAAAAAGTCAATTTACTGTCCTTGAGAATCTAGAGGATCTAGGGGGCAGGAATGTGCCCAACTGAGCATAAACCATGCCAAATCTTTAGGTATTAGGGGGAGAAATAGTTGGGGTCTCATTGGGAGAAATAGTGCCCCCTGTTTGTCAGTGGCAGGAATAATGCCTCAAGGCCTAGATAAGGCAAGCAAAGGATCACATCTGCCCCAGGCCGCAGTGAGACCACTGTGGTCTATTGTAACCCAACTAGTTTGAGGAACAGATTTCAGGATAGACTTTCTAGTAGTGTTAATCATGAAGAGGGGAAAAAAAAGGGGGAAGAAAATTCAAGTTAGAGACTTACCGGTAACTTGTTTTCCAGATGTCTTTCAGGACAGCACCTTGAGAGATAGTGACTCCACCCACCACTGCAGGAAACAACTTCTTCCTCCAAACTTTAAAGGGAGGTACTTCCCTGGCATACCTCAGTTGTATCAGAGAAAACCTCCGGCCCCGGCTGGAACACATAAACACATACGTTAGTCACAGCCTAGTATATCAAACACCTTTAGGGTGGGTCGTTGCTGTCCTGAAAGACTTCTGGAAAACAAGTTACCGGTAAGTCTAACTTGAATTTTCCCAAGGCGTCTTTCAGGACAGCACCTTGAGAGGACAACAGAGACTTACCACCTTAGGGCGGGACAACAGCTTGTAGGACCTTTCTGCCGAAAGCCTTGTCACTGGCAGATGTAAGGTCCAGTCTGTAATGGCGCACAAAAGTGCAAAAGTTTGACCACGTTGCTGCTCTGCAAATTTTGTCAGGGGTGGCACCAGCTCTTTCTGCCCATGTGGCCGCAAGTGCTCTTGTTGAGTGTGCACATATCCCTACTGGTGGCACCATGTCTGCGTGAGTGTAGGCTTCCACAATGGATAATTTCAACCATCTAGCTAAGGTACCCTTAGAAGCTTGGCAACCTTTGTTGCCTCCAAAAAGAATAAATAAGGAATCTGTGTGTCTGAAGCTCTTTGTTATTTTTAGATAGCATAACAAAGCCCTTCTTACATCCAACATGTGAAAAAAAGTTTTTTTCCCCTGAAGGGTCTGCACAGAAAGTTGGTAGCACAATCTCTTGGGAACGATTAGAGGATGACGCTACCTTAGGCAAAATTTCTGGATCTGTTCTTAGAACCACTCGATCCAAAAATAAAGATAAATAAGGCTCCCTTATTGACAGGGCATGTAGCTCACTGATCCTGCACGCTGAAGTAATAGCGACCAGGAACAGAGTTTTTAGGGTAAGATCTGAGAGATGCATTTTCTAAAGGTTCGAATGGCTTTCCAGCCAGGGATTGCAGCACTACCGAAAGATTCCATTTCGGGAAACCCCTAATCTGAGCTGGTCTAGACCTTGTAAGGAACTGGAAGAACTTAGCTACTAGTGGTTCTGAGGCTACGGATCTTTCCAGAAACACTGTTAGTGCAGATACCTGTACCTTCAAAGTGCTGATTGCTAGACTTTTGTCTGCTCCCTCTTGTAGGAATTCCAAAATGGAACTGAGATTGCCCGGATTTTAGACGGACAAGTCACACCAGGAATTATACACCTTCCATACCTTGGTGTATATGGCCCTAGTTACTTTCTTTCTGCTTTCTAGCAGTGTCGCAACTAATCGGTCTGAAAAACCCTTATTTTTTTTAAGAGTTGCCTTTCAGATACCAGGCTGCGAGGGAGAGACTGGACACATTTGGGTGACTTACAGGACCCTGTACCAATAAATCTTGCCTGGGGGGCAGATGCCAACATGGTTTGGTTGTCAACCCTAGGACAGTTGAGAACCAAGCTCTCTTGGGCCAGAACGGGGTGATCAAGATGACCGGTACATTTTCCCTTTGGATTTTTCTTAACACTAGAGGGATTAACTGGAGAAACAAAGGCGAAACTTCCAAGGGTGTGCCAGAGCGTCTATTCCTAGAGACCCGTCCAGTTTGTTTAGGGAAAATAATTGACGTATTGCGTGTTTTCCCTTGAGGCAAACAGGGCCACCTCTGGTTGACCCCACCTGCTGGAAATTGTCGCAAAGACTTCTGGGTTCAGTGCCCATTCTGATTCACAGACTGTATGTCTGCTTAGGTAATCTGCCAACCTGTTCAGGGACCCCTTTAAGTGGATTGCTGACAGGGATTTTAAGTTCCTTTCTGCCCACAGAAGGATCTCTGTTGCAAGGATCTGTAGAGGTTTGCTCCTTGTGCCCATTTGCCTGTTGAGACATGCCACCGCCGTGGCATTGTCTGTTAACTATATAAACAGCAGTGCAGCGCAAACATAAAGAAAACACTTCTAAGAAATTCTTTTAAGACATTGAGAGGAAGTCCATATATAAACAGAGTGGGACAGAATCTTCAGAGGTTAAAGATTGTGCCCTCCACACCACCAACAAGTGTCCAAAGTGATGAGAAGTACAATATTCAGGTGATTCTGTGAAACCCTCCACCAATGGCAGCAATGGCAGCTCACCTTCACATATAGACCCCTGAGTAAATCAGTCAGGTCAAACAGACATTTCCCACTCCAGGGAACATAACAGGAACTCCGTTTCCGGTCAATCAGATAACCCCGACACGACTTCCAGGACGTAGTTCATTTGAAAAAACAATAGAGTGGAATCTAGTGCTCTCTGTATGAAAATTTATTAAAATAAGCACATAAAAGATACACTTACAAATGCTGGCACTGTACCACAGTGCAAGGGATCCACAGCAGACAATGCTCAGCAATAGCAAACAGCAATGAGTGGCGGTAATGATGATAGCGGTGATACACAGCTCGAGACAGCAAGAATAGACGCGGGTGACGTCACGATCCCTGTTCACGTTCCGTACGCATTACGTCCCCGATAAGTGGGCGGGACTTCATCAGCGGTGATGGAAATACGTGAGCCACCAGCTTATATACAAGATCTAGCAACGCATCTGCCCCATAGGAGGAGCTAATGGTGAGCAGCTCCCACGCTACTATATGAGTTCAATGCTCTAATCAGCCCCTCACAAAGGAGCGAATTGTACTGCAACTCCAATGCTGCTGTATGATCGAGCTTCACATCCGCCCCTATATGAGGGGCCAATGTTAAACAGCACCATCGCCATTATAGAAAGAAATTTACATATCTGTTAGAAAACTCTGGGAATTAAGCCACATATTAATAGAAGTATCCGTATATCTATGCTGGCTCCCATTCAAAGAAATCAAATGTCCAAGGAAATAAAAATGGGGATCATGTCAATTAAGTCATCCCGCGTCCATGCCTCACTGTATAAACCGCCACCATCACAAATCAAACAATATAATACCAACACAGATAAAATTTAATACTAATTAAAAGTTCATAAAATTCATCTATCTGAAATAAAACAATTTATGTCAAAATCGACATTGAGGCCTCCCGGCACTAAAACTTTAGTTAAATGAATCCAATGGGATTCCCTGCGACTGAGCTGCCTCAAAAAATTGCCTCCTCTCCAATGTTTTATAACCCTTTCAATACCCCAGAATTTTAATCCTCTGGGGTTCTGTTTGTGGACCAGCTTAAAATGTTTTGACACATTATGCGTTTTTAACCCCTTTTTGATATTATTTACATGCTCGCCCAATCTAACGTGTAGGGGCCCTGATGTTCTGCCTACATACTGTAGGCCGCATTCGCATGCAAGCATGTATGCAACGCCTATTGTATCACAAGTAATAAGTTGGTCAATTTTAAACTGTTTATTAGTAGCTGATGACACAAAATCTTTACGTTTTTTAACGTTACTTTTAGAATGTTTGCATGCAGTGCACCGACCGCATGCATAGAACCCCGAGAGGAAGGAGACAAGTCAATTTTCAGAATGGACAGGGGGTCTACTATTCCAGGTGCCAATCTGTCACATAGTGAAGGAGCCTTTTTATATATAAAAGAGGGATGATCAGGAAGCAGGGGTCCCAATGTCTTATCTTGCTTTAAGATAGACCAATTATTGGATACAATTTTTTCAAATTTTTTGTGATGCACATTGTAATCCAAGATCATCTTAAAATTGGAGATACTAGAACTAGCCTCTTTTACTTTATCAGCTGTAAGTACTGATCTATCATAATTGCGCACTGTCTCTATTGCACTATTCAGAGACTCCTTACTATACCCCTTCTCATTAAACCTAGTTGCTAATATTTGGGATTGTGATATAAAGTCATTTTCTCGTGTGCAATTACGCCTCAATCTGACAAATTGACCTTTTGGTATGTTGCACAACCATGACTTATGGTGGCAACTATTGAGAGGTATATACGAATTGCGATCCGTTGGTTTAAAATGATTGCACAAATTAAACTCACCATTAACTATACTTATTTCTAGATCGAGGAAGGTGACAATATCTGTGCTAATATTCCAGGTGAGTTCGATATTTTTATTGTTGTTATTCATAATACACATGAACTCATCTAGACTGCTTCGGTCACCCTCCCAAATCATAATCAGGTCATCTATATAGTGTTTGTAACAGATAAGTTGGGGGGGACGGTTAGTGAAGACCACCTCTTCCTCCCAGTGGGCCATAAATAAATTGGCCACACTGGGAGCGAAACGCGCCCCCATCGCAACACCTCTCGTCTGTAAGAAAAATTGTCGCTGATACCAAAAATAATTCCTCGAAAGACAGAAATCAAGACTTTTGAGAAGAAACTTCTGATTTTTTCTAGGGAGGTCAGAAGTTGAGAGAGCCCACTGTACTGAGGATATGGCTTCCTCATGCCCGATTATAGTGTATAGTGAGCTCACATCTGCAGTGACCAGAATACTAGAAGATGAGCATGAAGCTGATTCAATAATTTGAATAATATGCTTGGTAGCTCTCAGGTATGCGTTTGTTTTGGATACCAGGGCTGCAAAAAGCTATCAATATACTGGCCAAGTCTGGAAGATATGGAATCAATTCCATTTACAATCGGCCTACCTGGTGGTTTGGCACTATCCTTATGGACCTTAGGGAGACAATAGATGATGGGGGTTCTACAAAATAATGGATCCAAATAAAGAGCTTCTTTTTTGTTTAAGATACTTTTACCTTTTCCTTCCTTTATTAAATTATGTAATTCATCTTTGTATGTCAGCATTGGATCCCTATTAAGAATCCGATAGGTGTCATGGTCGCTCAAAAGGCGATCCATTTCTGCCAGATAGTCTTTTTTATTTAAGATGAAGAGCCCCCCCCCCTTTGTCAGCGGGGCGTATTATAATCTCCTTACGCTTTTCCAAGGACTCCATCCCCTTTCTAATAAACTGTGGGTCTGCTACTTTTCGTACTTTCATCTTGTCCAAGTCATTAAATACTTTATGTTTAAACACCTCCAAAAATTTGTTGTCAGCATTTAAAGGGTTAAACGTGGATCTATTATGTAGATTGGAATGAATCCCTACCTCCACAGTTGAAGGTCTACTAGAATTGGATAGAAAATATTTGCGCATGTTAAGATTTCTGACAAATTTGTGTATATTGACATAAGTGTGAAATTTATTTAGGTTACGGACAGGGGCAAATTTTAGCCCCCTGTCCAATACCTTCCAATACCTGATGACTGGGATTGGGACTGGTGTCTACACCAATCTTCCGGATACTGCTGGTAAATTGGCTGACCCCTCCCCGGGCCACTCTGAGCCCCCGAAAAATCCCACCCGTTCCTAGATGAATGATACTGTAAAGGGGCAAATCGATTTGATACAGATGTTTGGCCCCATCGTTGGACCTGTGATCCCCCTTTGTTGAAATAACCCTATTCAGGACCTCTGTCCTGTCTAATTTACCAGCAGTATCCGGAAGATTGGTGGAGACACCAGTCCCAATCCCAGTCATCACCAAGCACGAGTGGGCACCCCCGAAAGAGAAAAGAACGAGAGGGAGGAGAGGGGGTAGGAGAACACAAAAAATCTAAACCCCAGTAGGTGCTGGTATATTTAATTTGAGTAATTGCACATTGAGTGTTGATGAATTGAAGGTATTGGACAGGGGGCTAAAATTTGCCCCTGTCCGTAACCTAAATAAATTTCACACTTATGTCAATTGTGACAGCAGGAAGGTAAAGTCACCTGGTTGCATCCAGGGGGGTAGATATATTTCTCCCAGATTCAGGCTTTATGCCGACTTATAAAACTAGGGAGTTGATGAAGCCCAGCTGAGGCTAGTGGGCTCATGGATGACTCATACCTCTAGAGAGAGGGCTGGGCGTCGTGCAGGCAGGGAGTTGATGAGACCAGCTGAAGCTTGTCAGCTCATTTAAGGCCTTTATAAAAACTCCCAGCTTCATTAGATGTTAGCTCATGCCTGGACCCAGACCTGTGTGGACTGTCTAGGGAGAGTGAACCCCTGTGCGGTGAGGCAAAGCCTGTGTGGCTATTTGTTTGGACTTTTACTAAACCAGGGACTTAGGGACTAGGACAGCACCAGGCTGATCCCAGTTGTTAGTTTAGGAAACCTGCATGTTTAGTCAGAGGTCAAACTGACCAGGATTTATTTTGTTTATGTTTCTTTTTGGCTTTGCTGTGTTTTTGTCACTGTACATAGAGAAATAAACCGCACCTTTTGATTTTGAAAACCACAACCTCCGTCTGCTGGCCCTGTTTTTGTGTGGGGAGCCCAACCAGGGGGTCACACACACCCGCTACCGAGTTAACCCCCTCACAGTTGGTGGAGAACCAGTGGCAGTTTTTTTTAAGCCAGCATGGAGGAGATACTGAAACAGCTGGCTCTAGCAAATGCCAATCAACAGCAGACAAATGCAGGTTTGCAAAGGAGCCTTGCAGCCCAGCAGCAAGCTCATCAACAAGCCCAGCAGCAATCTGAGGCCCGCTTCATAGACCTGTTACAGAAGCAAGAGCAGAGACTACAACAAATGGAAGCAGTAATGCAGCAACGTCCGCAGACCAGTGAGGAAAGCCGTCCCACTAATACCGCGTCCTTTGGGGTGAGTCGTTTATTGACAAAAATGACTGGAGAGGATGATCCAGAGGTATTTTTGACCACATTTGAAAGGACTGCTGAAAGAGAAAAGTGGCCTGAGGAGCAGTGGGCTGGACTGGTGGCTCCTCTGTTAACTGGTGAATCGCAGAAGGCTTACTATGACCTAGAGCCTGACCAAGCAAAAGACTATGTGATGCTAAAAGCTGAAATATTGGCAAGGCTGGGTGTCACCCTGGCTGTCCGGGCTCAGCGTGTGCATAACTGGACTTTCCAGCTTGGAAAACCCCCCAGGTCTCAAATGTATGATCTCATTCACCTGAGCAGGAAGTGGCTACAGCCAGAGACTTTGTCCGCACCGGAGATTGTGGAACGTGTTGTGATGGATCGTTTCTTGAGAGCTCTTCCTACCGCCATTCAAAAGTGGGTAAGCCATGGAGACCCAGAAACGGCCGGTAAACTTGTGGATCGTGTAGAGAGATACTTGGCTACAGAGAACCTGACGGCCTCTTCCAGAGACTCTCGGACTTTCCACCCTAAGACCAGACCATCCCCAGGGGCGGATAAGATGATTCCAAGGGGTAAGGGTGGAGAGAGTGAGAGGGTGGGAGCTCTACCCAAAGTTTGGCGAGAACAGCCTGGGAAGTCAGGGGCTCAAGAGGCAGCCAAATGGATTGTTTGCTACCGCTGCCGGCAAGCGGGACATATTGCAGCAAATTGCCCGGTTGTGGAGGAACCCATGCAATGTGACTTTCTGATGGACAGACATCAGTCGCTGTGTGCGACAGTCGCATGCACTGCCATTCGGGGAACTGAGAAACATTTATGCAAAATGTGTATTAATGGTAGAAATGTTGTGGTATTACTGGATTCAGGTAGCCTTGTGACCCTGATAAAGGCTGAATTAGTTAAAACAGAGGTCTCTGGGAATAGCAAGGTAGCTGTTATTTGTGTGCATGGGGACACCCGAGAGTATCCAGTGACTACAGTGTGTTTCGAGACCCCCAAAGGTACCCTCTCTCATCCAGTGGGGTTAGTATCTCAATTACCGCATGATGCCATTGTGGGAAGGGATTTTCCGAAGTTCTGGGAACTGTGGGATGATCCTGAGCCCCCCACTGGTGCCCCTATGTACCAGGAATGTGATAGCCAGAACTCCTCTGAGAGTGGTGAGGACTCTCCAGAATTTCCCTTGTCAGTATTGGCAGGGGAGACTCAAGAAACTGGAGAGGAGCCCACCTCCTCAGACGAAAACCTACCGTCTGTGGAGTTTTCTGATCTGGAGGTTCACAGGGAAAATTTTGCCACAGAACAGTTAAAAGACCCCGCCCTAATAAAGGCACGGGAAAACGTAGTGGAAATAGATGGCGAGTTAGTGAACCCAGATAATACCTGCACTTACCCATACTTCAGCGTAGAGAAGGACCTACTGTATCGGGTGGCAAAAAGGGCAGAAGAAACCGTTGAGCAGCTTGTGGTGCCCAAACCTTACAGGAAGTTGGTGTTGGAGTTGGCCCATGGGCACATTCTTGGAGGTCATCTGGGGACAGAGAAAACCCGAGAGAGGGTATTACAGAGATTCTATTGGCCTGGGGTGATGAAGGACATAGAAAATTATTGTTCCTCCTGCCCTGTGTGTCAGAGGTCGGCCCCGATGCCACATTTCCGTAGCCCGCTGGTCCCTCTACCCATCATTGAGGTCCCGTTTGAGAGAATCGCAATGGATTTGGTAGGTCCTATAATCAAGTCCGCTAGGGGGCACCAGTACATATTGGTTATAATGGACTATGCCACCCGTTATCCAGAAGCGATCCCTCTCAGAAATACCTCGGCCAAAACCATAGCCAAAGAGCTATCTCTTGTTTTTAGCCGGGTGGGTATTTGTAAAGAACTGCTTACGGACCAAGGTACACCCTTTATATCCCGGGTTATGAAAGAGCTGTGTAAATTGTTCAAAGTGACGCAATTGCGTACATCTGTGTATCACCCCCAAACCGATGGGCTGGTTGAAAGATTCAACAAAACCCTAAAACAAATGTTGAAGAAAGTGGTGGATAGAGATGGAAAGGATTGGGACTGTCTACTTCCTTATTTGATGTTTGCTATTAGGGAGGTGCCCCAATCCTCTACGGGATTCTCCCCCTTTGAGTTACTGTATGGGAGACAACCAGGAAGGCGAAAGCCCGAACAGATATATCACGTTAATCTGTTGAAAGCCTGGAGGGATAGAGAGTCCCTAGTCGCAGAAACTTGGTCACCAGCTCAAACTGGTTGCGTGATTCCGGAGGTTGGAATAGCAGCCACCTTGTCACAACCCCAACAACAGGAGGTTAAGGAGTTTGTGCTTCGCAACAAGGAGGTGTTCTCTGAGCTGCCGGGACAAACATCTGGGGTAGAGCATGATATTATTACCCCGCCCGGTGAAAGGGTGAAGTTAAAACCCTATCGGATCCCAGAGGCCCGACGGGAGGCAATACGGGAGGAAGTACAGAAAATGCTGAACTTAGGGGTGATAGAGGAGTCCCAAAGTGATTGGTCTAGTCCCATTGTGTTGGTGCCTAAACCGGATGGGAGCTGGCGATTTTGTAACGATTTTCGTCAGTTGAACAAAGTTACAAAATTTGACACCTACCCCATGCCACGTATAGATGAGTTGATCGACCGGCTGGGAACAGCCCGATACATGACGACTCTTGACCTCACAAAAGGGTATTGGCAAATTCCCCTGGCCAAGTCGGCCAAAGAGAAAACCGCATTTGTAACCCCAGACGGGGCGTTCCAATATAAGAGAATGCCGTTCGGGTTACAGAATGCGCCGGCCACATTCCAGCGGAAAATGGACCAGATACTGAGGCCCCATCGGAAGTATGCTGCGGCTTACCTGGATGACGTAATTGTCCATAGCACAGATTGGGCCTCACATCTGCCAAAAGTGCAAGCAGTCCTAGACTCTATCCGGGAAGCGGGGTTTACGGCTAACCCCAAGAAGTGTACCATTGGGCAGGAGGAGGCCAAATATCTTGGGTACACCATTGGCAGGGGAGTGATAAAACCCCAACTCAACAAAGTCGAGGCCATCCAGAGTTGGCCACGTCCCAACAGCAAGAAGCAGGTACGGGCCTTTCTGGGAATCGCGGGTTATTATCGGCGCTTCATTCCCCACTTTGCTTCTAAGGCTGTGCCCCTAACCAACCTGACGAAAGGGAAAGGGTCGGTCATGATTAAATGGACCCCCGAGGCTGAGGCAGCATTCCAATTCTTGAAACAAGCCTTATGTAGCCAGCCAGTGTTGTACTCACCCGACTTCTCTAAAGACTTTGTCGTACAAAGTGATGCGTCAGATGTGGGGTTAGGAGCAGTATTGTCCCAGGTCTGGAACGGGGAAGAGCACCCAGTCATTTACCTCAGCAGGAAGTTGAAGTCCCATGAGGTAAATTACGCCACGGTTGAAAAGGAGTGTTTAGCGGTGAAGTGGGCTCTAGATTCCCTTCGGTACTATCTGCTAGGTAGGCACTTTGACATGGTTACGGATCACGCTCCGTTAAAGTGGATGGCTCAAAACAAGGAGACAAATAGAAGAGTGAATAGGTGGTTCCTGGCCCTACAGGAATTCAACTTCACAGTAAAGCATCGCCCTGGCGTTCAAATGGGGAATGTGGATGCTTTGTCTCGAGTACATGAATGCCTGATTGCTGGTGTTCCAACCCCAAGGTTAAAACAAGAGGGGGGGTATGTGACAGCAGGAAGGTAAAGTCACCTGGTTGCATCCAGGGGGGTAGATATATTTCTCCCAGATTCAGGCTTTATGCCGACTTATACAACTAGGGAGTTGATGAAGCCCAGCTGAGGCTAGTGGGCTCATGGATGACTCATACCTCTAGAGAGAGGGCTGGGCGTCGTGCAGGCAGGGAGTTGATGAGACCAGCTGAAGCTTGTCAGCTCATTTAAGGCCTTTATAAAAACTCCCAGCTTCATTAGATGTTAGCTCATGCCTGGACCCAGACCTGTGTGGACTGTCTAGGGAGAGTGAACCCCTGTGCGGTGAGGCAAAGCCTGTGTGGCTATTTGTTTGGACTTTTACTAAACCAGGGACTTAGGGACTAGGACAGCACCAGGCTGATCCCAGTTGTTAGTTTAGGAAACCTGCATGTTTAGTCAGAGGTCAAACTGACCAGGATTTATTTTGTTTATGTTTCTTTTTGGCTTTGCTGTGTTTTTGTCACTGTACATAGAGAAATAAACCGCACCTTTTGATTTTGAAAACCACAACCTCCGTCTGCTGGCCCTGTTTTTGTGTGGGGAGCCCAACCAGGGGGTCACACACACCCGCTACCGAGTTAACCCCCTCACACAATATACACAAATTTGTCAGAAATCTTAACATGCGCAAATATTTTCTATCCAATTCTAGTAGACCTTCAACTGTGGAGGTAGGGATTCATTCCAATCTACATAATAGATCCACGTTTAACCCTTTAAATGCTGACAACAAATTTTTGGAGGTGTTTAAACATAAAGTATTTAATGACTTGGACAAGATGAAAGTACGAAAAGTAGCAGACCCACAGTTTATTAGAAAGGGGATGGAGTCCTTGGAAAAGCGTAAGGAGATTATAATACGCCCCGCTGACAAAGGGGGGGGCTCTTCAGCTTAAATAAAAAAGACTATCTGGCAGAAATGGATCGCCTTTTGAGCGACCATGACACCTATCGGATTCTTAATAGGGATCCAATGCTGACATACAAAGATGAATTACATAATTTAATAAAGGAAGGAAAAGGTAAAAGTATCTTAAACAAAAAAGAAGCTCTTTATTTGGATCCATTATTTTGTAGAACCCCCATCATCTATTGTCTCCCTAAGGTCCATAAGGATAGTGCCAAACCACCAGGTAGGCCGATTGTAAATGGAATTGATTCCATATCTTCCAGACTTGGCCAGTATATTGATAGCTTTTTGCAGCCCCTGGTATCCAAAACAAACGCATACCTGAGAGATACCAAGCATATTATTCAAATTATTGAATCAGCTTCATGCTCATCTTCTAGTATTCTGGTCACTGCAGATGTGAGCTCACTATAATCGGGCATGAGGAAGCCATATCCTCAGTACGGTGGGCTCTCTCAACTTCTGACCTCCCTAGAAAAAATCAGAAGTTTCTTCTCAAAATCTTGATTTCTGTCTTTCGAGGAATTATTTTTGGTATCAGCGACAATTTTTCTTACAGACGAGAGGTGTTGCGATGGGGGCCCGTTTCGCTCCTAGTGTGGCCAATTTATTTATGGCCCACTGGGAGGAAGAGGTGGTCTTCACTAACCGTCCCCCCCAACTTATCTGTTAAAAACGCTATAAAGATGACCTGATTATGATTTGGGAGGGTGACCAAAGCAGTCTAGATGAGTTCATGTGTATTATGAATAACAACAATAAAAATATCGAACTCACCTGGAATATTAGCACAGATATTGTCACCTTCCTCGATCTAGAAATAAGTATAGTTAATGGTGAGTTTAATTTGTGCAATCATTTTAAACCAACGGATCGCAATTCGTATATACCTCTCAATAGTTGCCACCATAAGTCATGGTTGTGCAACATACCAAAAGGTCAATTTGTCAGATTGAGGCGTAATTGCACACGAGAAAATGACTTTATATCACAATCCCAAATATTAGCAACTAGGTTTAATGAGAAGGGGTATAGTAAGGAGTCTCTGAATAGTGCAATAGAGACAGTGCGCAATTATGATAGATCAGTACTTACAGCTGATAAAGTAAAAGAGGCTAGTTCTAGTATCTCCAATTTTAAGATGATCTTGGATTACAATGTGCATCACAAAAAATTTGAAAAAATTGTATCCAATAATTGGTCTATCTTAAAGCAAGATAAGACATTGGGACCCCTGCTTCCTGATCATCCCTCTTTTATATATAAAAAGGCTCCTTCACTACGTGACAGATTGGCACCTGGAGTAGTAGACCCCCCTGTCCATTCTGAAAATCGACTTTTCTCCTTCCTCTCGGGGTTCTATGCATGCGGTCGGTGCACTGCATGCAAACATTCTAAAAGTAACATTAAAAAACCTAAAGATTTTGTGTCATCAGCTACTAATAAACAGTTTAAAATTGACCAACTTATTACTTGTGATACAATAGGCATTGTATACATGCTTGAATGCGAATGCGGCCTACAGTATGTAGGCAGAACATCACGGCCCCTACACGTTACATTGGGCGAGCATGTAAATAATATCAAAAAGGGGTTGAAAACGCATAATGTTTCAAAACATTTTAAGCTGGTCCACAAACAGAACCCCAGAGGATTAAAATTCTGGGGTATTGAAAGGGTTATAAAACATTGGAGAGGAGGCAATTTTTTGAGGCAGCTCAGTCGGAGGGAATCCCATTGGATTCATTTAACTAAAGTTTTAGTGCCGGGAGGCCTTAATGTCGATTTTGACATAAATTGTTTTATTTCAGATAGATGAATTTTATACATTTTTAATTAGTATTAAATTTTATCTGTGTTGGTATTATATTGTTTGATTTGTGATGGTGGCGGTTTATACAGTGAGGCATGGACGCAGGATGACTTAATTGACATGATCCCCATTTTTTTTTCTTGGACATTTGATTTCTTTGAATGGGAGCCAGCATAGATATACGGATACTTCTATTAATATGTGGCTTAATTCCCAGAGTTTTCTAACAGATATGTAAATTTATTTCTATAATGGCGATGGTGCTGTTTAACATTGGCCCCTCATATAGGGGCGGATGTGAAGCTCGATCATACAGCAGCATTGGAGTTGCAGTAGAATTCGCTCCTTTGTGAGGGGCTGATTAGAACATTGAACTCATATAGTAGCGTGGGAGCTGCTCACCATTAGCTCCTCCTATGGGGCGGATGTGTTGCTAGATCTTGTATATAAGCGGGTGGCTCACGTATTTCCGTCACCGCTGATGAAGTCCCGCCCACTTATCGGGGACGGAACGCGTACGGAACGTGAACAGGGATCGTGACGTCACCCGCGTCTATATGCTTGCTGTGTATCACCGCTATCATCATTACTGCCACTCATTGCTGTTTGCTATTGCTGAGCATTGTCTGCTGTGGATCCCTTGCACTGTGGTACAGTGCCAGCATTTGTAAGTGTATCTTTTATGTGCTTATTTTAATAAATTTTCATACAGAGAGCACTAGATTCCACTCTATTGTTTTTTCATATGAACTACGTCCTGGAAGTCCTGTCGGGGTTATCTGATTGACCGGAAACGGAGTTCCTGTTACATTCCCTGGAGTGGGAAATGTCTGTTTGACCTGACTGATTTACTCAGGGGTCTATATGTGAAGGTTGAGCTGCCATTGCTGCCATTGGTGGAAGGTTTCACAGAATCACCTGAATATTGTACTTCTCATCACTTTGGACACTTGTTGGTGGTGTGGAGGGCGCAATCTTTAACCTCTGAAGATTCTGTCCCACTCTGTTTATATATGGACTTCCTCTCAATGTCTTAAAATAATTTCTTAGAAGTGTTTTCTTTATGTTTGCGCTGCACTGCTGTTTATATATTTCTATTGTGGGATTTGATTAATTGACCCCCAGTGTACAGCTGCTGTCTATTAGATTATCTGTGCTGGTTGATTTCTATTACACTGTCTGTTAACACCTGAACATGATGGTTCTGGAGATCCGGAGAAAACTTTAGCAGAGCCAATGCGATTGCCTTTAGCTCTCTCCAATTTGAGGATCTTTTGGACTCTTCTTTCAGCCAAGTCCCCTGAATGAAGTATTTTTCTAAGTGGGCTCCCCACCCCCACGCACTGGTGTCCGTGGTCAGTCTCTTTTCTACTGGAAAGGACCATTCTAGACCCTTTGAAAAGGATCTCCTGATCTTTCCACCAATAAAGTGATCTCTTCACTCGAGATGGAACTTTTACGAGTGTCCAGGGAACTGAGATTGTGATCCCATGATCTCAGTAGAAATTAGGGATGAGCCGAACACCCCCCTGTTCGGTTCGCACCAGAACCTGCGAACAGACAGAATGTTCGCGTGAGCTTTAGAACCCTATTAAATACAATGGACTCGAACGTTCGAAATCTAAAGTGCTAATTCTAAAGGCTAATATGCAAGTTATTGTCCTAAAAAGGGTTTGGGGACCCGGGTCCTGCCCCAGGGGACATGTATCAATGCAAAAAAAAAGTTTTAAAAACTGCCATTTTTTCGGGAGTGATTATAATAATGCTTAAAATTAAAAAATAAAAGTGAAATTTTCCTTTAAATTTCGTACCTGGGGGGTGTGTATAATATGCATGTAAAGTCGCGCTTTTTTTCCAGTGCTTAGAACTGTCCCTGCACAAAATGTAATTTCTGAAGGAAAAAAAGTAATTTAAAACTCACTCGCAGCTATAATGAATTGTCGGCTCCCGGCAATACATAGAAAAGTCATTGATAAAAAAAAAAGCGTGGGAGTCCCCCCAAATTCAATTACCAGGCCCTTCAGGTTACACAGTGAAGGAAGTTCCCCATCAGGTCCGCCCCCTCGTATGTCAGACCCCGCCTACGTCATTGGCCTGAGCAGACCTGATGGGGAACTTCCTTCACTGTGTAATACATGAATAGACCCGTCCCTTCTCACGTTCCGCATCTGGTCCACTTAGCCTTACACCTAGTCATTGGCTGAGCGGACCTGATGGGGAACTTTAGAAGGGGCGGGTCTAAACATTTAATAGACTGCGGAGGAAGTTCCCCATCAGGTCCGCTCAGGCTCAGCCAATGACGGACAGCGCTGGATATCGGATCGCCGTGGGACACTGGATTTCATCGCTGGAATGTTTTTTTTTTTTATTATTTAATTTTTTTTAATAAAGGACTTTTCCAAGGTGTTTGTGTGTTTTTTTTTGGTTTTTTTTACACTTTCTTCGTGAAATGGTAGGGGTACAATGTACCCCTTACCAATTCACATAGGGGGCGGGATCTGGGGGTCCCCTTTGTTAAAGGGGTCTTCCAGATTCCAATAAGCCCCCTGCCCACAGACCCCCACAACCACCGGGCAAGGGTTGTGGGGATGAGGCCCTTGTCCCCATCAACATGGGGACATCCTCCCCATGTTGAGGGCATGTGGCCTGGTACGGTTCAGGAGGGGGGGGCGCTCTCTCGTCCCCCCTCTTTTCCTGCGGCCTGCCAGGTTGCGTGCTCGGATAAGGGTCTGGTATGGATTTTTGTGTTTACAAACGTTTTTATTGGGGCAAGTTAGACATTTTACATGGAAGGAACATAGCACGTACATTAATCAGCAGTGAAAGTATTGTGAAGAGCTAAAGTACTTGAAAATACAAACAGTTATCAGTTGAAAGTGCTAACCGTCAATAGACAGATAGGTATCACTCGCAGTGTTCCATGTTATAAGATGTCCTTGATGAACTATTTTTTTAAACAACAAACAGATGAAAGAGAAAAAGAGGATGAAAAATAAAAAAAAGCAAGAGACAAATAGCGAAAAACAAAAATAAAGACTGCTTCTTATGTTACAAGCTGTATAAGAATCTCATTGCATATCTATCAATTCTTGTCCATCTGCAGAGGTTCACATATAGTGAAGGCTTTATTGATGTTGTATTGCAAAATAAGCAAGCACAAACCAAGTCCAGTTAAGAAAATCAAAAATGAGTACTGGTGCCCTGGAGGCAAAAAAATAAATAAAAGGTCCTCCAGACAAGCTAAGAAGTAGGCCACGGGCCCCATTTTTGTTCAAAGATACGCATCAAATCCATACGGGTATGGTGGATACGCTCCATCAGTTTTATGGACTCCATGCGGAGGAGCACCTGGGACCATGGGACCGAGGGTTTGCGCCAGTTCAGGGCTATAGCCCACTGTATAGCACTAAACAGCGTGTGGACCAATTTCTGCTCAGGAGGCATGACCTCTGGGAGGTCTGCAAACAAAATACACATTTGGTTAGTCAAGGTGATGTTTGAACCCGTAATTTGGAGTATTTTCGTAGCTGCCTGCTGCCACAGAGAGCCCAGTACCTTACAGCTCCAAAAATCATGGAGAAGAGTGTCCCTCTACCCACAGTCCCTGAAACATCTGTCCGTGATGGTCGGGGACATTCTGTGGATTCTAACTGGTATATAATACCATCTAGTGTGCAGTTTCAGCACAGTTTCCTTAACGGCAACCGAGCGGGTACATTTATGCATATTAGTGACCATATCCCTCCAGTCTTCTGCTGCAAACTCCTGACCCACCTCAGATTCCCAGCCCAGCATCGCCTGGGATTTAGCCTCTGTACAGTGATCATTAAGGTGCATATATAGCATGGAGATCATACCCCTGTCTCTGGACCCTCCGTGACACAAATTTTCAAAGGGTGTTCTAGCAACATCCCTTAATCGGGAGATCGCCGTTTGGAAGAAGTGGCGGATCTGTAGGTATTCGTATAGATCTGAGTTAGGTATGTCGTAGGTTTGGTGCAAATGTTCAAACGAACAGAAAGTGGTGCCCTGTAGCAATGAATGCAGCGTCACCAGTCCCTGCGAAGACCAGTTTGCAAAGTTTTCGTCCGCGTTAAAAGCTACAGGGAAGTTAGGGTCACCCAAAAAAGATGTCAATAAAGAGGGCTTAGAGAAGAGCTCAAACTTGTCTTTATAAAGAGTCCACAGATACAGGGATTGTCCAACTATACTGTTGAGCTGGGAAACAACTCTGTGGTTCACAGCGGTGGCCCATAGAAGGCCTGGGAGGAAGTAAGGTTTAATGGAAGCTCTCTCAAACTGCAGCCATGGTATGCGAGTTGGCGATGTCTGCCATTGGGCAAGTTGTAGTAATCTAGCCACCAAGTAATACTTCCATAAGTCAGGACAACCTAGGCCCCCCCTATCACGGGACCTATACATCAGTGCCCTGCCCATGCGCGGATGTTTACCCTGCCAGATAAATTTTAGCAGATCAGATTGTATGGCATGTATGGTGGACCGGGGTACATATAGTGGTAGGGCCCTAAAGTAGAATAATAATTTTGGGAGGATCGACATTTTAACCGCCTGTATTCGGCCTAAAAAGGAGATATGGTATAGGAACCACTCCTAATACCAGAGAAGGCCTGAGGATAATTTAGAGCATAAGTTTGTTTAAGGCTTGGTGCCAGTCGTATACCCAGGTATTGTAAAGATTCCATGTTCCAGGAGAAGTCAAATCTGTCCTTCAGGGATATCAACAAGGGCTGTGGTAAGTTTATAGTAATGGCTATGCACTTAGAGGGGTTAACTCCCAGACCCGAGGCACTGTTAAAGGAGTTCAACGTCGCAAAAAGATTAGGCAAAGAGATTAAAGGGTCAGTCAGAAATAAAAGGACGTCGTCCGCATAAAGACTTAATTTATATTCCTGATTGTTACTGCAGTATCCTTTAATGTTGGGGTTGTTATTAATATGCCGAGCCAGGGGTTCAATCGCGAGGGCAAACAATAGAGGGGAAAGAGGGCAGCCCTGTCTAGTACCCTTTCCTAGGGAAAAGTTTTCGGATGAACATCCAGGAAGTTTAATTCTGGTTCGAGGTTGGTGATACAGAGCTTTAAAGCCGCTAACAAATTCTCCCTGGATCCCGAATTTTGATAAGATAGTATCTAAATATGGCCAGAGGACACTGTCAAAGGCCTTATTGATGTCCAAACTCAGCATCAAAACCCTGCGCGAGTGTAAATCTGCATCTTGTATAATATTTGATGCAAGACGTATGTTATCAGTTATTTGTCTTGAGGAGATAAAACCCGTTTGATCAGGGGAGAGTAACGTTGAGATGATGGATGCTAGACGATCCGCCAACAGGCGACTAAATATTTTTAAGTCATTATTGATGACCGATATAGGTCTATAGTTCTGGGGAAGGGAGTGGTCTTTTCCTGGCTTTGGGATCAGGGACATGTTGGCCATAAGCATATCCGTAGGGAATGAGTCTCCTGCGAAGTACCCTATTAAAAAGTTTTGTCAATTTTGGGGTTAATAGTCCAGAAAACTTTTTATAATACAGGGCTGTAAAGCCATCAGGGCCCGGGGCCTTAGAGGGTTTCAATGTGGAGATTATTTTAGCTACCTCTTCCTCTGTGCAGGGGGCATTCAGGGTCTGTAGTTGTTCTTCAGTAATTTTAGGTAAGGGAATGGCATCTAACCAGGATTGGGATGAGGGAGGAATGGGGGCCTGAGAGTCAGCCAACAGGGTTTGATAATAAGAGGTAAACAGTTGCATCACCTCCTTTGGGTGGAAGATGAGGTTACCTGTCGTGTCACGCAGCTTATACGTATGTGTGGGTTGTAAAGACTGCTTAAATTTTCTCGCGAACATGGTCGAAGCCGAACTGCTGTGTAGCAGGAAACGAGCCCTGGACCACCGAAGGGATTTTTCAGTTTGCCCAGATAAGAGTATGTCCAGAGCTCTCCTCTTCTGGGTAATCTGGTCAAGCAAATCTTGTGTAGGGGTTCGACCATGCCTGTGATACAGTTTTTCTAGGTCAGCCGTGAGGGAGGAAATTTCAAGGAGCTTCTGCCGTTTAAGCTTCGAGGCAAGCTGCATAATACGCCCCCTCAGTACTGCCTTATGTGCAGCCCACAAGGACGCAGGGGAAATCTCCCCAACCTTGTTGTGGGAAAAGTGTTCCAAAATATATTCTGTTATCTGGGCTAGTGTTATTGGATCTGTGAGCATGGAGAAATTAAGCTTCCAGGCTCCCATATCCCTGGAAAGACCAACGTGAGAAAAGACGCAGGAAACCATCTGGTGGTCAGACTATGGGCATGCATGTATCCTGGCTGAGGTAGAGTTCGCTGTCAACACAGCCGTGGAGAATACATAGTCCAGCCTGGAGTAGCTGTTGTGGGGGTGGGAGTAAAAAGTGTACTCCCTGCTTCCCACATTATGCGCTCTCCAAGTGTCCAATAGCTGGTGGGATTTCAGTTGGTATTGTAGCGATTTCGGGAATGCATTAGCGGAAAGTCCCCTGCTACTCCTGTCTAGGTCTGAATGTGACACCAGGTTGAAGTCCCCACCTATTAGCATATGGGGAGAGTGGTATTTATCTAATGTTTGGAAAAAGTTTTTAAGGAAGGAAGCCTGAGAGTCATTTGGTGCATACACTGATGCAATGGTGATACTTTTTCGCTGAATATACCCCTTTACTATGACAAAGTGACTATCCGGGTCCCTATAAGTGTGTTGTACATCAAACATTACTGTATTCCTTATAAAAATAGCAGCTCCACCAGTCCTGGACTCAAAAGTGGTATAAAAACCTTGTTGAAAGGCTCTATCGAAATAATGTGGATGGTTTTGGGTTGAGAAGTGCGTCTCCTGGAGAAGGAGGACGTCAGCTCCCAACCTCTTGTAATCTCGAAAGGCCTTTCGCCGTTTATTTGGGGAATTAAAGCTTTTCAGGTTGTGGGAAATTACCTTAATACCCATAATTTAAGAGAACTGGAAAGCGTACGGTTGTAAATGAGTCCAAGGCACATGGATAACCATGGATAAACGCTATTATATCTCTCTATGGCAATCCCAGGCATTAATAAGATGATGCAACAAACTTCATGTGAAACATTATCCATAAACAATTTCAGATATGTCAAGGCAATTATATTATCAAGCAGCTTGCATGTAAATAATAAGGTGTGCAGCAGTGAAAAAAACAGTAAAAATAATAATGAAAGTAAGACAAACCCGTGCAGCAACGGCTGCAACTTCTTGTAAGTGCAAGTCAGGACTGCAAAAAGCAGCTTTTCAACTATGGGGGTCAGGGGAGGAACAATCACCCTGACCAATAAGGAAAACTTCCTAAATCGGACCAGATGGTCCTGAACTCCAATCAAGTGGTAAAAATTGTCTTAGCAATATGTTGACTGTAAGGGGTAAAGTTCTGAGATAAGTTCTATATGCTCGAACCGGGCGGGGGAAAAATGGGGGAACAATCAAACGGGCGCAAAAGAACTTCTGCCTGGGGCAGAGACTGAATTTGAGTTACTGTACATACGGGCGATATAGTGATCGTAGCAGCATGTATGGGCCCCTAGGGGCCTAATGCTGGTTGCGGCGATCCCTCCTGGGAGATGGAGTAGCCCAGATGGCCGACTGGCGCGGGGTGGATGGCATTCTCGGGTGATATGCAGCATCTAGGAGGCCAAGCTTCACCAATAGGTCCTTCCCTTCCTGGATCATGGTGACCGTGTAGGTGGTGCCGTTATGTGGGACTTGTAGCTTAAAGGGGAAGCCCCAACGGTATCTAATCCTGGCAGCCTGTAGTACCGTAGTTATCTCTTTCTTTCTCCTGCGCTTGTCAAGGGTGGTAGGTGAAATATCAGGATATATCTGTATTGCAATAACCTCCAGCTGGATATTAGGAGAAGTACGTGTGGCTCTGAGGATCTCCTCTTTAATTAAGTAATCCTTCAGACACATCACAATATCCCTGGGAGGCCTGTCCGGGGTTGTTTTGGACACAGGGCCCTGTGGATTCTATCACACGTAAAAGAAGCAGCAAGGGTGTCAGGGAGAAGGGACTGAAACAATTTCTGCATGGCTTGGGAGAGGTCAGTCACTGTTTCTGGGACCCCCCGCACTCTTAGATTACACCTACTGTTTCTATTGTCCAGGTCTTCAAGGTGGGTTTGCAAGAGCTGCACAGTGTCATTGAGGGTCTCATGATCTTTTCTGAGATCAGAATGAGAGAGGCTAAGCTCATCATGCTTGGTCTCAAGCAGATCAGTTCTAGTACCCAGGGCCGCTATCTCCAGGGACAGGGTGTTTGTGGACTTGTGCAGCTCGGATTGAAACTTTCTGGCTAACTTGTCATACATGCATGTAAGGCTGTCCTCCAAGTCTGCCTTCATGAGCTGTGTATTGTACTCACTGTCCCCTGTGGAGTGCTCCCGAGAAGAGGCTGTAGTCTGTGTGCACGCTGGAGCTGTGTCCGGCTGGGCGCCATCTTGAGGCATCTTGCTCTGCTCTCTCACGCGGAGTAAGTAGTTTGTTAGGGATCTTTGGGCCGGTTTACCGCGGCGGTTCTTGGAGCCCGGCATGCGCTGTGTGTTCCGCCAGGGGTGCAGGGTCTTTATAAGATTGTGTAGCCGCTAAATAGCCCTGGGGAATCGGCATTAGTCTCCAGTCTCTGCGGAGCTCTTATCCCCTGCTTCCGTCCAGAATCGCGGCGCGCATGCGCCCCCCTGGTATGGATTTTTGGGGGGACTCCACGCCATTTTTTTTAAATTTGGGGTGGAGTTCCCCTAAAATCCATGCCAGACCTGAAGGGCCTGGTATGGATATTTGGGGGGAACCGCACGCATTTTTTTTTTACGTTTGCGGCGGGGTTCCCCTTAATATCTATACCAGACCTGAAGGGCCTGGTAATTGAATTTTGGGGGACCCCCATGCTTTTTTTTATCAATGACTTTTCTATGTATTGCCGGGAGCCGACAATTCATTAATAGCCGCGAGTGAGTTTTAACCACTTGTCCCCCGCCCACTGTCAATTGACGGCAGGCGGAGGACACTCTCGTTCTGGGAGGACGTCATGTGACGTCCTCCCTTTAAAACTAGTTAGGGGGCGCGCGTTCCCAAGGCCCCGATGCGCGTGCCCGGCGGCCGCGATTGCCGCCGGGCACCCGCGATTGCCCGGGAAATGAGCAGGAAAGTGGATCTCTGTGTGTAAACACAGAGATCCACGTCCTGTGAGGGAGAGGGGACCGATGGTGTGTCCCTTGTACATAGGGACAACCATCGGTCACCTCCCCCAGTCAGTCACCTCCCCCCACAGTTAGAACACATTGAGGGAACATATTTAACCCCTTCCCGCCCCCTAGTGGTTAACCCCTTCCCTGCCAATCACATTTATACAGTAATCAATGCATTTTTATAGCAGGGATCGCTGTATAAATGTGAATGGTCCCAAAAATGTGTCAAAAGTGTCCGATGTGTCTGCCGCAATATCGCAGTCACAATAAAAATCGCAGATCGCCGCCATTACTAATAAAAAATAAAAATAAATAAAAATGCTATAAATCTATCCCCTATTTTGTAGACGCTGTAACTTTTGCGCAAACCAATCAATACGCGCTTATTGCGATTTTTTTTTTTACCAAAAATATGTAGAAGAATACGTATCGGCCTAAACTGAGGAAAATTTTATTTGAAAAAAAATGGGTATTTATTATAGCAAAAAGTAAAAAATAGTGTTTTTTTTTCCAAACTGGACGCTCTTCTTTTGTTTATAGCGCAAAAAATAAAAACCGCAGAGGTGATCAAATACCACCAAAAGAAAGCTCTATTTGTGGGAAAAAAAGGACGCAAATTTCGTTTGGGAGCCACGTCGCACGACCGCGCAATTGTCATTCAAAGTGTGACAGCGCTGAAAGCTGAAAAATGGCTTGGGCAGGAAGGGAGTTTTCGTGCACAGTAGGGAAGTGGTTAAATTACATTTTTTCCCTCAGAAATGACATTTTGTGCAGGGACAGTTCTAAGCACTGGAAACAAGCGCGACTTTACATGCATATTATACACACCCCCTAGGAACGAAATTTAAAGGAATATTTCACTTTTATTGTTTCACTTTAAGCATTATTAAAATCACTGCTCCCCAAAAAACTGCAGTTTTTAAAACTTTTTTTTGCATTGATACATGTCCCCTGGGGCAGGACCCGGGTCCCCAAACACTTTTTATGACAATAACTTGCATATAAGCCTTTATAATTAGCACTTTAGATTTCTCCCATAGACTTTTCGAATTTGCCGCGAACACCCCAAATTGTTCGCTGTTCGGCGAACGGGCGAACAGGCAATGTTCGAGTCGAACATGAGTTCGACTCAAAGCTCATCCCTAGTAGAAATGACTGTAGGCACCTGAAATTCAATCTTGCCCATTGGATGGATGGCATGGTTGAAGTCAGAACTCCCAAAGCAGACATTACCTGCCTTATAGTTAGACTGGTTGGACTGTAGCTGGGAGACGGCTTCCAGTACCTTGTCCTTTTTTTCTTGAGGGAGAAACATTCTCTGGTTCACCGAATCGACTTGGTAACCCAAGAAACGGATCTCTTGAGATGGAACTAGGGAGGACTTTTGTAGATTCAAAATCTACCCCAAAGACTCCAGATGGCTTTGTGCCTTGGACAGGTTGTCTAGTAACCTTTCTTTTGAGGGGACGAAGAATAACTGGTCGTCTAGGTAGGGTATAACTGCAATTCCCTGTAGACAAAGAGGGGCTAGGGCTTCCGCCATCACCTTGGTGAAAATCCGAGGTGAGGATGACAGCCCGAATGGTAGGGCCCTGAATTGAAGATGCTGGACTACACCCTCCATCCTCACTGCCAATCTGAGGTATTTCTGGGACTGAGGGGAGATTGGGATGTGCAGATATGCATTTTAGGTCTATTGATGCCATGTACAGTAACACTCTGACTTCAATAGATTTTTTGCCGAGTATATCGAGTCCATCTTGAACTTTCTGTATTTTACAGACCTGTTCAGAGGCTTCAAATTTAGGATCATCCTGAATTTTCCTGTTGTTTTTTTTATTAGGAAAATGTGAGAATAAAAACCCTTTTGTTGTTCTTCCGGGAGGTACTTGTACCACCACACCCTGTTGACTCCACTCCTTTAAATGAGGCTTTCATGGCCAGGGCTTTCTCTGGGTCTTTTGGGGTGTTTGTTACCAAAAACCTTTCTGGGGGGATCTCTGAGAACTCCATTACATAGCCCTGGGCTAGAGTGGTCAGGATATACTGGTTGGAGGTTACGGCTGACCACTGCGGAAGAAACTTTTGTAGTCTTCCGCCTACCCGCACGGCTGAGTCATTGGGATTTCTCGGCTTGTGTAGGAGGATGGAAAAGGAGTCCCGCTTTTCCTTTGGCTTTTTGTGCAGCCCAATTCCTCCTACCCCCTTGGGGTTTGTTGTCTTTTTCCTGAGCCTTTTGAGGTCGAAAAAACGTTTCTTTTTTAATCGGAAAGGATTTTTTCCTGTCAGCTGTCCTATCTAGGATACTCTCTACATCAGGCCCAAAAAGAAGGTCCCCCGAAAAGGGAATTCTGCAGAGCTTATTTTTTGAAGCTGCATCCCCTGGCCAGGTCTTTAACCACAAAGCCCTTTGTGCGGTATTAGTTAAGGCTGCAGACCTTGCTGACATCTTTATGGCTTCAGCTGAAGCATCAGCTATGTAAGCTACCACAGAAGACAAAGTAGCAAAGGAATCTAAAATTTCCTGTTTAAGTGAGTCTGCCACTATATAGGACTTTAACTGGTTAGTCCAAAATTCTAAATTTCTTTCTACACATGTTGTTGCCGTAGCGGGCTTTAAATGATTCATAATTGACTGCCACGACTGTTTGAGTAAGAGATCCATGCATTTGTCCATAGGGTCTTTGAGAACCCCCATGTCTTCAAAAGACAGATCAGTGGACCTGGAAACTTGGGAGAAGGCCACATCCAGTTTAAGGACCTTGTTCCAGACTGCAGAGGGATCTTCCTCAAAAGGAAAGCGTCTTTTATGGGCTTTTGAGGAAAACTTTTTTTTCTCTGGATCCTGCCATTCCTTCTTTATAGCATCTGAAATGACTGGGTGGACTAGGAAGGTGTGACCCTTAGGTTCACTTAGACCTGCATACATGCGGTCATGCAAACTTAAATCCTTCCTTTCCTCACTTAGGCCCAGTGTAACATGAATGGCCCCAAGTAGCCCATCCACCTCCTCCAAAGATAACTTGAATTTGGAAGGGGACACTACTGCTTTCTCCCCTGAGTCCTCTGAATCCTCACTAGTAGATACATGGGACTGTTCCTCCCTGGTAACCGGTTCCTCAGCCATAGTATCCAATACTGGTATAGCCACCGAACTTTGGGAAGATTGTGAAGTGGAGGACTGAGAAGCCGGGTTAACTAAAGAGTCAAGAAATGATTGGATCATGGCAAATAGTTATTTTACAGAGGTAACCAATTCCTCCCGTACTGAGGATGATTCCTCTTTAACTAAAGAAGCAATGCAAGTACTGCATAAAACTTTCTTCCAATTCTCTCCCATCTTTGTTCTACATGAAGGACATCTCTTTTTTGGGTCAGAGCTCTTGGCCTGGAGAGACAAAAAGAGGAAGAAAGCAGGGGATCCTGAATGAGACCCAATCTCTTGCTAATGGACCACCCCCAAAAAATAGGTGCACTAAGAAGGAAACTATAAACACCTCTAGTGCCCAGACAGACCCCTTGCCACTAGGGGGATAGTAAAAGAAAAAAAAAAAAAAGGAGAGACCAAAACCTGACAGGTAAGGGATAAGAAGACTTAAACCGCTGCCTCCTACCTGAGCCTTGCTGGTGCCTGTGCCTGTCCCCACTGCTATATCTGCTGCGTCCTCCATTGCAGGTGTACAGCTCCACTCGTGGCTTCACACGCCGCTTCCGGACTCCCTAGTGCCTCTGCACCGGAAGCGGAAATAAGCACCAGCTCCTGTCCTGCCTCCTCCCCCTTGCGTTCAGCTGACGCTCCACGCTGACCTGGCAACCCTGCTCTCACTTCCAGTGTTTGGCTACACCAAAATGGCGGCGGCGCGCGACCGTCGCTCCCAGAGAAGCAAGTTACCTAGTCCCTGGCTCCTCTGAGCACTCCAGGGGGAAGAGGAGCCCGAATGCCCTGTATTCCATGCTGGGTAGAGCGGGAGGACAGCGGTCTCTAGGAGGAAAAATTGGGAGGAAAGCTTCCGCTTCCAGGATCTGAAAGTTCCAGCCTCCCTCACCAAAGATGTTCCCTCCAGGCCGGAGGAAACAAAAACTGAGGTATGCCAGGGAGGTACCTCCCTTTAAAGTTTGGAAGAAGGTGTTTCCTGCAGTGGTGGGTGGAGTCACTATCTCTCAAGGTGCTGTCTTGAAAGACGCCTTGGGAAAAGAATACCAGGATTTGGTACCTAAACTCTGTATCAAAACACATTTCACCCAAACTGTCCAATAGAGTACTGCATTTAGAAGCCAAATTTGATACATAACTCCAATCTTTCATCTGTTTGCAGTGCTGCCCTAGTTCCGCCTTAATGGGCACCTCACCAGCTACAAAATAAAAGGTAGGCATTAGAACCCCATAAAAACACAATTTATAAACCATTTTAGATACATTGACGAAGCAGTAAAGCTTCATAATGAGATATTTGAGTGAAGTTAGCCGATTAAACCTTTGAAGTCTTGCCATTTTGTGGGAATGACATGTGCCAGACCCTTCTCCCCAAGAGGATAAGGTATCTAACCCAATACCAAAAAGTCTAATCCAAGAATAGAGTGCCAGTGTTGGTCTGGCTAAAGTATTTGTTGACTCTAGCATGGTGCCCTCACACTCTAAGAAAGACCAAGAACCATTCCAAGATATGACACTATTCCCAGGAAGAAAAGGATGTGCAGTCAAAGATAACCCTCCCATTCCAATGATGAGCCATGATTGACCTAGACCAGCTTCCAAGCCGCACTGCAGCAGAGGGCAAAAAGACTGAATCCGTCCTAGCCCCGACCTTCACGAAGGACTGGGCACTCGCCCCCCGATCCAGCAAGGACTCGGATGGACCCAGTCTCCAAGTCCTCCGCTACAGAGAAGCTCATCAAACCAGCTCAGTTAGCCAATTACAGTTCAAAATAGAATGCTTAGACTGTCTAAGCACAGCAGACCCTTTACTTCCAGAGAGCGAGACCCAGGGCCCAAGCTCTCCGTAGACTTCCCAAGAGGGATCAGAGAGTGAAAGCCTAGGCAGTCATCAATCCCCTTTGCAAAAAGACCCCAGAAGAGAGTGAAAGAGACCAACCGGGTTCCTGGTATGACAGGGCAGGGCAAGCAACACTGTCTAAACCAATCTTCGAGAAAGGCTCAGTCAGCCAGCTTAGGAGTGCAATCTCCTCTAGAGATTTTAAAACAGAACTAGGACTTTTCACTCTTAGACCCCAGAACCTGGGGACCACTAAACGAGTGGTTAAACCCACGCCCGTGAGTTATAACAGTTCATAACTCATTTAGCAGTTTAACACTTGGTCCACAAACTTGTGTGGCTAAACCCAAACATGGGTTATGATAAAAACTCACAACTCCCAAGTGTTTGTATGGGAACCTACCATTTGACACTGCAGGGCCACAGAAGAAATTCCACGTTGCTTTGAACTTTTCATTCCCTACTGAAAATGCTGGCTTCCTAGATCTTGCGGTCACTTACCACCTGTTAAGTATGAAGATCTTAAATAAAAGCCCCAATATCTGCATACTTGTCTGGATTTAAAGAACACCAGCATGACAGCCCAGCAACTAGCATAGTCCTACATCAAATCATTCATATACAAATATTGCATCATCAAGAATGAAAAGTTAATGCATTCAAAAAGCAAAATTAGCAGCAATGCTGCGCTTTGAGTCATGCGTACACAGCCTTGCAACACAAAGGAATAACCACTGCCACACCTGCACAATATTGCAGATAAGCCTATTATATAGAGCTGGCCAGCAAGGATGAGCTCAGGCGTGTTCGCAACCCACAAGTGCAGAGCTCGCCAGGAAGTCAGCACTGCACAATGCTAATCGCAGGCAGAGAGACATTTTCCCGGTCCACGGCTGCAGAGATCGAGAAATGTCTCACTGCCTGTGATTAGCGCTGTGCAGTTCAGACTTCCTGGTGGGCTCAGAACACTCCTGAGCTCATCCTTACTGGTCAGCTGCCATCACAGATCCTTCCCCTACGTCAGTGCTGCCAGTCCTACTTCAGACAGCAGGAGGCATAGGAGGGTGGGAGTCTGGTCACATTTTCATGTTAAGTGGCTGATTAGTTGCTAGGATGAGGGTTAATCCTAGAAACGAGCCACTAACATGAAAAGTTGTCCAGCTTCTGCACCCCGCCCAGACCCACTATGGAACTGGGGAGGGGGAACACGCTTCTCACCAATTCATCATTGGGGGGGGGGAGGGAGCAAGCTTCCCACCAGTTCACAATAGGAAGGGGAAGCATGATTCCCGCCAAGCCACAATAGGGAGGGGAGGGCATGCTTCCCACAAATTCACAATGCTTCCTGCCAATCCCCTGGAGTTAAAAAGGCAGATAAAGAATGATCTATGCAGTGCAATGGCTTGCCCATTTGAATACAATTTTTCTTAGGTATGCCACAACAATACAGTAGATCAAAAACCAAAAATCAATTATATATAAGATTTGTAACATATTTGCCACATTTAAAGAAAGTGGAGAGAAAAAAAAAGAAGTTTAGACTAAAGCTTTAAAGTGGTTGTAAACCCACTTTTTCAACTTGCACCTACAGGTAAGCCTAGATTAAGGCTTACCTGTAGGTGCAAGAAATATCTCCTAAACCTACACGGTTTAGGAGATATTTAGTTAAATGACAGGCGCTGCTGTCTACGGCGCATGCGCGCCGTAGACAACGGCACATTCATGGGGTTAATCCCATTCACAAATGTGGCTACTTCTCAGCAATCGCTGGGCGTAGCCGAATGTGAAGGCTCCCGCGCGCATGCGCACAGTGACGTCTCCGCCGCTCCAGCCAATCACAGCGCCGGAGCGGTGCTGTGATTGGCTGGAGCGGCGATACCCGGAAGTAACCTTCCAGCTATCGCCGCAGAGATGGCTGCGGCTGAAGAGGGAGACGAGGACGGCTACGGGGACTCCGATCTAAGGTAAGTGATGCATAATGAGCTATTATGCTAGTCATATTAGCTCATTATGCCTTTCTATTACAGGTTGTTTAAAAAAAAAAAATGTTTAAAAGGGTTTACAACCACTTTAAAATGAAAATTGCAACCATAATGACATTCAAACTACTTACCAAGCATGTGGCAGCAAGCCATGTTTTTTCATCTGGAGGTCAAGAGACAGACTTGTGAACAGGTGAGGGTATTTATGGGTAATCAGACTTTTTTCCTCACCCAAATTAATTTGCATCAGAGCCAAAACTGACATAGGTTTAAAAACAACAACTTTCTTTTGAAATCAGTGCCCAGATATGTCACTATCCCTGGACAGGTGCAGAGAATGGGAAGTAAAATGTAAAAAAAAAAAAAAAAAAAAGTAATGTTGAACTAGAAACCTAAAAATGGTCAGCTGACACCGCCACACATCCTTGACTTTAACCCCTTATTTTCCAGTTTGTGTTTTTGCAATGTATGGCCCAAATCGCATCCGCACCAAAATGTTGCAAGACCCTTTTGATTACCGAATCTTTATCGCATTGCATAGGTGTTAACACGCACCCATGGGATGCAATGCAATTATGGCAATCGCACTACGTTTTGCTATCCGCTTTGGGTGTTAATCTAACATTGACACCGTGCAATTGCTATGCAGTGCGATGTGATGCTGGAAAACGCAGCAAATCTTGTGCATTTCCCACATCACATCAGTGTGAACCGGAGCTCATCGTTTACATTAAAAAAATTGTTTGTCACAGGTGCAGCAAGTGGCGGTTAACAATAGTGCGCTCTGCGAGATCACATTTGATTTGCAGCGCAAATCAAGTGTGATGTCTGTGCGATGCGATTTCAGTCAAACAGATGTGAATGCAATGTGAATCCATACTATCGCATTCGGACCACACTCGCACAAAACCCTTTTTTGGTACGCAACAGAATTGGATTGCATGGGTGCGACACCCATGTGATGCGATCCATGTCCGAACTGTCAGTTCGCAGTGCAAATGCGAACAGAAATTAGGGTGGCATTAACATTGTATTGACACTCCCAGCAGTTCACATATGGCAGCGTGAACTGCATTGCGAGTCAGGTGCGATGCGGGAACTCAGTGGATTTGCAGGGTTCCTGCATCATACAAGTGTGTATACCGGTAGCATACCTCCCAACTTTTACATGAGGGACATTTCATGGAGATTGTGACCTGCGGCACGCTGCAGCAAAAAAGTGGGCGTGGACAAACATGAGTGGGCTTAAGGGCTGTGGTAAACAAAACCAGGGCTTCCTTGTACCGATAAACTAGGTTGCTGTGCCACAAACTTAAGTCTCAGGGATACATATAAAACTCAGAACAATCATTTACAAAAATACGTCTGGTTTTGTATATACTGAAAATAGAGCTTCAGGGTGGGTTCACACTGCCATGCAGAGTGGCTCAGAGCTGGGGTCCGGTACGTCCCTGTTCACCGTTTCAGCAGAGGCAGCTCTTTAGGCAGTCACCCAAGCCCTCATAGTGCCCTAATTTGCCGAACATATGTAGCGGGTGCCGCATATCCCCATCCTGCTGGCTCTCTCAGCTGGCAAATGACAGGAGCGCATATGAAACCATGTTAAATGGACGACTATAGTGCGCTTCTGCAAACTGCAAAATGCACTGAAAATGCATAGGTGTGAATTCACGGTAAATGACCCCTAGGGGTGCATTCACACAAGAAACATTTCCAGCAAAACACACCTTCCAAATAGGTGAACAACAATTTTGACAATTAATGAAGCCTGCACTGGAGCTCAGCAGGAGCCAGAGAGCCAGTCAACTAGCATTTTCTGCAGGAGAGATACACAGCAGCAGGCCACTGTCTTCTTTCCTGAGAATGTAGAATGTTTTTATTTTTAAAACCAGTCTTGGTCAATATAAAGAGTTCTAGAAAAACTGAGCAAGCTGAAAAATGGTTTATAGTACGGTTGACTATTCATTATGCATCTGGGTTTGGAAACAAAAACAGGTCATATAGGAAAGGGCAATAACCACAGCAGCCAATCAGAAACTGACCCATGCAGTTTGACAGTAGTCATGTGATTGGGGCTTATTTAATAAACCGTACAATTATCACTGAGCTATTAATGCAACAATCCCCCAATAAAAAAAAGAAATAAAAAAAAAAAAGAAGAAGATCGCCGGTAGCAAAGGGCCGAGTCATTTATCGATTGAATTTGATACATACCTCAGTTTACTCTCAAACAGCACAGTGTTGCCATACTTCAGCCTTGGTCATTTTGCCAGTTACAATATAAAGATAAGCCTTAGGATCACATGAAAACATAAGCGGCCAAACTGAGGAAGATGGTGTTGGTTGTAACAAACAGATATTGACAACTGAAACCGTGTGAAGTTAGCCAAAGTGTTGAAGTGTTGCCATTTTGTGAGAGCGACAAGAATCAAGACCCTTTTCCCATAAGGAGAGAAGGATATTCTGACCCAAAACCTAAAGTCTGACCCAAGAATGGAGAGTATTGATTTTAACCTGGCCAAAGAGTTTGTTGACTGTAATATGGTGCCCTCATACCTTAACCAAGAAAAACTAAAAACCATTCCAAAAGCAAGTCTCTGTATTCCCAGGAAGAAAGGATGAACAGTTCTAAGAAAATCTGCCATTCCTATTGTAAGCCATAATTAAGCTTCTAGACTAACTGTCAGGAAGCACGGGAGCAGTGAGCAAGGAGACTGAATCAGATCTAGCCCCGGCTTTCTCAGATGAGTGGGCACTTCTCCCCCAATCCAGCAAGGACTGAGATTGACCCAGTCCCTAAACCCACTACTACAGAACAGCCTAGCAACCAGTCCAGATGCCCAACTACAGCTCACAATAGAAATTTTAGACAGTCTTGCAACAGCTGACCCTTTAATTCCAGAGAGCGAGAGCATTGCCCAAGCTCTCCGTAGACTTCCCCAAGAGGGATCAGAGAGTGAAATCCATAGCCATGCCTGCAACTCCTTACAGAGAAAAAGCTCCTAGAAACTGGTAACCTTCAGGGTAAGCTGAACACTGATGTGAATGAAAGAGCCAACCACGTTTTACAGCATGACAGGGCAAGCAACACTGTCGACACAGAATTACATGGAAGGTTTGCTCACCCCACTCACACCCCCAGGAGCTCAATCCATGCTAGACACTTCCAACTGAACCATAACATCTCACTCCTAGACCCCAGAACCTGGTCACCAAATTGTGTGGTTAAACCCAAGCCCATGTGTCACGATAAAGGCTCATAACTCAGTGTGAAAATGAAAGAACTCGGGTCCACAAAAACCATATGGCTAAACCGAAAAAACTTGAGTTATGATAAAAGCTCAAACTCGCTCTATGAATTTAAAACTTACCCATTTCCTGAAGCTGCAGGGCCACCGAGGAAATTCCACATTGCTTTGAGCTTTTTTTTCTCCCACTAGAAATTGAAAAGATAAAATAAAGGGGGTCAATTCCACTGAAATCTAATAAACCAAAATAGATGCCATAACCCTACAAAGAAATATAGAATCTAGCATTACCAACCTACTGAAAGTGCTTGCTTCCTAAATCAATCACTTACCCCCCAGAAAAGTATGCATAGTGAAAAATGCCTAAATCTGCATACTTGTCTGGGGTTAAAGAACAGCATGACAGCAAACTTTTCAGGCATGTTTTGCAGTGCTTTTTGCATTTTTGCATACAGTTTTCACAAATAGTTTTTTTCCTTTAAAACCACTGTCTAGAGCTGGTTACTAAGGAGCCGTCAGCGGGGTTATATGGACCTGGGAGGACCCGCCTTTTTTTCACAATTTTTTTGCAGGCAATTTTCTTGTACATTCAGCTGTCTGCAGGGAATCCTGCTGACAGCTTATAACTAATCCGTTAAGGACACAGACAGCGGCTTCCCAGCTGCAATGTTTAACCACCTCCCTACTGTGCACGAAAACCCCCTTCCTGCCCAAGCCATTTTTCAGCTTTCAGCGCTGTCACACTTTGAATGACAATTGCGCGGTCGTGCGACGTGGCTCCCAAACAAAATTTGTGTCCTTTTTTTCCCACAAATAGAGCTTTCTTTTGGTGGTATTTGATCACCTCTGCGGTTTTTATTTTTTGCTCTATAAACAAAAGAAGAGCGTCCAGTTTGGAAAAAAAACACAATTTTTTACTTTTTGCTATAATAAATACCCATTTTTTTTAAAATAAAATTTTCCTCAGTTTAGGCCGATACGTATTCTTCTACATATTTTTGGTAAAAAAAAAAATCGCAATAAGCGCGTATTGATTGGTTTGCGCAAAAGTTATAGCGTGTACAAAATAGGGTATAGATTTATAGCATTTTTATTTTTTTATTTTTTTATTAGTAATGGCGGCGATCTGCGATTTTTTATTGTGACTGCGATATTGCGGCGGACACATCGGACACTTTTGACACATTTTTGGGACCATTCACGTTTATACAGCGATCCCTGCTATAAAAATGCATTGATTACTGTATAAATGTGATTGGCAGGGAAGGGGTTAACCACTAGGGGGCGGGAAGGGGTTAAATATGTTCCCTCAATGTGTTCTTACTGTGGGGGAGGGGACTGACTGGGGGAGGTGACTGATGGTTGTCCCTATGTACAAGGGACACACCATCAGCCTCCTCTCCCTCACAGGACGTGGATCTCTGTGTTTACACACAGAGACCCACTTTCCTGCTCGTTTCCCCGGCAATCGTGGGTGCCCGGCGGCAATCGCGGCCGCCGGGCACGCGCACCGGGGCCTTGTGAACGCGGCGGGCGCGCGCGCCGCTGGCGGCGAGCGCGCGCCTTCTAGCTCATTTTAAAGGGAGGACGTCATATGACGTCCTCCCAGAACGAGAGTATCCTCCGCCCGCCGTCAATTGACAGTGGGCGGTGGACAAGTGGATAAACAAAAAAATGCAAAAAACTAAAAATGCAGCAAACACTTGCATTTCTGGTGAGATTCTATTGAAGTCCATTAGATGCAAAACGCTGAGCCATTAATGCAACAATCGCCCCGCTAATAAAAATTTAATTGATCGCCGGTAAAGGGCCGAGTCATGCCTGCTATCAATCGCCAGTGGCAAAGGGGAGGCATGCCTCCTAGTCACCAGCACTGGCAAGAGGAATGCATGCTTCCCATTCATCAGCAGTGGATTGGTTTTAGCATTGAATCCCCTGAACCTAAAAAGTTAATGTAGTGTAGAGCTTGCCTGTTTGAACACAAACTATTTAGGCCGATCCCAGCAGAACACAATTCATAGTAAATCTTAGAAGATTATACATTGGGATTGTAACATGTATTTGTCACATTTTATTTTTTTTATATTTTATTTTTATTCAATTTTGTCATTAACAAAAACAAGAGAAAATATTTTACAGCATTCTTTCCTATGCAATAGGAAAATAAATGACAAAAAGTTTATTTCCATCCTTCTTTCTACCGAACCCCAACCGACCCAATCCCTATAATAATCAGTTTCCCTCAACCCCCGCCCTCTCCCTCCTCTCCCCACGTCACCCCTCCATAAAAGAGGGGGTCAGAGAGAGAAAGAGCGAGAGAGGGAGGGAGAAGGAAAAGAGAAAAAAAAGGGGGGGAGAAGGAGAAAGTCTATTGTCAACTTTTTGAAATGTAAATTTCCCTTTTTAATTAAACTATGCAACTATATATCTATATAGCTCCCATTATAAATGTCTTTATTTTACTACTACTCATGCTGCCAGTAATCTCTTCCTAGTTTCAGAGTTCTTAAATCTGATCCAAATCAACCAAGTTTGTTTATATTGGTTTTCCTTATTCTTAGCTGAGAGGACAAGGTCCTCCGTAGCTTCTATTTCAAGAATCCTATTTAACCACTCCGAAATTGATGGGGGTCAAGATTCTCTCCAGTGTAATGGGATCCCTGCTTTGGCTGCATTAATCATATGACACATTACTAATCTTCTATAAGTTTGAACGGGAATCTGTGAACAATGAAGGAGGAGAAATGCAGGGTCATCAGGTATTAATAAGTCCGTTATGTCTTGTATAATTTTTTGAATATCAAGCCAATATTGCCTTGACAAAATGTGAGAGAAGAAATAAAGGGGACTATAGCGGTGCTAGTATTGGTATCTAGACAACAGTGGAAGACTCAATTCATTTGGTAAAAAGAAAAAGTTTTCTCATTTATTAGACAATTAATACAAAGCATTTATTAAAAATATATACATATATAAGCGTTTTCACAAAGTTTTACAATAGAGCATAACTGATATGGTGGTTATAAAGGTGTTAGACTGAGGAGATCATACATGGTCCCAACATGTTTTGCCCATCGGGGCTTCGTCAGGGGAAGTATGTCTCAAATACATCAAAGTAGCACCAATGAAGCCCTAGATGGATTAAATGGGGGTGGAGGCAAGAGAAACCTCTACACACTGTAGAGGAAGAGAAAAAATCTCCTCCTCGGTGTGAGACGGAACGGAACTCCGAGCAGACAAACCCTCACAGTGACCGCTTATAAGACTTAAAATCGAAATTATGAAAAAAAGGAGACAATAGAACAAATGGGGTGGCGCCTGATTGGTGTTAAATCCACAGGATACAAGATATCCGATTGAGGTACATTCATAAGGCAGAGACCTTCAAAGAACTTGGTCCAAAAAAGAAAGAGTTCCAGAAGGTGAGATTATTCTTAAATCGGAACTGTGGATAGACATCAGGCTGCCTCACCGAACCGCCTTATTTTTCTACAAGACCAAAATATATGTACCAACGATCCGCTTTCTTCTCCACATCTCCAACACTTGTCTAAGTTTTCATTTGAAAATGTATTCAGTCGTGCAGGGGTGTAGTACCACCGTGTCAAAAGTTTATAATTAGACTCCTGAGTCTTGCTACTTACTGAAGAGTTAAAAGTCAGATAAATAGTTTGTTTACGTTGCATTGGGGTAAAAGTTCTCTTTAGATCTCTCTCCCACTTACTAAAGCACGGCATCGAATAGTCCTCGATGGGATTATTTAACAATTTATACATCTGAGGCCTCGTACACACGACCGATTTTCTCGTCGTAAAAAACACGTCGTTTTTTTCGACGAGATTCTTGTTAAGCTTGTCGATTTTCTCGTCAAGCTTTCTATGCGTACACACTGTCATTTCCCAATTTCCTCGTGGTTCTCTGCGCTCACGTCCAGCACGTACGACGGCACTATAAAGGGGAAGATCTTTTTTCTTGGCGCCACCCCTTGGGCTGCTTTTGCTGATCTCGTGTTACCGCGTGTGAAGTAAAAGTTTGGGAAGAGACGATTCGCGCTTTTCAGTCTTCGTACTTTTCAGATCGTTTTCTGCCGTTCAGTTTGTGCTTGTGGGTTCGTATCTTGACTTTCAGGGCGTCTAGGCAGGTCGTATCTGTTTTACAGTGCGTTCTTGCCTGTTCGTTTCTGAATTTCAGTTCGTTATTCATAGGCCTTGCTGTTCTAAAGTGCGTTCTGTTCTGTACGTTCTGATTAGACGACCGTTTCCTAGCCATGTCGCCTGGACGTTCTCGTCGTCGAGTTCGTGCTGTGCGTGCGCTTGGTGTTGGTCTGCTTGTTTTGGACCAAGACCAGTCCATGAATGGTGTGAGGAGGAGTTCATGGACCAAGAATTGGTTGCTCCAGCGGGACCAATTCTGCCACATGCCTCTGCTGCGGGAGATCGTCGAGAATAATCCTGAGGACTACAGGAATTTTCTGAGGATGTCTGACCCCGTTTTTCAGGAACTGTTGGCTTTGGTGTCCCCCTATATTACCAGGAAGGACACCGTTATGCGGGAAGCCATCAGTGCTGAGCAGAGGCTCATCGCCACGTTGCGTTACCTGGCGACAGGGAGAAGTCTTCAGGACTTGAAGTTCACCACAGGCATCTCCCCCCAGGCTCTGGGCCTCATAATCCCAGACACCTGTTCTGCTATTATACAAGTCCTGCAGGAGGACTATATTAGGGTAAGTTTTCTCCCTTCACATCACATTTTATGTATTACATGTATGCTAATGTATTGTATTTCTTTCATCCTTTCCTAATTACCATGATTGTAATATGCTGAGAATGTCCCCTTTGTCCCCATGCATGCTGGAAGTTTTTAAATGCCCCTTTTTTATCCTCCCTAAATATTTCCCCTCACTAACTTTTCCAGCAGGGGCGCCTGTTGCTCCAAATGTTGGGGGGTTACAACCCCAATTTCGGAAATAAACTTCCTCCTTTTTTGCTCTGTTGCCTAATAAACGCCCCCAGTTGTCCCCTCCAATGCAGCCATTTAGTCCCCTCTATTGCAGCCAGTTTCCCCCCAGCCCTGCACTTACCTTCTTGTGGTCAGCGCCATCCTTCTTCTGTCCTTGATGTCTTCTCCTTCCCTTCATGTTGCATCAGCCAATCATGTTACCATTAAACAGACTTGGTGAACATGATTGCCAGAGCTGCCTGTCAGTGTTTACACAAGGAATGCCCCCTCCTTGCGTCCCCGATTTTTCTTTGAGGAAGCCAATTACATCCCTCAGGTTGTAATTTGCAAGACTTTTTTAATACCTGTTTCTGCTCTGCAATTTTAACCCCCTAAATGACGCAATTAATCATATGTCGGTCGCTTTACAAGAGGCCATCCACCTGAATAGTGTGCGGCATAGACAATACATAGGTTCATGCAACGCATGAACCTATGTATTGTTCTGAGTGATGGGCACAGGAGAGAGGGGACAGTGCTCCAGCGCCCACTCTGGACGCACCGCCACTGCAATGCTATCCTGTGGCCAAACACATCTCCCCCCCCAAAATAATTTAGTAATGGCCCATCAGAGGGGGTGATGAATATGATAAATGAGCCTTCCATTATACTTTTTTTACACACCTTAATAAACGTATAATTAGATTGATGTTGGTCTCTAATTTTTTGGTCTTGAATTTGCTTGTAATGTATGCCTTTGTTTTTCTAATATTATTTCATCTTGTTTCACTCCACAGCTTCCTTCAACGCCACAGGAATGGCAGACTGTGGCATCGGAGTTTGCCACGCGGTGGGACTTCCCCAACTGCGGTGGTGCCATAGACGGGAAGCACGTCCGCATCGTGCCGCCACCCCGTTCTGGATCCTACTACTACAACTACAAGGGGTTTCATAGCATTGTGCTGATGGCGGTGGTGTCAGCACGGTATGAATTCCTCTATGTTGATGTAGGGAAGAATGGCCGGATGTCCGATGGGGGATCCTTCATCCAGACGGAGTTTGCCCTCCGTCTCCAGAGTGACGACCTTGCATTGCCACCGGATGCAGGGAATATTGAAGGACTCCCCTTTGTTTTCTTGGCTGATGAAGCCTTCGGACTCGGACGGCATCTTATGAGGCCATTTCCACAGAGGACCCTGACCCCAGAGAAGAGTGTGTTCAATTACCGGCTGGCCAGGGCCCGAAGAGTCGTTGAAAATGCCTTCGGCATAATGGCCAGCCGGTTCCGCCTTTTTATGACTTCCATCCACTTGGCGGACTACAAAATAAACTATGTAGTGTTATGCTGCTGTGTGCTACACAATTTTCTTTGCCGCAAAGCGAATTCATATATGGCCTCAGTTTTGCCAGAGGCTGGACTTTCCCCTGCAAATCCCCTTCCGGGCCTGGAATCTGCCCGTCTTGGCTTGCCCCCCCAAAATGCCCGTGTGGTTCGGGACAAATACATGGAGTATTTCACGGGTAGGGGGGCAATTCCTATGCCAGCCTATGTCTAAGTATCCCAATAAAAATCTTGTTTAAACCTTTAATTATTTGTTCTTTCCTGTCTCCTAGTTTGTCTTTGTGCATTTGTAGTGGCAAGTGTATTTTACTTTAGTAAATAACAACCAATTTCACTATGTTACCTTACAAAAGAACCAAATAAGCTTAGAGTGTATTATAAAAAGAAGCTACACGTTGTTTGTGGTCAAATATTTTACTCTCTGCACATTTTTTTTTGTTTTACTTTGGGGTTGGCCTGACCACAACCCGTCAAATTTTGGCTTATGAAAATACAAAAATACCACTTGCATTTCTAAAATGACAACATTGGATACCTCTGAGCAATCTGAGACATTCAGTTACACAAACTATGTCTCTATGTGCCCGTCCTAATATGGGGTCCTGCCACCCCTTGCCCAGCCAAAAATTCAATATGCACACATTTTTACTTTTTTGCAAATAGGAAGTTTACAATCCTGATCCCTATTGTCAACATGTGCTATCTGCCATCAGGGGTGATCAATGGATGTGTTTTGGGGGTGCATCCCCTTCCTCAGTTCACCGACTTTTGATACGAGGAAGGGGTTGCACCCACAAAAGACGTACATGGATATCCCCTGATGGCAGATAGCACATGTTCACACACTGTGTGCATATTCAATTTTTGGCTGCTTTGTTACTCAAAAAATTAGTAAAAATATAAAAACAAACATGTAAAAACAAATGTGTTTGGATGGCTTATTGAATTCTCCCCAAAACATCGAGAATGTCTTTAAATGTTTGTTCCATCACATGGATTCTTTGTTTAATTAGGTCCAGTTCCGTGCTACATTCCATCACTTGCTGGATGAGGCGGAGGGCACTGTCAGCAGAGAACGGTGTGCTATCCTTCACAACATTTCCATCCCCTAAAAACCATAAAAAAAAAATAATAAAACTCTGCAGGCCTACCTCGCTTACCTTAAGCTGTGGTGTCAGATACTGACCTGTTGTGGTGACCAGATCCACAACGTCATCCACCTCTCCTTCCTGCACTTCTCCTTCCTCCACCTCAACTTCCTGCACATCTTTCGGTTGTGGATCTTTGGGAGTTTGGGGTTGCTTGGAAGTTGTGGGGTGCATGTGCTCCCTGGAGTGTCCTCCTCCCAGTCTTCTCTCCCCTATGAGAATAAAACCAAAGGTCTATTTATCACACTGTAAAAATCTCATTTTTAAACTTAAAACAGGCTAAATTGTTTGGAAGTGGGGTACAAGTGTGTGTTTGTGCGGAATTTAAAGAAAAATGCATTCTTTATGACCCCAAATATGTTTATTATTCACATTTGGATGTAATTTTTTGGACATGGAGGCACCACAAATAAACTCTGATGCACCTGTGTGGGACACCCAAAAAAGGCGGGTCTGGTGGCCCACACTATAGTGCTCCAAAGTACAGATGTGGAAGCAGCTGCTGAGTGTCCTCTCCTTTACACTGATTAAAGTTTGCATTTCATTCTCCTTACAAACACATCATCTAGACTTAAAAATTATCCAGAATACTTGATCAAAAATGGCAGATGTCTAATTACTTTTGGGGGTCTTAAATAAGCCAAAACCACGGATAGTGGCCGAACGAAGTGTCGGTAACGTAACGAACGATTACTGTGCCCAACCTAGTTCAAAATAATACATTTTGGAAGGGAGTCCAATATGCTTTAAAAAAAAAAAAAAAGTCAGTTTCTAAAAAGATTAATAGCAGAAAGGTCGTCATTTTACTTACTTTTAGCGAGCATCCTCTTTATGCTCCTCAACTGGTCTGGCTCCCTCAGTTTGAGGTCTGACCACCTCTTTCTGAGCTGCTCATTTGAGCGTTTCACCCCGAACTTCGCCCTCAGACTCTTCACAACTTTAGTGAGGATTTTGGCCTTCCTTCTATTTGGTTTGCTATACGGCCCATGCTTGGCATCATAATCAGCCTTGACCAAGATGTCCACCATCTCCGCCATCTCCGCCAAAGACATATTCGATGCCTTGAATCTCCTCCTTGATCGTGACGTGTCCTCGGTCTCCGGGCTTGTCTCCTCGCTAGTTGCGGAATTATCAGACACCTGCTGTAACTCCGCCATATCTGTCTGCGCGCCGAAAGAGAAGGGGCGGGGAAAAGATGTTAGTTAGAACGTCATGGGCGGGCGACGTGTGCGGAGCGACGTGTTCGAATTTGGACGCATGCGTGGTGTGTATATAGCAAACACACATGTGACTATAGTACGTTCGGTGTGCGGAGAGAGGAGTTCAAGTGACGGACGTGCGAACGAAGGTATGTGATTTTGTGAGACTTGTTAAAATTGTTGGCCTATACTGTCTTGAGATTGTTGGAGGATATATATGGTGACTAGGATGTGAAGGAGGTTAGACTGTTTGCCTCACATTATTTAAATATAATTTATTTTACTTGCAGATACAATATGAATGTATTTATTAGCGACAAAGAGTTCCTGGCGGAATTTATTGACCGGGTAAGGGAGCTGCCGGCTCTGTGGGAGACCAAAAACCCCATCCATAAAAAAAAGGGGTGAGAAAAGCAGCGCTGGAGAAGCTGCTCCCATTTGTGCATACCAAGGTGCCCACAGCCACAGCAAAACAAGTGGACACTAAAATTGGGAGCTTGAGAGGTACCTACAGGACTGAACGCTCTAAGGTGCTGGCTTCTCAGAGGTCAGGAGCAGCAGCAGATGATGTTTATGTCCCGGTTTTGTGGTACTACAGCAGGATGTCCTTCCTGGATGACCACATTGAGCCAAGGCCATCACTCTCCACTCTTCCCCCCAGACTTCCCTGCAGCCAACCTGAGCCTTCTCTGGAGCAAGAGGAGGCAGCCATCCTGGATGATCCTGATTTGGCCATCTGGAGCCAGGTATAGTATTAACTGAAAATGTAGTGGGATAAAATTAATGTTTCCCAAATATGTCAGGATGAGAAACATACATTATTTTGTATTCAACAAGTGAAATCATGATCTGTAGACATTATTCTGCACTTAATTGTGTGGTAAATAGTCAAGCTGATGTAGTGGTAAATTTAAAGCAAGGATTTATGCATTTACATTCTAATTGCTTCCATCAGGATTACAAAGTTTGATGCAAAGATTAAACCAACATATTAAACTATGTTTCTTTTTCATACACAGGATGAAATCAGCCAGGAGGAGGGTCTGGAAACTGTCAGGCAGGAGGAGGAAGGGCCCAGTGGCAGCCAGGAGGTGGCAGGGCCCAGTGGCAGCCAGGAGGTGGCAGGGCCCAGTGGCAGCCAGGAGGTGGCAGGGCCCAGTGGCAGCCAGGAGGTGGCAGGGCCCAGTGGCAGACAGGAGGTGGCAGGGCCCAGTGGCAGCCAGGAGGTGGCAGGGCCCAGTGGCAGCCAGGAGGTGGCAGGGCCCAGTGGCAGACAGGAGGTGGCAGGGCCCAGTGGCAGACAGGAGGTGGCAGGGCAAAGGAGAAGCACCAGATCCCAGGTGCCTCCCATCAGGCTTCACAAAAGAGGCAGGAGGGACAGGACCACCAGTGAGGCAGCAATGGCCCTTATTAAAGAGGCCCATGCCACCCTCAAGGAGCCCACATCCCCTGAAGAGGCCATTGCCGGCCTAGTGGAGGCTAAGTTCAAGGTGATGAGCATGGAGCAACGCCTCCTATGCGAACCCCTGCTCATCACCTTGCTCAACAAGGGGGTGATGGAGCAAATTACCCCCAATACCGCCATATGTGAGGTGGCCCAACTGACCCAACCTCAACCTCCACCTCCACCTTCCTCTTCTGCCCCACCCCCTTCTGCTACCCCTCCACCTTCTGCCCCACCCCCTTCTGCTACACCTCCACCTTCTTCTTCTGCCCCACCCCCTTCTGCTACACCTCCACCTTCTGCCCCACCCCCTACTGCTACACCTCCACCTTCTGCCCCACCCCCTTCTGCTACACCTCCACCTTCTTCTTCTGCCCCACCCCCTTCTGCTACACCTCCACCTCCTCCTCCTGACAGGAGTACCCCTCCAGTGGGCCAGCCTCCAGCTAAACGAAGAAGGAAGGCTTCAGTAAAGGCTGCAGGGAAGGTTGCCAGGAAGAAGAGGAAGTGATGGCCTTGCTTCATTGTGGTCGCACTGGTCGGACAGAAGGCAGCCTGTTGTAGTACCACACACTTGGGACATATATCTCACCTGCTGCTGTTCCTGACCTCTGGGAGGCCAGCATCAGATTGTGTTCTGAAATGTGGGCCTTCTCAAGCTCCCAATTTTAGTGTCCACACAGGGTTGCTGTGTGCTCTGGGGTCCCTGGGATGCACAAATGGCAGCAGCTTCTCCAGCGCTGCCTTCTCTTTATTTAATTTATAAACATGAATAAATGTGTTTTTTGTTTAAGTTCATACTTGACTATGTGTATTTTTAAATAAAAAAAAACAAGCTTTGGAGTAAGCAGATACATTTGACTGACAATAAAAGGCACAGATATCACCCCCCCAAAAGAATAACTAAATCTGATTAGCTCAAAAACATGGTGTGAAATTTTAAAAATATAGATTAGAAAATTAAATGGGAGATCGCTATCAAAACATTGAGAAATTATAATTAACATCATTTTGAAAAATTTAACCATTTAAATTATTCCTAAAAACTTGCACGATATAATACACATAAATCTTATAAAGAGCAGCATGAAAAAGGTTAAAAATAAGGCATAACTCTGTGTGAATATCAGCAGCAAAAGAAGGTCTCTCGTTTTGATTAATGTAACATTCTAACGAAGAATTCAATGCAGAACATTTAAACGATGAAATATTTATGAGCGTGACGAATGTGCTCTCTCCATTATGAAGGCTTGTTTTACCAGAAGATGCGCTCCCGTCTCATAGTTGCTTGTGAGCATGCGCGCTTTTGGAAGAGTCGTAAAAGCATACACACGAACCATTTTCTCGTCACAAAACAGGCCGACGAGAAACACGACGAGGAAATCTGGACTCCTGACGAGAAAATAGAGAGCAGGTTCTCTATTTTCTCGTCGAGATTCTCGTCAAGTTTCTCGTCGTAAAACCATACACACGAACGTTTTTCTAGACAAAAAAACTCTCGCGGCACTTTTCTTGACTGTTTACGACGAGAAAATCGGTCGTGTGTACGAGGCCTGAGAGATCCCATGTGATAATGGTTCTTTCTCATTACAGTATGATTCAAAAATTGTTAGTTGACGTTGGAAATTTATAGAGGGTCCCAAGGATCTCATGAAGTGACTTATTTGGAGGGCTTGCCAAAAGTTAATTTCAAATAGACCTCCTATTTGAGTCAATGTTTTAACAGTTGGCCACGTTTCAGATTTAAGGAAGTGTGAGACTTGGAATATACCCTTTTCTTTAAGATTTTGAAATGCTCCAACTTCCATACCTGGAGTAAAACTTAGGTTTCCCAAGATAGGGTATAGAGGTGTGTGTCTTGATGAAAACTTAGGTGCTTGACAGATCTTTGCGGTAATCCGTAATGTCATTCCAATTAGGGGGTGTTTAAGAGAAATTGGCAAATGCATAAAGCACCATAGGGCTCTACCTAGAGGGATGGGACTCATCTGCTGTTCCAGGTCTACCCATCTCTTGAGGTCAGTATGTCTGCACCAATCTACTAATCTCAGTAGGTGAACAGCACGCTACTATTTTGTTACATCAGGTATGGCAATCCCCCCGAAACTCTTAGGCAAGGTCAAAAGATCACACTTAATCCTAGGCTGTTTCCCTGCCCAAATGAATTTCATAAAAAGTGCACGTACCTGATGTAAGAAAGCCTTGGGGATCATAATTTTTGGGAGAATGGACATTTTTATAATATTAATACGGCCAAACCATGAGTGTAGACCAAGAGTGGACATTTTTATAATATTAATACGGCCAAACCATGAGTGTAGACCAAGAGTGATCAAATTAAATTATATACCGGAGGAAAGTTTACCATAAAAATATATTTTTTCCTTTGCAGGTATATTTATACCCAGATACTTAAGTGACTTTCCCCATTTAAAACCAAAATTTAACTGAATAGTATTTCGTAACTGAGGCAACATAGCCACACTCATAGCTTCTGATTTACTATGATTTATTTTTAAGTTGGATAAAGAGCCGTAATTCTCAATTACTCATACTAAGTTAGGTAGAGAGGTGTGTGAATGTGACATAGAGGACATTAGGTCATCCGCATAAGCAGAAATCTTATACTGGCCCTTTCCTACCTGTAATCCCCGTATGTCTGGATTTTGGCGAATTTTATTTAATAGGGGTTCTAATGACAGAGCAAAAAGTAGGGGAGATAGGGGGCATCCCTGGCGGGTACCATTCGAGACTCTGAAAGGCCTTGAAAAGACCCCATTAACCCTTATCGTAGCTTGGGGGATCGTATAGACACCTGTGATCCAGCTGATCATACGCTCCCCCAGACCTACCTGTTTCAGTACCTCAAAAAGGAACCGCCAACTAACCCTATCAAATGCTTTCTCAGCATCAGTGTTCAAAAACACACAAGGTGTATTTGTCTTATTAGCATAATGGACCAAATTAAGTACCTTTGTTGCATTGTCCCTCCCCTCCCTTGTAGGGACAAAACCTACTTGGTCCAAGTCTATTATATAAGAGAGCCATGGTTGAAGTCTGGTCGCCAATATTTTAGTAAAAAGTTTTAAATCCGCGTTGAGTAATGAGATGGGTCTGTAACTCCCACACTCCGCCGGGTCTTTCCCCTCTTTGGGGACAACAGTAATATGGGCCCTAAGCGTATCCCGGGGGAAAGCGGAAGTCAGGCCCACCGCATTAAAAACCTTTGTCAACTGGTTACTCAGTATCTCAGAGAATTCTTTATAATAATTTATGCTAAAGCCATCGGGGCCAGGGGATTTTCCATGTTTAACTCTTTTTAATGTCTCATTCAATTCTTCAACAGAGATAGGTTTTTCTAAATTTCAACGAGTTGGGGAAGGTAACCTAGTAAGACCGGTTGATGAGAGATATTCTTCTATTAAAGGAATTGGGGTAGGGGTTTGTGTCAGGTTATAAAGGGTAGAATAGTATTCTCCAAAGGTCTGGGCAATATCTTCTGGTGTTTGTATTATTTGTCCCTCGCTTCCTTTTATTTGTGGCATATACGTTGATCTACTTTTTTTTTGAGTTTCCCTGCTAGCAACCTGACACATTTATCTCCCAATTCATAATTTATTTTCTTACCTCGTTGAATTAAGACTTTAGCTTTAAACCGTAAGATATCAGTTAACTGTCTTCTCAGGTGACCTAATTCCCTTCCTACTAAGGGTGTTTGATTGTTTTTATGTTGCATTTCCAATACTTGAATTTGCTCAAGTAAGGCCCTGGTCTGATTCTCTCATTTCTTTTTCAGAATTGATCTATGTTTGATCAAGATCCCTCTAATCACTGTCTTATGTGCCTCCCACACCATACACGGGTCGCTCTCCGGGGTAACGTTTATTTGAAAGTATGATATAATTTCTTTAATTACGTCTTCTCTTACTTCCGAATTCTGAAGTAGGCTTTCATTCAATCGCCAATTTCTTTCCCGGGAGTTAGCCGTATTGGAGAGGGAGAGACACAAAGAAATCGGGGCATGGTCAGACCAAGTTATATTTCCGATAGTAGTTTCTAAAATATACGGGAATATACTTGGTGAGGGTTAGAGAAAAAGATATAGTCTCATTCTTCTGTATGGAAAATCCTCCAGGCATCTACTAATTGTAGTTCATGCATCTTTCGTAATATACTTCTTCTGATACCTCCTGGGATTGACGATATCCCTGAGGAGGTATCTATTCTAGGATCTAGGGCAATTTTAAAATCACCTCCCAGAATCAGTTTACCCTCTACAAATTTCTCTAAGTCCGAAAGAATTTTCTTAACAAAATTATCTTGGTGTGTATTCGGAGCATATAGTGTAGCAAACTTCACTTTCATACTGCCAATGCAACCCTTAAGGAAGAGAAATCTCCCATTGGGGTCAACCCGTTTATCTACCAGGGTCCAAGGGATCCGATTAAAAATAAGTATAGAGACCCTCTTTGATTTTGCTTGTTGATTTGGTGCATGGTAAACACATGGAAAAAATCTATTTTGAAGAAGTGGGAGCCCACCTTCCCTAAAGTGTGTCTCTTGAATATATGCTACATCTGTTTCCAATCGCTTCAGGTCATTCAAAAGCATCTTTCTTTTCTCCGGGACATTGAGTCCTTTAACATTCAAGGAAGTAAACTTAACTTTCTCCATCTCCCTTTCCCAAGAGTAAAAAAAAAAAAAACCCTAGTAACCCCCCACCTGTTTCCCTCCCACTATACCCTTTAAGCCCCTCCAGGGACACACCCCAGGGCCGTGTTCTCTTATTGTTCGGTGCTCCTGGTTATTTCCTTTTTCCCCCAACCCCTCTTTTTCTCTCCTCTCCCTGTTTCCCCCCCTTTTTTTTTTGTTGCTTTTTTGGATTCCACCTCTAGGGGTTTGGTCACCCCTCCTCTGTCTTCCCACCCGGTGTCCAGCTGCCACCCTCTCTATGCCCCTTCCCCCCTCCCTGTCTCCCTAACTTCTCCTTCCCATCCTATGTTTATGGGACGGGAGTTGGAGATACCCTTTATTTAGAAAGTTATAACTGGTATTTTTTATCCTTTTTTGGGGGGGATATTTGGCTTCTCCAGGCGTTTTTGGGGGTACTCCATGCCATTTTTTTTAATTTGAGGTGGAGTTCCCCTTAAAATCCATACCAGATCTGAAGGGCCTGGTATGGATATTTGGGGGAACCGCACGCATTTTTTTTTAAATTTGCGGCTGGGTTCCCCTTAATATCCTATCCAGACCTGAAGGGCCTGGTAATTGAATTTGGGGGGACCCCCACGCTTTTTTTTTATCAATGACTTTTCTATGTATTGCCGGGAGCCAACAATTCATTAATAGCCGCAAGTGAGTTTTAAATGACTTTTTTTCCTTCAGAAATTACACTTTGTGCAGGGACAGTTCTAAGCACTCATAGAAAAGTCATTGATAAAAAAAAAAGCGTGGGGGTTCCCCCAAATTCAATTGCCAGGCCCTTCAGGTCTGGAATAGATTTTAAGGGGAACTCCACCCCAAATTTAAAAAAAAATGGCGTGGAGTACCCCCAAAAATCCAGACCAGACCCTTTATCCGAGCACGCAACCTGGCAGGCCGCAGGAAGAGAGGGGGGACGAGAGAGCACCCCCCCCTCCTGAACCGTACCAGGCCACATGATGGGGACAAGGGCCTCATCCCCACAACCCTTGCCGGTAGTTGTGGAGGTATGCGGGCGGGGGGCTTATCGGAATCTGGAAGACCCCATTAACAAAGGGGACCCCCAGATCCCGGCCCCCCCTATGTGAAATGGTAATGGGGTACATTGTACCCCTACCATTTCACAATGTAAGTGTAACAAATGTAAAAAATGACAATAGCCGGTTTTTGAAAATTCCTTTATTAATGTCTTCTCTTTTCTTCCATCTCCTTCCTTCTTCTTCTTCCATCTTCTTCTTTTCTCCATTCGGGTTTCTTCCTCCATCTTGTTCTTCATCTTCATCTTCCTTCTTGCTTGGGTGTTCTCGTCCGCATCTTGCTCCTGCTTCTTCTTCCCTTCTTCTTTCTTCGGCCGCTCCGTTTGAATTGGAGGTTCTCGCTGTGTGACGCTTCAGTTCTCCTCTGGGTCCGCTGGCACCCGGTGGCCCCGCCCCCTCTGACACCACAGGGAAAGTCCCCGTGAAATCCATGTGCGTCAGAGGGGGGCGGGGTCACCGGGTGTCAGCGGACCAAGAGGCGAACTGAAGAACTGAAGCGTCACACAGCGGGAACCTCCAATTCAAGAAGGGAAGAAGAAGCCGGAGCAAGATGCGGACGAGAATACCGAAGGAAGAAGGAAGATGAAGATGAAGATGAAGAACAAGATGGAGGAAGAAACCCGAATGGAGAAAAGAAGAAGATGGAAGAAGAAGAAGGAAGGAGATGGAAGAAAAGAGAAGACATTAATAAAGGAATTTTCAAAAAGAAGAAGATGGAAGATGGAAGATGGAAGAAGAAGAAGGAAGAAGATGAAAGAAAAGAGAAGACATTATTAAAGGAATTTTCAAAAACCGGCTATTGTCATTTTTTACATTTGTTACACTTTCTTTGTGAAATGGTAGGGGTACAATGTACCCCATTACCATTTCACATGGGGGGGCGGGATCTGGGGGTCCCCTTTGTTAAAGGGATCTTCCAGATTCTGATAAGCCCCCCGCCCGCAGACCCCCACAACCACCGGCAGGGGTTGTGGGGATGAGGCCCTTGTCCCCATCAACATGGGGACATCCTCCCCATGTTGAGGGCATGTGGCCTGGTACGGTTCAGGAGGGGGGGCGCTCTCTCATCCCCCCCTCTTTTCCTGCGGCCTGCCAGGTTGCGTGCTCTGTTAAGGGTCTGGTATGGATTTCCCCTTAAAATCCATACCAGATCTGAAGGGCCTGGTATGAATATTTGGGGGAAACCGCACGCATTTTTTTTTAAATTTGCGGCAGAGTTCCCCTTAACATCTATACCAGACCTGAAGGGCTCGGTAATTGAATTTGGGGGGACCCCCACGCTTTTTTTTTTTTTATCAATGATTTTTCTATGTATTGCCAGGAGCCAACAATTCATTATAGCCGCGAGTGAGTTTTAAATGACTTTTTTCCTTCAGAAATGACACTTTGTGCAGGGACAGTTCTAAGCACGGGAAACAAGCGCAACTTTACATGCATATTGCCGAACACCGGACCCAAACCCGAACATACAGTGAATTGTTCGGGTCCGGGACCCCAAAACCCAAAAGTTAGGTACGGACCTGAACTTTACAGTTCGGGTCCGCTCAACCCTAGTGCCTACGTCCGGTGAATGGGGACTCATAAGGGGGGAGCACTATAAGTCACCTGATTTCAATCTGAGGACCAACCAGCTTGGATTTGCATCACAGAAGTCACTTTGTTTAAAGCATGCTGGGATTAAATTGAGTGGACCAATTACTCAGTTGCCTAGTGACTCTGTTTCTGTATCAGTTTTCTGGCAGTTCCCACCTGGGGCGGTGATTGGGATACTGTTTGGACGTTCATGTTTTGCATTATTATTTTCTTGTTTTCTTCACTGTTTGGAATCACACATTTAGAGGAAGGACTTTTATGAATTTAGTGGTTTTACCTTATCCTCATCACACACCTAGAGGAAGGAATCTATGTATTCAGTGTTTTATGCATATGGTGTTCACTATATATATATTTTTTTTGATTTATATCTGCACAGCCATCCTCTGAAGGGCGATCCTGTTGTAGATCACTTTTTAGAGGCCTATTTGTAGAGCTACATCTACACATTTTTTTCTATATTATCATTTCACTGTTTTTGGCAATCTAGCCTGCACATTTCGGCCTATTGGTATTTAAGTTTGTCACACACAGCACTAGGAGCAAGGTGTCATCAAGTTAAGGGTGTTGGCAATCTGTGACGTCTCTTAGCTATATAGCAGAGCCACTACCCCTATCACTCACTCTCTCTTGCCTAATAAGCAGGCCTGAAAGGGAAGTACTTGCCCTCTTTCATTAACCCTCTCTTAACCTAATCCAGGCTGACTCTCTACTATATATATATATATATATATATATATATATACACAGTGCCTTGATAATTTGATTTGGGGTTGTGCTTTTTATTAATTTTTTTTAACTCTATTTTTACACTTTATTATTACCTTTGAGAAAATGCAGCTCATAAACTATATTATTAAACTGTTTTGCCACTTGCCAATTTTTGCAAAATTGCAGACTTTACCTTTATTTTTATTAAAGAGTAACCTTTCATAAAGATTTTAGAACTGCAGTGGCTACTACTTTCACCTTTCATATCAGGCATATTATAGATAGATAAAAAATCTGAAGTCACAACCAAATCCACCTTAAAAATCTGTTTTTAAGGTTGTAATTAACCCAATTGTGGTGCTGCTTCTGTACTTAAGGCAAACAATAATGTAAAAGTAAAAAAAAAATATTAGACATCAAAACTATGTGATGCCACAATACAGTGTTGTTGACACTGTCTGTGAAAATCATACTGTTCTGCATACTGTTTCTCCCACATATGTAAGTAAAAGGATTGTCATTTTTAAAAATATTCCTTTGTAAAAATCGAAAAATTTCAATGTGACCTCAAACGATTTCATGACTCCCCACCATCATCACCGTGAACTGAACCTGTGCTTATTCACTCTGGCTATGGGTTATGTGACATGACTATTTGTCTGAAGAATCATATAGCCTAATCACACATACACAACCATTGTCGTATTTAACAATTAATCCAGTGTGCTGTGCCTTATTAAAGAAGTCTACAGCTGGCTACACACTATACAACTTTTATACAAAATTCTTATACAACTTTCCTTTAGATTTACCAAAACCATATACGAGGTCAAACCTAAACTTTCAAATTGTAATTGCAATCAGGCAATAATAGTTGAAGGTAAATCTAAAGGACATTGAACAACAAAAGTTGTATAGTGTGTATCCAGCTTTAGAAGGATGAACTAGCTCTAAATGTAAGATTTTAGTTCTGCCATTGACAGATGCATTTTCTCTGCCTCGGAAAGGAAAAGCAACAGAATTTGTGCATAAATATATTATTCTCATTTTTTTTACTTAGTAGTCAGTTTTAGTTCTGATTGCCTCACTAATGCAGATTTGTTGGAAATGTCAATGCATTGATTTAATTCCCCAATGCTACAGTCACTGACCCATCTTCTATATAATAGTTGTAATATGCAAAATATGCTGATTTAGAAAATTGTGCATTAACCTTGGCACCTCTTTATAGGGATCTTTTCAGCGGTTCTATTCCAGAAACTAGCCAGTAAATGTTCTCTCCAAAGGCGCAAGGGCACAGCAGCTTAATATTTTGATTTTTATTACCATACATGTTAGGAAAATGTCAAATATTTAATACTCACACAAAAGTTCACATTTGGTTGTAACTAAACTTGTATGGTGCATATAAGATGTTAAATTAAATCATTTTCCATCTTTGATGCCATAGATTAAATGCATTATTTCAGATCTGCACGGTTTATGACTCACTGACAGTTTCATTCTCTGTGATGTTCACTAGTATAAAAATGGCACTGAAGAGGTCGTTGTTCTCTCAGGGTAAGTGAGATTATCTTGAGCACAATATCATCATGTTTTTTTATTTTTTTATTAGAGTCCTGCAACCTTGCAAATGTCTAGCATTTACTGTTACAAAAATAATAGGTGCAATAGTCCAGGCCCATCTTGACTTGAATCTCCTGCATTCCCGATCTCACAGATTTTATGCTAGCAGGAGCAATGTTCTTCCAACCACATTACAAACTAGATTTGTAACTTTTGCCATCTTTTAGACAAGTAATTTTACCTGCATGTCATTTGCACAGACATTTACTTACAGAAGAGCATGCCTTCTGCAAAAGCAGTTTCTGGTACAATAGAGACATTATAGAGGCTTACGACCTGAAACATGTTGCAATTCCATATTTGAAAGTATAATTAGATCAGCACTAATAATAATAAATAAAAGTGTTATAATAAAATGCAGTGCAATATAAATAAAACAGTGCTAATTACAAAAATAACTGAACATATGCACAAATGTGAAAAACATGACAAACCAATCCAAATTCAGTCCAGTGCAATTAAACCACAATGTCCATTCCACCATCCATAAATTTTGCTCCATCCATCAATGAAAATTTCAAATAATGTTTACAAATGGGCACAAACACAAAATATTCTACACTTGGGAGTTAGCCCACACAGTATAAGTAGGCCATATCGCCATCCTGGCTGGTGTGGATAAGTCTCATCTTGCTGCGCTCATAAGCCTGGGGGGGGGGCTGGAACAACTGGAACCACAAAAAAAGGAAAGAAAATAAAAGATGCACTGCATTATCCTAAGACCGTAGCTGTTAGGACCTGGGCTTGAACCTGGGACCTCTGGTGCGTCTGGTGGTGACTCTACTTGCTGAGCCACCTGGAATGCTGGACAGCTCCTTGGATAGTTCATTAGACAATTCCTTGAATGATCTTTCTTGTCTTGAATCTTGTTTGCCTTGAACCTTGAACCCTTTGCTCCTCCCAGGAACTTCCTGATTTAAGCCATGTCCCTGCACTTCCTGGTTGCCAGAATATTGTGTCTTCACCAGCCAATATCTTGCTCCTGTCTACTGCTGCCGACCGCATCTTTGCTACCACTCACTACCGACTTTTGGCTCGTCACCAACTACGCTTCTGCTGAATCCCAACCTGCAACTATCTGTTACCGACTTTTGGCTCGTCCCCGACTACACTTCTGCTTGATCCCTACCTGTATTATCTGTTTCTGGACCCCGGATTGCTCACCCCCTGGTGGGGCTAATCTGAGGACCGCGACCTGGCACTGACACGCAGTGAAGCCCATCTCCACCTTTAGGAGCCCTGGTGAATACCGGTCAGTGCTTAGACCCCGCACCTCAGGTGAACCCGTGTCATCAGCCAGGGTGACCTGTGTGAATACCTGCTCTGCTGCTATAGCTACTGGCCTCTGAGCCTGACTCCAGACCGTGACAGTAGCATTATTAATATAAAATGTGGTAAGTATTATACTCACAAAATGACAATTGCATCAAAGCTCATCACATAACACAGCATCATTCAGTCCACAGTACATCATACTATGTGGCAGAAGAACGGCGGGATTGGGCCCTTTCATACATCATACATTGAGACAATGATAACACCATGTTAGCCAACAATAATGATCTCAATACATGTATAAATACATATGCAAATATATGAAAAACATAGGATTAATGATAATAGAAAACTCACAGTTGTAAAAACCATATACAAATCAAAAAAAACAACTTAGTATGCCACCAGGACCACGTGAGCCGGGTTTGCATCAATAAACATTATAATCTGTATAATACCAAGTGTCACATATCAAAATGGACAGATCAGTTTGTAACCATGCATGGATGCATGTTTATGCACATGCTTACATGGATCCACATTCATGCATCTATATTTAGTGTGTTTCCTTTTTGGAAATGGCAAACCCGTGCCTGACTTATACTGCCACAATCTACTTGTTATTAGCTAGCAATTGCCTGTGTTATATAAAAAAAAATGGCCATTATACCCAGTGGTGTATTTAGGTTTTGTGCTGCCCTAGGCCTGATTAAACTCGCGCACACCCTAATTTAAATATGACCCTCCCCTTCCTGTCAAGGCCACACCTCTTCTTTTTAAGACCTGCCCTGTCATCCTCATGGGAGGAAGAAGACAGAGGGACGCCGTGGGAAGAGGACAGAGGGACGCCGTGGGAAGAGGATAGAGGGACGCCGTGGGAAGAGGACAGAGGGACGCCGTGGGAAGAGGACAGAGAGGGACATTGTGGTGCCAATAAGGCCTAGAGGATATCAGGTTAGGCACTTCCTAATGGCTCAGTCCCTGGGAACAGTAATGGATAATGGCCAATAGGCCCTCTTACCAGACCCAGTGAAACCACAACAGTGATACCTCTGGCTAGACGTTCGCTCACTCTGGGTTGCCTGAGGTGACTCTAGTCAGTAGTGTAGCATGTCTATACCCTGGCAGTGTCTCGGTCTTTCTCCCTCTCTGGTGGTGCGGGTAAAACGTGTCTTTCTCTCTGGTGGTGCGCTTACAGCGTGGCTCCCTCTCTGGTGGTGCGCTTACAGCGTGGCTCCCTCTCTGGTGGTGCGGGTACAGCGTGGCTCCCTCTCTGGTGGTGCGGGTACAGCGGTTACAGCATGGCTTCCTCTCTGGTGGTGTGGGTACAGCGTGGCACCCTCTCTGGTGGTGCGGGTACAGCGTGTCTCCCTCTTTGGTGGTGCGAGACAATGTGGGTGTGGGTACAGCATGGCTCTCTCTGGTGGTGTGGGTACAGCATGGCTCTCTGGTGGTTGCGGGTACAGCGTGGCTCTGTCTCTGGTGGTGTGGGTACAGCGTGGATCTCTCTGATGGTGCGGGTACAATGTGGCTCTCTGGTTGTGTGGGTACAATGTGGCTCTCTGGTGGTGCGGGTAAAGGGGTACAGTGTGGCTCCCTCTCTGGCTTCCCCCAGCACAGTATCTTCTTCTTCTCTTGTAACACCCCCCCAGCAGAGTGCATGCATGCTGGGGGCTGTAGCATGGTGTCTGTGGACACACTGGGGCCCCCACTCTTCAGGGACATCATTTCCGATGATGCCCCCAGAGTCTTCTGATTGGCCCTCTGCTGTGGCCAATCATGGTGAGGAAAACAGTGGGCAGAAAGCTGGGCTACTTGGGTTTGCTGCGCCGCCACCCAGCTTCCTGCCCGCTGTTTCCCTCCCCATGATTGGACACAGCAGAGGGCCAATCAGAGAATCACGGCTGTAGGGGGGTGGTTTGATGGCTCATACCCCTCCGCACTCGTGAGCCACTGCACTCCTAAGCTGTACTCCCCTGATGGTCCCCCTGCATGCGGGGAGTCAGAAGGAGGTCGCGGGTGCCACCCCCGCAAAGTGCCGCCCTAGGCCTGGGCCTTGTCGGCCTAGGCCAAAACACAGCACTGATTATACCACCATATATTAGAGCATCTCCTGGTGCTCACGAGACTCCTCGGCTCTCTCCTCGGCCCAGGTGACAGCTATAGTGGACGGGGTTGAGCACTGCCGCTGACGTCAGCCGAGGAGGAGAGAAGAGAGAACCAAGGAGTCACATGAGCGCCAGGAGCCGGACTGATATATGGTATAATTTGCTTTTTTTTTTTATACAGCACAGGCACAGGGATACATAGCATTATATAACAGAGGGGATGGCATGATCATAGTATGATGAGAGCAGCAGGAGGGGAGGATCTGGGAGTGGATGAAGCTCACAGGCATAGAGGGGAGTGGCGAGGAGGTCACAGGAGAGCAAAGAGCAGGGCTGCAGATGATGGAGGCACGTAAACTGACCACAGTGTCAGGGCTCAGCATGATATACCGTGCTCAGTTTACAGGGTATAGCCAGGCAGGATTAGCCAATTATTTCAGGTGATAGAAGGGGCCAAATTACACAGCACAAGCACTGTACTGTATAACATGATTTAAGGGAACAGGAACTTTTTTTTTTTGACCAAACGTTTTTATTGAAATCTAATGTCAAGTAATATAAACATAGCTGTGAAGGCAGCAGACATTCATAAAAAGATTGTACAAAATTCAGCACAATACATTAAATGCAGATGCTTTAGTCAAGGAAATTCAAAGTACAAGTGACTTATGTAGCAAATGCAGTGTACCCTAAATGAGGTCCCCACCTGCCACCCCATACGATGGAGAAAAAAAAAACACAATAGAAGCCAGCATATGAAATTCCATTTTAAGGTAAACAGCCCTTAATTGAGACCGTGTATAAAACCAGCTAAACTTAATAGATCTCCTAGGTTACATCACCACTAAGGATCATGAAACAGTCTACAGTATTATCTCAGCTGTGAAGGTAAATGTCTATGAGGCTACAGATGCCTGGGGATGATCTAGCCAAAGCTTCCAGACATAGTGGAACCTATCCGCTGTGTGGTTCTTATATGCAATAAGTTTTTCATATTGACATTGTATGTTGAGTCTAGACATTAATGTGGATAGGGTTGGGGCTGTGGTGGACTTCTAAACTTTGGAGACAGCGATCCTGGTGGCATAAAGCGTATGAGCCACTACCGTTCTCTGGGACACAGGATATGCCTCTAATCCAATACCAAGTAATGCCAGAGCGGGGGACAGAGTTGTTCGAGCACCAGTTAGAGAAATAAGAAAGCTTGAGATCGTATTCCAAAAGCTGCATATTATTATGCATTATAAAATATGGTATAAATTGCCCATTTGGCTGCACTTCCGCCAACAGAGGGGGCTAGCGGAGGGGTATATTTTTGCAGCCTGTAGAGGGTTTAGAAACCATTCATGGAGAATCTTTTGAGAATTATCCCAATGATCCACCCAAACGGAATATTTACCACTAAAGCTTAGAGACGGAAGCAGATGTGAGTGGGCATTTCCAGCAGACCCACACTGTGCCGCCATTACCATGAGTGACTGACCACCATTGGAGGGGTACCGGAGGAATATCCAGCCATTCAAACCATCCAAATTTTCTGACCGCACTGGAGCCGTCCTAGAGCTGTTTATGTGCGGACCAGAGTAGAGCGGAGCAGATCAATAGTATACTGGGTAATACCGGGTATACCCCCTCGTGACTTGTGTCTCCGATATCTCTGACAGCCCTATGTCAGGCACTGGATCTTGGAACTGGGGAAAGGATGAGGATGGATGAGAGGAGAGGAGAGGAGAGGAGAAGAGCCACCCACCTGTCTGATCCTGTGATGGTATGGGATTTGTTGTTTCTTTCTATAAGAAGTTTATCAGGGAAACCCCAGTGGTACACAATTTTGTGGTTGCGTAATATTTTCGTGATCTGAGTGAGATTTTGTTTGGGCCATCATGGTTATCTGAGATAGGTCGGCATACAAAGTTATCCTGGAGTAGGGATCTGGCAACGAGGGATGTTGCCGAGCCGCAGCCATGACCTGATCCTTTATGTGGAAAAAGTGGATCCTGGCAATGACATCCCTGGGGATTCTTTCTGGCAAGAATGTAGGTTTAGGGAGTCTGTGGGCCCAATCGATAATGATATTGTGAGGGAGAATGGAGGGCAGTAAAGCAGCGATCATGAGTTGCAGGATTAAACGCAGGTCTACTGCCTTGACTAATTCCGCAATACCTCTTAACTTTAAATTGTTCCTGCGACACCTGTCCTCTAAATCAGCCACTTTTAGTTTGAGTTTTTTAAATTCCTCCTCAAGGTCGTTGTGTGCGTCCACTAATGCGTTGTGGGCCTGGTTGAATTACCCCATTTGAGTTTCAACATGGTCACCCATAGTGTCAAGCTCCCTCTGTGTTTTCCTCAAGAATACTGCCACATCACAGAAGAAAAATATACTAGTGGAATGAGAGAGCAGCTGCTATAGTATAAACCAACATTTCTGTATATGAAAGGGGTTAACGTCGTTTAGGATATTCCATTCCCGAACACCAAGGCAGCTACCCACACTCCAGTCAGGCGAACAAGACCCCATACGAATAATTTTCCCCCAAATACGAGACAAAGCTCCGTGTTGAGGGTCAAACAGGAATATCAACTTTATTGGAAGGAATACAGGCTCTTTATACACAGAAAATAGTGAAGAAAAAATTTGCTCTACTAGTGAAAAAAACATGTGATAGCTGCTAGCATCAACAATAAGACATATTGTGAACAAAAATTAGAAAATAAACAGATGCAGCACTCTAAAAACTCAATAATATATATAAGATTGGTATATGAAACCATGTGCTCTCATCCCAAGCACAAAATCAGAACACCTGAGATATTTAACACAGTGACACAGATAGTAACAAATGTAGAGTGTAAATAATCCGTGAAATAGTGCTATGTGCACAGAACATAAAGTCCAAAGGAAGTGGACCTCACATATAGGTTAATTTAAAAATGTTCAATAATCCAAAATGTTCCATGTAGGACACAAGAGTGTTAGCATTCATGCGAACAAAGAAGATTTTCAGCAAATACGACACCCAGGGCAGTGATTCCAACACCGGGGGGGGAGAAGATTGAATACTCTTACCCCTTCACATGGACGCACATGCCAGTGGCGGTGAGTCAGAAAAGCATTGGATCTCCCAGGCAAGTTGCAATTCGCGTGATGGACGACTTCCTGTGTCCCCACTCCACACACTTCTTTATTAGCCACTTAACGACTGCCCACTATATATATTGGCACTAGGCTTGTGCAATTCGTTTCGTAACGAATCGAAATTCGTCCCAATTTAGCAACTTTCGGACATTCGGAAGCATTCGAATTTCCGAACAAAGCATATACGAATAAAACCGAATCCGAAATAAATTATACCGCAAAATAGCGAATGCCCGAATGTCTTCGGCATAATTCGTTATGAAAAAAGTTACGAATGTACGAATCCATTCGAAGCACAATAACACTCACTCTGCTCTCTGCTTCTCCCTCACCATGCTGAACTCCCACTCAAAATGGTGTACAGGGGCGGAGGCTATAGCCGCATGAAAAAACGAAAGTAAAATACGAGATTTTGAATCCATTCGAAGCACAATAACACTCTGCTCTGCTCTCTGCTTCTCCCTCACCGTGCTGAACCCTCTCAAAATGGTGTACAGGGGCGGAGGCTATAGCCGCATGTAAAAAACAAAAGTAAAATACAAGATTTCGAATCGTTACAAATAACCGCTATGTATTTAGAAAAGTACAAATCCATTCGAAGCACATTAGGCATAATAGGCAGCGTCGTTATGAGAGAGACACGGAAAATTCCGAATCAACGAACCCAAAAAAAGTTACGAAAGTAGGAGTTGTGTCCAGAATCAACGAAAAACAATGTACCCTACCGAAAGTACGAATTATAAATCAACTAAAAATTCAACGAAAAATGACGCTTGCGAAAATACGAATTAGTCCGAACACGAAAAATCCCGTCTAGCAAAATTACGAATGATTACGAATCAACAGGACCGAAAAGAAACGAACCAAAACTAAACGAATTTTTCCGTTGTGCACAAAAAACGAACCGAAACTAAACAAATTTTTCCGTTGTGCACAAGTCTAATTGGCACTTTAAAGATGGATATCTCGGTAACGGCAGCAGCTGCTGCCACAACTGAGGTATCCAACTTTTCAGTGGGCGGTCCGTTTACGATAATGGTGGTCTCTGCAGCGGATTCACCGCAAGATTACCGTTATCTTACCGTTATCGGCGGCGGGAGAGGGCGCCCTCCCACCGCTCTCCCGCGCCCTCCGCCGCTTACATGAGCCGTCGGTAGCGGGGGAGGCGATTGGGTCCTTCTCCCTTCTTGGTATGGATACGAGTGAGGGCAAAATGGCCCCCACCCATCTCCATACCATAGCAGGGTGGAAGCGATGTCAAAACGTCACTTCCGCCCATACCAGATAATTTTTTTTTGTTTTGTTTTTTGTTTTTTTTATTGCATTTAAGTCCAAATATGAGATCTGAGGTCTTTTTGACCCCAGATCTCATTTTTAAGAGGACCTGTCATGTTAACATCCCTTGTAATAGGAATAAAAGTGACCCAATTTTTTTAAAAAAAAACAGTTTTAAAATCAATAAAATAAAGTAAAATAAATAAGAATTTTTTTTAAGCGCCTCGTCCCAACGAGCTTGCGCGCATAAGAAAACGGTGTTCAAACCACACATGTGAGGTATCGCCGTGATCGTTAGAGTGAGAGCAATAATTCTAGCCCTAGACCTCCTTTGCAACTCAAAACATGCAACCTGTAGAATTTTTTTAAACGTCGCCTATGGAGATTTTTAAGGGTAAAAGTTTGACACCATTCCACAAGCGGGCGCAATTTTGAAGCGTGACATGTCTGGTATCAACTTACTCAGCGTAACATTATCTTTCACAATATGAAAAAAATTGGTCTAACTTTACTGTTGTCTTATTTTTTATTTTAAAAAAGTGATTTTTTTCCCAAAAAAGTGAGCTTGTAAGACTGCTGCGCAAATACGGTGTGATAAAAAGTATTGCAATGACCAGCCATTTTATTCTCTACTGTCTTAGAAAAAAATATATAATGTTTGGGGGTTCTAAGTAATTTTCTATCAAAAAAATTTGTTTTTAACTTGTAAACACTGAGTCTGAAAAACAGGCTTGGTCCTTAAGTGGTTAATGATGTTACATTTGTGCTCCCTAAATCTAACCCTTAGGGGCCGTATTGATTCTTCCAATATACAACAGACCACATGGCAGAGTAGTCAAATAATGACATATGATGTGCTACTGTTGATTAATTTTTTTAAGATTTTAAATTTTTATCTCATGTTTGCACCCATCTGTTCCTATTGTTTCTTTCTTGTGGTGCCACGTGTACACAAGGGCTCCACAATTTTTCGCCCCACATCTATAGCTGCCATTCTGGTCAAATATTGAAGCTTGTGTCCAATCTTCAGGGTTTACAGACTCTACTGGGTGCAATATAACTACTCTAACCTCCTAGGTTTCCTGAAAATAATTTCAGGCCTGGAAGCTAGGTGTTCTCCCAAGACTGGAGACTGTTGCTATATATTTCAATTCTGCTTAAATATTTGTTGTATTTGAAAGGCCTCAGTATTAAATCTAGTGCAAAATCTGATATGATCTATTTGTTCTATGTTTTTTGATCTATAACCAGATCCAGCCTGTTTTCTCATCTAATGAATTCCCTTGAGGTGAGCCCTCACCGTATTGGACCCAGTATTTGAGAAACGCTTTCTCTATAAGGGCTTCATCATACCCTTTCTCTAGAAACTTTTTCTACCCTTCTAGTGCATGTTCTCCTCAGTCTGCAGTATTGGCAAAAAGGGACGTTACGGATCCACATGGGATAATGATTACTGCTAGCATGTAGATAAGAATTGCCAGCACTTGGCTTCAAATGGGTTCTGGAGTGGATGTTTCCTTCCAAATCTGATCGTAATTCTAAATCCAAGATTATGAGGCAATTCACATCTACTACATGGATGAATCCGATACTGAAAGGGTTGGCGTTACACTGTGCAAGGAAGCCTCATAACTCTTTGTCTTTGTCTGTCCCATTCCAGATGATCAAAATGTCATCTATAGGGATGAGCCGAACACCCCCCTGTTCAGTTCGAACCAGAACCTGCGAACAGACAGAATGTTCGTGTGAACTTTAGAATCCTATTAAATACAATGGACTCGAACGTTCGAAATCTAATGCAAAAAAAAGTTTTAAAAACTGCAGTTTTTTCAGCAGCAGTGATTTTAATAATGCTTAAAATGAAAAAATAAAAATGAAAAATTCCTTTAAATTTCGCACCTGGGGGGTGTATAATATGCATGTAAAGCCGCGCTTGTTTCCCGTGCTTAGAACTGTCCCTGCACAAAGTGTCATTTCTGAAGGAAAAAAAGTCATTTAAAACTCACTCGTGGCTATAATGAATTGTCGGCTCCCGGCAATACATAGAAAAGTCATTGAAAAAAAAAAAGCGTGGGGGTCCCCCCAAATTCAATTACCAGGCCCTTCAGGTCTGGTATAGATATTAAGGGGAACCCCGCCGCAAATTTTAAAAAAAATTAGTGCGGTTCCCCCCAAATATCCATACCAGGCCCTTCAGGTCTGGCATGGATTTTAAGGGGAACTCCACCCCAAATTAAAAAAAAAATGGCGTGGAGTCCCCCCAAAAATCCATACCAGACCCTTATCCGAGCACGCAACCTGGCAGGCCGCAGGAAAAGAGGGGGGACGAGAGAGCGCCCCCCCCTCCTGAACTGTACCAGGCCACATGCCCTCAACATGGGGAGGATGTCCCCATGTTGATGGGGACAAGGGCCTCATCCCCACAACCCTTGCCCTGTGGTTGTGGGGGTCTGCGGGCAGGGGGCTTATCGGAATCTGGAAGACCCCTTTAACAAAGGGGATACCCAGATCCTGTCTCCCCACCCTATGTGAATTGGTAAGGGGTACATTGTTCCCCTACCATTTCACGAAGAAAGTGTAAAAAAATGTAAAAAAAAAAAAAAAAAACACCTTGGAAAAGTCCTTTATTAAAAAAAAACAAAAACATTCCAGCGATGAAATCCAGTGTCCCGTGGCGATCCGATGTCCAGCGCTGTCCGTCATTGGCTGAGCCTGAGCGGACCTGATGGGGAACTTCCTCCGCAGTCTATTAAAGGTGTAAGGCTATGCGGACCAGATGCAGAACATGAGAAGGGGCGGGTCTATTCATGTATTACACAGTGAAGGAAGTTCCCCATCGGGTCCGCCCCCTCGTATGTCAGACCCCGCCTACGTCATTGGCCAGAGCGGACCTGATGGGGAATTTCCTTCACTGTGTAATACATGAATAGACCCGCCCCTTCTCACGTTCCGCATCTGGTCCGCTTAGCCTTACACCTAGTCATTGGCTGAGCGGACCTGATGGGGAACTTTAGAAGGGGCGGGTCTATACATTTAATAGACTGCGGAGGAAGTTCCCCATCAGGTCCGCTCAGGCTCAGCCAATGACGGACAGCACTGGACATCGGATCGCCGCGGGACACTGGATTTCATCGCTGGAATGTTTTTATTTTTTATTTTTTAATGACTTTTCTAAGGTGTTTGTGTGTTTTTAATTTTTTTACACTTTCTTCGTGAAATGGTAGGGGTACAATGTACCCCTTACCAATTCACAAAGGGGGGCCGGGATCTGGGGGTCCCCTTTGTTAAAGGGGTCTTCCAGATTCTGATAAGCCCCTTGTCCGCAGACCCACACAACCACCGGGCAAGGGTTGTGGGGATGAGGCCCTTGTCCCCATCAACATGGGGACATCCTCCCCATGTTGAGGGCATGTGGCCTGGTACAGTTCAGGAGGGAGGGGGGGCACTCTCTCGTCCCCCCTCTTTTCCTGCAGCCTGCCAGGTTGCGTGCTCGGATAAGGGTCTGGTATGGATTTTTGGGGGGACTCCACGCCATTTTTTTTTAAATTTGGGGTGGAGTTCCCCTTAAAATCCATGCCAGACCTGAAGGGCCTGGTATGGATATTTGGGGGGAACCGCACACATTTTTTTTTTCTTAATTTGCGGCGGGGTTCCCCTTAATATCTATACCAGACCTGAAGGGCCTGGTAATTGAATTTGGGAGGACCCCCATGCTTTTTTTTTATTTTTTTATCAACGACTTTTCTATGTATTGCCCGTAGCCGACAATTCAGTAATAACCGCAAGTGAGTTTTAAATGACTTTTTTTCCTTCAGAAATGACATTTTGTGCAGGGACAGATCTAAGCACGGTAAAACAAGACTGTCTTTACATGCATACTATACACCCCCCCCCCCCCCCCAGGTATGAAATTTAAAGGAATATTTCACTTTTATTGTTTCACTTTAAGCATTATTAAAATCACTGCTCCCAAAAAAACGGCCGTTTTTAAAACTTTTTTTGCATTGATACATGTCCCCTGGGGCAGGACCCGGGTCCCCAAACACTTTTTATGACAATAACTTGCATATAAGCCTTTATAATTAGCACTTTAGATTTCTCCCATAGACTTTTCGAATTTGCCGCAAACACCCCAAATTGTTCGCTGTTCGGCGAACGGGCGAACAGGCAATGTTCGAGTCGAACATGAGTTTGACTCGAACTCGAAGCTCATCCCTAGTCATCTATGTACCTTGCGTAGAGGGCCAGATTCACCCAGTAAGGATTGTTGGTCCACACATACTGTTCTTCCCAGTACTCCATAAACAAATTAGCATAACTCGGGGGGCTAATCTGGCCCCCATAGTAGTACCTTTTGATTTTTCTATAAAAGTCTCCCAAGTAGTTATATAAACTGTATAGAGTTTTTCAAAAAAGTTTTAATAATACACTTAGGTCCCCCTCCCTACCTTTCTGTAATTTCCTACAGAGTTCTTTGGACACACTCTTGGGATAGCTGCTACCTATTAATTTTAATTATATATACTTATCCTGGACTAATGGACATTGTATGCCAATACAAAGGACTTAATTTATGTTGTTTCAAACCATCCAAACCAGATATTCTTTGCGTTTCCGCTAGTGTGAAAGGAGCCATAGACTTAGAAGAAAATGCAGTGTTCTAAAGTGATTGTAAACAACCATCTTGTAAAACAACTGTTGGAAGGCGCAACATTTATTTTTATATATACATTATATATTATACACACACTGCTCAAAAAAATGTAAGGAACACTTTGAAAACACATCAAATCTCAGTAGGAAAAAATATCATGCTAGATATCTATACTGATATAGACTGGGAAATGTGTTAGGAACGAAAGCATGCCACATTGTTTGATGGAAATTAAAATGATCAACCTACAGAGGGCTGAATTCAAAGACACCTCAAAAATCTAAGTGAAAAAATTATGCCTGCTAGTCCATTTTGCTGAAACTTCATTGCAGCAACTCAAAATAGTACTCAGTAGTTTGTATGGCTCCCAGGTGATTCTATGCATGCCTGATAACATCGGGGCATGTTCCTAATGAGACCACGGATGTTGTCCTGGGGTATTTACTCCAAGATCTGGACCAGGGCTTTTACTGAGCTCCTGAACAGACTGAGGTGCAACCTGGCTGTGTCGGATGGACCGAAACATAATGTCCCTGTAAGGAAAGGTTCCATCTGCTGGTAATATCTGTCATTTGGCGTGCTGTACTGGGGTCCACCAGCAGGTGTCTCCTGGCAGTTTGGAACTGTCAGGGGAGCTTCTACCTGCTGGTATTATGTCATCTTTGGGCCGCAGTACTGGCGTCCAGCAGCGGATGGATCCTGGCAGTGTGGTGCAGATCTTACCTTCTGCAATCGGGGGTCACCTGAGCTTATTAGCAGGTAATACTACAAATACCCAGCAAGTGCACACATACACTGCCCTGGTATTGTCCTCGTGCCCTGAACCTGTACCTGAACCTGTTGTTAATGTTCCATATCCCTGGATCCTTGATCTGCAGCGTGATTGACCCCTGCTTGTCCCTGTCTGTCCAGTCCTGGCCCCCCATCTGCTGATCTCCCATTAATGATTCTGGCCTGGCTTGACTACGATTCTGGTTCCCCCTTTTACTAAATGCTGGTTATTGTCACTGTTTGTTTGGTTGTTCACTTTTGTGCTGGTGGTGTATTCACATTTATATTTATTTATCTTTAATAAATGACTTACTTCACCTATCTCTGTTTGCGGTTTCCTCTGTTGCAGTCCACATAGTTCTGATCATATCTGATTCCTGACAGAATACCAGGGCCGTGTATGTGTGCACTTGCCGGGTATTTGTAGTATTACCTGCTAATAAGCTCAGGTGACCCCTGATTGCAGAAGGTAAGATCTGCACCACACTGCCAGGATCCATCCGCTGGTGGACGCCAGTACTGCGGCCCAAAGATGACATAACACCAGCAGGTAGAAGCTCCCCTGACAGTTCCAAACTGCCAGGAGACACCAGCTGGTGGACCCCAGTACAGCACACCAAATGACAGATATTACCAGCGGATGGAACCTTTCCTTACAGTACCCCCCCCCTCGAAGGAGCGACCTCCGGGCGCTCCAACCAGCCGTTGCTGGGGAAAGTCCATTGCGTCAAGCCAGACAGTGGACAAAGTCACATCAGGTTGGACAAAAAGTATGTCAGGCTGGGCAGCAGGCACAGGATCCTCAAGCTGAGCAGCAGGCACAGGCACACCAAGCTGGGCAGCAGGCAAATCAAGCTGGGCAGCAGGTATGGGCACACCAAGCTGGGCAGCAGGAACGGGCACACCAAGCTGGGAAGCAAGCATGGGCACATCAAGGGTCCAACAGCGGATGGGTTTTAGAAAAAAATTGTGAACTTCGCCTTTAAGTCTAAAAAGTATATATGAGACTTGGTGGTTGGTTTTGTTTGCTATCATCATCCAGTTATAACTGAAATATAACATTTGGGTGGATTCGGATTCATTCTTTAATTAGAAGATAACAAATCTTGCACTTCACAGTGAATGGTATGGGGAAATCTGAAAACAAAGTATAAAGTAATTTATCCACTTAAGGACCGACTCACGGGGATATACGTTGGCAGAATGTCACAGACAGGCAAATCGATGTATATTTACGTCACTTTGAATTTGCTGCTGTGTGCGTGCATGTGCCGCCAGCGGCGCACCTGCCGCTTGCTCCGTGCCCGTGGGACCCGATGTCCACCGGGTGCCCGCGATCGTGTCACGGAGCTGAAGAATGAGGAGAGACCAGTGTAAACACAGCATCTCCCCATTCTTCCTAGTGACATGTCACTGATCGTCTGCTCCCTCTCATTGGGAGCAGCGATCAGTGACATGTCACTCGTAGCCACGCCCTCTAACCATTAGAATCACTCCCTAGGACACACTTAACCCCTTCCTAGCCCCCTACTGGTAAACTCCTTCACTGCCAGTCACATTTACACAGTAACCAGTGCATTTTTATAGCACTAAACACTGTATAAATGTGAATGCTCCCAAAAGTGTCCGACGTTTCCGCCATAATGTCGCAGTCATGATAAAAATTGCTGATCACCAACATTACTAGTAAAAAAAAAATATTAATAAAAATGTCATAAAACTATCCCCTATAACTTTTGCGTAAACCAATAAACGCTTATTGCGATTTTTTTACCAAAAATATGTAGAAGAATACGTATTGTTGTAAACTGAGGAAAATTGTTGTTTTTTTATAGATTTTTTTGGGGATATTTATTATAGCAAAAAGTTAAAAATATTGCTTTTTTTTAAAAATTGTCGCTCTATTTTTCTTTAAAGCGCAAAAAATAAAAACCGCAGAGGTGATCAAATACCACAAAAGAAAGCTCTATTTGTGGGAAAAAAAGGACGTCAATTTTGTTTGGGAGCCACGACGCACGACCACGCAATTGTCAGTTAAAGCGATGCAGTGCCGTATTGCAAAAAGTGGCCTGGTCATTTGGCAGCCAAATGGTCTGGGGCGGAAGTGGTTAAAGCAGTGTGGTCCATTATATGTGTTTGAAAGAATCAGGGTGTAGACATTTATTTGTTCTAGCGTGTCTCAGCATTATTATTTGTATATATTGTATTCCTTTGTAGAATATGGACACTTTGCATTAAAGCGGAAGTAAACCCATCGATTTAACAGTTTCAAAAAGCAGTTACATTTCCGGCATGCCGGGAATGCCAACTGTCACATTGGTTGTGCTCTCAACCAAACTGTCAAACCATCCAATGGCTGGTGTCATAACTGATCACATGTGCAGCATCATGGCAGTTGAAGATTAAACAGAGGCCAAGATGGCAGCTTCCTTGCCTGAAAATGATAGGAGGGTTTACTTCCACTTTAATACTGTTTTCAAGATATCCAAGATTATTTAAGGGTGGTGTACCTTCCTTGCTACAGAAGAAAGGCTAGTACAGACTTACAGTACTTGGTTGCTATGAAACTATTATTCAGACATCCCTCCCTTGTCTTTTCACAAAGATGTAGTAAGTTAACTCAATAGGTTTTGTTAACATGATACTATTCCCTCTTCAGAATATGCTAAAAAGATTTAAAGATTTTTTAATTAATATAGTCATCCCATTAATAAATCTTGAAACCGAAACACAATATACACAGTATACATATATACATTTATATATATATATATATATATATATATATATATATATATAATGTTTTACCATGGATAGAACAGAGAAAAGTAAAATGATTTCTTACTTACTGTAAGTCATAGACAGCAATAAATTATAGTTAGAAATCGAACCCTTTCTAAATCGACTTAAAATTTGCTTTTTGTTTTTGTCTGTGTCTTCATTGGAGAGATTCCTCATACCTGCCTGCTCTGTCAGGAAATGAGAGTAAATCTCCTGAACAGGAACACAGATGACAATAAAGCCTTGACAAATATCCCTAAACCTTCCCCAAGCTATTTAAAATTAATTAAGAGTTTTAAAAGTTATGTAGAGCAATCCTTGCGGTCAGCCCACAGTTAAGAACCAGACTGCTGGAACTAGATATCCTGTTATGGATTGCTAGATTGTGCAATGTAAATAGTGTGCTGCCCTTGTTGATAATGCATAGAGCAAAAGATAAATTTCAGATATCTGAAACAGATTGATTCATAGAAACAGGAATTACAAATAAATAATAATTATATAAAATGTTGATTGAACCCAAACTCTAAATAAATAATTAATGAATTCAATAAATTCTGCAGTGCTTATGTGTAAGTAAATATAGCGTGATATATCAATACAAATAAACAATAAATAATATATGTGTGCAAAAATATCCCAAAAAAGCAATTAAGCACGTGATGACGTCATGTTCCAACTACGCCCAACGTGTTTCCCCAAAACTGGTGTCTTCTGGGGTTGGAAATATGTCCAGTCCCAAAGGATGCTAGTTGTGGGGAAATGCTTTGGGTGGAGTTGGAACCTCATTTGCAATGTAGTTGTCCACCCCATTAATTTATTATGATCTTTTTGCAAGGTTTCCACATCCTGCAAAGAAGTTATTGCCCTGCTTAGCTTAGTGTCGTCAGAAAATACAGAGATTGAACTGTTTCCCCTATCCTCCAGGTCATTTATGAACAAATTAAACAGGATTGGCCCCATCTCAAAACCCTGGGGGACCCCACTACCCACCCCTGACCATTCCGAATACTCCCCATTTATCACCACCCTCTGAATTCACCCTTGTAGCCATTTTTCAGTCCATGTACTCACCCTATGGTCCATGCCAACGGACCTTATTTTGTACAGTAAAAGTTTATGGGGAACTGTGTCAAATGCTTTTGCAAAATGATAGGAGGGTTTACTTCCACTTTAATACTGTTTTCAAGGCCCGTAGACGTGGTATATCTGGATTTTGCAAAAGCATTTGACACAGTTCCCCATAAACTTTTACTGTACAAAATAAGGTCCGTTGGCATGGACCATAGGGTGAGTACATGGACTGAAAAATGGCTACAAGGGTGAATTCAGAGGGTGGTGATAAATGGGGAGTATTCGGAATGGTCAGGGGTGGGTAGTGGGGTCCCCCAGGGTTTTGAGATGGGGCCAATCCTGTTTAATTTGTTCATAAATGACCTGGAAGGCCCGTAGACGTGGTGTATCTGGATTTTGCAAAAGCATTTGACACAGTTCCCCATAAACTTTTACTGTACAAAATAAGGTCCGTTGGCATGGACCATAGGGTGAGTACATGGACTGAAAAATGGCTACAAGGGTGAATTCAGAGGGTGGTGATAAATGGGGAGTATTCGGAATGGTCAGGGGTGGGTAGTGGGGTCCCCCAGGGTTTTGAGATGGGGCCAATCCTGTTTAATTTGTTCATAAATGACCTGGAAGGCCCGTAGACGTGGTGTATCTGGATTTTGCAAAAGCATTTGACACAGTTCCCCATAAACTTTTACTGTACAAAATAAGGTCCGTTGGCATGGACCATAGGGTGAGTACATGGACTGAAAAATGGCTACAAGGGTGAATTCAGAGGGTGGTGATAAATGGGGAGTATTCGGAATGGTCAGGGGTGGGTAGTGGGGTCCCCCAGGGTTTTGAGATGGGGCCAATCCTGTTTAATTTGTTCATAAATGACCTGGAGGATAGGGGAAACAGTTCAATATCTGTATTTTCTGACGACACTAAGCTAAGCAGGGCAATAACTTCTTTGCAGGATGTGGAAACCTTGCAAAAAGATCATAATAAATTAATGGGGTGGACAACTACATTGCAAATGAGGTTCAATGTAGAAAAATGTAAAATAATGCATTTGGGTGGCAAAAATATGAATGCAATCTATACACTGGAGGGAGAATCTCTGGGGGAATCTAGGATGGAAAAGGACCTAGTAGATGATAGGCTCAGCAATGGCATGTAATAACAAGCTGCTGCTAACAAAGCAAACAGAATATTGGCATGCATTAAAAAGGGGATTAACTCCATAGATAAAATAATAATTAATCCGTTCTACAAGACTCTGGTCCTGCCACACCTAGAGTATGCTGTCCAGTTCTGGGCACCAGTCCTCAGGAAGGATGTACTGGAAATGGAGCGAGTACAAAGAAGGGCAACAAAGCTAATAAAGGGTTTGGAGGATATTAGTTATGAGGAAAGGTTGCGAGCACTAAACTTATTCTCTCTGGAAAAAAGACACTTGAGAGGGGATATGATTTCAATTTACAAATACCATACTGGTGACCCCACAATAGGGATAAAAAGTTTTTGCGGATGGGAGTTTAACAAGACACGTGGCCACTCATTAAAATTAGAAGAAAATAGGTTTAACCTTAAACTACGTAGAGGGTTCTTTACTGAAAGAATGGCAAGGATGTGGAATTCCCATTCACAGGCGGTGGTCTCAGCGGGGGGGGGGCATCAATAGTTTCAAGAAACTATTAGATAAGCACCTGAATGACCACTAGGGATGAGCCGAACACCCCCCGGTTCGGTTCGCACCAGAACCTTCGAACGGACCAAAAGTTTGCACGAACGTTAGAACCCTATTAAATACAATGGATGCGAACGTTCGAAATCTAAAGTGCTAATTATAACTACTAATATGCATGTTATTGTCCTAAAAAGGGTTTGGGGACCCGGGTTCTGCCCCAGGGGACATGTATCAATGCAAAACGAAGTTTTAAAAATGGCCGTTTTTCGGGAGCAGTCATTTTAATGATGCATAAAGTGAAAAAAAAAAGTGAAATATTCCTTTAAATATCATACCTGGGGGGGGGGGTGTCTAAAGTATGCCTGCGAAGTGGCATGTGTTTCCCATGTTTAGAACTGTCCCTGCACAAAATGACATTTTGTAAAGGGGAAAAAAGCCATTTAAAACTGCTTGTGGCTTTAATGTAATGTCTGGTCCCGGTAATATGGATGAAAATCTTTGAGAAAAATGGCATGGCTACCCCATCACCCCCCCCCCCCCCCCCCCCACCCCAGCCCATTACCAGCCCCTTTGGGTCTTGTATGGATATTAAGGAGAACCCCGCACCCAAAATAAAAAAAGGCCCTATATACTCTGAACAGCAGTATACAGGCAGTGCAAACAAGACAGGGACTGTAGGTTTGTTCTTAAGTAGAATCTGTTTGTAATTTTGAACAAGTACATTGTTTAAATGTAGCTCCAGCCAAAAAATCTATTTTTAAGCTTTTTGGAAAACATAGGGAAGGGTTATTACCCCTGTAACATTTGTTTTGCTGTCTGTGCACCTGTTCAGAACATTTCACCTCACTTTCCGTCCCAATGACAAATGTTTTTTGAAAAGTGGGGCTTTTATTAAAACAAGGATTGGTGATAAAGCATCAGTAGAGAGGAGACACCTTTTTCCCATATTAACTCTTACAGGAGAGAATTTCCCTTCCTAGGGGTAGATTTCCTCTCACTTCCTGTTGTCTCCTTCTGTTTCCAAGTAGGAGTCGTTTGTAAGTTGGATGTTTGAAAGTAGGGGCCTGCCGTATATACTCTGCTGAAATTTGCCCCTTAGATGTTGGTGTTGCCATAACACTGTGAGCCCTCACAGTTACTCTTGGTGGGTGCTGGAATGCCCTGCTGTGAAGTATTATATCAGGAATTGTAATTGTATGCCATTGTTGAACAGTGGTAGGAAAAATTGGGCCTTTGGTGGTGGTGCTGGTGCTACAACACTGTCAGCCCTAACAGTTACTCTTGGTGGGCGCATGAATGGGCCCTACTGTAAATTATTAGATCAAGAATTGTAATTGCATGCCCCTGTTGAAGAGGGGCAGACAAATTGGGCCTTTGGTGGTGGTGGTGGTGTTGCCACAACACTGTCAGCCCTCACAGTTACTCTTGGTGGACGCAGGAATGGGCCCTGCTGTGAATTATTAGATCAAGAATTGTAATTACATGCCCCTGTTGAACAGGGGCAGAAAAATTGGGCCTTAGGCACTGGTGCTGGTGCCACGACACTGCAACCTCTCCCAGATACTCTAGTTGGAGTGCAGGAATGAGCCCTGCTGCAAAGCATTGCATCAAAAATTGTAATTACATGCCCCTGTTAAACAGGGGCTAAAAAAATTGGGCCTTAGCCACTGGTGGCGGCACCCAGAAACAAAAAAGTTCTTCCAAGCTATCATCAAGAATCGGATCATTGAGGAGGAGGAGGAGGATAGTCAACATAACAGGACACTCACTCAGCATCAGCATCAGTCTTGAAGGGATGTGACATTTGAAAATAAATTATTCTGTTATATCAGCTTCAGGTGCTTGGTAGCTGGTGGTGATCCAAGACTGGTTCATCTTTATGAAGGTCAGTCGATCAACCGAGTCGGTGGACAGGCGCACCCTGTGATCCGTGACAAAGCCTCCAGCAGCACTGAATGTGCGTTCCGAAAGAACGCTAGATGCAGGACAGGCCAGTAGCTCAATTGCATACTGTGCAAGCTCTGGCCAGTGATCCATCCTGAAGACCCAGTAAGCCAGAGGATTTTTGGTTGGAAAGGTGTCCAAGTCTGGCCTTGCCCCTAGGTATTCCTGCATCATGTATATCAGACGCTGGCGATGGTTGCTGGAACCGATCATACCTTGGGGCTGCGGACTAAAAAATTGTCTGAACGCATCAGTCAGACGGCCACCTTCTCCACAACTCCTTCTGCTACTGACCGAAGCCTCAGCAACTCGTTGTCCAGGACCAGGAGTTTGTAACCTCCCAGTCTCTGGGAACGCGTTGTACAGACCTTTCTGCAAGGCCTCCCAGAGTTGTCTCATCCTCTGCTCCCTCTGTGATGGCAAGATAAGGTCCACAACCTTTCCCTTGTACCGTGGATCAAGGAGAGTGGCCAGCCAGTAATGGTCCCTCTCCTTGATCCGAAGAATACGAGGATCCTTCCGCAGACTTTGGAAAGGTAACATCCCTGTCCATGCCTGCTGGACCATGAGTCAGCGGTAATATGCACCTTACCGCTGACAGCCCTGTCCAGCGAGGCATGGACATTGCCTTCCACATGCCGGTAGAGAGCCGGAATCGCCTTCCGTGAGAAAAAGTGGCGTTTGAGAACCTGCCACTGAGGAACCGCACATTGCATAAACTCACGGAAGGGGGCCGAGTCTACCAACTGAAAAGGCAGCAGTTGAATTGCTAGCAATTTAGCCAAGCTAGCATTCAACCGCTGGGCATGTGGATGGCTGGGAGTGAACTTCTTTCGATGGTCCAGCAGCTGGGGCAGGGAAATTTGTCTGCTACAATCGGACGTCGGTGTACTGCTAGCAGAGTGCCCGCAAGTACTTGGCTGTGACACACCTAATTCTACACCTTCATTCCTCTCATTGCAGGTTTCAGAGAGGACTGACGGTATAGTGGGGTTGGAGATCCCAGCTGATGAGGAGCAAGGAGTGGTCCGCTTTGTTCTTTGGTGTGGGTCTTTTCTGTACGCTTGCCAACGAGCTGCATGGCAGGTCAACATATGTCTAGTCAAGCAAGTGGTGCCCAAGCGGCTGATGTTTTGGCCACGCGAGATACGCTTGAGACATATGTTGCAAATAGCAGCGGTGCGATCTGATGCACTCGACTCAAAAAAGGCCCACACCAAAGAACTTTTGGAATAACGGGCAGAGGCAGCGTCCTGCACAGGCGTAGCTCTGCGGTGTGATTCAGTCAGTGTGCTGCCCTTACGCTGGCCCCCGGAGGGCATCCTGCCTCGTTGGAGATGTGCCTCCTCCTCATCCTCCTCCTCCTCCTCTCTCCTATCAGGCACCCATGTGGAGTCAGTGACCTCATCATCCCCTCCCTCCTCATCACTGGAACCAATCTGGCAGTATACTAAATATAGGTATGGAGAGTATGGGACTTTTAAGGTGCAACAACTACACAATGTTCTATTTAAAATATGATTTTATTACAAAGACATTTTCATAGAAAGATATATTTTCTCATATGTACATTAAATACATGAGCCATCGAATAAACATATTTAAAATTTCCAACATGCATATAGACAGATTAACTCAACATGTTTCGCCAGTTTTTGGCTTCTTCAGGAGTTGTGTCATGCAATTGCTGAGAATAAAAAAAAAGGAAAATAAATACAACATAATTTGTTCAATCTATTATCAAAGTTAAAGACACAAAAAACACAAAAAATATAGTTGTATTTAGAGATGACTGAAAACCAAATCCACCCAGAAGGATATTTCCAGTCTCAGTTCAGTTTTACCCCATATTATATATATATGCTTTACCTGTAAATTTGTTGGTATGATCATAAAGAAAGGGTAAAAAACGGATAACCAGTAGGTTGAGCCACGTAGGGAGACCTCAAAAGGAAAGATTATTGGTGTATCATAGAAGGGAGAATATACTGGCACGAGTAGCCACCCGAAGCACACCAACAGAAGAACAGAGGATCATCTGGGGGAAACTATGAAAAGGAGTATTGGTCAGAACTTATAATATCTTTTATGTTGACTTACTTCGTCTTATATCTTATATTTCCCATCCATATTTACCTTTCTATATATCAAACTGATTTCCAAACACGCAACCGAAGAGATGGATGAGGGGGAGAAAAAGGAGTGGTAGAGAAGAAAAAAGGGAAATTATCCCAATCTCTCCAAATCACCCCTTGTTGCCCCACTTCTATCCGCTCTATGGAGACACAAAAAAAGAGAGAAGAAAAAATTATTAATTATAAGGATGTTAAATAACCTTGTTTTATTATGTTTTAGTTTTTAGTTTTTATTTCTATATATAGTCAAAAATTGCCATATATTTATGACTATTGATTACCTATTGTTTTCCCACATCTGGGTTAGATCCACCTTAAGATATTTTTACCGGTATAAGCAACCAGTTCCTAAGAAAATTAAAAAATATATATGTATGTATAAAGATTGCTACTTTGAATTAACAGCCTATTAGACCAAAAAGATAGGATAAGAACAATGATTCAGTATCAAGTCATTAATTACCTTAGCCTAGTAACGCAAGACGTCTTTTCCCCAGGGTGTTGGTCATGTTACTGAATTAAACCAGACTGTGCTCTGGACTATATATCTCCCCTCCTCCTTCCCATTGGACGCCTATTTCGCGCCAAATCAATGGGAGGAGCGGGCGCGTCATTTCCTGCATCCACCCCCTTTGCTATGCTGACCCGGATGTGACGATCGTGCTGGAGAATGCCGCACCGATGCTTGCAGGCCACTGCAAACCAGTCTAGTGGACGAGCCCAATCTTTCTTATACCTGTCACCTCTATATCATCTTGTTTAAATAGATTATCTTTTTTTTTGAATTGTGTTTAAAGATTAATTTCTTTATAGTTTCTTATTTGTATAACAGAGTTTTTCAACCAGCATGGCTACCTATAGGGGGTCGGCATTTGATGGTCTTATGACAAAAATTCATCTTGCCCAAGGGTCTACATTTGGTGGAATGACCCTTGAACGTTTTTTCAATAGCCTTCAACGACTGTTGGAAAAGAAAGCTCGTATTTTCTGGAATCACAGGTATTTTTTGAAATATTTAGAGGATAAAATCGTACCATGGGGACTACGTATACAGATATTTCCTAATGTGTTTAAAATAGAGACAGAATTTAAACTAAACTGGGAGTCTAATCTACAGTCATGTTCATTTAAAATGATGGAGGCTTTATGCCTAAACTATTCGAAAGATCTGGAAATAGTAAATAATGACATAGAAAAACTATATGCTGATAACTCCAATTTGATTACTGAAGAAACCTTCTCAAATAGAGAGGCTCTTTTAGAAAAACACTTGGAGCTCTTTGTCTCCAATATCCTCAAAACTAAAGATAAGAAATACTATAGGGATCGTTTGGCATATGAATCAAACACAGCCTATCGTTGGACTTCAGAAAATCAATGGAGGAAATCTAAATCCTCAGTTCGAAAACAAACAAATACAAACCAGGAAGCTACCGATTCTGATGAAACGTCTTTATCTTCTTCATCTGTATCGGGCAATACCTTTAATACCTCAGTAAGTTCCCAAAAAAGAAAAACAGATCGAGCACCCTCATCGTCTGCACTTTCTAAACGTGCCCAACGGGAGAGTAACCGTCAGGGTTTACGTTCACAATCTAAACATATTTCTCCTCTCACTAACTCCACAGTTGACGGTCACTCTAATATGTTTCCATCAAGTTCCTCGAATAGTTTCAATGCACCTAAGTTAAATCAACTAACAAATACCCCGTCGGGGGACTCCCAAACCCCCTTAACAGGGGATCTTCGCACTGCACCAATCTTTTCACCCTCCCAAATAGTAGATATCAAAAAGACACCAGTTCTCTCACAAGCACTCAAAATAGTTCCCAAAGCAATTTCCAAGTAATTAATTTATCTTCATATTCACTTACACCGGACCAAATGGAGGTCTTGGGCCTCGGTCTGACTTTTTGTCCAGATCAGGAAGCTGACGCCTTTGAAATTATAAAGGACGTCAATCTCTTTGCGAGAAAACTTACCTTTAAAATTATGTTTGATAAGGACCAAAGATGCTCTCCCATGGTATCCATGGGGGATGATCTCTGGCAGAATAAAACAATTAGAGAAATTCAGGCAATTAATGATTTAATGGAATTATGGGAAGAGGGTAACCCATTAGACGAGCCCCTTGAGGAACCCCAATTGGGCCCCGTGGATGAGATTTCCACGGAAAGAATTTTCCCCCCACCAAACTTATATAAGCCAAAATCCAGAACCTTCCCCACCCTTCAGGGCAATCCCAACATCTGGGCTTTCACCCAACAAGTGACAAAGGAAATACAAAGTACCAACTGGAAAAAGTTAAAAAGAAATACCAATCTTAAACCATCACAACAAAAAGCCTTGACAGAATTAAAAAAGAATGAACAATTAGTGATAAAATCCTCGGACAAAGGAGGAAACATAGTGATAATGGATGTAAAAAACTACAAGCAGATGGTTATGAACCTTCTTTTAAATAAAAGTTGGTATCGCTCCATTCCTTTTGCACAGGTGAAATATGCAGAGACCAAATATCGCATACTTATAAATCGAGCATTCTGTGATAATTTGATAGATAAAAAAACGTGTGAATTTCTGATTATTGAAAAGCCGAGACTTCCCACGTTTTATGCACTACCAAAGGTGCACAAAGATCTAAAAAACCCCCCTGGCCGTCCTATTGTGTCAGGGATTGGGTGTCTCACAGAACCAGCTAGCCAGTTGGTAGATGATTACTTGAGGCCTCATGTAGGTTCCTTAAGTTCTTATATTCAAGATACTGCTGATCTACTTAGATCATTGGATGGCCTGTGTGTGCCATTGGGATCATGGCTAGTAGCTATAGACGTCGAGGCCCTCTATAACTCTATTCCCCATGTCAAGGGTGTCCAAGTGATAGAGGGCTTCCTTTTAGAGAGAGGACCAGGAGCCAAGCCCTATAACAATTTCATTAGGGAACTGTTATTCTTTATACTTACCAACAATATTTTTATATTCGACCGTTCCCACTACCTCCAGGTGCCGGGTGTGGCGATGGCGACCAAGTGTGCCCCATCGTACGCCAACCTGTACCTGGGGGGGTGGGAACGGGAGATTTTTTCGTCTCAATCAATGGAAATGTTTTTTGATAAGGTCTTGATTTGGCGACGCTTTATCGATGACATTTTTATGGTGTGGACTGGCTCTTTAGAAGAATTAACCTCCTTTATGTCTATATTGGCTGTAAACTCTTTTAATCTGAAGTTTACAATGATGTGTGATCAAAATTTGATAAACTTTCTTGACATTACGATCTATCTGAATCCTGATAATACTTTGGGATCCTCCCTATATAGAAAGCCTTCATCAGGCAATACCATCTTACATGCCAAAAGCTCTCATCCTAGAACTCTGGTACAAAACATACCGTATGGTCAATATCTACGAATTCGAAGAAATTGTAGCAAGGAAGCAGACTTTGAGAAGGAGGCTTCAGCCCTCCAATCTCGGCTGATTGCTAGGGGATATAGCAGGTCAACCCTTAAAAAAGCCTATAAACGAGCAAAAAACAAAAATAGGAAAGATCTAATACATCCTAAAAAAACTCAAACCAAAGACCAAACGGTACGCCTAATTACCAGGTTCTCAGGTGAACACTATAAAGTAAGAAGGATCATTGAAAAATTCTGGCCACTGCTAGCAACTGACCAGACTATTTCAAAATATGTTAAGCCGTTCCCTCAAATTACATACAGGAAATCCAGATCTTTAAAAGACCAACTAGTACATAGTCACTTTGAAACTAAAAGGATTGAAAGTAGAAAGGGTTCTGCACCATGTGGTCACTGTGAGTATTGTAGGTTCATCTTAGATGTAACTGAATTAGTTTTGCCTAATGGAATCACCTACAGACCCAATTTTTTCTGTAACTGCCAGTCAATTGGCGTCATTTATTTGATGATCTGTGATTGTAAGGCCTTTTATGTTGGAAAAACGAAAAGGCCATTTTTTCATAGAATAAGAGACCATGTGTCTCTTATTAAGAAGAAAAAAATGGAGACTCCTATTAGCCGACACAGTGGCCTTTTTCACTCCTTCGATCTACATAAGATCAAATTTTTTGCCCTAGAATATATATCTATAAATGAAAGAGGTGGTGATGTGGATAAAAATCTCCTACAACGGGAAACCAGATGGATACATAGTTTAAGAGCAACTATGTACCCGGGGTTAAATGAGTCCATCAGCTTCAAACCCTTTCTATAGGATCTCAATAGTAATGCTGGTTATGTAAACTTTGTTCTAAACAACTCGAATGTTGTTTATCTATTATATTGTGTTTAATGATTTTTGTTGCCTATAGTGTAAAATGTAGATGGCTGAATATATATCCCTATCTATTCAGAGGGAAATGTTTCAATCTCAGTAAAATATATTTGATATATGTTTATATAAAACGGAACACAATTGAGCCAAAAATATTCACCTCCATAGAAGGGGGCAGATTAGGTGATCATATGGGCGCCCAGGGCGCTTTCCTTTGTCCTCAAACTGGGAACAAGGGGAGCGCCATCTGACAAAACCCGCGATGATATCCTGGCCCCATACTTAACATCAACATGTGTCGACAGTGCTGTAGTTAAAGGGAAGTTGGCCTTTTTTCTATACTTTAGGCCACTTCCGCTTCCTGTATCAGGTTTGCGGCGCTTCCTGCCTGTCGGGGGCTCGTCCACTAGACTGGTTTGCAGTGGCCTGCAAGCATCGGTGCGGCATTCTCCAGCACGATCGTCACATCCGGGTCAGCATAGCAAAGGGGGTGGATGCAGGAAATGACGCGCCCGCTCCTCCCATTGATTTGGCGCGAAATAGGCGTCCAATGGGAAGGAGGAGGGGAGATATATAGTCCAGAGCACAGTCTGGTTTAATTCAGTAACATGACCAACACCCTGGGGAAAAGACGTCTTGCGTTACTAGGCTAAGGTAATTAATGACTTGATACTGAATCATTGTTCTTATCCTATCTTTTTGGTCTAATAGGCTGTTAATTCAAAGTAGCAATCTTTATACATACATATATATTTTTTAATTTTCTTAGGAACTGGTTGCTTATACCGGTAAAAATATCTTAAGGTGGATCTAACCCAGATGTGGGAAAACAATAGGTAATCAATAGTCATAAATATATGGCAATTTTTGACTATATATAGAAATAAAAAATAAAAAATAAAACATAATAAAACAAGGTTATTTAACATCCTTATAATTAATAATTTTTTCTTCTCTCTTTTTTTGTGTCTCCATAGAGCGGATAGAAGTGGGGCAACAAGGGGTGATTTGGAGAGATTGGGATAATTTCCCTTTTTTCTTCTCTACCACTCCTTTTTCTCCCCCTCATCCATCTCTTCGGTTGCGTGTTTGGAAATCAGTTTGATATATAGAAAGGTAAATATGGATGGGAAATATAAGATATAAGACGAAGTAAGTCAACATAAAAGATATTATAAGTTCTGACCAATACTCCTTTTCATAGTTTCCCCCAGATGATCCTCTGTTCTTCTGTTGGTGTGCTTCGGGTGGCTACTCGTGCCAGTATATTCTCCCTTCTATGATACACCAATAATCTTTCCTTTTGAGGTCTCCCTACGTGGCTCAACCTACTGGTTATCCGTTTTTTACCCTTTCTTTATGATCATACCAACAAATTTACAGGTAAAGCATATATATATAATATGGGGTAAAACTGAACTGAGACTGGAAATATCCTTCTGGGTGGATTTGGTTTTCAGTCATCTCTAAATACAACTATATTTTTTGTGTTTTTTGTGTCTTTAACTTTGATAATAGATTGAACAAATTATGTTGTATTTATTTTCCTTTTTTTTTATTCTCAGCAATTGCATGACACAACTCCTGAAGAAGCCAAAAACTGGCGAAACATGTTGAGTTAATCTGTCTATATGCATGTTGGAAATTTTAAATATGTTTATTCGATGGCTCATGTATTTAATGTACATATGAGAAAATATATCTTTCTATGAAAATGTCTTTGTAATAAAATCATATTTTAAATAGAACATTGTGTAGTTGTTGCACCTTAAAAGTCCCATACTCTCCATACCTATATTTAGTTTACAAATTAAGGGATGTGGTGCCTATGAGATACAGGTGATAGGTATTATCTTCAAACAATCTGGCAGTATGCTGCAGCTGCTGGAACATGAATGCCAGATTGCTGTCCTTCTAGAGCATACCCTCTCTCTGCGCTCACGATACTGCCTTCCTCTAGCTGGGTATCATCATCAGACCCTTTGAAACGCTGGGCATCCTCCTGGAGCATGTACCCAACACTGTGCTCAAACAGTTCGGGGGACTCCTCAGGAGGACATGGTGGGTCTAGGGAAGGAGTGACTGATGATGACATTGATACGAGGGAAGAGGACGCTTTGGCAGCTGCTTTGCCAGTACCCTAAGCCTGGGTGAGAGAGGATGAGGAGGGCTTGGTCATCCACTCTACCAAGTCTTTGGCATGATGCGGCTCAACACGTCCAGCTGCCGAAAATAAGGACAAGTGTGTCCCATGGCCACGTGCTGATGACAATGCACCGTGTCCACGACCAGCACTGTTGTCTCTAGACACAGAGCCTGCTTGCACTCTTTTATTGGCTCGTGACTGTCTGCCTCTCCTTGTTGGCCTTCCAGACATAGTAATGGCCTGCAGGGAGATGGGAAAACCAGCAATTGGGTAGTGTATATTGTGCTGGAGGCACACAACACCCACTAACTCCAGCAGATGCCTTTATTAGAGAACAGCAATGATGGGTATATACAGGTGTATACTGTACTAGGGCACACAACACCCACTAACACCTGCAGATGCCTGTATTAGAGAACAGCAATGACGGGTATATAAAGGTGTATACTGTGCCACTAACTCCTGCAGATGCCTGTATTAGAGAACAGCAATGACGGGTATATACAGGTGTATACTGTGCCACTACCTCCTGCAGATGCCTGTATTAGAGAACAGCAATGATGGGTATATACAGATGTATACTGTGCCACTAACTCCTGCAGATGCCTGTATTAGAGAACAGTAATGACGGGTATATACAGGTGTACACTGTGCCACTAACTCCAGCAGATGCCTGTATTAGAGAACAGCAATGACGGGTATATACAGGTGTATACTGTGCCACTAACTCCTGCAGATGCCTGTATTAGAGAACATCAATGATGGGTATATACAGCTGTATACTGTGCCACTAACTCCTGCAGATGCCTGTATTAGAGAACATCAATGACGAGTATATACAGGTGTATACTGTGCTGGGGCACACAACACCCACTAATTGCTGCAGATGCTTGAGAAAAAAACACACTGTCCCTGCCTGCCTATCTAGCTTAGAGAACAGCAAAAAAGTGTAGATCTAGGTGTATACAGTGCTGGAGGCACACAACACCCTCTAACTCCTGCAGATGCCTGAGAAAAGAATAGAACATAGAACACACTGTCCCTGCCTATGTATCTATTTCCCTGCACGCCGGAACACACTGCACAAGGCCGCCGCGCTGGCGGCCTTTTATAGTGTGGGGTGTGTACTAAACCCCCTGAGCTATGATTGGCCACAGGCATCCTGCCTGTGGCCAATTATGGCTCTCCTCACTGCCGGCGCTGTGATTGGCCAAGCATGCGGGGTCACAGTGCATGCTTGGCCAATCACAGCGCCGGGATTGCACTGCGATGGCGCAGTGTATTGTGGGCCGTTCGACTCGAACACGAAGCTCATCCCTAATGACCACAACATACAGGGATATACAAGGTAATACTGACATATAATCATACACATAGGTTGGACTTGTGTCTTTTTTCAACCTCACCTACTATGTAACTATGTAACTGCGGTTGAAAGGCATTCAATCTAGAAGTGGGGATAGGTAGCCATGTATGAGGCACTTTCTTTGGAGGAGAGGGCTTAACCATCCGGGAGTCTGGCAGTGGCTATTTCAGCCTTGCATCAATACAGCTTGTTTGATCTCTGTAGCTTGAGATCAGTGCATTCTGGTAAGAGTTTGTGTCTGCATGTGGAGCACCTTATCTGCACTGGAGCACAGAGCACTTTAATCACATATGAATTTTATATATACTTTATTGTCATTTGATTTTCCTGTATTTTTTTTATTTATTTTTTTTGGTTTTGCACACATATATTATCTATTGTTTATTTGCATTGGTATATCACACTATATTCACTTACACATAACCACAGAAGCATTTAATGAATTCATCAATTATTTATTTAGAGTTTGGGTTCAATCAACATTTAAAGGGATAGTGCTCCTTTTTATATAATTATTGTCTATTTGTAATTCCTGCTGTTTATATTAATCAATCTATTTACTTTTGAATATCAAATATTTTTCTTTTGCTCTAGGCATTAGGACAGCACACTATTTTTCATTGCACAATTAAAGAATTTTGACTGGAGGATTTAGGAAGCTTTAAGGATATTATTCAGATTGATAGATCAAGGCATTTGAAACCTGACCTGATTTTTCACACAATGTGAAGTGAATTAATAAGCATCGTGCAATAGATACAAAGGCCACAAGCAAATATGGAGCCTAAAGTTATCTGGCAAGAGAGCCACCTAAGAACACAAATGCAAACCTGTCTAATATGACAGATGATTTGCTAGTGACTGGGCAGTTTGATACATGGCATCCTGTCCTGTAATTTTAATGAAGGACGTTGCATTTAGTTTTTCTTGATCTATCCTTGGCCTTTCCCAGACAGAAACATCTGATAATGAAAGGACAGTAAAACATTCCCTATTTTTTTTCTTGTCGGCTGAAATGTTTGGATTAGTGAGTTGTTTTTTTTTACAGCATCTCGCAAATCCTAAACAGCTTAGCAAGTGTTTAACCACTCTGATTCCTGTTTACTCCTTATGGAACAGACCATATTTTCAAATTTCTGCTATGCGTCTACTCATGCGCAATGCTGTATCCTGATCTAGGCCAACAAGGCCCAGGCCTAGGGCAGCACTTTGCAGGGGGGCAGCACAGAAAGAGTCCCCGCCGGCTTGCGCTACACCATTAGTGTAACGCAAACTGATTCTAATTTTGACTGTCCTATCATCCTGGACCACAAACCTTCCTTACTGTGCTATATATTTTCTGCTGCACCATTGGCATGGTTATATCTTCTTGGTCCTCTCCATAAAATTATCAGAAATTTGTGCTTAAAGTAGAACTATAGGCAACACTTTTTTTTTTCATTTTGGATAGAGTAAGGGAAGGTTATAGCCACGTCAGTTTATTTATTTATTTTTTAAATTGTTTATTTAAAAAAAAATTAAAGACAGACAGAGTAATCATAAAATCCAGACACTTGTATACATTGAAATATAACATGGGCATACAAATACGACTTACAAGAATCCAAAGAGTCTGGATATGCATAGCAATAAAACAAGAAATAAGTAAGGGATCTGATGCTTCTAGCATATCATGGTTCTGCTGATTAAGATGTCATACACATGGAAAGGCCAGAGGTGAAAGAGGAGGTCAAGCTATAAGACGTTAAATAACCAGGAGTAGCAACTGTGGGATCAGCATGTTTTGGGATGAGGATCCGTGTTGTAATCTGAAGTATCCCATTTTTCCCAGATGCAATCAAATTTGGGTAATGTATCATCTATAACAGCTGTAAGGTGCTCCATCCTCCGAATATCAGCAATTGTTGCTAAGAAATGAGCAAAGGTGGGAGGGGAGGTATCTCTCCAACGTTGAGGTATAACTCGCTTAGCTGCCAGCAAAATAAAGGCCGTCAGCTTACGTAAGTGTTTTGGTAGTATTGGAAGAGGGAGACCCAGCAAAAGATATAAGTGTTGGAAGGGAACGGAAGCCCCCAGGATCTTTTCCAGGGAGAGATGGACCTATGACCAGAAGGGAATTATTACCAGACACTCCCAAAATATGTGAAGATGGGTGCCAACCGAGGAACCACATCTCCAACACTGGCTGTGCGGAGTTAATTTCCGTGCTGCTAAGAATTCAGGGGTTCTATACCAGAACATGCGTATTTTGTAAGTGGTCTCCTTCTGGGCTACACACCTGGAAACCCTAGACGCAGCGTTCCAAATCCTCCCCCAATCTACCAGTGATATAGGCCTGTCCAGTATAAGGGACTATTTCCTCATATATAAATGTGTGTGTTCAGTAAGGGGAAGAGCTGAATGTAAAATTTTGTAATGAGTGGATATCTGATGGGGGTTCATACGCTCCTCTAGAGCACATCCATTCAAAATCAGTACGGGGACTCAGGATCAGTTGGGGGGATTTAGAAGCAAAAAAATTTCTAATTTGAAGAAAGGAGTAGAAAAGAGTTTTCGGAATCTGGTATTTTGATTGCAACTCCGAAAAGGAGAGTAATTTACGTGTCACTGGATGTACTAAGTGGCATAGTTGGAAAATACCCTCTTGGGTGCATGGTAACATAGAGTCATATGATAGACTAGCAGGGAGATCAGGGTTGAAAAGAATGTTTACCAGGGGTGGGCAGAGGGATGATAAGGAGAACTTACTAGAACAATGCCTCCAAATTAAAAGTGTAAATAGCATAGGGCTCAGGCAGACCATACGTAATTGAGAAACAAATTTATCGGATGAGGGCCATAACAAGGAGCATGGATGGGTAAGCACCGTAATTCCCATTTCTATTTCTGACCATCTACTTGGAGCACATCTAGACGTCCAGGAGATTATAGCTCTTAAATGAGTGGCATAGTAATATTTAAATATATCCGCTGCTCCAAGGCCACCTTGTGAGCGCAGGGCCATGAGGACTGAGCCAGCTATCCTGTGAGAAGCATTATTCCAGATAAAGTTTAAGAAGTTGTGTCATTGGGAACATTACCGGGAGAGTCTCAAAGAAATACAATAATTTTAAGGACATTTATTCTCCCAAATAGAGACAGGGGTAGTTTCGTCCATGACCTTAGCAATCTATTTATTTCTGCAAATAATGGGGGAAAGTTTACCTGATACAAAGTAGAGTATAGGGGAGAAAGGCGAACACCAAGGTATTTGAGGGAATGAGTGCACCAGCGATATTTGAAAGCAGCTTGTAGATGGGTGAGTATATCCGCTGGAATATTTATAGGTAAAGCTTCTGTTTTGGACGGGTTAATTTTAAAGCCTGAAAGGCTACCGAACAGATCAAGGATTTTATGGAGAGAGGGAAGTGAAACATTTTAGTGTGTGACTGTTAGCAGAATATCATCTGCAAAAAGGAACAGCTTGTACTCCCTGTGTCTCAACGCCACCCCCCGTATGTCAGAATGAAGTCTGATGGCTGCAGCTAAGGGTTCGAGGCTTAGAATAAATAATAAAGGAGATAAGGGACAGCCTTGCCTAGTCCCATTACTTAGGGGGAATGGCGAAGTGACAGAGGAAGCCAGCTGCACCTGGGAAGTGGGAGTGGAAAATAAAGCTTTGAGAGCCTGCACAAATGGACCTGAAAAACCGTATTTCGTTAAGGTGGCGAACATAAAGGACCAATTTAGACGGTCAAACGCTTTCTGCGCATCCAAGCTTAACACTATGGCAGGTCTCCCAGTCTTGGTTAAGAGGTCAATAAGGTCAATGGTACATCTGGTGTTGTCTCCGGCGTGTCTGGTAGGAACAAATCCAACCTGGTCTTTATGTATTAAGGATGGAAGGAGAAGAGATAGTCTATTTGCCAATATTTTAGTGAATATTTTATAGTCGGAATTTAGAAGGGCTATGGGACGGTTATTGTCAGGTAGTGATGAGTCTTTGTCCGGTTTCGGGATGACCGTTATGTAGGCGTGTGTATGAGGGACTTTCACATTCATCAGGGATGTAAACAAGGTTAACATATGGGGAAGTAGGATCGGGAGAATTTTTTTTATAGTAGGAGTAGGGGAGACCATCTGGACCTGGGGCTTTATGGGATGGGAGCTGTTTAATGACCATGGAGATCTCTTCAGTTGTGATAGATGTGTTAAGGCTAGCACGATCTGCTGGAGACAATTTAGGTAAATTTAAAGATTCAACAAAGGAATCAAATTTCTCTTGGGTGAACTGAGACTCCGGATCTGATGAGAGGCAATTATATAGTTTCTGGTAAAAGCCTTCAAAAACCTTAGTCATAGCTCGAGGACAATAGGTAGGTTTCCCGTCGGATTGCAGTATAAAGTCAGGCAGAGAGCATGGGGGCGTGGTTTTAGCCTATTGACCAGTATTCTATGGGGTTTATTGGCAAACTCATAAAATTTTTGCTTTGACCAGAGCATAGATTTAGTAATTTCACTCAGATCCAAAGACTTGATACGGTTTCTCAGGGAGGTTACAATGCGGAGGCGAGCCACCGAGGGAGAACCAAGAAGGCCTTTCTCAGCCTTAGCTAAATCAGCCATAAGGGTCGAGCGCTGAAGAGCACAATCCTTTTTCAGGCAGGACCCAGAGGCGATATATTCACCCCTGAAGACCGCCTTGTGAGCCTCCCACAAAGTGGAGGTCTCGGACACCGAACCTATATTAAATTGGAAAGATTTGGTCAATTGGCGTTCTAGGTGCGAGCGAATTTCAGGAATATTTAGAAGAGATTAGTTGAGGCGCCAATGGCATGTTCTAGGTGTAGGTGCAGACAATAGGAGATCAAGAGTGATGGGTGCGTGGTCAGACCATGTGATCGGGTGAATTGTAGAGTCAGCTAGGTATGGCAAAAGCGGAGTCGAAATGAAGAAATGGTCTAACCTAATATACATTTTATGTGGAGGAGAGAAAAAAGTGAATTGTTTGGCTGTTGGGTGTTTTAATCTCCAAGGGTCAAGCAAGTTTTGGTCTCTGATTATTCTACGAAATGAAGAAGAAGACTTCTGTACCTATATTGAGGGGGTATTCTGAAACAAAGAAAACCTATCCTTGGCCGGAGACATACAAAGGTTAAAATCTCCTCCAATAATCATGAAGGGTTGGGAGAAAGACATCTTCAAGAAACCCAATCTGTCTCGAGTTAGGGGCATATAAATTTGCAAGCGTGAAAGAAGTATTCATGTGGTCACAGTTCAGGAGAACAAAGCGGCCGTGAGGATCCAAAAATGAGGACTTGACCCGTATGGAAGAGGAGCGTTTAAAAAGGATGGCCACCCCCGCTTTACCAGAGGGGTCAGAGGCTACAAATGTGGTGGGGAAATGTTTAGAGGCAAATTTGAATGATCCATCAGCTTTGAAATGAGTCTCCTGAACCATGATCACATCTGCACCTGGGGACCTGAACTCTTTCAGCGCCATCCAACGCTTACGAATGGAGCCCAGGCCCTTAACATTGTAAGAGAGAATACTAACAGCCATTCATAAAAACTGAGAGAACAGCATATGTTATATCTAGAAACCATATAGACAGCAGAAACCATGATGCATCAAAACTAAATACTAGAGCAATACACATAAACAAATAGAAGTATTGTAAAAGTTGTGGAAACACAGCCGTGTTTCTTGGAAGGATCAAAAAAGGATCCAAAAAATGGTAAAAAACAAAACAAAAATAAAAATAGAAACATATCAAAAAGATTCCAAAAACATTTAAAGAGGCAGTCAAGAGCCAAAAAGGACCATAAGAGTAATGACACTTGTACAGAAGGCCCATTGAAACATTGAAATAAAAAAAATAAAAAAAAATATACCATTCAGGTACTGTGCCTGAAGAGGATAGACTCCTCAGGGGGCCATGGTCACAGTCTAGGACCATGTTTCGGGGGCACGACAGCCCGCAGGATCCAACTTACCAGCCTCAGTCCAATCCGAATAGCTATGTCAGAAAAAAATAAAATGGTCAGGAGTCACTCAGCAAACAGCTGTTCAGGGATTTTGGTCCCAACAGAAAAAGGCAGGAACGCAATTCAGATTCAGAGACCAAGGCGTGCAGGAACAAAAAGTATGGATCAGGTCTTCTGTGGAAAAGAAGAAGCAACATAGTAAGTCACAAGGCAAAGTCAGGTTGGGGCCTTTGATGAAGAGACTCTTTGGGGAGTATAAGTAGAAGCGCGAGACCTCTGGCGAACCAGGGTCCAGATCTTCCCCCGGGTGGATAGGGGTCTGGGTAGCAATGGTTGCACTTGCAAATCTTCCTCAGGGATAGGGGGGAGACCCAGGTTCTTGATGAAAGAATCACATTCATGGAGGTCCCTCAAAGAATACTGTGAGCCATCCTTGGTCACTGTGAGACGAAATGGGAAGCCCCAGTGATATGGGGTTTGATGGTGCTATAGGTGAGTTGTGACAGACTTCAGTGCATGACGTTTAGCCAGTGTGATGGGGGAGAGATCACTGAAAAGTTGAATCTTGGCTCCTTTAAATACAATTCTCGATCTGTTGCGGGTGACAATGGTCAGAGCCTCTTTACTTTCGTAAAAATGAAAGCGGACAATGATGTCTCTAGGGTTAGCACCCTGGGGGGGTTAAGGAGCCAATGATCTATGTGCCCTGTCAAGTCTCCAATCTATATCAGGGATATCAGGTGCTAGAAAGATGAACAAGGCTAGTAAATATGAACAAATTTCCTTGTCAGTGATCAATTTAGGGACCACACGGATCCGCAGGTTCTGTCTACGTTCCCTGTTCTCGAAATATTCCTGCTGCATTTGTAGCTGCATCACTGCATTTTTCAGGGTAGCGTTTTCATCTTCCATAACATGTATATAATTGACCATATCATCGAATTTAGTCTCTAAGGTATCATTTCGTTCTCCTAAATGATTTATCTCCCCCCTGAGTTCATGAGCTAACTTGCTTACCTCCTTAGCTATGCTGTTAGTGAGGCTCTAAAGCAAGGCCTGCAGCCTGAGGTCAAGTACTTCCACAGTCACCAGCGCCGCCATTGCTGGCTGTTCAGGAGCTTTTGGCTGATTTAAATGCTGTTCAGCAAAGAGAGAGGAATCCACCAGTGGTAGTACGTCAGGCGCTTCCTCCGCAACTGCCTGAGTACTCGAGGCCGGGGATTGAGGCCTATAAATGAAGCGATCCATGAGAAGGGTGGGTTGGGATGCGGCCTGCGGCGTGGGCTTCTTGTAGATGTGTCGCTGGTCCCCAATTTTACCCATAAAAAGGTCCGTAGGCTTACCAAGTGAATCCCGGAGCTAATGAGGTGGCTCCCGGGGCTGTAGGTGCTGATGTAGAGGAGCAAGAGTCTCGGAAGGACGAGATGAGGCCAGAGCTCTGGTCCTAAGTGTCCGTCATCTTCACGAGCCGCGCATGCGCCCCCTGTCAGTTTATTTTTTATCATCCCTGTCCCATTGCAGAGATTTCCCTTCACTTCCTACCCCATAGCCAAACAGGAAGTGAGAGGAAACCTATGCAAATTAAGGGAATCCAATGCCCCCCAGACCCTAAGAACTAGTGTCCCCACTCAATTTTTTTAGGGCGTGTCTTAAACAGAAAGGGGTGTGGCCTTGACAGGAAGGGATGAGTCATATTTAAATTAGGGGATGCACGAGTTTAGTCAGGCCTAGGGCAGCACAAAAACCTAAATACACTACTGCTCATGAGGCTTTAACTTTGTAATTTCTTATGATACAGAATTAATACATATATAATTTTATGGGACACAAACAGGGTTTTTTGCATTTTATAGGGGTAAAACAAATAACAATTTGAAAAAAAATAATTAAGTTTGATCAGCAATATTTTGAACACAAGTACCATCACTATGGTCTTGTTTTTCGGAGTAGGTGGGAGCACTGCAGGATAGTGTGACTGTTGTGTCTGTCATGCATCCTTTCAATTTCCTCACTTTGGAGGAGATCTGTGCTACAAGGGTTAGGGCCTCACTCATATTTGAGTGATGTAATCACCTCCTCCTGGTATTTTAGGAATAAGTGCCTGCTGCCTGCCTTTTTTGTAAATTATGTAAGAATTATACAAGGTCATTTGTACAAGGTATAGTGCCACTTTTTGTACCAAGTTTTTGTTTTTCTTACAACCAGGTAAGGGGCAAGCATTTGATCAGAAAAATCAACAGCCTTTAGATTTTCTGTGTGATGAGCAATGGCCACAGGTCTTTCTGCCATTTGTGCCCTGCAATACCTTACAAACACATTGGCTTCTGTGTGGAATATACTTGGAAGCAAAACATCCTTTTTGTCTTTGTATTTTAATGCCAGAGGTTTGTTGCTTCAGAGGCTGCAAGGCCTGTTCAGTTTTTTATTTTGGACCTGTTGCGGAAATCCCTTGCAATTCAGTCTTATGGTACTACAGGCGACAATATCAGCTGTATATAAAAATTTTAATAGCTGCACACTCATGTAAAAATTGTCAACATATAAATTGTACCTTTTATTCAAAATCAAATTTATCAGGTCTACAACAATCTTTCCAGTGAGGCATGTATGGTGGGCATCCATCAGGGTGTAGCTAGTGGTCTTTTCCTTCATATAAAAGTGGAATGCATGTAGCCAGTCTCACTCTCGCACAATTTGTACAATTTGACCCCATACCTGGCTCGCTTGGTAGGGATATATTGATTAAGGCCCAGCTTGCCATGAAAAGGAACAAGGGACCCATCCACTACAATGTTTTGCCCTGACGTGTATATTGCACAAAATCTTTTTTTTAAGTGGGACAGAAGATGTCTTAACGAAAAAAGGCTGTCATAGGCAGGGTCATCCATACTGCAGATTTGATTGTTGTCGTTAAAATGTAAAAATGTAATTATGATTTAATACTGTAGCTTGACCATTCTGGCAGAATATATAAGGGTGCAGTAGCACCCACCAGGGAGCTGATCAGGATTGCCTGAATTCAATGTGATTTTTCTGCCTGTAATTTGTAAGTCGTTTTTGTCTTATTAAACGTTTGATTTTATGACTATTACAGTATGAAGTACTTTCTTGCTCTTGCTTCATACGGAGTTCCATATGTGGGATCGTTTTGACCACTGGATGTGTTGCAATTGAGACCTGGATCATATTACCCATTCATTCCATTGGGGCTCTTCCCAAAGTGCAGCCAGATCTCCATCTCTGAGGTCTTATAATTTGGTAAGCAGACTATGAGTGGCGGTGCGCACCTGGGTGAAGAATGACGTTCACTTTTGGTTGGATCACTGGAATATGGCGATATATAAACTTTTTTTGGACTTTGTACTGAGCACTTTCCAACTTTATGGGATTTATCTGGACTGCCTTTGTGAGCATGCACATGATATTCATTATTTAAATGTTTGAGCACTTTATGTATTTATACATGTTTGTTTGATATCTGATTTGACGGATTCCCGCATTATTTAATTTTATTTCATGCCTTTGAACTTTATTGATAGATAGCGTAACACGTTTTTTTTTTTACTGTGTATTTATATTTTTATGTGGATATTTTTGTGTGGCTGTCACTGAAAAATAATTTGTATACACATATTCTTTTTATTTATGACACTTAGTGCAACTAATGTTTGATTTATAGATTGCTTGCTAGCAGTATTGTTCTCAGTGTGGCAGTTGAGGATGTATTTGATAAATGAAATGATACCAATCTTTACTTTTTTTGAGAGATTGTGTGGACAAGTTAATGGTAGAAGAAGTCTGATTGTGCAATGGTAAAGTGAATTGACCATTATTAATAACTTTGAAATAATGTATAACGTATAGAAAGAAAGGCTTTTTACAGTGCGATAAAAAGATTCAACTGCAATTGATCAGGAGTAGGGATGAGCTTCGTGTTCGAGTCGAACATACGTTCGACTCGAACATCGGCTGTTCGATCGTTCGACGAAGATCGAACGATTTGGGCCGTTCGCGCCAAATTCGAGTGACGCGAACGGCCCACAATGCACTACGCCATCGCAGTGTCATCCAGGCGCTGTGATTGGCCAAGCATGCACTGTGACCCCGCATGCTTGGCCAATCACAGCGCCGGCAGCGAGGAGAGCAATGATTGGCCACAGGCAGGATGCCTGTGGCCAATTATTGCTGAGGGTGTTTAGTACACGCCCCACACTATAAAAGGCCGCCAGCACGGCGGCCTAGTGTAGTGTGTTCCGGAGCAGGGATAGAGCAGCATAGGCAGGGACAGTGACTGTTATTTCTTTCTTGCTTAACCTGGATTCCTTTAGTTTAGGGAAAGAGAAGGATAGGTAGGGAGAGTGTCAGTGTGTTTTGTGCTTGTGCTATAGTGTGCTTAAAAAAAACATTTATTCTAGGGACAGAAAACTGTAGGTAGGGACAGTGTCAGTTTCTTTCACTCTGCAAGTCCTTGTTTCCAGGGACCTGGAAGGACAGTGAGTGAATTGTCCTTGTGCTATATTGTGCTTAAAAAAACATTTATTCTAGGGACAGAAAACTGTAGGTAGGGAGAGTGTCAGTTTCTTTCACTCTGCAAGTCCTTGTTTCCAGGGACCTGTAAGGACAGTGAGTGAATTGTCCTTGTGCTATATTGTGCTTAAAAAAAACATTTATTCTAGGGACAGAAAACTGTAGGTAGGGAGAGTGTCAGTTTATTTCACTCTGCAAGTCCTTGTTTCCAGGGACCTGGAAGGACAGTGAGTGAATTCTCCTTGTGCTATATTGTGCTTAAAAAAAACATTTATTCTAGGGACAGAAAACTGTAGGTAGGGACAGTGTCAGTTTCTTTCACTCTGCAAGTCCTTGTTTCCAGGGACCTGTAAGGACAGTGAGTGAATTGTCCTTGTGCTATATTGTGATTAAAAAAAACATTTTTTCTAGGGACAGAAAACTGTAGGTAGGGAGAGTGTTTTTTTTCTTTCACTCTGCAAGTCCTTGTTTCCAGGGACCTGTAAGGACAGTGAGTGAATTGTCCTTGTGCTATATTGTGCTTAAAAAAAACATTTTTTCTAGGGACAGAAAACTGTAGGTAGGGAGAGTGTTTTTTTTCTTTCACTCTGCAAGTCCTTGTTTCCAGGGACCTGTAAGGACAGTGAGTGAATTGTCCTTGTGCTATATTGTGCTTAAAAAAAACATTTATTCTAGGGACAGAAAACTGTAGGTAGGGAGAGTGTCAGTTTATTTCACTCTGCAAGTCCTTGTTTCCAGGGACCTGGAAGGACAGTGAGTGAATTGTCCTTGTGCTATATTGTGATTAAAAAAAACATTTATTCTAGGGACAGAAAACTGTAGGTAGGGAGAGTGTCAGTTTATTTCACTCTGCAAGTCCTTGTTTCCAGGGACCTGTAAGGACAGTGAGTGAATTGTCCTTGTGCTATATTGTGATTAAAAAAAACATTTTTTCTAGGGACAGAAAACTGTAGGTAGGGAGAGTGTTTTTTTTCTTTCACTCTGCAAGTCCTTGTTTCCAGGGACCTGTAAGGACAGTGAGTGAATTGTCCTTGTGCTATATTGTGCTTAAAAAAAACATTTATTCTAGGGACAGAAAACTGTAGGTAGGGAGAGTGTCAGTTTATTTCACTCTGCAAGTCCTTGTTTCCAGGGACCTGTAAGGACAGTGAGTGAATTGTCCTTGTGCTATATTGTGATTAAAAAAAACATTTTTTCTAGGGACAGAAAACTGTAGGTAGGGAGAGTGTTTTTTTTCTTTCACTCTGCAAGTCCTTGTTTCCAGGGACCTGTAAGGACAGTGAGTGAATTGTCCTTGTGCTATATTGTGATTAAAAAAAACATTTTTTCTAGGGACAGAAAACTGTAGGTAGGGAGAGTGTTTTTTTTATTTCACTCTGCAAGTCCTTGTTTCCAGGGACCTGTAAGGACAGTGAGTGAATTGTCCTTGTGCTATAGTGTGCTTAAAAAAAACATTTATTCTAGGGACAGAAAACTGTAGGTAGGGAGAGTGTCAGTTTATTTCACTCTGCAAGTCCTTGTTTCCAGGGACCTGTAAGGACAGTGAGTGAATTGTCCTTGTGCTATATTGTGATTAAAAAAAACATTTTTTCTAGGGACAGAAAACTGTAGGTAGGGAGAGTGTTTTTTTTCTTTCACTCTGCAAGTCCTTGTTTCCAGGGACCTGTAAGGACAGTGAGTGAATTGTCCTTGTGCTATATTGTGCTTAAAAAAAACATTTATTCTAGGGACAGAAAACTGTAGGTAGGGAGAGTGTCAGTTTATTTCACTCTGCAAGTCCTTGTTTCCAGGGACCTGGAAGGACAGTGAGTGAATTCTCCTTGTGCTATATTGTGCTTAAAAAAAACATTTATTCTAGGGACAGAAAACTGTAGGTAGGGAGAGTGTCAGTTTATTTCACTCTGCAAGTCCTTGTTTCCAGGGACCTGTAAGGACAGTGAGTGAATTGTCCTTGTGCTATATTGTGATTAAAAAAAACATTTTTTCTAGGGACAGAAAACTGTAGGTAGGGAGAGTGTTTTTTTTCTTTCACTCTGCAAGTCCTTGTTTCCAGGGACCTGTAAGGACAGTGAGTGAATTGTCCTTGTGCTATATTGTGCTTAAAAAAAACATTTATTCTAGGGACAGAAAACTGTAGGTAGGGAGAGTGTCAGTTTATTTCACTCTGCAAGTCCTTGTTTCCAGGGACCTGGAAGGACAGTGAGTGAATTCTCCTTGTGCTATATTGTGCTTAAAAAAAACATTTATTCTAGGGACAGAAAACTGTAGGTAGGGACAGTGTCAGTTTCTTTCACTCTGCAAGTCCTTGTTTCCAGGGACCTGTAAGCATAGTGAGTGAATTGTCCTTGTGCTATATTGTGATTAAAAAAAACATTTTTTCTAGGGACAGAAAACTGTAGGTAGGGAGAGTGTTTTTTTTCTTTCACTCTGCAAGTCCTTGTTTCCAGGGACCTGTAAGGACAGTGAGTGAATTGTCCTTGTGCTATATTGTGCTTAAAAAAAACATTTATTCTAGGGACAGAAAACTGTAGGTAGGGAGAGTGTCAGTTTATTTCACTCTGCAAGTCCTTGTTTCCAGGGACCTGTAAGGACAGTGAGTGAATTGTCCTTGTGCTATATTGTGATTAAAAAAAACATTTTTTCTAGGGACAGAAAACTGTAGGTAGGGAGAGTGTCAGTTTCTTTCACTGTGAAAGTCCTTGTTTCAAGGGACAGAGAAGGACACCTGAAGGTAGCCCTTATTGCTTTTTTCCCATCTCCCTGCAGGCCATCTATTAGAATGTCTGGAAGGCAAACAAGGAGAGGCAGACAGTCAGGAGGCAATAAAAGAGGGCAAGCAGGCTCTGTGTCTGGGGGCAACAGTGCTGGTCGTGGACGCGGTGCATTGTCATCAGCACATGGCCATGGGACACGCTTGTCCTTCTTTTCGGCAGCTGGACATGTTGAGCCACATCATGCCGAAGACTTGGTAGAGTGGATGACCAAGCCCTCCTCCTCCTCCTCATCCTCTCTCACCCAGGCTCAGGGTACTGGAAAAGCAGCTGCCAAAGCGTCGTCTTCCCTGGTATCAATGTCAGACAAATCATCAGTCACTCCTTCCCTAGACCCACCATGTCCTCCTCCTGAGGAGTCCCCCGAACTGTTTCAGCACAGTGTTGGGTACATGCTCCAGGAGGATGCCCAGCGTTTCGAAGGGTCTGATGATGAAACCCAGCTACAGGAAGGCAGTAGCGTGAGAGCAGACAGAGGGGATGCTCAAGAAGGACACCAATCTGGCAGTCATGTTCCAGCAGCTGCAGCATACTGCCAGATTGGCTCCAGTGATGAGGAGGGAGGGGATGATGAGGTCACTGACTCCACGTGGGTGCCTAATAGGAGAGAGGAGGAGGAGGAGGATGAGGAGGAGGCACATCTCCAATGAGGCAGGATGCCCTTTGGTGGCCAGCGTAAGGGCAGTACACCGACGGAATCACACCGCAGAGCTCCGCCTGTGCAGGGCGCTGCCTCTGCCCGTCATTCAAAAAGTTCTTTGGTGTGGGCCTTTTTTGAGGCTAGTGCATCAGATCGCACAGCTGCTGTTTGCAACATATGTCTCAAGCGTATATCGCGTGGCCAAAACATCAGCCGCTTGGGTACCACATGCCTGACCAGACATATGTTGACCTGCCATGCAGCTCGTTGGCAAGCCTACCTCAAAGACCCACACCAAAGAACAAAGCGGACCTCTCCTTGCACCGCATCAGCTGGGATCTCCAACCCCACTATAACTTCAGTCCTCTCTGAAACATGCACTGAGAGGAATGAAGGTGTAGAATTAGGTGTGTCACAGCCAAGTACTTGCGCCCACTCTGCTAGCAGTACACCGACGTCCGATTCTAGCAGGCAAATTTCCCTGCCCCAGCTGCTGGACCGTCGAAAGAAGTTCACTCCCAGCCATCCACATGCCCAGCGGTTGAATGCTAGCTTGGCTAAATTGCTAGCGCTTCAACTGCTGCCTTTTCAGTTGGTAGACTCGGCCCCCTTCCGTGAGTTTGTGCAATGTGCAGTTCCTCAGTGGCAGGTTCCCAAACGCCACTTTTTCTCACGGAAGGCTATTTCGGCTCTCTACCGGCATGTGGAAGGCAATGTCTTGGCCTCGCTGGACAGGGCGGTCAGCGGTAAGGTGCATATTACCGCTGACTCATGGTCCAGCAGGCATGGACAGGGACGTTACCTTTCTTTCACGGCCCATTGGGTCACTCTTTTGGCAGCTGGGAAGGATTCAGGACAAGGTGCAGTAGTGTTGGAGGTTGTCCCACCGCCACGCCTCCAAAATGCTACTACTGGTTGTGACACACCTCTCTCCTCCACCCCCTCCTCTTCTTCTTCCTCCATGGCCTCTTCCTGTGGTTTGTCCTATGAACCAGCGATGCTCCGTAGCCGTTCACGGGGCTACGCAAGTACGCAGGCAAAAAGATGCCATGCCGTGCTTGCGCTGGTGTGTTTGGGGGACAGAAGCCACACTGGGGCAGAGGTCCTGTCTGCTCTGCAGGGCCAGGCCGAGAGGTGGTTGACGCCACGCCAGCTTAAGCCAGGAATGGTGGTTTGCGACAATGGCACCAACCTCCTCTCCGCCCTCCGACAGGGACAACTGACCCATGTGCCCTGTGTGGCTCACGTCCTTAACCTGGTGGTGCAGCGCTTCTTGGGCAGGTACCCGGGCTTACAGGATGTCCTGAGGCAGGCCAGGAAAGTCTGTGTGCATTTCCGCAGATCTTATAATGCCAGTGCTCGCCTGGCTGAGCTGCAAAAGGAGTTGAACCTGCCCAAGAACCGCCTTATATGTGACATGCCCACCAGGTGGAACTCAACGTTGGCCATGCTGCAGCGGCTGCACACGCAGCAGAGGGCCATCAATGAGTACCTGTGCGACTACGGCACCAGGACAGGGTCAGGGGAGCTTGGTTTTTTTTCTCCACGCCAGTGGGGCATGATCAGGGATGCATGCACTGTCCTGGCACCATTTGAGGAGGCCACGAGGATGGTGAGCAGTGACAGTGCATGCATCAGTGACACTGTACCTCTTGTCCACCTGTTGGAGCACACGCTGCGTGGAATAATGGACAGGGCACTTGAGGCAGAACAGAGGCAGGAAGAGGAGGACTTCCTTGCCTCTCAAGGCCCCCTTTACCCAGACAGTGTTCCTTCTGTCCCACCCATCGCACAGGAAGAGGAGGAGGAGGAGGAGGAGGAGGAGGAGGAGGAGGATTGTGTCAGCATGGAGGTGGAGGCTGGCACTCAGCATCATCAGCAGCAGTCTTTTAGGGATGATTTACAGTCCCAAGAAACCAGTGGACTTGTACGTGGCTGGGAGGAGGTGGCTGCGGATCATGTCGTCCTTAGTGACCCAGAGGACTCCGGAGCGAATGCCTCAGCAAACCTACGCTGCATGGCCTCCCTGATCCTGCAAAGTCTGCGGAAGGATCCTCGTATTCTTCGGATCAAGGAGAGGGACCATTACTGGCTGGCCACTCTCCTTGATCCACGGTACAAGGGTAAGGTTGCGGACCTTATGTTACCGTCGCAGAGGGAGCAGAGGATGAGACAACTCCGGGAGGCCTTGCAGAAAGGTCTGTGCAACGCGTTCCCAGAGACTGGGAGGTTGCAAACTCCTGGTCATGGACAACGAGTTGCTGAGGCTTCGGCCAGTCAAAGAAGGAGCGGTGGGGAAGGTGGCCGTCTGACCGATGCGTTCAGACAATTCTTTAGTCCGCAGCCCCAAAGTATGATCGGTTCCAGCAACCATCGCCAGCGTCTGATAAACATGGTGCAGGAATATCTAGGGGCAAGGTCAGACTTGGACACCTTCCCCACCGAAAATCCTCTGGCTTACTGGGTCTTGAGGATGGATCACTGGCCAGAGCTTGCACAGTATGCAATTGAGCTACTGGCCTGTCCTGCATCCAGCGTTCTTTCGGAACGCACATTCAGTGCTGCTGGAGGATTTGTCACGGATCACAGGGTGCGCCTGTCCACCGACTCGGTTGATCGACTGACTTTCATCAAGATGAACCAGTCTTGGATCACCACCAGCTACCACACACCTGATGCTGATATAACAGACTAATTGATTTTAACATGTCACATCCCTTCAAGACTGATGCTGATGCTGAGTGCCTGTGCTGTTCTGTTGACTGGCTATCCTCCTCCTCCGAGTCCTCAATGATACGATTGATGATGATAGCTTGTAAGATCATTTTTGTTTATGGGTGCCGCCACCAGTGCCTAACGCCCAATTTTTCAGCCCCTGTTTAACAGGGGTGTGTAATTACAATTTTTGAAGCAATACTTTGCAACAGGGCTCATTGCTGTGCTCCAAGTACAGTATCTGTGAGGAGTTGCAGTGTTGTGCCACCAGTGCCTAAGGCCCAATTTTTCAGCCCCTGTTTAACAGGGGCGTGTCATTACAATTTTTGAAGCAATACTTTGCAACAGGGCTCATTGCTGTGCTCCAAGTACAGTATCTGTGAGGGGTTGCAGTGTTGTGCCACCAGTGCCTAAGGCCCAATTTTTCAGCCCCTGTTCAACAGGGGCATGTAATTACAATTCTTGATCTAATAATTCACAGCAGGGCCCATTGCTGCACCCACCAAGAGTAACTGTCAGGGCTTACAGTGTTGTGGCACCAGCACCACCATCAAAGGCCCAATTTTTACTACCACTGTTCAACAATTATATGTAATTAAAATTCCTGATATAATAGTTGACAGCAGGGCGTTCCAGCACCAACCAAGAGTAACTGTGAGTGCTTACAGTGTTGTGCCAACACCAACAACTAAGGGGCCTATTTCTGCAGAGTATATACGGCAGGTCCCTACTTTCAAACATCCAACTTACAAACGACTCCTACTTGCAAACGCAAGAAGACAACAGGAAGTGAGAGGAAATCTACCACTAGGAAGGAAAATTCTCTCCTGTAAGAATAAATATGGGAGAAAGGTGTCTCCTCTGTACTGATGCTTTATCAGCAATCCTTGTTTCAAGAAAAACACCACATTTCAAAAACAGTTGTCATTGGGACGGAAAGTGAGGTGAAATGTTCTGAACAGGGGCACAGACAGCAAAACAAATGTTACAGGGGTGATAACCCTTACCTATGTTTTCCAAAAAGTTTAAAAATAGATTTTTGGTCTGGAGCTACACTTCAACAATGTACCTGTTCAAAATTACAAACAGACTCTACATAAGAACAAACCTACAGTCCCTGTCTTGTATGCACCGCCTGTATAGGGCTGTTCAGAGTATATAGGGCCTTTTTTATTTTATGTGCGGGGTTCCCCTTAATATCCATACAAGACCCAAAGGGGCTGGTAATGGGCTGGGGTAGGGGGGGGGGTCATGGGGTAGCTATGCCATTTTTCTTAAAGAATTTCATCCATATTACCGGGACCAGACATTACATTAAAGCCGCAAGCAGTTTTAAATGGCTTTTTTTTCCTTTAGAAGTGTCATTTTGTGCAGGGACAGTTCTAAACACGGGAAACACGTGGCACTTCACAGGCATACTTTAGACACCCCCCAGGTACGATATTTAAAGGAATATTTGACTTTTTTTTTTTCACTTTATGCATCATTAAAATGACTGCTCCCGAAAAACGACAGTTTTTAAAACTTCTTTTTGCATTGATACATGTCCCCTGGTGCAGAACCCGGGTTCCCAAACCCTTTTTAGGACAATAACATGCATAATAGTTGTTATAATTAGCACTTTAGAATTCGAACGTTCGCATCCATTGTATTTAATAGGGTTCTAATGTTCGTTCGAACTTTCGGTCCGTTCGCGGGTTCTGGTGCGAACCGAACCCGGGGGTGTTCGGCTCATCACTAATCAGGAGCTTTAATCTGTGTTCTTAATGGAAGTGATAAGTATAATGCTTCCTAGACTTCTGTTTTACTTCAATAGCTCTGTCTGAGCTATTGCCTTACTCTCAACTTAGATACAGTATGTATAATCAGATACTGGTGGCAAACCTATTTCCTTTTGCTGAAGCCAGTAGCATTGGGATAGGTGGGAGGGGCATACCTTACCCTGCCTTTCCACCTATCCTCCTCTTCCTGCTCCCATTTTTTTTCTCTTCCCATTCTCTTCATCCCAATTCTCTTCTAGTTCTTTCTTGATACCTTTTCTTCCCTTTTCCCTACTCTATGCTTTTTCCATTGATCTGTTGAACTGAATGTCCCTCTATTGCCCTTCTCCTAAATGCTTGACTCCAGCACAGTGCCTCCTTCCATAAGTCAATTTGCACGGGGTCACCGCTCCTAAGACACCCGAAGTATGGCTCTTTGATCCATACTGTATATAGATATCCAGGCACTGGTTTTGAGGGATGTATCTCATGCCCTTTTTTTAGACGATTTTACCTATTTAATATATACTTAGTTTGCTTGTATTCTTCTACTCGTTATACTGCATGTCATACTTCTTGTTGAAAAATTATTAGGAATATCTTTTCATCCTTACTGTTGTTGCCACTGTGTATGGGCAGCTTATTTCTTTACTCCTCTACAATCTAATAATGTCTTTATCTATAAAAATAATGACAATGGCTCACATTTTTACGGATCATAAAACAAAGAAAAGAAAAACACAGATAAACAGGATATGAAAATGAATAGGTTATAAAAGGTATGCAAAGAGAAAAACATACACATGGTAAATATGCCACATACAACATTATATAACAACATTACAATAAACACGAGACGGAGGATCACGTCAATTTAGACAATCAGTGATACACAAATTGCATAGTACATCCCATCCAATTGGAATGGGACAAGATACCATTTAAGGGTGCTTACTGTAGGAGCTCATAAATCTAAACCATGCCCCTGATAACGTCAAACATATGACAAAACATGTTAGGTGGTATTGTATTGCCGAGACTTTGAATTTGCTGCAGCCTTACATTGAAACGCATATTTTATCTACTATCATGTGAGTGCACATTATGTTTTTTAATAAACTGTCATCATTATGTATTACACTGAGTCTTACATTTTATACGCTCCTCGATACTGTGAGTGGAAGCGAGGAACTGAGGGTGACCAAGGACATCATTATCTGTGTGGATGTGTTTGGGATACATTCCCTGAGGCTTGTTTGGCTTTTCATTTATTTGAAAGCCAAAATCCTCTGGTAAACTGCCAACATCCTCTGGTAAGCTGCCACCTTCACTGTTATCTCCACTGGATGATCTGGGGATTTATTTGCCTGCGTATCTTGCTTTATCTTCTGGAGTCATTTTGGGAATATCACCACTCTTCTTTCTCTTTTGTACTTTTTGGACTTTGATCACCTATTTTTTTTTAATTCACCTTTGTACTGTCATTTGTGCATGGTGATTTTTAAGACTTTGGGGGTTATTTATTATTGCAAAGTGCACTTGAAATTGCACCTATTTGATTTTTTGATTAGTGCTGCACTTTGTTTTTGGAATATGCTTTACTTGTCTGGTGGTATGACCGGTAATGAACAAAGGGTGAATTAGGTTTGGGGCAGGAACCTTCATATTGGGAACAAAGCTCTTTGTGATAGAGGAACTAGTGGAGGCTTGGAAACTGAGCTAAGGCCTTGGACTACCATGGGAGTGTAATGCCGCATACACACGATCGGAAATTCCGACAGCAAATGTCCGATGTGAGCTTTTGGTCGGAAATTCTGACCATGTGTAGGCTCCATCGGACATTTGCTGTTGGAGAATTTCCACCAACAAAAGATTCAGAGCAGGTTCTCTATTTTTCCAACGGAAAAAGTTCTTGTCGGAAATTCCGATCGCCTGTATGCAATTCTGACGCGCAAAAAAGACACACGTGCTCAGAATCAAGCAAAAGAGCCAAATTGCCTATTGAACTTCATTGATCTCAGCTCGTCGTACGTCTTATAAGTCACTGCGTTCTTGACGTTCGGAATTTCCGACAAGATTTGTGTGACCGTGTGTATGCAACACAAGTTTGAGCCAACATTCCGTCGGAAAAAAATCCACGGTTTTCTTGTCAGATTTTCGGATCATGTGTACGCGGCATTAGAGCTAGTTTGTGAAGACATTACCATCTATGACAGGAAATCCGTCAACATGAAATATAATAGACCATAGCTGAGCCGAAGATTAGGGGCTTTGAGAGAGTGGAAAGGAAGAGAAAGTAGAAGGAAGAGGGAGGTGGAGTGGGAAAATCCCCAGATATGACCCGACCACTGATGTTGGTGTAGAAATACTAGACACAATAGTTAGCTACCATGGCATAAGGACCGACTCTTCAAAGTCCGGTGGCAAGTGGAACCATTTGAGTCTTGGGTTACAGTTGAAATTTTAATTTGCAAATTTGTCCCATTTTAAAATGGAGTCCAGTTTTAGGCTATGGAATACCAAATATTTTGCATACTGAACACTTTTTGGTGCATTTTGTAGATTTTTGGCTGCTAATCTTGAAAATAACCAGCAATTTACCCTATCAACTTATGCAACATTTTATATAAATCTTCTGTTTTTGCAATTTACAATAACTGCTGGCTATGCTACACATCTAGTACACAAAATATAACTGGAATAGCTGTGGAGATATAAAAGTAGTGGCTCTGCTGCTTTTAATGCAGCTCAGCTATACTAAGTATGCAACATGGGACAGCAGAATAAGAGGGTCACATTAAAAAATAAAATTAAAAACAAAAAAGAGAAAAAATTAAGATGCCACTCTTCCAGTACAGAAAAGGTGGCATAAGAATTGCTTATTGACCCAACAGATATGTTTGTCTTTGCTTCTCATAAAGCTCAGAGTGATAAAAAAATTCAGTAAAAGAAATGAAAAAGGAGGTGAAGATTTTCATTATTTGAGATAGTAGATCTTTCCAAAAATAGCTAATGCCAAGATTAAGAAAGGCATTTTTGTTGGTCCACAGATCAGATACCGTACATCATCTATCTATGATAAATGCTTTGAAGATCTGTTAGTGGGACTATAGAAAATCAATTGGAAAGCATTCAAGAATGTTATTGAGAATTTTCTCAGGAAATAGAGTTCACCAAACTATTTTCAGTTGGTGGACAAACTTCTTACAGAATTTAAGAGGCAACATGCCACTCAAGATTAATTTTCTGCATTCATACTTGGATTTCCTTTCCAAAAGTCCAGGCACGGCAAGTGATAAACATGGGAAAAATGTTTCACCAAGACATCTCCACAACAGAAAAACAGTAAAACCAAATAACTAAAAAATGTTGCACCAACTTGAAAGATATGTGATGTGACAAAATAAATTGCAATCATGATAAATAAATACATAATGAAATAATGAAAGCATGTCATACATCCAAAATTAACAAATAAATAATCACAATATTTAAAAGTGAATATATATATATATATATATATATATATATAACTATAACAAAAATCAATAAAGGTCCTTTTTCACACATAGAGGGTGTTAAACACAATAATCAAAAGTCCAATGACCATATAAAAACACTCCACCAGATGAAAGCTGGAAGCTAAATATTGTGCAGCAAAATTATCTTCAGTACATCACCACTGTGTACCAATCAACAAATCAATATGCCACTACTGTATACAAAATAGTTAGACCTCAAAAGCTCAAAGGTTTATTAGCGCTTAAGGGAGAAATCTCAGATTTGGATGGATGGTGGATTCTCATTCTCATAGATCAACCACTCTGTGTTTGGCTCCAGATAGTTAGACCTCAAAAGCTCAGAGGTCTAACAACTTTATTGATTTTCGTCACTTTTATGTATATATTTTATGTATATATGTACTTTTAGGTATTGTGAATATTTGATAATTTTGGATGTATGAATTTTTTCATTTTTTATTTATCTTGATTGCTATTTATTTATTCACATATCTTGTGCAAAACAGTGGTACACTCTTTAGTTATTTTGGTTTTGTTGTTTATAGTTGTGTGTATAATTTGTGCAAGCAGCTGTCCAAATTTGTTACTTGAATTGCATTTGGAGCGCAATATTTTTTCAGGATTTTTAATAGAAAAAACAGTATCAGGGCAACTGGAATCCATCATGCTGGCTTTTTACTGTTGGATACTACAGCGAGATGCACAGGACACTGAGTACAAATGAAAATAAGCTGCAAAAAACTTTTATACTTGATACAGTCATTCTGTAATTATATTTATGTTCAGTTTGAAGGGATGTTTCATAATCAAACATTTTTCAGGAAGCAAAACTTTTGAAAAAAAAAAAGTGTGCTCCTATGTAATCTAGACCTAATGAACATAAAATATCCTAGATTAAATTTACATTTGTGGCCATTCGATCAAGCATGCACGGTGCAATTTAGAAAATGTGTCATTGGAAAACATATGAAAAAAATTCTGTCCACACAATCCCAACTGGGTCTTATCTTCATGCAATGGTCATGATTTACACAAACTCTATATTTTCTTTGTAAATTGCAATGTAAAAAAGGAGAAAAAAGCTTTCAAGAAACCTAGTCAATTGTGAATTTTCTGATGATACTGCATGAATCTTTTTAGGTAGATCTACAAATTTGCAGTTTTCCAATTGAAATTGATTTTCTCATACTAGTGCCATTTCCCCACTATAAATTCCTGCTCTATTCCATCTAATTTATAGTTTGGATTATTTTTCTTCACTTTGGGTGCTCATTTGTTTTCATTCCTCCCATTCTTTCTCTATAACATAAACAAACAAAAAACATCAAGCAGGGAGAATTTGTCTTTGACATCTGAAGGCATAAAGCCTTGTGAATGTGGAAAGTCTTTTACCACTTAAAGCGGTGTTCTGCCCAAAAAAATAAAATAAAAACCAGCAGCTACACATACTGCAGCTGCTGGCTTTTAATAAATGGACACTTACCTGTCCTGGAGTCCAGCGATGTCGGCACACGCAACTGATGTTTTTTTACATGAGCTGTTGGGTGCTGCCGCCACCTTTGCGGGTAAGGGTACCCGGCAGTGTAGCCTTTCGGCTTCAGGCCATGAAACCTACTGTTCATACGCGAGGCCCACTCCTCTCTCCTACTGGCCTGGCGGCCAGGGAAGGGAGGAGGAAGCCCCACGCTGACGTCACGGGCCGCGGCCCGGACTCCCGAAAATGGGAAAGGATGCCTTTCAAAGACAGGTATTCTGTCCCCCCTCCCTCGAAAGGTGCAAGTTGTGCAAGTTGAGGAATCCGATGAGCGGAAGTTCCACTTTTGGGTGGAACTCCACTTTAAAGTAAGTAGGTGTTTTTTAAATAAAATTGCAAAAAAAATCCCTGGAAATAAGATAGTAAATACTCACCTCACATGCTGCCCATGCCACTAGATCAAAGGGAAAGGGTTATCCAAGGCACTTCAAGAATGTTTTGGCTGTTTTATTATATTATATTATATATTTATTTTATTTAGTCACTTTAAGCCTTTAAGCCTTTCCTTTTTTTAAGCCTCTGAACATCGCTCTATTTTATCCAATGTGTCCATGTTTTAGAGCACAATTTGGAGGCATAATAAAAGCCATAAACCTATTTTCGAAGAGGAGCTCATAATTTATGCACATATCTACATAAACTCTTGTAAATGTGTGCACATGTGTGTAAATTCATTCTATTGGCTTGAATGAATGAATGAATATTCTGCCCAATAAAAATGGGCATAAACTTTTAATTGTCATACACCTGTAAACACACAAAAATAGACAACGGTTTACTTCTCAAACTCATTTTGAGGAGGGGGAGAAAACTGGCCACATGCTGGCCATGATAGCCAGGTCACAACAACCACCACATGTGATACATAGTATTACTACATCAGCGACACTGTCACTGACACGCCCTCTATTTTGAAAGAATTTTGCTCCTTTTATCAAGACTTGTACTCCTCCTAAGGTATCTTACCCAGTAGACGAGTTGATACAATTCCTGGACTCCATCACCCTACCTCAGCTCCAAGATGCAGATAGAGAGCTTTTAAATGCACCTCTCACTTTGGAGGAACTGCAACTGGCCCTGGCCACATTCCCAAACTCGAAGGCCCCAGGTACTGATGGACTCCCAGTTGAACTGTATAAAAAATTTGGAGGGGTACTCCTACCAGAGTTACTTCATATGCTTACTGAGGCATTTGGCTCGGATTCCTTGCCGGGATCAATGTATGAAGCAGTGATTGTAGTTATTTTGAAACCTGGGAAGGAGCCTGATAAACCCGAGTCTTATAGACCCATCTCGCTCCTTAATATGGACTTAAAGCTCCTTACTAAGATTATTGCCATGAGACTCTCTAAGGTGGTCACTAAATTAGTACACCCGAACCAGTCCGGCTTCATACCGAACAGATCCACGGCAAATCTACGCCGACTGTATCTTAATATGAAAATACCCACTGACAATCAGGGCCAGAGAGCTATCCTTTTGCTAAGGCATTTGATAGTGTTGAGTGGGATTATTTATGAGAGTATTGGAAAAACTTAACTTGGGAGAAAATATCATTTCCTGGATTAAATTGTAGTACAAAGCGCCAACAGCCTGCATTAGAATAAATAACACCCTCTTGCCATCCTTTGATTTACACAGGGGAACCAGGCAAGGCTGTCCCCTCTCCCCCTGCCCCCTGCTTTTTGCCCTGGCCATTGAACCCCTGGCCACAGCCATAAGGGGACACCCTGATATAATCAGTTTTAGGCGGGGGGAGGGGGAGGATAAATTGGCAGGGTATGCTGATGATGCTCTTTTGTTCCTGGGTGATACCACAGCTTCCTTGGTCAATCTTATGGAACTGATTCAGACTTTTGGAACTTTTTCCGTATTCCGGATCAATTGGGACAAGTCCACAATCCTATCCTTAGACCCACTGTCGGGGCCCCTACCTCAGCTGACCAAATTAAAGTAGTGGATAAATGTAAATATCTAGGCATTGTAATTCACCCTAATTTAGACCAATACATCAAGAAAAAACAACTAGTTGGATTAAGTTGCCGCTGTCTGTTGTTGGCCGCTGCAACTTGGTCAAGATGCTCTGGAACCCCCAGATATCATATGCACTCCATAATGCCCCTGTTTGGATCCCTATCCATGTGTTCAAAAGGTGTAATACCATCTACCGTGCACTCCTATGGAGGAAGTAGGTTCCGAGAATAAAGTTGGAAACTTTACAAGAGGCCTAGGATTCGGGTGGGTTGGCAGTGCCAAACCCATGTTATTATTTTCTGGCGGCCCAGTTACAACACCTAACGGGCTGGCTTTATCCGGAGCCCTCTGACCCCATCAGGAGAGTAATGGGAACATGCTGTCTGGGGATGAAATTGTGGAATGCATAGAGGTGGGTGAACTAGGAGATTTGACTCAATACCCCACACTCATTATTATAGATAAAATATGGACTAAAACTAAACAGCACCTGCAATACGGGAGGGTACACAAATTGGTCACGTAACTGTAATAACTGGAATTACTCAGAATTAAAACAAGCTACAAAATTTCTCTAACTGGTCAAGGAGTGGAATAAACTTCATTCCACAACTGTACTGTGGAGGAATACTCTGCGACTTTCAATCCCTGCATGAGGAGTTTGGCCTCCCTAATACCTCGTTCTTTCAGTACTTACAACTTCGCCACGCTATCGCGGTGCAGGCGGCAACCTCCACTTGGGAGCTTACTAGACCTATGGTACTTACCCAATTAATTATGTCATCATCTAGGAAGGGCCAGATTTCCTCTATATATGGCTCCCTTCTTGGACATGTCTCTAGGGCAATGACTCTGACTTGTAGATCTGGTTGGGGGGATGACATAGGCCGTGTTTCCGATGAGAAGTGGAACACAATACTTGACAATGTACTCAAAGTGTCCCTGTCCTCTTCGCAAAAGCTTACCAAACTATTCATTATCCACCGTATGTATAGCACGCCAGAAAAGCTGCACAAATGGCACAGACGAGATGATCCACTGTGTCCCCGCTGTCTTGTTGACAATGGCACACTGATCCATATGCTGTGGAGATGTCCGAAACTGCAAAGGTATTGGGCAGCAGTGATAAACACTATCAACAGCATATGGAATCTTACACTTACAACTGAACCTAAGCTGTGTTTGCTAGGGTGGCTAGACGATGAACTATATACGCCACATACATATATTGCCATCCTTAGAATGTTATTCCTGGCTAGGAAACTAATAGCTAGAAAGTGGCTGTCTGCAACGGCCCCCACACATACCAAATGGATCACATCTGTTAATGACTCTCTTATTAGAGAACAGCTCACATACAAACACTGAGGTAGTCCAGGAAAGTTTGAGAATATATGGGACCCCTGGACTAGCTCCACTACGCCTGGTCCAAAATAGAATTCTTGGGGGTAGAACCTCATCAGTAGACGCGCTACAGTAGAGGTCAACACTAAATGAGACTGGCTAATCCAAAGAGTAGAAGAGATATCTTTGATCCTGTCAATGTTTATACTGAAATAATAAAATAGTATAGTATTTATGGAAATATGCAAATCTTTAAATTGGGAGATTTACAACCCCCTACAATATCAACAAGAAATTCAAAGTTCTTTTTTCCGTGCTATTTTGAAGACAAGTGACACAAATGATTATTGCTAAAAAATATATATTTATTAACTAAAATACAGTGCAAATTAAAATCAGGTATATATCTGCAAAAAAATAAATAAATTGATATACTTCTACAATCAGAGATAAATGGTTAATGTTCAGATAATATTATTTACATTTCTATGTAAGCTCTATATTACAAGATATATTCACAGTTCTTTAACTTAAATGTTACTTGTATATTTTAAACCTGGTAACTTAAGAAATAGCTTTCCGTGACTTCCATGGACTTGGGTAAACAAATTTTGTTTATCTTAGCTACTGTGTAATTTCTTCTCAAAACAAACAGACCTTCTCCTTACACTCTCAAGCGTGTGCAGACAAAATGTCAAATTACTCACAGTTTGATAATTCAAACAATACTTATGTTAAATTTAGGATGAATCTCTTTTACACATATATCATAATAAAACCATTGTACAAACTTAGCTTTAGCTTTATAAAGACAGACAAAACTTGTATGTCTTTTAATAGTTGGAATATAATTATTTCATACTGCAGTTAAAACAGAATATAACTCCAAGTTGCTCTGCTAGATATATATTTAAATGGTTTTAGTTAATGTATATGCAAAACAATTTGATTACCAAAAGGTAAAATAAACAGAATAATACGTTACCCGTAGTTAAGGGTTCTGTCTGTTTGAGAAGATTCCCGTGAGGTAATGATGATGAGTCCCATAAGACTCCTTCTAACCCCCTACATGTTTGCGTTTGAAGATCTCCTCTTTCAGCTTTCCTATCTCCTGAGATTTCCTTAGAATGTCGAGCCAGTCTCCCCTGAGCTTAGTGTAACACCTTCTTATCTTACTCAAAAAGTGTGTGTGTATGTCACAGCTATGTAATCAATGACATCAAAAGACAATATGTTTAGGTAGGTTTTCATAGCAACCAAGTATAATAATGAACTATTTTCACCACCAGAGGGCAGTCTTGTATAATAAAATGACTCCTAAGGTGATTGGCATGACCTTTGCCCTCAGAATTAGTGAAACCCAATCAATTGTCAAAAACTGTCAAACACGTGTCAGGCAGCCTGGCGGCTGGCCTAATTTTATGTATTAGGAAAACTTATCCCCCATATTGCTAATGGATAGTAATATTCCTAAAAGCTGAAGTCATTTGGAATATAACTCTTAACTTACATTTTACAAATACAGCTTATTATGTCAATACAGCTAGGATCTCACATTATAATCATAATAATATAGATATGTATTTAACGAGTCATTATGAATAACTAATACAGATACAATATAACCATATTATGAAAGAAACAATATATTTTAAGATATACAATATGATAGGACCAAGCCCTCTTGTTTCGTTCATGCAAAGAACCATTCCTTTGAGCTCACTTGAAATACGATTCTTTTCATACACAGACTGTAGAAATCTGTACCAACACCCCCCTTATCTATATCAGTGTCAAAGACCAAAAGATTTATAATCTGGGATACTGGTACAACCAGAGGTCTTACAACCTCCCTGTAAGACATAAAACCATTGTCTATTCATGAGCTTGTGAACCTAATTTCAACTTTAGAGACAAAATGGTCCCTCTCATGCCAAATATATATATGAATATGGAAAATATGAAAAATATACAATACACGTGATATAAATGCGCATATATATATATATATATATATATATTTATTCTTTTAACCCCAAATGTTCTGACAATCCATTTACACGGTGGACTCGTTATAGGTCTACTATATAAGTAAGGGGTCCTGCAGAGGTTGTTTTGTGTTTTTCTTGTTTTGTATGTTTGTGTGTTGGTTACTTAGAGATTCTGAGTTGTCCCCTGCCGTTTGGGGGATAGCGGGACCCTGTTCTGCTCTGGGACCCAGGTTTGGCAGGGAGCGGATGGGGATAATGGGATAATGTAACAATTGGAGGACACCTGGGGTAAGCAAGGGACTCAGGTATTAAACCCACAGCTGTATACTTATGCTGTCACATATTTGCTGCTGAAGGTGGTTTTTCATGTATTATCCTGGGAATATATGTCATATGGGAATGTTCAGTTTTAATATATTTCTGCCCAGTGTCCTCATTAATACTACTGGACGTGTTATACTGTATGTAATAGAAAAAAAAATTGTGTTATTTTTGTGTTTTGTTTTTTTTTTTTAAATATCTGATTTAAAAAAAAAAAACACACACACAAAAATGCACATCACTATAGGCTAAAATTATCATTTTTGTATGTTGAATCCAGTGTAGATAGACACATTTTAATAGGCATGTGTGCATGGAGCCTAACTGTTTAGCATCCAGCAAAGCCTAAAAAGTCAGCTGTGAGAAAACTGGCCCTTTAAAATTATGAAAGTAATCCACTCATGTCAACTCCGATAAAGAAAAATATTCAGCATGTTTTTAATAAACCTCCTAACATATTTTATTTGAACTGAAATTTTTCAATTTTGCTATAGATCAAACACTATTTTTCCAATATGACAGTGTTTCTGTGGAATGCTGTTCTGCGTGATAAAAAGCTACAATTTAGCATATTTGATTAAGAAAGGCACTGAATTTAATGACTGTGACTTGGCTATGCATGCATATAAAGAAAAATTTGAACAATAAAAAATCATAAATAAAATATACTCACTGGACAGTCACTTCACAATCACAATAAACACAGTTCACCAACAAATATTTCTACAGTAATTTAACCAATAACCAATCAAACATGCTGCTATTACATTTACAGCATTAATATTAAGGTGGAAATTAACGGTGAATGTTTGTGAAGATGTTGTGACTGCTTGTGAATCTAGCATGGTGAGTATACTTGGATTAAAGTGTTACTAAACCCAGGACCCTGCATTTACTATATCTGGTCTTCCACTATACACAGAACATGGAAATACAATAATTTTAGTAAATATAAACTGTAAAATACCCTTTCTTATAAGTAGTATATAGCAGTCTTGTGAATTCTATCAGTGCCTGGTTAAAGCTTGTAGGAGGAGTTTTCATACTGCACTGGTGGTCCTATCAGGATACAGGACCCCTGACCCTCTGCCTGGACAATGCTGATTGGCCCTGTGCTAATCACATGCACTCTCGCAAGAAGAAAAAAACTCTTGCAATACACACCAAACAAGCAAATGAAGCCTGACTCCATTTAATCTGTCTTATCCAAACATGTTTTTGAGACAATGCAAGAAAGGGAGGATTTGTACATACAGGATAAAACAGCCCTTTAACACAATGCAGGGGATTTACCTTTTTAGGTACCACAATGAGTATATCAAGTATACTTTACTGCATATACAGACTAGACATGTGCATTTGTTTTCGTCCGAATGCATTTTCATCCGAATTTCGGGTATTTTCATTATCATTTTAACAAATGAAAACGAACGTGCAGAATCCAAAATCCGAAAGATCCGACATAAAAAAAATGCTTTATTTTCGTTGCTACAACAAGTCTATATAGATAGGAGATTCAACATGACGCTGACATTAGCAATCTGTGTCCATCGAACCTGTGGTCGAATGTGCCTAACCTAACTCTATTAGTCCAAGATTATTCTACATAGAGAGGAAAGATTCGACAGAGAGAATAGATTTGAAATTATAGAGACAGTGTTGGGGTAGACCATTCGACATGAACGACGAAGATTCGACGAAGCAGCGAAAAACATACAAACGTCTAATCTGTCATTGAAGGCTTATGATGTCTATTGAAAGTTCTAAAGCCGTGTGCACACGATCGGTTTTACTGAGGAAAACAGTCCGATGGACTTTTCTCATTGGACAAACCGATCATGTATGGGCCCCATTGGTCTTTTTTCCATCAGTGAGAAAAAATAGAACATGTTTTAAATTTATCCGATGTAAAAAAAAAACAATAGCAAATTCTGATCGTCTGTGTGGAACTCCATCGGACAAAAAAACACGCATGCTCAGAATCAAGTCGACGCATGCTCAGAAGCATTGAACTTAGTTTTTCTTGGCTTGTCGGAGTGTTTTACGTCACGGCGTTTGGGACTGTCGGATTTTTGACTGATGGTGTGTAGGCAAGACTGATAGAAAAATCCATCGGATTAGAATCCATAGGAAAACCGATCGTGTGTACAGGGCTTAAGAGTCAACAAGCAGCTAAACTGTACGATGCCGCAATCATACATTTCTGGTCAAATTCTCGGCCCATAGGCTATAGAAGAATTAGAATGTTGGTTGACTAGTAATAATAATTTATAAATATAATTATCACTAGTGTCATACAACATTAGAATTCTTCTATAGCTTGTAGGCGGAACGTTCGACCGGAAATGTACGATTGCGGCGTCGTACAGTTTAGCTGCTCCGTTGAATCTTCTTAGAACATTCGACAGACACCATAAGCCTTCAATGACAGATTCGACCTTGATAAATTAGGATTTTCGGACGAATGCATTTTTGAACGAAACAAAATAAAAACAAATTTCGCGAGTAACTAAATAAATGTATTTTTTGGACGAAAACGAAATTCCGAAACAAAATATTTCAGTGTGCACATGTCTAATACAGACTGATTTTACTGTTGTGGGTTTAGTAAAACTTTAGATTTTTGTTTCTGAAAGCGGTACATTGTTTTGCATGGAAATTTGGCATTTTATATTGTAGGCCTGTGTTGACTAGTTTCTGTGATTATGTGCACACACACCTCAATCATTGTAGTAGTATGGACATATACATATCTAGATCTGAGAGATCTTGTACAAAAGAGGTAGTTCCATCTGCAATACACATTTATTGATAGGGTTACATAATATATACAAATTACACACCAGACAGTATTTACAACACAATGTACAGTGTAGGTCCCCTGGCTTACATAATATTTACAAATTATTCCAACAACCATATTTACAATACAATATAAGATGCAAGTATAGAGTTAGATTACCTATTAACTTCAGGTTAGCCTAGTGGTGACTGCTGTCTGTTCCCACACCAAAGAGCCAGTTAGCTTGCTCACAAAGCATTATATAACCCACCTCTTTTCTGTACTGTGGCTAATATAATTCTCCCTAATTGGTCATTGTACCTAGTAAATGTATATTGGGCACAGCCTGATTGGATGAGTCCAAGAAGGCTCTTGTTTACTACCCATGTGAGATGTGATCAGGGAAAATAAAAGGCCAACCTTTGAACCTTTTGAAGTTGAGCTAATTACCGTAATACTAACACAGCACTCAATACTTTAAATATATTTCCTTCTAACTGAAATATATTTCTAATTTCAATATTATTTACAGCTGTTAATGGAGATTTCACATAAACCCATAAGGCAACACCTGCAATTCTTAGGAATAACTCACTTAAATCTGTCCAAACAAGAGTCTAGTAGAAATCCCGGATATGATAAAGTTTGAAATACAAAATCATAAATTATAATATAAATGACTAACTATAAAATAATTATAACAAATAATAATATAATAAAAAAATGTATTCAATAATGTAATCAAATCAAAAAATCTGAAAATTGCTCAGTTGCAGAATTGTCGCTGTCATTACTTTCAGTGTTTAATGACGAATTTCCCCATGAATCACTATCGCTCAATTCTGCAAGTGATTCTAATTCACTATCGCTGTTTTTTAGTTGGTCTAAAACAGTTTTTGATGTAAAGGGACACTTTTTGGTTGCCATGGATATTCTCAAGTTTCCAGGCAGAAAGAACAGTATATGTAATATAAATCTTCATGCAGGGCATTGGACAAAGCACTAGGGACAAAAGGGAGGTGAAATTATTTGATACAGTAATGTAATCTGTAAGTTTGCAGTGTACTATATGTATTATGCTTTTTGCACTTTTTGAATTTGGCGATGGGCTCCATCCCTGTGCGTCCTGACGCTCGCAGAGAATGGAGCTCGGCACAGTGATAGATCGAGTGGAGGACACAGCCCACACACACAGCTGTGGTTACCGCTTTTGGTAGTGAAAACTCACCCGAGCCCTACTAGGGATTACCGTTAGGGAGGTTAATATGGCTCTTAACCACTTAACAACCGCCCACCGCCGATTTACGTTGGCAGAATGGCACGGACAGGCAGAATCACGTAGATCTACGTGATCGCCTTTGTGCAGTTGGGGGGTCCATCCGGACCCCCCTTCACTGCAGTGAGCGGCCGTTAAGTGTTCGGGAGCGATCAGGCATGAGGGGGCGGCCGCTCGATTCCGCCCCCCCCTCGCGATCGCTCCCGGCCAATGAAAATGCTTCCTCCGCCATGTGATGTAAACAAGGCTGGAGGAAGTGATGTCATCTCCCTCGCCGCGGTCTTTTCGTTCCCGGCGCCGAGCAGAGAAGAAGCAGGTTAGTGCTCCAACAGTCCACTGACACGTAGGTACACATAGGCACACAAATCACCCCCCAGTCACCCCCAGATCACCCCCCAGGTCACCCCAAAGCCCCCAATCACAGTGTCACTGATTGCAGTGATCATTTATTTTACTGATCACTGCATTTAGTGTCATCTGTGATTGTAAAAAGTTGCAGGGCAGTTAGGATTAGGCCCCTTTAGGTCCAGGGTAGCCCCCTAACCCCCCCTAATAAAGGTTTAACCCCTTGATCACCCCCCAGGTAACCCTTTCACCCCCTAACTTCAGCGTCACTAAGTGATTGTTTTTCCGATCGCTGTATTCGTGTCGCTGGTGTTTTAGATAGGCAGTTATTTTTTTTTAGGTTCGCCGCAGGTTTTTATTAGTGTCAGGTACCCCCATATATTATTTTAACCCCCTGATTGCCCCTAGAGTTAACTCTTTCACCAGTGATCGCCGTATAAGCGTCACTGGTGTCACTGGTTAGCCAGTAAGTTATCTAGTTATTTAGGTAACACGTCAGGTTTTTATATAGCGTCGGGTACCCCCATATTTAACCTAATAAAGGTTTTAACCCCCTGATTGCCCCTAGTTAACCCTTTCACCAGTGATCACCATATAAAGGTTACAGGTGACGCTGGTTGATTAGTTTGCTTTTTATAGCATCAGGGCACCCGCCGTATATAACCCAATAAAGGTTTAACCCCCCTGATCGCCCGGCGGGTGAGATCAATTAGGTTTTAGCGCCAGAGAGGGTCTGCGTCGCCCCAGGCAGTGTTAGGTTAGTTCCAGTAACGCTAACACCCACGCGCAAAGCATACACCCCCCTTAGTTGTATAGTATCTGATCAGATTTTTACTAGCATCCCCAGCGGTTTAGGGTTCCCAAAAACGCAGTGTTAGCGGGATCAGCCCAGATACCTGCTAGCGCCTGCGTTTAGCCCCTCCGCCCAGCCCAGCCCAGCCCAGCCCACCCAAGTGCAGTATCGATCGATCACTGTCACTTACCAAACACAACACACATAACTGCAGCGTTCGCAGAGACAGGCCTGATCCCTGCGATCGCTAACAGTTTTTTTGTAGCGTTTGATATATTTGCTGACGACAGTCAGGTGCTTTTTTACCTGTGAATCTTACTAGTGTACCCCTAAATTTAGAGCCCAAAATGGCAAGACGAAGGTACACTAGTAAAGAGGCCTACGAGATTCTGAGCATGACAGATAGTGAAGAGGAGGTCACGTATCTGTCAGATTCAGGCTCAGAATATCTTCCCGTAGAAGACAGTGACGTCAGCGGCCCCACGTCAGATAGCTCTGACGACGAAGTTGAGGTCCCTGCTAAGGTCAGGTGTACCCGATCCCGATCTTCTGAGGTTGTTGAGGAGCAAGAACCGCAGGTCTCTCGTATCATGGAGCAGAGTAGTACTAGCGCCGCTATTCCTTCTGGTGAACTGGCAAGCACCAGCGGCCTAGTACAGCCTGGACGTACATCCAGCACTGCAGTAACACTTGGTGACGTGGCGAGTCCCATAAGTGCAGTTCAAGCTGGCGAGGTGGCAAGCACAAGTAGTGTCCCGCTGCCACCAAGAAGACAAAGGCAGGCCCGTCGTGCCCATACTGCCCTTCCTGCAGAATTCGCCTATCCTGATTGGGTCCCCACCACTTCTGCAGAACCCGTACTTCCCCCATTCACTGCCCAACCCGGTATTCAGGTGGAAACAGCTGATTTTATTCCAATTGATTTTTATTCGCTGTTTTTCACAGAAGATCTCTATAGATCTATTGTGGACCAGAGTAATTTATATGCTGGTCAATTTATCGCCGCTAACCCCCAGTTGCCTAAAATTGCCAGAAATTGGAAACCAATTACGGTTTCCGAATTTAAGACCTTTCTGGGCCTTTCCCTCAACATGGGCACACATAAATTTCCGTCATTGCGTGCTTATTGGTCCACGCACCCAATTGACCACATGCCCGTGTTCTCTGCCTCCATGTCCAGGGCACGATACGAGCAGATTTTGCGGTTCATGCACTTCAACGACAATGAACTTTGTCGTCCACGTGGGGACCCTGAATACGACCGGCTCTATAAAATTCGGCCCCTCATAAACCACTTCAACGAACGTTTTGCAGCCTTGTTTACTCCCGATCAAGTTGTCTGCGTTGATGAGTCCCTGATTAAATTTTCTGGCCGCTTGTCTTTCAAGCAGTACCTTCCCAGCAAGCGTGCCAGATACGGGGTCAAGCTCTACAAGTTCTGTGACAGGGCAACAGGCTATGTAGTGAACTTTACGGTTTATGAGGGAAAAGATAGTCAGATTGAGTCGGTCAACTGCCCGGATTACATAGGGAGCGCTGGCAAGATAGTGTGGAACTTGGTGTCACCCTTATTCGGAAAGGGGTACCACTTGTATGTGGACAATTATTACACGAGCGTGCCACTGTTTAGTCACTTGTTTGATCATAAGATTGGAGCATGTGGCACCGTGCGACCTAATCGCCGGGGCTTTCCCCAGCGGCTTGTAGATGCCCGTCTTAGGCTGGGGGAGAGAGCCTGCTTGAAGTGTAATAACTTGCTCGCTATGAAGTGGAGGGACAATAAGAATGTTTTCCTTCTTACCTCCCTTCATGCAGACACGACAGTCCAAATTCGTACGGCGACTGGTGTTGTGGAGAAACCCCTCTGTGTCCACGAATATAACCAAAATATGGGAGGGGTGGACCTCAACGACCAGTTGATGGCGCCATATCTAATTGACCGTAAGGCGAGACGCTGGTACAAAAAAGTGTCTCTATCATTATTCCAATTGGCTTTGCTGAACGCTCATGTGCTATACAGAGCTTCAGGCGGGACGTTATCTCTTCTAAAATTCCAGAATGAGATAGTCACAGAACTCCTGTATCCAGGCAGTTCTGCACCTCACCATCCCCAACCAAATGCAGTAAGCCGGCTGCATGAGAGGCATTATTCGTATGTCCTCCCGAGTACCCCTACCCAAAGCCACCCCCAAAAAAGATGTCGTGTCTGTAGCAAGCGCGGATTTAGGCGTGACACCCGTAGTTTTTGTCCACTCTGTCCTGACAAGCCTGGTCTTTGCCAAGGTGAATGTTTTGAACGCTACCACTCAAAAGTGAAGTTTTAGCATAGGGTACAGCATTTCACAGACTAGGACACACTTACACAGGGTCTCCCAAGATGCCATTACATTTTGAGAGACCCGAACCATTACAGTTGTAAAGTTACAAAAAAAAGTGTAAAAAAGAAAAAAAAAACGTAAAAAACAAAACACAAAAAAAATATAAAATAAAAAAACCAAAAATAGTTGTCGTTTTATTGTTCTCTCTCTCTCTATTTTCTCTCTATTGTTCTGCTCTTTTTTACTGTATTCTATTCTGCAATGTTTTATCATGCTTGCCTTTCAGGTATGTAATTTTTTGTTTTCAGGTGCGCCATTCAACTGCAGCGCGGAATTATTTATCTTGACAGCAACAGCGTTTGCTCCCACGATACATAAAGCCGTGACTCCAGTGCTGTAGGAGGTGATTTCACCACCACAGTTAAAAAAAAGAGCATATATGCCGAAGCATGGGGGCAGCAGGGGCGGAGGAGCGATTTTGCTCCTAATGCCGCGTACATACGGTCGAAATTCCGACGGAGGCCTGCCCGTGGAAAATTCCGACCGTGTGTACGCGGCATAACTTTTTTGCGGGAGGATGCCCCCATGCTTCGGCATATATATATTTTAGTCACAGGTTGCGTTAAAACATTTTTTTATTTTTTACTAGGTTTTGTTTTGGTATTTGCTTTGCAGGTATGGCATTGTAAGGTCTTACTGTTGTACTGTAATGTTACTTTGTTTTAATGTTAACCACCATTTGCTTAGCAGGTACGCCATTCAGTTGCAGCGCGGATCTATTTATCTTGACAGCAACAGCGTTTGCTCCCACGATACATAAAGCCGTGACTCCAACGCTGTAGGAGGTGATTTCACCACCACAGTTAAAAAAAAGAGCATATATGCCGAAGCATAGGGGCAGCAGGGGCGGAGGAGCGATTTTGCTCCTAATGCCGCGTACATACGGTCGAAATTCCGACGGAGGCCTGCCCGTGGAAAATTCCGACCGTGTGTACGCGGCATAACTTTTTTGCGGGAGGATGCCCCCATGCTTCGGCATATATATATTTTAGGCACAGGTTGCGTTAAAACATTTTTTTATTTTTTACTAGGTTTTGTTTTGGTATTTGCTTTGCAGGTATGGCATGGTAAGGTCTTACTGTTGTACTGTAATGTTACTTTGTTTTAATGTTAACCACCATTTGCTTAGCAGGTACGCCATTCAGTTGCAGCGCGGATCTATTTATCTTGACAGCAACAGCGTTTGCTCCCACGATACATAAAGCCGTGACTCCAACGCTGTAGGAGGTGATTTCACCACCACAGTTAAAAAAAAGAGCATATATGCCGAAGCATGGGGGCAGCAGGGGCGGAGGAGCGATTTTGCTCCTAATGCCGCGTATATACGGTCGAAATTCCAACGGAGGCTTGCCCGTGGAAAAGTCCGACCGTGTGTATGCGGCATAACCTTTTATGCTGCGTACATACGGTCGAAATTCCGACGAAGGCTTGACCGTGTGTACGCGGCATAACTTTTTTGCGGGAGGATGCCCCCATGCTTCGGCATATATGCCCATCATTAGAAGTGGGTGGATGAAGGGAGGTATTCTAATGGTGGGCATACCCACCAATCAATCTTTTTTTCGTTCAGCCAATAGGCTGTATGAAAAAAAAGATTACAATACATGTCCAACAAGGACCAGCAACGTACTGGTATGTTGCTGGACTTTGAATGTTTATACCAGAATGATGCCTGCGGGTTTAGGTATCATCTTGGTATCATTCTTTTCAGCCAGCGGCCGGCTTTCATGTAAAAGCAATTCTAGCAGATAATTAGCCTCTAGACTGCTTTTACAAGCAGTGGGAGGGAATGCCCCCCCCCCCGGATATAAAAAGCGCCATTGGGAAATTGGGAAAGCATTTTATCACACCGATCTTGGTGTGGTCAGATGCTTTGAGGGCAGAGGAAAGATCTAGGGTCTAACCCCCCAATTTTTTTCAAAAAAAGAGTACCTGTCACTACCTATTGCTATCATAGGGGATATTTACATTCCCTGAGATAACGATAAAAATGGTAAAAAAATAAAATATGGAAGGCACAGTTTAAAAATAAAATAAAAAAGCCAAATAAATAATAAAAAAAAAAAAAAAGCACCGCTGTCCCCCCCTGCTCTTGCGCAAAGGCGAACGCAAGCGTCGGTCTAGCGTCATATGTAAACAGCAATTGCATCATGCATGTGAGGTATCACCGCGAAGGTCAGATCGAGGGCAGTCATTTTAGTAGTAGACCTCCTCTGTAAATCTAACGTGGTAACCTGTAAAGGCTTTTAAATGCTTTTAAAAATGAATGTAGTTTGTCGCCGCTGCGCGTTTGTGCGCAATTTTAAAGCATGTCGTGTTTGGTATCCATGTACTCGGCCTATGATCATCTTTTTTATTTCATCAAACATTTGGGCAATATAGTGTTTTTTAGTGCATTAAAAATAAAAAAAAGTGTGTTTTCCCCCCAAAAAATGCGTTTGAAAAATCGCTGCGCAAATACTGTGTGGAAAAAAAATGCAACACCCACTATTTTAATCTGTAGGGCCTTTGCTTTAAAAAAATATATAATGTTTGGGGGTTCAACATAATTTTCTTGCAAAATTTTTTTTTTTTTCATGTAAACAAAAAGTGTCAGAAAGGGCTTTGTCTTCAAGTGGTTAGAAGAGTGGATGATGTGTGACATAAGCTTCCTAATGTTGTGCATAAAATGCCAGGACAGTTCAAAACCCCCCCAAATGACCCCATTTTGTAAAGTAGACACCTCAAGCTATTTGCTGAGAGGCATGTTGAGCCCATTGAATATTTTTTTTTTTGTCCCAAGTGATTGAATAATGACCAAAAAAAAAAAAAAAATGTACAAAAAGTTGTCACTAAATTATATATTGCTCAAACATGCCATGGGCATATGTGGAATTACACCCCAAAATACATTCTGTTGCTTCTCCTGAGTACGGGGATACCACATGTGTGGGACTTTTTGGGAGCCTAGTCACGTACGGGACCCCAAAAACCAAGCACCGCCTTCAGGATTTCTATGGGTGTAAATTTTTAATTTCACTCCTCACTGCCTATCACAGTTTCGGAGGCCATGGAATGCCCAGATGGCACAAAACCCCCCCAAATGACCCCATTTTGGAAAGTAGACACCCCAAGCTATTTGCTGAGAGGTATGTTGAGTATTTTGCAGATCTCGCTTTTTGTCACAAAGTTTTGAAAATGTAAAAAAAGAAAAAAAAAAAGAAAAAAAAATGCCTTTCTTAATTTTCAAAAACAAATGAGAGCTGTAAAATACTCACCATGCCTCTCAGCAAATAGCTTGGGGTGTCTACTTTCCAAAATGGGGTCATTTGTGGGGGTTTTGGGCTATTTTGACATTTTATGGCCTTCAAAACTGTGATAGGTAGTGAGGAGTGAAATCAAAAATTTATGCCCTTAGAAACCTTGAAGGCGGTGCTTGGTTTTTGGGGTCCCGTACGCGGCTAGGCTCCCAAAAAGTCCCACACATGTGGTATCCCCGTACTCAGGAGAAGCAGCAGAATGTATTTTGGGGTGTAATTTCACATATAACCATGGCATGTGTGAGCAATATATCATTTAGTGACAACTTTTTGTACATTTTTTTTTTCTTTTTGTCATTATTCAATCATTTGGGACAAAAAAAAAAATATTCAATGGGCTCAACATGCCTCTCAGCAAATAGCTTGGGGTGTCTACTTTCCAAAATTGGGTCATTTGGGGGGGTTTTGTGCCATCTTGGCATTTTATGGCCTTCAAAACTGTGATAGGTAGTGAGGAGCGAAATCAAAAATTTATGCCCTTAGAAACCTTGAAGGCGGTGCTTGGTTTTTGGGGTCCCGTACGCGGCTAGGCTCCCAAAAAGTCCCACACATGTGGTATCCCCGTACTCAGGAGAAGCAGCAGAATGTATTTTGGGGTGTAATTTCACATATGCCCATGGCATGTGTGAGCAATATATCATTTAGTGACAACTTTGTGCAAAAAAAAAAGGTTTGTCATATTCCCGCAACTTGTGGCAAAATATAAAATATTCCATGGACTGAACATGCCTCTCAGTAAATAGCTTGGGGTGTCTACTTTCCAAAATGGGGTCATTTGGGGGGGGGTTTGTGCTATTTTGGCATTTTATGGCCTTCGAAACTGTGATAGGTAGTGAGGAGTGAAATCAAAAATTTGCGCCCTTAGAAATCCTGAAGGCGGTGCTTGGTTTCCGGGGTCCCGTACGTGGCTAGGCTCCTAAAAAGTCCCACACATGTGGTATCCCCGTACTCAGGAGAAGCAGCAGAATGTATTTTTGGGGTGCAATTCCACATATAACCATGGCATGTGTGAGCAATATATCATTTAGTGACAACTTTTTGTAATTTTTTTTTTTTTTTGTCATTATTCAATCACTTGGGACAAAAAAAAAATATTCAATGGGCTCAACATGCCTCTCAGCAATTTCCTTGGGGTGTCTACTTTCCAAAATGGGGTCATTTGGGGGGGTTTTGTACTGCCCTGCCATTTTAGCACCTCAAGAAATGAGATAGAAAATGTACCCTAGTTTGTAAACGCTATAACTTTTGCGCAAACCAATAAATATCCGCTTATTGACATTTTTTTTACTAAAGACATGTGGCTGAATACATTTTGGCCTAAATGTATGACTAAAATTGAGTTTATTCGATTTTTCTTATAACAAAAAGTAGAAAATATAATTTTTTTTCAAGATTTTCGGTCTTTTTCTGTTTATATCGCAAAAAATAAAAATCGCAGAGGCAATCAAATACCATTAAAAGAAAGCTCTATTTGTGGGAAGAAAAGGACGCAAATTTCATTTGGGTACAACATTGCATGTCCGCACAATTTACAGTTAAAGCAGCGCAGTGCCGAATCCCAAAAACAGGCCTGGTCCTAATGGCCCGAAATGGTCCGGGGCTTAAGTGGTTAATTTAAAATTTCTGTAAACACAACAGATATTTCCTAAAATGAGGCAATGCAGATGAAAAAAGTATATTTAATTCAAAAATTTAAAAAAGAAAATCATAATTTTGTGTTTACAGTTCATTGTAGATCAAAATTTAAACTTTGGAGATTACAATTGAGTTTCGTTTTGCTTGAAATCCTGTGACTGTTATTTTTCACTTGCGTAGAGTTTTGCATGTACAGCAGCTTAATCTTATGCCCGGTACACACGATCCGAAAATTGGACGACAGATCGTCTGACTTTTTTTGCTTACTAGTCGCAAGTAGAAATTTAACCACTTAACGACCGCTCACTGTATATATACGTCGGCAGAATGGCACGGACAGGCACAATCACGAACCTGTACATGCCTGCCTTCGTATAGTTGGGGGGTCTCATCGGACCCCCCTTCTATACAGTGAGCGGTGGTTCTCGGTGCGGGAGCGATCCGTGATGAGGGGACGGCCATTCGTTTCCGTCCACCCCCTCGCGATCGCTCCCGGCGAATGAGAATCTTCCTCTGCCTGTGTAATGTAAACACAGGCAGAGGAAGTGATGTCATCTCTCCATGCGGTGGTCTTTTCGTCCAGAGCGCCGTGGAGAGAAGACATCAGGTTAGTGCACCAACACTACACTAACACGTAGGTACACATAGGCACACATTTCACCCCCCAGATCACCCCCCAGGTCATCCCCTGCACCCCCAGTCACAGTGTCACTGATTGCAGTGATCATTTATTTACTGATCACTGCATTTAGTGTCATTTGTGACTGTAAAAAGTGTCAGGGCAGTTAGGTTCAGGCCCCTTTAGGTCCAGGGTAGCCCCCTAACCCCCCTTATAAAGGTTTAACCCCTTGATCGCCCCCAGGTAACCCTTTCACCCCCTAACGCCAGCGTCACTAAGCAATTGTATTTCCGATCGCTGAATTAAGTGCTGGTGGTGCCCTAGATAGCCAGTTATTTATTTTTAGGTTCGCCGCAGGTTTTTATAGCATCAGGTACCCCCATATATTATTTTAACCCCCTGATTGCCCCTAGAGTTAACCCTTTCACCAGTGATCACCGTATAAGTTTTACTGGTGACACTGGTTAGCCAGTTAGTTATTTAGTTATTTAGGTTACCCGTCAGGTTTTTATATAGCATCAGGTACCCCCATATATAACCTAATAAAGGTTTTAACCCCCTGATTGCCCCTAGTTAACCCTTCACCAGTGATCACCATATAAGTTTTACGGGTGACGCTGGTTGGTTAGTTTGCTTTTTATAGCATCAGGGCACCCGCCATATATAACCCAATAAAAGGTTTAACCCCCTGATCGCCCGGCGGCTGATATCAATTAGGTTTTAGCGCCAGAGAGGGTCTGCGTCGCCCCAGGCAGCGTTAGGTTAGTGCCAGTAACGCTAACACCCACGCGCAAAGCATACACCTCCCTTAGTGGTATAGTATCTGAACAGATCAATATCTGATCTGATCAGATTTATACTAGCGTCCCCAGCGGTTTAGGGTTCCCAAAAACGCAGTGTTAGCGGGATCAGCCCAGATACCTGCTAGCACCTGCGTTTAGCCCCTCCGCCCAGCCCAGCCCAGCCCACCCAAGTGCAGTATCGATCGATCACTGTCACTTACCAAACACAACACACATAACTGCAGCGTTCGCAGAGACAGTCCTGATCCCTCCGATCGCTAACAGTTTTTTTTTTTATCGTTTGATACATTTTCTGACAGTCAGGTGCTTTTTTACCTGTGAATCTTACTAGTGTACCCCTAAATTTAGAGCTCAAAATGGCAAATCGAAGGTACACTAGTAAAGAGGCCTACGAGATTTTGAGCATGACAGATAGTGAAGAGGAGGTCACACATCTGTCAGATTCAGGCTCAGAATATCTTCCCGTAGAAGACAGTGAAGTCAGCGGCTCCATGTCAGATATCTCTGACGATGAAGATGAGGTCCCTGCTAAGGTCAGGCATACCCAATCCCGATCTTCTGAGGTTGTTGAGGAGCAAGAACCGCAGGGCTCTCGTATCATGGAGCAGAGTAGTACTAGCGCCGCTATTCCTTCTGGTGAATTGGCAAGCACCAGCGGCCTAGTACAGCCTGGGCGTACATCCAGCACTGCAGTATCACGTGGTGACGTGGCGAGTCCCATAAGTGCAGTTCAAGCTGGCGAGGTGGCAAGCACAAGTTGTGTCCCGCTGCCACCAAGAAGAAGACAAAGGCAGGCCTGTCGTGCCCATAGTGCCCTTCCTGCAGAATTTGCCTATCCTGATTGGGTCCCCACAGGGCAACAGGCTATGTATGGAGCTTTATGGTTTATGAGGGAAAAGATAGTCAGGTTGAGCCGGTCAACTGCCCAGATTACATAGGGAGCGCTGGCAAGATAGTGTGGAACTTGTTGTCACCCTTATTCGGAAAGGGGTACCACTTGTATGTGGACAATTATTACACGAGCGTGCCACTGTTTAGTCACTTGTTTGATCATCAAATTGGAGCATGTGGCACCGTGCGACCTAATCGCCGGGGCTTTCCCCAGAGGCTTGTAGATTCCCATCTTAGGCTGGGGGAGAGAGCCTGCTTGAAGTGTAATAACTTGCTCACTATGAAGTGGAGGGATAATAAGAGGGGTGGACCTTGTAGAATAATCACATTAATTTGGCTTTTTAACCAAGATCTATATTTTGTTGGTTGAGTTCCTCTTTAACTCTTGAAGTTTTACTCAGCTCAGCATGAGATGGATCTTGAAATAGTTAGAGGTCTGAATGTCGATTTTTGTCACAGTTGTTCTCCAATGTCCAAGGTTTGACTTGAGGTCAGTGGGTCAGCAGGTTCTCAGATAAGAATACACACAGAGTTCATGTGTCATAGAGCTGAACAAGAAATACTCGTCCCTTTATCTTTTAAATGAAAAATCATAGATTATCCATAACTTAGCTATTTATTAGACTTATAGTTATTTAATTAGTTAGAGTTTGTGTGAAGTGATATATTTATATTTATATATAGGTTCTATTATAAGTTGATTATGCATTTGTAAGTTTTGGTACAGAACTGAATTTCTGTAACTTAAAGGATATATCCCATTACTAGAATTTAGAAGAAGGTCGACACTAAGGTTTTTTATAGAAAGCTGTTGTGTGCTGTTGTCAATCAAAGAAGCCTAAAAGACAAGTCAGCTTCTGCTAGAGTGAATATTTAGACTTCCAGTCAAATTTGGGTGTAAGATATATGTAAGTTCTATTCAGAGTTACTACGTCAAGACAATGGGTGGACTTATGCGACTTAACTAAAGGTTAAAACCATATATGCAAGAAAGGGTGTTATATTTGTATTTAGCTGACATATAGATTTAAAATAGTATAAAAAGAGGGTTGCAACAGGCATAGAGGCACACAAACACTACACATCATTCCTTCTAACCATACACACAGAAGGACTACATTACCTCACTCCAAGAAAGACACTTTGTTTACTTTAGGCCTATACACAGCCTACCTCACAAACAGCTGTACTAGCAGACACCTCACAGACAACAGAAGAAGCAAGAAGATGAGTCTTTTTCCTGTACCTTCTCTTTAAAGGTTTTATTTCTAATACTTTTTGTTTTACTACATCAAGCTGTATGAAGATTTGAACTTTGTATGTATTTTCAAGTTGATGTCAAGTGTGATACAAATAAAACTCACACGTTCTTTAAGACAAGCCTGGCTATGGAACTTTTGAACGAAACGTCCTGAAAAAAGACACCTTTGACATAACACGTGTCTGGTGTACTCTTACATTTTGGTGAGCCAGCCCCATTTGGTCTTTTTTTTTTTTTCCCTTACTCCTTGCCAAAAGGGGGAGAGGTTAACACAGTTTCTTGAGTGATCAAGTCTCGGGAAAAAAATCAGATCAAAAGAACCTAGAAAGGATGTTTGCGTTTCATCAGACGAGGACAAAAGTTCCAAGGAACCAAGCCGGTTAAAGACGTGAGATTCTTCTACTTACGGTAAGTAAAAATCATGGATTTTTTAGATGAATTAATTAGAGAAAGTAAGCTAGAGTTTAAAGATGTGTCTCTTTATCCAAATGACAGTCATCTTTGGGCATATATGTACAAGGAATGTTTACAGGCTAATGTCCAGATAGACAAAGCTAGATTCACTATAAATAAGCAGCGTAAAAAAATATCTAACATTTTAAAGTTGGTAAGAATATTTAACAAAATGATTATCAATGTTGATTTACCTGCTAAAAATGTGTGTACTTTAGAGCAGACAGAATGCAACACATTACAGAACACAGGGAAACACGAAAATGTGTCTCAAGATTCTCAAGATTGTCCAAACTGTGAGATTTTTTGTAATTATATAGAGAATCTTGAGGAACAAATTGATTCCAAAACAAATCTTTTGGAAAAACTTCAGAATGACAATAGATTGACACAGATTGCTGTGTTATCAAAAGATGATAAGAAAAAGAAGGCCTCTGCATCAAAGCCTCAACCTTCCTATATTCCTGATAATTCAGAAATAATCAAGGACATTGATGATGCCGGAAAGGTTAGAAGAAGGAAATTACTTGACCGTGCAGCAAAATTGAAATTACAAATACATGACCAATTAATTAAAGTCTTAAAAGACATCCCAGCATATGATTTAAGAGCAGACGCTTTTCATAATGCAGACGTATTTGAGTCCTACACTGACAGATACAACCTTAAAAATGAACAGCGTAATCATATATTTTATCTTTGGTTACCTGCACATTATGCTCGACGACTAACAAAGTCACCTATTACTGACGAAGATGGACAGGAGATACACAGTGACGATTCAGACAGATTATGACAATTGTTATTATGCACAACAGGCGAAGATGCTCCGTCCATGGAAATACTTGACTCCTTACAGACTTCAGTTACAGAAAATCCATTTGATTTCATGCATAGATTCTCAAAAGCATACAAGATGGTTTTGGGGGTAGATGATGAAAGCAATTCAGGGTTTATTAAAGCATTTACAAAGAAATTTAAATATCTTGATCCAACTTCATTAGCTATCGCACAAGAAAAAGAATCTTTATCAGAAGCGTCAAGCTTCATTGATAAAGTTAGAAGACAAATGAAACAGGGCAATCTTAAAGCTAAGATCGCTTTAGTTCAAAATGACACTTTAAAACGGAATAGTCAGACTTCAGCCAAGTCAGGCTGGACAGCTCCTAGTAACTATGACAGGTGCAAGCAAGTGAGTCAGAGAGAGCCCATCACTTGTTATTATTGCCAGAGACCAGGCCATGCACGTTATCAATGTAGACAATTCTTGAGGGATATGCAGATGAAAGATTCAAGAAATATAGGTAAAGAAAATGGACTTATACCTCTTGAACCATCTGCTCCTCCTCGTCCAAATACAACTCAATCTTCTTCTCCTTATGCTCCATTGATAAAACAAATCAGAGAATTATCAATCAGCAATGGCATGACTGAAAAGAACTTGCAATCAGCCACTGGTGATTCAAACCCATTATTGCCTACCCCATGACTACAGAATAAAAAGGAAATAAAGTCTCATTATCTAGAATATGTTACACCAATAAGTCTAGATAAAAGTGGACGCCCTTATATCAAAGCAAAATTAAATGGTCAAAAACTTAGTTTATTGATTGACACAGGGGCGGAGATATCGATTACGGGTGTAAAATTACCTCTTTTGGCAGATGCAGCAATTTGCACAGTTGTTGGATTTAACGGATCAGGTAATTCTAAAGCTTCAAAATGTAAAAATGTTTCATTTGAAATTCCTGGATATTTGGATACTGAGATCGATATTTGGTATTCTCGAGGTGCAGAGAATATAATTGGGACAGATATCATTCAACAAAGAGGTTGGATACTTGATCTAGGTAATGGTGTTATCTGGAAAGGTTCCATTAATCGTAAGCCTGTGGTAATTGACCCAGCAGATTACTGTGAAGTCGGCAGAATCTGCTTAACAGAAGTGATTGCTGAAGACCATAAATGGCCAGATATTAGTGAAAATCAAGATCTGGAACGATTGGTCAAATCATTCAAAAATTTATGGAGCCAAGGAAAAAATGAGGCGGGTCTATTCAAAGATGTAGAAGTAGACGTGCAAGGGCAGGACCCACCAGCCCAGAAGCAATACAAATTGCCACCAGAGTCTATTGAACCAGTATCTGTTGTCATAAAAGAACTTTTGCAACAAGGTATTATTAGGAAAACAAATTCAGTGGCAAACAATCCGTTATGTGTAGTACCTAAACGAGATGACCCTAATTCTTTCAGGCTTCTGGTAGACCTCAGAATGCTGAATAAATATACTCCACATTGTGCCCCGATAGTTGCAGAAACACCTGACATCATGTCCCGAATTAACGCAAAGGCGAAAGTATTCTCTTTGATTGATATTGCAAACAGGTTTTTTTCAATATCTTTGACCAAAAGTTGTCAATACAAATTTGCTTTCTATTTTAAAAACGAACAATATACTTTCAATCGTCTTCCTCAAGGCCTGCATCTAAGTCCTAGCGTATTTCATCAAGCGTTAGCGAAAGTCTTATCAAAATTTTCTAGACCAGACTGTATTTTGCAGTATGTAGATGACATTTTGTTGTTAACGGAAAATGAGGCAGAGCATTTGACCCTTTTAGCCGAATTGTTTGATCTGCTGCAAGATGCAGGTCTCAAGCTAAATACTCGCAAAGTTCAGCTCATGAAACGCGAGGTCAAGTTTCTCGGTATTCAGATCAGTCCGGGTAAACGCCAACCTCTGCAAGAAAGGGTTAATGCTATTGCTGCACTTCCTGTACCAACCACATTTAAAGCATTGAGACAATTCCTAGGATTAGTGAATTTTTACAGAGAGTACATTGAGTCATTTGCTGAGAAGGCAAAAAGTCTGTATGATCTTCTAAAGGCCAATGAGGAAAATGGTTTTGGTCCTTGGACAGAAGTACAGCAAAGGGATTTTGAATCTTTGAAAAAAGATTTGCAAACAGCACCAGCCCTAGCTACAGTAGAAAGGCAAGCACCATTTGCTTTGCAGGTGCATACATCTGAAAATGCAATTTCTTCTGTGTTACTTCAATTACAAGGAGGAAATTGGAGGATTTTGGGATATTTCTCTAGGATTTTAACCCCAGTTAAAAGAGAGGTTTTGACACATGTGTAAAACAATTGGTAGGAGTTCACTATGCAGTGAAGGCAACTGAGCACATAGTAGGATTCAACCAAATTGTCTTACAAACTCCGCATTCCACCCTGAAATTTCTCCTTGAGAAAAATATTCAAGGTGTTTCCAATCAAAGATTTTCACAATGGTTGTTGGCTTTATCACCTAAACAGATCCAGATTGACCATAATGCCAAATATGTACTCCCTCAATTGATGGAATATAATGGATTAGAACATGAGTGTTCATGTGAAGTCCAGAATGCCTACCCTCCTCTGTTCCGCAGAGAAGCAGAGACGACTGATGAACCAGTGTTTGTAGATGGTTCACGTTACTGTATTTCAGGGGAGTATTTTTCAGGCTATGCAATCTGGTTTTCTAAAAGAGGATATGCCATACAACACAGACTTCCAGGACACTTTTCAGCACAAAAAGCAGAATTGTTAGCAGTAGAGACAGCACTGACTGTAGCCAATGAAGAGAACAAGGGTCCACTAGCAATCTATAGTGTTCATATGTTGTGCGTTCTCTTACTGATTATTTGCCAATTTGGAAAAGAAGAGGTTTTGTAGACGCATCAAACAAAGTTTTGGTACATAGAGAAACACTAGAATCAATTTTTGCACTAGCAGAGAAAAACCCTTGTGTCTATGCTATTGTAAAGGTACCAGCTCATAAAAAAGACAACGATGAACTAAGCATTGGTAACAGGGCAGCTGACACATTAGCAAAAGAAGCAGCTGTTGTTGAACAGTCAGAGATTCCAATTGAGCCAGTTTCAGTGAATGCAGTCAGAAAAACAGATACTCAGATCCCCTCTTTTGCAGAAGAACAGAAAAAGGATCAGTCCTTATCTGTTCCTCAGGGGGATTCTAAATCTCCTTTTGTTTGTGAAAATGGAATATTGTGTCACGATTTAAATGGGCATCTGCGTCCTGTATTACCAAAACATTTACAAGGTGAATTCACAAAATATAATCATGAAAGCTTAGGCCATGTAGGTAAGCAGAGATTGCTAGAAGTTCTCAAAGAAAAGTTTTACTGGGAAAAAATGGAAGAAACCATAGACAATGTGATTCAATCTTGTCTTATTTGTGCACAAGTGAACCCCAGACCTAAGGGACAAAAACCTCCCTTACAAAGAGTTCCTCCAGCTAATGGTCCATGGTCCACATTACAAATTGACTACATAGGACCATTGCCTACAGGAAAAAACGGGTTCAGGTATGCGCTCACAATCGTAGACGTGTTTTCAAAGTGGGTTGAAATCTTACCTGCTCGTACAGATGATGCACTGACTACTGCAAGATTGTTAATCAATCATGTTTTTCCGACTTGGGGGATCCCAATGAATCTCAGTTCAGATCGAGGATCGCATTTTACAGGTAAAGTAATGCAAGCAATGTGCAAAATTCTGGGAGTCCAACAAAGATTTCCTGTTCCATATCATCCACAATCTGCAGGTATTGTTGAAAGGATGAATAGAACTATCAAATCCAGGATTGCAAAAATGTTACTAGACAAAGGAAGTACATGGGTAGATGCTGTACCTTTTGTTCTAATGAGTATCAGAAGTACAACATCCTCATCTACTCAATACAGTCCATTTGAACTAATGACAGGCAGAAAAATGCCACTTGTGTTCCCACATGAACCTTTTTTGTCCACTCCGCAAAAAGAAGCAATTGAGAAAACCAAATGGTTACAGATGTTGCAAGACAATCTGAACACCATTTTGCCACATGCAGCTTCTCATATGCAGAAAATGATTCCTCCACATACCTCAAAATTTGAGAAAGGTGAACAAGTCATGATTAAAACCTTTCAAAAAAGCAGGCCATGGCAAAGTAATTGGGAAGGTCCTTTTGAGATTTTGGATACATTAGGTGTAATGATACAAGTCCAAAGGCCTCTCAATTCTGTGAAAAATGCACAGAGACAACAAAAAATATGGGTTCACACTGATCAATGCAAGTTGTTTATGCCAAGATAATGATATTGCATTTCTTTTTACAGATATGGCATCTGATAACCAAACATGGAGGAACAACAAACTCCAAGAAGAAATAAAGAAAACATCAGAAAATTGGAAAGAAAGAAAATACATAAAAAGGAGAAAATTAGTTATCTCAGGACTCCTTTTTCCATTAATGACATTTTTCTTCATAAAAACTTATTTGACTTTTTCCAGTTCAGCAGAAGATAACAAGACTGAGACCCTGCATAGAAGAGACTTGCAGCTATCCAGAAATAAGAGACACTTTCCAAGATACAGTGATTTTGCAATGACATGTATGGATACGCTTGCATAGGATATGGGGTTACTTGTTGTATGGATTTTTATTTTTTCCATAGCAACAATATTGAAGTTTAGAAAAACCGTATCCGTTTGGGGAAATACTTCAGTAACTACTGCTGTCGGAAATATATTATTGCATCCAATAGTTATTATATTTATTATTATGATATTATGCATTTTATTTCAAATCTGTATTATGGTTAAAATGAAACAGTTTTATAAATTAATTAAGGTAGAAATGAAAAAAGGTGAAGAAATTATGACAGGTATTCTTACTTGGAGAATTGCTTCTGGCTTAACTGATCCAATGATTAACTATGGTACATCTGGAGCAACTGATTCAAAATGTGTGTGAAAGGGCCATAAATGGAGTGTGCGTGATTTAGATAATATAATAAATTATATTCAGGGGGAATTGTAGAATAATCACATTAATTTGGCTTTTTAACCAAGATCTATATTTTGTTGGTTGAGTTCCTCTTTAACTCTTGAAGTTTTACTCAGCTCAGCATGAGATGGATCTTGAAATAGTTAGAGGTCTGAATGTCGATTTTTGTCACAGTTGTTCTCCAATGTCCAAGGTTTGACTTGAGGTCAGCGGGTCAGCAGGTTCTCAGATAAGAATACACACAGAGTTCATGTGTCATAGAGCTGAACAAGAAATACTCGTCCCTTTATCTTTTAAATGAAAAATCATAGATTATCCATAACTTAGCTATTTATTAGACTTATAGTTATTTAATTAGTTAGAGTTTGTGTGAAGTGATATATTTATATTTATATATAGGTTCTATTATAAGTTGATTATGCATTTGTAAGTTTTGGTACAGAACTGAATTTCTGTAACTTAAAGGATATATCCCATTACTAGAATTTAGAAGAAGGTCGACACTAAGGTTTATTATAGAAAGCTGTTGTGTGCTGTTGTCAATCAAAGAAGCCTAAAAGACAAGTCAGCTTCTGCTAGAGTGAATATTTAGACTTCCAGTCAAATTTGGGTGTAAGATATATGTAAGTTCTATTCGGAGTTACTACGTCAAGACAATGGGTGGACTTATGCGACTTAACTAAAGGTTAAAACCATATATGCAAGAAAGGGTGTTATATTTGTATTTAGCTGACATATAGATTTAAAATAGTATAAAAAGAGGGTTGCAACAGGCATAGAGGCACACAAACACTACACATCATTCCTTCTAACCATACACACAGAAGGACTACATTACCTCACTCCAAGAAAGACACTTTGTTTACTTTAGGCCTATACACAGCCTACCTCACAAACAGCTGTACTAGCAGACACCTCACAGACAACAGAAGAAGCAAGAAGATGAGTCTTTTTCCTGTACCTTCTCTTTAAAGGTTTTATTTCTAATACTTTTTGTTTTACTACATCAAGCTGTATGAAGATTTGAACTTTGTATGTATTTTCAAGTTGATGTCAAGTGTGATACAAATAAAACTCACACATTCTTTAAGACAAGCCTGGCTATGGAACTTTTGAACGAAACGTCCTGAAAAAATACACCTTTGACATAACACGTGTCTGGTGTACTCTTACAGACCTCAATGACCAGTTGTTGGCACCGTATCTAATTGACCGTAAGGCGAGACACTGGTACAAAAGTGTCTCTATCCTTATTCCAATTGGCTTTGCTGAACGCTCATGTGCGTTATCTCTCCTAAATTTCCAGGATGAGATTGTCACAGAACTCCTGTATCCAGGCGGTTCTGCACCTCACTATCCCCAACCAAATGCAGTAAGCCGGCTGCATGAGAGGCATTATCCGTATGTCCTCGAGAGTACCCTTACCCAATGAGCCCACCAAAAAAGATGTCGTGTCTGTAGCAAGCGCGGATTTAGGCGTGACACCCGTTATTTTTGTCCACGCTGTCCTGACAATCCTGGTCTTTGCATTGGTAAATGTTTTGAACGCTTCCACTCAAAAGTGAAGTTTTAGCGTAGGGTACAGCATTGCATAGAACAGGACACACTTACACAGGGTCTCCCAAGATGCCATCGCATTTTGAGAGACTTGAACCATTACAGTTGTTAAAGTTACAAAAAAAAGTGTAAAAAAGAAAAAAAAAAAACGTAAAAACAAAACATATAAAAAAGAAAAAAAAATAGTTGTCGTTTTATTGTTCTCTCTCTCTATTTTATCTCTATTGTTCTGCTCTTTTTTACTGTATTCTATTCTGCAATATTTTATCATGCTTGCTTTTCAGGTATGTAATTTTTTGTTTTCAGGTGCGCCATTCAGCTGCAGCGCAGAATTATTTATCTTGACAGCAACAGCGTTTGCTCCCACAATACATAAAGCCGTGACTCCAGTGCTGTAGGCGGTGATTTCACCACCACAGTTAAAAAAAAGATCATATATGCTGAAGCATAGGGGCGGAGGAGCGATTTTGCTCCTAATGCCGCGTACATACGGTCGAAATTCCGACAGAGGCTTGCCCGTGGAAAAGTCAGACCGTGTGTACGCGGCATAACTTTTTTGCGTGAGGATGCCCCCATGCTTCAGCATATATATATATATATATTTCAGGCACAGGTTGTGTTAAAAAAATGTTTTATTTTTTACTAGGTTTTTTTGTTGGTATTTGCTTTGCAGGTATGGTATGGTAAGGTCTTACTGTTATACTTTAATGTTACTTTGTTTTATTGTTAACCATCATTTGCTTAGCAGGTACGCCATTCTGTTGCAGCGCAGATCTATTTATCTTGACAGCAACAGCGTTTGCTCCCACGATACATAAAGCCGTGACTCCAACGCTGTAGGAGGTGATTTCACCACCACAGTTAAAAAAAAAGAGCATATATGCCAAAGCATGGGGCCAGCAGGGGTGGAGGAGCCATTTTGCTCCTAATGCCGCGTACATACGGTCAAAATTCCAATGGAGGCTTGCCCGTGGAAAAGTCCGACCGTGTGTACGCGGCATAACTTTTTTGTAGGAGGATGCCCCCATGCTTCGGCATATATAAATGGTGCATGTCGGCCCATCATTAGAAGTGGGTGGATGAAGGGAGGTATTCTAATGGTGGGCATACCCACTGATCAATCTCTTTTTTTCGTTCAACCAACAGGCTGCATGAAAATAAAGATTACAATACATGTCCAACAAGGACCAGCAACGTACTGGTATGTTGCTGGACTTTGAATGGTTATACCAGAATGATGCCTGCGGGTTTAGGTATCATCTTGGTATCATTCTTTTCAGCCAGCGGCCGGATTTCATGTAAAAGCAATCCTAGTAGATAATTAGCCTCTAGACTGCTTTTACAAGCAGTGGGAGGGAATGTCCCCCCGGATATAAACAGCGCCATTGGGAAATTGGGAAAGCATTTTATCACACCGATCTTGGTGTGGTCAGATGCTTTGAGGGCAGAGGAAATATCTAGGGTCTAACCCCCCAATTTTTTTTCAAAAAAAGAGTACCTGTCACTACCTATTGCTATCATAGGGGATATTTACATTCCCTGAGATAACAATAAAAATGGTAAAAAAATCTAAATATGGAAGGAACAGTTTAAAAATAAAATAAAAAATCAAAATAAATAATAATAAAAAAAAAAGCACCCCTGTCCCCCCTGCTCTTGCGCAAAGGCGAACGCAAGCATCGGTCTAGCGTCATATGTAAACAGCAATTGCACCATGCATGTGAGGTATCACCGCGAAGGTCAGATCGAGGGCAGTAATTTTAGCAGTAGACCTCCTCTGTAAATCTAATGTGGTAATCTGTAAAGGCTTTTAAAGGCTTTTAAAAATGTATGTAATTTGTCGCCACTGCGCGTTTGTGTGCAATTTTAAAGAATGTCGTGTTTGGTATCCATGTACTCAGCCTAAGATTCTCTTTTTTATTTCATCAAACATTTGGGCAATATAGTGTGTTTTAGTGCATTAAAAATAAAAAAAATGTGTTTTTCCCCAAAAAATGCGTTTGAAAAATCGCTGCGCAAATACTGTGTGGAAAAAAAAAATGCAACACCCACTATTTTAATCTGTAGGGCATTTGCTTTAAAAAAAATGTATAATGTTTGGGGGTTCAACGTAATTTTCTTGTAAAAAAAATAAAATGTTTTCATGTAAACAAAAAGTGTCAGAAAGGGCTTTGTCTTCAAGTGGTTAGAAGAGTGGATGATGTGTGACATAAGCTTCCTAATGTTGTGCATAAAATGCCAGGACAGTTCAAAACCCCCCCAAATGACCCCATTTTGGAAAGTAGACACCCCAAGCTATTTGCTGAGAGGCATGTTGAGCCCATTGAATTTTTTTTTTTGTCCCAAGTGATTGAATAATGACAAAAAGAAAAAAAAAATTACAAAAAGTTGTCACTAAATTATATATTGCTCAAACATGCCATGGTTATATGTGGAATTGCACCCCAAAATACATTCTGTTGCTTTTCCTGAGTACGGGGATACCACATGTGTGAGACATTTTGGGAGCCTAGCCGCGTACAGGACCCCAAAAACCAAGCACTGCCTTCAGGATTTCTAAGGGTGTACATTTTTGATTTCACTCCTCACTGCCTATCACAGTTTCGGAGGCCATGGAATGCCCAGATGGCACAAACCCCCCCCAAATGACCCAATTTTGGAAATTAGACACCCCAAGCTATTTGCTGAGAGGTATGTTGAGTATTTTGCAGATCTCGCTTTTTGTCACAAAGTTTTGAAATTTAAAAAAATAAAAAATAATAAATGTCTTTCTTCATTTTCAAAAACAAATGAGAGCTGTAAAATACTCACCATGCCTCTCAGCAAATAGCTTGGGGTGTCTACTTTCCAAAATGGGGTCATTTGGGGGGGTTTTTGTGCTATCTTGGCATTTTATGGCCTTCAAAACTGTGATAGGTAGTGAGGAGTGAAATCCAAAATTTATGCCCTTATAAATCTTGAAGGCGGTGCTTGGTTTTTGGGGTCCCGTACGCGGCTAGGCTCCCAAAAAGTCCCACACATGTGGTATCCCCGTACTCAGGAGAAGCAGCAGAATGTATTTTGGGGTGTCATTTCACATATGCCTATGGCATGTGTGAGCAATATATCATTTAGTGACAACTTTGTACAAAAAAAAAAGTTTGTCATATTCCCGCAACTTGTGGCAAAATATAAAATATTCCATGGATTCAACATGCCTCTCAGTAAATATCTTGGGGTGTCTACTTTCCAAAATGGGGTCATTTGGGGGGGTTTTGTGCTATTTTGGCATTTTATGGCCTTCGAAACTGTGATAGGTAGTGAGGAGTGAAATCAAAAATTTGCGCCCTTAGAAATCTTGAAGGAGGTGCTTGGTTTTTGGGGCCCCGTACGCGGCTAGGCTCCCAAAAAGTCCCACACATGTGGTATCCCCGTACTTAGGAGAAGCAGAAGACTGTATTTTGGGGTGCAATTCCACATATAACCATGGCATGTGTGAGCAATATATCATTTAGTGACAATTTTTTTTTTTTGTCATTATTCAATCACTTGGGACAAAAAAAAAAATATATATTTAATGGGCTCAACATGCCTCTCAGCAATTTCCTTGGGGTGTCTACTTTCCAAAATGGGGTCATTTGGGGGGGTTTTGTACTGCCCTGCCATTTTAGCACCTCAAGAAATTAGATAGGCAGTCATAAATTAAAAGCTGTGTAAATTCCAGAAAATGTACCCTAGTTTGTAGACGCTATAACTTTTGCGCAAACCAATAAATATACGCTTATTGACATTTTTTTTACTAAAGACATGTGGATGAATACATTTTGGCCTAAATGTATGACTAAAATTGAGCTTATTCGATTTTTCTTATAACAAAAATTAGAAAATATCATTTTTTTTCAAAATTTTCAGTCTTTTTCCGTTTATATCGCAAAAAAAAAAATCGCAGAGGCAATCAAATACCATTAAAATAAAGCTCTATTTGTGAGAAGAAAAGGACGCAAATTTTGTTTGGGTACAACATTGCATGTCCGCACAATTTCCAGTTAAAGCAGCGCAGTGCCAAATTCTGAAAACACCTCTGGTCTTTAAGCTGCATAATGGTCCGGGGCTTAAGTGGTTAATAGGTTACTAAAGTCAAAAGAATTTGGAAAATTCAGAAAAAAAAATCGGAAGTGATGTCGTGTGTTGTAGTGTATTTGTATTGTTTTTTCGGGCAACAACTGTACTGACTAAATGAAAATCGTACGATCTGGTATCGTACGAGGAAAATTTTCGTGCTTGCCTGATTGTATAATATTGGATGAACTGTCGTGACCTGCTCTCGAAAGCTCTGTACTAATGATCCGATTATCGCACGATCGCGTAGTGTATTGTTTCTCTTTCCCAATGGCTGAGTGGGAAAAAGAGGTATAATAATTGTCAGTTTGAAGCTCTCAATTTAACTATATCTTGTAAACTTGTATTTAGATTTTTTTTACTGTATAAAAGAATTTCATTCCACTGGTAATATGAATCTGACATTATATATTATTGTTGTTAATATATATCCTGTCAATCCTTTTACAGAGCTAGCGTGCTTTATATCCACAGAGAGGGGGAACATTATACATCAATCAGTCCAACCTAAACAAAATATAACTTACTAAAATGCTGTTTTTTTTATCATACTGTGCCTTATGCTTAAATAATTGAAACCAAAAATTATGAATAATGCTTAATATTCTTGTGCAAAGGAGACATTGGAAAAGTAAACTCCTGTACAGTGAAAAATACCACAATATCCTACATAAATCAAATCACAATACCTTATTTCTCAAAGTATTATTGATAAGCTAAGTTAGGGTGAATAAATTCAAGGTAATATGATATGAGAAATAAAAAAAAATATTTATCTTATCCACAAACGATTAAAATGTGTGGGTCTGTCTTCCGTTAAAAAAAAAATATGTATGGGTCTGCTGTAATGCCCCATACACATGATCATTTTTAATGTCATTTTTAAAACTGACGTTTTTCTTGTCATTTTTTTTCTTGTTTCCTCTCAAGCCTGTCTTGCGTACACACCATCATTTTAAAAAATGTTCAAGAAAAGCGCAGTGACGTACACCACGTACGACGGCACTATAAAGGGGAAGTTCCGTTCGAATGGCGCCACCCTTCATGTTAGTAAAGTTTGTTGAGAGACGATTCGCTCTTTTCAGTCTAGTACTTTTCAGTCCGTTACAGCATGACGAATGTGCTATCTCCATTACGAACGCTAGTTTTACCAGAACGAGCGCTCCCGTCTCATACTTGATTCTGAGCATGCGCATTTTTTTTCACGTCGTTAAAGCATACACACTATCGTTTTTCACGTCGTTAAAAAAAACGACATGAAAAACGACGTGAAAAAAGAGAGCATGTTTGAAATTTTTAATGCCCGTTTTTCACGTCGTTAAAAATGCTCTGGAGCATACACACGATCATTTTTAATGGCCATTTTTTTTAATGGCATTTTTAACGGCATGAAAAACGATCGTGTGTACGGGGCATAACACTTCTATTTACACTTGTAAGTCGTTAAATGTATGGGTTTTTCAGTTTACTGATTGTTCTTTTGGCTTTCCCCCTTATCTTATTTGAGAGATTGAGCTGACATATTTTTACATGTTAATGGTTAACATAAAGATGTTTTAGATCTCCCAGATCACATTGACCGAAATAGACAGGAAGGAAGGACAGTCCAGAAAATTCGGTATTTCACTCACTTCCTATCCCTGCGAAATAATACACCCATAGGATGTACATAAGTGACATTTTCAAACAAACATTTAAATAGCTATTTGCTAAGTGATATTTCCTGGCTGCTTTGTTCTTTATGGAAACAAAGGGGCAGGAATTCCCTTTAGACATACCAAAACCATACATGCTGATGTGTTAATTTCTGATGAATGCATGAGACATCCACTAGCATCCCCAGCACCTTTGTTTACATTCAGTCGTCAGCTGTAGAAATGTTATATAACAGAAACTAGACATGTACAATTCGTTTGGTCCAAATTCATTTTTTAACAAACTTCGACAAATTTGTTCATTCGGATATATCCAAATTCACAAAAACCCATTTAACAAATGTTTCTGAATATTCGTAAATTCGAACATTCGTAAATTTGAAAATTTGGAAATTCTGAAATTCGAAAACCTGAAAATTTGAAAATGTTAAAGACCAGGCCCCTTTTTGCGATTCGGCACTGCGTCGCTTTAACTGACAATTGCGCGGTCGTGCGACGTGGCTCCCAAACAAAATTGGCGTCCTTTTTTTCCCACAAATAGAGATTTCTTTTGGTGGTATTTGATCACCTCTGCGGTTTTTATTTTTTGCGCTATAAACAAAAATAGAGCGACAATTTAGAAAAATGGCTATATTTTTTACTTTTTGCTATAATAAATATCCCCCAAAAATATATAAACAAACATTTTTTTCCTCAGTTTAGGCCAATACGTATTCTTCTACATATTTTTGGTAAAAAAATTGCAATAATCGTTTATTGATTGGTTTGCGCAAAAGTTATAGTGTCTACAAAATAGGGGATAGTTTTATGGCATTTTTATTAATATTTTTTTTTACTAGTAATGGCGGTGATCAGCGATTTTTATCATGACTGCGACATTATGGTGGACACATCGGACACTTTTGACACTATTTTGGGACTATTGTAATTTTTACAGCGATCAATGTTATAAAAATGCACTGATTACTGTGAAAATGACACTGGCAGTGAAGGGGTTAACCTGTAGGGGGCGCTAAAGGGGTTAAGTGTGACAAAATGTGTGATTCTTACTGTAGTAGCTTGGCGTGTGGCATCATCGATCGTCATTCCCTATGACGGGGAACAGACGATCAGTGACACTCTCACTAGGAAGCACGGGGAGAGGTTTGTTTACACTTACCTCTCCCCGTTCTTCAGCTCTGTGACCCGATCGCGGGACACCGGCGGTGATCGGGTCCATGGGTCTTGCGGGCGTGTTGACTGAGCTCCCAACTGGGTTGCGAGCGCCCTTCCATCGATAAAACCTAATCTATGCCCAGAAAAAAAAAGACCTAACGATCTTTGTATTAGCTACACTAAAAATATGGAACAAATTAATAAGAAAAGGGAGACTTTCCACTATGATCGGACCCATGACTCCCCTGTTTTTTAACCCAGACTTTCTGCCTGTTATAGGAGTTACTGAATATTTAAAATGGAATAATGTGGAGAATATAAGAATGGCTCAGATCCTAGTGGAGGGAAAACTTCCAAAATTAAATGAAATTGGGCCTGAATACAAAAACAAATGGTTGCAATACCATCAACTAAGTAAATACATTGAATCAAAAATACAACTGTCCTTAATAACTCGACCAACAACCAAATTTGAATTTTTTTTGTTAGAGGAACAAAAAACATATAATAAACTGTCAAAGATATATAATCAGTTACTCGCTACCAGAACCCTTAACAAACTAGTGGGAATGAGAAAATGGGAAAAGGAAATAGAAAACCCGATATCAGAGACGGAATGGGAGAAAGCATTTACAACAATACATAAAACATCAGGAAAGAAATTATAAAATCCCGATGAGATGGTACTGGAGCCCGGTAGCACTAAGTAAAATAAATAGGGAAAATACAGAGACTTGTTGGAGATGTTTGAATAAAGTAGGGACAATGGAACATATTTGGTATGGTTGTCATGTGTTGAGAGAATTTTGGGATAAGATATTTGATATATATCATAAAATGAGCGGAAAGCAGATAAGACCTAATATACATAATGCAATATTATCTATAATGCCAGGGTCAATAAAAACAAACAAAAAATGATATTCTCCACCACATGAAAACAACAGCCAAAAAAATAATAGCCCAAAAATTGAGAAATACATCTTGCCCGACAATAGCTGAGTGGATATGTGAACTAGACGAAATTCAATATATGGAAAACCAGATATGAGAAGAGGGATATATAAATAATCAAATGCTAGTTATATGGCAACAATGGGAAGAATTTCGGTCCTCAAAGAGAGTAATAGAATATCTATAAAGTAGAACTAAATACAACCCAAGGGGAGAGAGAGGAGAATTTTTTTTAACAATAAATGTTTTATTTGTGAGTGAGATGGATGGATGACTAGAGTAATGAATTTCTGGATAAAAGGATAAAATGTTCCCTTAAAGTGGTTGTAAACCCACTTTGTAAACAAACACCTACAGGTAAGCCTAGATTAAGGCTTACCTGTAGGTGCATGAAATATCTCCTTAACCTACACGGTTAAGGAGATATTTGCATTTAAAACCGGCGCCACTGACGTCACACGCATGAGCACTAGCGGGCCGGCTTAGTAGCCGGATTTCTGAATGGAGTTAGCCGGCCCGAGCGCGCATGCATGTGATGTCATCGCCGCTCCGGGGCCAATCACAGCGCCGGAACGGCGATACACGTAAGGCAGAGGGGAGCGAGATGGCGGCGGTGACAGAGGTGTCCGAGCACCGCTTTGGGGGCTTCGATCTCAGGTAAGTGATTCATAATGAGTTAGTATGCATACTAGCTCATTATGTCTTTATTTTGCAGGTTGTATAAAAAAAAAAGGCCAGGGGGGGTTTACAACCACTTTAATACGCATTAAAGTATGTGGCGGTTATATATAAGATACATAGGAGGTTTTGTAAGAACAAACAGAATGTAACATATATGTTTTAATGATGGAATGTGATAATTTGTATGTATCAAAATTAATAAAAAATTGATTGAAAATAAAATGTAGTGAACGTAAAGAAATATGAATTTATCCAGTTACGAATTATCAGAAATAATGAATGCCGTATTTAAACGAATGGAACATAATGAATTAATAATAAATAACAATAATAATAACAACAACTTGTTACTATTATTATTATTAATTATTAATTTGTTTTGTTCCATTTGTTTAGATGCAGCATTCAATATTTCGAATAAATTTAAAATTCAGATAAATTTGTGTCAGGAAGGGCATGCCAGTGCCCAAGATGGCAGTCGAAGAAGACGGCCTGTTGTTCCTGTCAGAATACCACTATTGCGCATGCACGCGCCAGTTCATGCATCAGCGCGCACGTGTGCGCATGCACGTGTGAGCGCGCCAGTTCGCGCATGATGCACTTTGGCGCCCGGCGGGCTATTTAAACTGGGTCAGTACCCAGATTCAATGCTTTCTGCTCTACAGCGTTCCAGTTGCCTTGAATCTGTTACCTGTTCCTGTGCTTGACCCGGATTGCTATTGACGTTCCAGCTTTCTGCCTGCATCTGACCTGGCTTGTTTTGACTGCGCATCTGCCTGCTCCTTCTGCTACCTCGCTGCCAGCCTATTACCGATCCGGCCTGTATCCTGACAACGCTTCTGCCATTTGCAATTGTGCCTGACGTGCCTACCAGTGTATGACCCGGCTTGTCTTCACCTGCCTTATCTGCTGCCCTTGGAGTCCTGCTGAACTTCCATCCCATCTGCAGTTGCCGCGGCTCCACTACAGCGATCCATCAGGCACTTGTGCGACTCTGCACTCCTGCGCCACCTGTCTACTCTACCAGGGGGGCCCGAGTCAGAGGTGTAAGAGAAGCCGTCCTCTGCATATCAGGCTCTACGGTCAGGTACGTGACAATTTGTATTTGTTACGTTCACTAACAGCCAAATTTGAAAGGAAATTCCAATACCTATAATTTAATAGTTAGTCTTTCAAATTTGGGGATTTTCTTTCCTATTTTCGGATTTTCAAATTTAAAAGTTTAGGAAATTCCGAATTTACAAATTTTTGAATTTCTGAATTTCCGAATTGCAATCATAACCAATGAGCCCAAAAAATGAAATTAAACCGAAACTAACGCATTTTTTGGCAGTGCACATTAGCAAATTAGCGCGATTCGCGGCAATTAGCGCTAAAACAGTATTCACTATAGCACTGGAGAGAAAATACTCCCAAAATCGAATTTACTATAGCTCCCAGAATCCAAATAGCGCCCAAATCCTTACTCTACTAAAAGCTGGAGAATTGCACATGGAAATAATGTTTAGAGCATGATATAATTTCCTAAATGGTACTGAAATATGCGGTGTATTATTTAAAGATAATCTGTGTGAAAAAGTGATTTCTACACTGAAATATCTTTAAAAGTCTGAGAAGTGAAAAATTGCCCGTTTTTGGACAACTAGGTGCAAACACAACTGAGCATGCTCAGACCTGAAATAACTCAAATTTTAACTCAAGTGTCTTTTTTTTACAAGAGTTATAGTAAATACCGAAATGAGTGCCAATTAAAGAGCATTTTTTGGAAGTGAAAATCTGCTCTATTTTAGTCCAATGCAAGTTTTAGCCATTGATTCTAATGATACAATTGTAACTTTCACAAATAAATTATTTTAATGTTGAGATGAAATGTATCTTTCTCTGAAATAAATTTTCCTTTGCAAGAATGTTGCTTCTAATTAAAATATTTTGTTTTTAAGAATGTGGAATGTTTTGGTAAAATATATTTTTCTTTGTCACTTTCACTTGTTACTCTCCATCTCACAACAATCATTAACCCAGACTCACATAGATGTCTTTACAAAGCACTCGCAGTCTCTGCTCTAATTCAGCCAAAGGGTGTTCTATCGGGTTGAGGTCAGGACTCTGTGCAGGCCAGTCAAGTTTCTACCCCCCAAACTCGCTCATCCATGTCTTTATGGACCTTGCTTTGTGCACTGGTGTGCAGTCATGTTGGAACAGGAAGGGGCCATCCCCAAACTGTTTTCACAAAGTTGGGAGCATGAAATTGTCCAAAATGTATTGGTATACTGATGCCTTAAGAGTTCCCTTCACTGGAACTAAGGGGCCAAGACCAACCCCTGAAAAACAACCCCACACCATAATACCCCTCCACCAAATAATTTGGACCAGTGCACGAAGCAAGGTCCATAAAGACATGGATGAGTGAGTTCGGGGTGGAGGAACTTGACTGGCCTGGACAGAGTCCTGACCTCAACACAACAGAACACCTTGGGGATGAATTAGAGTAGAGACTGTAGGCCAGGCCTTCTCGTCCAACCTCAGTGCCTGACCTCACAAATGCACTTGGAAGAATGGTCAAACATTCCCATAGACACACTCCTAAACCTTGTGGACAGCCTTCCCAGAAGAGTTGAAGCTGTTATAGCTGCAAATGGTGGGCCAACTCAATATTGGACCCTAGGGACTAAGACTGGGATGCCATTACAGTTCATGTGTATTTAAAGGCAGGCATCCCAATACTTAGGCCAATATATTGTATATTGCTTTCTTTTTATGAAGAGGTAAGTAAAACCTTGGACAGAGGCGTGGCTGTGGACGTGGTATACTTGGATTTTGCAAAAGCGTTTGATACAGTTCCCCACACACGGCTCATGTGTAAGGTAAAGTCTACAGGATTGGAAATATCAGTTTGTAAATGGATAGAAAACTGGCTAAAAGACAGAATTCAGAGAGTAGTAGTTAATGATTCTTACTCTTAATGGTCTAAGGTTATCAGTGGTGTACCCCAAGGTTCAGTGTTGGGACCCTTACTTTTTAATATCTTTATAAATGATATTGGGTCTGAGATCAAAAGTAACATTTCTGTCTTTGCCGATGACACCAAGCTATGCAGTGGAATGACGTCCTTGCAGGATGTCTCCAATTTACAAGCCGACCTCGATGCCCTGTCTAATTGGGCGACTATGTGGCAGATGAGGTTTAATGTTGATAAATGTAAAGTTATGCACTTGGGGGCTAAGAATATGAATGCATCATACATACTAGGGGGAATACAACTGGGGGGATCCGTAGTGGAAAAGGATCTGGGGGTTTTGGTAGATCATAAGCTCAATAATGGCATGCAATGCCAAGCTGTGGTTTCCAAAGCGAGCAAAGTCCTTTCTTGTATTAAGAGAGGTATGGACTCCAGAGAGAGAGACATCATTTTGCCCCTGTACAAATCATTAGTAAGGCCTCATCTGGAATACGCAGTTCAGTTTTGGGCACCAGTTCTCAAAAAGCATATCGGGGAACTGGAGAAAGTGCAGAGAAGGGCAACCAAACTGATAAGAGGCATGGAGGAGCTCAGCTATGAAGAAAGATTAGAGGAGCTGTATTTATTCACTCTTGAGAAGAGGAGAATAAGGGGGGATATGATTAACATGTACAAATATATAAGGGGTCCATATATTGATCTTGGTGATGAGTTATTCACTTTACGGTCAACATAGAGAACAAGGGGGCACTCTTTACGTCTAGAAGAAAAAAGATTTCATCTCCAAATGCGGAAAGGTTTCTTCACAGTAAGAGCTGTGAAAATGTGGAACAGACTCCCTGCAGAGGTGGTTCTGGCCAGCTCAGTAGATTGCTTTAAGAAAGGCATGGATACTTTCCTAAATGTACATAATATAACTGAGTACTAACAGTTCTAGGTAAAGTTGATCCAGGGTAAATCCGATTGCCTCTCGGGGGATCAGGAAGGAATTTTTTCCCCTGCTGTAGCAAATTGGATCATGCTCTGCTGGGTTTTTTTGCCTTCCTCTGGATCAACTGTGGGTATAGAATTGGGTATATGGGATTGCACGATATTTTTTTTTATTTTTATGGTTGAACTGGATGGACTTTGTCTTTTTTCAACCTGACTAACTATGTAACTATGTAACTATGAGACACTGAACATGGCTATGGACTTAGGGCTGGTTCACACCACAGAGATGCAGAGAACATGTGTGAGGCTGCCTGGTGGCTAAGTGGGCAGCAATTCCGTCTAGCAGCACTGGGGTTGCTGGTTCAATTCCCCAACATACTAATGCTTGTGTTGAAGTTTATATGTTCTCCCTGTGTGGGTTTCTCACCACAATCCAAAGACATGCTGGTATTTTATTTGTCTCCTGTCAAAATAGTCTCTATTGTAAAAAAGTTAGTTTTGGACTTTAGATTGGAAGCTCATTGCAGCCAGGGACTGATGTTAATGTTTGTTAGCACTAATCATGCCCAAGGACTTGGACATTTAAAATTGTAGGGTTTACACTGTACAGGTACATATGCTTAGAAAACTGTTGCTTTGTTTATGTGCATGCAAATGAACTTGTATCTTTGGCCTGTAGTTGGAGATTTGATGCACATAGCCAAGGGCTAACACAGTTGCAAATAGTATTATGTGTTCCTGCCCATCAGGTGCAATCACTTTAGACATACACGAAGAGACAGATTGAAAGATACTGGTTCGCATGTGTCAGTGTGCTAACAATACAACCTCTCTTATATAAAGGCCTGCAGTATGGGGGATCGTTTGGTCTGAGAAGGCCAGGTTTTTTGCTGTGATTTGGGGGGGGGGGAGAGAAGAAATGATATTGTGCAGATTGACAAACCCCCCAATTAGTGTTATTTGCTGAAATTCTTGTGCATTTTTTCAATCAAAAATTGTGTGTGTATTGTTCCTGTCTGACCATGCAAAATCATTTTGAAGCATCTGCTGACCTACTCTTGGATCTCATTGCTTAATCATGTACACAGAAATGCAGCTTCCAGCAGAACATGGTCACCAATGTATGTATATGTGGATTGTGGGGTGGGGGTGGGTGTTTTGAACATGTGTCTTTTTTTAATATTATGTTGGAATGCTTTGTTAGAATAATGACTTGAGTATGTTTCTATAATCTTGCAGATAAAAATGTGATGTGTTGCCCGTTATACACTAAAAGTAAAGCTGTGTGCACTCTAATGCCCCATACACACGATCGTTTTTCATGCCGTTAAAAATGCCATTAAAAAAATGGCCATTAAAAATGATCGTGTGTAGGCTCCAGAGCATTTTTAACGACGTGAAAAACGGCCATTAAAAATTTCGAACATGCTCTCTTTTTTCACGTCGTTTTTTCATGTTGTTTTTTTTAACGACGTGAAAAACGATAGTGTGTATGCTTTAACGACGTGAAAAAAACGCGCATGCTCAGAATCAAGTATGAGACGAGCGCTCGTTCTGGTAAAACTAGCGTTCGTAATGGAGATAGCACATTCGTCACGCAGTCACGGACTGAAAAGCACGAGACTGAAAAGAGCGAATCGTCGCTCAACAAACTTTACTAACATGAAGGGTGGCGCCATTCGAACGGAACTTCCCCTTCATAGTGCCGTCGTACGTGTTGTACGTCACTGCGCTTTGCTTGATCGTTTTTTTAAATGATCGTGTGCACGCAAGACAGGCTTGAGAGTAAACATGAAAAAAAACGACGTGAAAAACGTCAAGAAAAAAAATGGCAAGAAAAACGATCGTGTGTATGGGGCATAAGGTTTTGACAAACTTGTAAGCTCCTATGAGCAGGGCCCTTAAAATCCAATTGCTAAATGTAGCACCATATATCCTGTCCAATTTTTTTTTAAGCTAGTAAATGAATGTACATAATTTTGTTTCTGCTGGCAAAATAAAAGTACATTGTTGAGCTTTGGTGTGTTTTTTTTGTTGTTGTTTTTTTTGGTGGTGGTGGTTTTGGCAAAGTGCAATATCTTTTTACATTTTATTTCTTTATGCATTTGTGCACCAAGAAACAAATCTCTTCACCCTGATTCACATTGATGCTACTTAGAAATTGCGCTACTTCACTTGAGCTAGCGTGATTTTAGGTACTACTTGATAGACATCGGTGCGGCGCCAGAAAATTGTGGTTGCATCGATTGGAACAGTGCCATTGCCACCAATAGTCATGCGATTTGTTTTCTGAAATTGCATGACAAATCGCCCCAATGTAAACCTAGGCTTCAGCACACCTGCAAGTAAATGATAAAGGTGGAATCTTTATATATAATAGCTGTGGAGGAGAATTGCAGGTAATGAATTCAGCTGGAGGATAGGCAGTATTGTATGTGTCAGCTCTGGTTCACATTGGTGCGATTTGATATGTCAAATGCGCTGTTCTAATTGGTGCGATTTGTATTGATATCAGTGCAGAATCCTGCACAGATTTCTCTGATGTCCCCCCCCCCCCCGCCCCCTGCAGTCAGGACTGACATCGTATGAGTTCAGCTGAACGATTTTCTCCTGCTGTCAGTGTGAAGCAGGGCTCAAACTGGGCCTTTTGCCTTTGTAATTCACCTGTTGCTATGCCAGAGACACCATTTCTTATCAAACTCCCTTAAGTTTACCTTCAAATACTATATGTAAAAATACAGATTTGCAAATAATCAAAAATAATAAATTCTAATTGCAGCTGCGAATATTTGATCTCAATCACAATCAACAGAGTGTGGTTTCACCTCCTGACCCGGAAATTAGTCATTGTAATCACCCGGAAGTTCCTGTGCTGGTCAGGATCTCCATCTAGTGGACATGGCGTGGTCCCTCTTTAGCAAAGAGGAGGTGCTGCTGATTTGCCAGGTAAGTGTAGTATATGTACTTTTGCTTACGCAAGGTGTGGGTGGGCTTCATTGATTTGTTTGGCATCACCACACATTTGCTTCTGGCCCATGTGCACACATCACTACTTCCTGCATTTGTTATGCTGATGTAAATCCGTAAGGACTATGCAATTATAAATGAGAGCTCCTTTCTATTAAAATATATATGACTTGATTCACAGTTGGGTGACTTTTCATGATTCTCAATGATAACCATTCATATCTGTGCTACTTTAAATCACACCAAGTTCAAAGTAGTCCCTGTTCTACTTTGGTGTGACTTTCAGGCTCAGTTTCCACTAGTGCGTCTTGTCATGCGACTTGGGACTGCAAAGTCGTTTGACATGTCATACCCTATGATTTCCAATGAGTATAGTTCATATCTGTGCGACTTCAAAGTAGTCCCTGCACTACTTTGGACCCACTTTGATACGACTTGAGGTCCATAGACCTCAAGAATATACAGGCATTGCTCCAAGTCGCATCATAATTGCGGCCAAAAAATTGCGGCAAAATCATGCCAATTTAGGGTTGCAATGGAAACAGAGCCTCATGTGACTTGAGGTACATAGGGTGCAATATTACACAGGCATTCCCAGAAGTTGGGGCCAAGTTGCAGTGGCAAAGTGGCAGCAAATTAGTGTGACTTTCAGGTCGCAGCAGTCTGAAAGAGATTCAAGGATATCTTTGAATTTGGCCCTATTGTCACTTGTGCATCCTGAAAGTGGGGAAAAATTCATCCCTGCACTACCTTGGTTTGACTTTGATGTGATTTGAGGTCCATACACCACAAGATTACACAGACATTGCTTCATGTCATGGCAAAGCTGTGAATTTTAAGGTCGCACAAGTGCAAATGGGGCTTTATTCAAAGGTGTTATAATTTATTCTCATTAGGTTACTTTCACACTTATGTGACTTTTCATGAAGCTTTGGACCTCTGAGTCACATTAAAACTTACCCCCCCATGAGTTCCATTCATATCTATGCAACTTCACCCATGTTCACATAGCTCTGAATTGACATGTCAAATTACAGGCCAAATCTGCGCCTATTGATGGCAATAGAACTGTCCAAATTGGTGCGATGTCACACAGATTCCTAAAAGTATTTCCTACACTACTTTGGGCGACTTCAGGAGGCGATTTCTTACCTCCCAACTTTTTGAGATGGGTATAAGGGACACCTATTAGCAAAAGTATGTAGGCATAGGACACACCTCCTAAAACACCTTCTTAAAAGAAGAATTATTAAAAAAAAAAAAAAAAAAAGTATTAGTTAAACCCCTAAGTGCTTTTTTTTTTAACAATAATATCCCTTTAGATTAGTTTGTAAATTCCCAAAGCCAAGCAATTTAGAAATTAGATTAAAGGTTTAGCGCTGGAAAACCCTTTTTGAAAGATAAAAATTGCATTTTATATAAAACTATACAGATCAGAACAAAATAAGGGACAAATGAGGGGGACAGAGGGACTTTGTTCCAAATCAGGGACAGTTGAGACCTATGTGATTTCACTAGACATCTGTGCAGGAAAGTGCACTGATGTCCCTGAAATCGCTCACAAATTCGGGCTGAGGCCCCTTTCACACTTGAGCAACTTTTCCTGTGACTTTGGTCATCAGAGTTGCATGACAAGTCATACCCGATGATTTTTAATGTGTACCATTTATATCTGTGCAACTTCAAGTCACACCGACTTCAAAGTAGTCCCTGTACTACTTTGCTACGAGTTGAGGTTCATAGACCTTAAGTTTACAGGCATTCCCTGGAATCGCAGAAAAATTGCAGACGGAAATTTGCGTGCCTTTCCCTGCAAATCCTGCGTCCATAGACCTCAATATTACACAGGCATTGCTTAAAGTCGCATCAAAATCACACAACTTTCAGGTTGCACAAGTGTGAAAAGGGCGTAAGTCACTGTGCTGAGTACTATTATACCTAGAATATAAAGTAGTCCCACCATCAAACACTCAGCAGCATATGCTGAAAAGAAGTGAATGCCTATTAGCCAATGCCACATCAGCATGAGCATGATTGTTACTATAATTTTAAAGTGGTTGTAAACCCACTTAGACAACTTGCACCTACAGGTAAACCTAGATTAAGGCTTACCTGTAGGTGCAAGAAATATCTCCTTAACCTACACGGTTAAGGAGATATTTGCTTTTAAAACAGCACAGACGACGTCACATGCATGCGCACTAGCGGGCCGGCATCATTGCCGGTTTTCTGAATGGGATCTTGCCGGCCCCAGCGCGCATGCGTGTGACGTCATTGCCGCTCCAGCCAATCACAGCGCCGGAGTGACGATACACTGATGGCAGTGACGGGACATCAAGGCAAGATGGCGGCGGAGGGGAACGACGAGCAGTTCGGGGGCTTCGATCTCAGGTAAGTCATTCATAGTGAGCTAGTATGCTATGCATACTAGCTCATTATGCCTTTCTTTTGCAGGGTTTTAAAAAAATAAATAAAAAAATGGGTTTACTTCCTCTTTAATGCCTGAAATGCAAAACATTATTGTATAGAATTAAACATTAGTAAAGGTATTTTCTCTGTAGGTATGTGCTCAGCTCTGTAGCATAGTGGTATTCCCTGCTGCCCTCAAAGGTTTAAGCTATGAATTCAAATCCTACTGACGGCATCACCTCCTGGAAAGTGTGCATTTTACTCAGCAGCATATTTCTCCCGTTGCTATGTTCTTCCGCGCAGTCGGTTACCTGCTAATAAAAAAAAAGCCACTTTTCTTCTGTGGCGGTCTTCCTCCTCTGTGTTGTCACACGCTGTGTGGCGTCTCTTACATAGCCATGGAGCGGGCTCTCCGGGTGACGTTATCGGATGGCCACAGAAGTCCGACACAGAAGAGCAGCTTTTTTATTAGCGTGTAACCGACTGTGCGGAAGAACACAGCAGCGGGAAAAGATGGCGGTGGCAGGAGAGACGGCTCGGGGAGAAGAAACATCACATACTAGTAGATGTTTGTGCTACGCTCAATAGGCTAGTGGTCAGCACTTCTACCTTGAAAAACTCAGGCTTTGAAGCACTCATGGGTTCAAATCCCACAGAGAGATACTAAAAGATTGTATTGGTGAAAAAAAGGCAAATGCCAATCAGCCAAGGCAGCATATGTTGAAAATAGGTGAATGCCAATTAGCCAATGCACTTTTTTCAATAATATTATGGTGTGGAATTCCAAACATCACACACTAGCTAACGGGCAGTTTACATTTTTGTTTGTTTATTTTAATTTGCTTGTGCAAAAAATAAACATAGCTGTTGGATGGTAGGTTGGCTGGTATTTGAACTTGTACCATGAGAGCTGTGGAGACATCTGAGCAGACCACTAAGCCATTGTGCTAAGTACAAGACCTGCATAATAGTGTAGTATGATTAAAGAATGAACATAAATAATTACTGCTTTATAGGCACCTAAATGAAAAAAAAAAAAAAAAACATGAAAAAAACAACTTACAACAAATAGGTAACCTAAATGTTTAATATGTGTAACTTTACAGAATAGCAGACATTACTATGTAATAATCATTCATAACTGCATTTGTTAGCAAAAGAAGGAAAAAAAATAGGAATACTAATTGCAATATACATCAATAGATGCACACGAGGTAGAGCACATCTCATATAAAAATGTTTTTCACATACATGGATCATGGTTACAGTGCAGTGCTATATAAAAACGTAGTGGAAATTGGCATTTGCATGTACGCGGATTCGCTAATTAGCGCTGATTCCATATTTACCAACACTTGTTTGCTGCTAATAGCGCTCTTTTTCATTTGCAAATTCGCGCATTGAATTTTTAATTGGCTAAAATGGGAGCTATTATTTGCAATAGTGCACAGTACTTAATGGAGTTAGAGTAAATCAGCCCCAGTGTGCCTTAAAAAAGTATTCATACCTCTTAAAGTTTTCCACATTTTTTCATGTTACAACCAAAAACGTAAATGTATTTTATTGGGATATTATGTGATAGACCAACACAAAGTGGCAAATAATTTTGAAGTGGAAATAAAATGATTAATAGTTTTACAATTTTTTTAATATTTTTTTTCCAAATAAATATCTTAAAAGTGTGGTGTGCATTTGTATTCAGTCCCCTTTACTCTGATACCCCTAACTAAAATCTAGTGGAACAAATTACCGTCAGAAGTCACCTAATTAGTAAATTGTGTCCACCTGTGTGTAATGTATTCTCAGTATAAATACAGCTGTTCTGTGAAGCCCTCAGAGGTTTGTTAGAGAACCTTAATGAACAAAAAGCATCATGAAGGCCAAGAAACACACCAGACAGGTCAGGGATAACGTTGCAGAGAAGTTTAAAGCAGGGTTAAGTTTTATAAAAAAAATATCCCAAGCTTTGAACTTCTCACAAAGCACTTTTAAAGAGGAAGTAAACCCTCCACACATTTTTTAGCTAAACATACCCCTGCAAGAGAAATGCATAATGAGCTAGTATGCATAGCATACTAGCTCATTATGTGGCACTTACCTGAAATCGAAGCCCCCGAAGTCCTCCTCATTCGCCGCCGCTGCCATCTTGCCTGGACGTCCCTTCCGTGTATCGCCGCTCTGGCGCTGTGATTGGCCGGAGCGGCGATGACGTCACACGATTGCGTGCTCGGGCCGGCAAGATCCCATTCAGAAAATCGGCAATGATGCCGGCCCGCTAGTGCGCATGCGTGTGACATCATCGCTGCTGGGTTTTCAGAAAATATCTCCTTAACCGTGTAGGTTAAGGAGATATTACATGCACCTACAGGTAAGCCTTAATCTAGGCTTACCTGTAGGTGCATGTTGTTAAAGTGGGTTTACACCCACTTTAAATCCATCATCCGAAAATGGAAAGAGTATGGCGCAACTGCACACCTACCAAGACACGGCCATCCACCTAAACTGACAGGGCGGGCAAGGAAAACATTAATCAGAGAAGCAGCCAAGAGGCCCATGGCAACTCTGGAGTAGCTGTGGAGATCCACAGCTCAGGTGTAGGGATGAGCTTCGAGTTCGAGTCAAACTCATGTTTGACTCAAACATTGCCTGTTCGCCCGTTTGCCGAACAGCGAACAAATTGGGGTGTTCGCGGCAAATTCGAAAAGTCTATGGGAGAAATCTAAAGTGCTAATTATAAAGGCTTATATGCAAGTTATTGTCATAAAAAGTGTTTGGAGACATGTATCAATTCCAAAAAAAGTTTTAAAAACTGACGTTTTTTCGGGAGCAGTGATTTTAATAATGCTTAAAATGAAAAAATAAAAGTGAAATATTCCGTTAAATTTCATACCTAGGGGGTGTGTATGATATGCATGTAAAGTGGCGCATGTTTCCCGTGCTTAGAACTGTCCCTGCATAAAATGTCATTTTTGAAGGAAAAAAAGTCATTTATAACTCACTCGCGGCTATTAATGAATTGTCGGCTCCCAGCAATACATACAAAAGTCATTGATAAAAAAAAAAAAAAAAGCGTGGGGGTCCCCCAGAATTCAATTACCAGGCCCTTCAGGTCTGGTATAGATATTAAGGGGCGGTACAGGGCGGTCAGCGGTAAGGTGCATATTACCGCTGACTCATGGTCCAGCAGGCATGAACAGGGAGGTTACCTTTCTTTCACGGCCCATTGGGTCACTCTTTTGGCAGCTGGGAAGGATGCAGAACAAGGTGCAGTAGTGTTGGAAGTTGTTCCGCCGCCACGCCTCCAAAATGCTACTACTGGTTGTGACACACCTCTCTCCTCCACCCCCTCCTCTTCTTCCTCCATGGCCTCTTCCTGTGCTTTGTCCTTGGAACCAGTAGTGCTCCGTAGGTGTTCAAGGGGCTACGCAAGTATGCAGGCAAAAAGATGCCATGCGGTGCTTGAGCTGGTGTGCTTGGGGGACAGGAGCCACACTGGGGCAGAGGTTCTGTCAGCTCTGCAGGGGCAGGCCGAGAGGTGGTTGACGCCATGCCAGCTTAAGCCAGGAATGGTGGTTTGCGACAATGGCACCAACCTCCTCTCCGCCCTCCGACAGGGACAACTGACCCATGTGCCCTGTGTGGCTCACGTCCTTAACCTGGTGGTGCAGCGGTTCTTGGGCAGGTTCCCGGGCTTACAGGATGTCCTGAGGCAGGCCAGGAAAGTCTGTGTGCATTTCCGCAGATCATATAATGCCAGTGCTCGGCTGGCTGAGCTGCAAAAGGAGTTGAACCTGCCCAAGAACCTCCTTATATGTGACATGTCCACCAGGTGGAACTCAACGTTGGCCATGCTGCAGCGGCTTCACACGCAGCAGAGGGCCATCAATGAGTACCTGTGCGACTATGGCACCAGGACAGGGTCAGGGGAGCTCAGGTTTTTTTCACCACGCCAGTGGGGCATGATCAGGGATGCATGCACTGTCCTGGCACCATTTGAGGAGGCCACGAGAATGGTGAGCAGTGACAGTGCATGCATCAGTTCAGTGACACTGTACCTCTTGTCCACCTGTTGGAGCATACGCTGCGTGGAATAATGGACAGGGCACTTGAGGCAGAACAAAGGCAGGAAGAGGAGGACTTCCTTGCCTCTCAAGGCCCCCTTTACCCAGACAGTGTTCCTTCTGTCCCACCCATCGCACAGGAAGAGGACGAGGACGAGGACGATTGTGTCAGCATGGAGGTGGATCCTGGCACTCAGCATCAACAGCAGCAGTCTTTTAGGGATGATTTACAGTCCTAAGAAACCCGAGGACTTGTACGTGGCTGGGAGGAGGTGGCTGTGGATCATGTCATCCTTAGTGACCCAGAGGACTCCGGACCGAATGCCTCAGCTAACCTACACTGCATGGCCTCCCTGATCCTGCAAAGTCTGCGGAAGGATCCTCGTATTCTTCGGATCAAGGAGAGGGACCATTACTGGCTGGCCACTCTCCTTGATCCACGTACAAGGGTGAGGTTGCAGACCTTATCTTACCGTCGCAGAGGGAGCAGAGGATGAGACATCTCCGGGAGGCCTTGCAGAAAGGTCTGTGCAACATGTTCCCAGAGACTGGGAGGTTACAAACTCCTGGTCCTGGACAACGAGTTGCTGAGGCTTCGATCAGTCAAAGAAGGAGCGGTGGGGAAGGTGGCCGTCTGACCGATGTGTTCAGACAATTCTTTAGTCCGCAGACCCAAGGTATGATCGGTTCCAGCAACCATCGCCAGCGTCCGTTATACATGGTGCAGGAATACCTAGGGGCAAGGTCAGACTTGGACACCTTTCCCACCGAAAATCCTCTGGCTTACTGGGTCTTGAGGATGGATCACTGGCCAGAGCTTGCACAGTATGCAATTGAGCTACTGGCCTGTCCTGCATCCAGCGTTCTTTGGGAACGCACATTCAGTGCTGCTGGAGGCTTTGTCACGGATCACAGGGTGCACCTGTCCACTGACTCGGTTGATCGACTGACCTTCATAAAGATGAACCAGTCTTGGATCACCACCAGCTACCAAGCACCTGAAGCTGATGTAACAGAATAAATTATTTTGAAATGTCAGATCCCTTCAAGACTGCCTATGCTGATGCTGAGTAGTGATGAGCCGAACACCCCCGGGTTCGGTTCGCACCAGAACCCGCGAACGGACCGAACGTTCGTACGAACATTAGAACCCTATTAAATACAATGGATGCGAACGTTCGAATTCTAAAGTGCTAATTATAACGACTATTATGCATGTTATTGTCCTAAAAAGGGTTTGGGAACCCGGGTTCTGCACCAGGGGACATGTATCAATGCAAAAAGAAGTTTTAAAAACGGTCGTTTTTCGGGAGCAGTCATTTTAATGATGCATAAAGTGAAAAAAAAAGTCAAATATTCCTTTAAATATCGTACCTGGGGGGTGTCTGAAGTATGCCTGTGAAGTGCCACGTGTTTCCCGTGTTTAGAACTGTCCCTGCACAAAATGACACTTCTAAAGGAAAAAAAAGCCATTTAAAACTGCTTGCGGTTTTAATGTAATGTCTGGTCCCGGTAATATGGATGAAAATCTTTAAGAAAAATGGCATAGCTACCCCATGACCCCCCCCCCCTACCCCAGCCCATTACCGGCCCCTTTGGGTCTTGTATGGATATTAAGGGGAACACCGCACACAAAATAAAAAAGGCCCTATATACTCTGAACAGCCGTATACAGGCGGTGCATACAAGACAGGGACTGTAGGTTTGTTCTTATGTAGAATGTGTTTGTAATTTTGAACAGGTACATTGTTTAAGTGTAGCTCCAGCCCAAAAATCTATTTTTAAACTTTTTGGAAAACATAGGTAAGGGTTATCACCCCTGTAACATTTGTTTTGCTGTCTGTGCCCCTGTTCAGAACATTTCACCTCACTTTCCGTCCCAATGACAACTGTTTTTGAAATGTGGTGTTTTTCTTGAAACAAGGATTGGTGATAAAGCATCAGTACAGAGGAGACACCTTTCTCCCATATTAATTCTTACAGGAGAGAATTTTCCTTCCTAGGGGTAGATTTCCTCTCACTTCCTGTTGTCTTCTTGCGTTTGCAAGTAGGAGTCGTTTGTAAGTTGGATGTTTGAAAGTAGGGACCTGCCGTATATACTCTGCAGAAATAGGCCCCTTAGTTGTTGGTGTTGGCACAACACTGTAAGCACTCACAGTTACTCTTGGTTGGTGCTGGAACGCCCTGCTGTCAACTATTATATCAGGAATTGTAATTACATATAATTGTTGAACAGTGGTAGTAAAAATTGGGCCTTTGATGGTGGTGTTGGTGCCACAACACTGTAAGCCCTGACAGTTACTCTTGGTGGGTGCAGCAATGGGCCCTGCTGTGAATTATTAGATCAAGAATTGTAATTGCATGCCCCTGTTGAACAGGGGCTGAAAAATTGGGCCTTTCGTGGTGGTGGTGGTGTTGCCACAACACTGTAAGCCCTCAGAGTTACTCTTGGTGGGTGCAGGAATGGGCCCTGCTGTGAATTATTAGATCAAGAATTGTAATTACATGCCCCTTTTGAACAGGGGGTGAAAAATTGGGCCTTTCGTGGTGGTGGTGGCGTTGCCACAACACTGTAAGCCCTCAGAGTTACTCTTGGTGGGTGCAGCAATGGGCCCTGCTGTGAATTATTAGATCAAGAATTGTAATTACATGCCCCTGTTGAACAGGGGCTGAAAAATTGGGCCTTAGGCACTGGTGGCACAACACTGCAACCCCTCACAGATACTGTACTTGGAGCACAGCAATGAGCCCTGTTGCAAAGTATTGCTTCAAAAATTGTAATGACACGCCACTGTTAAACAGGGGCTGAAAAATTGGGCCTTAGGCACTGGTGGCACAACACTCCAACCCCTCACAGATACTGTACTTGGAGCACAGCAATGAGCCCTGTTGCAAAGTATTGCTTCAAAAATTGTAATGACACGCCCCTGTTAAACAGGGGCTGAAAAATTGGGCCTTAGGCACTGGTGGCACAACACTCCAACCCCTCACAGATACTGTACTTGGAGCACAGCAATGAGCCCTGTTGCAAAGTATTGCTTCAAAAATTTTAATTACACGCCCCTGTTAAACAGGGGCTGAAAAATTGGGCCTTAGCCACTGGTGGCGGCACCCATAAACAAAAATGATCTTCCAAGCTATCATCATCAATCGTATCATTGAGGACTCGGAGGAGGAGGATAGCCAGTCAACATAACAGCACAGGCACTCAGCATCAGTCTTGAAGGGATGTGACATGTTAAAATCAATTAGTCTGTTATATCAGCATCAGGTGTGTGGTAGCTGGTGGTGATCCAAGACTGGTTCATCTTGATGAAAGTCAGTCGATCAACCGAGTCGGTGGACAGGCGCACCCTGTGATCCGTGACAAATCCTCCAGCAGCACTGAATGTGCGTTCCGAAAGAACGCTGGATGCAGGACAGGCCAGTAGCTCAATTGCATACTGTGCAAGCTCTGGCCAGTGATCCATCCTCAAGACCCAGTAAGCCAGAGGATTTTCGGTGGGGAAGGTGTCCAAGTCTGACCTTGCCCCTAGATATTCCTGCACCATGTTTATCAGACGCTGGCGATGGTTGCTGGAACCGATCATACTTTGGGGCTGCGGATGAAAGAATTGTCTGAACGCATCGGTCAGACGGCCACCTTCCCCACCGCTCCTTCTTTGACTGGCCGAAGCCTCAGCAACTCGTTGTCCAGGACCAGGAGTTTGTAACCTCCCAGTCTCTGGGAACGCGTTGCACAGACCTTTCTGCAAGGCCTCCCGGAGTTGTCTCATCCTCTGCTCCCTCTGCGACGGTAACATAAGGTCCGCAACCTTACCCTTGTACCGTGGATCAAGGAGAGTGGCCAGCCAGTAATGGTCCCTCTCCTTGATCCGAAGAATACGAGGATCCTTCCGCAGACTTTGCAGGATCAGGGAGGCCATGCAGCGTAGGTTAGCTGAGGCATTCGGTCCGGAGTCCTCTGGGTCACTAAGGACGACATGATCCGCAGCCACCTCCTCCCAGCCACGTACAAGTCCACTGGTTTCTTGGGACTGTAAATCATCCCTAAAAGACTGCTGCTGATGATGCTGAGTGCCAGCCTCCACCTCCATGCTGACACAATCCTCCTCCTCCTCCTCCTCCTCCTCTTCCTGTGCGATGGGTGGGACAGAAGGAACACTGTCTGGGTAAAGGGGGCCTTGAGAGGCAAGGAAGTCCTCCTCTTCCTGCCTCTGTTCTGCCTCAAGTGCCCTGTCCATTATTCCACGCAGCGTATGCTCCAACAGGTGGACAAGAGGTACAGTGTCACTGATGCATGCACTGTCACTGCTCACCATCCTCGTGGCCTCCTCAAATGGTGCCAGGACAGTGCATGCATCCCTGATCATGCCCCACTGGCGTGGAGAAAAAAAAACAAGCTCCACTGACCCTGTCCTGGTGCCGTAGTCGCACAGGTACTCATTGATGGCCCTCTGCTGCGTGTGCAGCCGCTGCAGCATGGCCAACGTTGAGTTCCACCTGGTGGGCATGTCACATATAAGGCGGTTCTTGGGCAGGTTCAACTCCTTTTGCAGCTCAGCCAGGCGAGCACTGGCATTATAAGATCTGCGGAAATGCACACAGACTTTCCTGGCCTGCCTCAGGACATCCTGTAAGCCTGGGTACCTGCCCAAGAACCGCTGCACCACCAGGTTAAGGACGTGAGTCACACAGGGCACATGGGTCAGTTGTCCCTGTCGGAGGGCGGAGAGGAGGTTGGTGCCATTGTCGCAAACCACCATTCCTGGCTTAAGCTGGCGTGGCGTCAACCACCTCTCGGCCTGGCCCTGCAGAGCAGACAGGACCTCTGCCCCAGTGTGGCTTCTGTCCCCCAAACACACCAGCGCAAGCACGGCATGGCATCTTTTTGCCTGCGTACTTGCGTAGCCCCTTGAACGGCTACGGAGCACCGCTGGTTCAGAGGACAAAGCACAGGAAGAGGCCATGGAGGAAGAAGAAGAGGAGGGGGTGGAGGAGAGAGGTGTGTCACAACCAGTAGTAGCATTTTGGAGGCGTGGCGGTGGAACAACTTCCAACACTACTGCACCTTGTCCTGCATCCTTCCCAGCTGCCAAAAGAGTGACCCAATGGGCCGTGAAAGAAAGGTAACGTCCCTGTCCATGCCTGCTGGACCATGAGTCAGCGGTAATATGCACCTTACCGCTGACCGCCCTGTCCAGCGGGGCCAAGACATTGCCTTCCACATGCCGGTAGAGAGCCGGAATAGCCTTCCGTGAGAAAAAGTGGCGTTTGGGAACCTGCCACTGTGGAACCGCACATTGCACAAACTCACGGAAGGGGGCCGAGTCTACCAACTGAAAAGGCAGCAGTTGAAGCGCTAGCAATTTAGCCAAGCTAGCATTCAACCGCTGGGCATGTGGATGGCTGGGAGTGAACTTCTTTCGACGGTCCAGCAGCTGGGGCAGGGAAATTTGCCTGCTAGAATCGGACGTCGGTGTACTGCTAGCAGAGTGGCCGCAAGTACTTGGCTGTGACACTCCTAATTCTACACCTTCATTCCTCTCAGTGCATGTTTCAGAGAGGACTGAAGTTATAGTGGGGTTGGAGATCCCAGCTGATGCGGTGCAAGGAGAGGTCCGCTTTGTTCTTTGGTGTGGGTCTTTGAGGTAGGCTTGCCAACGAGCTGCATGGCAGGTCAACATATGTCTGGTCAGGCATGTGGTACCCAAGCGGCTGATGTTTTGGCCACGCGATATACGCTTGAGACATATGTTGCAAACAGCAGCTGTGCGATCTGATGCACTAGCCTCAAAAAAGGCCCACACCAAAGAACTTTTTGAATGACGGGCAGAGGCAGCGCCCTGCACAGGCGGAGCTCTGCGGTGTGATTCCGTCGGTGTACTGCCCTTACGCTGGCCACCAAAGGGCATCCTGCCTCGTTGGAGATGTGCCTCCTCCTCATCCTCCTCCTCCTCCTCTCTCCTATTAGGCACCCACGTGGAGTCAGTGACCTCATCATCCCCTCCCTCCTCATCACTGGAGCCAATCTGGCAGTATGCTGCAGCTGCTGGAACATGACTGCCAGATTGGTGTCCTTCTTGAGCATCCCCTCTGTCTGCTCTCACGCTACTGCCTTCCTGTAGCTGGGTTTCATCATCAGACCCTTCGAAACGCTGGGCATCCTCCTGGAGCATGTACCCAACACTGTGCTCAAACAGTTCGGGGGACTCCTCAGGAGGAGGACATGGTGGGTCTAGGGAAGGAGTGACTGATGATGAGTCTGACATTGATACCAGGGAAGAGGACGCTTTGGCAGCTGCTTTGCCAGTACCCTGAGCCTGGGTGAGAGAGGATGAGGAGGAGGAGGAGGGCTTGGTCATCCACTCTACCAAGTCTTCGGCATGATGTGGCTCAACATGTCCAGCTGCCGAAAAGAAGGACAAGCGTGTCCCATGGCCATGTGCTGATGACAATGCACCGCGTCCACGACCAGCACTGTTGCCCCCAGACACAGACCCTGCTTGCCCTCTTTTATTGTCTCCTGACTGTCTGCCTCTCCTTGTTTGCCTTCCAGACATTCTAATGGATGGCCTGCAGGGAGATGGGAAAAAAGCAATAAGGGCTACCTTCAGGTGTCCTTCTCTGTCCCTTTACTTAAGGATTTCTAAATATGGTTGAGGATGATTGCTTTCGCACAGAATAGCACAATGACAATTTCCCTGACTGTCCAAAAAACAAGGATTTCAAAGATGGTTGATGAGGAATGCTTTAGCACAGTATAGCACAAGGAGAATTTCCCTCACTGTCCTTCCCTGTCCCTACAAACAAGGATTAGCACAGTAAAACACACTGACACTCTCCCTACCTATAGTTTTCTGTCCCTATAAAAAATGTTTTTTTAAAGATGGTTGATGATCAATGCTTTAGCACAGTATAGCACAAGGAGAATTTCCCTCACTGTCCTTCCCTGTCCCTACAAACAAGGATTAGCACAGTAAAACACACTGACACTCTCCCTACCTATAGTTTTCTGTCCCTATAAAAAATGTTTTTTTAAAGATGGTTGATGATCAATGCTTTAGCACACTATAGCACAAGGAGAATTTCCCTCACTGTCCTTCCCTGTCCCTACAAACAAGGATTAGCACAGTAAAACACACTGACACTCTCCCTACCTATAGTTTTCTGTCCCTATAAAAAATGTTTTTTTAAAGATGGTTGATGATCAATGCTTTAGCACAGTATAGCACAAGGAGAATTTCCCTCACTGTCCTTCCCTGTCCCTACAAACAAGGATTAGCACAGTAAAACACACTGACACTCTCCCTACCTATAGTTTTCTGTCCCTATAAAAAATGTTTTTTTAAAGATGGTTGATGATCAATGCTTTAGCACAGTATAGCACAAGGAGAATTTCCCTCACTGTCCTTCCCTGTCCCTACAAACAAGGATTAGCACAGTAAAACACACTGACACTCTCCCTACCTATAGTTTTCTGTCCCTATAAAAAATGTTTTTTTAAAGATGGTTGATGATCAATGCTTTAGCACAGTATAGCACAAGGAGAATTTCCCTCACTGTCCTTCCCTGTCCCTACAAACAAGGATTAGCACAGTAAAACACACTGACACTCTCCCTACCTATAGTTTTCTGTCCCTATAAAAAATGTTTTTTTAAAGATGGTTGATGATCAATGCTTTAGCACAGTATAGCACAAGGAGAATTTCCCTCACTGTCCTTCCCTGTCTCTACAAACAAGGATTAGCACAGTAAAACACACTGACACTCTCCCTACCTATAGTTTTCTGTCCCTAGAAAAAATGTTTTTTTAAAGATGGTTGATGATCAATGCTTTAGCACAGTATAGCACAAGGAGAATTTCCCTCACTGTCCTTCCCTGTCCCTACAAACAAGGATTAGCACAGTAAAACACACTGACACTCTCCCTACCTATAGTTTTCTGTCCCTATAAAAAATGTTTTTTTAAAGATGGTTGATGATCAATGCTTTAGCACAGTATAGCACAAGGAGAATTTCCCTCACTGTCCTTCCCTGTCCCTACAAACAAGGATTAGCACAGTAAAACACACTGACACTCTCCCTACCTATAGTTTTCTGTCCCTAGAAAAAATGTTTTTTTAAAGATGGTTGATGATCAATGCTTTAGCACAGTATAGCACAAGGAGAATTTCCCTCACTGTCCTTCCCTGTCCCTACAAACAAGGATTAGCACAGTAAAACACACTGACACTCTCCCTACCTATAGTTTTCTGTCCCTATAAAAATGTTTTTTTAAAGATGGTTGATGATCAATGCTTTAGCACAGTATAGCACAAGGAGAATTTCCCTCACTGTCCTTCCCTGTCCCTACAAACAAGGATTAGCACAGTAAAACACACTGACACTCTCCCTACTTATAGTTTTCTGTCCCTAGAAAAAATGTTTTTTTTAAAGATGGTTGATGATCAATGCTTTAGCACAGTATAGCACAAGGAGAATTTCCCTCACTGTCCTTCCCTGTCCCTACAAACAAGGATTAGCACAGTAAAACACACTGACACTCTCCCTACCTATAGTTTTCTGTCCCTAGAAAAAATGTTTTTTAAAGATGGTTGATGATCAATGCTTTAGCACAGTATAGCACAAGGAGAATTTCCCTCACTGTCCTTCCCTGTCCCTACAAACAAGGATTAGCACAGTAAAACACACTGACACTCTCCCTACCTATAGTTTTCTGTCCCTAGAAAAAATGTTTTTTTAAAGATGGTTGATGATCAATGCTTTAGCACAGTATAGCACAAGGAGAATTTCCCTCACTGTCCTTCCCTGTCCCTACAAACAAGGATTAGCACAGTAAAACACACTGACACTCTCCCTACCTATAGTTTTCTGTCCCTAGAAAAAATGTTTTTTTAAAGATGGTTGATGATCAATGCTTTAGCACAGTATAAATATATACATTTATATAGCAGGAACGTGATTCCAACACCAGGAGTGGGGAAAAAAATGGGTACTCTTACCCCTATGTGTGGACACACACACCAGCGGTGGTGGGTCAGACAAGCAAAAGGTGCGGATAAAAAATCCTCTGGAACCGTCCTCACAGTGCGATAAGTGCAGGAACACCGGATCTCCAGCTGGATATCTCCACGGTTGTAATACGAAGCGTCAAGGATATCAGTGCATCAGAAGTGGTGATAATAACCATAAAACAAAAAAAGGGAAGCTCCACATAGTGCAGGATCAGAAGGTAATTAAAAAGACATTGTTTATTCAAACAAAAAAGTCACAGAACACACCGGTGTTTAAAGAGCAAAGTTTTAGAAAATGAAACAGGCTTCCATGCAGAGGCTTGTACAAGCAATATCAGATTAAAAAAAGCGTAGCTGTAGGCAGGTCCATGTACCCGACATGTTTCGCATAATAATGCATCAACTGGGGCATGAACCTGCAGGACAGAGCCACGCTATATAGTGCAATAACATCATTGGTTGGATGCATCTCAGCTGGTGTGTAACTCCCATTCAGTGAGATGAACCAATCGAAGTATCAAAAAGTCTCCGCCCCCATGTCCGTCATAGGTAAGGCTAACTAAATGAGCCAATGAGAGTGGAAAAATGGCGCACGACTCTGCGTCATTGCGTCACCGTTGAGGATCGTCATTACGCTCCCCTTTCCAGCAGTATATGCGTTCCATAGCGAAACAAAGGGAACCCATATCGCGAGAACGTATGCTACATTACTACGCGACTACGTTAGTACAGCGTCATCACGCTACTGCTGCCAAAGGTGACTGCGTTCCAAGCCTCCCTTACAGACCACGCTGTATGAACCGCAGCAGGGAATGTGCGCAACGGCAGACTGCTCTGCAGACGTGCAGGATAAAGTCAATTGGTAGATCTGTTTTAACAATATCAAGGGCACAACTGCAATACTAACACTGGCGGACAGGGGAGCTAGAGAAACAAATATATGATTTCATATCACAAGCCTAGTAATATGAAAAAATATTTACAATATTAAAAGCCACTGATATTTGGAATATGAACAAACATCCATACCCAAAATATATATAATTATATAAAATACACCACTAAAGGTGAATTTACTTACTAATAATAAAGTATATGCAAATAATCTCATGCAAGCCAGTCCAAAAATGTTGAGGATGTTGCATAAAAAGAATAGATAGCAGGCCATAATTGTGAACAATACATACAAAGTAAAATAAAAACCAGGAGATATATGAGTATAAAAATAAAAAATTATAAAAAGCAGTAGCCTTATATAGAAAAAATGGGACATAAACAAAAAACCTGGCCACTTTGGGACATTAATTCCTTTATTAATAAAGCCTATCGATGTTGAGCCCGAATGGCGAATAACACCGGAGTTGGTGTATCCAGAAAGTTTCCAATCTGGAGACACCTCTAATCCGGGATTCACCCCTCCAATGAGGAACGAATTGATCAATTACTTGAAATTTGGTGCCGGTAACCTTTTTATTGTGAACATGAAGGTAATGTCTCGGTACACTATGCTTAGTGCGTCCTTTTTTTATTCCTGAAATGTGTTCATTGACGCGGATGGGAAAATTGCGAATAGTGCGTCCCACGTATTGCTTATCACAAGGACATGTGATAAGGTATACAATGAACTTTGTGGTGAATGTGGTAAACTGCTTCATATGGTAAATCTTGGAAGTGACAGAAGACGTAAAACTAACACTCCTGCCACGTCCAATCACATTATGTATACACACATTACACCTTTTGCAAGGGTAATAACCCTTCATGTCTGGAAAAAGGGAAGAACATTGTTTGGCTGGGGGATCAGCTACATTAGGGGCAATCTGATTGCGAAGAGAAGGTGCCCCCCTAAACACAACACCTGCCCTATCAGGGAGCGATGGACCAAGAAGGGGATCATTTTTAAGAACTCCACAATGACGATTGAAAATCCTTTTGATCTGCTTATGTTGTATTGAAAACTGAGTCATGAAGGACCATTTAAACCGTGGAGAAGGTGGTCGTTTGGGCCATTCAACAACCAGAGACTGTCTGTCCAACAAGGACACCTTACTAATCTCAGTGTCAATAGCTGACGGAAGATATCCTTTCTCAATGAATTTTAATTTGAGAATGTCTGCTTGTGTATAGAAGTCCTCAAGATGTGTGCAATTCCTCCTAATTCGAAGGAACTGGCTGAATGGCACTGATTTAAGCCAAGAGCTATGATGGCAGCTGTCAGTTGGAATATAGCCATTACGATCTGTCGGCTTAAAAAAAGTTCTAGTTATCAATGTACGATTCACAACTGAGATTTCAAGATCCAGAAAATGAATAATGGTCCGACTCATCTCATAAGTCAATTTGATACCCATATCATTATCGTTAAGAGTGACCATGAAGTCGTGTAAAGACTCCTCATCACCCCTCCATAGGAGGAGGATGTCGTCTATGTACCTTGCCCATAAGATGAGCTCTGGGCGCCGTAAGGCGTAGACGACATCCTCCTCCCATAGGGCCATAAATAGGTTCGCTAGACTAGGGGCGAACTTGGCGCCCATAGCGACACCCTTTGTTTGTAGAAAAAACTGGCCCTGGTACCAAAAGTAATTGGACTGGGTGGCAAAGGTCAACAGATCCATAATATAACGCTGTTGGACATGGGGTATCTGACCAGATATAGCCATAAAGTGTTTAACCGCATGCAATCCCAATTTGTGTGGTATGCATGTATATAATGATGTCACATCTGCGGTGACCAAAATACAATCATCCCCAAAGTTAATACCGTCCAAAAGACGTATGGTGGCACCCGTATCCTTTAAAAAAGATGGAGTTGATTGAACAAGCGGTTGTAGATGAAAATCAATGTAGCGGCCAATACGGGACGTTACAGAGTCTATTCCACTTATTATGGGTCTACCAGGCGGGTTAGTAATGTTTTTATGGACTTTCGGGAGGTAGTACATGATAGGGATTCTAGGTGCTAATGGCACCAAGAAATCCTTCTCCTTTCTGTCCAAAATCCCCTGTTGAAATCCCATATCTATTAGATTACTCAGATCCCTTTTAAGAACCTTAGTGGGATCCTTATTTAGAGGCATATAGGTGCTGGTATCATCCAGAATTCTACACATTTCAACATGATAATCTATTTTGTCCAAGATAACTAAGCCACCCCCCTTGTCAGCAGGACGAATTATAATATCTTTACGTTCACATAAGGTTTTTAAACCTATTTTAATATCGGGGTGGTCATAGATTTTAGCCCTAGGCAGAAGATCCACATCTTTAAGAACCAAATCCTTGAACACCCTGATTGATGGAGCAGAGACATTGGGAGGGTTAAACAAGGAGGGATTGGACAGGCCAGTATGAATGACCTGGCCAGTGCCTCCTGCAATGTCCCTAGGTTGGGGTGGATATTAGGATTGTGCAATTCGTTTCGTAACGAATCAAAATTCGTCCGAATTTAGCAACTTTCGGACATTCGGAAGCATTCGAATTTCCGAACAGAGCAATTACGAATAAAACCGAATCCGAAATAAATTATACCGCAAAATAGCGAATGCCCGAAGGTCTTCGGCATAATTCGTTATGAAAAAAGTTACGAATGTACGAATCCATTCGAAGCACAATAACACTCACTCTGCTCTCTGCTTCTCCCTCACCATGCTGAACTCCCTCTCAAAATGGTGTACAGGGGCGGAGGCTATAGCCGCATGAAAAAACGAAAGTAAAATACGAGATTTCAAATCCATTCGAAGCACAATAACACTCACTCTGCTCTGCTCTCTGCTTCTCCCTCACCGTGCTGAACCCTCTCAAAATGGTGTACAGGGGCGGAGCCTATAGCCGCATGTAAAAAACGAAAGTAAAATACGAGATTTCGAATCGTTACAAATAACCGCTATGTATTTAGAAAAGTACAAATCCATTCGAAGCACATTAGGCATAATAGGCAGTGTCGTTGTGAGAGAGACACGGAAAATTACGAATCAACGAACCCCAAAAAAGTTACGAAAGTAGGAGTTGTGTCCAGAATCAACGAAAAACAACGTACTCTACCGAAAGTACGAATTATAAAGCAACAAAAAATTCAACGAAAAATGTCGCTTGCAAAAATACGAATGAGTCCGAACACGAAAAATCCCGTCTAGCAAAATTACGAATGATTACGAATCAACAGGACCGGAAAGAAACGAACCGAAACGGAACGAATTTTTCCGTTGTGCACAAGTCTAGTGGATATGCTATAAAATGTCTCTGTATATTAAGTTTGCGGGCATACTTTGTTTATTTTTTACATTTTTCTTGGAGACTACTTTATTGTTGCAGCTACTACATTCACATTTATCCAATGGATGTGTTTGATTATAGAACAGCTCGTTCCTTTAACACGGAAGGAGTTTTTGTCCCTCTAAATGTTAATTCAGAGGTCAGTGGTCTGTTCATGAGGCTTAAAAACCTTATGGTCTCAGAGATCCATCTGGAATGGGACATTGCGTTCCTGGAACAATATTCTAAGGAACATATGGTACCCAGGGGTCTACGCTGGGATGTTCATCCTCAGCAGGGTGACCCCGATTTTGATGTCTGGTTTCGGTACTTTAACGAGGCCGGTATTAATTTTCTAGGTTTCCTTGTTGATAGAAAAAAGGCCAAAATGTCTACTATTGATAATGAGATCAGGGAATTAAGAGATCTTCTTCTTCCACATAAGACCACACCCGAGTACATTTCTCTTTCTACTGGTCTCAAATCCCTCCTTGAGAAGGAGGAAAGAGACCAACGCACTAAAAAACAAAAGAAATACACTCGGGATGTAAATGACTACAAAACCAATTTTGTCTTTAATTGGCAGAAAAAAGATATTACATCTCAGGTTGATCCCCCTGCTGGTGTACTGATGGATACGTCAAATCCATCAATGATATCCGGATCCTCTACCTTTGTAGCACCACCCACTCAGTCATCTATGGCCAATAAGACGGAGCATCCGCGCACTCCCAAAGTCCCTAATGGACGGAGGGCTAATGACCATACCCCTAATAGGGCTAATGGAGGTAATTATCCACTTCGTGGGAGAGGCAACAATACGAGGAATCGCGGTAGAGGTACACACCACGGTGGTAATGAGGGTCAAAGACACTCTGATTATTCAGACAAACCATCTTATGGTCACAATGCCAACTATGGAAGCCACTATCAGGATCCTTATTATTCGCAACACACCCCTATTCGTACATACAATAGGTTTTCACCTCTTAGGGAGGGCACTTCACGGAACAACCAAGCATCTCAGTACCCATACATGCAAAGAGACTATGATCAATATGCCAGGTCACCTTACCCTTATAACGATACATACACTGCCCCCCACTCGGATTTTCCCAGAACGTTAGCTGGTCCCAAACAAAGAGGCGAACCAGACGAGGCACCCGAGGTGGGAGGCGGGCCAGGAAAAAGAAGGAAAGTTTAAATTTTAACACGAGTGGCATTTTTAATTTAAGTATATATTGATTGGGGGGAGATGAAGCCATTAGCCAGCAGATACAGGGCAAGTTACCATTTTTACCAATCACATCCCGGTAATTTTGAAAAAAATTGGAAAAGGGGTGCCCCTGGGATTGTGTGGATTGGAGTAAATTATGGATTGCCACCAAGTATATATAGAAAAATATAAAGAATTTTGTTTTACATAATACACATATATATCAAAATGGTTTAAAATCAAAGAAAGGAACAGACATATATAGTCATTAAAGAACAATTGCATGAGGACACCTTACTACTTGAGACATATAAGTCATATAGCTAGTGGTGACACAACCGACATGTTTCGGATACTCGAGCTATATCTGTGATAGCCTCCATTATTTCCTTCTTCAAGGTTCATGCAATAGTTTGAAGACAATTTAGTCTCTATATAAGAGAAAAAAACACAACATAGTATGTGATAGCTGTATAATACACAACAGTGTACTGGCATGATTACATTATTTTGAATTTCTCCCATATGTGGGCAGCTAGAAGATAGACATTGTTGCAAAGAGAAAATAAAAAATAAATAATAAAATAAACAATAAGAGAGGAAAAGAAGAAAGGAGGAGGGGAGAGAGACAAAGGGAAAAGGAAGAATAAATATACATGAAAGTTCATTTAAGAATACATGGATGTATATATACATCGTATAATTGTATGTCTATACGATACAGTACATCTATATCAAATAGTGTTGCATACATACATTTCCAATGGTAATATAAACATCAGCCGTTTGGAGGAATTGTCCCGGTGATATAGAGCCCAAACGGATATGGTGCGGGTTTAATGGTCGCATAAAGACAATGCAGCGGCCAAAAAGACACTGCAGACAAGATGACAGAGCCACGGGGAAATGTATAAGAGGACCAACACCAAAAACGCCCCTCAAAGCTCACAGGGAAGCCTCAAATTGCAGCGGACAGACTGCCACGGCCTCTCTGTAAAAACATACATACATGGATTATAGTTTCTAGATCGCAGACCAGCCCTGTAACCAGGCATCCCATAACTCTGATGAAGTGTTTAAAAAGAAGCTTAATACCTGTCAATGTGGCGCAAAAACATCCACACTCTGGCTGTGCGGCAATTGGCCAAGTCAGGTGGGACTTTTTATAGAGCTGTCGCTGGTGTTGCAGCCAATCAGCTCAAATGGCGCCAAAGGTAAAGCTGCAAAAGGGAGGAATTCAACCAATGGGGTAGAGCGTGGGAGGCCACAACAGGGCTAGACTATGTGTCCGGGTAGAAACCCAATTAACTGCGTATTGTAAATGAAAAGAGAGGTTCTTATAGGACAGGCATCGCATACAGAGGCCGCCCTCGATCCCGGCGGCGTCCGGCGTCACCGCGCACCCACGCAGACGTGAAAGACGTCCACGACGCCGGCGCGGTGACGTCAGACGTCGACCCGACCGCCAGCACAACGAAAAGGGCGGAAGTGCACTTCCACCTTGGAATCATGTCCTCCCTCTCTCTCCCCTCCTCCTTTCTTCTTTTCCTCTCTTATTGTTTATTTTATTATTTATTTTTTATTTTCTCTTTGCAACAATGTCTATCTTCTAGCTGCCCACATATGGGAGAAATTCAAAATAATGTAATCATGCCAGTACACTGTTGTGTATTATACAGCTATCACATACTATGTTGTGTTTTTTTCTCTTATATAGAGACTAAATTGTCTTCAAACTATTGCATGAACCTTGAAGAAGGAAATAATGGAGGCTATCACAGATATAGCTCGAGTATCCGAAACATGTCGGTTGTGTCACCACTAGCTATATGACTTATATGTCTCAAGTAGTAAGGTGTCCTCATGCAATTGTTCTTTAATGACTATATATGTCTGTTCCTTTCTTTGATTTTAAACCATTTTGATATATATGTGTATTATGTAAAACAAAATTCTTTATATTTTTCTATATATACTTGGTGGCAATCCATAATTTACTCCAATCCACACAATCCCAGGGGCACCCCTTTTCCAATTTTTTTAATTTAAGTAAAGCAACCTTTTCTGAGGCAGAATTACGTATTCTGGATAAAGGTTTAAAATATGCACCCTCCAAGACTTTAAACAAGTTTAATACGTTCGTGGATGTACATAAATATGTCCGCAAACTTAATATACAGAGACATTTTATAGCATATCCACCCCAACCTAGGGACATTGCAGGAGGCACTGGCCAGGTCATTCATACTGGCCTGTCCAATCCCTCTGTCATGGATATGCATTAATGTCTGTCTGCCATCTTACCTTCCTCCTCATGTGTTCATCTAGAGACCAGACCTCCTTCACCTGGCTTCCTTTATAATCTCCTCCCAGCCTGACTCCACCCCAGGCCCTATCACTGAACACTATATTAACCTGTGCACTGCAAGCCTGCTTTGCTGATCAACGTGTTTGTTAGGCATTGTGTGTTTGGGTTCCTGCCTGCCGTGTGCTACGTCTGTCTCTCTGTTACGTTATTGGCTTATCCCCGACCATCCCTGTCTGCTCGTGACCCTTGACCTTCGGCTCGTTCTTCGTTATCCTTGTCTGCTTGTGGCCCCTGACCTTCGGCTTGTTATTCGGTTCTCTCTATCGTGTGCTGCTGCTTCCCCTTATCCTACGGGGCGTGAGCTAGGAAACTCCAGGGGCCGCGACCTGGTCCCAGCCTGCAGCGTAACATCCTCACCACTAGAGGCCCTGGAGAAGACCAGCTGGGTCTTAGACTCCGCGCCCTGGGGAATCTTGGCTCTCGCTTCCGTTGGGATCCCGGTTGTGCTCCTCTGGTCCCGCTTTCCACAACCACCCAGTTTCCTATCCACAGAAGCCAGCCATAGGGTTCACTACCTCGCGGTGCACTCCTGTCCCCCTACGGTGTGCATCTGTCACCTGGCCACAGGTGACCCTGACAGTTTGATCAGCCATGAACCCGGCTGACATCCCGCTTCCCGCGGATGATCCATTGCAGGGCATAGTTCGCAGACTTGAGACCCAGGAATCAAATCAGACCCAGGTGATGCGATTCCTCCAGGATCTGGCTTCTCGATTCGAGCAGCTTCAGGTCTCCTTGGGAACCCCGAATCCGCAACCCCAAGTACAACCAGCGGCTGTACCTATCGCACCAGTCGCAGCCTCACACTCACTAAGATTGCCAGCTCCGTTCCGTTTCTCTGGGGACTCCAAGGCCTGCAGGGGGTTTCTCAGCCAATGCACTATTCATTTTGAGCTTCAGCCTCAAAGCTTCCTATCTGACCGGGCTAAGGTAGCCTATATCATTTCCCTCCTCTCCGGTGAAGCTTTGGCCTGGGCTGCCCCCCTGTGGGAGAGGAACGATCCGGTGGTTTCCAGTCTGTCCGAATTCTTGAAGCTCTTTCGTAATATCTTCGAAGAGCCGGCTCGGGCTTCTTCAGCGGCTAGTGCTGTCTTACGTCTTCGCCAAGAATCTAGTTCAGTGGGGCAATATGCTCTTCAGTTCCGTATCCACACAGCTGAATTGAGCTGGAATAATGAGGCCCTGGTCGCTACCTTTTTACATGGCCTCTCTGACCGAGTGAAAGACGAATTAGCGGGAAGAGCCATTCCCGTCGGTCTGGACGATGTAATTTCATTATGCAACCAGATCGACATTCGTTTTCAAGAGAGGTCCTTAGAAAAAAAACGCCAGCACTCTCTGGGTCCTAGCCAGTCTGAGCTCCCCTCCCTTCATTCCGTGGAGCATCCTCTACCTGCTGAAGAACCTATGCAGCTGGGCCGGACCAGACTAACCCTCGAAGAACGTGCTAGGCGCAGAACTCTGGGCTTGTGCCTCTATTGTGGGGGCAAGGGTCATTTTCGTGACTCCTGCTCGCTTCGTCCGGGAAACGCTCGGGTCTAATACATTTGGAAGGTGGAGTATTGGACCCAGAAACATCACCTTCTCGCCTGCTCTTGCCGGTGTCCCTTCATGTAGGCACTTCTCCTCAGTCAACCCTTGCATACCTGGATTCCGGGGCTGCCGGCAATTTCATGGATTGGAGAACTGCTTCTTCTATGAAGCTTACCCTTTCACCTCTCACTACCCCATTGGTAGTCTCGGCAATTGATGGCACTGTTCTCCCAGGGGGCCCTATTCGCTTCCAGACGCTACCCATTAGGATGTCGGTAGGGATTCTCCACCAGGAGTGGATATCCTTTCTTATTCTACCCAAGGCCTCTACCCCAGTTGTATTGGGCCTCCCTTGGCTACAGCTCCACTCTCCACATGTGGACTGGGTCTCTGGGCAGATCCTGGCCTGGGGTTCCTCATGTTTCTCGTCGTGTCTTCTCAAGGTGACCCCCAAGGAGAGTCTTCCGGTTGCTGCCACTTCTGTTTCTTCTGATCTTCCCGCCGCATACAGCGATTACCGGGATGTGTTCTGTAAAAAATCAGCTGAGGTGCTTCCTCCCCACAGGTCTTTTGACTGTGCTATTGATCTTGTCCCCGGAGCAACTCTACCCAGGGGTCGTACCTACCCTCTGTCCATCCCAGAGACCCAGGCCATGTCGGAGTATGTAGCAGAGAATCTGGAGAGAGGGTTCATCCGGAAATCCTCATCGCCTGCAGGGGCAGGGTTCTTTTTTGTTGCCAAAAAGGATGGTACCTTAAGACCCTGCATCGATTATCGGGGTTTAAATGCGGTTACTATTAAAAATCGATACCCCTTACCCTTAATATCTGAGCTATTCGATAGGTTGAAGGGTGCCTCCATTTTCACCAAGTTGGATCTCAGAGGCGCGTACAATCTCATTCGAATACGGGAGGGTGACGAATGGAAGACTGCATTTAACACTAGAGACGGGCATTACGAATATCTGGTGATGCCTTTTGGTCTGTGTAATGCTCCAGCCGTGTTTCAAAACTTTGTCAATGAAATCTTCAGAGATCTGCTGTACCAGTTTGTTGTCATCTATCTGGATGACATTCTGATCTTTTCTGAAAATCTGCTCGTCCACAGAAACCATGTCCGCACTGTACTTCAACGTCTTAGAGAGAACAATCTCTATGCCAAGCTGGAGAAATGTTCCTTTGAATGTTCTGAGGTCCTGTTTTTGGGGTGCTTTGTCTCATGTTCGGGGCTTCGTATGGACCCTGGGAAGGTCTTGGCTATCACCAACTGGCCTCTTCCTGCTAGCCTCAAGGCCACACAGCGCTTTCTTGGCTTCACTAATTATTATAGGCAGTTCATAAGGAATTACTCTTCCATTGCCGCGCCTATTATCGCTTTGACCAAGAAGGGTGTGAATGCCAGAGACTGGCCTCCCGAAGCTGTCTCTGCATTTCACAACCTGAAACAGGCCTTTGTTTCTGGCCCCCTCTTGAGGAGACCAAATCCTGGGAATGCATTTTTTATTGAAGTGGACGCTTCCTCAATGGGGGTGGGAGCTGTGCTTCTTCAAATCTTTGAGAAGAGACGCCAACCATGTGCGTTCTTCTCCAAAAAAATTTCTCAGGCAGAGAGGAATTATGCCATCGGTGATCGGGAACTTCTCGCAATTAAATTGGCGTTAGAGGAGTGGCGTCATCTCTTGGAGGGTTCCCCTCACTCCATAACGATCTTTACCGATCACAAGAATTTACAGTATCTACAGAATGCTAAACGTCTGAATCCTAGACAGGCCAGGTGGAGTCTCTTCTTTGCCCGTTTTAATTTCACGATTACCTACAAACCTGGTTCCTGCAACGGTCGGGCTGATGCGCTCTCTAGGTCATTTGACACTTTGGACGAGGAGTCCGCCCCTGAACCTGAGCCGATCATTCCCACCTCATGCATTGTTGCCCACTCTACCACCCTGAAGTCTAAAATTCCGCCTGGTAAGACCTTTGTCCCCACTGAGCTAAGAGCTAAGATCCTTCGTTGGGGACATGATTCCAAGGTGGCAGGGCATTCTGGATTCCTCCGATCCTTCCTACTCATCAGTCGTCACTACTGGTGGCCTAATCTCCGCTCAGACGTCAAAGACTACGTTAAAGCTTGTCATGTCTGTGCTCAGTCCAAATCCTCCACACAAGCTCCTGCTGGTCTCCTCATGCCCTTGCCTATTCCTAAGGAACCCTGGGCCCATATTGCCATGGATTTTATCACCGATCTCCCACTGTCTGAGAATAATACAGTCATTTGGGTGGTAATCGATCGATTCTCCAAGATGGCTCATTTTGTTCCTCTTCCTGGTCTTCCTTCTGCCCCTGCCTTGGTTCCCATTTTCATTCGAGAAATTCTCCGCCTACATGGGGTCCCTTCTCATATTGTTTCCGACAGGGGAGTCCAATTCACGTCTCGTTTTTGGAGAGCCTTTTGCAAATCCCTCAATATTGTCTTGGATTTTTCTTCTTCTTACCATCCCCAATCCAATGGACAGACTGAGAGGGTTAATCAGGAGTTAGAGGTCTTTCTTCGCACCTTTGTGTCTTCTCACCATGACGATTGGTCCTCTCTACTCCCGTGGGCAGAATTCTCCCATAACAATCATGTGAATACCAGTTCGCAGAAGACACCCTTTTTCACAGTTTATGGAAAACACCCTCAACTTCCTCTTCCTATGATCTGTTCTCCAGACATTCCAGCTTTGGCTTCGGTTCAGGAGTCTCTCAATTCCGTTTGGGGTCACGTTCATGATTCCCTCCGGGCAGCTGCTGAAAAATTCAAAGGCTTTGCCGACCGCCGCAGGCGTAAACCGCCTTCTCTTCAGCCAGGGGACAAAGTCTGGCTCTCTACCAGGAACATCAAGCTCCGAGTTCCTTCTCTGAAGTTTGCTCCACGATTCATCGGTCCATACACGGTAACTGCTAAACTGAATCCGGTTTGTTTCAAACTCCAGATTCCTAAGAGCCTTAAAATCACTAACTCCTTTCATGTTGCTCTTCTAAAGCCTTTAGTCCTCAATAAATTCTCTCGTCCTCTTCCTACCGTGGCGCCTGTCTCTGAGGATAATCAGGAGTACGAGATCAGTCAAATTCTGGACTCCCGACTCTGTAAAGGCGTTCTTCAGTACCTCGTTCATTGGAAAGGGTTTGGTCCTGAGGAGAGGTCTTGGATCACTGCATCTGAGGTCTTTGCACCTCGTCTGTTAAAGGAGTTTCATCTGAAGTTTCCCTCTAAACCTGGGCCCAGGCGGGGAAGGGGGAGGCCTCGTAAGAGGGAGGGTACTGTCATGGATATGCATTAATGTCTGTCTGCCATCTTACCTTCCTCCTCATGTGTTCATCTAGAGACCAGACCTCCTTCACCTGGCTTCCTTTATAATCTCCTCCCAGCCTGACTCCACCCCAGGCCCTATCACTGAACACTATATTAACCTGTGCACTGCAAGCCTGCTTTGCTGATCAACGTGTTTGTTAGGCATTGTGTGTTTGGGTTCCTGCCTGCCGTGTGCTACGTCTGTCTCTCTGTTACGTTATTGGCTTGTCCCCGACCATCCCTGTCTGCTCGTGACCCTTGACCTTCGGCTCGTTCTTCGTTATCCTTGTCTGCTTGTGGCCCCTGACCTTCGGCTTGTTATTCGGTTCTCTCTATCGTGTGCTGCTGCTTCCCCTTATCCTACGGGGCGTGAGCTAGGAAACTCCAGGGGCCGCGACCTGGTCCCAGCCTGCAGCGTAACATCCTCACCACTAGAGGCCCTGGAGAAGACCAGCTGGGTCTTAGACTCCGCGCCCTGGGGAATCTTGGCTCTCGCTTCCGTTGGGATCCCGGTTGTGCTCCTCTGGTCCCGCTTTCCACAACCACCCAGTTTCCTATCCACAGAAGCCAGCCATAGGGTTCACTACCTCGCGGTGCACTCCTGTCCCCCTACGGTGTGCATCTGTCACCTGGCCACAGGTGACCCTGACACCCTCCTTGTTTAACCCTCCCAATGTCTCTGCTCCATCAATCAGGGTGTTCAAGGATTTGGTTCTTAAAGATTTGGATCTTCTGCCTAGGGCTAAAATCTATGACCACCCCGATATTAAAATAGGTTTAAAAACCTTATGTGAACGTAAAGATATTATAATTCGTCCTGCTGACAAGGGGGGTGGCTTAGTTATCTTGGACAAAATAGATTATCATGTTGAAATGTGTAGAATTCTGGATGATACCAGCACCTATATGCCTCTAAATAAGGATCCCACTAAGGTTCTTAAAAGGGATCTGAGTAATCTAATAGATATGGGATTTCAACAGGGGATTTTGGACAGAAAGGAGAAGGATTTCTTGGTGCCATTAGCACCTAGAATCCCTATCATGTACTACCTCCCGAAAGTCCATAAAAACATTACTAACCCGCCTGGTAGACCCATAATAAGTGGAATAGACTCTGTAACGTCCCGTATTGGCCGCTACATTGATTTTCATCTACAACCGCTTGTTCAATCAACTCCATCTTTTTTAAAGGATACGGGTGCCACCATACGTCTTTTGGACGGTATTAACTTTGGGGATGATTGTATTTTGGTCACCGCAGATGTGACATCATTATATACATGCATACCACACAAATTGGGATTGCATGCGGTTAAACACTTTATGGCTATATCTGGTCAGATACCCCATGTCCAACAGCGTTATATTATGGATCTGTTGACCTTTGCCACCCAGTCCAATTACTTTTGGTACCAGGGCCAGTTTTTTCTACAAACAAAGGGTGTCGCTATGGGCGCCAAGTTCGCCCCTAGTCTAGCGAACCTATTTATGGCCCTATGGGAGGAGGATGTCGTCTACGCCTTACGGCGCCCAGAGCTCATCTTATGGGCAAGGTACATAGACGACATCCTCCTCCTATGGAGGGGTGATGAGGAGTCTTTACACGACTTCATGGTCACTCTTAACGATAATGATATGGGTATCAAATTGACTTATGAGATGAGTCGGACCATTATTCATTTTCTGGATCTTGAAATCTCAGTTGTGAATCGTACATTGATAACTAGAACTTTTTTTAAGCCGACAGATCGTAATGGCTATATTCCAACTGACAGCTGCCATCATAGCTCTTGGCTTAAATCAGTGCCATTCAGCCAGTTCCTTCGAATTAGGAGGAATTGCACACATCTTGAGGACTTCTATACACAAGCAGACATTCTCAAATTAAAATTCATTGAGAAAGGATATCTTCCGTCAGCTATTGACACTGAGATTAGTAAGGTGTCCTTGTTGGACAGACAGTCTCTGGTTGTTGAACGGCCCAAACGACCACCTTCTTCACGGTTTAAATGGTCCTTCATGACTCAGTTTTCATTACAACATAAGCAGATCAAAAGGATTTTCAATCGTCATTGGGGAGTTCTTAAAAATGATCCCCTTCTTGGTCCATCGCTCCCTGATAGGGCAGGTGTTGTGTTTAGGGGGGCACCTTCTCTTCGCAATCAGATTGCCCCTAATGTAGCTGATCCCCCAGCCAAACAATGTTCTTCCCTTTTTCCAGACATGAAGGGTTATTACCCTTGCAAAAGGTGTAATGTGTGTATACATAATGTGATTGGACGTGGCAGGAGTGTTAGTTTTACGTCTTCTGTCACTTCCAAGATTTACCATATGAAGCAGTTTACCACATGCACCACAAAGTTCATTGTATACCTTATCACATGTCCTTGTGATAAGCAATAAGTGGGACGCACTATTCGCAATTTTTCCATCCGCGTCAATGAACACATTTCAGGAATAAAAAAAAGGACGCACTAAACATAGTGTACCGAGACATTACCTTCATGTTCACAATAAAAAGGTTACCGGCACCAAATTTCAAGTAATTGATCAATTCGTCCCTCATTGGAGGGGTGAATCCCGGATTAGAGGTGTCTCCAGATTGGAAACTTTCTGGATACACCAACTTCGGTGTTATTCGCCATTCGGGCTCAACATCGATTGGGACATTAATTCCTTTATTAATAAAGCCTAAGTGGCCAGGTTTTTTGTTTATGTCCCATTTTTTCTATATAAGGCTACTGCTTTTTATAATTTTTTATTTTTATACTCATATATCTCCTGGTTTTTATTTTAATTTGTATGTATTGTTCACAATTATGGCCTGCTATCTATTCTTTTTATGCAACATCCTCAACATTTTTGGACTGGCTTGCATGAGATTATTTGCATATACTTTATTATTAGTAAGTAAATTCACCTTTAGTGGTGTACTTTATATAATTATATATATTTTGGGTATGGATGTTTGTTCATATTCCAAATATCAGTGGCTTTTAATATTGTAAATATTTTTTCATATTACTAGGCTTGTGATATGAAATCATATATTTGTTTCTCTAGCTCCCCTGTCCGCCAGTGTTAGTATTGCAGTTGTGCCCTTGATATTGTTAAAACAGATCTACCAATTGACTTTATCCTGCACGTCTGCAGAGCAGTCTGCCGTTGCGCACATTCCCTGCTGCGGTTCATACAGCGTGGTCTGTAAGGGAGGCTTGGAACGCAGTCACCTTTGGCAGCAGTAGCGTGATGACGCTGTACTAACGTAGTCGCGTAGTAACGTAGCATACGTTCTCGCGATATGGGTTCCCTTGGTTTCGCTATGGAACGCATATACTGCTGGAAAGGGGAGCGTAATGACGATCCTCAACGGTGACGCAATGACGCAGAGTCGTGCGCCATTCTTCCACTCTCATTGGCTCATTTAGTTAGCCTTACCTATGACGGACATGGGGGCGGAGACTTTTTGATACTTCGATTGGTTCATCTCACTGAATGGGAGTTACACACCAGCTGAGATGAATCCAACCAATGATGTTATTGCACTATATAGCGTGGCTCTGTCCTGCAGGTTCATGCCCCAGTTGATGCATTATTATGCGAAACATGTCGGGTACATGGACCTGCCTACAGCTACGCTTTTTTTAATCTGATATTGCTTGTACAAGCCTCTGCATGGAAGCCTGTTTCATTTTCTAAAACTTTGCTCTTTAAACACCGATGTGTGTTCTGTGACTTTTTTGTTTGAATAAACAAAGTCTTTTTAATTACCTTCTGATCCTGCACTATGTGGAGCTTCCCTTTTTTTGTTTTATGGTTATTATCACCACTTCTGATGCACTGATATCCTTGACGCTTCGTATTACAACCGTGGAGATATCCAGCTGGAGATCCGGTGTTCCTGCACTTATCGCACTGTGAGGACGGTTCCAGAGGAGTTTTTATCCGCACCTTTTGCTTGTCTGACCCACCACCGCTGGTGTGTGTGTCCACACATAGGGGTAAGAGTACCCATTTTTTTCCCCACTCCTGATGTTGGAATCACGTTCCTGGGTGTTGCTGCTATATAAATGTATATATTTATATGAACTTGAAGTCGCCATGGATACATCGAATTTTGATTGATTGTTTTTTTGGGGTTTTTTTTGTTCATTTATTGTGCATCATACTGGACTTTATTGTCAGTTATATCACCTCACAGGACGTTATATATGTAATTGCACTTTTTATTTGTTGCTGTATATTACAACTTTTTAGGGTTACTCCCTTTATTTGTGGTATTTGGAATTCACACACGCCCAGATTTATATATATCTCTGGGTTCTATACATTATATAGGCGCTGCATTTTTTATTTTATTATCTACTTTGCGATTTGTCTATTTGCTGATGCTAGCAGCCATTCATTTATTTGTTCACTCAGTAGCGCATACTTTGTTTATTTTTTAGCACAGTATAGCACAAGGAGAATTTCCCTCACTGTCCTTCCCTGTCCCTACAAACAAGGATTAGCACAGTAAAACACACTGACACTCTCCCTACCTATATTTTTCTGTCCCTAGAAAAAATGTTTTTTTAAAGATGGTTGATGATCAATGCTTTAGCACACTATAGCACAAGGAGAATTTCCCTCACTGTCCTTCCCTGTCCCTACAAACAAGGATTAGCACAGTAAAACACACTGACACTCTCCCTACCTATAGTTTTCTGTCCCTAGAAAAAATGTTTTTTTAAAGATGGTTGATGATCAATGCTTTAGCACACTATAGCACAAGGAGAATTTCCCTCACTGTCCTTCCCTGTCCCTACAAACAAGGATTAGCACAGTAAAACACACTGACACTCTCCCTACCTATAGTTTTCTGTCCCTATAAAAAATGTTTTTTTAAAGATGGTTGATGATCAATGCTTTAGCACAGTATAGCACAAGGAGAATTTCCCTCACTGTCCTTCCCTGTCCCTACAAACAAGGATTAGCACAGTAAAACACACTGACACTCTTCCTACCTATAGTTTTCTGTCCCTAGAAAAAATGTTTTTTTAAAGATGGTTGATGATCAATGCTTTAGCACAGTATAGCACAAGGAGAATTTCCCTCACTGTCCTTCCCTGTCCCTACAAACAAGGATTAGCACAGTAAAACACACTGACACTCTCCCTACCTATCCTTCTCTTTCCCTAAACTAAAGGAATCCAGGTTAAGCAAGAAAAAAAATGTCACTGTCCCTGCCTATGCTTCTCTTTCCCTGCTCCGGAACACACTACACTAGGCCGCCGTGCTGGCGGCCTTTTATAGTCTGTACTAAACACCCTCAGCAATAATTGGCCACAGGCATCCTGCCTGTGGCCAATCATTGCTCTCCTCGCTGCCGGCGCTGTGATTGGCCAAGCATGCGGGGTCACAGTGCATGCTTGGCCAATCACAGCGCCTGGATGACACTGCGATGGCGTAGTGCATTGTGGGCCATTTGCGTCACTCGAATTAGGCGCGAACGGCCCAAATCGCTCGATCTTCGTCGAACGATCGAACAGCCGATGTTCGAGTCGAACGTATGTTCGACTCGAACACCGAGCTCATCCCTAATGCTGAGTGACTGTCCTGTTATGTTGACTGACTATCCTCCTCCTCAATGATCCGATTCCTGATGATAGCTTGGAAGAATATTTTTGATTCTGGGTGCCGCCACCAGTGGCTAAGGCCCAATTTTTCAGCCCCTGTTTAACAGGGGCATGTAATTACAATTTTTTATGCAATGCTTTGCAGCAGGGCTCATTCCTGCACTCCAACTAGAGTATCTGGGAGAGGTTGCAGTGTCGTGGCACCAGCACCAGTGCCTAAGGCGCAATTTTTCAGCCCCTGTTTAACAGGGGCATGTAATTACAATTTTTGATGCAATACTTTGCAACAGGGCTCATTGCTGTGCTCCAAGAACAGTATCTGTGAGGGGTTGCAGTGTTGTGGCACCAGTGCCTAAGGCCCAATTTTACTGCCCCTGTTCAACAGGGGCATGTAATTACAATTCTTGATCTAATAATTCACAGCAGGGCCCATTCCTGCACCCGCCAAAAGTAACTGTGAGGGCTTACAATGTTGTGGCACCAGCACCACCACCAAAGGCCCAATTTTTCCTACCACTGTTCAACATTGGCATGTAATTACAATTCCTGATATAATAGTTCACAGCAGGGTGTTCCAGCGCCCACCAAGAGTAACTGAGGGCTCACAGTGTTGTGGCAACACCAACATCTAAGGGGCAAATTTCAGCAGAGTAAATACAGCAGGCCCCTACTTTCAAACATCCAACTTACAAACGACTCCTACTTGCAAACGGAAGGAGACAAAAGGAAGTGAGAGGAAATCTACCCCTAGGAAGGGAAATTCTCTCCTGTAAGAGTTAATATGGGAAAAATGTGTCTCCTCTCTACTGATGCTTTATCACCAATCCTTGTTTCAATAAAAACCCCACTTTTCCAAAAACATTTGTCATTGGGACGGAAAGTGAGGTGAAATGTTCTGAACAGGTGCACAGACAGCAAAACAAATGTTACAGGGGTGATAACCCTTCCCTATGTTTTCCAAAAAGCTTAAAAATATATGTTTTGGCTGGAGCTACACTTAAACAATGTACTTGTTCAAAATTACAAACAGATTCTACTTAAGAACAAACCTACAGTCCCTGTCTTGTTTGCACCGCCTGTATATTGCTGTTCAGAGTATATAGGGCCTTTTTTTATTTTGGGTGCGGGGTTCCCCTTAATATCCATACAAGACCCAAAGGGGCTGGTAATGGGCTGGGGTAGGGGGGGGGGGGGGTGATGGGGTAGCCATGCCATTTTTCTCAAAGATTTTCATCCATATTACCGGGACCAGACATTACATTAAAGCCGCAAGCAGTTTTTAATGGCTTTTTTTCCTTTAGAAATGTAATTTTGTGCAGGGACAGTTCTAAACACAGGAAACACATGCCACTTCACAGGCATACTTTAGACACCCCCCCCCCCCCCCCCAGGTACGATATTTAAAGGAATATTTAACTTTTTTTTTTCACTTTATGCATCATTAAAATGACTGCTCCCGAAAAAACGTCCATTTTTAAAACTTATTTTTGCATTGATACATGTCCCCTGGGGCAGAACCCAGGTCCCCAAACCCTTTTTAGGACAATAACATGCATATTAGCCGTTATAATTAGCACTTTAGATTTCGAACGTTCGCGTCCATTGTATTTAATAGGGTTCTAACGTTCGCGCGAACTTTCGGTCCGTTCGCAGGTTCTAGTGCAAACCGAACCTGCGGGGTGTTCGGCTCATCCCTAATCATCTTATATCTGGTAAGCAAGCCATTTACGGTACTTACTATGGGATGTGAAGCTCATACTATCAACCTGTCTGAGTATTACGCTTTCCGCCGCATAGGAATCCCTTCACGGCAACAATCCTATATATGTCATCTTTGGACTAGTCTCCCATAGATATTACATCATATGGACTTTTATCAATTGAGAGTTTTATGTCATAAGTTTTATTTTTATTTTGATCAATTTATCTTTTCCCATTTATATATGTTTGTTTCACTTATATTCCAGCTTTGAGGTATCGGTTGGGATATCAGTTGGAATTTCACATTGTTTCAGAGATTCACTGTTATCAATCACATTGGGTTGCGCTTTTTTGATTTATTTTTTCCATATGTTTTGAGTCCTTTTCCGGCTAATTGAATAGCAGCACCCGCCCGTCAGGTGAATGTCATACCATTCACCCTTCTCTCACACATTTAGAGCATTACACTTAATTTGTGTTTTAACACATTTAAGTTTTAAATTATTTATTAAAGCGTGGGGGTTCCCCCAAATTCAATTACCAGGCCCATCAGGCCTGGTAATTGAATTTGGGGGAACCCCCACGCTTTTTTTTTTTCTATCAATGACTTCTATGTATTGCTGGGAGCCGATAGGAGGAGGAGGTAGATATGCTCTGCCCCCGCTACGCTCCTCACAAAACCGGCTATTCAAATCAGCCACTGCCTCGGGGAGACCCCCCTCCGCTATCCTGTGGATACACATGGATCGCTTTGTGGAGCAATCGTATGCCCGAGCAGCATCCTCCGCGATACCCCCCACAGGAGAGACAGCAGCAGGCGCAGCGAATATAGCGGCCGTGCCATGCTTAGATGAGACGCTGCAGGCTCAGCCACAGCCTCCCTCTTTCCCAGAACTGACGGCTGCTGATCCTGCCTCCCCCGCTGGCATAGCACAAGCAGTGGTAACACTGCTGGGACCCACACTGACTGCCACTGTGGATGCAGCAGTCCACAGAGGTCTGGAACAGCTCCACATAGAGGTACAGGCGCAGGCACAGAGACTCATACATGTGGAGGAAAGGCTTTCCTCCATGGAAGATGAATCCACAGCCACCTCTGCCATGATAGCACGCATTAATGCCACGCACAGGGATATCTGGAACAAACTCAACGATTTGGAAAATCGTTCGAGAAGGAACAACTTACGCATAATTGGCTGCCAGAAACAGTATCCACTACCCAGCTCACGAATATTTGCGCTAAAATGGGCCTCCGCATACCTTGCACTATTGAATGGGCGCACCGCTTGGTCAATACTCAGAAAGTCGCACAAAAGCTTGCCATGTCATAGTCAAATATATTAACTATGCTGACAAGAATGCTATCATGCAGAAATTTCGCCGCACACGTTCCCTGTCTGTGGATGGCGCAAAACTACTGCTCTTTGCGGACTACTCCATGGAGGTGATGAAACAACATAAAGTGTTTTCACCGATCTGCTCCACTCTGCACAACAACCAAATCCGGTTCTCCTTAGCTTACCCAGCAATCCTCCGCATACAAACGCATGACGGTGAACACCTCACTTTCACCACACCAGACGAAGCGGAAAACGACATCAATGCCCTGGGCAGGGAGATTGAACACTGCAACTCTGCAGAGGGCTCATCATCAACGTCAGTAGCCTCCTCATCTGCCCCAGCTAAACAACAACTCAGCCCGACAAAGCCTCCATATAAATGTAGCCGTTTCACCCAAAGGGAGGATCGCTCTGGAAATCGCTGAAGGGCCTTAGAGACTCATTATAACCGGCCGTGCATTGGAGACGGGTAGTATTACCCCCCCTTTTTTATTTTTTTCTCTCCCCCTATTTCTTTCTTTATTTTTTTCTTTTTTTGGACTTTCTGATGCAATTGTCGTGCTAGCCTGTTGCTCAACTTTTGTGTGATTGTTCGTTAACTGTTTTTTACCATTAAGGTCTTATGTCATCCGCATTTGGGGTCACTTTAAAGGCTCCTATTGCTAGTCAACTCCACCGCCCCTTCAATGAATAGACCCACAGGGTGAGCTCTCACTCCTATGTACCTGCCACATCGCCCGACCCTGATATCATCCCTATCTAACCTTCACCCCTCTGACTATCCTTCCTGACTGCCCAATACCCTTTTCCCTCCTTTCCCCCTCCTTTCCCCCCTCCCCTCACTCCCCTTAGCACACACCTTGCCCCTAAGAGAGGAGCTAGCGACTGGCGGGAGCTATGATAGGCAGTTGAACCTCATGTGGAAAAAAGTGAAGTCTACAATGTATGTTAAGTGCTTTTTTCACCTGAAATCTGCTATGTTGTTTTTTCTTTCTCTTAGTTTGGACTATGTAAAGTTCATGTTTCCCTATTTTGTAACTATGCCCTCAGGAGACCTGCAATACTTTGATGACTCTCAGATGGATGTTACAGTGCCTACAGGGAGTCTCCATTGCAAGCCTCCAACCCAATACACTACTCTTTTCCAGACATGGCCTCTTCAACTGATGGAAATCACCTAAAGATTGTCTCATGGAACGTTAAGTGGCTTCGCTCTCCAAGTAAGCGTATGTCAATCCTTAGACATTTGAAGCGTCTCCGGGTGGATGTGGCTCTGCTCCAGGAGACACACCTGCCTGCAGATGATCTAGTTCGCCTTCGAAAACTGTGGGTGGGCTCTGTATATGGCTCGCCAGCAGTTGGCCGCAAGGCTGGGGTAGCTATATTGCTACACAAAAGCCTACATACTATTAGAGATGTTAAGACTGACTCGACAGGCCACAAAATGACCTTACACATGACCTTAGAAGACAAGCAAATTGCTATCACTAACATTTATGCTCCTAACTCCCCAGACACTTCCTTTTTCCAAGACATGGTGCAATGGGTACTAACTGCCCCTGAGACCATGCACTTAGTCGGTGGAGACTTCAACTCTGTTATGTCCTCACTGGCAGATCGTACGAGTGACCCAACACGTAGACTGAATAAGTTTATCTCCTCAACACCTGACTCTACCCTTTTAGCGCAATCCATCGCATCCATGCTCTTGGTTGACGTATGGCGTTTAATGCACCCAACAGATCGAGAATACACCTTTTTTTCACCCAAATCCATGGCGTCGGCCAAAGCCCCAGGCCCAGACAGTTATACGGCAGAATTCTATAAATTGACAAAATACTTTATCCCCGTTAACCTGAAACACGTTTACACGGCCATGTGGGATGGGGGACCCTATCTCCCTACAGGGACGCAGGCACACATTAAACTGATATCCAAGAAAGGCAAAGATCCCCTACTACCGGGCTCTTACCGCCCAATTTCAATAATTAACGCTGACGTCAAAATCCTATCTAAAATCATTGCATCACGATTAGCCCCCCTGCTCCCCTCTCTACTACACCCAGCCCAATCCGACTTTGTTCCAGGACGATCGGCCACCCTGAATATTAGCAAGGTTCTGATGGCTCTGGAATACGCAAACACGCACCCTAACCAAGACATCGCTATTATGTCTCTTGATGCCGAAAAAGCCTTTGACAACATCAGTTTGTCCTGGCTTTTCAGAGTGCTGGAGGAATTTGGCTTTTCGGGTCCAATTATGCGATTTTTAATACAAATGTACGCTTCTCCAACTGTGCACCTAGTCACCCCCGACTTTGTCTCTGACATGATCCCCTTAGTAAAGGGAACGAGGCAGGGATACCCCCTATCCCCTTTACTGTTTAATATTGCCATTGAGCCCCTGTCTAGAATACTCAATTCCCCTAACGGGATTAGTGGCATCAACTTGGGTAACCAAATTCTCCGTTCCACTTTGTTCGCAGACGATAAACTGCTATTTTCTACCAACCCCCTCTCCGACTTTGACCGACTCCAAAAACTTTTTGCGGCCTTTCGACTGTGCTCTGGCTTTCGAATAAATTTTGACAAAAGTGAAATTATAGCACTCCATTCACGCTTATCTACTAAATGGAGACATCTATCCACGGCTGCTTATAGGCCAGTACAACCGGCCCCGTTGTACGGGGCCCGACGTCCTCAGCTCAGCAAAGGGGGCCCAGGCAGCCTCACAGACAGCGCAGAATAAAAAAAACAAAAACAAAAAAAATGGCTTTCTGAAATACACCCCCCGCTCAGCCACTCCTACTAGCTTAGGGGGGTGTATTGTTGTTATGATCTTCTGGGCCCCTTCTCTCTGATGTGAGAGTGAAGGGATTTTTTTTCAGTTTCGGGCGCATGCCCACTGCATCCCGCGCCCGCTCCGCTGCTTAAAGTATCAGCCGTCAGCCTGCCAATGCGGTTGCTTGTTTCCTTCCCTGGCGGAGTGATCTTCGTCTGTACAGCTCCACACTCAGTCAGTAGTCAGCCCATGAGAGACGGAGAGTGGGAGCCAGCAGTGCACTGTACATTCCTATAATGTCACTATCCATATCATCATCCATATCACCATGTATAACACACAGGCAGCAGACAGCAGGTTCTCTCTCACTGTGTGTTACATGACATGGCTGTTTGGGTGCTGATTTTGTAGCTTTTTGGTCATAAGTTAACAAGGTCAGCACCCAACAGCCATGTCATGTACCACACTGTAACAGTGCCAGCCATGATAGAGTGTGCCTGTGTTTTATAATGCTGATGATTTTAAGCTCCCTGTGTTCCTGTTTGCGATCAAGGCTTTCACACTGAGTAGAATCTGCTTATTCAGAGAGGAATCTGTCCACTGATACCTTGCTGAGTGGAGTGGGCTGATGACAGGTCCGTGTCCACTCAGCATATGCAGAGCAGACACGGAGACAGCTTCTGACACTCTGCTCTAAGGGCGGTTGGTGGAAACAAACCAGCTATCCATTTACACCCGACTGCTCTCCAATCTGATTCGCTAGATGGAGGGGAACGGATCCCTTTCCATTTTGTTTATCGGATCGGATTGGAGGTAGGCAGGTGTAAATGGACACAGGTCTGTTTAGATCCATCGCTCTATAGTATTGATGGGAGGCTCATATCAGACCCAACCTTTTCCTTTTAACTGCTTGCAGCCCACCCTCAGTACATTTACTGCAGCAGGGTGGCATGGACAGGCTGGATCACATATATGTACTTCATCCAGCCTGTTCCTGCACTTTGTTTCAAAGTGGGGCTGGGGGAGGGGCCAGGTGCAGGGCTGAGGGTGGGCTGCCATGATTTCTATCAGCGGCCCTGCATCTATCCCCTCTTGCCATTGCTACTCAACATATCACATACCTGGGTGTCCGTGTAGGACGTGAGCCTTCCTCTCTATATATACTCAACTATCCCCCCTTGATAACTAAAATTGTGAAGGAGTTGGAAGCTTGGGCGACCCTCCCCCTTTCGCTCTTTGAGAGATGCCACCTTTTTTAAAATGGTGTCATTTGCATGCCTACTCTATCCAATGCAGACCATACCTCTTTTACTAAGACACTCTGATATACAAAAAATCCACAGAGAGTTAACTGCCTTTATATGGTCTCGCAAAAAAACACGCATTGCTCTACAAAAATTGTGTCTCCCGAAGGGTGAGGGCGGGGCAGGACTGCCCAATATACGTTTCTATAACATCTCATGCCTACTTAGACAGGGCTTATATTGGCTGGCTGGAAAGTCTAAATACTCCAATACAGTGCTCGAAGATGCTATGGCCTCCCCATATGCCCTTTCAGCTATCCTTCACTCTAATCCCAATACTTTGCCAATTCGCCTCAAGTCAAGCGTACTCTTCAGGGACACAGTCATTGCCTGGAGAGAGGTCCGGAAACTACTGGGCCTACCATCTAGTATTTCACGTCATCTACCAATCCGAGGGAACCCTATGTTTCTCCCATCCACTCTGCACAAAGCCTTTAGTCAGTGGCAAGCCAAGTCATTGCCTGGAGAGAGGTCCGGAAACTACTGGGACTACCATCTAGTATTTCACGTCATCTACCAATCCGAGGGAACCCTATGTTTCTCCCATCCACTCTGCACAAAGCCTTTAGTCAGTGGCAAGCCTAGGGCCTCACGAGAATAACCCCCCTGTACCATGGCAAACCTGGCGAATTCAAACCTTTCCAAACCGTGCTGCAGGAATTCTCCTTGCCACCGACACATGTCTTCTTTTACCATCAACTCACCAACTATCTAAGGTCTTGCTGTGGCCGTAAGAACGATCCACTTCAAATGTCCTTCATTGACACTGTACTTCAGAGAGACGATTACGCCATCTCCAAACTCTACTCCTACCTCATCCAACACCAATCAGAAAAATACCATCTCAAACCATTCCAAACCATTTTCAAAAATGGTCTAACATAATGGATGACAATGATCTGCTGGAAAAAATCCTTGAGGGATACAGGCATATCCGCAAACTTACTGCCTCTGAAACATGGCGTGAAACACAATTTAAGATCATTCACAGAGCTTATTTGTTAAAGGGGTCTTCCAGATTCCGATAAGCCCCCCGCCCGCAGACCCCTACAACCATCGGGCAAGGGTTGTGGGGATGAGACCTTTGTCCCCATCAACATGGGGACATCCTCGCCATATTGAGGGCATGTGGCCTAGTACGGTTCAGGCCGCTCTCTCATCCCCCCCTTTTCCCCTGCGGCCGGCCAGGTTGCGTGCTCGGATAAGGGTCTGGTATGGATTTTTGGGGGGACTCCACGCCTTTTTTTTTTAAATTTGGGGTGGAGTTCCCCCTAAAATCCATGCCAGATCTGAAGGGCCTGGTATGGATATTTGGGGGAACTCCACGCATTTTTTTTAAATTTGCGGCGGGGTTCCCCTTAATATCCATTCCAGACCTGAAGGGCCTGGTAATTGAATTCTGGGGGACCCCCACGCTTTTTTTTTTTTTTTTTTTTATCAATGACTTTTCTATGTATTGCCGGGAGCCGACAATTCATTAATAGCTGCGAGTGAGTTTTAAATGACTTTTTTTCCTTCAAAAATGACATTTTTTGCAGGGATAGTTCTAAGCACGGGAAACATGCGCCACTTTACATGCATATCATACACACCCCCTAGGTACGAAATTTAAAGGAATATTTCACTTTTATTTTTTAATTTTAAGCATTATTAAAATCACTGCTCCCGAAAAAACGGCCGTTTTTAAAACTTCTTTTTGCATTGATACATGTCCCCTTTTTAGGACAATAACTTGCATATAAGCCTTTATAATTAGCACTTTAGATTTCGAACGTTTGAGTCCATTGTATTTAATAGGGTTCTAAAGTTCTCACGAACATTTTGTCTGTTCGCAGGTTCTGGTGCGAAAGGAACAGGGGTGTATTCGGCTCATCCCTGTCCCTCTACCTTTTTACCGCCATATGACAACTGCAATATCACGATGCCCCTTGACATCCATGACTCTTTTCTTTCTAAACTCAGTACTGTATCATCACTTGGTATTACTGTTATGTCTAGACCAACTTCCGAGATCACTAGTTAAACATATCCAAACGTTGCTTCCACTCCTGAAGGTGATAAGGTGTAAGGTACAGCCTATATAGGCATCACATTGTCCTACTTCTGACATGATGGTAAATGTGATTTACCGGTTTCCCTCCCCCTTTCCTTACCCCCCCCCCACTACTCAGGTTTAAACCTCTTATGTTGAATAGAGAATTTACGTGTGTTTGCTTTGCAGTCATTATGTTTCATACCACTGTATTGTGCAAAACCCAATAAATATAAAAAAAAAAAAAACTGCTTGCGGCTGTAATGTAATGTCGGGTCCCGGCAATATAGATGAAAATTATTGAGAAAAACGGCTTGGGTAGCCCCCCCCCAGCCCATTACCAGGCCCTTTTTGGTCTTGTATGGATATTAAGGGGAACCCCGCACCCAAATTAAAAAAAGAAAAGGCGTGGGGCCCCCAGGCCCTATATACTCTGAACAGCAGTATGCAGGCGGTCCAAACAAGACAGGGACTGTAGGTTTGTTCTTAAGTTGAATCTGTTTGTAATTTGGAATAGATACATTTTGTAAGTGTAGCTCCAGCCAAAAAATCTATTTTTAAGCTTTTTGGATAACATAGGGAAGGGTTATCATCACCCCTGTAACATTTGTTTTGCTGTCTGTTCTCCTGTTCAGAAGATTTCACCTCACTTTCTGTCCCAATGACAATTGGATTTTGAAAATTTGGGGTTATTAGGGAAACAAGGATTGGTGATAAAGCATCAGTGGAGACACCTTTTTCCCATATTAACTCTTACAGGAGAGAATTTCCCTTCCTAGGGGTAGATTTCCCCTCACTTCCTGTTGTCTGCCTCCGTTTGTAAGAAGGAGTCGTTTGTAAGTCGGATGTTTGAAAGTAGGGGACCGCCTGTATATACTATACGGCCTGCCCTATATACTCTGCAGAAAATTGGGCATTAGGTGTTGGTGGTACCAGAACACTGTAAGCCCTCACAGTTACTCTTGATGGGTGCTGGAACGGGCTCTGCTGTGAAATATTATATCAAGAATTGTAATTACATGCCCCTGTTGAACAGGGGCAAAAAAAATGGGCCTTTTTGTGGTGGTGGTGGTGCCACAACATTGTAACCCCTCCCAGATTCTCTTGTTGAGCGCAGGAACGAGCCCTGCTGTGAAATATTAGATCAAAAATTTTAATTACGCACCCCTGTTAAATAGAGGCAGAAAAATTGGGCCTTAGGCAGTGGTGGTAGCACAACACTGTAAAGCCTCACAGATACACTTGTTGAGTGCAGGAACGGGCCTTGCAGAGAAATATTACATGAAAAATTTTAATTACACGTCCCTGTTAAACAGGGGCAGATAAATTGGGCCTTAGCCACTTGTGGTTGTGCCACAACACTGCAACCCCTCACAGATACTCTAGTTGAGTGCAGGAACGAGCCCCACTGCAAAATATTACAGCACAAATTGTAATTACACGCCCCTGTTAAACAGGTGCAGAAAAATTGGGCCTTAGTCACTGGGGGTGGTGCCTAGAATCAAAAATGTTCTTAGAAACTATCAACATGAACATTGAGGAGGAATAGGATAGTCACTCAGCATAACAGGATAGTCACTCAGCATCAGCATAGCAGTTTTCAAGGGATCTCACATTCATAGAAAAATTCATCGGTTACATCAGCATTAGGTGCTTGGTAGCTGGTGATCCAAGACTGATTCATTTTTATGAAGGTGAGCCCATCAACTGAGTCTGTGGACAGGCGCACTCTTTGATCGGTTACAAAGCCTCCAGCAGCACTGAATGTGCATTCAGAACACTGCATGCAGGACAGGCCAGTAGATACTGTGCAAGATCTGGCCAGTGATCCATCCTCAAGACCCAGTAACCCAGTGGATTTTCGGTTGGAAAGGTCTCCAAGTCTGATCTTGCCCCTAGGTATTCCTGCACCATGTAAATCAGACGCTGGCGATGGTGCTGGAACCAGATCAGACCTTGGGGCTACGGACTAAAAAATTGTTTGAACGCATTGGTCAGACGGCCACCTTCTCCACCGCTTCTTCTGTGACTGACCAAAGCCTCAGCAACACGTTGTCCAGGACCAGGAAATTGTAACCTCCCAGGCTCTGGAAACGCATTGCACAAACCTTTCTGCAAGGCCTCCCAAAGATGTTTCATCCTCTGCTCCCTCTACAAAGGCTGGATAAGTTCCGCAACCTTACCCTTGTAATGTGGATCAAGAAGGGTTGCCAGCCAGTACTGATCCCTCTCCTTGATACCACGAATCCGAGGGTCCTTTCACAGGCTTTGCAGGATCAGGGAGGCCATGTAGGGTAGGTTTGCTGAGGCATTCGGTCTGGAGTTCTCTGGGTCACTAAGGACAACATGATCCGCAGCCACCTCCTCCCAGCCACGTACAAGTCCATGGGTTTCTGGGGACTGAAAACGATCCCTTGAAGACTGCTGCTGATACTGAGTGTATAAAAAGGACAATCCGCGCTATCCCTATTCGGCAGAAAAAAGTTAGCAAAAATGCCAATATTCAACCAAATCAAATATAGAAAACGTGCAACGTGAAGATACACATATAAAAGGGGATATTGAAATCCAAAAGTGAATAGTGGTGCTGCAATAATAAAAGTTCAGAATAATAAACTGCAAATATGTGTAATGTAAAGAAATTGCGCAACCCAAACACATAAAGTGAAAAAAAAAAAAACTACAACAATAATTGCTTCTATAAATTGCTTCTAAAAAGGCAATGGTGTGTACTCAAAAAATGATGTGTATATATATATCTAATATGTATAAAATTCAAACACATATGATCAAAAATAGTGTAAAAACCAAAAAGGTGTACAACACATAAGTGTCCATGAAAGACTGAAAATGACACATAAAATGTCCAAACGAGACTGGGAGCGAAGGTGCCAATCCTCCTCACTTTCTTATTTCAAAGCAGGTAATGATGACTCATAATCAGGTAATAAAGATGTCTGCTTACCAAATCAGGTGGATCCTCATTGCAGGGATCAAAGGGGCTTAATAGACACGTACTCCGGACATCTGATGTAGGAAGTCAGATCCTCCTCTAGATCCTATGCTCCGCTGCTGCACCGTGTTCAAAAAAATCCTCTCAATATAGAAAACCAATCAAAGGCACCGCTTATGATTCGTAATGTAACATGTTGGGGATAAGAACAAAAAACTTCATGGTGCAGAAAGGTTTAAAAAGGGAAATCCCCTTTATTGGGTAAAAGGCACTGACATCCACAGATAGAAAAAAATATTATATAGAGAGAGCGCACTGAATGCCAGCAATCTCCGACAATGATTTAAAAAGCAGTCAGCTGTAGCTCACGCCAATCAGTGGACGCCTTGTAAGGAGAAACGCAGCGTCGGGTGGAGCTAAGAAATTCAATGTCATCACGCACCAGCTGATTGGCGTGAGCTACAGCTGACTGCTTTTTAAATCATTGTCGGAGATTGCTGGCATTCAGTGCGCTCTCTCTATATAATATTTTTTTCTATCTGTGGATGTCAGTGCCTTTTACCCAATAAAGGGGATTTCCCTTTTTTAGCCTTTCTGCACCATGGAGTTTTTTGTTCTTGTGTACACGGCATTAGTGTTTAATCATAGCTATGATTAAACACTAAGAAAGTGTGAAACTAGTCAGCTCTAACCAGAATTTTGTGACTTGCTGTGCTGTATTTGGATTTTTGAAGATTTTACATAATAAAGGCTTTTTATTGGAGTGCTGCTGTCCAGAAGACTTGATCTTTTGTTTTGCCTGAAATTGCATTGCCTGCACCCTTGGCTGTTGGGAGGAGATAGTCACCTGGAGGACGTCTACACCTGAGCGGCTTCTGTTTTTGCTCCGTAGGCGTTCTAGGGGCTATGCAAGCACTCAGGCAAAAAGATGCCAATGCGGTGTTTGATTTGGTCTGTTTAGGGGACATTAGCCACACTTGGGCAGAGATTCTGTCAGCTCTGCAGGGGCAGGCTCAGAGGTGGTTGACGCCATGCCAGCTTCAGCCAGGAATGGTGGTTTGTGACAATGGCACCAACCTCCTCTCTACCCTCCGACAGGGACACTTGACACATTTTCCCTGTTTGGCTCACATCCTTAATTTGGTGGTGCAGAGGTTCTTGTGCAGGTACCCTGGCTTACAGGATCTCTTGAGGCAGGACAGGAAAGTCTGTGGGCATTTCCGCTGGTCATATAATGCCAGTGCTCGGCTGGCTGACCTTCAAAATGAATGCAACCTGCCCAAGAACCGCCTCATCTGTGACATGCCCACCAGGTGGAACTCAAGGTTGGCAATGCTGCAGTGGCTGAACATGCAGCAGAGGGCCATCAATGAGTACCTGTGCGAGTATGGCACCAGGACAGGGTCAGGGGAGCTTGGCTTTTTTTCGCCCACACCAGTGGCTAATGATCAAGGCTGCATGCACTGTCCTGTCACCATTTGAGGAGGCCATGAGGATGGTGAGCAGTGACAGTGCATGCATCAGTGATACTGTCCCTCTGGTCTTTCTGTTGGAGCACACGCTGCGTCGAATAATGGACAGGGCACATGAGGCAGAACAGAGGGAGGAAGAGGAGGACTTCCTTACCTCTCAAGGTCCCCTTTATCCAGACAGTATTCCTGCGGGCCCACCTATCACACAGGGAGAGGAGGAGGGTGAGGATTATGTCAGCATGGAGGTGGAGCCTGGCACTCAGTATCAGCAATGAAAAAAACTACAACAATAATTGCTTCTATAAATTGCTTCTAAAAAGGCAATGGTGTGTACTCAAAAAATGATGTATATATATCTAATATGTATAAAATTCAAACACATATGATCAAAAATAGTGTAAAAAACAAAAAGGTGTACAACACATAAGTGTCCATGAAAGACTGAAAATGACACATAAAATGTCCAAACGAGACTGGGAGCGAAGGTGCCAATCCTCCTCACTTTCTTCTTTCAAAGCAGGTAGACTTGATCTTTTGTAACGCCTACTGGTTCTGAGGACAAATCTGCACAGGAAGAGGCCATAGAGAAAGAAGAAAAGGAGGGGGTGGAGGAGAGAGGTGTGGCAGAATCACCACTACCAGCATTTTGGAGGCGTGGTGGCGGAACAAGCTACAACAATACTGCACCCTGTCCTGCATCCTTCCCAGCTGCCAGCAGAGTTACCCAGTGCGCCGTGAAAGAAAGGTAACGTCCCTGTCCATGCCTGCTGGACCATGAGTCAGCGGTAATATGCACCTTATAGCTGACTGCCCTGTCCAACGAGGCCAAGACATTGCCTTCCACATGCCGGTAGAGATCCGAAATCGCCTTCTGTGAAAAGAAGTGGCATTTGGGACCCTGCCACTGAGGTACCGCACATTCCACAAATTCACGAAAGGGGGCAGAGTCTACCATCTAAAAGGCAGCAGTTGGAGTGCTAGCAATTTAGCCAAGCTAGCATTCAGCCACTGAGCATGTGGATGGCTGGGACGGTTTAGCAATTTGCCTGCTACAATCGGATGTTGGTGTAGCGATACCAGATTGCCCGCAAGTATTTGGCACACCTAATTCTACACCTTCATTCCTCTCAGTGCAGGTTTCTGAGAGGACTAAAGGTATAGTGGGGTTGTAGATCCCAGCTGATGAGGAGCAAGGAGAGGTCCACCGTGTTCTTTGGTGTGGGTCTTTTAAGTACTGTTGCCAACGGACTGCATGGGAACTTGACATATGTCTGGTCAAGCATGTGGTGCCCAAGCGGCTGCTGTTTTGGCCATGCTTGATACACTTCAAACCACAACGGTGCGATCTGCTGCACATGTCTCAAAAAAAGCCCACACCAAAGAACTTTTGAAAACACTCGGGGAGTCAGCAGCATCCTGCACATGCGGAGCTCTGCGGTGTGATGCAGTCGGGTGGCTGCCCTTAAGCTGGCCCCTGGAAGGCATCCTGCCTCGTTGGAGATGTGCTTCCTCCTCCTCTCTTCTATCAGGCACCCACGTAAAATCAGTGGCTTCATCATCCCCTCCCTCCCTCGCCACTGGAGCAAACCTGGCAGTATGCTGCAGCTGGGGGAACATGACTGTCAGTTTCTTGTCCTTCTATGGCACCCCTTCTCTCTGGGCTCACGTTACTGCCTTCATCCTCAACCTGGGTACCATCACCAGAGCCTCCAAAACGCTGTGCATCCTCCTGCAGCATGTACCCAACACTGTGGTCGAACAGTTCGGGGGACTCCTCAGGACATGATGGTGGGACTAGGGAAGGAGTGACTGATGACATTGAGCCGATGGAATAGGCCACTCTGGCAGCTGCATTGCCAGGAAAAGTACTCTGAACCTGGGTGACAGAGGATGAGGAGGATGGCTTTGTCATCCACTCTACCAACTCTTCTGCATGTTGTGGCTCAACACGGCCAGCTGCCGAAAAAAGGACAAGTGTGCCCCACAGCCACGTGCTAAGAATGCACCGTGTCCATGACCAGAACTGTTTGCTGTAGACACAGAGCCTGCTTGCCCTCTTTTAATGGCCTGTGAGCATCTTCCAGACAAGCTTTAAAATTGTATTAGCAAAACACTGCCTGAAGTTTACTAGAAAAAGTACAACAGGAATGGCCTGCAGTCAGATAAAGGCTTGGCTAGACTAGAATGCAGTGGATATATATATGTAGGAGATTGTGTGTGTATATATTTAATGCACTGCATATCACTGAATCGCCTGCCTGAAAGTGTATTTGAACACGTACACCAGGAATGGCCTACAGTCAGATATAGGCTTGACTAGATTGCAGTGGATATATATATATGTAGGAGACTGTATACATATTTATTGCACTGCAGATCAGTGAATCACCTGCCTGAAAGTGTATTTGAACACGTACACGTACCCCAAGTATGAAAGGGGTGAACGCCGTTTAGGATATTCCCTCTCTCTGGACACACATCCACTGATGTATGTATATATATGTGTGTGTGTGTGTGTGTGTATATGTATATATATATATATGAGTGTGTATATATATATATATATATATATATATATGACTGTGTATATATAGTCAATACACTACAGATCATTGAATCACCTGCCTGAAAGTGTATTTGAACACGTACACCAGGAATGGCCTGCAGTCAGATCTAGCTACACTGGATGTAGTGGATATAAATATATATACAAGCATATATATATATATATATATATATATATATATATATATATATATTGTGATAGTGAAAGTCCCTGTCCCTATGGAAAGGGAGCAAAAACGGACACAGAGTCTGCATGTCAGCAGACTGCAGAACTACAGAGCATAGCTTGGAAATTGAGAAAACTGTTTTGGTAGCTTTCTCCAGGTTTTGCTAAGTTCGGATGGGGCTGTGTAGTTTGGAGATCCCGCAGAGACTTGGGTGGGATGGGATCTCCAACCCTGTGTACGGGTCTTGTGGACAGCCAGCATGGTGTGTGCTCAGGTGCACACAACCAATATAATGAGGGGCTGGTGAGAGCAGAAGGTGGAGGATGGTGGAGAGTGAGCAACTTGCTACTGCTAAGTGAAGACAGACTTATGTCTGGAGAGCGGTCTGCCCTGTGGGAGACTGCAGCCCATGTAAAGGGGATTCTTTGCCCAGGGACTGGGAAAGGCTGGCCAGCCTTGAGAGTCGGGGAGACTGAGGAAGCCAGTAAGTCCAGGGAGCTGGAAAGAATCGTTTCTATTTGAAAGCAAGCAGAGGAACTGCTGACAAGAGCCAGGTGGCTTGGTATGTTTTCATTTATGTGCTGAATGAAGTTTAAACCCCTGCGTGGGAATCCTGAATAGACATTTTTCTTTTGTTTTTCTGTTTAAATAATGGACTCACTGCATAAAAATGCATCTATCCACTTGAGCTAAAACACCCCAATATCACAGTGGTGGAGAATGCGGGCAACACTACGGTGGAATCCGGGTCCTTGCTCCATAGTGAGTTCAGGTCAGGAACTGTTGGCTGTCTATGGAAGTGCAGCCAGGCAAAAGGCATTGCGTGTTGCAGGTGGTGTACCTGTAAAGGAAAAGCAATTTTTTTTTCTCTCTGCGGTGAACTGCTGCTAGCTGTGTGTGGCAGCCAGGCGAACTGCATTGCGCAGAAGTTTATTTGATGGACTGTTGCATGCAGGTAGTGCACCTGTGAGAATTGTTTTCCTTTTACTACTGTGAACTGTGTAACAAACTGCCGTGCATGTGACTGCAAAGATGAGGCAGTCAAAACACAAGAAGTTCATATTAAATCAAGTTCAAGGGGAAGTGAGCTCAGCGTGGCCTGAGAAGATGTTTACGCCTAGGAGGGCCAGTCAAAAGGGGCCAGTGGTGTATGAGACTGTGAATGAGTGGTTCAAGCGGAACCAGACTAAAGAGTCGGATGCAGTTCAAGGGGCTATGATCTTGGCCTCTGAATACATGCAGCCCATGCTGCCTACAGAGGAGGTTGGGGACTTCCTGGAAAAATTAGAAAAAGTCGCCGTAAGGAGGAAATGGCCTAGGAATCGGTGGCCAAAATTGCTGCAAACCTTGTTACAGATAGAGTTCCGGTCAGTTTACCATTTGATGGATGGGGACCAGGATGACTACTGCAAGTTTAAAGAGGAAATCCTTCTCAGAGGAGAGTTCCATCGCATCATGGGCTCCAGCAAAGAGAGGTTATCGCCCATAGCAACGGGAGACGCATTACTGCGACAACAAAGCACCAGTCGAGCGGTGGCTCGGGAGAGCATGAGTGTGCATCGGTGTACCAGCCCTGTATTTTCTGCAAGCATATCGGTTGTCACCCCTGGCAACAGTGGCAAGAAGTCTGTGTGGACTGCAGGGGGTACCAATGAGCATGAGAAATATAAAGATGTGTATTATGGCCGCTTATGTGAAGTGGTCAGCCCATAAAGAAGGGCACAACAGTCTGTATTCACCAGGAGGTGTAGCCAACCATCTTTGGAGTGCTGGTCTGCTGTTACCCCTAGCAACAGGGATCCTGTGTTACATGCAGGGGGTGTTGGTGGGTCTGGAAAGGCTGCAGTGTTGCTCCATGACCACATGGAAGAGTCAGCCTGTGGAGACCCCACAGATGAGAGACAACGCACTCAAATGAAGGCTATGACAACGGCTACAGGAATTGGTAAGACTGTTGCAGTTTATGGGACAGAACCCAATGAAATTAAAGTGTGTTCAGCGGGGAGATCCGCAGTACAGGTGGACTTGCTACAGTGTGCTACCCAGAGTAGGGGGGAGGCACATAGTAAAGCCCAACTGGCAGCAGGACTACAGACTAAAAAGGACATGGGGACTCTGTATGTACCTGGTGGAATCCAGCACAGTGCTGGAAGAGCTGTACTAGGGGTGACCAAAGAAATCCATATACCATGTTCCCTAGTGACAGAGACAGGTGCTGCAGAGTTGCCCAGGGAAACCTCCCAGGAGCCCACAGTGTTGGAGCAGAGGGTTTCCCAGGTCAGCTGTGGAGCTGCTCAAGTGGGTAAAGGGCCACCCACAATAGCTACAGCTATGTCTAAGTGTCATGATGATCCTCTAAAGGTTGAGAAATGTATTTCTGGAAATGTCATGTTTGAAAATAATGTTGGTAATGTGTTTACTAAAAAGGTTGGAGGCAGAGCTGCAGGGTTGTCTGTGGAAACCTCCAGGGATCTCCCTGTGTTGGAACTAGAGGTTTTTCAGGACCACTCTGGCACTACTCTGGGGGAACAAGGAGTGACTGCACCACACAATGAGAGTGTGTGGGTGCAGACCACCCGCCTGGTATGTGACCAGATTGGTGAACAAGTTATTAACCCTGTTAAAGCTGGTAGTGTAAAGCTGGATGTGATGGTAGCGCCACCAGAACAATCTGGTCAAAATAGTGTATTGCACCCTGCGTTCTCTGACGAAGCATCGTCCCAATGTGACATAAGTGAAACTGTGCTTGTACAATGTGATGCGTATAGAGATGACAAATGTACAGTATTGGGTAATGAGTCCCAGGTTCCTTTGGTGCCTCTTGGAACAGGTGATGCACTGCTTCAGGATACCTGTCAGGGAAGTACCACTGACTGGGACAGCTGGGCCAAACAATTGCTGGCCATGCTGGATAAGGCTAGGTTACGTAACACAGATGTGGACATGACACCTGCTATGCCCAATGGCGGGATTGCAGGGTGGCCAGTGGCCAAGGGCGTGTTGGCCCCGGCAGAGATTGGCCCCCTCCAATCAGAAGGACCGGTTAAGGGCGCATGCATGGCAGTTGGGTTATATGCAGCCCAACTGCTGGAAAATAGTGAATGCAAAAATGGCAATGTGACGTATGACCTGCAGCGGCTCGCTGATGCTGGGACCGAGAGGGTAAATGTGAGACGCACATCTGACAGCGCTCCAGTTGAGCACCAAGCTGTGGAGACCGATACCGCCAGTGAAGTGGAGGTCACTGTATATGTCCCTACCTTTCCAGCTTCAGTGGATGAGCCCCTCCACGTCATTGATAATGGAACAGTCCCTAGAAAGGTCTTGCATGTAGATGTGGATTGCATTAAGATGACAAATGTGTTGTTGAAAATTCTTGAAGTCCAAAAAACATATTTGCTGTACACTTGGGTGTCTCCACCGTGGTCGGACAAGGTGGTACTGCATAGTACCAGTAGGTGGAGCCAAGTAGTACAAGCGATGCTTGATGTTAATCACGAGAGGAACTAGTTGGTACCATATTTATTAGCAGTGTGGCAAATGGTCTCAAGGTTCTCTGAGAGGGTGCTTCCAGTTACCGGTTTGGATGGAAGGCACTCAGGAGAACGTTTGAAAACATCAGAGGTCTCTCCGCATGATGCTGTGACTAGGAAAAGTTCTGCTGGTGTGGTCCAAAGTGCGGCTGAGCAGTCGTCAGTAGAGGGCACGGACACTGCCTCACCCACTAGACCTCACGTGAAGGAAGGGCCCGAAATAGACGTGGCAGTAGCAGAGATTTTTCATGTCATTCGCACAAAGGTACAAATTAAAGTACCCGGAGACACTGTGAGGGGAACCACTGATGGTATTGGAAGTGACAACATCAGAATTTGTGGTATGTCACTGGTTGTTACTGGTAACAAGGGTTTAGTTGCCGTGGGTAACCTCAGAAAAGTTGTTAAACCAAAAAAAAACTGTTGTGATGGGAAAAATTGGTATCGGTGAAGGAAAAGGTGGTTCCCCATCAGGCAAAGTATTAGGAACAGGTCCCCTATATCAAGAAAGTGAGGGTATTAGGGAAGGCAGAGTTCCCCAGAGAAAAGCAAATAAGCCCAGGAACCCCAGAAGAGGGAGAAAGCGTAGAATAAAAACGAGTAGGATCCTATGGAGAGTTAAGGAAGGACTTGGCTGGAAGCGCACCCGAAAAAAGGGTTGGGCCTACGCGGCTGACAGCCGGCACAGAGGTGTCCCAACCCTGATGACGTGTGCTGGTGTTCCTCCCTCCGGATCGAAACATAGGGGGGGGGGATATGTGATAGTGAAAGTCCCTGTCCCTATGGAAAGGGAGCAAAAACGGACACAGAGTCTGCATGTCAGCAGACTGCAGAACTACAGAGCATAGCTTGGAAATTGAGAAAACTGTTTTGGCAGCTTTCTCCGGGTTTTGCTAAGTTCGGATGGGGCTGTGTAGTTTGGAGATCCCGCAGAGACTTGGGTGGGATGGGATCTCCAACCCTGTGTCCGGGTCTTGTGGACAGCCAGCATGGTGTGTGCTCAGGTGCACACAACCAATATAATGAGGGGCTGGTGAGAGCAGAAGGTGGAGGATGGTGGAGAGTGAGCAACTTGCTACTGCTAAGTGAAGACAGACTTATGTCTGGAGAGCGGTCTGCCCTGTGGGAGACTGCAGCCCATGTAAAGGGTATTCTTTGCCCAGGGACTGGGAAAGGCTGGCCAGCCTTGAGAGTCGGGGAAACTGAGGAAGCCAGTAAGTCCAGGGAGCTGGAAAGAATCGTTTCTATTTGAAAGCAAGCAGAGGAACTGCTGACAAGAGCCAGGTGGCTTGGTATGTTTTCATTTATGTGCTGAATGAAGTTTAAATCCCTGCGTGGGAATCCTGAATAGACATTTTTCTTTTGTTTTTCTGTTTAAATAAACGTGGGCTACCAGGCCCTTAACTAGAATGCCTGTCTGATATGGACTCACTGCATAAAAATGCATCTATCCACTTGAGCTAAAACACCCCAATATCACAATATATATATATATATATATATATATATATATATATATATATATATATAATTAAATGCACTGCAGCTCACTGAGTCACCTGCCTGCCTGACAGTATATTAGAAAAAGTACACCAGGAACAGCTTGCAGTCAGATCCAGCTACAATGAAAAAAACAAGGACAGGAAGCGCCTCTGGGTGCAGACTGTATACAAATTTTAATCAAATAGAAAGGTTTGTAAAAACACTCACATTTAAGTGGCAAGTTTGTGCATGATAAGGTCCCAAACAACCAGGGTCATCAGTGATATTTGTCTCTATGGAGCCGATGGATGTGCTGAATTTTTATTTATTTTTTTGGGGGAGAGGTATATATATGACAATATATGATAAAGGCAATCTGAAAAATATCTGGAGAGAAAAGCAATTTAAGTGGGAAGTGTCTAGGGAAAAAATGGATGCATAGTAGCAATATTTCTCCGTCCTGTTTATATATCCCCGCATTTGTTACTCTATGAGAAAATGCCTGTTTATTTGGGTAATAATGATGGTATATTGTAATTAATGTTGAACCTGCCATATGTTTGTATGAAAGGAAAGTGTTGTTAAGAAATGTTGGGTACTGACTATGGAATAGATACCAAGGTCGGTAAAATAGGGATTGGTCGAAATGCCTCTCCACTCTCGTCCAGGTATGAATGGAGTTACGGATCTAAGGAGGAGGTGGAGAGGGATAGGGTGGGAGGGGAGGAGGGAGGGAAGGGTGGGGTAAGAGTGAGATGTGTAAATGTCCAGAGGTGTAGTATAAAATTCCAGAAGAGACTCTCTCCCCACGATGAAAAATGTAATAGACAGACCTCAAGGTTAAAAATATAATGTTAGGAAAAAAAAGTAATGCTAATACTTATTCAATAATATCGTGGAATGTCAGAGGATTGAACTCTGGGTTAAAGCGAGCCTTAATGTTCCAGTATATAAGAAAATACAGTCCGCAACTAATTATATTACAGGAGACACATCTAATGGGAAAAAAAATAACAACACAAAAAAAAACGTGGATACAAAAAGAGTACCATGCCACCTACTCATCCTATGCCAGAGGGGTCTCAGTGCTAGTAAATAAATCCTTTCCTGGAAAGGTGGAAAAAGCCTATATAGATGTACTGGGGAAATATGTGATTCTATTATATAAGATTGGGCAACAGAGGTATATTATAGTAGCAATATATATCCCACCTCCATTTGCAGTTGAAATCTTAAATGAGATAATGGAAAAAATTATACAGTATCCTCCATCAAAACTAATGCTCATTGGAGATTTCAACTCAGTAATGTCCGCTGAACTGGACAGACCGAAGCCTCCTAAAAACCATTCAGATGATTTATATAATTGGGCACAAACGATGGGGGTAACGGAAATATGGAGATGGAGAAATCCAGAAAAAAGAATGTATTCTTGTTATTCTACATCATACAAAACAGCATCCAGGATAGACCTGGCATTTGCAGATTCTGCAATGCTAATAGATATCGTAGATGCTAAATATTTACCAAGCGGCCTATCAGACCATGCTCCCCTACAGGTGTTAATACATATTCCTACCTCTGGAGACCCAACACTGTGGAGGTTGTCCCCACAGTGGGTGGTGTACCCAGAAATATCAGTAAAAACGATAACCATAGTAAATGAATATTGGGAAACCAACGAGGGAACATCCTCAATAGACATAGTGTGGGATGCATTCAAAGCATATCTACGGGGTCAATATATCTCCAATATTGCAGCAATAAATAAAAAACAGAAGGTTAAGATGCAGCAGTTACAGATACAGGTAGAGTGTAGTAAAGAAAAATACAGTCAAGACTCAAGTAATCCCAATTTTGATTTAATGATGGCCGCACAAAGAGAATTACAATTACACATGGAGGAGATAACAAGACTAGACATACATAAAAAGAAACAAAATATCTTCGACATGGGAGACAAAAGTGGGAGGTTTCTAGCAAGACTGGCACAACAGGAATACCAACCAACAATCATAGTAGAAATAGAAACGCCAGAAGGAATAAGCGTAAAAGAACCAGATGAGATATTGAAGACCTTCGGCGATTACTATGCTGGGTTATATACCTCCTCTCTCCCCTCCAGCTCCCATCCAGGGGCCATGTCGGACCTATTGGACCGGGTAGCCCTAGGGTGGTTGTCAGACAGGGAGAGGGAGGCACTGGTTAAACCAATCACAAGTGAGGAAATAATAAAAGCTATAAATACATTCCCAGGGGAAAAAACACCAGGGCCAGATGGAATTCCTGTCGAATTCTATAAAAAATACAAAGATATATTAACTCCAAAACTAGAAAAGGTATATTCTGAAGGACTGCTGAAGGAGATGTTGCCGGACTCAATGAGAAAGGCACATATAACTCTGATATATAAAGAGGACAAAGATCCAAAACTGTGCCCCTCATATAGGCCGATAGGATTATTAAATACAGATTTCAAAATATTAACAAAAATATTAACATCTAGATTACAGCCTCTATTAAAATCTATTATAGACCCAGACCAGACGGGATTTATGCCGCAAAGGACGACAGATGTAAATCTACGTAGATTATTTACGAATATACATGCACACCACAACTGTGAAGGATCTAGGACGGTAGTTTCCCTGGATATAGAAAAGGCCTTTGACACTATAGAATGGCCCTTTCTATGGGAAATACTTAGGATAATGGGGTTTCCTTCAAAATTTATTAGCTGGGTTCAAACAATATATAGGAAACCTATGTCAGCAGTTAAACTCAGGGGAAGGCTATCACCTTTCTTTGAGCTGTACAGAGGTACAAGACAGGGCTGCCCTCTCTCTCCAGCATTATTTGCAGTACCAATAGAGCCAGTGGCATAGGCTCTGAGGATGTCACAAGAGATCCAGGGACTCCGAATAGGAGGGCTGGAGGAGAGCGTAGCCCTATATGCAGATGATATGCTGCTATTCCTAAGAGATGCGGGTCCGTCACTGAATGGGGCGTTAGAGTTATTAAATACCTTCTCACTATATACAGGACTTAAGGTAAACTGGGGTAAATCATTGTTATTTGCTATAGATCAAGGAGCACAAGATACAGCGACCCCAAATCTCCCATTAAAATGGGTAGCAGAATTTCAATACTTGGGTATAGTTGTATCACGACAGGTTGAAAAATTTTAAAGTTTGAATTTAGATCCAGTATTACAGGAAAATAGAAAAAAAATAAAAATGTGGGAAAAACTACCCCAATCCTTACTAGGACGTATAAATTTGATAAAGATGAAGATTCTTCCTCAGTTGTTATACTTGTTTAGAAACTCACCACAATGGTTATCAAAAAGTTTCTTTGCACAGATACATGGTAAATTATCTTCATTTATATGGCAAAATAAATTGGCTAGAATAAAACTAAATACACTTATGCGCCCGGTGTCACAAGGTGGGTTGGCTTTCCCAGACCTATACAGGTACTATCTAGCAGCACAGCTGGTAACAGTAGGAAGGTGGCTGAGTCCTGACAGACATGATCCCGCCACAGTAGTAGAGGCTGCGGTGGTCCAGTCTCTGGAGGCACTGCAGGCACTACCATTTCGTGGGATGAAAAGTAGCCGAGATCTAACTCCATCAATGATAACGACAGTAAAAGCATGGAAGGCTGGCATGATAGAAGAGAGTAATTTAAAACAGATATATCCCCAAATACCCCATTATGGAGAAATCCGCAGCTTAGGCATTTAGCTTCTATCCCAGATCCTAGAGTATGGACAAAATTTAAAATCAAGAAAATATCGCAGGTAATACATGAGGGGAAAATAGCTCCATTTGCAGATATGAGAAAAAATTGGAACATCACTGAGAGCTATCTATTTAGATATATTCAAATAACATATGCGTTGTCAGCACAGTTCCCACAGGGTATACCCCAGTTAATAGAAACGGGCTTAGAAAAGACGATGAGAAAAAAAAGAGAAAGGGGGATGATTTCAAATCTATATAACTATCTATTAAAGATAGAACAATCAGATATGAACAAACTGAGCGAGTGCTGGTTAAGAGATATCCCAGGATTATCAGCAGAAAACTGGGGAAAGATATATATAAATTCCCATTTCAAATTTTAATTTCACTTAGAGACAAATTAATTCAATTCAAAATAACACATAGAAGTTATTTTACACCGTATAAATTATCTAAAATATCACCATCTAATTCTCAAAACTGCTGGAGGTGTGCAGGTACCCCTGGAAACTTTATCCATAATTTCTGGACTTGTCCAAAGATAATGATATTTTGGAGAGAGATCCTGAGAATAATTGATAAAGTGACATCAGTTAAACTGGACCCAGAGGCAGAGATCTGTCTACTTGGGCTAGTTGGGGAAAATACGCTTTCTATAGAAAAATGAACACAGCTTGGCCTCCTCCTTTTTTATGCAAGAAAGGCAATAGTATTGAATTGGAAGAAGGCCGAAGCTCCCCCACTAGCACAATGGAAAAACGTAATAAATAATAATCTGCCATTGTACAAGGAGACATATTACAACAGAGGAAAAGAAGAGAAATATGAGAAAATCTGGGCAAATTGGATAGAAAATCCTATGACAGCTGCAGGGGAGAGGGGTGCGGAATTGGGATAGAATTACACCAATGGATGAAAGGGTTTCAACCTATATTTTTTTGAATGTGAGGATTGACGGGCTAAATCTTTTTTTTTTTTTATTTATAGTTTGAAATAATTGAATTGTTAGAGGTGAAATGTATGATGAAGGATGTATAATCTAATTTAAGATAATAGGATGTATAATATGTAAAATGTATGATGTAATATGTGAAGAAAAAAAGGAAAATGTAATAAAGAGATTTAAAAAAAAAAAAAAAAAGATGACTATTTAACAGATTGTACCATTACTGTACATTTAGTCTACTCCTAGTTAACATAACAACACTGGTGGCTCGTTTTTGTGTAATTCACTCCCACTGCAAATCTGTTTTCGACTTTAAAGCGGAGTTCCACCCAAAAATTGAACTTCCGCTTTAAGTGAAGGTGACCCTCCCGACATACCACATTTGGCATGTAATTTTTTTTGGTGGGGGGGGGGCGGTTACCCTCTTTTTAGAGGTCCCCATCTCCCACTTCCTCCCGGGGCTCTGCGGCACTGGAAGGAAGTTCCCCTCTCCTCCCTTCCTTCATGGAATCTTTTGGGACACGTCACAGGTCCCAGAAGATTGCCCGGCCAATCACAGCACACGTGCGCATGCGCAGTGTGTGCCCGGCTGTAAAGCCACAGCCGGGTGCCCACAGTCAGAATGCCGGTGCCGCGGAGAGGAGAGGGAGTGGAGTGGGGCTTCATTCGCCCACATTGCTGGACCATGGGACAGGTGAGTGTCCGATTATTAAAAGTCAGCAGCTACACTTTTTGTAGCTGTTGACTTTTATATGGGTGGAACTCCACTTTAATCTGACATATAGCAACATAATAAAGAGCAGATTTGGGCAATTACACAAGGTAAATAAAAAAAAAACTTCATGAAGATTCATTCATGATGTTTTTTTTATTTACCTTGTGTAATTGCCTAAATCGGTATTCACACAAGTAAGCTGAAAGGTATTTTTTTTTTTCTGGTGTTGTTCCTCTTTCAAAATTTAAACAAAAACATTAACTAAAAAATAATAAGCTTTACATATGCTAATGGATTTAATTTAGGTGAACCTATTTTCTGTAATATTTTATTTTTTCTATATCGAATAATTTCAAGTTGTAGACTAATTACATTTTTTAACTTCAGTTAACATATGGTTTTTAATGTAAAACAATCCTCCCTGGAGGTACTCCTTTTAATTTAAGTTTGCTGGGACTACACTTTGCTGCGCTATATGAAAGTGGAAGTGCCATACGGATAGATTGATTCCAGCAGCTACAAATGTAGATATGGTTACTACAGTATGATTGAGTGAAATCTGATTGGTTATGAAGGGTGATTCCACTTTTTAGCATTTATTCAAAAGAACTTAAAAGGCCAATGTTTCCTCATAGAGCAGGGATAAGCAATTAACGGACCTCCAGCTGTTGCAAAACTACAAGTCCCATCATGCCTCTGCCTCTTGGTGTCATGCTCGTGGCTGCCAGAGTCTTGCTATGCCTCATGGGATTTGTAGTTCTGCAACAGCTGGAGGTCCGCTAATTGCATATCCCTGTCATAGAGGCACTCTATAAATGTGATGATCACCCAGCGATATTAGCTAAACTTGAAAAATGTAATGGGAGGGTGGGCCACAGCAAATTGGAGAAACACACTGCTAAACTGACCTAGGTCCAGCAAAGGAATATTTATTTTTGCTAGTACAGAACAGGTGTATTTAATAAATGCGGCATGACACCTAACCGGTAGTTATTAGACACACTAATTAGAGTGTTTCATTATTGCACAGCAATACTTGCTAACTGCAACAGACACCTACATACTTCTAGCTTGCAAAGTATTATCTGTTAGTTTAGAACAGGAGTCTCCAAACTTTCTTAACAAAGGGCCAGTTTACTATCCTTCAGACTTTAGGGGGACCAGACTGTGGCCAGTGGGAGTAGAAAATGCTCCAGCGTCAGTGGGAGTAAACAATGTGTCATCATTGATTTTAGTGGGTGTAATAGTGCCCCATTGTTGATATCAGTGGGAGGAACAGCACCCCATTATTGGTGTCAGTGGGAGGAATAGTGCCCAACCACTTGTGTCAGTGTGAGGAATGGTGGTGCCCCATCATTGGTGTCAGTTGTGGATGGAATAGTGCCCCAAGGGCCGGATAAAGGCAAGCAAAGTGCCCCAGGACCGCAGTTTGGAGACCATTGGTTTAGAACATGTAAAACACTTTGCATCATCTATTTTCATACATCTAAAGGATGCTGGGGTCACTGGAGACACAGAGATCACTGGAGACACTCATACACAGGGATCACTGGATAAGCATACTATGAAGCCTGAAGATTTCACAAATGGAGATTGGTAACAAGGTGAAAGCTGAAGGAAATTAATGAAGAAGTATGTAAGGTGCCATCTTGGAAAATTGATCTACTACCCAAATAACTGTACAAGGCTGGGAACAAGGGAGGTTGGTAATAAAGTCCATTGAGAAATGGTGCAAAGATTTGCTGGTATTGGTCAGTGGATAAGAGGAGCTGCAGGTACCAGGGTAAAAAACTCAGCTCTTCACAAATCCTCTACATCCTTTTCAGAGGTTTGGCCACCAGTACAGATCGGAATAAAACATGAGGGTTCTGTGGACATGAGATGCCTGGGAAGCTTGGAGTTGTGGGTCAAACATTAGAGTTTAGTTAGTCCAATACTAAATATACCTCATCCCACACCAAGCAAGGCCATCGACAAGGGAGTAGCATCAGCCCTCCATTACTGAGCCTGTCCCTGTCACTTTAGCAGGGTGCCCAGAAAAGAAAAGGGCATCCCAGCTTCTGGGCAACCCTGTAGTAATCCTGGCTCAGCAGAAATGTTGGGCCCCATTTGTTCAAGGGGGCCAGGGGCTGGGGGGGTAAACCCATGATTCAGCCACCTGTTTTTATTGCCCAACAGCTACCCATCTGAAAGAGCCTAAAGCTTTGGATTATTGTACATTTTTGTCACCCTCTGAAGAGTAATCTGTGGTGGATCTCTTTTTAGAGGGTGTTTGATAGGTGATGAGGAAGCATTATATTATGTTACTATGTAAAAGCCTTCACCACTACACTGCTACTGCACTCATTGTATGCAGTTTTGGGGTGGCCCAATTCAGTGGAATGGGTTGCATTCAGCCACAGGGGGATCATTTTTGCAACGCTGAAAAGCAAAACATTGTGGCTGCAGCATGATTACACCCCATCCACTAGTTTTTCAACCTGTACCACTATGTTACCCCTACCTACAAACTCTTGAACCATGCACTGTATGCATTACCTATTCCTGACCTCTGCACTGTATGTGTTACCTACTCCTGATCCCGCACTCTATTTATTATCCTCTTCTTACCCCTGTACACTATGCATTACCCATGCCTTAAACTCTGTACATTACATACTCCTGACACCTGCCTTTTGTACACTATATACACCAGATACCTGCACTCTGTATGTTACATACTTTTGACTCCTGTACTTTGTACACGTTTTAAATCCCTCCCACTGACTGGTCTCAGGCCCCGGCCCTGTCAGGCACTGGGGCTCTATCATATAACTGTACCCTTGATTTCTGACAGCAGCTCTGACTCCAAGTGAGATTAGGCCCCACACTCCACTGCTGGCTTGGCTTGTCTCCATTAAAGCATTCAATTGTACCAAGATGCAAAATAATATTCTTGCTTTATTAAAATAGCCAGCAGGAACATGTATTATTGGACACTTTTCACGTTAGGTACTAATTCTCTGAGAAAGTGATGTTTTTCCTGCTGGCTATTTTAATAAAGAGAGAATATTATTTTGCATCTTGTTGTGCAGTGTTCCTGTTGCTGGTACAATTGATTTTAGTTCTTATCTCTGGGGGACTAGAGTTTGGTCTGAAGGAATAGCAGATTTCTGTATAAAAGTCAGAACCTGGATGCAAATGTTTGAAATCTTGAGAATTAAGGCTTTGTAACAGTGTGTCAGCTCTGGAATGGGGTGTTCCAGGTTTTAAATTGGTTACAAAGTCAAACTCAGAGAAAAGCAAGGAACAATGGGCTTGTCTGGGATTTAAAAAACAGTTTGCAAGTATTGGAGGTTTCTGTGGTCCATGTAAATAGTAATTCTATCAGGCGTTCCTTCAAAGAAATGTCACCTCAAAGGCAAGTCTGAGGAAAGTGCAGGGCCACCTAGCTCCACTGGGAGACTAACAATTGATGGAGGAGGCATCAACCTTGCTGGCCAAGAAGTTGCTGATGTCTAGCCTCATTATGGCAGTACTGGAAAGAATATCTTGTTTTAAGGCTGTGTTTGAAGGCCAGTGTTAGTGGTCATTACCTTTCCAGGTGAGAGTGGCAATGAAAGCAACAACAACTGGGTATTTGTAAAGAACTGCCAGTAGTAACTTGTAAAAATTAGGAAAGCGCTGTGTAGCTTTGCTAGCACTGGGCAGATAATGAAAACATTTTCAGGGTCCATGGAAAGACCATCTTTAGAAACTATAACCTAGGAAAGGTACCTACTGAAGTTCAAACAGACACGTTTCAGCTTTAGCAGAGCCAATTTTCACAAAGGCATTACAAGATAGAACAAACATGATGCCTGTACATAGGCAGATCTGAGGAAAATTTTTAAATATCTTCCAGGTAGATAACTAAATCTTACAAGAGCTTCTTTACCATTGTTAACAAAGAGTTGGAAGACTTCAGGAGCATCAAAGAGGCCAAATGACATCACTAGGTATTTGTAGTGACAATCCTTGGGATGCAGTCTTTCCTTTTTCTCCCCCTTTGATGCAAATAAAGCTGTATGTGCCTCGTATGTGCAATTTTTTTTATACTTGGTTTCAATTAAGGTGATCGAATAGCACCATAATAAGGGGCAGCACCCTTCTTTTATAAAAAAAAAAAACATATCACTGCAGGAGAATTTGCAGATAAAGCCCCTTTTTTAAATTCAAGACACTGTATTCTGTCTTTGGAAGACTGAAAGAATATATTCATCTTCTAGGGGAGTTGAGCCAGGAATGTGGTAGATGGCAGAATTGTAGGGATGATGCAGAGGCAACTTATTTACATTGCACTTGCAGAGGACATCTAGCTAGAGAGAAGTTTGGCTGGCAATACCTTGATTAGGTAAGTGGAATGGCAAGTAGGATTCCAGGTAATTAAGAGAAGGACCAGTCCAAATCTGGACTGTGTAGCTGTAACTAGTGTAGGCCCAGGATAATTGTAGAAATGACTTGTAGCAGAATAAGAAAAGAGATGACCTCATGGTAGAGAAAACTAACATAAATGAAAAGGTCTTGAGCCTGATGTCAAGTATTTTTTTGATGGGAAAGTTGTAAGTGAAAAAGTTACATACTGTAGGTACCTTTTGGGTGTTCAAATCAGAGGGTGTACTTGGTTCAAGGAGATACTGGAAAGTTGGTGCCAGATGTGGAGAAAAAGCCTCCCATAGGCAAGATCTAACTTGGGGTGTTTTTGAAAGTTATTGGATGACCAGTTCATTGAGAATAGTGCAGACTTCACATCCAGTCAGTTCATGTTTAATATACTCAGACAAACCTTGCCAGAATCTGAATTTTTGTTCACCCACAAGGGTTTGAACCTGGATATTATTCTGTCCCACTGTGAGTAAAAGTTGACAGAGGTGTAGGAGGGCAGAGGAGGCTTCAGCAAGCTTATCAATAATTCTATGGAAGAGAACCAGAAAGACTGTAAACTTGGTCTGTATGATTTTTTTTTAGTCATGGAAGGTGCCGAATTGATACATTGGAATCTTACAGTGTATGGCTAATATGTTTTATACAGCACAATGAAACTGAACGTGTAGAGTTATTGGATCCATTTCCATGTTCCCCTTCTTTAAATATGATTACCACAGAATGGTTAATGTCTGCATATTTACAAGAAGATACAAAAAATTTCCGTTCAGCTTCTGCTGCTGCTTCTATTATCATATATTTAGATCTGGAACTATACCAAGCACGTTCTATGAGTTAATATGTACATATTTTAGCAGGGTGACCTCATACTACTGTTTAAAATGGTGATTTACACCAGGTTTTCTGAGTAGCAAGCACACTCACATGTGTGCTACATTCATATGAAAGCCAAAGATAGAGTTTAGAGCAGTGGTTCTCAACTCCTGTCCTCAGGACCCACTAACAGGCCAGGTTTGCAAGATAACTGAAATACATCACAGGTGATATAACTTGCTGCTCAGTGATTGCAGTATTCTAGTCTGCATCTCCCCAAGGTAATACTTAAAATCTGGCCTATTAGTGGGTCCTGAGGAGAGGATTTGAGAACCACTGGTTTAGAGCATCAGCCTCCCAAGGAAGTCAGTGTGTTGAGGGAGCCGTGTGAGGTGCTGTTATTTACCATAGTGTCAAGGTCCAGACTGAGGAAGGCCTGAGCCTGAGAGAGTCCATGAGGGACAAGAACAGCTGTAAAGAGAGTCCTCTATCTCTGGCTCTCATATGAATGCAGCACACACCTGAGCCATTAGCCATGAGTAGGGATGAGCTTCGAGTTCGAGTCGAACTCATGTTCGACTCGAACATTGCCTGTTCGCATGTTCGCCGAACAGCGAACAATTAGGGGTGTTCGCGGCAAATTCGAAAAGCCGCGGAACACCCTGTAAAAGTCTATGGGAGAAATCTAAAGTGCTAATTTTAAAGGCTTATATGTAAGTTATTGTCATAAAAAGTGTTTGTGGACCCGAGTCCTGCCCCAGGGGACATGTATCAATGCAAAAAAAAGTTTTAAAAACGTCAGTTTTTTCGGGAGCAATGATTTTAATAATGCTTAAAGTGAAACAATAAAAGTGAAATATTCCTTTAAATTTCGTACCTAGGGTGTGTGTATAGTATGCCTGTAAAGCAGCGCTTGTTTCCCGTGCTTAGAACTGTCCCTGCACAACGTGTAATTTCTGAAGGAAAAAAAGTCATTTAAAACTCACTCGCGGCTATAATGAATTGTCGGCTCCCGGTAATACAGAGAAAAGTCATTGATAAAAAAAAAAAAATGCGTGGGGGTCCCCCCAAATTCAATTACCAGGCCCTTCAGGTCTGGTATGGATTTTAAGGGGAACTCCACCCCAAATAAAAAAAAATGGCGTGGAGTTCCCCCAAAAATCCATACCAGACCCTTTAAACGAGCACGCAACCTGGCAGGCTGCAGAAAAAGAGGGGGGGACGAGAGAGCGCCCCCCCTCCTGAACCGTACCAGGCCACATGCCCTCAACATGGGGAGGATGTCCCCATGTTGATGGGGTCAAGGGCCTCATCCCCACAACCTTTGCCCGGTGGTTGTGGGGGTCTGCGGGCGGGGGGCTTATCGGAATCTGGAAGACCCCTTTAACAAAGGGGACCCCCAGATCCCAGCCCCCCATGTGAATTGGTACCATTTCACGAAAAAAGTGTAAAAAAAATGTAAAAAAAAACACAGACACCTTGGAAAAGTCCTTTTATTAAAAATAAAAAATAAAAAAAACACATTCCAGCGATGTAATCCAATGTCCCGCGGCGATCCGATGTCCAGCACTGCAGTCTCCACTCGAAACGTCATTGGCTGAGTGGACCTACATTGCGGATGAGTTCCCTATAAGGTCCGCTCAGCCAATGACGTAGGCAGGGTCTGAAGTATGAGGGGGCGGGGGTGCCCTCGTAACTCAGACCCCGCCTACGTCATTAGCTAAGCAGACCTGATGGGAAACTTCCTCTTCAGTGTAAAAAAATTAATAGACCCGCCCCTTCTCACGTTCCCCATCAGGAGCGGACCTGATGGGGAACGTGAGAAGGGGCGGGTCTATTAATTTTTTTACACTGAAGAGGAAGTACCCCATCAGGTCCTCTCAGCCAAGACATAGGCGGGGTCTGAGATATGAGAGCGCCCCGCCCCCTCGTACCTCAGACCCCGCCTATGTCATTGGCTGAGCGGACCTGATGGGGAACTTCCTCTGCAGTGTAGGTCCGCTTAGCCAATGACGTTTCGAGTGGAGACTGCAGCGCTGGACATCGGATCGCCGCGGGACACTGGATTACATCGCTGGAATGTGTTTTTTATTTTGAATAAAGGACTTTTCTAAGGTGTCTGTGTGTTTTTTTTTTTTTTTTACACTTTCTTCATGAAATGGTAGGGGTACAATGTACCCCTTACCAATTCACATAGGGGGGGCCGGGATCTGGGGGTCCCCTTTGCTCTCTCGTCCCCCCCTCTTTTCCTGCGGCCTGCCAGGTTGCGTGCTCGGATAAAGGGTCTGGTATGGATTTTTGGGGGAACTCCACGCCATTTTTTTTTAAATTTGGCGTGGAGTTCCCCTTAAAATCCATACCAGACCTGAAGGGTCTAGTATGGATATTTGGGGGGAACCCCACATCATTTAAAAAAAAAATTGATGCAGGGTTCCCCTTAATATCCATACCAGACCTGAAGGGCCTGGTAATTGAATTTGGGGGGACCCCCACGCATTTATTTATTTTTTTATCAATGACTTTTCTCTGTATTGCCGGGAGCCGACAATTCATTATAGCCACGAGTGGTTTTAAATGGCTTTTTTTCCTTCAGGAATTACATTTTGTGCAGGGGCAGTTCTAAGCAATGGAAACAAGCGCTGCTTTACAGGCATACTATACACCCCCCAGGTACGAATTTTAAAGGAATATTTCACTTTTTATTGTTTCACTTTACGCATTATTAAAATCACTGCTCCTGAAAAAACGGACGTTTTTAAAACTTTTTTTTGCATTGATACATGTCCCCTGGGGCAGGACCAGGGTCCCCAAACCCTTTTTAGGACAATAACTTGCATATTAGCCTTTATAATTAGCACTTTAGATTTCGAACGTTCGAGTCCATTGTATTTAATAGGGTTCTAAAGTTCACAGGAACTTTTAGGTCTGTTCGCAGGTTCTGGTGCGAACCGAACATGGGGGTGTTCGGCTCATACCTAGCCATGAGCCATTAGTGTGCCTGCTACCCAGAAAACCTGGCGTAAACCACCATTTTAAACAGTAGCACGAGTCACCCTGCTACAGTATAAAAACTAAACATGCTTTTAACCCTGTGGTGTTTGGGTGATTATTCATGGGTTCCAAACTATGAGAGCTGAGTTATAATAATTCTTTAGATTGGGTATGAAATATTACATTGAAGAATGATGTCAGGGACTGGACTTGAACCCAGGACCTCTGCTGTGTCTGACAGTAGCTCTTCTCACTGAACTACCTGAGATGCTGGACAGCACCCTGTGTGATTTATTGGACAATCCTACCTTGTGCCCTGTTTTCTACTGAACCTTGAACTCTTTGCTCCTCCCATGAACTTTCTAATTTAAGCCAAGTCTCTGCACTTCATGTTTGCCAGAATATTGTGCTCTTTCCAGCCAATATCTTACTTTTGTCACTCCTGCTGCCATCTGTATCTCCATGATTACTCGTTGCCGACTTTTGGCTTGGTCCTCGACTACGCTTCTGCTTAATCCCAACCTGTAACCATTTTTACCTGACATTTGGCTTGTTTACTGATTATGTTTCTGCTTGATCCCTACCTGCTTTATCTGCTACTGGACACCAGCTTGCTCACCTCCTGGTGGGGCAATTCTAAAGACCATGATCTGGTACTAACATGCAGCAAAACCCATCTCCACCACGGGCTGGTACTTAGACCTACACCTCAGGTGAGCCCCTGTCATCCACCAGGGTGACCTGCTTGTACATCTATCCTGCTGGTCGGTGAGAATCTCTCTACTGCTATAGCTACTAGTCTCCAAGCCTGACCCCTGACTGTGACAGATGGATGGTCAGCCCTAGTGGTCACAAGATTTTCTATTTTAAATTTATTATTTTATATTCCAAATTGTATTTGTTTTGATGTCTGGGTCTTGGTTAATATAGATTTATTTATTATTTTGATAGAGGTCTACTGGAAAAGCTTTGTCTCAAATTTAAATATTGTTGCAATTTTATCTTTTTTTTTATAAACTTGATGTAGATGAATTTTGGAGTAGAGTACTACAATAATGCTTTAGTTTTCATGCTTACATTTTTACCAAATTTTTATTTTTAGGCTCGGTTCACACTAGAATCGGCTGCAAATCGCACAGGAACACTGTGCGTCCCTTTTCTCTGTTTCAGTGCCGAATCAGGGCCGAATCTGTGCATGAATTCTACCCTGAAACAGAGCCAAATACGCACAGAAATTCTGTGCAGTGCGCTCTGCACCCACCCTGGAGATATGTAATCCGGCTCCATAGAGAGCAGTTCACATTCTCCTGCAATGTGAATTGGATGTGAGGAAACACACATCCAATTCACATAGGTTCCCCTTAAAATCCATACCAGACCCAAGGGCCTGGTATGCTCTTGGAGGGGGAACCCATGCCGTTTTTTTATTTAAAAATTGGCGTGGAGTTCCCCCTCAAGATCAGCAGAGCACAAGTCGCATGCCAAAGTCGGATCATGCAAGACTGCGGTCCGACTTTGATCCAACTTCAATGATAGTCAATGGGATGACGTCGGACCAAAGTAGTACAGGGAGCATTTTCAAAGTCGGACCGACATGTGTCAGACCAGTTAAGACGGCTCCCATAGGGAAACATTGATTTTCACACGTCATGCGACATGAGCTCCTAATGTCGGAGCGTTTGTCGCCCCAGTGTGAACCCGGCCTTAAAAGTAATTTGTGAACAGAGACTCCTGAAAAAAAGGAAAACAAAAATGTCCATGTAGTGACTCACATTGTGAAAGAACTTCATACTAAACCATGCACAGAAGTATAATGAATAGAAAGGAAATATGTGGATAATTCTCCAATCAATCCAAGATTGCTTTTCAAACTACAAAATTAAAGCTGTTATAAAAGGCTCTAAAGTTTCTTTGTGTCTATTTCTGGAGACAGCATATGCTACTTTCATTTTTTTATTTTTATAGTTGCCGCTCGGTGCAAATCTAGGAAACAGTTAGCAACAACTTCCTCATAGTTGCTAGATGAACAAATAATGAAAACTCTGTTCCTCAAACAGTTCACATCCACTATTTTTTATTTACTCAAAAAAATTCCCTTTAGAAACATAGCACAGGAGGAATAAGGATGGTTATCCCCAGGAGAATAGGAGCTTCTACTATAATAACAACAAAAGGCTTTCAACTTTAGGTGGATGCATTAACAGGTTAATAGAGATGGACCAATCACGCCCCCTGTTCAGTTCGCAGCAGAACTCCCGAACAGGAGAAAAGTTCTGACTGGAACAGCAAACCCCATTGAAGTCTATGGGTGCCAAACAGGAAAAATTTAAAGTGCCCATTTTGAAGGCTTATATGCAAGTAATTGGCCATTGCAGGGCATTCAGTGAGGGGAACACCTGACAAACACCCTGAAAATTTGGGTGTTCCCTGAACGGGGCGAACAGCCAATGTTCGGCCCAAACTTATGCTTGGGTCAAACCGTTCACCAAACTCAACTGGTGAAACCTTAAATGTATACCACCACCACTTCTTATGGGTTCTCAGAAACAGGTGTGGACATTTTGGGATGGCTTATTTTCAACATAACCTGACACAATGTACCAATAAAGGAGAAAAGGTTAATTTCAGAAGAAGTAAGCAATTAATATGTGGTTTCTGGATACAAAATAAACAAACCTCACATACCGTAGGAACAAGTAATTTTTCAGGCCTTTTTTGTTTTAGATAAAGTAGGGAAGGGTTAGTTTTATTACAGTACAAATCCATAGTATAAAAAAGTGTACTAAAGCGCTAACTAAAAATTGGTAGATAAAAACCTTGAAAGATTCACTGGTGTCAGCTGCAACATTCAAAAAATAAATCTGTGTTCTAATGCAGCGTACACACGGCCGTTTTTCTCATCGAGAAAAACAAAATTTTTCCCATTCAACGAGAAAAACGATCGTCTGTGGGCTTTCTGTCGTTTTTTTGGACGAGAAAAACGGCATTAAAAACGACGAAAAAAATTAGAACATGTTCTAATTTTTCTCGTCGTTTTTTTCGACATGTTTTCCGCGGCAGTGTTTCCCATAGGGAAACACTGCCGCGGAGCCCACAGACAGTCGTTTTTCTCGTCAAGAGAAAAAATGACGTGAAAAACGACCGTGTGTGGGGAACAAGCTGTTCCCCCGTTTTAAATGACATTATTCACGGCGGTTTTTTAACCGCCGTGAATAATGATCGTGTGTACGCGGCATTAGAGTGAATAAAAATTTAAATACTGGTGCGCTAGAAAACCAACCCTAATAAAACACAGTGTAAACAATAATCCGTGATAATCTGTTCCGTTATTGAAAATGAATCGTGATAAAACAGATCCGTGATAAAAAAAATTAGTTAATAATGCATCTTCATGAATAAAGCATCAATACTTCAAAAAACTCAGTGTTGGTATAAAAAGCTGCCTGCAATAATTAAAAATTAATATAATCAATATTGCCGTGATAATCCTCAAAAATAAATATAAATATATTTCCAATGAAGAAATAGATGATAAATGTCAATATTGCTGGCAGCTGGGGTCCACTAAAAAAACAGCTTAATAGGTGCTCCAGTGCTTTTAAACAAACAATGAATAAGTCAATTCACACAAGTCCTATAATAAACTTAATGGATGCTACTTCTCTGTCTCATTCAAATTTTCTTCCACCAGAGGCAGGACATCCAGCGCTGCAGGGCTCAAACCTCCTCTCAGATCACCGATCACACACAATGGTTACACCTAATGCCAGGAAGAAGAAGAAGTGCACAGGACCAAACGTGACATCAATTCAGGGGCACAGAGCAGGGTGTGGGTGTAGCTAAACATTGCAGAGCATGCATGCTCCTTCATTAGGCCATAACACACTACAGAGCACACCACTTTATTTATTTTGTTGTTGAAAAGTTTTTATTGTAAAAAAAAAAAAAATCCATATCAGTCTCTTCAGGTTTGAAGGGCCTGATATGGAATTTGGGGGAACCCCCACTTTTTTTTTTGGTTCGGGGTTCCCCTTAATACTCATAACAGACCCAAAGGGCCTGGTAATGGACAGTGGGGGACCACTGCCGTTTTTCTCAATGACTTTTATCTGTATTGCCGGGACCCGACAATTCATGAATAGTTTAAATGACTTTTTTTCCTTTAGAAATGACATTTTGTGCAGGGACAGTTGTAACCACGGGAAACATGCGCTACTTTACAGGCATACTATAAACACCTCCCAGGTAGGAACTTTAAAGGAATATTTCATTTTTATTGTTTCACTTTAAGCATTAGTAAAATCACTGCTCCCGAAAAAATTGCAGTTTTTAAAACTTTTTTTTGCATTAATACATGTCCCCTGGGGCAGGACCCGGGTCCCCAAACACGTTTTATGACAATAACTTGCATATTAGCCTTTAAAATTATCACTTTTGATTTTTCATGTTCGTGTCCTATAGACTTTAAAGGTGTTTGCGTGTTCGAACACATTTTTGGTCTGTTCGCATGTTCTGGTGCGAACCAAACAGGGGGGGTTCGGCTCATCCCTATTCCCATTTATGGCAGGCCCAATTGTCTTTGGAAGTGTGGTCTGAGAATAATAGGGCATATGTGTAAGAGATGAGATGTCGTTGGGGTTCAGTTTTTAAGCACATTGATTCGAAGGGGGTGGGTTGTCTCGACCAATCTGGTCTGAGTTTAGGGGACTTGGGCCAGCGGGGTAGATGCAATCAAGCTTTCCAACTGGACCCAGTCCTAAGCTCTGGAGTGGACGTTCCAGTCAATGATTCTAATCAAGTGGCTAGCTTGTTGGTACTTTCGTCAATAGGTCCCGTGGGGGGCATGGTGGGCGATGCACAGGCGTCAAAGGCCGATAGAAAGAAGGGGGTTAGAGTATCTGCGTATGCTTTATAATAACCTGCAGTCAGTCCATCAGGTCCCGGGCTTTTATCCTTTTTCATTTGTTTCAGTGCTAGATCGGCCTCTTCTTTGGTCAGGGGTTTGTCTAGGTCCTGAAAGGCGGAGTCCGAAATGGGAGTGGGGCTATGTTGTTTCAGGAAGTCAATGATCATCCGTTTCCTCGCTATGTCAGGGGTCGAGCTCAGTTTGTAAACCGATGGATCTGTCAACGAGTGTACTGTTGTAGTAGCTTTCTTGGCTTCTAGGGCTCTAGCAAGTAATTTACTGGCTTTGTTACAATATTCCTAAAAGGTCTTTTGGGAGATGATGTATTTGCATCGTATTTGTTTGCCCAGTAAGTCCAGTATCTCGTTACTGGATTGAATCAGAGAGGTGTCTAGAGCTTGTGTGTGTTTGTGTGCCTTTTCAAGTTGTCGAATCCGGTCAGCGAGCTCGTTTCTGCCTTTCCCTTTTTCTTTTAGCCACTGCCGCGATAAGGACGCCTCGCATTACACATTTGTGGGCTTCCCAATTGATAAGTGGAGAAGTATCAATGGATTTGTTTTCCTTAAAATATTGTTTAATGCGGAGTTCAACGTCTGCAGAGATGGAAGGGTCCGTGAGTAGAGAGGGGTCTAATCTCCAGGACAGTGGGCGGTTAGGGGTGTCAGGGAATGCTATTGTCATTGAGATAGGGTGGTGATCTGAGATGAACATAGGGTCTATAGATGTGCGTTGAAGGATGGGAAGGTCGTTTTGTGAAATGAAGAAATAGTCTATTCTTGAATATTTGTTGTGTGGTGTCGAGAAGAAAGTGAAGTCTTTGCCGTTAGGGTTTACAGTGCGCCACGTGTCATGGAGTAACAGAGTTTGGAGTTGGGCCTTAATGGATCGAAGTGCAGCATAGGGAAGGGTAGACTTGCTGTTGGAGGTATCAAGAAGCAGGTTCAGGGGGACGTTAAAGTCTCCCCCCAGAATTAGAGTGCCTTCTTGAAAAGTTGTCAGGGATTTAATGATGTCACGGAAGAAGGTTACCTGTCGAGTATTTGGGGTGTATATGTTCGCCAGTGTGAGTTTTCTACCCATACAAGATCCTTTCAGGAAAATAAATCTGCCTTTTTCATCCGTCAGTGTGTCAATCATTTGGAAAGGGTGGTGTTTTGCTAGTAATATGGAGACCTCTTTAGATTTGGAAAGTAGGTTCGTAGAATGATAAGCAGTGGGGAAGTAGTGATTGCGTAGTTTCGGTGTCGAGTCGGTACGGAAATGTGTTTCTTGCAGAAACATTATATCGGCCTTACTTCTTTGCATAGATAGGAGTAATTGAGATTGTTTTTCTGGAGTATTAAGTCCCTTTACGTTTAGCGAGATGAGTTTGAACGGAGGTGTGTCACCTTTAGGGGATGTAGAGGCCATTATTAATGCAGGTACGTGGGTCTATTATATCATAAAGGGACAAAAGCCTTGAGAGCTTTGGCAAGTGGGAGGGATAGAGATAGATAGACAAGAAGATTAGGGGGGGTATAGTAGGGTGAGAGAGGTGCATCTAATGCATGAAAGTATTGGGGGAGTATTGAGAGGTGGGGGTTTTCGGGGAAGACCATAGGGTTGGGAGAGGGGGGTTCCGGCGACAGCTGAGAAGCCCCTCACCTGTCCTAGTAGGGCGGTGAAGAAGCCGGAAGGGATCAGTGGCAATTGGAATTTTCTGCTTTGTAAAGATGTATGTCACGTAATGGTGCCACTGTGTGGGAGGTGGTTTGTGTAAAAAGAAGTGGTATTCTAAGTAAACCATCAGACCAGTGGCCTTTGTCTGGCACATTTGTAAGCGGGTGGGGAGTAGAGTATCTAAGTGTGAACCCAGGGGATCTATGTTCTTCATTATTGGGACATGAATGCCTCTCTAGGGAGCAGAGCAGGATGTCTCATCAACGCAATGGCATTACGCAGGACAGTCTAGATGGGGAGACAATATCAGAGATGTGGTGTGTAGTCGTCTCTTTTAGCTTTGCCCTTGACCTGAAATGTTTCTTTTTTTAAACTGGCTTAACATGTAATAATATAACAAATGTCCTGTTGTGGGTGAACTAATATTGATGACCCAATGAGATAAGTCACAATTAAAACAGTAAAACAGAAGCCATCAACTGGACATTAAATTAATATGGGGGAGCGGGAAGATAACACGTACCCTGTAAAGATGTGGGGTTATTATACGTTGCGGTATTTGGGCGCTAGCATGTGGACAGTGCATGGCGGAAATTTCAGTAAATAATGCTTCAGTCTGTTAAGATGGCAGTCTCCTGGTGTTTGAGATACAATACAATTGTAAGGGAGCTTGGAGCAGACACATTGCTTGTGGTTATTCATTGGCCATATTTCTGGCCGCCCGAAAACATGAGTATCAATGAGTGTCCAGTGTCACTAGGTGGTGCTGTGGAACAACAGTTCAGTCAGAGGACTTCTAACTTATAAGACATAAAGAATCTTAAGTGCTTTGATAGATAGGAATGAATTATATTGAGAATGCTGTGCAACATGTCTGCTACCCAGCTCCCCACGGTTAGATACCAAACAGTTCTAAAATTGGGCAGCGTAAATGAGCATACTATAAAATTAATGTTCCTCAAATAAACAATACAGTTTAGAGCAGGAGAAGAATCCTTTCAGGGTTGGGTTCAGTGTATTACGACCCATCTCCTGCATACACCGCTCTGAACCAAGGCACAACATGGGGGGAAGCTGCACTAAAAGTCCAGTGTGTCACTGATCTCCTATTTAGGGGAGGAAAGGACGATGCGATCAGGGCAGGATGGATGGATGAGGTACTTGCCAAGATCAGGGATATGTTCGTAGGGTGTTGAGGGAGACTCAGTTCGTAGGTGCCGAGTTCTTCATTGAAGTCCGGAGGATGTTGGAATTCAGAGTCTGTCAGCTGAAGGAGGGTTCAGCTCCCTCATGCAGTCAGGGAGGTGTACTGGTATCAGGAAAGTTATTGTTCTATGAGCTCTGGTCCTCTGCAGATGTGATGGTCATGTTCGGTAGGGTTAAGAGCAGCTGTAATTTGTGTGAGGCCCAGGAGAGTTCTGTAAAGCTTACAGTGAGGATAGTGTCGCCATCTATTCAAGGCGGGAAGCAGTTCCCCATGACACACCACTTTATATACACAAAAGAGGAAATCAACATTGTGGCCACACCATTAGACACTTTAAAATTTAAAGGGGCAGCACATTGAATATAACTGTTTAAATGCAATATGTTATAACTGCAATATGACAATCAATGTAATTGCAGTTTAGTAGTTATGTTCAATGAGCAGGCCTTTTAAATGTCAAAGTGTCTACTGGTTTTGCCGCACTGTTGATTTCCCCTTGTGTGTATATAAAAAGGCTTGCTCTGTAGTGAGTTAAGACTTGAGGAAGAAACATGCTCTGAAAAACATGTAGCAACATCCGCACACATCTCCATGCCCCTGGATTGGCATCACTTTTGCTCCTGCGATGGCAGTGACCTCCAAGCTGGATTGCATAAGTCAAGCATTGATTCTTAAAAATTAGGACGTGATTGTTAAATAATAGTAAAAATACTGAATAATTTACATTGTAATGCCGTGTACACACGACTGTTTTTAATGACAAGAAAATTTTCATTTTTTAAAATGGTCATTAAAAATGATCGTGTGTGGGCTTCAAAGCATTTTTCACGACGTGAAAAACGGCCATGAAAAAATTGGAACATGCTCTAATTTTTCACGTCGTTTTTTACATCGTCGTTTTTCTCGTCATGAAAAACAGCTGTGTGTGGGCTTTAACGACGTGAAAAAAAATGCGCATGCTCAGAATCAAGTATGAGACAGGAGCGCTCGTTCTGGTAAAACTAGCGTTCGTAATGGAGATAGCACTTTCGTCACACTGTAACGGACTGAAAAGCACGAGGCTGAAAAGCGCGAATTGTCGCTCAACAAACTTTACTAACATGAAGTGTGGCGCCATCCGAATGGAACTTCCCCTTTATAGTGCCGTCGTACGTGTTGTACGTCACTGCGCTTTACTCGAACATTTTTTTCCATGATAGTGTGTAGGCAAGGCAGGCTTGAGAGGAAACACGAAAAATCACGTCGAGAAAAATGCAGTTTTTTTCAATTACATTAAAAACGGTCGTATGTACGCGGCATTAGAAATAGAAGGAAGGCTAACAAGTGTAGCAGCCTATCCAGGAAGGGTAAAAACAACTTAATTAAAAATCACCCTTACTTTTGCTAATTTCTTTCTTTATTTAGATAGTGTGGATTTTTTGGGTGTAATTAGGGTCATTTACTGTTCAATATATCTTTATTAGAAGTTTCAAGGGGTATAAGCCATACATAGAGTGAATACTCATATGTTCTCATTGATGACAGACACATTTTTTAAAGACAGAGTCTCACCATAGAAAACAGTAAACTAACATAAATCTTACTTGGAAACAATTGAGAACCACTATGGTAAAACTGCAACCAAGGGGGTAAGGGGAAGTAGAGGCATAGAGGGGGATAAGTGGAGGTGAGTGAGAGTGAGGGGTATAGGATAGGAAGGGAGAAGGAACCTTGCATGGATTGGAGTGGGCGCCCATGGATAAGTAAGGCACTGAGAATTAAAAAGGAGCAATGTGGCTGAGAGGACTTACAATCAGCATCAATTTACAGTACATTTCAGGTGGGAAAGCCATGAGGACCGCAGAACTGAGATATGATGTATTTGGATGTTTTTTCAGGCTAGCAGTCTCTCCGTGTCACATTTGAGGTTTAAGTCTAGGATCGTGTTGGCGATAGTAAGTGGGGTCATGGTATGCCACAATCTGGTAATATTGAGCTTAGCTGCCAGCAGTAAGTGGAAAATTATAGACCTGGAGCTGGGTGGAAATGTATCTATCCTAATTTGCAGTATAGTGAGGACAGGGTTAGGATATACCTGTTGGCCTGCAATGTCAGACATGAGAACAAATACATGGCGCCAATACGATTTTAGGGACTTACAGTACCATAAGATGTGGGCAAGAGTACATTGTCTCCAACATGTTGAAGAGTCGTACTGTATATATTTTCAAGTTTGAAAGGAGTGAGGTACCAACGATGTACTGTCCTTAAGTAAAATTCCCTGTGGTTGGAGCAATGACATGCCCTGTTATTAGCTGTGAACGCTTTTTGCCACAATGGTGCCAAGAAAGTTTCACCCAGCTCCCATTCCTGCAGTGGTTTAATCTGGGAGTATGCTTGGTCTTCGTTCAGGATGGAGTAGAAGAGAGAGATACCTTTTGTGGGGTATTGGGGAAAATTGAAAAGCACGAGAAGGTAAGGAGGTTGTAGGCGGGCCCGGACTGGCCATAGGGCAAATGCCGGTCACGTCTTCCCCATCATCTCCAATGTCTCCGGAGGCAGCCGGAGTTGGTGGGCAGAGCTGGGGGTGTGGCTGCCCCCTCCACTCCTCCCACAGACTCGTTCACTCTGGCTGATCCCACAGCTGAAGGAGAAAGAAACGAGGACACAGCAGCCAGAGTGTCTTCATCTCCAGGCATGCTGTAAGTTACTGCACTGCTGCACATGTCACTACATAGAGTCCTAACCTGGCACCATACCACCCCAGCCTGCCCTATGCCACTGCACCCTGCCCTATGCATGCCATCCCAACCTGCCTTATGCCACGCACCCTGCCCTATGCCACCGCACCCTGCCCTATGCCACCGCAACCTGCCTTATGCCACCGCAACCTGCCCTATACCACCCCAGCCTGCCCTCTGCCACCGCAACCTGCCCTATGCCACCGCAAACTGCCCTATGCCACTGCAAACTGCTCTATGCCACCGCAAACTGCTCTACACTACCCCAACCTGCCCTATGCCACCGCAACCTGCTCTATACCACCGCAACCTGCCCTCTACCACCGCAAACTTCTCTATACCACCCCAGCCTGCCCTATGCCACCGCAACATGCCCTATGCCACCTCAAACTGCTCTATACCACCCCAACCTGCCCTATGCCACCGCAAACTGCTTTATACCACCCCAACCTGCCCTATGCCACCGCAACTTGCTCTATGCCACCGCAACCTGCCCTATATTACCCCAACCTGCCCTATGCCACCCAGCCTGCCATATACCACCACAAACTGCCCTATACCACCCAAACCTGCTCTATACCACCCCAGCTTGCCCTATACAACCCCAACCTGCCCTATGCCACCCCAGCCTGCCCTATATCACTGCAACCTGCCCTATATTACCCCAACCTGCCCTATATCACCCCAGCTGGCCCAATACCACCCTATACTTTAATTTACAGGGGTCATTTGGGGGTACGCCTCATGACCGCGTGCTGACTGCAGGGTGATGGGTAGGATAGACAGGAGGGGGGTGACGCCATGTTTTGCTGCACCAGGTGACACTAACCCTAGTGACGCCACTGCCCCAGTGCACTCTCAGCTGCGAGTCGGAGCCGCACTCGAGTGACAGTGACACCCGTTGGCACATCAGGGGGCCGGGACCCGCAACGATCCCCTTCTCTCTGGCAAGGTGGCGCACGCACTGATGATCTGATCAGTCTAGTCTCGTCTGTCTCACACAGCCAAGCAGAGTGAAGCCTCCTCCCCCCTCCTCCTTTATGTCCACACAGGGGGAGGGGACCAAACATGCAGTCCTGCGCTGATCTGAGGTACATTATGGGTCTGAAGTGGGGGTCTGTATTGTAAGGGGGTTTCTGTATTGTAGGGGTGGTCTGAAATGTAGGGGTGTTCTGTATTGTAGGGGGGTCTGTAATGTAGGGGGGGTTCTGCAATGTAAGGGGGTTCTGAAATGTAGGGGGTTCTGTATTGTAGGGGGTCTGTAATGTAGGGGGGTTCTGTATTGTAGGGGGGGTCTGAAATGTAGGGGGGTTCTGTATTGTAGGGGGGTCTGAAATGTAGGTGGGTTCTGTATTGTAGGGGGGTCTGTATTTTAGGGGGTCTGTAATGTAGGGGGTATGTATTGTAGGGGGGCCTGTATTGTAGGGGGGGTTCTGTATTGTAGGGGGGTGTGTAATGTAGGGGGGTTCTGTATTGTAGGGGGGTCTGAAATGTAGGGGGGTTCTGTATTTTAGGGGGTCAGAAATGTAGGGGGGTCTGTATTGTAGGGGGGGTCTGTATTGCAGGGGGGTCTGTAATGTAGGGGGGTCTGTATTGTAGCGGGGGGTCTGTATTGTAGGGGGGGTCTGTATTGTAGAGGGGGGTCTGTAATGTAGGGGTGTCTGTAATGTAGGGGGGGTCTGTATTGTAGGGAGGGGGTCTGTACTGTAGGGAGGGGGTCTGTAATGTAGGGGGGTCTGTAATGTAGGTAATGTAGGGGGTCTGTAATGTAGGGGGGGCTGTAATGTAGAGGGGGGCTGTACTGTAGGGGGGTCTGCACTGTAGGGAGGGGGTCTGCACTGTAGGGAGGGGGTCTGTACTGTAGGGAGGTCTGTGTAACATGCAGGGGGTCCAGAACTGTTAGGGGGTGTCTGTGTAACAAACTGTGGGGGGCTGTGTAATGTAAAGGGGTCCAGAGGTGCAGGGTGCTGTGTAATGTAAAGGGGTCCAGAGGTGCAGGGTGCTGTGTAATGTAAAGGGGTCCAGAGGTGCAGGGTGCTGTGTAATGTAAAGGGGTCCAGAGGTGCAGGGTGCTGTGTAATGTAAAGGGGTCAAGAGGTGAAGGGTGCTGTGTAATGTAAAGGGGCCCAGAGGTGCAGGGTGCTGTGTACTGTAAAAGGGTCCAGAGGTGCGGTGCTATGTAATGTAAAGGGGTCCAGGGTGCTGTGTAATGTAAAGGGGTCCAGAGGTGCAGGGTCCTGTGTAATGTAAAGGGGTCCAGAGGTACAATGTGCTGGAACCCCAAATCCCATCATTAACCGCCACCGCAAAGCGCCGCCGCAGCGCCCCCCCCCGTGCTGCTCAGTCTAAAATGCCCGGGCCAGGGGGGCAGGGCGGCGCCAGTGGAGACAGACATGCCCTGCTGAAGCTCCATGACTCTCGGGACTCCACAGCTGAATAAAGCGCCCGTTCAGCTCGGTTCCCGGTAGAACCAGGTGTGGGAACAGCTGGTGAGACAAAAGAGTCTAGATATGTTTAGAAGGGGTGAAGGCTTGAACAGGAAAACATCTAATTTCAAAGTCAGTCAGCCCAGAGCAGCATTGAAAATGGCACCTCCCCCTTCTCCTCACACAAGCACCTCACGAGCTGCTAAACAAAGACAGCAGAAACAGCAGAAGCAGCAATCCCAGGCTGCTCTTGTGGAGAATGACACAGATAATGATAATGACTATGAATATACTGACCCACTACAGGTCACCAACACAGATACCATTTAACCCAAACATATTAAAGCAGTTTGAAAAGATGCTTCAGAAGGCACTTAAGAAAACTTCAGACCACATCACAAGCAGTTTGTCAAAGGAAATTAGGGAATTATGTCAGCGCACTTCTGACCTAGAAAATAGAGTAGATGACATGGAAATTGATGTACAGTCCCACCTGCATGAACTAGAGGATTTAAAAGCAGAAAATCTCATCCTAAACTCATGTTTAGAAGACATTGAGAATAGGGCCCGTCGTTCAAACTTGCGCATTCGTGGAATTCCTGAGGCAATTATTGATCTCCAGTCCACAGTAACTGCCCTATTTCAGGAGCTGCAGCCATAAATCACTATTGACCGCCTGGAGATAGACAGAATTCATAGGGCTCTGATCCCTCTCAAAGCTATAGGACCACCGCGCGACATTATAGTGAAACTTCACTATTTCAGTACAAAAGAACAGCTTCTTGCCGCAGCCCGTATAAAAGACTCTCTTATATTCCAAGGCAATTCATATCAAATTTTTACTGACTTGTCTCCAACTACGGTTGCTAAAAGACGGGCACTGAAACCCCTCCTTCAGATCCTACAGCAAAACCAAATATTATATCAATGGGGTTTTCCATTTTTCATACGGTTTACACATCTAAGTTCAAAATATAGATGTAAATCAGCTGACGAATTGCAAAAGGTACTACAGGACCTTCACCTATTGGACAGACCATTCTCCTTGTCAGATACTTTACACAAGCAAACTGCATCCTACAAAGCAAATTAAACTTCTAACTCCAAAAGCAATGGAAATCATCACAGTCCTACTAAACGCTTTCGCTTCAACTCGCCTGACAGGAATCCTGCAGACACTATGGACTGAGAAACAGCTTTTTCATGTTTTATTTTGGGACTTCTCTCCACGGGAGCTCTGAGATTGCTCAATTTTCCTTCCCCCCCCCCCCTTTTTTGTGAAGGCCTATCGCCCATTATCAGCACTATTACTTATAGTTCATCCCTATTTAAGCAAGTTCGCTGTTACCCTATTTTTTTTTCTCTTGAATCTACCCTACACCACATATATATACATTTTTTATATATAGACGGGTGCTAAAAGTTTTTTCTTCATTTTTCTTTTTTTCAATAAATGATTAAGTGGCTGTTGCGGTTCTGAGAGCTAGTTACTGCTCTACCCACTACTCTGCCCTGGGTTTCTCCTCCTATCTGTTTTTGGGGGGCTTCCTTGGATAGATTTTTGGCCTCTGAGTTTGTATTTTCTACTCGCCCAGTACGCCGTATTTTTAATTATTCTCTGCATACTTGATTTATCATTAAATGCTTATATGATTCTTCCTATCTTTTCTTTTTCCATCTTTTCTATCTTTTCTTCTAGAACTCAGCTCCTCCCCGGGGTAAGTATATTTAAATATTTTGCATATATATTGAATGTTTATATTGATTTCCTGATATGTGAATGGCCCCCTTAAATGTCTTATCTTTGAATGTGCAAGGCCTCAACATACCTCAAAAGCGCACAAAAGCATTTCGCTCACTAGCTTCAACAAAGGCACATGTAATTTGTCTCCAAGAGACCCACTTTACTAAAAATTCCGCTCCTAAATATTTTGGCTCTTTGTACCCTCAGGTTTTTACAGCCTCGGCTGACACAAAGCAGCGTGGTGTACTGATAGCGTTTCATCGCACAACTCCCTTCTCACTTCAGACAGAGATCAAAGATCCTGAAGGGCGGTATCTCATACTTACTGGGCATATAACTGACTCTCCAGTTACTGTGGTGTCATACTACGCCCCAAATAAAACCTCTTCATCCTTCCTCTCTCACTTGTTACAGGTAGTTGAAACTCATAAAACTGGCACGCTACTAATTTGTGGAGATTCGAATCAAGTCCTTTATCCATTTTTAGACAAATCCCCTATTCCTAGCACACCTATCTCCCGTAAAAACACATTTCAACAATTACTCCAGCAACATCACTTATTAGATACCTGGCGACTGGCGAGAAGCAAACCCAGCTAAGCGACAATTATAGACCATATACTTATAAATGTACCTATGGCCCCTGAACTTCTCTCTTCCTCCATTATACCCTTCACATGGACTGATCATAGTGCTGTGTTAACCTCATTCACCTCTGCAATTCCAAAAGCACAAGACCCCACTTGGCAGATAAATAACTTCATGCTATCCCACCCATCCCACCATGCAGATTTAGAGACAGCCTTAAAAGATTATATTTCTTTTAATAAAACCTCTGATATCTCTCCTCTGACATTGTGTGAGGCTCATAAATCAGTGCTCCGTGGAGCATGTATTCAAAAAGCCTCATACTTCAAAAAGGAAAAACGGCTGCTCCAACATAAACTAGAGGCAGAATTTAATTCAACCCATGCACTCTTTCAGGCAAACCCTAATCCTACTACGAAATCACACCTGGATAGAGCACGTCTAGACCTTGACCTTTTTCTCTCAAACTCTGCTGTTAAAACGCTAAGTAAATATAGGCATTCATTCTATCTTAAAGCCAATACACCTACGACACTCCTTGCCCGGGCCCTTAAAAAATCAATACACTCCTCCAAACCGATACGTCTAAAATTGTCCCACGACACCTACACCAGTAACCCAGTAAAAATTCTTCACACTTTCCAAAAACATCTTGCCACATTATATAATAAAGAAGAACCCCTAAATCAGGCCTCTGCAGATTCCTTTTTTTCCCACATCACACTTCCATCTATTCCCTTGGTCAACCGGGATAGCCTTGAAAGCCCTATAACCACTGATGAAATTAACATGGCAATAAAATCTCTTAAGCTAAATAAACATCCAGGCCCAGACGGCTTTTCAGCCATGTATTATAAGAAATTTGCACATATATTAACCCCACTATTGACCGAAGCCTTCAATTCTATAATCTCTGGGCATTCCTTCCGACCTGAAACACAGACAGCTATTATTTCCATGCTCCCTAAACCAATCCCAGATGAATCAGCTCCCTCCAATTACAGACCCATCTCTCTACTTAATTTGGACATAAAGCTTTTAGCGAAAGTTTTGGCAACACGTTTAAATAATATAATAGGATCTTTAATCCACAAGGACCAAGTAGGCTTTATCCCAAAACGCCAATCTGGAGATGCGGTACGTAGAGAGGCCTTACTTACCCATATTGCCCAAAAAAGACGGATTCTTCTTTGCCTGTTATCCCTAGATATCAAAAAGGCTTTTGATACTGTATCATGGCCCTACCTCCAATTTGTCCTACAACGCTGGGGATTTGGCCCCCACTTCCTTAGTTGGATCTCGTCACTGTATAACCACCCCAAAGCCTATGTGAAATATGCAGGTTATAAATCCAACCTATTTACCATCCTTCGAGGAACCCATCAAGGTTGTCCTCTTTCCCCAATTCTTTTTGCCCTTCTCATTGAACCCTTAGCTCAATCTATCCGTTCTGATCCATCTATTAAAGGCCTTGAGATAGCTGGACATCAGCATAAAATTTGCTTATTTGCTGACGACATTTTACTTTTTATGTCCTCTCCCCATATCTCTGCTCCTAACTTAATACAGAAGTTAGACCAATTTGCCTGTATTTCAGGTTTGCACGTCAATCTGCAAAAATCCTCAGCACTCAATATCTCCTTATCTTCCTCAGAATTACAACAAGCACAGGTATCCCTTCCCTTTTCCTGGTCCACTACGTTTCTACCCTACCTGGGAATCAACCTCACGTCTCATATTACAGGACTCTTTTCAGCCAATTACCCACCTATATTACGCCATATCACCTCTTTGTTAACACATTGGTCTTCTCTTCCTATATCGTGGATAGGTAAAATGAATATTATTAAAATGTCTATACTTCCCAAAATTCTGTCCTTTTTTTGAGTTTTACCCATCTCTCTACCAGCATACTTCTTAAGAATACTACAAAGTAGAATAACAAAATATGTTTGGGGTACATCTAAACCCTGTTTACCTAAGCATACTCTTTACCTCCCTAAATGTAAAGGTGGTCTGGGATTTCCTAATTTATCTACCTACTACTACGCGGACCAACTAGCACAATTAACCAAATACCATGCAACCTCGGAAATTCCTCTTTGGGTAACTCTAGAATAAATATATTGCGATCCTTATTCTATCTCCAATCTTTTATGGCTGAGACCTTCTGATCATAAAAGAATCACTAACCCAGTTACCAAAAACTCATTAACTATTTGGAACAGATTTAAAATAACAAATGAGTTACAATCTCCTCACACTCCACTTTTATCATTTTATTAAAAATCCCCTTTTTTATCCTGCCTGGAAATTCCCCAAATCTTTTAAAGCCTGGACTAACTCTAAATTAATCCATCTTCATGACCTGATGTCCCAGACTACCTTTATACCGTTCCCAGATTTATGTGAAAAACATGGTTTTACAAACTCTGAGCTTTTTAGATATCTGCAGACTAAAAACTTTTTTACACCCTGTATTCAAAGCAGAACCAAACTTAATAAATTATCACACTTCGAAACCAAATGTAAAAATGATCCCCATGCAAATGGACTGATCTCTAACCTCTATGCTCAACTCATCACTAAACCTGTTTCTGACCCTCCTTCTTATGTAGCTAAATGGGAGGCAGATCTCAATCTTACTCTTGAAATATCTGATTGGGCTGCAATCTGGAATAATATAAAATCTTCCTCACAAAACATAACAGCTTTGGAAACTAATTACAAAGTACTCACCCGCTGGTATTTGGTCCCTTCCACAGTTGCAAAATTTTCCCCCAATTACTACTCATTATGTTTTCGTGGCTGTGGTGATCTTGGCTTCTATCTACACACTTGGAGGGATTGTCCGGTAGTTCAAAAGTTCTGGAGTGATATATTTCTCATACTCTCAGCCTTGTTTGCAATATCCATCCCTCCAGTACCTTCAATAGCACTCTTAAATCTCAAACCGGCAACACTCACCTATAAACAATTTAAAGTTCTATTGCAGATCACAACAGCCGCGAAACAGACCATAGCTAAAGCCTGGAGAACTGACAATTTGGTATTAAATGAAACCAAGCAAAGAATTAACCAAGCTATGGTCCATGCCAAAATGGAAGCCTTTAAAAATATTTGGCAACCATGGATAACTCAGTTTTTGCCACCAAACTTTGATGACACCTTGTTGATGCCTTGATGTTTTACACTCTCTCGCAGTAACTATCTATAAGCAAATGGCTATTGATGCATTTATCCCCGGGGATTCTTCCTGTAACTTCCTATTCTCCTTCTCTTCTTCCTGCTCTTCCCCTTCTCTTTTTCTCAACTTGTTTATATGTTTTTTTTGTGTTTTATTATTATTTTTTATTTTTCATATATATATATATATATATATATAGGTTCAACAAGTATACCTACATATGTTCCTCTCAATTTTTTTAGGCACAGATACTTGATTTTTAAGAGTTATATAGTAGCGATCGTTCTGTCTCATACCTTTTGAGGCTTTAATACATTTCTTTATCCTCTCTAGGTGTTTACCTTTAAGGCTTCAATTGTAATTCTCATTCTGAGTCTACACTTTATTTAGACTAAGTGAAGTAACTCACTTTGATTATTGAGTGAAGCAATTGTCTCTTGATCCATGATATATATATGATTTCATATGCTAATTTTGAACCTATTGTAGTGATTACTGTGATTGTTGCTTTATTTTTTATTTTTTTTGTTATTATTTCTCTGTAATTTGATAAAATTCAATAAACAAATTTGAACAGGAAAATGCCCGGGCCTATTTTTTGCCCCAGTCCGGGCCTGGTTGTAGGCGATACAGAGGTGGAATGTCTTCTGTCTTCTGAAAATGCGAAGACCAATGAGGTGATAGACTCTCACCATTGGTCCTGCATGTTCCAAAACCCCTCTCAGTGCTTTTGTTCTCCTTACAGAAGTTGACACAACTCTACTTGCCAGCTGCCAGTGCAGGCTCTTTTTATTCCAAACACACAGCAGCACACTCACTCCCAGCATTCCCTCCCTTGTGCACATTTCTTATGTAAACTAAGCTATGTGAATACTACAGTTCTGCTTTTAGATGAGTACAAAACGATCTGCTGTACACATCTAAACACAGAGTTTTTTTCTGCCTGTGTGAATCAACTCTAATGCCACGTACACACGATCGTAATTTCCGACAACAAAACCATGGATTTTTTTTCGACAGATTCTTGCTCAAACTTGTCTTGCATACACACGGTCACACAAATGTTGCTCGGAAATTCCGATCGGCAAGAATGCGGTGACGTACAACACTACAACGAGCCAAGAAAGATTAAGTTAAATGATTCTGAGCATGCATCAAATTGATTCCGAGCATGCGTAGGATTTTTGTGTGTCAGAATTTGGTGTGTCGGAATATCCGAAAAAACTTGTGTTGTCTGAAAAATTGAGAACCAGCTCTCAATCATTTGTTGTATTTTGCCCAAAATTTTAAATTTTTAAAAATACAGTACTTTTGTATTTTTACAATCTGTATGTTTGTCTGAAAAAACATAATATTCTACATTACATGTCCACAAAATACGCTGAGTTGCTGTAATACTCTTTTTTAACTAACAAAAGTGTGTGTGTTTTTTATTGCATAATCATTTGTTGTTGATTTTTTACCCAATCAGAATTCATCAAAACATTTGAAAAAAAAATTATAACACAATTTAACACTGATGCCCCATACACAAAATAGTTTTTCATGCCGTTAAAAATGCCATTTTTAAAAATGGGCATTAAAACTGATCGTGTGTATGCTCCAGAGCATTTTTAACGACGTGAAAAATGGCCATTAAAAATTTCGAACATGCTCTATTTTTTCACGTAGTTTTTCATGTCGTTTTTTTTAACGACGTGAAAAACGATAGTGTGTATGCTTTTACGAGGTGAAAAAAATGCGCATGCTCAGAATCAAGTATGAGACGGGAGCGCTCGTTCTGGTAAAACTAGCGCTCGTGATGGAGATAGCACATTCGTCACGCTGTAACAGACTGAAAAGCACGAGGCTGAAAAGCATGAATCGTCGCTCAACAAACTTTACTAACATGAAGGGTGGCGCCATCCGAACGGAACTTCCCCTTTATAGTGCCGTCGTACGTGTTGTACATCACTGCACTTTGCTTGAACGTTTTTTTAAATGATCGTGTGTACGCAAGACAGGCTTGAGAGGAAACATGAAAAAAAACGATGAGAAAAACGTTGGTTTAAAAAATGGCATGAAAAACGATTGTGTGTACGCCGCATAAGAAAAACATTCTATGCTATTGTAAACGTGTTACTATTATTGATTTCTTCAAAACCAGGGCAACATTTTATCACATTTAAAACTGGGACAGTATAAACCCAATGATACCCTTTTACCAGAACTAATTAGTACCTGTTCATAAGTTAAAGTAAAACTAAAGTCTAAATGTTTACCAAAATGCCCCATTAACTTTCCCACCCCCATCCTTAAACATTTACCTGGCTACATGTCACCTCTCCAGTGTTATTTCCAACTCCAGCATCCATTCCTTTGCCTCCAGGAACTGGGGGCAGCGGAGAAAAGACGGGAAATGAAATAAGCATCTCATAGTGTTGGAGTGTGTCAGAAAGTGGCCGCCACATCCTTAACAACAGATTTGTCATCAGCTGACAGCGGACTTCCCCGCTGACAACTGAACCCCCCTCCTGAACCATACCAGGACACATGACCTCAACATGGGGGGCTGCTTTGGGGCAAAGCACCTTGTGCCCATGTTGATGGGGCAAGGGCCTCCTCCCCACAACCCTGGGCAGTGGTTGTGGGTGTCTGTGGGCAGGGGGCTTATCTGAACCTGGAAGCCCACTTTAACAAGGGAGCCCCCAGATCCCAACCTCCCCATGTGATTGAGTATGGGGGACATTGTACATTAACCAAATGTGTCAGAGCCCTGATTGGACAAAGTGGTGATTAATTTCTCCAATCACGGCTTAGTGCTTATATTCCCACCACACACTATAAAAGGTAACTTCCAATAGAAAGCTTTTGCAGTGTTTTGGAGTGGAGAGAGATAGAGCAGGGCTCAGTTTGCTACTAGCAAGTTAGTGTGTTCACTTATTGTGACTCTGAGTGTAGCATGTAGTGTAGTGTTAGTCTAGTTTGTCGGTATAGTGTGTTAGTGTAGTACAGTGTTTCACACAGCTCTACATAACATTTAGTGCTGTATACAGTGCTGTTTACTTTTTTTTTGCTGCTGCATTTTATTTAATTTTTTTTGTCCCCTCTCTGCCCCCTTTTTTTTAATTGTCAGACACAGTTTTTCTGACTGCGATGCTGGTGTTCCCCTTTTTTATTTTTATTTTATTTTATAGTTTTTACATTTCTGTCAGCGTCAGTCCTCAATTTAAAGTGCACCAAACACCACTTTTCATTCAAAAAAAGTGCATTCGATCACGCATTTTCCAATTTCTATTAATTTTGGGTAATAAGCCCCCCATCATGACTGGGAGGCAAACAAGGAGAAGCAGATGTCCCCATGCCACTATGAGGGGGCCAGCAGCATCTGTGTCCACAGGCAAAGGTGGACATCAGGCAGGGCTCCTTTGTCTCTGTTTAGTGATGTTGCCTGTGCTCTGTGCTATCCAGCCACAGCATGTAGTGGAGATGGTGGACTAAACCATCCTCATCCTCCTCATCCTCTATTAACCAAGCTGACACTAGTGTGCAGTCCACCACAGCTGCCAGAGTGGCCTTATTCTGCCTCCTGGTCCACAGCTACTCTTGCCATAGCACCAGCATCATGCATGGAGGAGTCAGATTAATTATTTGAACATAGCGTCAGCCACTTGCTTTTTGAGGATGCACAGATATTACTTGATTGTGATGTTGGTTCTGAGGTAGAGGAAGGGAGTAGCATGAGCCTACAGAGAGGGGTGAACACTGGTAAACAACAAATTGGCAGTCATGTTTTCCCATACACAGTATATTACCAAGTTGGTTCCAGTGATGATGAGGATGAGGGGGTGATGATGATGAGGTCACTGACGTGACTTGGGTGCCGGATAGAGCAGAGGAGAAAAAAGGGAAGGGGAGAAACAACCCCAACGAGTCCAGATGTCCTCCAGAGGCAGCCATCATGGAAGAGTAGACAGCATACACTCTATACCATTTCCTTTTTTGCTGCAGCCGGTTTTATACATGGTACAAATGTGACACCCCCCCCCCCCACTATATTTAAAGGAAAGAAAAAATGTTTTATGTGAATTGGATGTGTGGAACTGCCAACATCCTAAATACAGAAAAAATATGCATCGAGTGCAAAAGAAGCAGCCCCCCTGGACTTTTGAGGCAGAAATGGCAGAAATGGGAGTAAAGAAGTAAATAAAAAGGCAACAGAGTGACACTTTTATTGAGTACACACTATGATAACATTTGTAAACATAGCCATAGACAGTAATGTTAAAATATACAAAGTATACCAATGAACCAAGTTATACACATATATATATGTCAAACCCAAGGCGAATAATTCAGGTACTGCCAGAGTCAAGCTGAGGTCAGTCAATGAAGATTGATAGCATGTAACCCAACATGTTTCAGAAATTATTGGTATATATTTTCCTTCATCAGGGGATATTTATCTTTATCTGAAATATAGATATAGTTACATAGTAGTCACGCTGCAATGCATGAACATGAACTAAACAGATAATTTCACATAGTGAGCTATATAGTGCTTGGCTTTAAGGTACTTACATAGAGGGTTCACTGGGTGGACACAGGGGGAAATTAATAATAAAAACAATATGAAAAATCCATGTTGGCTGAGAGAGTCCGCATGGAAACATAGGTGGACAGGCGTGTTTACCTGGATAAGCTGTTGGCTCACAACGTCTCCTTCAATGCGAGTTGAGAAGGATATTCAATTTACAGGCTACTTCACCACCTGGCCTCAATGAGGCATTTTATTTTAAACCCTTCCTTCCAGGTTGCATTTCAAGGGGGTGTGAATTAAATCTATAACTCCCTGCTTGAAATCGTGGGTATACTATGTTCAGTGACATCACAACCTTTCTTTATTGTGCTGTATGCTCAATATTGTAGTCCCATAACTCTATTGCCCTGTACACATGATCGGATTTCCGATGGAATAAAATGCAATGGATTTTTCCATCGGAAATCCGATGAAGCTGACTTTCATCAGTCTTGCCTACACACCATCAGTCAAAATTCCGACCGTCCAAAACGCTGTGACGTAAAACACTCAGACAAGCCGAGAAAAATGAAGTTCAATGCTTCTGAGCATGCGTCGACTTGATTCTGAGCATGCGTGGGTTTTTTCTCCGATGGAGTTCCACACAGACGGTCGTAATTTGCTATAGTTTTTTTTTTCCGATGGGGCCCACACACGATCGGTTTGTCCGATGAAAAAAGTCCATCGTTTTTTTTTCATCAGAAAAAACGATCGTGTGTACGTGGCATTACAGTTATGTAGGCGTTTTTTTTAAATATTGGGTATATCATATCTAGTGACATTGTAACCTTTGTGCATTGTGTTGTATCCTTAATATTGCAGTCCTATGATTCTATGACCATCTTTACAACTATATGTATGTAATATGCATTGTTCACTTCATTTAGGAGCTGCACTTGTTGTTTCATATATATTTTATGTGTACATTGGCACCGGATCCTATTTTTTTATTTCTTCACATTACTTGTCTCATTTCTATTTTTCTGTCTTTTTCTTTTTTACCATTGTAAACATGTTGGCTGCCATTGTCCTTTTGGTCCACTCGGTGGTGCGTGATGTGCTCCCTGTGTTGCCCTGATCTCACACCAACCGGCTGGTAGGCTCCACCTGCGCATGGCCAATGGATCTCCCCCGCCTCCATACCTGGCCTCCATACCTGGCCCTATGTGCAGGCAGGAGCTCCTACCTGTCCCCGCCGTGCTATGCCATGCGCCCTGTGTCAGAGAACCGCCCTCTTTCTGACTCCAGCTGCAATCCATGCAGCAATTGGTGCCAGATATCCAGCACCACCCCCCTTGAGGATTGGCTCCCTCATTAGGCTACATTAGGTTGTGTCTGTGTATCAACCTTAAAATATTTATTAATCCCACTTTATTTCTCTCTGGATTTTTAGACACTATTACCTTCCTGCTGGTGTAGCCACCAGGGTGTTTCTTGTGGATGTGAGCCAACAGATTATCCAGGGATACACATCTGTCCACGCGGACTCTCTCAGCCAACATGGATTTTTCATATTGTTTTTTTTATTAATTTCTCCCTGTGTCCACCCAGTGAACCCTCTTTGTAAGTACCTTAAAGCCAAGCACTATATACAGCCAGGTCCATAAATATTGGGACAACAACACAATTCTAATCTTTTTGGCTCTATACACCACGCTTTAACTGCAGACTTTCAGCTTTAATTTGAGGGTATTTACATCCAAATCAGGTGAACGGTGTAGGAATTACAACAGTTTGTATATGTGCCTCCCACTTTTTAAGGGACCAAAAGTAATGGGACAGATTAACAATCATAAATCAAACTTTCACTTTTTAATACTTGGTTGCAAATCCTTTGCAGTCAATTACACCCTGAAGTCTGGAATGCATAGATATCACCAGATGCTGGGTTTCATCCCTGGTGATGCTCTGCCAGGCCTCTACTGCAACTGTGTTCAGTTCCTGCTTGTTCTTGGGGCATTTTCCCTTCAGTTTTGTCTTCAGCAAGTGAAATGCATGCTCAATCGGATTCAGGTCAGGTGATTGACTTGGCCATTGCATAACATTCCACTACTTTCCCTTAAAAAACTCTTTGGTTGCTTTTGCAGTATGATTCGGGTCATTGTCCATCTGCACTGTGAAGCGCCATCCAATGAGTTCTGAAGCATTTGGCTGAATATGAGCAGATAATATTGCCCGAAACACTTCGGAATTCATCCTGCTGCTTTTATCAGCAGTCACATCATCAATAAATACAAGAGAAGCAGTTCCAATGGCAGCCATACATGCCCACACCATGACTCTACCACCCCCATGCTTCATTGATGAGGTGGTATGCTTTGGATCATGAGCAGTTCCTTTCCTTCTCCATACTCTTCTCTTCCCATCACTCTGGTACAAGTTGATCTTGGTCTCATCTGTCCATAGGATGTTGTTCCAGAACTGTGAAGGCTTTTTTAGATGTCGTTTGGCAAACTCTAATCTGGCCTTCCTGTTTTTGAGCCTCACCAATGGTTTACATCTTGTGGTGAACCCTCTGTATTCACTCTGGTGAAGTCTTCTCTTGATTGTTGACTTTGACACACATACACCTACCTCCTGGAGAGTGTTCTTGATCTGGCCAACTGTTGTGAAGGGTGTTTTCTTCACCTGGGAAAGAATTCTTCGGTAATTCACCACAGTTGTTTTCTGTGGTCTTCCGGGTCTTTTGGTGTTGCTGAGCTCACCGATGCGTTCTTTCTTTTTAAGGATGTTCCAAACAGTTGATTTGGCCACACCTAATGTTTTTGCTATCTCTCTGATGGGTTTGTTTTGTTTTTTTCAGCCTAATGATGGCTTGCTTCACTGAAAGTGACAGCTCTTTGGATCTCATATTGAGAGTTGACAGCAACAGATTCCAAATGCAAATAGCACACTGGAAATTAACGCTGGACCTTTTATCTGCTCCTTGAAAATGGGATAATGAGGGAAGAACACACACCTGGCCATGGAACAGCTGAGCAGCCAATTGTCCCATTACTTTTGGTCCCTTAAAAAGTGTGAGGCACATATATAAACTGTTGTAATTCCTACACCGTTCACCTGATTTGGATGTAAATACCCTCAAATTAAAGCTGAACGTCTGCAGTTAAAGCACATCTTGTCAGTTTCATTTCAAATCCATTGTGGTGGTGTATAGAGCCAAAAAGATTAGAATTGTGTCGCTGTCCCAATATTTATGGACCTAACTGTAGCTCACTATGTAAAATTATCTGTTTAGTTCATGTTTATGCATTGCAGTGTGACTACTATGTAACTATATCTATATTTCAGATAAAGATAAAGTCACCCAAATGTAAATTTCCCAGATGAAGGAAAATATATACCAATAAGTTACATGCAATAAATCTTCATGGACTGACCTCAGCTTGACTCTGGCAGTACCTGGATTATTCACCTTGTGTTTGACATTTCTGCCTCAAAAGTCCAAGGGGGCTACCCTTATTGCTCATGATGCATATTTTCTTCTTCTGTATTTAGGATGTTGGCAGTTCCATACATTCGATTCCCATAAACCATTTTTTCTTCAATTTTGAGTAGCAAATATCTGCATAAGACCCCCGATCATTGGGATATTGATGTGTATATATATATTTATAGGCTGCTATAGGTACCAGGGTTCACTCCCTTACCTTTCCCAACCCTCCTTCTTTTTTCTCCCCCATGGCGTCCTACCAAGGACATCAATGGACTACTTTCATGTCCAAACTCCAAAATGATTTTGAACAAAAGGAATCTCTTGAAGCTGAACTTGCTTTTGTTTTTTTCAACCTACAGTAAGTCAAATTCTGGAGAAAAAATATTTATTGTACTGGCACATCAAATCATTTGAGGACTATATTACTGAGAACTTAAACTCATTTGGACTCAGGATCCAGATTTTCCCCTCCTTTGACAATATTGACCCTGCATTTCAGCACAAAGGTCGGAGACAACAAAAACGTCACATGATGATTCCTTTTACATGGAGGGTTCCCCCCCCATGGCCGGGTAACAGTCATGGCAGTCACTCTCGCTATAACACAAACAGTGACGCATTAGACACACACACTCCAGCTAGCCATCACGGATCTTCCTCCAATACATCATTCATTGCACCATCTACCCCCCGTCCACACCAGCCACCATTAGGCACTTTTTTAGACCAAATGAGGGGTCGAATACAGACCCATTGAAAAAAAAGTCTCAAGCACACCCACCCAAAATACACAAATCCAACACACACAAACCACGTTAAATGTTGTTAATTTACCCTCACACCCCTTGGATCAGAATGAGATGGCTGTCTTGGCACATGGCCTCACTTTTTGTCCAGACTCCGGTCTCAACAAGTTTGGGACCATCAAGGACATCCATTTATTCATATGCAATATTCTACTTAAGAGTCTATATGCTAAAAAACAAGCTTTAGAATCTGGGCAAACCAATCCGGAAGTCTAGGCTTTAGACACTTTGATATCACTACTGTAAGAAAAGAACCGGTGAATCTCATCGACTCAATTGATATCGAGGCCCTCCTTGCAGCAGTGGACAACACATCCACTGCATGTAGTAATACACATAATACTGATCCCTCTCTAAAAAATAAATCTACTATAAATTTTCCCCCACCCAGCTCCAATCATAATGCAGCATCTTTTCTCAAATTGGTATCCGCCGATGTTCAAAGAATAAAAAAAAATCTAGACCACACTCTAACCTTGACTGTGATGAGAAAAGGGCACTGGACATGTTGACCCATAACCACGACATTGTCATTAAACCCTCTGACAAGGGTGGCAATGTCGTGGTTATGGACAATGCCCATTACATCACAAATCACAATGTGTATGAAAATACACAGTAACCCCGAATGGTACCAACCTATATCTAGGTCATTGCTGGACAAATTTACTCAGGAATTTTACCTCATGGTGGATGGGGCATTTTACCACAATGTCGTATCCAAACAAATATGGGAATTTATTAGAGTAGATTTCCCTAGAGAGGCCACCTTTTATGCTTTACCTAAGCTGCATAAGCATTCCACTAATCCCCCAGGTAGACTCATCATATCTGGGTGTGGTAACTTAACTGAAAATCTCAGCCGTGTAGTTGATAACCATTTAAAACCCTTTGTAATATGTATGCCATCCTATGTATGTGATACTATTAACTTTTTGCAAATCATTCAAGACATGCACATTACTGATAATACCCAATTGGTAGCAATAGACATTGAGGCCTTGTATAGTACCATCCCTCATGATAAGGGTCTTGCGGTGGTACGTCATGTGCTATCACAGTTCACCCAGTATGAATTACACTATGCTAACTTTATTCTAACTTCTCTTGAATTTATACTTCATCACAATGCCTTTTGCTTTGATGGTTCCCACTACCTCCTGGTGCAGTGGGAGCGATAGGGACATGCTGTGCCCCATCATACTCCAACCTGTCCCTGGGGGAGTGGGAATGTTCACTGCTTACTAATGACTCGCTATCTATGTATATCGGTCATATACTCGCATGGCACCATTTTATAGATAGGAGAAAGGGAGCTGCTCCGGTGTGGAAATCCTTCAAATCACCTCCTCCCAGCAGCCGAGGGTGCAAGCAATGCTATTGACAGCAAACAGGAACGAACAAGTCTTCTGGACTGCAGCACTCCAAAAAATATCAGCCTTTATTTTAAAATAAGGAATCCAAAATACATGCTATACATCACGGCACACAGGTCAAAAAAATCTGGCTAACATGTTTCACACTATGCTAGTGCTTATTCATAGCTACCTAATGCACAACAATTAAACCAATATATACCCTAAAAGAAAAGGGATCATGTGATCCAGCACCATGTGAAAAAAATTATTCAATGATCTACTTGTAAGTGAGTGATTCTAGTGAAGCAGTGTGATCATGTGATCACTGTGATAAGAGAGGAGAGAATCATTCTCAAAAAATCAATGAAGAAAAAAAGTATGTGTGAAGGATATGTGTGTGTGTGTGTGTGTGTGTGAATAAAATCATGTAAATAATAATAAAATGTGATATAATCATATCAGGATGTAATAAACACTAAAATAGGAATGGAATTAGTAAAATAGAATAAAGTCAAAATGGTCTGTGATGTGTGTGGCCAAGATCAATTATATATGGGAACAAAGAAGGAAAGAACAGGTGACTGCTGGACGTGAAACCACCAGGACATGAAAATTATGTAAGTAATTTTAGTCCCATTGGAAAGCAAGAGTGAGAGTTAATCAAGTTAGGCTGGATAAACAAGAACAAAAACGTGAAAACATAAAAAATAATAATATGTGAGTATATGTTTTGTGATATATTAAATATATTAAAGATGGTAAACGCAATGGACATGACAGCGATATAAGTAAATTAGTTTGGTAAGGTGCGTTGTAAACCATGCGATACTACACATGTAAACTACAGCATTCTTATGTAATAGCGTTTAATATATATATTATTTGTTACTTTATTTTTGTGTGGACGTGTCAGTGGAATCAATCTATCAGTGTGTTGTTCTTGATCTTGATGGCCTAAACACATTCCAATTTTTATGTTATTTGTTTTAAATAATAGACTGTTTGTCTATTATATCATTATTATTATTATTGTGTATTGTGACAGCAGGAAGGTAAAGTCACCTGGTTGCATCCAGGGGGGTAGATATATTTCGCCCAGATTCAGGCTTTACGCCGACTTATACAACTAGGTGGAGAGTTGTATAAGCCCAGCTAAGGCTAGTGGGCTCATGGATGACTCATACCTCTAGGGAGAGTGTGGGGCGTCGTACAGACAGGGAGTTGATGAGACCAGCTGAAACTTGTCAGCTCATTTAGGCCTCTATAAGAACTCCCAGCTTCATTAGATGTTAGCTCATGCCTGGAACCAGACCTGTGTGGACTGTCTAGGGAGAGTGAACCCCTGTGCGGTGAGGCAAAGCCTGTGTGGCTATTTGTTTGGACTTTTACTAAACCAGGGACTTAGGGACTAGGACAGCACTAGGCTGATCCCAGTTGTTAGTTAGGAAACCTGTATGTTTAGTCAGAGGTCAACTTGACCAGGATTTATTTTGGTTATGTTTCTTTTGCTTTGCTGTGTTTTGTCACTGTAAATAGAAAATAAACCGCACCTTTTTGATTTTGAAAACCACAACCTCCGTTTGCTGGGCCTGTTTTGTGTGGGGAGCCCATCCCGGGGGTCACACACACCCGCTGCCGAGCTAACCCCCTCACAGTTGGTGGAGAATGCGGGCAGTTTTTTTTTAAGCCAGCATGGAGGAGATACTGAAGCAGCTGGCTCTAGCAAATGCCAATCAACAGCAGACAAATGCAGGTTTGCAAAAGAGCCTTGCAGCTCAACAACAGAGCCTTGCAGCCCAGCAGCAGACAAACGCAACTTTGCAACAGAGTCTGGAGGCTCAGCAACGAGCCCAGCAGCAATCTGAGGCCCGCTTCATAGACCTGTTGCAGAAGCAAGAGCAGAGACTACAACAACAGATGGAAGCAGTAATGCAGCAACGTCCGCAGACCAGTGAGGAAAGCCGTCCCACTAATACCGCGTCCTTTGGGGTGAGTCGTTTATTGACAAAAATGACTGGAGAGGATGATCCAGAGGTATTTTTGACCACATTTGAAAGGACCGCTGAAAGAGAAAAGTGGCCTGAGGAGCAGTGGGCTGGACTGGTGGCTCCTCTGTTAACTGGTGAATCGCAGAAAGCTTACTATGACCTAGAGCCTAACCAAGCAAAAGACTATGTGATGCTAAAAGCTGAAATATTGGCAAGGCTGGGTGTCACCCAGGCTGTCCGGGCTCAGCGTGTGCATAACTGGACTTTCCAGCTTGGAAAACCCCCCAGGTCTCAAATGTATGATCTCATTCACCTGAGCAGAAAGTGGCTACAGCCAGAGACTTTGTCCGCACCAAAGATTGTGGAACGTGTTGTAATGGATCGGTTTTTGAGAGCTCTTCCTACTGCCATCCAAAAGTGGGTAAGCCATGGAGACCCAGAGACGGCCGATGGTCTTGTGGATCGTGTGGAGAAATACTTGGCTACAGAGAACCTGACGGCCTCTTCCAGAGACACTCGGACTTTCCACCCTAAGACCAGACCATCCCCAGGGGCGGATAAGAGGATTCCAAGGGGTGAGGGTGGAGAGAGTGAGAGGGTGGGAGCTCTACCCCAAGTTTGGCGAGAACAGCCTGGGAAATCAGCAGCTCAAGAGGCGGCAAGAAGGATCGTTTGCTACCGCTGCCGGCAAGCGGGACATATTGCAGCCAATTGCCCGGTTGTGGAGGAACCCATGCAGTGTGACTTTCTGACGGGCAGACGTCAGTCGCTGTGTGCGACAGTCGCATGCACTGCCATTCGAGGAACTGAGAAACATTTATGCAAAATGTGTGTTAATGGTAGAAATGTTGTGGTATTGCTGGATTCAGGTAGCCTTGTGACCCTGATAAAGGCTGAGTTAGTTAAAACAGAGGTCTCTGGGAATAGCAAGGTAGCTGTTATTTGTGTGCATGGGGACACCCGAGAGTATCCAGTGACTACAGTGTGTTTCGAGACCCCCAAAGGTACCCTCTCTCATCCAGTGGGCTTAGTATCTCAGTTACCGCATGACGCCATTGTGGGAAGGGATTTTCCGAAGTTCTGGGAACTGTGGGATGATCCTGAGCCCCTCACTGGTGCCCCTATGTACCAGGAATGTGATAGCCAGAACTCCCCTGAGAGTGGTGAGGACTCTCCGGAATTTCCCTTATCAGTATTGGCAGGGGAGACTCAAGAAACTGGAGAGGAGCCCACCTCCTCAGACGAAAACCTACCGTCTGTGGAGTTTTCTGATCTTGAGGTTCACAGGGAAAACTTTGCCACAGAACAGTTGAAAGACCCCGCCCTAATAAAGGCACGGGAAAACGTAGTGAAAATAGATGGCGAGTTAGTGAACCCAGATAATACCTGCACTTACCCATACTTCAGCGTAGAGAAGGACCTACTGTATCGGGTGGCAAAAAGGGCCGAAGAAACCGTTGAGCAGCTTGTGGTGCCCAAACCTTACAGGAAGTTGGTGTTGGAGTTGGCCCATGGGCACATTCTTGGAGGTCATCTGGGGACAGAGAAAACCCGAGAGAGGGTATTACAGAGATTCTATTGGCCGGGGGTGATGAAGGACGTAGAAAATTATTGTTCCTCCTGCCCTGTGTGTCAGAGGTTGGCCCCGATGCCACATTTCCGTAGCCCGCTGGTCCCTCTACCCATCATTGAGGTCCCGTTTGAGAGGATCGCCATGGATTTGGTAGGTCCTATAATCAAGTCCGCTAGGGGGCACCAGTACATATTAGTTATAATGGACTATGCCACCCGTTATCCAGAAGCGATCCCTCTCCGAAATACCTCGGCCAAAACCATAGCCAAAGAGCTATCTCTTGTTTTTAGCCGGGTGGGTATTTGTAAAGAACTGCTTACGGACCAAGGTACACCCTTTATGTCCCGGGTTATGAAAGAGCTGTGTAAATTGTTCAAAGTGACGCAATTGCGTACGTCTGTGTATCACCCCCAAACCGATGGGCTGGTTGAAAGATTCAACAAAACCCTAAAACAAATGTTGAAGAAAGTGGTGGATAGAGATGGAAAGGATTGGGACTGTTTACTTCCTTATTTGATGTTTGCTATTAGGGAGGTGCCCCAATCCTCTACGGGATTCTCCCCCTTTGAGTTACTGTATGGGAGACACCCAAGAGGGCTGTTGGATATTGCCAAGGAAACTTGGGAAAGTGAGAGTTCTCCCCACAGGAGTGTGATTGAGCATGTCGCCCTGATGCAAGATCGAATTGCACAGGTAATGCCCATCGTGAAGGAACATTTGGCCCAAGCGCAGTTGGCACAGCAGAGAGTGTACAACCGTGGAGCCAAGACCCGTACCTTTTCCCCGGGGGATAGGATATTGGTACTTGTCCCTACGGTTGAAAGTAAATTCCTTGCCAAATGGCAAGGCCCCTACGAGATAATGGAAAAAGTGAGCGAAGTGAATTACAAGGTCAGACAACCAGGAAGGCGAAAGCCCGAACAGATCTATCACGTTAATCTGTTGAAAGCCTGGAGGGATAGAGAGTCCCTAGTCGCAGACACTTGGTCACCAGCTCAAACTGGTTGCGTGATTCCTGAGGTTGGAATAGCAGCCACCTTGTCACAACCCCAACAACAGGAGGTTAAGGAGTTTGTGCTTCGCAACAAGGAGGTATTCTCTGAGCTGCCGGGACAAACATCTGGGGTAGAGCATGACATCATTACCCCGCCCGGTGAAAGGGTGAAGTTAAAACCCTATCGGATCCCAGAGGCTCGACGGGAGGCAATACGGGAGGAAGTACAGAAAATGCTGAACTTAGGGGTGATAGAGGAGTCCCAAAGTGATTGGTCTAGTCCCATCGTGTTGGTGCCTAAACCGGATGGGAGCTGGCGATTTTGTAACGATTTTCGTCAGTTGAACAAAGTTACAAAATTTGACACCTACCCCATGCCACGTATAGATGAGTTGATCGACCGGCTGGGAACAGCCCGATACATGACGACTCTTGACCTCACAAAAGGGTATTGGCAAATCCCCCTGGCCAAGTCGGCCAAAGAGAAAACCGCATTTGTAACCCCAGACGGGGCGTTCCAATATAAAAGAATGCCGTTCGGGTTACAGAATGCGCCGGCCACATTCCAGCGGAAAATGGACCAGATGCTGAGGCCCCATCGGAAGTATGCTGCGGCTTACCTGGATGACGTAATTGTCCATAGCACAGATTGGGCCTCACATCTGCCAAAAGTGCAAGCAGTCCTGGACTCTGTTCGGGAAGCGGGGTTTACGGCTAACCCCAAGAAGTGTACCATTGGGCAGGAGGAGGCCAAATATCTTGGGTACACCATTGGGAGGGGAGTAATAAAACCCCAACTCAACAAAGTCGAGGCCATCCAGAGTTGGCCACGTCCCAACAGCAAGAAGCAGGTACGAGCCTTTCTGGGAATCGCTGGGTATTATCGGCGATTCATTCCCCACTTTGCTTCTAAGGCTGTGCCCCTAACCAACCTGACGAAGGGGAAAGGGTCGGTCATGATTAAATGGACCCCCGAGGCTGAGGCAGCATTCCAATTCTTGAAACAAGCCTTATGTAGCCAGCCAGTGTTGTACTCACCCGACTTCTCTAAAGACTTTGTCGTACAAAGTGATGCGTCAGATGTGGGGTTAGGAGCAGTATTGTCCCAGGTCTGGAACGGGGAAGAGCACCCAGTCATTTACCTCAGCAGGAAATTGAAGTCCCATGAGGTAAATTACGCCACCGTTGAAAAGGAGTGTTTAGCGGTGAAGTGGGCTCTAGATTCCCTTCGGTACTACCTGCTAGGTAGGCACTTTGACATGGTTACGGATCACGCTCCATTAAAGTGGATGGCTCAAAACAAAGAAACAAATAGAAGAGTGAATAGGTGGTTCCTGGCCCTCCAGGAATTCAACTTCACAGTAAAGCATCGCCCTGGCGTTCAAATGGGGAATGTGGATGCTTTGTCTCGAGTACATGAATGCCTGATTGCTGGTGTTCCAACCCCGAGGTTAAAACAAGAGGGGGGGGTATGTGACAGCAGGAAGGTAAAGTCACCTGGTTGCATCCAGGGGGGTAGATATATTTCGCCCAGATTCAGGCTTTACGCCGACTTATACAACTAGGTGGAGAGTTGTATAAGCCCAGCTAAGGCTAGTGGGCTCATGGATGACTCATACCTCTAGGGAGAGTGTGGGGCGTCTTACAGACAGGGAGTTGATGAGACCAGCTGAAACTTGTCAGCTCATTTAGGCCTCTATAAGAACTCCCAGCTTCATTAGATGTTAGCTCATGCCTGGAACCAGACCTGTGTGGACTGTCTAGGGAGAGTGAACCCCTGTGCGGTGAGGCAAAGCCTGTGTGGCTATTTGTTTGGACTTTTACTAAACCAGGGACTTAGGGACTAGGACAGCACTAGGCTGATCCCAGTTGTTAGTTAGGAAACCTGTATGTTTAGTCAGAGGTCAACTTGACCAGGATTTATTTTGGTTATGTTTCTTTTGCTTTGCTGTGTTTTGTCACTGTAAATAGAAAATAAACCGCACCTTTTTGATTTTGAAAACCACAACCTCCGTTTGCTGGGCCTGTTTTGTGTGGGGAGCCCATCCCGGGGGTCACACACACCCGCTGCCGAGCTAACCCCCTCACAGTATATATTAACTGTGAATAAAGGACTTCTATTTAAATTGATTAATTGGACTTGTATTGTGTTGTGGTTTTTACCATGCATGAATGTGTGTCCCATGTGCAGCGCACCAAGCCGGTATTGAGCATATGCAACATGCACAATCAATGTGCATGTATGCACGGGAAACGATTAAACTCGTGCCATTGGCTGTCGCTCGTCAGTAGATTATTCTAAGTGTAGGTCATATTGAAGTAATGCAAAATATAAAATATGGAATCAATGATTAGGTATAGGGAAATATTGATGTTTATATATATCCTGAGCCAGAACCTGTATGATATGAATGAAACAATGAAAAAATGAAAAAGAGATGGATGTATAGAAACATACATATAAATTTAAAGTTTAAAATTTCACATTTCACATTTCAAATTTCAAAGAGGGGCATGTGTGTATGTGTAACATGAATGGGGTGTAATGTTGAAAATGAAAAGATTATCTGAGTAACCAGTCCAACTATAACCACAACTATATCGCTACATGTGTGGCATAAATTTAGACAAATGTGTCATGGGAATCCGAAACCTTGTTGCGGAATCCAGACACATATTGAATAAGAGAAATCAACCCCATGAATGTGTGAAGCAAAAATACACATGCCTGTCTATCATCAAGTTAACACATAAGATGCCACAAATAGAGGACACGTATAACCCATGAATACTGATTGTAAATTAACTTATGTGAGCAGTATGTGTGTATTCATGAGGGCTAGACGTGATCCACAATCACAAAATTTAACATAATATGCCCAAAAACAAAAGAAAAAATGACCAAAACACACATATATACAATATGTAAAACACCAGCATATAAAATTATAACACAATTAAAACACAATTAAAATCGAAGTCAATCAGCCACTAGTTGGAAGATTGTGCAAAAGAGAAGACCAAGTCCGTTCAATTTCCTGAATGGTGCATGGATGAAAAAATCCAGAACTAAAAAGAAAAAAGGGAAAGACAGGGTCCCTTTAAAAATAGCAGAACTTTAGAATATTACATGGCTGGCAAGCAACAATGGAGAATGGTGGTGTTGTAGATGTTGGCGATGTTGCAAAAGAGTCCTAACCAGCACCCAATGGTGTATATATATATATATATATACATATACATATACATGGTGGTGTCCCCACCACCAAGGGGCTAAATCAGAGTGAACAAAGCAAAACAGAACAAAACAAAAATAAGTTGTCAGCTGTAAACTACAGCTTCCATACTGCATGTAGGAAAAGACACTTTGGAAAGGACACTGTGCAGGCGCGAGGACTAATCATAGTAGTGGGAAACATCCCATTCAAAGTTGAGGCCAGCCGGTATTCTCGTATCCAACGAGAAAATCCAAAATACCTCACGCCTGCACAGTGTCCTGAACCTATCTCCCCCCCAACAGGTGTATTGATCTTCTCAATCCCCTGTATGGAGAGACTTAATACGTTCTTGTGGTGCAGGGAGACCCAATGCCTGGCAACATTCATATTCCTATCCTTCTGGATATCATACAAATGGTCATACAACCTGTCCTTGAGTCTACGGGTCGTTCTTCCGACGTACTGGATGTTACATGATTCGCACTTTATCACATATACCACAAACTTGGTGTTGCAATTAATGAATTGCTTGATGTTAAAGGTATTGTGATTAGTGCTCGATTCAACTATATCACCTGTTTTGATGTGTCTACAGTAGTTGCAATTAGTCATGCCGCATCGGAAGGTACCCTGAAAATGCAACCTTTTCTTTTAGGGTATATATTGGTTTAATTTTTGTGCATTAGGTAGCTATGAATAAGCACTAGCATAGTGCAAAACATGTTAGCCGGATTTTTTTGACCTGTGTGCCGTGATGTATAGCATGTATTTTGGATTCCTTATTTTAAAATAAAGGCTTATATTTTTTGGAGTGCTGTAGTCCGGAAGACTTGTTCGTTCCTGTTTACCGTTGCATAGATGACGTGTTTCTTATCTGGGATGGATCGGATGATCTTTTACACAAGTTTATGGCTTACATCAATATTAATGAATTCAACTTAAGTTTTGCTTTGTTACATAGTACAACTGAGATGACCTTTTTAGATGTTCTCGTTAGAAAACAGACAGATGGCGGCCTCTCTAGCAAACTGTAGGGTAAACCCACAGCAGGGAACTCGCTATTACGCGCATTAAGTTTTCATCTGAAACCTTTACTTGCATCAATCCCCTATAGTCAATACTTAAGGGTTCGCCGTAACTGTTCTGATGATGTCAGTTTCAAAAATGAGTCTGACACTCTGAGGGTTAGACTCCTGGAATGGGCATATTCCAGTACTTGTCTCAAGAAAGCCTATAGAAACACATATAACTTATCTCGTCGAGAATTACTATCTGCACATAAACAACCTTCGAATGACAATAAAGCCAGAATCATTATTACCTACTCGACACAATATAAACAAGTTAGGCGTATCTTAAATAAGTACTGGCACCTTCTAACCATGGACCCTCTGCTTGCCCCTTTTGTCTCTGACTTGCCAGTTGTCGCCTACAGGAGGGCCCCCTTTGTAAATCCATCAAAGGCGATACATGTAAAACCTTGGGAACTTTTTCATGTGGCGGATGTGACTACTGACAATACATGGATAGGCTTAGACACATCGAACTGCTAGTGTACTATGTCGGGAAGACCATAAACAAATTTTGGAAACGCGTATACCAACTAGACTTGTGCACAACGGAAAAATTTGTTTAGTTTTGGTTCATTTTTTGTGCACAACGGAAAAATTTGTTTAGTTTCGGTTCGTTTCTTTTCGGTCCTGTTGATTCGTAATCATTCGTAATTTTGCTAGACGGTATTTTTCGTGTTCGGACTAATTCGTATTTTCGCAAGCGTCATTTTTCGTTGAATTTTTAGTTGATTTATAATTCGTACTTTCGGTAGAGTACGTTGTTTTTCGTTGATTCTTGACACAACTCCTACTTTCGTAACTTTTTTTGGGTTCGTTGATTCGGAATTTTCCGTGTCTCTCTCACAACGACGCTGCCTATTATGCCTAATGTGCTTCGAATGGATTTGTACTTTTCTAAATACATAGCGGTTATTTGTAACGATTCGAAATCTCGTATTTTACTTTCGTTTTTTACATGCGGCTATAGCCTCCGCCCCTGTACACCATTTTGAGAGGGTTCAGTATGGTGAGGGAGAAGCAGAGAGCAGAGTGTTATTGTGCTTCGAATGGATTCAAAATCTCGTATTTTACTTTTGTTTTTTACATGCGGCTATAGCCTCTGCCCCTGTACACCATTTTGAGAGGGAGTTTAGCACGGTGAGGGAGAAGCAGAGAGCAGAGTGAGTGTTATTGTGCTTCGTATGGATTCGTACATTCGTAACTTTTTTCATAACGAATTATGCCGAAGACATTCGGGCATTCGCTATTTTGCGGTATAATTTATTTTGGATTCGGTTTTATTCGTAAGTGCTTTGTTCGGAAATTCAAATGCTTCCGAATGTCCGAAAGTTGCTAAATTCGGACAAATTTCGATTAGTTACGAAACGAATTGCACAAGCCTAATACCAACATATATCTACTATACTTAAACAGGACCCTGATGTACCCATTGGCCGCCACATGACATTAGTCCATTCAGAATCCATTCCCAAAGTATATTTTTCCCACTTTGCCGTATACATTTTAACTCCAGGGGTGGCGACTGTAATAAACATCTCCTTCAATGCGAGTTGAGATGGATATTCAATTTACAAGCTACTTCACCACCTGGTCTCAATGAGGCATTTAATTTTAAACCGTTCATTCCAGGTTTTGTCTTAGGGGGGTGTGAATTAAATTTATAACCCCCTGCTTGAAATCACGGGTATACTATGTTCAGTGACATCACAAACTTTCTGTATTGTGATGTATCCTCAATATTTTAGTCCCATAACGCTATCAGTTATGTAGACACTTTTGAAATCGTGGGTATATTATAACTAGTGACATTGCAACCTTTGTGCATTATGTTGTATCCTTAATATTGCAGTACTATGATTCAACTATATATGTGTAATATGTATTGTCCACTTCATTGTAAATTATGTCTATATGGCATCCACTTGTTATGTTCCATGGTTTTGTATAATATTACTTTGTTTTTGTCCCATTTCTATTTTTCTGTCTTTTTCTTTTTTACCATTGTAAACATGTTGGCTGTGTATAACTTGGTTCATGGGTATACTTTGAATATTTTAACATTAGCGTCTATGGCTATGTTTACATATTTTATCATATTGTGTACTCAATAAAAGTGTCACTCCGTTGCCTTTTATTTACTTCTTTACTCCCATTTCTTCCTCAAAAGTCCAAGAGAGCTGCCCCTATTGTACTTGATGCATATTTTCTTTTTCTATATTTAAAGGAAATTTTTATTTTTATTGTTTAATTTTAAGCATCATTAAAATCACTCTTTTAAAAATTATCTTTTAAAATTTTTTTTTTTTTGCATTGGGTCCCTCAGGGCAGTAACCAGGCCCCCATACCCTTGTTATGGCCAGTACCCTGCATATACTGTAAGCCTTCAAAATGGGGACTTTTGATTTTTCCTGTTCGGTTCACATAGACTTCAGAGGGGTTTGTCGTTTGGGTCCAAACTTTTGCGATGTTCGAGAGTTCTGGTGCAAACCGAACCAGGGGGTGTTCAAACCATCTCTACTCAGGAAGTGCAAAAGCAATCTCCTGAACAAGACACATACAGCAAAAAAATAAACTGTCAGGGATTTCTGCACTTTTCTACTATATCCAAAGCTAAAAAGTTTGTTTATACATACAATTTGAGGCTGATTACTAAAGGAGTTGAAAATGTTTACTGATTTCATTTGCACATAATTGGATAACTTGAAGGTAATATTCACACACTTTTTTTTAGGGAACATACTTTGACCCATTTTGTAAATCAGCCCCTTTAAATTTGAATTGTTACATTTCAATACCACATATAACCTGCAAGGGGCATCTCATAGAATACCCTTAACTGCAGTTTCTGATCTCAGTAAAACAGAAAGTGACAGAGAGCAATGATTTGATTTTGATGCCCAATAACCCAATTAAGGATTTCCCTTTAACATATAACTCAACCACTATACACTAGGGATGAGCCGAACACCCCCGGTTTGGTTCGCACCGCAACATGCGAACAAGCAAAAAATTTGTATGAACAAATGAACACTGTTAAAGTCTATGGAACATGAACATGAAAAATCAAAAGGCTTATATGCAAGTTATTGCCATAAAAGTGTATGAGGACCTGGGTCCTGCCCCAGAGGACATGTATTAATGCAAACATTTTTTTTAAAAACTGACGTTTTTTTAGGAGCAGTGATTGTAACCGGTTCCCGACCGACTCCTGTTCATATACATCAGCAGAATGGCACGGTTGGGCAAAGTAACATATATTTACATCACTTTGACCGTGCCCACGGGACCCGCGGACTTGATGTCCGCCAGTGTCCCGCGATCGGGTCACAGAGCTGCAGAACGGGGAGAGGCAAGTGTAAACAAGCATCTCCCCGTTCTGCCTAGTGACACTGTCACTGATCGTCTGTTCCCTCTTATTGGGAGCAGCGATTAGTGATGCGTCACTCGTAGCCACGCCCCCTAACAGTTAGAATCACTCCCTAGGGCACACTTAACCCTTTACCCTGTATAAATGTGAATGGTCCAAAAATGTGTCAAAAGTGTCCGATGTTTCCGCCGTAATGTCGCAGTCACGATAAAAATCGCCCAGCTCTCCTTAACAGGAACGGTTCAATGAGGTGGATGAAGCATGTAAGAATACAAGGGGATGCTTTCCATAGTGGAAAACTGTTTATTAAAATTGCCAATCCCCCGCACACAAAATATGCTTACAAGAAAAATGTTAATAATTCAGCATCCGTTCCTGTTAAGAAAAGCTGAGTTTACAGTAAAGCTTTGCAGACTCGCTTTTGGAAGGAATCTACAGGCCCTGTTAATACTTACCTTCGGTAAGCAGACATACAAAGGGGTGTGCACGAGGTGGATCGGTGAAGGTGTAGCAGCTAATGATTCATGTCAAAAGATCGTTTGGGTCAGAAGCATAACACAACGCCTTGTTTTTATGAATTTCACTCACTGAACAGTCAATAGGAGGAGCGGGTTCTTTGCACCACTCTTTGCATGCTAACTTTAGTTGATTGACGGACATTTAAGTGGATGTTGTCTCCCATGTTCTGTGTATGATGTTGCAAAACATGGGAGAATTTTTTTACTGCAATATAGGAAATATTATACTGTTGAATATTTTATGTTTGTTATTCATATGAAGCGCTGTTAATGCTTAGCTCTCTAGCCAGGCATATAGTTTTATATTGGATTTGATTTTTATAATAGCAGCTGGAAGTGCAGGTTACACATATAGATTGAGCTCTGGGATCAGGGTTACTTAGTGCCTCTGATATTTATTTTATATATAAAATTTTTATTTTTTCACTTTAAGCATAATTAAAATCACTGCTCCTAAAAAAAACATCAGTTAATTTTTTATTTTTTTTTGCATTGATACATGTCCCCTGGGGCAGGACCCGGGTCCCCATTCACTTTTTATGGCAATAATTTGCACATGAGCCTTTAAAATGAGCACTTTTGGTTTTTCATGTTAGTGTCCCATAGACTTTAATGGTGTTCCGAAGCTTTCAAATTTTCCGTGAACACGGCATAATGTTCGCTGTTCGGCGAACAGTCGAACACCCGATATTTGAGTCGAACTTACGTTTGACTCGAACATCGGGCTCATCCCTATCATACACTTATCACTATAAAAACCTTGGACAAGCCTTCTCTCTCTTCCTTACATTGGATGCAGAGATGGCTTTTGATAGGATACACTATCACAGGTACTTAAAAAAATTGGTCTGTCTGGCAGAATACATGCAGCTATTTCTGCGTTAAATACTCAGCCTTTGGTGCATGCTTTTACAGAAGGTATGTTTTCTAATAAGGATGAGCCAAACAACCCCCCGGTTCGGTTTGCACCAGAACCTGCGAACGGACCGAAAGTTTGCGCGAACTTTCGAACCCTGTTAAAGTCTATGGGACTCGAATGTGAGAAATCAAAAGTTCAAATTTTAAAGGCTAATATGCAAGTTATTGTCCTAAAAAGGGTTTGGGGACCCGGGTCCTGCCCCAGGGTACATGTATCAATGCAAAAAAAAGTTTTAAAAACTGCCTTTTTTTCGGGAGAGGTGATTTTAATGATGCTTAAAGTGAAAAAATAAAAGTGAAATATTCCTTTAAATATCGTACCTGGGGGGTGTCTATAGTATGCCTGTGAAGTGGCACATGTTTCCAGTGTTTAGAACAGTCCCTGCACAAAATGACATTTCTAAAGGAATAAAAGTCATTTAAAACTGCTTGCGGCTTTAATGTAATGTCGGGTCCCGGCAATATGGATGAAAATCATTGAGAAAAACGGCATGGGTACCCCCCCCCAGCCCATTACCAGCCCCTTTGGGTCTTGTATGGATATTAAGGGGAACCCCGCACCCAAATTAAAAAAAGGAAAGGCGTGGAGCCCCCATGCCCTATATACTCTGAACAGCAGTATACAGGCGGTGAAAACAAGACAGGGACTGTAGGTTTGTTCTTAAGTAGAATCTGTTTGTAATTTTGAACTGGTACAAAATGTAGCTCCAGACAAAAAAATCTATTTTTAAGCTTTTTGGAAAACATAGGGAAGGGTTATCACCCCTGTAACATTTGTTTTGCTGTCTGTGCACCTGTTCAGAAGATTTCACCTCACTTTCTGTCCCAATGACAATTGGATTTAGAAAATTTGGGAAACAAGGATTGGTGATAAAGCATCAGTGGAGAGGAGACACCCTTTTCCCATATTAACTCTTACAGGAGAAAATTTACCTTCCTAGGGGTAGATTTCCTCTCACTTCCTGTTGTCCCCCTCCGTTTGTAAGTAGGAGTCATTTGAAAGTCGTATGTTTGAAAGTAGGGGCCTGCCCTATGTACTCTGCAGAAATTTGGTCCTTAGGGGTTCGTGTTGCCACAACACTGTAAGCCCTCATAGTTACTTTTGGTGGGCACCGGAACGCCCTGCTGTGAACTATTATATCAAGAATTGTAATTACATGCCATTGTTGAACAGTGGCAGAAAAATTGGGCCTTTGGTGGTGGTGGTGGTGTTGCCACAACACTGTAAGCCCTCACAGTTACTCTTGGTGGGCGCAGGGATGGGCCCTGCTGTCAAATATTAGATCAAGAATTGTAATTACATGCCCCTGTTGAACAGGGGCAGAAAAATTGAGCCTTAAGCCCCGTACACACGGTCGGACTTTTGCCCAAAAAACTTCGTTTTGAGCAAGTTGGACCAACAATCCGACCGTGTGTACGCTCCATCGGACAAACTTTTTTCGTTTGGTTTTGGATTTCATCAGACAAAAGTTGGGTCTGCAAACGGACAAACTTTTGCCCAACAAAAGTCCGATGGAGCAAAGTCCTACCGTGTGTACAGAAAACCATAGGACTTTTGTCCGATGGACAAAACAACTAATGTTAAAATCAACCAACAATAGCAGAAGTTGACCAAAGGGTGGCAGTAATGATCAGAAAAGAGCAGAAAAAACACGTGATGTTGTAAGAAGTTTTAAGAAAGTTTGCAGAAAAGTCTGAGCGTGTGTATGCTATGGGTGTTCCCAACCAACTCCGTTCGGACAAAAAAACACGGAAAAGTCCGATGGAAGTCCGACCGTGTGTACGGGGCTTCAGGCACTGGTGCCACAACGCTGCAACCCCTCACAGATACTCTAGTTTTTAACGCAGGAATGAGCCCTGCTGCAAAGTATTACAGCAAAAAAATTAATTACACGCCCCTGTTAAACAGGGGCAGAAAAATTGGGCCTTAGCCACTGGTGGCGGTGCCACAACACAGCAACCCCTCACAGAAACTCTAGTTGGAGCGCAGGAATGAGCCCTGCTGCAAAGTATTGCATAAAAAATTGTAATTACACGCCCCTGTTAAACAGGGGCAGAAAAGTTGGGCCTTATATAAAGCTAATTTCATCCTATTGTTAAACGACACTAAGACAGAACTTAATAGAATAGCACCGGGGAAACTATCTTGGAGTGGTAGAATAAATATCTTCAAAATGGTAATCTTACCCAAAATAGTATACAAAATGCAAATGCTCACAAATGCAACCACAGGCATATTTTAAAACTTTACAGTCAATGTTCCTAAAATGTATTTGGCGAGGGAAAAAAACACATATTAAACTGACACTACTGACAAAGGAAAAGGCCCAAGGGGGATTGAGTGCACCTGATTTGAGAAATTATTATTACGCGATCATCTTATCACGAATAATAGAATGGGCTAAAAATAATACAGAAAAGAGGTGGGTAAATATGGAATTTACAACTAGTAAAACACCACTGGGGAAGGTAATATGGATTCCTGCACAATATTGAGAACTTAGCACAGACACATACAGTATCACTAGGAATGCATTAAAAATATGGGACAAGATACACAAAAAGGAAAAATTGGATTTTAATTCACCTCTAATACCATTAACCGACACAAAATATTTTACACCCGGATTGGAAAAAAAAATTGGAAAATGGATCATACAAGAAAACGCACAGAAAGATGTAATGGAGCAAATTAAATTGTTTACGTATCAGGAATTAAAAAATAAAATGGAATTGGTGTTGATTGATGACTGGCGGTACGCCCAGCTAAAACATTTTTTTGAAAAATTACCTCAGCCTATTAGATTTGTAGAAAACTTACGGCCCCTTGAGAAATTATGTGAGGAAAAGGGTAGGAAGGGGGGAATCTCCAAGATTTATAAGATATTAAAGCTGGGCATACCACCATACATCAAGAAGTGGGAGGAGGAATTGGGTTCAAAAGGTTAATGATTTCGAGATCAAGCAATTAACAAAGAGGGTGCATTCCACGTTGGTAAATTGTAATATAATGGAATTAAGGTTCAGCGAGGGGGAGGTAATGGAGGAGTTTGTAGAAAAGTGGAAGGAATGGACAGTTTACAAGCATACAATGGGATATGTAGAAGTGATGGAAGCATAACAAAATATAACATAATAAAACAAACTACAGTATATTAAAATAAGAATATAAATAATCTGAACTAAGGAAGGGAGAAGAGGGGAAAAGTATAAAATAAAGAGAGAGAATGGAAGATGGAGAAATCTTAGATGGGAGAGGTCGGGGAATTAGGGTGAGGGGGTGGATGGGGTGGGGGGGTTGGGTATAATAATAATTCTCTTTTTGAAATGTAATGTATTTGAATACAATGTAGTGTTTATATGAAAAACTAATAAAGATATTTAAAAATAAAAAAATTGGGCCTTAGCCACTGGTGGCGGTGCCACAACACTGCAACCCTTCACAGAAACTCTAGTTGGAGCGCAGGAATGAGCCCTGCTGCAAAGTATTTCATCAAAAATTAAACAGGGGCAGAAAAATTGGGCCTTAACCACTGGTGGCGGTGTCCAGAACCAAAAATGTTCTTACAAGCTATCAGCATGATCATTAAAGACCCAGAGGATTTTCGGTGGGAAAGGTGTCCAAGTCTGATCTTGCCCCTAGGTATTCCTGCACCATGTAAAACAGACGCTGGCGATGGTTGCTGGAACTGATCATACCTTGGGGCTGCAGACTAAAAAATTGTCTGAACGCATCGGTCAGACGGCCACCTTCTCCACCCCTCCTTCTGTGACTGACCGAAGCCTCTGCAACACATTGTCCAGGACCAGGAATTTGTAACCTCCCAGGCTCTGGGAACGCGTTGCACAAACCAGGTTAATGATTTCGAGTTCAAGCAATTAACGAAGAGGGTGCATTCCACATCGGTAAATTGTAATATAATGGAATTAAATGATAAATGTCTCGTGCGTTGGTATCTAACTCCCGACAAGGTACATAAATGTTCAAGGGAAACATCACAGTTATGCTGGAGGGGGTGTAAGGAAATTGGGACTATGGCCCACATATGGTGGACATGTCCCAAAATTAAAAAATATTGGGGGGAGATCAGGCAAACAATTAGAGAAATAACCAATATAGAAGTTCCTGACGACCCGTGGGGGTGTTTACTACACGTGATCAGAATGCCAACTAAACATTACCTGAGAACACTGCTCCCACAGCTTTTAAACGCTGCAAAGTGCCAAATACCTACACACTGGCAAGAACCTGAACGACCTACACTGAAGGGTTGGTGCAATAAAATAGATGAAATTTACAACTTGGAATACCTAAGGTTCAGCGAGGGGGAGGTAATGGAGGAGTTTGAAGAAAAGTGGAAGGAATGGACAGTTTACAAGCATACAATGAAATACGTAGAAGTGATGGGAGCATAACAAAATATAACATAATAAAACAAACTATATTAAAATAAGAATATAAATATTCTGAACTAAAGAAGGGAGAAGAGGGGAAAAGTATAAAATAAAGAGAGAGAATGGAAGATGGAGAAATCTTAGATGGGAGAGGTCGGGGAATTAGGGTGAGTGGGTGGGGGGTTGGGTATAATAATAATTCTCTTTTTGAAATGTAATGTATTTGAATACAATGTGGCATTATATGAAGAACTGATAAAGATATATAAAAAAAAGGGCTTTAGCCACTGGTGGCAGTGCCACAACACTGTAACCCCTCACAGAAACTCTAGTTGGAGAGCAGGAATGAGCCCTGCTGCAAAGTATTGCATCAAAAATTGTAATTACACGCCCCTGTTAAACAGGGGCAGAAAAATTGGGCCTTAGGCGCTGGTGCTGGTGCCACAACACTGCAACCCTTCACAGAAACTCTAGTTGGAGCGCAGGAATGAGCCCTGCTGCAAAGTATTGCATCAAAAATTGTAATTACAAGCCTCTGTTAAACAGGGGCAGAAAAATTGGGCCTTAGCCACTGGTGGCGGTGCCCAGAACCAAAAATGTTCTTAGAAGCTATCAGCATGATCATTAAAGAGGAATAGGATAGTCACTCAACATAACAGGATAGTCACTCAGCATCAGCATAGGCAGTCTTGAAGGGATCTGACAATCAAAAAAACAATTATTTGGTTACATCAGCATCAGGTGCTTGGTAGCTGGGGGTGATCCAAGACTTATTAATTTTTATGAAGGTCAGCCGATCGACCGAGTCGGTGGACAGGCGCACCATGTGATCGGTTACAAAGCCTCCAGCAGCACTGAATGTGCGTTCCGAAAGAACGCTGGATGCAGGACAGGCCAGTAGATCAATTGCATACTGTGCAAGCTCTGGCCAGTGATCCATCCTCAAGACCCAGTAACCCAGAGAATTTTCGGTGGGAAAGGTGTCCAAGTCTGATCTTGCCCCTAGGTATTCCTGCACCATGTAAAACAGACGCTGGCGATGGTTGCTGGAACCGATCATACCTTGGGGCTGCGGACTAAAAAATTGTCTGAACGCATCGGTCAGACGGCCACCTTCTCCACCGCTCCTTCTGTGACTGACCGAAGCCTCTGTAACACGTTGTCCAGGACCAGGAATTTGTAACCTCCCAGGCTCTGGGAACGTGTTGCACAAACCTTTCTGCAAGGCCTCCTGAAGATGTTTCATCCTCAACTCCCTCTGTGACGGCAAGATAAGGTCCGCAACCTTACCCTTGTAACGTGGATCAAGGAGGGTTGCCAGACAGTAATTATCCCTCTCCTTGATACCACGAATACGAGGATGCTTCCACAGGCTTTGCAGGATCAGGGAGGCCATTCAGCGTAGGTTTGCTGAGTCATTCGGTCCAGAGTCCTCTGGGTCACTAAAGACGTCATGATCCGCAGCCACCTCCTCCCAGCCATGTACAAGTGCATGGATTTCTTGGGACTGTAATTGATCCCTTGAAGACTGCTGCTGATGCTGAGTGCTAGGCTCCACCTCCATGCTGACACAATTCTCCTCCTCGTCCACTTCCTGTGTGATAGGCGGGCCAGCAGGAACACTGTCTGGATAAAGGGGGCCTTGAGAGGTAAGGAAGTCCTCCTCTTCCTCCCTCTGTTATGCCTCAAGTGCCCTGTCCATTATTCCACGCAGCGTGTGCTCTAACAGGTGGACAAGAGGGACAGTGTCACTGATGCATGCACTGTCACTGCTCACCATACTCGTGGCCTCCTCAAATGGTGACAGGACAGTGCATGCATCCCTGATTATGACCCACTGGTGTGGCAAAAAAAACAAGCTCCCCTGACCCTGTCCTCGTGCCATATTGGCACAGATACTCATTGATGGCCCTCTGCTGCATGGCCATCGTTGAGTTCCACCTGGTGGGCATGTCACAGATTAGGCGGTTCTTGGGAAGGTTGTATTCCTTTTGGAGGTTAGCCAGCCGAGCACTGACATTATATGACCGGCGGAAATGCACACAGACTTTCCTGGCCTGCCTCAGGACATCCTGTAAGCCCGGGTACCTGCCCAAGAACTGCTGCACCACCAAGTTAAGGACATGAGCCAAACAGGGCACATGGGTCAGCTGTCCCTGTCGGAGGGCGGAGAGGAGGTTGGTGCCATTGTCGCAAACCACCATTCCTGGTTTAAGCTGGCGTGACATCAACCATCTCTGAGCCTGCCCCTGCAGAGCTGACAGAATCTCTGCCCCAGTGTGGCTCCTGTTCCCCAAGTACACCAGCTCAAGCACCGCATGGCATCTTTTTGCCTGCATATTTGCGTAGCCCCTTGAACACCTACGGAGCACCGCTGGTTCAGAGGACAAATCAGCACAGGCAGAGGCCATGGAGGAAGAAGAAGAGGAGGGGGTGGAGGAGAGAGGTGTGTCAGAATCACCACAAGTAGCATTTTGGAGGCGTGGTGGCGGAACAACCTCCAACACTACTGCACCCTGTCCTGCATCCTTCCCAGCTGCCAGCAGAGTCACCCAATGCGTCGTGAAAGATAGGTAACGTCCCTGTCCATGCCTGATGGACCATGAGTCAGCGGTAATATGCACCTTACCGCTGACCGCCCTGTCCAGCGAGGCCAAGACATTGCCTTCCACATGCCGGGAGAGAGCCGGAATCGCCTTCCATGAAAAAAATTGCATTTTGGGAACCTGCCACTGAGGAACCACACATTCCACAAACTCATGGAAGGGGGCAGAGTCTACCAACTGAAAAGGCAGCAGTTGAAGTGCTAGCAATTTAGCCAAGCTAGCATTCAACCGCTGGGCATGTGGATGGCTGGGAGCGAACTTCTTTCGGCAGTGCAGCAGCTGGGGCAGGGAAATTTATCTGGTACAATCTGACATTGCTGTACCGATAGCAGATTGCCCGCAAGTACTTGGCAGTGACACACCTAATTCTACACCTTCATTCCTCTCAGTGCAGGTTTCTGAGAAGACTGAAAGTATAGTAGGGTTGGAGATCCAAGCTGATGAGGAGCAAGGAGATGTCCACTTTGTTCTTTGGTGTGGGTCTTTTCTGTACGCTTGCCAACGGACTGCATGGCAGGTCGACATATGTCTGGTCAAGCACGTGGTGCCCAAGCGGCTGATGTTTTGGCCATGCGAGATACGCTTCAGACATATGTTGCAAATAGCAAAGGTGCGATCTGCTTCACACGTCTCAAAAAAGGCCCACACAAAATAACTTTTTGAATAACGCGCAGAGACAGCAGCACCCTGCACATGTGGAGCTCTGCGGTGTGATGCAGTCGGTGTGCTGCCGTTAAGCTGGCCCCTGGAGGGCATCCTGCCTCATTGGAGATGTGCCTCCTCCTCCGCCTCTCTCCTATCAGGCACCCACGTAGAGTCAGTGACCTCATCATCCCCTCCCTCCTCATCACTGGAGCAAACCTGGCAGTATGCTGCAGCTGGGGGAACATGACTGCCAGTTTGCTGTCCTTCTTGGGCACCCCCTCTCTCTGGGCTCACGTTACTGCCTTCCTCAAGCTGGGTACCATCATCGGAGCCTTCAAAACGCTGCGCATCCTCCTGCAGCATGTACCGAACACTGTGGTCAAACAGTTTGGGGGACTCCTCAGGAGGACATGGTAGGGCTAGGGAAGGAGTGACTGATGCCATTGAGCCGAGGGAAAAGGCCGCTTTGGCTGAAAAAGTACCCTGAGGCTGGGTGAGAGAGGATGAGGAGGATGAGGACGGCTTGGTCATCCACTCTACCAACTCTTCAGCATGTTGCGACTCAACGCGGCAAGCTGCCGAAAAAAAGGACAAGCATGCCCAACGGCCATGTGCTGATGAGGATGCACTGTGTCCACAACCAGCACTGTTGCCTCTAGACACAGAGCCTGTTTGCCCTCTTTTATTGGCCTGTGAGTGTCTGCCTCTCCTTGTTGGCCTTCCAGACATACTTTATTTGATGTATTGGAATAAAGGGATTTTTATAACAGCTTACCTGTAAAATCCTTTTCTTGGAGTACATCACGGGACACAGAGCGGCTTAGTCATTACTAATGGGTTATATAGATTACCTTCAGGTGTTGGCACTGGCCAATTCCAAACCGGAAGTACCCTCCCCTATATAAGCCCCTCCCACCCGGGAGCACCTCAGTTTTGTAGCCAAGCAATAAGTGTCCCAAAAAGAGGGGTGGGAGCTCTGTGTCCCGTGATGTACTCCAAGAAAAGGATTTTACAGGTAAGCTGTTATAAAAATCCCTTTTTCTTTTTCGTACATCACGGGACACAGAGCGACTTAGTCATTACTAATGGGACGTCCCAAAGCAATGCCAAATGAGGGGAGGGATACATAAGCTGGGCGCCATCAGGCATGAGGATCTTTTGCGGCCTGCAACACACTGCGCCCAAAGGCGACATCCTCCTGACTTCTAACGTCTACCTGGTAGAACCTAGTAAACGTGTGTACCGAAGACCATGTTGCGGCCTTACATACTTGAGCCAGGGAGGCCTGGTGATGCACTGCCCATGAAGTTCCAACTGCTCTTGTGGAGTGCGCCCTAACTTTGAACGGAGGCGGTCTCTTTCTCAAGCCATAGGCTTGTATTATGACCTGTCGAATCCACTTGGCTAAAGTAGATTTTGATGCTGCCTGACCCTTTCTGGGGCCTTCCGGCAGAACAAATAAATAATCCGTTCTGCGAATCTGAGCAGTGGCTTTTAGATAAGCTTTAACTGCTCTTACTACATCCAAAGAATGTAATAACTTTTCCTCTACCGAGCTAGGTTTGGGGAAAAAAGAAGGAAGAACCACATCTTGGTTCAAATGAAACCTCGATACCACCTTAGGAAGAAAGGCTGGATGAGGACGTAATACTACTCTGTCCTTATGGACAACCAGATATGGCTCCTTACAGGACAAGGCGGCTAATTCCGATACTCTTTTAGCCGAACAAACGGCTACTAAGAAAATCAATTTCCTGGTGAGAAGAACCAAGGAAATGTGTTGTAATGGTTCAAACGGTTGTTTCTGTAGAACCGACAGAACCAGGTTTAAGTCCCAAGGACATATGGGAATACTAATCGGAGGGCTAATACGCATCACTGCTTGTATAAAGGCTTTGACTAGTGAATGCGAAGCCAAGGGCCTTTGAAAAAATATTGACAAGGCCGAAATCTGACCCTTGATAGTACTCAAGGCAAGCTTCCTATCTACAGCCCACTGTAGGAAGTCCAAAATCCTCCCTATCACGTACTTACGTGGATGCCATTTCCTGGCCTCACACCACGTAATGTACGCTTTCCAGATCCTATAATAGATCTGCCTGGATACCGGTTTCCTGGCATTGATCATGGTAGATACCACAGAATTAGAGAGCCCTCTCTTTTTCAGAATGTGGGCTTCAATAGCCAGGCCGTCAAACCTAGGGCTGGTAAGGAAGGGTGGTATATCGGTCCCTGCGACAGCAGGTCCGGACGATGTGGGAGGGTCCAAGGACTCCTCACTGACATTTTTACAATCTCCGCGTACCATGCCCTTCGGGGCTACGCTGGAGCCACCAGAATCACTGGTTTCTTTTCTACCCTGATTCTGCGGAGTAATCGCGGTAACAATTGTGGCGGTGGGAATGCATATATCAGCTCGAACTGATCCCAAGGGAACACTAGGGCATCCGAGCCGCAAGCTAGGGGATCCCTTGTGCGAGACACAAATCTGTCCACTTTTGCGTTGAATCTGGATGCTAGCAGATCTACATCCGGTGTTCCCCACCGCTGGCATATTGCCTGGAAAACCTCGGGGTGAAGAGACCATTCCCCCGGGCATAATTGTTGGCGACTTAGAAAGTCCGCTCTCCAATTTTCCACTCCTGGGATGAAAACCGCGGATATGGCTGGGACATATTTTTCTGCCCACTCCAGGATGCAATTTGCTTCCCTCTGGGCTGCACGACTCTTGGTGCCACCCTGGTGATTGATATATGCCACTGCCGTGGCATTGTCTGATTGAATTCTGACAGGGGACCCTTGGAGTTTGGATGTCCATGCTACTAGGGCATACCGGGCTGCTCGTATCTCTAAGAGATTGATGGGCAGGGCCTTTTCTGCTTCTGACCACTTGCCCTGGAGAGACCATTGCTCCAGTACTGCCCCCCAGCCTATGAGGCTGGCATCTGTAGTGACCACCTTCCAAGAAACCGGACTGAAGGGTTTCCCTCTTTCCAGATTCTGGGGCACCAACCACCAATGGAGGCTCTTGCGAACGGAAGGGGACAGGGACATTGGTAAGTCTAAAGCCTGAACTTTTTTGTTCCAGGCTGACAGTATGGCCCTTTGCAAATTCCTTGAATGGAATTGACCGTAGGGTACCGCTTCGAATGAAGCCACCATCTTTCCCAGCAGCCTCATGCAGAGGCGTATGGATGGTTTTCTTTTTGTACCCACTAAGTGGGTCAAATCTTTTAAAGAAGACACCTTCTCTGGAGGTAAGAAAATCTTTCTCTGATTTGAATCCAGCCTTAGCCCTAAGTATTCCAGACTTTTGACTGGTCTTAGAGCTGACTTGTCCCGGTTGATAATCCAACCGTGATATTCCAGATACTCGATTGTCTTGTGAATAGCTACTTCCAGCTTTTCCACTGAGTGGTCTATTAGTAGCAGGTCGTCTAGATATGCCATTATCGTTACACCCTGTGTTCTTAGATTGGCCAATAATGGGGCCAGAATTTTTGTGAACACTCGTGGTGCTGTGGCCAGACCGAAAGGTAAGGCTCTGAACTGAAAATGGCGCCCTTCTACTGCAAAGCGTAGAAATTTCTGGTGGGCCGGAAAGATGGGAATATGCAGATAAGCATCCTTTATGTCGATCGAGGCTAGCCATTCCTGCCCTTGTAGGGCGGTGGCCACCGATCGGATCGACTCCATCCGAAAAGTCCTGATATTTAGGAACTTGTTTAGCCCTTTTAGATTTAATATGGGCCTCACGTCCCCATTTGGTTTGGGGACTGTGAAAAGGTTCGAGTAAAACCCGAATCCGCTTTCTTCCAGGGGAACCTTCATGATTACACCTTGGAGCAATAGTTGTTCTAGTGCCAGAAGGAGGGATCCTCTCTTTTGGGGATCTCTTGGCACGTTTGACCTCATAAATTGGGCAGGAGGAGTGCCTTTTAACTCCAGCTTGTATCCCAGACTTACTGCGGAGAGCACCCATCTGTCTCTGATGGTGTCCCGCCAGGTCTCTGTGAACAACTGAAGTCTTCCCCCCACCCAATTGAGTGGGGGCAACGCTTCATGCCTTGGGGGGAGGTTTTGTACCTCTCTTGATCCAGGGCTTCTTGTTACCCTGTGATTGTCCCTGATTTCTGCCCCCTGAATTTGACCGCGGAGGCCGTCGGAACTGCTTCACAGCCGATGTGCCCGGGACTGGAGAAGTAGGCCTCTTAAAAGAAGGACTTCTACCCTTGTTCTTAACCGGTAAGAGTGAACTTTTACCGGCAGAAATTTTCTGGATATATTTGTCCAGATCTTCTCCAAATAAGCGTTCTCCATGAAATGGGAAGCTAACCAGCAGTTTTTTACAGGGAGCTTCAGCAGACCAGTTTTTGAGCCACAGAAGCCTACGCATATGTACTATAGACAGCGTAAAGCGGGAGGCCTGTTGGATTGTATCCTTTATGGCGTCCACCGCAAAACACAAGGCTCTAGGCAGGTCAGCTAGGGCAAGAGCCTGCTGATCTGGTAAGTCCCTTAAGACTTGTTTCAACTGATCTTTCACTGCTTGGCAGACTCCAATCGCTGCTACCGCAGGTTGTGTCACCATACTTGCTGTAGAGAAAGCAGATTTTAGTAAAGACTCCAATTTTTTATCTATTGGGTCTTTGAACATTGGAACATTATCTACTGGACATGTCAGTGATTTGTTAACAGAAGAGATGGCTGCGTCCACTGTAGGGACCCTCCATTTTCTTATGAACTTATCCTCCATGGGATAGATCACCGGAAATCTCTTGGGGGGAGCAAATATTTTATCAGGATGCTCCCAATCCTGGTAAATAAGCCCTTCTAATAAAGGGTGGATTGGGAAGGAACAGACAGCCTGGGGAGCTTTTAGCGACCCCAGCGAGGAAACCGTAGTGGATGGTGGTTCCGCTAGAGGCATTTTAAATGCTGATCGGACCATATTAGTCAGAGACTGAACCCATAATCTTTCAGCCTGAGAAGCTGAGAAAGGTTCTTCCACTGTTGATTCCTCCATAACTGAATCAACCTCATCCTGATCCCCTTCAGGTAGGTCGATCTCTGTGTGGGGCTGTTCCTCCACTAACAGGCACTCTGAAGGAGGAGACGGAGATCGGACGCGCTTTTCCTGAGACAGGGAAGCAGCGATCAATGCTGTTAATCTCTCTTCCAATCCTCCCAGAGTTGAGGATAAAACCTCCTCTGTTATATATACAGGAGCAGGTGGACTGGGGACAGCCGCAGCACCAGGCATTCCTGCGGGGTTTCTACGGCTACTGACCTCTGAATTCTCAGGGGAGATTGGTGCAGTACAAGCATGCCCAATATCCTCAGAGCCCGATGGAGACCCCTTTGGCTTCCTGGAAGATCTATTTCCGGAGCGTCTGGACGACATATCCTTTAAGCACAAAGCTGAGGTATTCCCGTCGTCATACACCAATTTTGCTGGTAATAGTCTAACACAGGTGCTGCTATATACCAGCTGGTGTCCACTAAAGTGCCTTTCTATGGGGATGCCTGCATCAACCGCCTCTGTGTGCCACTGTTTGTTGCTAGCTCTGTTTGCATGCAGCTGACACTTGTACTGTGTCTTTTAACCATGCTGGGACGCCCGCACATGCGCAGAAGCGCCGCGGCGCGCATCGAGCGTCATCCACCCGCCCCTTTTTTTCATAGGAGGCGCGTGCACGCGCCTGCGCGCGCGCCCGTGCGCCATTGGCGCCCTTTTCGAAATCAAACAGGGGACTAGGAGCCAGGGCCCTTTTTGCTGGAGGGCCTGTGCGGTGGATGAGCGCAGCAACAGGGCAGAGGAAGTGGATTCCCACAGAGAAACTTACCAGCTGCCTGGATCTTTTGACTTGAGAAAACCAAAGATCCACATGACAAGAAAAATGGACTACAGCGGCCTCTAGTGGTTTAACACAGGTACCGCGGTCCCTGTTTTTTTTTTTTTTCTTGACTACTATTAAAATTTTACATTTTCAGTAGTTATAGGCAAACACAGATATTTAGCGGGAATACCGTTAGGTAACAGACAGAAAGACAAATTAGGCTTGGGGGTCCCCCAATAGAACCAAGTTCCTGGGGGCCCCCACTTACCTGATCCCCGCCGCAGGACTTTGTTTGGTCCACAGAAGTCCAAACTTCACCTATCATGGCAGGCATTGTAATTAAACCTTCAGGGACCGGGTTCCCAAGGATTCCACTCCCCTGGACCTGTATAGCACCCTGCACAGACAACATCTTGGTCGTGGGTATGACCAGAGCTCTGGATCCCAGGGTCCAGCCCTCCTAAGAGAAGCATTACAGGCAAAACCTTGCTCTTCTGCTGCAAGGCCCGGGTACCGACCGTTTAGCTATGAAGCTTTTTTGGTGGGATCCGGAACAGCTTACTAAGGCCCAAAAGAACCTGTACGCAAGCCCAGTGAAAACACATGTTACTCTTTGGCCAACACCTTAGACACTGGCAAAAAACTGAGGTGCTCCCGGGTGGGAGGGGCTTATATAGGGGAGGGTACTTCCGGTTTGGAATTGGCCAGTGCCAACACCTGAAGGTAATCTATATAACCCATTAGTAATGACTAAGTCGCTCTGTGTCCCGTGATGTACGAAAAAGAAAGGTAGATACTAGGGATGAGCTCGGTGTTCGAGTCGAACATACGTTCGACTCGAACATCGGCTGTTCGATCGTTCGGCGAACATCGAACGATTTGGGCCGTTCACGCCAATTTCGAGTGACGCGAACGGCCCACAATACACTGCGCCATTGCAGTGCAATCCCGGCGCTGTGATTGGCCAAGCATGCACTGTGACCCCGCATACTTGGCCAATCACAGCGCCGGCAGCTAGGAGAGCCATAATTGGCCACAGGCAGGTTGCCTGTGGCCAATTATAGCTCAGGGGGTTTAGCACACGCCCCACACTATAAAAGGCCGCCAGTGCGGCGGCCTTGTGTAGTGTGTTCCGGCGCAGGGAAAGAGAAGGATAGGCAGGGACAGTGTTGATATTCTTTGTGCTATTCTTGTGTGCAGGGAGAGAGAAGGATAGGCAGGGAGAGTGTCAGTGTCATATTCTTTGCTAAACCTTGTGTGCAGGGAGAGAGAAGGATAGGCAGGGGACAGTGTCAGTGTCATATTCTTTGCTAAACCTTGTGTGCAGGGAGAGAGAAGGATAGGCAAGGAGAGTGTCAGTGTCATATTCTTTGATAAACCTTGTGTGCAGAGAGAGAGAAGGATAGGCAGGGGACAGTGTCAGTGTCATATTCTTTGCTAAACCTTGTGTGCAGGGAGAGAGAAGGATAGGCAGGGAGAGTGTCAGTGTCATATTCTTTGATAAACCTTGTGTGCAGGGAGAGAGAAGGATAGGCGGGAGACAGTGTCAGTGTCATTATTGCTAAGCCTCCTGCACAGTATACACCTGAAGCTAGCCCTTATTGCTGTGTTTTCCTGGTGTGTTACACTAAAAGGCATTTGCAGCACTTACAATGGGCGGAGTGTGCCTCCTGCACATTATACACCTGAAGCTAGCCTGTATTGCTGTGTTTACCTGGTGTGTTACACCAACAGGCATTTGCAGCACTTACAGCAGGCGTAGTGTGATTCCTGCAAAATATACTCCTGAAGCTAGCCCGTATTGCTGTGTTTTCCTGGTGTGTTACACCAACAGGCATTTGCAGCACTTACAACAGGCGTAGTGTGATTCCTGCAAAATATACTCCTGAAGCTACGCCTTATTGCTGTGTTTTCCTAGTGTGTTACACCAACAGGCATTTGCAGCACTTACAGCAGGCGTAGTGTGATTACTGCAAAATATACACCTGAAGCTAGCCCGTGTTACTGTGTTTTCCTTGTGTGTTACACCAACAGGCATTTGCAGCACTTACAGCAGGCGTAGTGTGATTCCTGCAAAATATACTCCTGAAGCTTCGCCTTATTGCTGTGTTTTCCTAGTGTGTTACACCAACAGGCATTTGCAGCACTTACAGCAGGCGTAGTGTGATTACTGCAAAATATACACCTGAAGCTAGCCCGTATTACTGTGTTTTCCTGGTGTGTTACACCAACAGGCATTTGCAGCACTTACAGCAGGCGTATTGTGATTCCTGCAAAATATACTCCTGAAGCTAGCCCGTATTGCTGTGTTTTCCTGGTGTGTTACACCAACAGGCATTTTCAGCACTTACAGCAGGCGTAGTGTGATTCCTGCAAAATATACTCCTGAAGCTAGCCCGTATTGCTGTGTTTTCCTGGTGTGTTACACCAACAGGCATTTGCAGCACTTACAGCAGGCGTAGTGTGCTTCCTGCAAAATATACTCCTGAAGCTAGGCCTTATTGCTGGTTTTCCCATCTCCCTGCAGGCCATTAGAATGTCTGGAAGGCAAACAAGGAGAGGCAGACAGTCAGGAGCTAATAAAAGAGGGCAAGCAGGCTCTGTGTCTAGAGACAACAGTGCTGGTCGTGGACGCGGTGCATCGACATCAGAACGTGGCCATGGGACACGCTTGTCCTTCTTTTCGGCAGCTGGACGTGTTGAGCCGCATCATGCCGAAGACTTTGTAGAGTGGATGACCAAGCCCTCCTCATCCTCTCTCACCCAGGCTCAGGGTACTGGCAAAGCAGCTGCCAAAGCGTCCTCTTCCCTGGTATCAATGTCATCATCAGTCACTCCTTCCCTAGACTCACCATGTCCTCCTGAGGAGTCCCCCGAACTGTTTAAACACAGTGTTGGGTACATGCTCCAGGAGGATGACCAGCGTTTCGAAGGGTCTGATGATGATACCCAGCTAGAGGAAGGCAGTAGCGTGAGAGCAGAGAGAGGGGATGCTCAAGAAGGACACCAATCTGGCAGTCATGTTCCAGCAGCTGCAGCATACTGCCAGATTGGCTCCAGTGATGAGGAGGGAGGGGATGATGAGGTCACTGACTCCACGTGGGTGCCTAATAGGAGAGAGGAGGAGGAGGAGGAGGATGAGGAGGAGGCACATCTCCAACGAGGCAGGATGCCCTCGGGGGGCCAGCGTAAGGGCAGCACACCGACGGAATCACACCGCAGAGCTCCGCCTGTGCAGGGCGCTGCCTCTGCCCGTTATTCAAAAAGTTCTATGGTGTGGGCTTTTTTGAGTCGAGTGCATCAGATCGCACAGCTGCTGTTTGTAACATATGTCTCAAGCGTTTATCGCATGGCCAAAACATCAGCCGCTTGGGCACCACATGCTTGACCAGACATATGTTGACCTGCCATGCAGCTCATTGGCAAGCCTACTTTAAAGACCCACACCAAAGAACAAAGCGGACCTCTCCTTGCACCGCATCAGCTGTGATCTCCAACCCCACTATACCTTCAGTCCTCTCTAAAACCTGCACTGAGAGGAATGAAGGTGTAGAATTAGGTGTGTCACAGCCAAGTACTTGCGGGCACTCTGCTAGCAGTACACCGACGTCTGATACTAGCAGGCAAATTTCCTGCCCCAGCTGCTGGACCGTCGAAAAAAGTTCACTCCCAGCCATCCACATGCCCAGCGGTTGAATGCTAGCTTGGCTAAATTGCTAGCGCTTCAACTGCTGCCTTTTCAGTTGGTAGACTCGGCCCCCTTCCGTGAGTTTGTGCAATCTGCGGTTCCTCAGTGGCAGGTTCCCAAACGCCACTTTTTCTCACGGAAGGCGATTCCGGCTCTCTACCGGCATGTGGAAGGCAATGTCTTGGCCTCGCTGGACAGGGCGGTCAGCGGTAAGGTGCATATTACCGCTGACTCATGGTCCAGCAGGCATGGACAGGGACGTTACCTTTCTTTCACGGCCCATTGGGTCACTCTTTTGGCAGCTGGGAAGGATGCAGGACAAGGTGCAGTAGTGTTGGAGGTTGTTCCGCCGCCACGTCTCCAAAATGCTACTACTGGTTGTGACACACCTCTCTCCTTCACCCCCTCCTCTTCTTCTTCCTCCATGGCCTCTTCCTGTGCTTTGTCCTCGGAACCAGCGGTGCTCCGTAGGCGTTCAAGGGGCTACGCAAGTACGCAGGCAAAAAGATGCCATGCCGTGCTTGTGCTGGTGTGTTTGGGGGACAGGAGCCACACTGGGGCAGAGGTTCTGTCTGCTCTGCAGGGGCAGGCTGAGAGGTGGTTGACGCCACGCCAGCTTAAGCCAGGAAGGGTGGTTTGCGACAATGGCACCAACCTCCTCTCCGCCCTCCGACAGGGACAACTGACCCATGTGCCCTGTGTGGCTCACATCCTTAACCTGGTGGTGCAGCGGTTCTTGGGCAGGTACCCGGGCTTGCAGGATGTCCTGAGGCAGGCCAGGAAAGTCTGTGTGCATTTCCGCAGATCTTATAATGCTAGTGCTCGCCTGGCTGAGCTGCAAAAGGAGTTGAACCTGCCCAAGAACCGCCTTATATGTGACATGTCCACCAGGTGGAACTCAATGTTGGCCATGCTGCAGCGGCTGCACACGCAGCAGAGGGCCATCAATGAGTACCTGTGCGACTACGGCACCAGGACAGGGTCAGGGAAGCTCGGGTTTTTTCACCACGCCAGTGGGGAATGATCAGGGATGCATGCACTGTCCTGGCACCATTTGAGGAGGCCACGAGGATGGTGAGCAGTGACAGTGCATGCATTAGTGACACTGTACCTCTTGTCCACCTGTTGGAACATACGCTGCGTGGAATAATGGACAGGGCACTTGAGGCAGAACAGAGGCAGGAAGAGGAGGACTTCCTTGCCTCTCAAGGCCCCCTTTACCCAGACAGTGTTCCTTCTTTCCCACCCATCGCACAGGAAGAGGACGAGGAGGAGGAGGATTGTGTCAGCATGGAGGTGGAGCCTGGAACTCAGCATCATCAGCAGCAGTCTTTTAGGGATGATTTACATTCCCAAGATACCCGTGGACTTGTACGTGGCTGGGAGGAGGTGGCTGCGGATCATGTCGTCCTTAGTGACCCAGAGGACTCCGGACCGAATGCCTCAGCTAACCTACGTTGCATGGCCTCCCTGATCCTGCAAAGTCTGCAGAAGGATCCTTGTATTCTTTGTATCAAGGAGAGGGACCATTACTGGCTGGCCACTCTCCTTGATCCACGGTACAAGGGTAAGGTTGCGGACCTTATCTTACCGTCGCAGAGGGAGCAGAGGATGAGACAACTCTGGGAGGCCTTGCAGAAAGGTCTGTGCAACGCGTTCCCAGAGACTGGGAGGTTACAAACTCCTGGTCCTGGACAACGAGTTGCTGAGGCTTCGGTCAGTCAAAGAAGGAGCGGTGGGGAAGGTGGCCGTCTGACCGAAGCGTTCAGACAATTCTTTAGTCCGCAGCCCCAAGGTATGATTGGTTCCAGCAACCATCGCCAGCGTCTGATATACATGGTGCAGGAATACCTAGGGGCAAGGTCAGACTTGGACACCTTCCCCACCGAAAATCCTCTGGCTTACTGGGTCTTGAGGATGGATCACTGGCCAGAGCTTGCACAGTATGCAATTGAGCTACTGGCCTGGAGGATTTGTCACGGATCACAGGGTGCGCCTGTCCACCGACTCGGTTGATCGACTGACTTTCATAAAGATGAACCAGTCTTGGATCACCACCAGCTACCAAACACCTGAAGCTGATATAACAGACTAATATATTTTCAAATGTCACATTCCTTCAAGACTGATGCTGATGCTGAGTGACTGTTCTGTTATGTTGACTGACTATCCTCCTCCTCCTCAATGATCCGATTGATGATGATAGGTTGGAAGAACATATTTGTTTCTGGGTGCCGCCACCAGTGCCTAAGGCCCAATTTTTCAGCCCCTGTTTAACAGGGGCATGTAATTACAATTTTTTATGCAATGCTTTGCAGCAGGGCTCATTCCTGCACTCCAACTAGAGTATATGGAAGAGGTTGCAGTGTCGTGGCACCAGCACCAGTGCCTAAGGCCCAATTTTTCAGCCCCTGTGTAACAGGGGCATGTAATTACAATTTTTTATGCAATGCTTTGCAGCAGGGCTCATTCCTGCACTCCAACTAGAGTATCTGGGAGAGGTTGCAGTGTCGTGGCACCAGCACCAGTGCCTAAGGCCCAATTTTTCAGCCCCTGTTTAACAGGGGCGTGTAATTACAATTTTTGATGCAATACTTTGCAACAGGGCTCATTGCTGTGCTCCAAGTACAGTATCTGTGAGGGGTTGCAGTGTTGTGGCACCAGTGCCTAAGGCCCAATTTTTCTGCCCCTGTTTAACAGGGGCATGTAATTACAATTCTTGATCTAATAATTCACAGCAGGGCCCATTCCTGCGCCCACCAAGAGTTACTGTGAGGCCTTACAGTGTTGTGTCAACACCACCACCACCAAAGGCCCAATTTTTCAGCCCCTGTTCAACAGGGGCATGCAATTTCAATTCTTGATCTAATAATTCACAGCAGGGCCCATTCATGCGCCCACCAAGAGTAACTGTGAGGGCTTACAGTGTTGTGTCAACACCACCACCACCAAAGGCCCAATTTTTCAGCCCCTGTTCAACAGGGGCATGCAATTACAATTCTTGATCTAATAATTCACAGCAGGGCCCATTCCTGCGCCCACCAAGAGTAACTGTGAGGACTTACAGTGTTGTGGCAACACCAACATGTAAGGGGCAAATTTCAGCAGAGTATATACGGCAGGCCCCTACTTTCAAACATCCAACTTACAAACGACTCCTACTTGCAAACGAAAGGAGACAACAGGAAGTGAGAGGAAATCTACCCCTAGGAAAGGAAATTCTCTCCTGTAAGTGTTAATATGGGAAAAGGGTGTCTCCTCTCTACTGATGCTTTATCACCAATCCTTGTTTCAATAAAAACCCCACTTTTCAAAAACATTTGTCATTGGGACGGAAAGTGAGGTGAAATGTTCTGAACAGGGGCACAGACAGCAAAAGAAATGTTACAGGGGTGATAACCCTTCCCTATGTTTTCCAAAAAGCTTAAAAATAGATTTTTTGGCTGGAGCTACACTTAAACAATGTACCTGTTCAAAATTACAAACAGATTCTACATAAGAACAAACCTACAGTCCCTGTCTTGTATGCACCGCCTGTATACGGCTGTTCAGAGTATATAGGGCCTTTTTTATTTTGTGTGCGGGGTTCCCCTTAATATCCATACATGACCCAAAGGGGCTGGTAATGGGCTGGGGTGGGGGGGTGATGGGGTAGCTATGCCATTTTTCTTAAAGATTTTCATCCATATTACCGGGACCAGACATTACATTAAAGCTGCAAGCAGTTTTAAATGGCTTTTTTTCCTTTAGAAATTTCATTTTGTGCAGGGACAGTTCTAAACACGGGAAACACGTGCCACTTCACAGGCATACTTTAGACACCCCCCAGGTATGATATTTAAAGGAATATTTGACTTTTTTTTCACTTTATGCATCATTAAAATGACTGCTCCCGAAAAACGGCAGTTTTTAAAACTTATTTTTGCATTGATACATGTCCCCTGGTGCAGAACCCGGGTTCCCAAACCATTTTTAGGACAATAACATGCATAATAGTCATTATAATTAGCACTTTAGATTTCGAACGTTCGCATCCATTGTATTTATTTGGGTTCTAACGTTCATGCAAACTTTCGGTCCGTTCGCGGGTTCTTGTGCGAACCGAACCCGGGGGTGTTCGGCTCATCCCTAGTAGATACACAAGGAATTGTCTGCAGTCAGCTTTAGCTGCACACTGTGGCCAGTATACAGTACACTGACTGAAAATACTGCAGCTGCCTGCCTGTGGTATTATTAGGAAGAGAACACCAGCAATTGTCTGCAGTTAGCTTTAGTTGCACACTTTGCACAGGATACAGTACACTGACTGAAAATACAGGAATACCCCACTTTTAAGTACACAATGGGGTTTATTTACTAAAGCTGGAAAGCGCAAAATCAGGTTCACTTCTGCATAAAAACCAATGAGCTTCCAGATTTTATTACCAAAGCTTAATTGAACAAGCTGGGGTTAGAAGCTCATTGGTTTCTATGCAGAAGTGAGCCTGATTTTGCGCTTTCCAGCGATAGTAAATAAACTCCATTGTGTACTTAAAAGTGGGGTATGCCTGTACTGCAGTTGCCTGCCTGTGGTATTATTAGGAAGATAACACCAGCAATTGTCTGCAGTTAGCTTTAGTTGCACACCGTGCACAGGATACAGTACACTGACTGAAAATACTGCAGCTGCCTGCCTGTGGTATTATTAGGAAGAGAACACCAGCAATTGTCTGCAGTTAGCTTTAGTTGCACACTGTGCACAGGATATAGTACACTGACTGAAAATACTGCAGCTGCCTGCCTGTGGTATTATTAGGAAGAGAACACCAGCAATTGTCTGCAGTTAGCTTTAGTTGCACACAGTGCACAGGATACAGTACACTGACTGAAAATACTGCAGCTGCCTGCCTGTGGTATTACTAGGTAGAGAACACCAGCAATTGTCTGCAGTTAGCTTTAGTTGCACACTGTGCACAGGATACAGTACACTGACTGAAAATACTGCAGCTGCCTGGCTGTGGTATTATTAGGAAGAGAACACCAGCAATTGTCTGCAGTTAGCTTTAGTTGCACACAGTGTCACAGGATACAGTACACTGACTGAAAATACTGCAGCTGCCTGCCTGTGGTATTACTAGGTAGAGAACACCAGGAATTGTCTGCAGTTAGCTTTAGTTGCACACTGTGCACAGGATACAGTACACTGACTGAAAATACTGCAGCTGCCTGCCTGTGGTATTATTAGGAAGAGAACACCAGCAACTGTCTGCAGTTAGCTTTAGTTGCACACTGTGCACAGGATACAGTACACTGAATGAAAATACTGCAGCTGCCTGCCTGTGGTATTATTAGGAAGAGAACACCAGCAATTGTCTGCAGTTAGCTTTAGTTGCACACTGTGCACAGGATACAGTACACTGACTGAAAATACTGCAGCTGCCTGCCTGTGGTATTATTAGGAAGAGAACACCAGCAATTGTCTGCAGTTAGCTTTAGTTGCACACTGTGCACAGGATTATGTACACTGATTGAAAATACTGCAGCTGCCTGCCTGTCAGTATATTAGGAAGAGAACACCAGGAATTGTCTGCAGTTAGCTTTAGTTGCACACTGTACATGTCACGGATGCCTAACACGGCCTCCAGCACAGGGTACGCAGATCAGTGGGCTGCACTAAAGGAATTAGGCACAAGGTAAGTAAATATATATATACGTTTATTGAAAGGATAATTCATAAATAATAAGGCAACCAGCAAACAACCACAGTGACACACAATACAACTCCCTACACCAACGTGAATATAGGTTTGAGATTTAAGCATAAATGTAATCAAGCCAGGGTCATACACAAGACATCAGTCCAATTGAACAGGGAGCCGGAAGGGACAACAGGAGGAAGGGATGAGTCTGCAAGACAGGGGTCCAGGGATGGATGCAGGGTTCAGGAACACAGGACACAAGGTACAGGATAACAGGTCACAAGGTTAAGGTTCAGGCATACAGGTCTGGGTTCCAAGACAATACCAGAGCAAATGCTTTAGTGTCTGCTGGGTATTTATACACACCTCCTGCAATCAGTCTCAGGTGACGCCTGATTGCAGGAGATGATTTAGGCTCCAGACAAATGGGAGACACCCGCTGGTGGCCACCAGAACTGCACCCTTTGGTGCTGAAAGCAATAGCACCACCAGCAGGTGACCCAGGCAATGACACTGATCATGACAGTTCCCCCTCCCAAGGAGTGGCCTCCGGACGCTCCATTCTGCCCTTGATCTGGCAGTGCTGGTAGGTGCGGAAAGGTCCCAAAAAGTCTCCCCTGTGTCTGCGGACTACTTGTGCTCCTCCGGCCAGAGTCCTTAAACCTACTGGGAGGCGTGGCACCTGAGTCCGGCAATGGAACACGCACCCCACCACCAGGGTCTGGAAGTTGGGATCTGGAAATGAAAACAGGCAGGGCAATGTGCATGAACCTAATGGAGGCGAACAACACAAGGGCATCACAGTCAGGCTGGGAATCAAGCAGGGCAAAATCAGCGGCAAGCCGGGCATCGAGAACTGGTTTAGCAGGCACCATGTCAGCGGGCTGGGCAAATGGCGCTGGGTCTTCAAGCTGGCCACCGGGCAGAGGCACTTCAAACTGGCCACCGGGCAGAGGTTCAGCAAGCCAGATGGCAGGCACTGGTTCAGCGGGCTGAAAGACGGGCACCAAAACGTCAGGCTGGGTGACGGGCACCGAAAATCCAGGCTGGAACAGGTTGGCTGGTGTGGAAACAGGCTGGAAAAGGTTGGCTGGTGTGGAAACAGGCTGGAACAGGTTGGCTGGTGTGGAAACAGGCTGGAACAGGTTGGCTGGTGTGAAAACAGGCTGGAACAGGTTGGCTGGTGTGAAAACAGGCTGGAACAGGTTGGCTGATGTGAAAACAGGCTGGAACAGGTTGGCTGGTGTGAAAACAGGCTGGAACAGGTTGGCTGGTGTGAAAACAGGCTGGAACAGGTTGGCTGGTGTGAAAACAGGCTGGAACAGGTTGGCTGGTGTGAAAACAGGCTGGAACAGGTTGGCTGGTGTGAAAACAGGCTGGAACAGGTTGGCTGGTGTGAAAACAGGCAGGAACAAGTTGGCTGGTGTGAAAACAGGCTGGAACAGGTTGGCTGGTGTGAAAACAGGCTGGAACAGGTTGGCTGGTGTGAAAACAGGCTGGAACAGGTTGGCTGGTGTGAAAACAGGCAGGAACAAGTTGGCTGGTGTGAAAACAGGCTGGAACAGGTTGGCTGGTGTGAAAACAGGCTTGAACAGGTTGGCTGGTGTGAAAACAGGCTGGAACAGGTTGGCTGGTGTGAAAACAGGCTGGAACAGGTTGGCTGGTGTGAAAACAGGCTGGAACAAGTTGGCTGGTGTGGAAACAGGCTGGAACAAGTTGGCTGGTGTGGAAACAGGCTGGAACAAGTTGGCTGGTGTGGAAACAGGCTGGAGCGGATCGGCTGGTGTGGAAACAGGCTGGAGCGGATCGGCTGGTGTGGAAACAGGCTGGAGCGGATCGGCTGGTGTGGAAACAGGCTGCAACAGGTCGCTTGGTTTGGAAACAGGCTGCAACAGGTCGCTTGGTTTGGAAACAGGCTGCAACAGGTCGCTTGGTTTGGAGACAGGCTGCAACAGGTCGCTTGGTGCGGAGACAGGCTGCAACAGGTTGGCTGGTGCGAAGACAGGCTGCAACAGGTCGGCTGGTGCGGAGACAGGCTGCAACAGGTCGGCTGGTGCGGAGACAGGCTGCAACAGGTCGGCTGGTGCGGAGACAGGCTGCAACAGGTCGGCTGGTGCGGAGACAGGCTGCAACAGGTCGGCTGGTGCGGAGACAGGCTGCAACAGGTCGGCTGGTGCGGAGACAGGCTGCAACAGGTCGGCTGGTGTGGAGACAGGCTGCAACAGGTCGGCTGGTGTGGAAGCAGGCTGGGTTACTGGCAGGATCGTGTGAGTTGGAAAGAACTTCCGTTTTTTCTTTGGTTTAGCCACCGAAGATTTGTATATGTATACAGGGCTGTAGGTGGTGGATGCAGCTGGTAGAGGCAAAGAGCGGAAGGATGGTGAAGCAGAGGGTGCAGATTTTGAAGGGGGTCTTAGGGGAACTGATGTAGGCTGCCGAGAAGAAGCAGGAGGGTTAAAGGCAGGGTAAGTGCAGCAGGAGGAAACAGGGTACTGGTACTTCATTGGTAGGAGGGTGTATTGGTTGGCCACTGTGGTAGTTGGGGGTAAAGGAGACGCAGACATCTCAGCAGGCTGGTGTCTAGACACAGAAATGGGTGGCAGGGAGCCAACAGGGGCTGAGTACAATAAACTTGACCAGGCCTGTAGTAATGGTTGCACAAAGTTAGGTTTGCACACTGCTTGTCTGACCAGAGACTGCACTGACTCAATACACGCTGCAAGCACCTGTGTAGGACAAGTTGAGTACTGCTCAAGGAAAAAGACTGAGTCATCTTCCAACAGCCACACCAAGGACTCTACCTGAGCTGCACTAAAAGGGGGTGTATAGTCATCGTCTCCACTGGAGGCATCAGACAGGGCCAACTCTGTACAGATCCGAATCAATGGCTGTACGTCCTCAAACAGGAACCTGCCCTGATCCACAAAAACATGAGCTAGGCGGATGCATTTCAGCAACTGCTCTCTAGTGTGTTCACTTAATGTCTGAGAACAAAATTCCTTGTCCTCTGTTGCCAGGAGCGACAAATACAGAATATCTTCAAGCTGCATTTCTTAAGCAATAGCAAGTGCCCAGACCCAATTCCCAAGTGCAGCCGATCTGCTTGAATGGCTCTGGTATTCTGTCACGGATGCCTAACACGGCATCCAGCACAGGGTACGCAGATCAGTGGGCTGCACTAAAGGAATTAGGCACAAGGTAAGTAAATATATATATATACGTTTATTGAAAGGATAATTCATAAATAATAAGGCAACCAGCAAACAACCACAGTGACACACAAAACAACTCCCCACACCAACGTGAATATAGGTTTGAGATTTAAGCATAAATGTAATCAAGCCAGGGTCATACACAAGACATCAGTCCAATTGAACAGGGAGCCGGAAGGGACAACAGGAGGAAGGGATGAGTCTGCAAGACAGGGGTCCAGGGATGGATGCAGGGTTCAGGAACACAGGACACAAGGTACAGGATAACAGGTCACAAGGTTAAGGTTCAGGCATACAGGTCTGGGTTCCAAGACAATACCAGAGCAAATGCTTTAGTGTCTGCTGGGTATTTATACACACCTCCTGCAATCAGTCTCAGGTGACGCCTGATTGCAGGAGATGATTTAGGCTTCAGACAAATGGGAGACACCCGCTGGTGGCCACCAGAACTGCACCCTTTGGTGCTGAAAGCAATAGCACCACCAGCAGGTGACCCAGGCAATGACACTGATCATGACAGTACACAGGATACAGTACACTGACTGAAAATACTGCAGCTACCACAATCAACTGCCTGCATGTCAGTATATTAGGAAGAGAATAACAGGAACGGATTTAGCTAAACTGAATACAGTGTATATACATATATATATATATATATATATATATATATATATATATATATATACTAAATACACTGACTAAAGCTAACTCAATCGCCTGCCTGCTCTATCTAACTGAAATGAAATGACACTCTGACTCTCTATCTATCTCTCTCACACGCCACAACACACTACACAAGGCCGAAACGCAGGCGGCCTTATATAGTGTGGCGGGTGTACCTACTCCCCTGAGCCATGATTGGCCAAAGGCACCCTGACTTTGGCCAATTATGGCTCTTTGTGCTGACGGCGCTGTGATTGGCCAAAGCATGCGGGTCATAGTGCATGCTTGGCCAAGCATCAGCCAGCAATGCACTGCAATGCCGCAGTGAATTATGGGCCGTGACGCGCCACTCGAATTTGGTGCGAATGGCCCATAATGTTCGAAATTCGGCGAACAGCCGAACAGCCAATGTTCGAGTCGAACATGGGTTCGACCCGAACATGAAGCTCATCCCTATTTTCTTTTTTTTTTCATATTTATATATATTTTTTATATCAAGAAAAGAGAGAAATTATCCCAAAAATACATAGTCATATTCACAGTTCATCTAAATATATGTATACATATCTATCTTCTCCTGTAATAACTGTACTTGAATTGACAGAGTAACCTGCCATACCTATACCTTTATATTCACATATATTTACGTTTGTTTCCATCTTTCACCATTACCATAGTCCTAAGGCTTAAAAATATTTATCACGGATTTCTCTATTCCTCCTCTTTATTTTCCATTCTTTACAAAACCAAATATCCCTCCCCCCCCCCCCCCAAAAAAAAGAAAACAAAAAAAAATCCCTCTCCCTCCCCTCCCATTCCCTAAGGAGAGATGGAGGGACTACATTTCTATTTTATCTCATGTACAGGTACGCATCCCATACCGGGCTGTCCTCACTTCTCACATGTACCATCTAACATTCTCTTCCCCTCCTCAGAGTACATAAATAGGTTCCATCCTGTCCATGTTTTTATATACTGTTCTCTCTTATTTTGGGCTGAGAGGACTAAGTCCTCCATAGCTCCTATCTCTCGCACTCTATTGAGCCATCCCACAATGGAGGGTGATCTAGTGTCCCTCCACTGCAGGGTTACTCCGCTTTTAGCTGTATTAATTAGTTGGTACAGCACCGATTTTTTATACGTCTGCACCGGAATCTGTGAACAATGGAGCAGGAAGAAAGCAGGGTCATTTGGTATCGAACATTCTGTAAATTTTTAAGAAATTCTCTGGACTTCCAGCCAATATTGTCGCACTTTTTCACAGGACCAGAATATATGTAGCAGAGTTCCTCGTTCCACCCCACATCTCCTACAACACTCTGGGGTTTCTATAGAAAATGTATGTAACCTTACTGGTGTATAGTACCATTGAATCAGAAGTTTATAATTGGATTCCTGGGTCCGTGTACAGACTGAGGAGTTCAATGCCAGAAAGATGATGTGTTTACGTTGAGTTAACCCCTTCCTTACTGGGCACATATACCCCCTTCCTGCCCAGGCGAAATTTCAGCTTTCAGCACTGTCACGCTTTGAATGACAATTGCGCGGTCGTGCGACGTGGCTCCCAAACAAAATTGACGTCCTTTTTTCCGCACAAATAGAGCTTTCTTTTGGTGGTATTTGATCACCTCGGCGGTTTTTATTTTTTGCACTATGAACAAAAATAGAGCGACAATTTTGAAAAAAAAGCAATATTTTTTGATTTTTGCTATAATAAATACCCCAAATTTTTTTTTATATATTTTTTTCCTCAGTTTAGGCCGATACGTATTCTTCTACATATTTTTGGTAAAAAAAAATCGCAATCAGCGTTTATTGATTGGTTTGCGCAAAAGTTATAGCGTTTACAAAATAGGGGGATAGTTTTATGGCATTTTTATATATTTTTTTTTATTAGTAATGGCGGCGATCAGTGATTTTTTTTGTGACTGCGACAGTATGGCGGACACATCGGACACTTTTGACACTAATTTGGGACCATTCACATTTATACAGCGAACAGTGCTATAAATATGCACTGATTACTGTATAAATGTGACTGGCAGGGAAGGGGTTAACACTAGGGGGCGAGGAAGGGGTTAAATGTGTTCCCTGGGAGTGATTGTTACTGTGGGGGGAGGGGACTGACTGGGGGAGGTGACCGATCTGTGTCCCTATGTACAAGGGACACAGCATCGGTCTCCTCTCCCTGACAGGACATGGATCTCTGTGTTTACACACAGAGATCCATGTCCTTGTCTCTGTAACCGCCGATCGGGGGTGCCTGGCAGACATCGCGGCCGCCAGGCACGCGCATCGGCATTGCAGTGAAGCGCCGGGCACATGCGCGCGCCGCCGGCGGCGCTCGTGCGCCCCCCAGTGGCCAAATAGCGGAGGCCGTATAATAACGGCCTCCTGGCATTTGACAACCACCTTGCGGCCGTATATTCTCGTACGGCGGGCGCGAGGTGGTTAAAGTGAAGGTCCTGTCCAGATCTCTTTCCCACTTACTAATACCTGGCATCACAAAATCCTCCGGGGGTGTATTCAGTAATCCATACATCTTGGAAACCACTCGGGAGAGTGGTTCCTCGTCTTCACAGTAGACTTTGAGTGTTGTTGGAAATTTAATGGTGACCCCAAAGATCTCAAGAAATGGCTTACTTGAAGCGCCTGCCAGAAACTTTACGTTAATAGTCGGCCAGGTTTATGACTGTAAAAAGTGTGATGCCTGAACAAGACCTTTCTCTTTAAGTTTGTTAAATGCTCCTGCCTCCATACCCGATGCAAAACTAGGGTTCCCCAAAATGGGGAACAAGGGTGATTGGCCTGATGAAAACTTTGGCATATCTTAGCAGTAATTTGTAACGTCGGTCAGATTGTAGGGTGTTTCTTAAGAGAAATCGGTAGAACTGTGTAGCACCAAGGTGCTCTACGTAAAGGGACCAGGCTGAGCTATTGTTCCATGTCAATCCAACGTTTAAAATCAGTATGTCTACACCAGTCCACCAACCTTGCCAAGTGAGCCGCTTGACATTATTTAGCTTTCCCTATCACTAACAGTACAAGACAGGGCTGTTCCCTCTCGCACTTAATTTTTCACTCATTATGGATCCATTAGCAGAAAAAAATTCAATAGCTCTGCAACTATCAGGTGTGAAAGTTTGCCATAGCACACATACAATCACATTGTTTGCTGATGATGTCATATTAATGCTTATGAATGCGGCTCGCTCTCTGCCCAGGGCTTACAAAATTATCCAACGATTTAGGGAAGTGTTCTATTATAAAATCAATGCTGCTAAGTCTAGTATCCTTGAAGTCAATATTGATACAAAACTTCAATCCTGCTTACAGAGTTCTCTCCATTTTCTGTGGGCTCAAGGGTCTCTTAAATACTTAGGCATCAATATCACTTCACCGTTAACTAATCTATATGCAGAAAACTTTGTACTTGTGCATTGTGAAATGGAGAGAATGAATTTGTTTTATCTTTCTTGGACAGGCATACTTGCTGCCTTTTAAAATGACCCTCCTCCCTCAAATTCTTTATTACTCTAGGACCTTGCCTTTACGTATCCCAGAGATGTTCTTATGTACATTACAGGCCAAACTCTTCAACTTTGAATGGCTAGGTAAAAAAGCTAGGTGTTCCCTAAACAACCTCATGACACATAGAAAGGCAGGTGGTATGTGGCTACCTAATCTTAAAGATTATCATATGGCTACTATTTTAGAGCAAATAAAATTCTGGGTCAGTTCACCTTCTACTTAACCCTGGTGTAAACTAAAACATGCAGTGGTTTCCTCGGGCAGTCTACGCTTGATGGCATTGATTGCTCTTGCTCATCATCATGTACTTTATAATGATCATCCAATTATCCCAGCAGCACTTGCAGCTCTAGACCATTACCTTAAGGTTAGTATTAAGCCCTCTAAATCAACTGCTATCCCAATACTCATAGAGGCTCTTCAACTCCTTCTTTCAGAGATATCCCTCAAACATTGGATGGACAGAGGGCTTGTAACGGTTAATAAACTTTTGGAAAACAGGAAACTAGTTCCTTTTATCCTCCTTCAACAGAAGTTTTCTATCCCCTCTACCAACTATTTGCTGTATGCTAGACTGGCCTCATACCTTAAGCAACCATGAGCTTACCGACATATTAAGAGCATGCAGACATGTAATCCCGATTTACCCCTGGGAAGACATACAACCATTGTCCACCAGGGCAAATTTCCCAAGATCAAATTTTTGATCTTAGACCGTATCCACTCCAATCCCAGAGGAGGAGACTGGAATAAGAGTCTTCTCCAGCTTGAGTTGCGCTGGATCTATACTTTTATGGTCACACATCCCCCGGTACTTAACAAGACGGTTTGCTTCAAGCCCTTTCATAAGGGGTTCACCTCAAGAGGGCTGGAGAAGTAACCTTATATCTGGCCTTATCACTGGAGATTGACAGTAGAATTCATATATCATTTGTTTCTCTGTTTTTCTTGTTCCCTTTTCTGTATAGGCTTTGAACTATTCAACAATCTTTTCCCTCTGATTTTTGATCTGTGATTTATTTGTATTAAATTTTTTGTTAATTTTTGCTTAATCCTTGCATATCCTTGCTGTTCTCTCTATGTAAACGCTGTCGCATGCAGTCTCGACCGTCCTGGCTACAATTTACTTTGACTGCTATATGCCTTTATTTGTCTTTGGATTTTTAGGTTACTTTGCAACTTTGTGTTATTGCTCATTGTAGCTTTATAGGATATATATTTTTTTTTATGCCAACTAAAGTTCCTTTTTTCTCCATTGCAAAATGTGCCCCCAGTTATTATTTATTTTTCTGACAATACAATGTGGCGTAATCACGTGTGCCCAGCACGGCAAAGACGCTCTCCTTAGAGCGCTCTCAAGGTGTGACATGCCTTGTCATCTATATTTGCCACTCCCATCTGTTTCCAGGGCAACCATTCTGTGTCTTCCTGGATACACATCCATGCCAGTGGGACGCGCACGTGTTGCGTCACTCCTCATGCGTGCGTATGACGTCACATCGCACATGTGCGGTGGGGAGGCGCGGCGCGAGCACGACTCAGGGGGCCTTTTGGAGCCCTGAGTTATTTCCGGCCGCACGCAACTGTCACCTATTTGGTGGGCGGTGCGGCCGATCTCAATACATGTATAAATACTTAGGCCTCACAAATAGACAATCATGGCCACCAGGGAGACGTATCCGGAGATGCTGACGAGAAATTTGATACATCCACGGTGAGTAACACAGGGATCTTTCTGATCTCCTTTCTATTGCCATTGCAGTTGAAATACCCCACTCCTAGGGGCGGTTATTGACGCTCAGTATTTTCTCTTTCTTTTTTCAAATTTGGGACTTAACATACTCCAAATTACGACAGTGATTTTTCTCATTGGATCACTCTATAGCATCTCCTGATATTTTTGTCCTCCTGAGCCTGGTTGCCGGTGTTTGATGTGACCTCACGTTTTAGGTACGTCTAGTCATAGTATATATAGCCTTTTGGTTATCATGGATGAAATTTCATACTTCTTTATTTTTGCATTTTATTTATATTTTTTCATTACATCATGTGCTTTTTCCCAGGATTCCCATTCTGTAGGCCCCAGTACACGTGGCTTTCGCTACAATCAGGGACAAAACCCCTTCCTATTGACTTGGGGCATAGTCCTTATATCTTTTTTACCATTATATGCTTTGGGCTGGAGATATCTCTATTATAGAGGTTTACTGTAAGCAGCTATAATGTGGGCAGAATGATCGGAAACTCCATGTGACAGTGTCCTTCTTTTAAAATGAACGTGGATCTTCTCATGTATATGCAATTGAACAAAATGTAAGTTACCAGTACTTATAGCCTTTCCATGGCTGTTCATGATTGGATGGATGTACTAACTTATTGTTGATTATTTGTATTTGAATTTTATAGATTATATACATACTGTTAACCCCTGATGAAGAAGACAACACTCATCTCCAAAATGTGTTGGATATATGATTCAGTATCTTCATTTTGCATATCTTGATTTCTCAGTATTCATGACCATGTTCAATATTTGTGTAATGTGGAAGTATCCGCGCTACCCCTTAAAGAAAACACCTAAAATCACATCCAAGTGAAAAATTGTGAAAATGGGCAGGATCAAAATCCCAAAAAATGGGAAAAATCCCCTATAGGTGAAAAAAGTGATGGTGCTGCAATTATTAATAGTTAGAATATAAACTACAATAAAATGTTAAATGTGAATAAAATGCGCATCCTTAACTGAAACAATGAAGTGTATAAGACAATATGTCACAAATGACATATGATATGAAAAACGTGAATAAACACCTTTAGGGTACAATGTACCACAATATGCACAAGCACATAAATAATACAAGACACAAAAGTCCGAAAATTAAGTATACTATAAAAGAGTCCATAGGAGCAGTAAAGAAAAAAGCAACATAAAAATTAATGAAAAATTGAAGAGAGACCAAAAAATCTTGAAGCTTTTCAGTCCAGCAGGTGAAAAAACAATCTTTATCAGATAATGAATGTCTCCTTACCAAGAATGATGGACCCCCGTGACAGAGGTCGTACGAGCTCAACACATAGGCTTCACTCAAACCGCTGCGGCAACGATCACATCATCCAAGTTCCCCCTTCCTTAGGAATGCGGCCGATTAAGTCTTTCCAGGGTGTAACAACCATAGATCACCGCTCACACATAGGTTGGGGAAATAGAAAAAAACGTCATGGTGCAGCAAGTTTCGTATAAAAGAAATTATTTATTGATAGCTGACATCCAAAAAATAAAAGACAAGGTGCCGTTTGTATGCTAAAGCAATATAACAAACTCCATGAATAAAAATAAACAATCAGCTGCGGCTCATGCCAGCTAGCTGAAATGTGGTGACGTCAAAATCCTTTTAGCTCCACCCGATGCTGCGTTTCTCCTTACAAGGCATCTACTGGGAAAGTAGAATTTTTCATTCATTTTTATGTTGCTTTTTTCTTTACTGCTCCTATGGACTCTTTTATAGTATACTTAATTTTCGGACTTTTGTGTCTTGTTATTTATGTGCTTGTGCATATTGTGGTACATTGTATCCTAAAGGTGTTTATTCAAGTTTTTCATATCATATATCATTTGTGACATACTGTATTGTCTTATACACGTCATTGTTTCAGTTAAGGATGCGCATTTTATTCACATTTAACATGTTCAATATTTCATGTATTTTTTTCAAAATAAATTAAAATGATATTTTTTTACTTTCATTGTCTTTTGGTAGTGACTTTAAAATGCCACCCCCAGGGATTCTTCTTCTCTGCATACTTTAAGCAACACCCACTTTCCACCTCACGTTTATCTACACCAGTTTGGTCCTTTTGGAATTCTGCTTCCATGAACCCCAGGGATTTATCACTGTTTTATCATGAACTTAACTCCAAATTTTCATTTGTAAAGTGACCCCCTTTGTAAAATGGGAAACTGAATTGAAGGCTTCATATTCTGATGAGCAATGGCAGGAAGCCATTTTATATAACTACTCCAAATTCCAAATGTGCTAACCATTGGGAAATGACTCAAAAGATACACTTTAGATCCTACCTTACACCATACCCTAGAGCTAAATGTATCAAAAATGGCAACAAATTACTGTATGTTGGAGGGGCTGCAGACAAGTAGCTACATATGCTGTGGTCTTGCCTCCACATACAGAGTTACTGGAAGTCAATGTTCACATTGTTTTCAGAAGTTACTGGGTTTTTGAGTGTAAATATGGAAAGTTTTCGGATACTGGTAAGGACCATAGCTGTAGACAACTTGGCAGTAAATCTTATGATAGTCAAAAATGGAAATTCATTCTGATTCCCAACCTTTCTGAAGTAAAATGTCATCTTGATAAAATCCATAAACAATTATTGAATACCAAGTTCCTTAAGCGCTAAGAGCTGTCAGTCATATCTGTGAATATGGAACCTGGGAAGGTGTAAAATAGACTACAACCCAGTGCAGCTGCCAACCACTGAAAAAATGGATAACAGGAAACAAAAAACCAAAAAGTCAGCGCTCTGTGGTAAAAGTCAGAAAGTACATGTAAGCCAAAGGCTAAAAAAAAACTAGTTTCCTGACACAGCATGACAGCATATACATATGAGAAGGCTCCGCCTCCCTGCCTACTTTCAGGACCGGTTATACTATAAAAGTAGATCTCCTCCCTTCCTGCAGTATTCTCTTTTTTTTCCTCACTGCTACAGCCGGTAATGCTACTGCTAAAAGCAGAATTAAAAATTTTCCCTCACCTTGCCAGACGCTTCTGGCCAAGCCGCATAGGTTCAAGCCTCTCCTGTGACGAAGCTCCCCGCTGTAAAGGCAGACATGAACACCTATATGGGGGAGACCCCCCCCCCAAGATCCAGAAAGATATGGGGGTGAGGGCATCTTGTCTCTAAGGATTGCTCCTTTATCATGACACCATGGATGGACGTTCATTGGACTTTCTGTTTGGACATGAAGCATGCAGGTGGTAAGGCACCACATGGTGCACAATTCCATTCAGCTACTGCTGCAAGTATGTGGTTAAGCTTGCATTTCTGAAGGGTTGTGTCTGCAATACTGCTAATGACAATAGCAGGTGTGCTGTGCTGGGCTGAAGCCTTCCTACTCACTGAACAAGCCTGGCCCTACAGTCTTGACTTATTTTCTGCAGGTATGCTGTTAGTTTGCATTTCTGAAAAGCATATATCACACATGCAAATCTAACTGGCTGTCCATAGTGCCACTCTGTTTACTAATGTTTCACAGATTGGAGTCTGTGTCTGCAGTTTTGCTAATGCTTGAACTGATAACAGGTGATACTGAGCCCTTTCCTTTTATTGTGGGCTCACTGTGTATTGATGCTTGGTTGTGGTATGATCCTTGGTGGTACATGTGTCTAAGGTAGGTTTAACCTGCTAGTGCTAATTGTCATCGGTAGCCAGACTGTCAGGACCCCAGACAGGATGAAAGCAGAGCTCTGCTCAGTGATAAACTCTATGATGGTGGATCCTAGATTGAAAATGGAGTAGCCAATGATGCAGTACAGACAATGCGCATACAAAACTGTATGCTGTTTCTCCAGTAATCATTGTGGTCAGTGAACACTTATGACCCATCCCACAAGTAAACACATGCCGCTTTAAGTCAGAGTGGTGACTGTTCAAGTCGGATCTGGTGATATCTAGAAGGAGGATTAATTCCTTATGTTAATCACCAATGACCAGAGGATAGCCAAAAGGCAAAATAACGAAGAGTGAATGACAGGTTAGACCTGGGAGAACTATAGCGGAGAATAAAGAATCATCTTTATTTGCCTAAACCCAAGCCACCCAATAGGGTTAGCTGACAGTTAGTTATATGTAAATTTGAGCTTAGGATCCATGGGTCCTGTGCATTAAGGAAGCCAATGGAATTTTTTTTCATTTCTCTATACCAATTCATTGCATTCCCTTCATGATGCATCAGAGCACAAGGGTTGTGATTACATGGTCGTTAGTCAAACGTAAGACTTGAATAACAAGCGGAAGGATAAGGATCCAAAAAATTGCACAGGCCATCGTTGCAAATAATCTCTCCAGCCGTTCAGTAAGGCTTGACCTCCACAAATCATACCCTATGATTTCCAAGGAGTATCGTTCATAGCGGTGCGACCCCAAGTCGCTGCAATGGCAAAGTATTCCCTACACTACTTTTGATCCCACTGTGATCTAACTTGGGGCCATAGACATCCTGAATACACAGGCATTGATTCAAGACACATAGAAATCACAGTAAAATCGCACGATTTTAGGTCGCAATAGTGGAAACCTAGGCTAAGACTGTCAATGGTCTTTAGACCTAACAAGTTGCATAATCACATGGTTGCATAGGGGGTGAGGTTGAGGATGGACACAGGTCCATCAAGTCCAACCTATGTGTGTGATTATATGTTGGTATTACCTTGTATATCCTGTATGTTGTGGTCATCCACAAGTGTGTGTGTGTGGGTGTGTGTGTATACTGTATACACACTTCAAAATACCCATGTTTCAGCAAGTACCTTCGCTTGGCCATTAGAGTTCACTACAAGTTCATCTGGCAGACTGTGACCTTTCCACAAACTCCGGACATTTCCTGGGATATTGGGTCCAGTAGGGGCCTACTTGCGGGACCAAGGACTTCTGGTGAGCCTTGTTTGGACAAAAGACTGGCGCAATGACTTCCAGGTTCTGGGAAAAGAGTCCCAGTACAGACTCTGATCGAGTCGGGAGGAACCATCATCGAGAGACCAACTAGTCTCATCACAACAATGACCTACCGGGAAGCAATTCTGAATCTCTGAAAAAATACAATAAAGTTACACTCAGAGAGAGCAACAGTATAAGTATCTCACTTGAACAAATAGCTCTTTCCCATTGGTTGCATCCCACACTCGCAAGAACGATAAAGTAGCCTGTAGTAATCCATGAGGTCCGAGGAGCCCAAGGGAAAGTTGACAACTGTATTAACTGATTTTGTAGTAAGGAAAGACTTACTACCTGCACTAGAAACAGTAAATCCACAGAGGAGAAAAGTCCCCTCTTGGGGAGGTAGCTAAGCTAACTAATTATTCAGTGTATCAGCTATTAGGCATACCAATCATCACAAGTGGTTACTCGTCGGGTATTCATACCAATGGGGGACAAGGTGTCCAAAAGTCAGAGTTATAGTGGTCGCAGACTGGAGTCCTTCCGAAACGCAACAAAAAGAGCCTCAACTATGCTGAAAAGACTCAGCAAAATGGGGAGGGCCTATCTTCGCTGTCAAGAAGGAATGCAAAACTAGTCAACTTCTGTCAGAGGTATCTCCCAGCACGTTAGGTTAAAGTTTTCTAGAACTTACGGCCAGATGGCGTAAGATACAAAAGCCGTTGGATGACAAGGGACAGTCTCCAAAACAAAAGCCGGTCAAGGGATCGGCAACAAATAAGGCTATAAAGATATTGGTCTGACAGTAACCTGGATGGCTTCCCAGAGGTGGAAGCAGAGAAACTAATGACAGCCAACTGGGTCGGCAGATTAGCCAATATGTATATTCAACAAACCTAATAGTCTCCAGGATCCTTATCCGGATTTGCAGCCGTTTCGGTGGTGATAACAATAATTGTGCTGTGACTTGCAGGCCATAATATCCGCGGGTACAGTCTCAGCTCCAAGAACCTCCTATTCTCCTTCCTGAGATCCAACACCTCATACAGCGTGGCCAACGGTATCTTCCAAATTCATACAAGTTATATCTAGATGCTGGAGACCAAGAAGTGGAGGTCTCACCGTTAGTGTTTGAAATCCTATGGAGGTCAGAGCGCCTACTCCAGACTTCAAGTACATTAAATACGAGAAAAACCTACAGAATTTAAAGGATGTAATTCTCTGTTCCTTACTGTAAGGATTGAATTGTATACAAGTAAGCCTAGAGACGGCATTAAAGGATACATGAAACTCAGTCGTGTCCTCACTCTCTGGGATCCAGTAACAGTTGCATATCTTAGCAACCAATTCCGAAAGACCTGGGCAAGTTATTCTTTCCCCCATGGGGTCTTTCAAATAATGTGAGACACATTATCTCACTCTCCATTTAGAGGGTTAAGACATTCTAAATATGGCCAGTAACATGGAATAAGTATTCCTTTTGGTGAATAGGTCTAGAAGGATCTCAGACATCAAGTGTCAAGCCATAAACTACCTTGTTGCTGAAATTATCCGGCAAAATGGCTCTAGTCTCTTCCTCAACACTATACAAAGGTTGGTATCTTTGCAACCTGGGTGAGAACATCATCCTTCTGGCATATCCAAACTAAAGTGTTTGAAGTACCACGAACATTGAAAATAGTCAAGGTGAAGAGAGACTCATCAGGTCTAACGGCATCGGAAAAAGACAATCACTGTCTAACGAAGACAATCGCAGTGGTGCGGATCAAGTTAGTCAAAGCTTAGATGACTAGGACAAATCCATCAGATGAGGGCAGAAACCGCTCTTCCAGACTGATTGCGCATCCATTGATGGAACTCCAGAATAGTTCCTCCAGAATTAATAGGTAAAACTACGACCTGGTCTACATTCAACACATTGGGGGTTCATTCTTGTGGACCCAGCAGTCTTAACTACAATACAGCTCAGTCGCTAGTGGGGATAGATCTAATCCTCAATTTAAACACTTGAGCAATACCCACCCTTGTTGTCTGGTGATTTGGTACACCCCATACGTATATGCTGTCATGCTGTGTCAGAAAAAGGGAAAATGTTATACTTACCTGACGGTAATTTTCCTTTCCTGATGCAAGCATGACAGCATATAGGTCCCCTCCCAAAAAAAATAAAAAATCACAAAAATATAATAAAGCCCTTCGCAGTGATACTAAGTTATGAGAATACTGCAGGAAGGGAGGAGACCTACTTTTATAGTATAACCGGTCCTGAAAGTAGGCAGGAAGGCGGAGCCTTCCCATACGTATATGCTGTCATGCTTGCATCAGGAAAGGAAAATTACCGTCAGGTAAGTATAACATTTTCCCATTTATTGCACTGTAAAGGTGAACAACAACTGCAGAAAACTGTAGGATCTTGAGAAGGCTTCAGCAATCAGTCATAAAAGTATATAGCCAGTGTAGATGGAATTATTAAAATATTAAAAGCAAAAACGGTACCACAATGACATCTGGGTGGGAAGGGGTTAACATCATCCAGGAGGCTTGCTAGTTGGACATGGAACATAGACAACCTGAACCATGTGAAAAACAATGACAGCCCGGTGGAAATAATAATAAAATATAATGAAAAAATTGAAGTATATATAATCTAAACAATAATGATGATAATGATTAATCAATAATAATGGTGATAAAAACAAATGGTGAAACATTGGTGAATTAATGTGGAATATGATGTGAAGAAGAGGATATGAGAATAGATCTGATAATCAAGAGATGGTGATACAGGATTTTATCATTGGTGATGACCAATAATTATAAATACTAGGTAATAGCACATTTGATGAGAAACGGAAAGAAAAAATGCATGTATGTGTAGCGGGGCCGCTCCCTCCTCTCTCTATCTTCATCGGTTTTATGGCTGTTGTCTAGGGGTACCTGGGAGAGAGGGATAAGTCACACCACGGCCCATGTCCTCCATAGCTAAGAGGTGAAGGCCAGCAAATTGGGTTTTTGTGTAGGTGTCCTAGAGTCAAGTCCAGTACTTCGTCCCTGACTCCTTTGCTTCTAGTAACCAGAGTTCCACACAGTGAATAGGTCCAACTCAGTTTTATTCTTCTTGCCAAGCAATAAAACAGTCTCTTTTCTTTGGAAAATGGGGACAGATCGAGGCACAATCCGTTCCCTTCTGCTGCTGACCACTGTGCTGTCACCAGTGGTGAATAGTCACTGCCACTGACTAGGTGATATAGAATGTGAATTACCTTCGCTCACTCTGCCCCTGTCAGAGGAAGAAATCCATCCAAGGGAGAAATGGAGGCCTCTCCGTCACCAGCGATGCTGCGCCGGACTCTTCAGAGAAGTTACTGCACACCAGTCCTCACGAACTCAGACACGGGCACCCAAGGAGTTAGGGCCCCCTCGGATTCCTCCACCCTCGCGGAACTCAGTCAAAGGTACTAAGCCCCAGGCATCCGCCATAGTACCTCACCCCTGGCTAAAGGTGCCTGAGATGGACTCCATCTCTGCTCTGGCTAGGTCAAGGGCACCTAGGCCCGGAACACCGGAACGCCAGCACCCAGGCTGAAGGTGCCTGGGTGCGGCCGCATCTTCTCGCTCCGGACTCTCTCCCCGTGACCAGGGCGTCCGCCCCTTTTATGACCTCTCCCTTCGCGCCACAGCAGGTTCCCCGCCCTGCTGTACCAGCTCCAGGGGAGGACAAAAAGGTACAGTCTTGTGGTGCGAGTTCAGCCCCGGTCCAAGGCAACAATGCCACCTATAGGCCGGCGGGAACTTCACACCACCAGAGGGAACCTTGAATTTCCTAACAATCAAGGCATCTGGGTTACACTACCACCCAGATGCTTCCCCTAAATTCAAGTACCCGCTATTTATTATAATTTCTTCTTCTTATTTTTTGTTTTCCAATATATTTTTTATAAATATTTTCTTATATATATATATTTATATATATATATGTACGTGTATATATTTTACTGATTCAATTTGTATGTGTATACTAGCTAACAGTTTATTTATTTTATTATATGTGAGTGACACAGGCTCATATGCATTAGGCACTTTACAAAGTTTCTATTCCAAGTTATAGGATTGAAAGGGGTTAACCTGGGGTACACCAGGCTTGCTATCTCCACCCCCTCCCTTTCCCACTCAATAGGTTTAAATACCATCATTGTCATCTCCTCCATGACTTTGAAAAAGCGAATGCGCGTGAAATATGTAAGTCACGGCAACCCAGAGCTTGCGGTCTACCAACTCACACGGGCTTCCTGTTCCCCTCACTTCCGGAAGCAGCCCTAACATCACCCAGCGAGCCTGGCTCCTGTGGCTTTGCTCAGCTCCCCCGGCTCCATCCCCCAGCAGCGGATGACACACTACACTGCCTGCAGTTCAGCACGGTTGATTCCTGCGACCAGCCCCAGCACCGTACAGCAGCTAGCAGAGTGTCCCCCCGCCATTGCAGTTTTCATCCTGGACACCAATAGAGCTTGATCTCCAGCTTGCAGACAGTGGGCTATCCAACGCCTCCTTTCCACCGGGCAGTCATCGTTTTTCACATGGTTCAGGTCGTCTATCTTCCATGTCCAACTGGCAAGCCACCTGGATGATGTTAACCCCTTCCCACCCAGATGTCATCGTGGTACAGTTTTTGCTTTTAATATTTTTATATTTTCATCTACACTGGCTATATGCTTTTATGACTGATTGCTGCAGCCTTCTCAAGATCCTACAGTTTTCTGCAGTTGTTGTTCACCGTTACAGTGCAATAGACTAGTTTTTATTTAGCCATTGGTTTACATGTACTTTCTGACTTTTACCTACAGAGCGTTGCCTTTTTGTTTTTTCATAAACAATTAATTCAATTAATGGCATACAAGGATCAGTGTTGGGACCCTTGGTTGTGGTGGTACTTAGTGGATATAAAACTCTTTACTGTTACCTAAAAATGCTTAAGCCAAAAAATCTTGGAAATTTTCTTGCCTTGCTATTTATTATTTTTGATGTTACTGTTGTCATACGAGTCATATTAAATCTCTTCTATAGTCTCTTCTTAACCATTCAATTGTATATGGTTGGTACTTTTTACTTTTTCCAATTTTTTTTTTTAAAAAGCACTTGTTTAATAATAGACTAAAGTTAATTTTAGTGCATACAAACACAATATAATACCAATTTGTAATGCAAAATGTAAAAGATGAGGTTGCATTGAGAAAATAGATGCCAAAAATGTCAAGCCTTAGGGCCCTTTCACACGTACGGATCCCGTAGGCTTCCGTTCCTTTAACATCCACTTGCTCAGCAGGGATCGCTCCGTTGATCCCTGCTGAGCCGGCAGATGACAGGGCGGTCCCTGCACACTGTGCAGGGACCGCCCTGTCAGATCTCCGCTCTCCTCTATGGAGGGATCGGATGAACACGGACCGTCTGTCCGTGTTCACGCGATCCGATCCGCAGATGGATGGAAAAAATAGGATTTTTACTCACCGTAAAATCCTTTTCTCTGAGTCCATGGACCGACACAGCTTCTCTATTGACAAAGTGGGTATTATCCGTTAATTAGGAGTGACTAGGCAGAAAAACTTGTAAAAAGTGTTGCATCACACCTTCTACAGTACCGCCCAGGGGGCGGACCCTCTGGGTATACCCTCTCAGTCTGCATCTTCGCAGATCAGTTCGTCAAAAAGCAGTACAAACTTAAAAGGAGGGGTGGGTGCTGTGTCGGTCCATGGACTCAGAGAAAAGGATTTTACGGTGAGTAAAAAATCCTATTTACTCTTTCGTCCATGGACCGACACAGCTTCTCTATTGACAAAGTGGGACGTCCCAAAGCAGTGTCAGAGAAAAAAATGAGGGGTGGTAACAGCATAAAAACAAACTTCACCCCAAAACACAAAAACAGCACTCCTCCAACGGAGGAGTTGCAACTCTAAACAGCCGCTTGCAAAACTTTGCGGCCGAAAGAGGCATCCGAAGATGCACCTACATCAACCTTGTAGAATTTTGTGAAAGTGTGAGCGGACGACCAAGTCGCCGCTTTACATAATTGGGAAACAGACGCTTGATGTCCGAAAGCCCAAGAGGCACCTATTGCCCTGGTCGAATGCACCGTGACAGGAAAGGGGGGCGCCTGACCCTTTAAGGCGTAAGCCTGGATTACTATCTGTCGGATCCACCTAGAGATGGTGGCTGATGAGACTGCTTGGCCCTTCTTGGGACCAGCCACCGAAACAAACAGTGAGTCTGACTTCCGGAACAGGGAAGTAGCAGATAGGTATAATCTCAAAGCTCGGACAACGTCCAAGGAATGCAACGCCGACTCCTTAAGATTCGACGGCTGAGGACACAAGGATGGAAGTACAATGTCTTCGTTGAGATGAAAAGCCGAAACAACTTTCGGAAGAAAGGAAGGCTGCGGCCGCAGCACCACCTTATCCTTGTGGAAAATCAAATAGGGAGCCTTGCAGGACAAGGCTGCCAGCTCAGAGACTCGTCTAACTGATGTAACAGCCACCAAAAAGACCACTTTCTGAGAAAGTGTCAACAGGGGAATATCTCTAATATTCTCAAACGGTGCCTTCTGGAGCACCGAGAGGACCAGGTTCAAGTCCCACGGAGGTAACGGGGGATGGACCGGAGGGGCCACATGTCGGACCCCCTGCACAAATGTACTCACGCGAGAGTGAGTCGCCAGGGGTCGCTGAAAAAAGACAGCCAGGGCAGATATCTGTCCCTTAATCGTACTTAGGGCAAGCCTTTGGTCCACCCCATGCTGTAAAAACAGCAGGATTCTGGAAACCAAATAGGTACGCGGATGCCATTTCATTTCCTCACACATGGAGATGTAGGCCCTCCAAGTGCGGTGATAGACCTTCCTAGAGGACGGTTTTTGAGCACTTCTCATAGTAGAGATTACTGAGTCTGACAGGCCCCGGTCTCTCAGTACCTGGTTCTCAACAGCCATGCCGTTAAAGCCAATGACTGTAAAGCAGGATGGAATATGGGACCTTGCGATAGCAGGTCCTTCCGTAGTGGTAGGCGCCAGGGGACGTCTGCTACCAGACGTACTAGATCGGCGTACCAAGGACGCTGAGGCCAATCTGGAGCGATTAGGATCATTGGAATTCCCTCTGCCTCCACTCTGCGGAGCAGAAGAGGAAGAAGCCTTAAGGGAGGGAAGGCATAGATTAGCCGATACTGACCCCACAATGCTACCAACGCGTCTGTTGCGTCTGCCCATGGGTCTCTTGACCGGGCCACAAATCTCAATACCTTCCGATTGAGTCGGGAAGCCAGAAGATCTACGTCTGGCGTGCCCCATCTTTGGCAGAGGAGTTGGAACACCTCCGGGTGTAAGGACCATTCTCCCTGGTCCAGCATCTGGCGGCTCAGGTAGTCCGCCTGCCAGTTTTCCACACCCGGAATGTACACGGCCGACAGTGCCGGTACGCTCCTCTCTGCCCACTTCAGGATGCGAGCGATCTCCGATGCTGCAGCTGAGCTTCTTGTTCCTCCCTGATGATTGACATATGCCACTGCTGTGGCGTTGTCTGACTGGATCCTGACTGGACGCCCTTGCAGCCTCTGAGACCATTTGAAGAGGCACAGCTTGATCGCCCGGATCTCCAGGACATTGATCGGCAGGAGGGCTTCCTCTGGGGTCCAGCGACCTTGCACCGACTGGACACCCCAGACTCCCCCCCAACCTGTAAGGCTGGCGTCCGTCGTGATCACTATGCAGTAAACCGGAAGAAATTACTTCCCGGCCATTAGAGCCGGTGCTGTCAGCCACCATACCAGGGATCTCCTGACTAGGTGGCTCACTCGGATTTGATAATCCAGAGATGAAGGGCATCTGTTCCATCTGGACAGAACTTCCTTCTGTAACACTCGAGTGTGGTATTGAGCATATGGGACCGCCTCGAAGGAGGCTACCATGAGGCCCAACACTCGCATGCAAAAACGGAGTGACGACCAATTCCTGGAAGTCAGCTGCCGTACTGCAACCCGGAGGGTCTGCAACTTCCCCACAGGGAGGAATACCTTTGCCTCTGAGGAATCCAGAATCAACCCCAGGTACACTAGGCGTTGAGTCGGCACCAATACTGACTTTTGCGTGTTTAGTATCCAACCACAGTCTCGAAGAGTCTGACAGGTAATGGACACGCTTACCTCTAATTCTGAGCTTGAAGGGGCCTTCAGCAGAAGGTCGTCCAAGTAACCTGTGATAGCGATACCCCGCTGTCTTAGAAGTGCCAGAATCGGAGCGAGCACCTTGGTGAATGTCCTGGGTGCTGAGGCAAGGCCAAACGGGAGGGCCACAAACTGGTAGTGGTTCTTCCCGATAGCAAATCGCAGAAACCTCTGGTGTCTGGAGTATATGGGGACATGCAGGTATGCGTCCTTGATGTCCAAGGAGGCCAGAAAGTCCCCCGGATGGAGAGCCGTGACTACAGATCGAACCGACTCCATCCGAAATCTTTGTACCTTCACAAAGCAATTGAGGGCTCTGAGATCCAAGATTGGACGAACCCCCTCCTTCTTCGGCACAATGAACAGATTTGAGTAAAAACCCTGACCCCGTTCCTGTTCTGGAACTGGAATAACTACCCCGCGTTCCAGTAGACCCTGGAACGCCCCATACAGGGCCTCCCGACGGGTCGGTAGTAGCTGGAGATTGGAGGTGATGAATCTGTCTGGTGGACAAGAGAGAAATTCTATCTTGTAGCCTGAGGAGATTACTTCGCAAACCCACCTGTCGGTGACTAGAGCAGTCCACTGAGTCGCGAATTTGCGAAGACGTCCCCCCACCCGAGAGCTGGGTGGGGGCGGACCTTCATGTGGACGCAGATTTGTCCGCAGGCTTGTTGGGTCTGCGGGACCAAGGACGCTTCTGTCCTTGGGCAGGCATTTTATCGGCCTGGGGTCTTTTCCCTGTCGCCTTAAGGGGGCGAAAAAACCGCTTACGTGCAGTAAAGGAGGGCCCTTGCCCTTGGCGTGGTCCCTTACCCTTGCTAGTTTGGGGAAGCAAAGTGCTTTTACCTCCTGTGGCATCCTTGATGATGTCATCCAGAGAAGCCCCAAAAAGTCTGTCGCCCTTAAAAGGCAGATCCAACAGGGCTTTCTTGGAAGTCTGGTCCACAGACCAGCCCTTTAGCCAGATCAGGCGGCGTATTGCTACTGCATAAACCGAAGCTCTTGACAGCAGGGGAATAGTATCCATGTCTGACTAGCAGACAAACTTAAGGCCCTGGACCAACTGGTCGGCCAAAGTTATCTCATTAGGAGGAGCATCTCGCTCCTTTAACCCCTGGAGTAGCAATTTTGCCCATTCAGTAAGTGTCTGAGACACTAGGGCCCCCGCCAATGCCGGGCATACTGCCGAGCCTACCACTGAGTATAGGTAGCGAGCGAGCGCTTCAGCCTTCTTATCCACAGGGTCCTTGAAAACAGGAGCCCCTTCTACTGGAATAGTGGTGGCTCTATTAAGTCTGGACACCGAAGGGTCCACTATAGGGGGAGAGGTCCATATCTTCAGAAAACTCTCCTCAAAGGGGTACCGTACTGCAAACCTCTTTGGGGCTGTAAAGACCCTCAGTGGGTTCTCCCATTCCTTGTATAAGAGTTTGTCAAAATAAGACACACAAGGGAACACCTTAGCAGTGCGGTCAGGTTTACGAAACCCAAAGGGGACTGGAGTATCTACTACTTCTGCAGTCTTTTCCAACTTTAGCGTATCCCGCACTGCAGTAATAAGGTCAGATACCAAAGCCGTCTCGCGTACTGACCTGGACTTGGAGTCCTCCTCACTGTCCGATCGGTCACGGTCTGCAGTCTCTGATGTATCAGAATCTGGGCCATGAGCCGTAGCTGGACCTGGTTCTGCATCAGAAATATCCCCAGAAGATTGCAGGGGACGGGGGCGTTTATTACCCCCTGTATTCCCGTGTGCTGCTTCCACCCTGGCAGCAAACGCCTCTAGGATTGCCGACATAGCGTCCATAGACACCTCAGGGACACCAGCTGCTAAATCTGGTGTTTCAGGGGAGAAGACATCTGGCTCAGATGCCATGCTGACCACACGCTGACACCCACAGGGCTCCAGGCAAGATATCAATAGGCCACCCTCCTGTGCTGCAGAGAGGCTGGGTCACCCAGAGGACTCACCACCCTGGATAGGTACTGCTGTGCTGCGCCTGTGATGCTGTCCCTCTACTGCTGTGTCAGTCTGCTTCTTTTATCAGCACTTCCTGTGTGAATTTTCGCGCCAGTGTAATGCACCCTAGAGGCCGGAGGCTCTCGCAAAATGGTTGCCAAAAACGTCTGTATGGAAGATAATGTGGGCTCTAAGAAAATGGCCGCCGACAGAAGATAGAGGTCAAGCAGCCATAGCCCACAAAAAGATGGCCGCCGAACGGCAATATCTGCATACAGGGTGGACAAACATGGCCGCCGATCAGCTGATAGGGGCCAGTGGGTGTGGCCGAACCACAGGAAGATGGCCACCGGGCAGTCACAAGAGGCCAAACTTGGCATGGACCACCTCAAAATGGCCGCCGACAGCATGGAGGAGGAAGGACACAAACACAGGTAAGAAAAAATGACATTTCTTTTAAATGTTAGTTACAGCCAGCCCCGCTCCAGTGGGACCCCCTAAGTGACCCCCAGCACCCAGCAACCTTTAGCTAGAAGCCCAGGGAGGAGGGAAAGGCAGGGAGAGAGGGAAGAAAGGGGCCACAACCACTTACTTGATCTCTCCAGGAATGTCCAGCTAAATCACCCAGCCGAGGCAGGGGAGTTTTACTTACCTATCCTGCATGTATTCTGCTGGAAGACATTCCAAACAGATCATCGTCCACGCACGGAAGGTGACTGTTGGCCAGGCATGCTGAGATTGGACCCAGAAGGGACGATCATATGTATGCCCTGGAGCATGATGCTCACCGGACAGGCTGCTGCGACTCGGCCGTAAGGTCAGCCGAAGCTGAGCGGTCCGATGCAAGCCTTGGAGCGTAAGCTCACCGGTCAGGCTGCTGCGACTCGGCCGTAAGGTCAGCCGAAGCTGAGCGGTCCGATGCAGGCCCTGGAGCGTAAGCTCACCGGCCACCCGTGGAGCGACAGGCATGTCGTGGAAAACCCAGCGCGTAGCTAGGGTCGGCACAGGCTCGATGGCTGAAACTGGGGAGACTACAAGGATCGAGGATCCAGCCTGTCACCCAGTCGGCAGTTGATCGAAGATCGCAGGAAACAACAAATGTAGCAAAAAAAATAAAAAAAAATAAATATATATATATATATATCTTTTTTCCCCGGACCAATGGGCCCGAAGGGAGCCATGTCCTACTCCTTGCTAGACAGAAAAAAACTGATCTGCGAAGATGCAGACTGAGAGGGTATACCCAGAGGGTCCGCCCCCTGGGCGGTACTGTAGAAGGTGTGATGCAACACTTTTTACAAGTTTTTCTGCCTAGTCACTCCTAATAAACGGATAATACCCACTTTGTCAATAGAGAAGCTGTGTCGGTCCATGGACGAAAGAGTAATAGGATTTTCCTCCATCTGCAGAAATGGACCATAGCGGGGACTGATGAGATCGGATGTCAGCGGATGTTCATCCGCTGACATCCGCAATCCCTCATAGGGATTGTATGTCAGTTGTATGTCCGTTTTTGTATATATGTCAGTTTTTCATCCGAAAACTGATGGATAAAAAACGGACATACGGTCCGCATGTGTGAAAGTGTCCTTACTACTGAGAGAACCCATATAATGGTGAGAAGCTTCTTTACTAGGCTTGTGCAATTCGTTTCGTAACTAATCGAAATTCGTCCGAATTTAGCAACTTTCGGACATTCGGAAGCATTCGAATTTCCGAACAAAGCAATTACGAATAAAACCGAATCCGAAATAAATTATACCGCAAAATAGCGAATGCCCGAATGTCTTCGGCATAATTCGTTATGAAAAAACTTACGAATGTACAAATCCATTGGAAACACAATAACACTCACTCTGCTCTGCTCTCTGCTTCTCCTTCACCGTGCTGAACTCCCTCTCAAAATGGTGTACAGGGGCGGAGGCTATAGCCGCATGTAAAAAACGAAAGTAAAATACGAGATTTCTAATCCATTCGAAGCACAATAACACTCTGCTCTGCTCTCTGCTTCTCCCTCACCGTGCTGAACCCTCTCAAAATGGTGTACAGGGGCGGAGGCTATAGCCGCATGTAAAAAACGAAAGTAAAATACGAGATTTCGAATCGTTACAAATAACCGCTATGTATTTCGAAAAGTACAAATCCATTCGAAGCACATTAGGCATAATAGTCAGCGTCGTCGTGAGAGAGACACAGAAAATTACGAATCAACGAACCCAAAAAAAGTTACGAAAGTAGGAGTTGTGTCCAGAATCAACGAAAAACAACGTACTCTACCGAAAGTACGAATTATAAAGCAACAAAAAATTCAACGAAAAATGTCGCTTGCAAAAATACGAATGAGTCCGAACACGAAAAATCCCGTCTAGCAAAATTACGAATGATTACGAATCAACAGGACCGGAAAGAAACGAACCGAAACGGAACGAAATTTTCCGTTGTGCACAAGCCTATTCTTTACCCCAAATTGTTCATAGGCGATGCTTCAAAATCCTTTACAAGTCATCAGTTTAGAATTAATTGCAGATGATGATCCTAGAATAATTGCTCTCACTCTACATCATTTTTTTTTTCACAATAAAGATTTTGTTGGAACTGAAAAAAACTGTAAAAATATGTGTACATAGTATATAATATTACTGTTTACAAGTCTTGTATGAATAAACATTATAAAACATCATATATAAATATTGACATTAGTATAAATGTTGAAGGCTAGTCTTTTACTAGACATATAAAGGCAAGTCATGTTCCTAATGTAATTTAAAGTACATATAAATCAAAATGGATGAAATTCAAATTCAAAATACTAACTTGGGTATAGAGTAGGGATGAGTCGAACAACCCCCGATTCGGTCCGCACCAGAACATGTGAACAGTAGTGATGAGCCGAACACCCCCGGGTTCGGTTCGCACCAGAACCCGCGAACGGACCGAAAGTTTGCACGAACATTAGAACCCTATTAAATACAATGGATGCGAACTTTCGGATTCTAAAGTGCTAATTATAACGACTATTATCCATGTTATTGTCCGAAACAGAGTTTGGGAACCCGGGTTCTGCACCAGGGGACATGTATCAATGCAAAAAGAAGTTTTAAAAACGGTCGTTTTTCGGGAGCAGTCATTTTAATGATGCATAAAGTGAAAAAAAAAAAGTCAAATATTCCTTTAAATATCGTACCTGGGGGGTGTCTAAAGTATGCCTGTGAAGTGCCACGTGTTTCCCGTGTTTAGAACTGTCCTTGCACAAAATAACATTTCTAAAGGAAAAGAAGCCATTTAAAACTGCTTGCGGCTTTAATGCAATGTCTGGTCCCGGTAATATGGATGAAAATCTTTAGGAAAAATGGCATAGCTACAGCATCAACCCCCCCCCCCCACCCCAGCCCATTACCAGCCCCTTTGGGTCTTGTATGGATATTAAGGGGAACCCCGCACACAAAATAAAAAAGGACCTATATACTCTGAACAGCCATATACAGGCGGTGCATACAAGACAGGGACTGTAGGTTTGTTCTTATGTAGAATCTGTTTGTAATTTTGAACAGGTACATTGTTTAAGTGTAGCTCCAGCCAAAAAATCTATTTTTAAGCTTTTTGGAAAACATAGGGAAGGGTTATCACCCCTGTAACATTTCTTTTGCTGTCTGTGCACCTGTTCAGAACATTTCACCTCACTTTCCGTCCCAATGACAAATGTTTTTTTGGAAATTTGGGGTTTTTAGTGAAAAAAGGATTGGTGATAAAGCATCAGTGGAGAGGAGACACCTTTTTCCCATATTAACTCTTACAGGAGAGAATTTCACTTCCTAGCAGTAGATTTCCTCTCACTTCCTGTTGTCTCCTTCCGTTTGCAAGTAGGAGTCATTTGTAAGTTGGATGTTTGAAAGTAGGGGCCTGCTGTATATACTCTGCAGAAATTTGGCCCTTAGGTGTTGGTGTTGCCACAACACTGTAAGCCCTCACAGTTACTCTTGGTGGGTGCTGGAACACACTGCTGTGAACTATTATATCAAGAATTGTAATTACATGACATTGTTGAACAGTGGTAGGGAAAATTCCGCCTTTGGTGGTGGTGGTGGTGCTGGTGCCACAACACTGTAAGCCCTCACAGTTACTTTTGGTGGGTGCAGTAATGGGTCCTGCTGTGAAATATTAGATCAAGAATTGTAATTACATGCCCCTGTTGAACAGGGGCAGAAAAATTGGGCCTTTGGTAGTGGTGTTGCCACAACACTGTAAGTCCTCACAGTTACTCCTGGTGGGCGCAGGAATGGGCCCAGCTGTGAAATATTAGATCAAGAATTGTAATTACATGCCCCTGTTAAACAGGGGCAGAAAAATTGGGCCTTAGGCACTGGTGCCACAACACTGCAACCCCTCACAGATACTGTACTTGGAGCACAGCAATGAGCCCTGTTGCAAAGTATTGCATCAAAAATTGTAATTACACGCCCCTGTTAAACAGGGGCTGAAAAATTGGGCCTTAGCCACTGGTGCTGGTGCCACGACACTGCAACCTCTCCCAGATACTCTAGTTGGAGTGCAGGAATGAGCCATGCTGCAAAGCATTGCATAAAAAATTGTAATTACATGCCCCTGTTAAACATTTTTTGAACAGCTGCATTGTTTAAGTGTAGCTCCATGCCAAATTCCTTTTTTTTAGCTTTTTGTAAAACATAGGGAACGGTTATCACCCCTGTCACATTTTTTTTGCTGTCTGTGCCCCTGTTCAGAACATTTCACCTCACTTTGCGTCCCAATGACAACTGTTTTTGAAATGTGGTGTTTTTATTGAAACAAGGATTGGTGATAAAGCATCTGTAGAGAGGAGACAACTTTCTCCCATATTAATTCTTACAGGAGAGAATTTTCCTTCCAAGGGGTAGATTTCCTCTCACTTCCTGTTGTCTTCTTCCGTTTGCAAGTAGTAGTAGTTTGTAAGTTGGATGTTTGAAAGTAGGGACCTGCCGTATATACTCAGCAGAAATTGGCCCCTTAGGTGTTGGTGTTGGCACAACACTGAAAGCACTCACAGTTATTCTTGGTGGGTGTGGGAACGCCCTGCTGTCAACTATTATATCAGGAATTGTAATAACATATAATTGTTGATCAGTGGTAGTAAAAATTGGGCCTTTGATGGTGGTGCTGGTGCCACAACACTGTAAGGCCTGACAGTTACTCTTGGTGGGCGCAGCAATGGGCCCTGCTGTGAATTATTAGATCAATAATTATAATTGCATGCCCCTGTTGAATAGGGGCTGAAAAATTGGGCCTTTGGTGGTGGTGGTGGTGGTGGTGATGGTGGTGCTGGTGCCACAACACTGTAAGGCCTGACAGTTACTCTTGGTGGGCGCAGCAATGGGCCCTGCTGTGAATTATTCGAACAATAATTATAATTGCATGCCCCTGTTGAACAGGGGCTGAAAAATTGGGCCTTTGGTGGTGGTGGTGGTGGTGATGGTGGTGCTGGTGCCACAACACTGTAAGGCCTGACAGTTACTCTTGGTGGGCGAAGCAATGGGTCCTGCTGTGAATTATTCGATCAATAATTATAATTGCATGCCCCTGTTGAACAGGGGCTGAAAAATTGGGCCTTGGGTGGTGGTGGTGGTGGTGATGGTGGTGCTGGTGCCACAACACTGTAAGGCCTGACAGTTACTCTTGGTGGGCGCAGCAATGGGTCCTGCTGTGAATTATTCGATCAATAATTATAATTGCATGCCCCTGTTGAACAGGGGCTGAAAAATTGGGCCTTTGGTGGTGGTGGTGGTGGTGATGGTGGTGCTGGTGCCACAACACTGTAAGGCCTGACAGTTACTCTTGGTGGGCGCAGCAATGGGCCCTGCTGTGAATTACTAGATCAATAATTATAATTGCATGCCCCTGTTGAACAGGGGCTGAAAAATTGGGCCTTAGGCACTGGTGGCACAACACTGCAACCCCTCACAGATACTGTACTTGGAGCACAGCAATGAGGCCTGTTGCAAAGTATTGCATCAAAAATTTTAATTACACGCCCCTGTTAAACAGGGGCTGAAAAATTGGGCCTTAGCCACTGGTGGCGTCACCCATAAACCAAAATGATCTTCCAAGCTATCATCATTAATCGTATCATTGAGGAGGAGGAGGAGGATAGCCAGTCAACATAACAGCACAGGCACTCAGCATCAGCATCAGTCTTGAAGGGATGTGACATTTTAAAATCAATTAGTCTGTTATATCAGCATCTGGTGTGTGGTAGCTGGTGGTGATCCAAGACTGGTTCATCTTGATGAAAGTCAGTCGATCAACCGAGTCGGTGGACAGGCGCACCCTGTGATCCGTGACAAATCCTCCAGCAGCACTGAATGTGCGTTCTGAAAGAACGCTGGATGCAGGACAGGCCAGTAGCTCAATTGCATACTGTGCAAGCTCTGGCCAATGATCCATCCTCAAGACCCAGTAAGCCAGAGGATTTTCGGTGGGGAAGGTGTCCAAGTCTGACCTTGCCCCTAGGTATTTCTGGACCATGTATATCAGACGCTGGCGATGGTTGCTGGAACCGATCATACTTTGGGGCTGCGGACTAAAGAATTGTCTGAACGCATCGGTCAGACGGCCACCTTCCCCACCGCTCCTTCTTTGACTGCCCGAAGCCTCAGCAACTCGTTGTCCAGGACCAGGAGTTTGTAACCTCCCAGTCTCTGGGAACGCGTTGCACAGACCTTTCTGCAAGGCCTCCCGGAGTTGTCTCATCCTCTGCTCCCTCTGCGACGCAACCTTACCCTTGTACCGTGTATCCTTACCCTTGTACCGTGGATCAAGGAGAGTGGCCAGCCAGTAATGGTCCCTCTCCTTGATCCAAAGAATACGAGGATCCTTCCGCAGACTTTGCAGGATCAGGGAGGCCATGCAGCGTAGGTTAGCTGAGGCATTCAGTCGGAGTCCTCTGGGTCACTAAGGACGACATGATCCGCAGCCACCTCCTACCAGCCAGGTACAAGTCCACTGGTTTCTTGGGACTGTAAATCATCCCTAAAAGACTGCTGCTGATGATGCTGAGTGCCAGCCTCCACCTCCATGCTGACACAATCCTCCTCCTCCTCCTCCTCTTCCTGTGCGATGGGTGGGACAGAAGGAACACTGTCTGGGTAAAGGGGGCCTTGAGAGGCAAGGAAGTCCTCCTCTTCCTGCCTCTGTTCTGCCTCAAGTGCCCTGTCCATTATTCCACGCAGCGTGTGCTCCAACAGGTGGACAAGAGGTACAGTGTCACTGATGCATGCACTGTCACTGCTCACCATCCTCGTGGCCTCCTCAAATGGTCAGGACAGTGCATGCATCCCTGATCATGCCCCACTGGCGTGGTGAAAAAAACCCGAGCTCCCCTGACCCTGTCCTGGTGCCGTAGTCGCACAGGTACTCATTGATGGCCCTCTGCTGCATGTGCAGCCGCTGCAGCATGGCCAACGTTGAGTTCCACCTGGTGGGCATGTCACATATAAGGCGGTTCTTGGGCAGGTTCAACTCCTTTTGCAGCTCAGCCAGGCGAGCACTGGCATTATAAGATCTGCGGAAATGCACACAGACTTTCCTGGCCTGCCTCAGGACATCCTGTAAGCCCGGGTACCTGCCCAAGAACCACTGCACCACCAGGTTAAGGACGTGAGCCATACAGGGCACATGGGTCAGTTGTCCCTGTCGGAGGGCGGAGAGGAGGTTGGTGCCATTGTCGCAAACCACCATTCCTGGCTTAAGCTGGCGTGGCGTCAACCACCTCTCGGCCTGCCCCTGCAGAGCAGACAGGACCTCTGCCCCAGTGTGGCTCCTGTCCCCCAAACACACCAGCGCAAGCACGGCATGGCATCTTTTTGCCTGCGTACTTGCGTAGCCCCTTGAACGCCTACGGAGCACCGCTGGTTCCGAGGACAAACCACAGGAAGAGGCCATGGAGGAAGAAGAAGAGGAGGGGGTGGAGGAGAGAGGTGTGTCACAACCAGTAGTAGCATTTTGGAGGCGTGGCGGTGGAACAACCTCCAACACTACTGCACCTTGTCCTGCATCCTTCCCAGCTGCCAAAAGAGTGACCCAATGGGCCGTGAAAGAAAGATAACGTCCCTGTCCATGCCTGCTGGACCATGAGTCAGTGGTAATATGCACCTTACCGCTGACCGCCCTGTCCAGCGAGGCCAAGACATTGCCTTCCACATGCCTGTAGAGAGCCGGAATCGCCTTCCGTGCGAAAAAGTGGCGTTTGGGAACCTGCCACTGAGGAACCGCACATTGCACAAACTCACGGAAGGGGGCCGAGTCTACCAACTGAAAAGGCAGCAGTTGAAGCGCTAGCAATTTAGCCAAGCTAGCATTCAACCGCTGGGCATGTGGATGGCTGGGAGTGAACTTCTTTTGACGGTCCAGCAGCTGGGGCAGGGAAATTTGCCTGCTAGAATCGGACGTTGGTGTACTGCTAGCAGAGTGCCCGCAAGTACTTGCCTGTGACACACCTAATTCTACACCTTCATTCCTCTCAGAGCAGGTTTCAGAGAGGAGTGAAGGTATAGTGGGGTTGGAGATCCCAGCTGATGCGGTGCAAGAAGAGGTCAGCTTTGTTCTTTGGTGTGGGTCTTTAAGGTAGGCTTGCCAACGAGCTGCATGGCAGGTCAACATATGTCTGATCAAGCATGTGGTGCCCAAGCGGCTGATGTTTTGGCCACGCGATATACGCTTGAGACATATGTTGCAAACAGCAGCTGTGCGATCTGATGCACTTGCCTCAAAAAAGGCCCACACCAAAGAACTTTTTGAATGACGGGCAGAGGCAGCGCCCTGCACAGGCGGAGCTCTGCGGTGTGATTCCGTCGGTGTGCTGCCCATACGCTGGCCACTCAAGGGCATCCTGCCTCGTTGGAGATGTGCCTCCTCCTCATCCTCCTCCTCCTCCTCCTCTCTCCTATTAGGCACCCACGTGGAGTCAGTGACCTCATCATCCCCTCTGTCAGGGATGTGCTGGGCTTGAACCTGGGACCTCTTCTGTGTCTGGCATTGACTCTACCAGCGGAGCTATCTGAGATGCTGGACAGTTCCCTGCCTGATCTGCTGGATAACCTATCTGATCCATTAGACTACTCTGCTTGGTGTCTGATTACTGTTGAACTCTGAACCCCTTGCTCCGCCCATGTACTTCCTATAAAAGACATTCCAGAGATGTTGCCCCTTGCGGTTTGATCTGCTTCTGTTCCCTGAGTTCCTGATTCTGTGCTTGTATCCTGTTCCTGTGTTTGACCCGGCTTCCTGACCATGCTTCTGTCTCCAGTTCTGACCTCGGCTCGTTTGACCCTGCTCAGTTATCTGCCAGTCTGCCTGTTGCCAAGATTCGGCCTGGACTTTGACTACTCTCTGCCTGCCACTTGTGATGTTTACCTTGATGTGTATGACCCGGCTTGTCTGACTCTGCAAACCTGCACCAGCTTACCTGCATCCTCTGCTCTGCAAGCTGCACACGCTGACCTGCATCCTTTGCAATGCAAACCTGCACCTGCTGACCTGCATCCCTGCTCTGCAAACCTGCACCTGCTGACCTGCATCCCTGCTCTGCAAACCTGCACCTGCTGACCTGCATCCCTGCTCTGCTGACCTGCATCCCTGCTCTGCAAACCTGCACCTGCTGACCTGCATCCCTGCTCTGCAAACCTGCACCTGCTGACCTGCATCCCTGCTCTGCAAACCTGCACCTGCTGACCTGCATCCCTGCTCTGCAAACCGGCACCTGCTGACCTGCATCCTCTGCTCTGCAAGCTGAACCTGCTGACCTGCATCCGCTGCTTCCGGAACCAGCCGTTCCAGTCTCCACTCGGCTCCACCACTCCAAGCAGTGAGGATCAGACAGGCACCCTTACCTCACCGTGCTCTTACCACCACTGTCCCCACTCCAGTGGTCTCCGAGCCGGGGTTGTACGGGAGGTCCCTCTCCGCACGTCAGGCTCACACCTAAGGTACGTTACACCCTCCCTCCTCATCACTGGAGCCAATCTGGCAGTATGCTGCAGCTGCTGGAGCATGACTGCCAGATTGGTGTCCTTCTTGAGCATCCCCTCTCTCTGCTTTCACGCTGCTGCCTTCCTCTAGCTGGGTATCATCATCAGATCCTTCCAAACGCTGGGCATCCTCCTGGAGCATGTACCCAACACTGTGCTCAAACAGTTCGGGGGACTCCTCAGGAGGAGGACATGGTGGGTCTAGGGAAGGATTGACTAATGAAGATAATGATACCAGAGAAGAGGACGCTTTGGCAGCTGCTTTGCCAGTACCCTGAGCCTGGGTGAGAGAGGATGAGGAGGATGAGGTGGGCTTGGTCATCCACTCTACCAAGTCTTCAGCATGATGTGGCTCAACATGTCAGCTGCCGAAAAGAAGGACAAGCGTGTCCCATGGCCATGTGTTGATGACAATGCACCGCGTCCACGACCAGCACTGTTGCCCCCAGACACAGAGCCTGCTTGCCCTCTTTTTTTTGCCTCCTGACTGTCTGCCTATCCTTGTTTGCCTTCCAGACATTTTAATGGATGGCCTGCAGGGAGATGGGAAAAAGAGCAATAAGGGCTACCTTCAGGTGTATACTGTGCAGGAGGCTTAGCAACAATGACACTGACACTGTCCCCTGCCTATCCTTCTCTGTCCCTAAACACAAGGATTGAAAATATGGTTCAGCAAAATTGGTTTAGAACAGAATAGCACACTGACACTTTCCCTCACTGTCCTACTCTGTCCCTACAAACAAGATTTAGCACAGAATAGCACACTGCTAATTTCCACGAGTGTCCTTCTCTGTCCCTAAACTCAAGGATTTCAAATATGGAACAGCAAAATTGGTTTAGAACAGAATAGCACACTGTCAGTTTCACTCACTGTACCTCTCTGTCCCTAAACTCAAGGAATAAAAATATGGTTCAGCAAAATTGGTTTAGAACAGAATAGCACACTGACACTTTCCCTCACTGTCCTACTCTGTCTCTCCCTACAAACAAGATTTAGCACAGAATAGCACACTGATAATAACCACGAGTGTCCTTCTCTGTCCCTAAACTCAAGGATTTCAAATATGGAACAGCAAAATTGGTTTAGAACAGAATAGCACACTGACACTTTCCCTCACTGTCCTACTCTGTCCCTCCCTACAAACAAGATTTAGCACAGAATAGCACACTGATAGTTTCCACGAGTGTCCTTCTCTGTCCCTAAACTCAAGGATTTCAAATATGGAACAGCAAAATTGGTTTAGAACAGAATAGCACACTGTCAGTTTCACTCACTGTACCTCTCTGTCCCTAAACTCAAGGATTGAAAATATGGTTCAGCAAAATTGGTTTAGAACAGAATAGCACACTGACACTTTCCCTCACTGTCCTACTCTGTCCCTCCCTACAAACAAGATTTAGCACAGAATAGCACACTGATAATTTCCACGAGTGTCCTTCTCTGTCCCTAAACTCAAGGATTGAAAATATGGTTCAGCAAGATTGGTTTAGAACAGAATAGCACACTGACACTTTCCCTCACTGTACCTCTCTGTCCCTACAAACAAGGATTAGCACAGAATAGCACACTGACACTTTCCCTCACTGTACCTCTCTGTCCCTACAAACAAGGTTTAGCACAGACTAACACACTGACACTCTCCCTACCTATCCTTATTTGTCCCTAAACACAAGGAATCCAGGATTAGTAAAGGAAAAAAAATGACACTGTCCCTGCCTATGCTTCTCTTTCCCTGCTTCGGAACACACTACACAAGGCCGCCGCGCTGGCGGCCTTTTATAGTGTGGGGGGTGTACTAAACCCCCTCAGCAATAATTGGCCACAGGCATCCTGTCTGTGGCCAATCATTGCTCTCCTCGCTGCCGGCGCTGTGATTGGCCAAGCATGCGGGGTCACAGTGCATGCTTGGCCAATCACAGCGCCTGGATGACACTGCGATGGCGTAGTGCATTGTGGGCCGTTCGCGTCACTCGAATTTGGCACGAACGGCCCAAATCGTTCGATCTTCGTCGATCGATCGAACAGCCGATGTTCGAGTCGAACGTATGTTTGACTCAAACACGAAGCTCATCCCTAGTGAACAGGCAAAAAGTTTGAGTGAACATGCGAACCCTATTAAAGTCTATGAGACACGAACATGAAAAATCAAAAGTGCTAATTTTAACCACTTGCCGACCGGCTGGCGCTGATATACGTCGGTAGAATGGCACGGCTGCGCAAAGCTTTGAAATTTCCGCTGTGCGTGCGCGTGCCCTCCGCATGCTCCGTGACCATGCCCGCGGGACCCGCGGACTTGATGTCCGCCGGTGTCCCGCGATCGTGTCACGGAGCTGCAGAACAGGGAGATACCTATGTAAACATAGGCATTTGATCTACTGCTCCCTGTCATCGGGAGCAGTGATCAGTGTTGTGTCACTTGTAGCCCAGCCCCCCCACAGTTAGAATCACTCCCTAGGACACACTTAACCACTTCATTGCCCCTAGTGTTTAACCCCTGACATTCACACAGTAATTAGTGCATTATTATAGCACTGATCGCTGTATAAATGACAATGGTTCCAAAATAGTGTCCGATGTGTTCGCCATATTGTCGCAGTCATGATAAAAATCAATGATCGCCGCCATTACTAATAAAAAATAATAATAATAAAAATGCCATAAAATTATCCCCTATTTTGTAGACGCTATAACTTTTGCGCAAACCAGTCAATATGTATTCTTCTACATATTTTTGGTAAAAAAATCACAATAAGCGTATATCGGCCTAAACTGAGAAAGAAATGTGTTTTTTTAAAATATATTTTTGGGGGATATTTATTATAGCAAAAAGAAAAGAAAATTGAATTTTTTTCAAAATTGTCGGTCTTTTTTTGTTTATAGTGCAAAAAATCCAAACCGCGGAGGTGATCAAATACCACCAAAAGAAAGCTCCATTTGTGGATAAAAAAGGATGTAAATTTTGTTTGGGTGCCACGTCGCACGACCGCGCAATTGTCAGTTAAAGCGACGCAGTGCAGAATCGCAAAAAGTCCTCTGGTCAGGAAGGGGGTAAATTCTTCCGGGGCTGAAGTGGTAAAGGCTTATATGCAAGTTATTGCCATAAAAAGTGTATGGGGACCCGGGTACTGCCCTAGGGGACATGTATCAATGCAAAAAAAAATTTTTTCAGGAGCAGTGATTTTAATAATACTTAAAGTGGAACAATAAAAATTAAAAATTCCTTTAAATATCGTGCCTGGGCGGTCCCTTTAGTCTGCTTGTAAAGTGGTGCATTTGTGCAATGTGTAGAACAGTGCCACAGCAAAATGACATTTCTAAAGGAAAAAATGTAATTTAAACTTGCTCGCGCTTGTAATATATTGCCGGCTCCCGGCAACATAGATGAAAAATCAAGGAAAAATTGACGTGGGTTCCCCAGTCCATACCAGGCCCTTCGGGTATGGTATGGATTTTAAGGGGAACTTCACGCCAAAAAAAATAAAATTGGCATGGGTTCCCCCCAAAATCCATACCAGACCCTTATCTGAGCATGCAGCCTGGAGGACAGGATAGTGGGGAGCAAATGCCTGAAACACCTTGTCCCCACATTGGATCCCCCCCCCATGTGAATGGGTATCGGGTACATTGTACCCCTACCCATTTATCAAAAAAGTTAAAACCACAATAGACAGGTTTTGACAATACCTTTATTAAAAAAAAGAAAAAAGTGTCCCGCGATGTACATTCAATGCTCAATCACGCTGCCCGTCTGACCCGAAAAAAAAAAAAAAACTGAAAAAACTCTGCCTCCATGGGAGGCCTCCTGGTAACTGCTGTCTTTTGGCTTTGACAGCTGTTATATAGGCAAGGGCGGGGCCACCCGCTGATGTAACCAAGTGACCATGCCTCCCCTCTGACATCACATGAGGTCAGTAGGGGGCGGGGTCACTTATTTACGGCACCGGGTGGTCCCGCCCTTGCCTATATAACAGCTGTCACAGCCAAGAGACAGCAGTCACCGGGAGGCCCCCCATCGAGGCGGACCTTTTTTTTTCCTGGTTTCTTCTATTTTTTTCTATTTTCCGGGTCCGTCAGGCAGCGTGATTGAAGATGGATAAACATAGCAGGACACTTTTTTCTTTTCCTTTTTAATAAAGGAATTGTCAAAAACTATCTATTGTGGTTTATACTTTTTGATACTTTTTTTGGTGAATGGGTAGGGGTACAATGTACCCGAAATGTTATGGGTGATTATTCCTGCGCTACCACAAAAAAGGGGAAGGGAGGAAAGGAAACTGTCGCAGGCACCGAAGGGGTTAATCCAAACCCGAATAAGATAATAAAATAAAAAGGGGGGGGGGTGGTGTTGCGCTGTTTCTGTTATGAGCATGTATTGGTAAAAGAATAGTGCAGAGTGGCTAACTCAAAACAATAATTAAAATAAATACAAAATCTTGAATAACAATGATGGATTACAGTAATGAATATGTACTAGAACCATAAAAACAATCAAATAATAAATAGAAAGTGCAAAGTGCATAAATTCTATAAAAAAAAAAAAAAGGAATATAAAAGTGAACACTGCTGTGCAAATATGCTAAAGGTGCAAACGGAATAGCCTGCAAGTTGCAGGACAATGAACGGTGCACAAGTGAAACTGCTGATTGCAAAGTGCAATAAAGTGCTGAAGTGCAATGCAAAGGAAGCGTCCAATAAGCAATGGAACAGAAATAGGGATGTTGAAATCCAAAAAAGTTCATATGTGCAAATAGCAAATGGTGCTAGTGGAAAATATATATCATTTCTTCAAAGTGACGGTCCTGGAACTTCACGTGTATGGGTGATACTAAGGTGAGGAGATGTGTGAATCTCAACTTCCGGTGTCACACACTAGAGTAAAAGATGGCCTCTTACCTTGCGGTAATGAGGTAACCGCATATGTTTAATTAGGGTCAATGGTTCCTCTGCTATGGTCCTAGCATCAATAGGATAACCTTATGCACGAATGCTGGGCGCAGTGGGTCCTCGGATGTGTAGTGGACCTATACTGGATCCAGGGGATTGCTTTCGCCTCTCAGTGGTGGCGGGGTTAAAAAGGGAAAAATAGGATCTCAATCGTGAAGTACGTTTTTGAACCAAATGGTATGTTTATTAATGTAACAGTAGGGTTGCTCACATAAAACTCACATGAACTCACATAAAAAACATGAAAGTGAACTTATCTCCTATACGAGCGGCGAGCTCGTTTGCCTCCGTCTGTCTGATTGTCTCTCCGTCCCTACGCGTGGCGTCACGGTCACGTGACTTCATCAGGTGATGATGGGAAGGCAATCAGGTGGTCTTTAAATAGTTTTTGCATTAGAATGAATGCGGCGGCCATTTTCTCAGAGCTCCATGTTAATCACCATTGGCGGCCATTTTGCCTAGGATTCTGTCTTAGTTATAAGCGCGGCCATCTTTATAGTGGTGAAAAATAACAACAACAAATGCGCCGCCATTTTCCTTAAGATTTTGATCGTTTTGTTGGCGGCCATGTTTTTGAAGTCCATGCATCGGTACATCGTGATGATTAATATCTAAATAATACCTTGCAGGACATGTAAAACGAATCCGTAAGAACAGGGGGGGCTGCAATTGTGAAGTATCATAGGAGATAATACAACTAAAAAAATAAATAAAATTGGAATACGATTGCACATGGGTGGATAAAAATGAATTAAAAATTAAATAAAATAAAAATGTAATTATATATAAAATTAATAGAAATGAATGAATTTAAATCCCCGAGATGGGTATGGGATGGGCTCTCTCGACTATAGGAAATTATTAAATAAAATAATCACCCCAGGTGACAATATGTATAAAATAGGTCTGGTGAACATCAGATAGACGTCTGCAATATTCAAAATGATCTTCTCAGATATGTGCTTCACAGATATATTGGAGACATATGAATTAAAAATAATAAAAGATATAGATTTAAAAGATGTGATAATCTAAACATAAAAATGGGAGGAGAAGTCATCAGCTTATCCAAAGTGTATGAATATAGATATAGAAAAGCATGGACCATAGACACTACTGGGTTAGTTAGGTGTATGGTAAAATATTGGGTGTACTAAAAACCGCTGAGGAAACAGTTGAGATCAAACTTGACGTTGAGTCCACTAACATCAATTATCTTGGATTATAATGTACAACACAAAAAAATCGAAAGAATTATAAAGCGACATTGGCACATACTGTTGGCGGACAAACAATTACAAGATTCATTACCTACCAACCCTAGATTTATCTACAAAAGGGCACCGACCATACGGGACAAAATAGTGAAGAATGTACCAGACCCACCAAACAAACCAACCATTCTCCTTCTTTACAATGAAAGGCTTCTATCCCTGCAAACGATGCTTTGCATGCAAGAGAACCAAGAGACCCAACGAGAAGAAAACCAATTTCACATCTACCAGTACAGGCGACACCTATGAGGTTAAAGATTTTGTGTGTTGCAACACAGAAGGGGCAGTATATGCTCTGGAGTGTAGTTGCGGCCTCCAATACATAGGGCGCACAAAAAGACTCCTTAGGATTCGCATTAAGGAGCACGTTCAAAATATATTGAAAGGATTTGACAAACACAATGTATCTAAACATTTTCTGTTACATCATAACAAAGACCCCTCAGAGCTCAAATTTTGGGGCATTGAGCCATACACCAAACATTGGCGGGGGGGGGGTCACAAGGTGAGGACTCTAAGTCAACTAGAGTCCAAATGGATATTTACCCTCGATACTTTTGTACCAAGAGGACTCAACGTCGAGTTTGATCTCAACTGTTTCCTCAGCGATTTTTAGTACACCCAACATTTTACCATACACCTAACTAACCCAGTAGTGTCTATGGTCCATGCTTTTCTATATCTATATTCATAGACTTTGGATAAGCTGATGACTCCTCCTCCCATTTTTATGTTTAGATTATCGCATCTTTTAAATCTATATCTTTTATTATTTTTAATTCATAGGTCTCCAATATATCTGTGAAGCACATATCTGAGAAGATCATTTTGAATATTGCAGACGTCTATCTGATGTTCACCAGACCTATTTTATACATATTGTCACCTGGGGTGATTATTTTATTTAATAATTTCCTATAGTCGAGAGAGCCCATCCCATACCCATCTCGGGGATTTAAATTCATTCATTTTTTTTTCACAAACAAAGTTTTTTATTGAGGCTTGGTACAGATAACAGGTAATAAAAAAGAAGCAATCATATCACAACAAAAGAAATTTTTTTTAACATCTAGGGCTTAATCATTATCAAGCCCGGAAAATGATAAAGGCGTAATATGAAATAGGTATATGCTGTACATAAAGTTTAAGAAAATGTGGCGGGAAGAAATGGGGTGGGTGAGAGGGTAAAGAAAAGAGGGTAAGAAAGGGAAGGGTGGGGGATGAGGGGTAGTAGCAGGATCTGTAGAGCATGAAGGTACAGGGTATACAGATACATTAGCAGATCATCTCGAATACATATTCAGTGTATTATAGATTAGTCTCAGCAAGTGTGGACTTCACAGTCAGTCTCATTTACCTAATGTAGGGAGTGAGGAGTTATGCAATAAGCAGCTGGAATTCGGGGGAGAACGAGAATAAAACCCAAGGTTGCCAGATTTCATTAAAGTTGTTGCTGATTTCTCTTTTCATGGCTGCGATTTCTTCCATTTTGTGTATGTGTTCTACTCTATCCAACCAATCTCTGATTTTTGGTATCCGTTTGGTCTTCCAATGAAGGGGGATGAGTGTTTTTGCTGCAAGGAGGAGGTGTCTAGTGAGAGATTTCTTATATTTGCCTATAGTGAGTGTGTTAACGTTAAACAGGCAGGCAGCCGCTGTGAGGTTTACAGTGGTTTCAGTTATGAATTGGATCCACTTCCTGATCTCAGCCCAGTACTCAAGAATTAATGGACACTCCCACCAAATATGGAGGAAAGTGCCAATATCCTGTTCACAGCGCCAACATGTATCCGAGGCTGCGGTGGACCACCTCCCGGATCTCTGGGGTGTAATGTACCATTGAGTGAGGATTTTGTAAGAGACTTCCTGATATTTGGAGCTTAGGGAACATTTGTGTGTCATAATACATGCCTTCTCCCAGTGTTTTGTCGATATTTTAGTTTTAAGGTCACTTTCCCATTTAGCCTTATGTTTCAAGTCATCTGTGTGCTGAGCCTCAATTAACCAGGCGTAGGCTAGGGAAGTGGTATGTGCTACTGAGGTTCTCTTGAAGCAGAGATTTTCGAGTGGAGTCATTGGCAAGCAGTATAACGACCTACATCTGCTATTAATCAAGAAGTCTCTTAGCTGTAAGTAAAACCAGAGGCCAGGGAATGGTCCCTTCCAGTCTGCCCGTAGGGCTTCCAAAGATTTAACCTTTGAGTTTGATAGGCATTGGGAAGTCGTGTATGGGGTCGAATCCTTCAAGAGGTGTCCCGGGATAAAATCAGGGTTGTTGGTGACCGGGGTTAGAGGACCAGGTATGGAAGCAATGTTGTGTTTGACTAAAGTTTTGTGCCAGACATGAAGGGTGTTTGCTACTAAGGGGTGCGTCTGATTTTTGCCTCTTTTGGAGTGTAGTGTCCAGGGGTAGAATAGTAGGTTGTTTGGAGTTAAACTTTGTTCCAATTGGATCCAGTCCTTGTCCTGACCATGGCAGTGCCAATCAAGTATTCTAGTGATGTGGGATGCTTGGTGATATTTTTTAAAGTCCGGTAGACCTATTCCTCCTCTATTTTTGGGACGTGTCAGCAAGTTGAAGTTGATTCTTGGTTTCCTGCCTGCCCATAGGAAATCTCTCTGTGCCTTAAGAAGGCTTGTGAAAAAAGCCTCTGGGATTTTAATGGGAAGTGCCCTGCCGAACCACGAGAAGGTCTTGGAGGACCATGCTCGTAGCTCTTTAATCAGTGAGGTATGTAACGGCTTATAGTTATGTTGATATAGAGAGTAGACTTGTGCACAACGGAAAAATTTGTTCCGTTTCGGTTCGTTTCTTTCCGGTCCTGTTGATTCGTAATCATTCGTAATTTTGCTAGACGGGATTTTTCGTGTTCGGACTCATTCGTATTTTTGCAAGCGACATTTTTCGTTGAATTTTTTGTTGCTTTATAATTCGTACTTTCGGTAGAGTACGTTGTTTTTCGTTGATTCTGGACACAACTCCTACTTTCGTAACTTTTTTTGGGTTCGTTGATTCGTAATTTTCCGTGTCTCTCTCACAACGACGCTGCCTATTATGCCTAATGTGCTTTGAATGGATTTGTACTTTTCTAAATACATAGCGGTTATTTGTAACGATTCGAAATCTCGTATTTTACTTTCGTTTTTTACATGCGGCTATAGGCTCCGCCCCTGTACACCATTTTGAGAGGGTTCAGCACGGTGAGGGAGAAGCAGAGAGCAGAGCAGAGTGAGTGTTATTGTGCTTCGAATGGATTTGAAATCTCGTATTTTACTTTCGTTTTTTCATGCGGCTATAGCCTCCGCCCCTGTACACCATTTTGAGAGGGAGTTCAGCATGGTGAGGGAGAAGCAGAGAGCAGAGTGAGTGTTATTGTGCTTCGAATGGATTCGTACATTCGTAACTTTTTTCATAACGAATTATGCCGAAGACCTTCGGGCATTCGCTATTTTGCGGTATAATTTATTTCGGATTCGGTTTTATTCGTAATTGCTCTGTTCGGAAATTCGAATGCTTCCGAATGTCCGAAAGTTGCTAAATTCGGACGAATTTTGATTCGTTACGAAACGAATTGCACAAGCCTAATAGAGAGTCTAAATTGTCGGTCAGGTTTATCCCTAGATACTTCAGTGTGTTTTGATCCCATCTATAATTGTAGTTGTCTTTTATTAAGTTTAGTTGGTCAGGGGGTAAATTAATATTCAGGGCTTCAGATTTAGATTGGTTAATCTTAAAGTTGGATATGAATCCAAACGTCTCAAAGATTTTTTTAAAATTAGGGATGGAGATGTGTGGTTGTGATATAAAAAATAATAAGTCATCTGCATAGGCAGCGACTTTGTACTCCCTCTTTCCTATCTTAAATCCTGATACATCAGTCGTCAGGTTTATTTTCCTTATCAGGGGCTCCAGTGAGATGATGAAGAGAAGGGGGGAGAGGGGGCATCCCTGACGTGTACCGTTGTTAATCTTAACGGGGTCAGAGAAGATATTGTTGACTTTAATCTTTGCGCACGGGTTTCGATAGAGGGCTGAGATCCATGAGAGCATGTGTTCATTTAAGCCAACATGGGCGCATGTAGCCATCATATAGTCCCAGGAGACTCTATCAAAAGCCTTCGCAGCGTCGGTGGAAAGCAGCATACCTCTTGTTTTAGAGTTTCGGGAGAAGTGTATTAAATTTAATGCTTTGGTGGTATTATCTCGTGCTTCTCTACCAGGCATAAATCCTACTTGTTCTGGGCCTATAATGTTTGATAATAGGGGTTTCAGTCTGTTAGCTAATATTTTGGCCAATAGTTTCAGATCAATATTCAGTAGGTAAATGGGTCTGTAATTTGCACATTCTGAATGGTCTTTATCTGGCTTGGGTATTACTGCAATGTTTGCCATGAGGAAGGATTTCGAGTTATGCTCATTCGTAGCTAAATAGTTGAAGGTGGATCTAAGGGGCTTTACAAGGAGATGTGTGTACGTTTTGTAGTACTGTGACGTGAAACCATCTGGTCCCGGACTTTTCCCTGTTTTTGCCTTTAATTGCCAATAGAATTTCTTCGGTGGTAATGGGTTCTTCTATTTTAGCCGTGTCCTCCTGATTGAGTGTGGGCATTTTGCTATCCTTAAGGAATTCATGGATCGTTTCTTGTTTCGTGGTTGTTATATGTGGGGGTCTGTGTTGTACTGGAAGATTATATAGTTTTGAATAAAACTTATGAAAAAGGTCGGCTATTTCAGTAGGCTTGTGTTTGGGGGTACCATCTTTGTCCCTGATAGCGTATATGCGTCCTTTCATAGTAGTGTCTTTAAGTGCTTTGGCTAACAATTTCCCGCTTTTATCTCCATGCTCAAAGTAAATGCTTCTCTTGAAGAAGAGGGCCTTTCTGATTTTAAGATCAAGTATAAATTTGAGGGCTTCCCTACAGCGTGTCAGCTCTTCTTCTACCTTGATTGAGAGTAATTGTTTGTGTTGTGACTCCAGTGTGGCTATCTGTGAGGACAGTTTAGTTATTTCTTTCTCCCTCTCTTTTTTTTTTCCTGGCGCCCCATCTCATAAGTTCTCCTCTTATCACACTCTTATGAGCCTCCCAGTTATTTAGTGGGTTAGTGTCTGCGTCGCTATTGGTTTTAAAGTACTCATTAATTGCTACATGAATGTCATCTTTAACCACTTAACGACCGCCCACTGTAAATATACGTCAGCAGAATGGCACAGACAGGCAGAATCACATACATATACGTGATTGCCTTTGTATAGTTGGGGGTCCGATCGGACCCCCCTTCTTTACAGTGGGTGGTCGTTTTACCTTCGGGAGCGATCCGGCATGAGGGGACGGCCGTTCGATTCCGGCCACCCCCTCTCGATCGCTCCCGGCGAATGAGAGAGCTTCCCCTGCCTGCCAGGAAGGAGGAAGTGATGTCATCTCTCCTGGGGCGCTCACATATACCGAGCGCCGTACAGGAGAAGATGCAGGTTAGTACACAAAACAGCACACTGACACCAGGACACATAGGCACATAAATCGCCCCCCCAGGCCCCCCCAGATCACCCCCCAGCCCCCCCCCCCCCAGCCCCCAGTCACAGTGTCACTGATTGCAGTGACCATTTATTTAGTGATCACTGCAATCAGTGACATTTGTGACTGTAAAAGTGTCACTACATTTAGTTTTAGGTCCAGTGTAGCCCCCTAACCCCCCCTAATAAAGGTTTACCCCCTGATCACCCCCCAGATAACCCTTTCACCCCCTAGCACCGCCGTCGCTATGCGATCATTTTTCTGATCGATGTCTTAGCGTCGGTGATGCTGATCGGTAGCCAGTAATTTTTTTTAGGTTCGCCGCAGGTTTTTATAGCGTCGGGTACCCCCATATATTACCTAATAAAGGTTTAACCCCCTTGATCGTCCCCCCAGGTAACCCTTTCACCCCCTATCACCACTGTCACTAAGCAATCGTTTTTATGATCGTTGTCTTAGTGTCGGTGATGCCGATAGGTAGCCAGTAATTTTTTTTTAGGTTCGCCGTCAGGTTTTTATATAGCGTCAGGTACCCCCATATATTACCTAATAAAGGTTTTAACCCCCTAATTGCCCCTAGTTAACCCTTTCACCAGTGATCATCATATAAGTGTTACGGGTGACGCTGGTTAGTTAGTTTGCTTTTTATAGTGTCAGGGCACCCGCCGTATATAACCCAATAAAGGTTTAACCCCCTGATCGCCCGGCGGGTGATATCAGTTAGGTTTTAGCGTCAGAGAGGGTCTGCGTCACACCCCAGGCAGCGTCAGGTTAGTGCCAGTAGCGCTAACACCCACACGTGAAGCATACACCCCCCTTAGTGGTATAGTATCTGATCAGCTCAATATCTGATCTGATCAGATCTATACTAGCGTCCCCAGCAGTTTAGGGTTCCCAAAAACGCACTGTTAGTGGGATCAGCCCAGATACCTGCTAGCACCTGCGTTTTGCCCCTCCGTCCAGCCCAGGCCACCGAAGTGCAGTATCGATCGATCACTGTCACTTGCAAAACACAACACACATAACTGCAGCGTTCGCAGAGACAGGCCTGATCCCTGCGACTCCAGTGCTGTAGGAGGTAATTTCACCACCACAGTTAAAAAAAAAAAAGCATATATGCCGAAGCATTGGGGCAGCAGGAGTGGAGGAGCGGTTTTGCTCCTAATGCCGCGTATATACGGTCGAAATTCCGACGGAGGCTTGCCCGTGGAAAAGTCTGACCATTGCGAGAAGATGCCCCCATGCTTCGGCATATATAAATGGTGCATGTATGCCCATCATTAGAAGTGGGTGGATGAAGGGCGGTATTCTAATGGTGGGCATACCCACCGATCAATCTTTTTTTTTCGTTCAGCCAACAGGCTGCATGAAAAAAAAGATTACAATACATGTCCAACAAGGACCAGCAACGTACTGGTATGTTGCTGGAATTTGAATGTTTATACCAGAATGATGCCTGTGGGTTTAGGTATCATCTTGGTATCATTCTTTTTAGCCAGCGGCCGGCTTTCATGTAAAAGCAATCCTAGTGGCTAATTAGCCTCTGGACTGCTTTTACAAGCAGTGGGAGGGAATGTCCCCCCCCGGATATAAAAAGCGCCATTGGGAAATTGGGAAAGCATTTTATCACACCGATCTTGGTGTGGTCAGATGCTTTGAGGGCAGAGGAAAGATCTAGGGTCCAATAGACCCCATTTTTTTCAAAAAAGAGTACCTGTCATTACCTATTGCTATCATAGGGGATATTTACATTCCCTGAGATAACAATAAAAGTGATAAAAATAAATAAATATGGAAGCAACAGTTTAAAAATAAAATAAAAAAGCAAAATTAATAATAAAAAAAAAAAAAACCCTGTCCTGCCCTGCTCTTGCCCAATGGCGAACGCAAGCGTCGGTCTGGCGTCATATGTAAACAGCAATTGCACCATGCATGTGAGGTATCACCGCGAAGGTCAGATCGAGGGCAGTAATTTTAACAGTAGACCTCCTCTGTAAATCTAACGGGGTAACCTGTAAATGCTTTTAAAGGCTTTTAAAAATGTATGTAGTTTGTCGCCAATGCGCGTTTGTGCAAAATTTTAAAGCATGTCGTGTTTGGTATCTATGTACTCGGCCTAAGATCATCTTTTTTATTTCATCAAACATTTGGGCAATATAGTGTGTTTTAGTGTATTAAAACTAAAAAAAGTGTATTTTTTTCCCAAAAAATGCGTTTGAAAAATCGCTGCGCAAATACTGTGTAGAAAAAAAAAATGCAACACCCACCATTTTATTCTGTAGGGCCTTTGCTTTAAAAATATATATAATGTTTGGGGGTTCAACATAATTTTCTTGCAAAAAAAAATATGTTTTCATGTAAACAAAAAGTGTCAAAAAGGGCTTTGTCTTCAAGTGGTTAGAAGAGTGGATGTAAGCTTCCTAATGTTGTGTATAAAATGCCAGAACAGTTCAAAACCCCCCCAAATGACCCCATTTTGGAAAGTAGACACCCCAAGCTATATACTGAGAGGCATGTCGAGTCCATGGAATATTTTATATGTTGACACAAGTTGCGGAAAAAATATATATTTTTTTTTTTTGCACAAAGTTGTCACTAAATGATATATTGCTCAAACATGCCATGGGCATATGTGGAATTACACCCCAAAATACATTCTGTTGCTTCTCCTGAGTACGGGGATACCACATGTGTGAGACTTTTTAGGAGCCTAGCCGCGTACGGGACCCCAAAAATCAAGCACCGCCTTCAGGCTTTCTAAGGGTGTCAATTTTTGATTTTACTTCTCACTGCCTATCACAGTTTCGGAGGCCATGGAATGCCCAGATGGCACAAACCCCCCCAAATGACCCCATTTTGGAAAGTAGACACCCCAAGCTATTTGCTGAGAGGTATTGTGAGTATTTTGCAGATCTCGCTTTTTGTCACAAAGTTTTGAAAATTGAAAAAATAAAAAATAAAAAATAAATAATGTTCTTTCTTCATTTTCAAAAACAAATGAGAGCTGTAAAATACTCACCATGCCTCTCAGCAAACAGCTTGGGGTGTCTACTTTCCAAAATGGGGTCATTTGGGGGGGTTTTGTGCTATTTTGGCATTTTATGGCCTTCAAAACTGTGATAGGTAGTGAGGAGTGAAATCAAAAATTTGCGCCCTTAGAAATCCTGGAGGCGGTGCTTGGTTTCCGGGGTCCCGTACGTGGCTAGGCTCCTAAAAAGTCCCACACATGTGGTATCCCCGTACTCAGGAGAAGCAGCAGAATGTATTTTGGGGTGCAATTCCACATATAACCATGACATGTGTGAGCAATATATCATTTAGTGACAACTTTTTGTCTTTTTTTTTTGTCATTATTCAATCACTTGGGACAAAAAAAAAATATTCAATGGGCTCAACAGGCCTCTCAGCAATTTCCTTGGGGTGTCTACTTTCTAAAATGGGGTCATTTGGGGGGGTTTTGTGCTATTTTGGCATTTTATGGCCTTCAAAACTGTGATAGGTAGTGAGGAGTGAAATCAAAAATTTGCGCCCTTAGAAATCCTGAAGGCGGTGCTTGGTTTCCGGGGTCCCGTACGTGGCTAGGCTCCTAAAAAGTCCCACACATGTGGTATCCCCGTACTCAGGAGAAGCAGCAGAATGTATTTTGGGGTGCAATTCCACATATAACCATGGCATGTGTGAGCAATATATCATTTAGTGACAACTTTTTGTAATTTTTTATTTTTTTTTGTCATTATTCAATCACTTGGGACAAAAAAAAAATATTCAATGGGCTCAACATGCCTCTCAGCAATTTCCTTGGGGTGTCTACTTTCTAAAATGGGGTCATTTGGGGGGGTTTTGTACTGCCCTGTCATTTTAGCACCTCAAGAAATGAGATAGGCAGTCATAAATTAAAAGCTGTGTAAATTCCAGAAAATGTACCCTAGTTTGTAAACGCTATAACTTTTGCGCAAACCGATAAATATACGCTTATTGGCATTTTTTTTTACTAAAGACATGTGGCTGAATACATTTTGGCCTAAATGTATGACTAAAATTGAGTTTATTCAATTTTTCTTATAACAAAAAGTAGAAAATATCATTTTTTTTCAAAATTTTCGGTCTTTTTCCGTTTATATCGCAAAAAATAAAAATCGCAGAGGCAATCAAATACCATTAAAAGAAAGCTCTATTTGTGGGAAGAAAAGGACGCAAATTTCGTTTGGGTACAACATTGCATGTCCGCACAATTTACAGTTAAAGCAGCGCAGTGCAAAATTCTGAATTCACCTCTGGTCCTTAGCTACCAAATGGTCCGGGGCTTAAGTGGTTAATGATCTGGTCAGTCAGGAGTGAAGCATTGAGTCTCCAGTTAAAGGTGGGTTGTTTCGGACGGTCGAATTTCAATGAGATGGCTGTAGGGGCATGGTCCGATAGGGAGATTATACCTATCTCAGCCTGAAGTAGGGAGTGCAAATCCCTTTGCGAGATCAGAATCAGGTCGATTCGCGAGTATCGTTTGTGTGGTGGGGAGAAAAAGGTATAATCTCTCCCAGTGGTGTGTATAGATCTCCAGGTGTCTATTAAAGATAAGGATCTTAAGAGTGCCTTAATTCGTTTGAGGATCTTATATGTTACTGCTGTGTGTCCTGTAGAAGTGTCCTTGAGGGGAGAGAGGGGGATATTGAAATCTCCTCCCAAAATGATACAACCTTCTGCAAACCATTTAAGCTCATCGATTATCTTGTGGCAGAATGAGATGTGAGCGGTATTTAGGAAGTATACATTAGCGAGTGTGATGGAGGAACCTGCCCATTCGCCTTTAAGGGACCCAGCTGTCTTACTAGATTATGTGGAACCGTTCATGCTTCGCATGGTAACAGTGAAGCTGTCTCACTAGGTTATGTGGAACAGTTCATGCTTCGCATGGTAACAGTGAGAGTCTTTAGACAGTTCGTATCATAAAAAAGTCTTGTCCCACTATCTCACATGGTACAAACAGCTTGTTGCTCAATGCAGGATAGACAGGAGAGAGAGCTTAGAAGCCCAGAAAGAGGCTTGTACAATTGAAAAATAACACAAAACGGATAACAGTAATCATAAAGAGAAGACCCACATCTTTCAAATAACAGTAGTTTCCTAATAGTGGTTGCATGTTGGCGGATTACCCTTAACAAATTTGTGGGAAAGTCTGTCTCCACCAGTAACTGCCGATATAAGTGGGTCCGCCAATGCGTGTAAAAGCAGTCAGTGTCTGTGCGACATAGCTTATGCTTGCAGATGTAAATTTGGTGCACCCTCAGATGTCCAGGGGGAATATTCTCACTATATCTTTAAGTGTAGCCCGTTAGAATACTCACTGTTCTGTCGGATTGGAGAAAGAAGTTCTCGTGAGGGTGTTGCGTATTCTGGGCATCTAGCCCGAGGTGGTTCCCTGGTGAGCTAGTCTCAGGAATTTCGGGGCATAGAAAGAGAAGAGGCGAGTAGAAATATCGAAGTCGTGAGATCCCGGCCTGTTCACTCGTCTTACCCCTCAGTTGGGAGGGGAGAAACCGTGCAAGTACTAATAAATCCTATGAAAGTAGTCTCCCCTTGGGTTCTATTCCTAAGTCTTCGTACTCTGTGGGTACAGTGTCCTTAGGTTGCAAGTTTTATGCACGGCGGATCGGGTCAGGAGAGGGAAATAATTGAGCGAAGTGAAGAGGGTTGACTTATCGCCTTCATGGAATGACAGCAAAGCCAACTGGGCTTCAAAACAGAGGTTACAGTCTTGGGCTTCCTGGAGAGGGAAACCCCCCCCACAAAGGGGGGGATGTGTGGATGTCCCCTGTCCGTGTTGTGGGCGGAAGCTGTAGAAGTGAATATTGGTCTTTTTACATGAGCTTTGGACTTTTGGTTCCTTTGGCAGAAGGAGGATCAAAATTGCTTCTGTTGGCGTTTCTGCGATAAGATCCTTGTTGGAAAGGTGAGCGGGAGGGTGTTGATCCAGAGCTGGTTTGGTAGTTGTTGATTTCCGGCGGCAGCAGAAATTCCGCATACCACTCGGGAAGATCAATCGGAGCTATTTGTAGGTTTTCGCAGAATTTTTTAAAATCCTCTGGGATTTTAAGCAGGTGTTGTTTGCCCATGTAAGAGGCTTGAAGAGCAAACGGAAATTTCCATCTATAATTGATGCCTTTTTCTCTTAAGACATCCAGTAGTGGCCGCAATGCTCTTCTGTTCTTAAGGGTAATTGGTGACAGATCTTGAAACAGTTGAATTGCGGATTCGTTGAATAGGATTTGGTCTTTGGATCTTGCTTTTTGGATGACATCTTCCTTCAGGCCGAAATTGGGTAGGCAACATATGATATCCCTAGGTGGGTTTCCATCTGGTGCTGTAGGTCTTAGAGCTCTGTGAGCCCTGTCAAATTCTATGGGAGATTGTTCAGGTCTGTCAAGGAGACTATTGAAGATGGAAGTTAGTGTTGGTTTAATTTGGTCTGGAAGGACTGTCTCAGGAACACCTCTGATTCTTATGTTATGTCTCCTCCCTCTATTATCCAAGTCTTCCAGGTGCCTATTCATTACAATCAGGTGTTGGGAGTGGGAAGCGGTGATGTCATCCAGTCTGATCAATGCCCTGTCTCTTCTTTTCCCTGCACGTTCTGTCACAGCCATTTGTTCTGAGAGCCTAAGCAGCTCAGTTTTAATGTCCGTAATGGCGGAGGTGAATGATCTTTTGATGTCCGCAGCTATGTCTGTCATGGTAGCATAGGTCAGAGGTCTGTCATTATCGTTGTGACCCGCTGCAGAATCCTCAGATGGAGGGAGGGATACTTCGTCTTCATCCAATTCTTCTTCCATATTATGTCTGTGGGGTGTCTCCATTTTTGAGTTTCTCCCTCCCCCACTATATCTGTACTTGTTCAAATTTTATGATGATAACCGTCTTTTGGGGGTAGTCAGAGAGCGGAGAACGTGGTTATGTGTCCCTTTTTTAATCTGTGTGGACATATTCACTGTGCGTACGGTTTGTTTTCAGGCCCAGGTCTCACAGCGACTCAGGATTCACTCACATATCTGTTATCAGCTCCACGCGCCAAGCCATTATCCCTGATTCCTGAGTGAAGGTTGTAGAGCGTAGATCTGTCGTGCTTGGGTAGGTGCACGGTCTGAGCGTCGGTGTGACGCGTGTGATAGTTGCGTTGGGGAAGGAATGATTGCTGCGATAGATCACAGATACCTGGTTACAGTCCAATAGGAAAGGCTCAAGATGCAGCGATCTGTGCGTCCCCCCTGGTGTGTATGCCGGGCTGCTGCTGCTAAATAGGGGCTGGGCTGGAGCAGACCGGGGTGATTGGGCCTTTGCTGCTGTTAGGTTAAAGGTGTAGCAAGCTGAGGCCCGGTGAGCAAGTCCCTCCTTCCATGCAGCTACTTTGCGGGTTGAGCGTCAGTTTTGTGCCTTGGCAGTTAAATAGGGTGGGTATTAATCCCTCTGGGGCACTGAAACTGGTGTAGAGGTAGCTGTGGGGGGATGGAGTGGGATAAGATTGGAGTGCTGGGAGTAGCAAGATGGCCGCTGACTTCCGAGGGTAGGCCGAAGCCGCGGTCTTTCCTGGGGATGGAGGCCGATCGTGGGTGCTTCGCTCGGTATAGGCCTACGGTTTCCCCGCTAAGAACCCCTCCAGTGCACCCGTGGACAGTCACTTCTGGGGGTGACTCGTTGTGGCAAGGTAGGGCTGCTGCCCTGCTACTTACTGCGCTCCAGAGAAGGGGAAGTCCGGGTCGGCAGGCCGCAAGATGGCGTCAGGCAGCTGGATGCCGGAGCTGGAGGCCGGGATTTTCAGTTAATTCTGTTCTGCAGGACGTGACAGCGGCAGCTGGTAGGTCGGAACCGGGCAGTCTCCTCGACCCCCGATCGCGGAAGTAGAGAGCTGAGGACCCCGGAGGGCCAGCAGGCCTCAAGATGGCGACGTGTCCCTGCAATGCGGGTCTGCTCGTCTGCCCCAATCAGGCACCGTTTCTCAAATTCATTCATTTTTATTAATTTTATATATAATTACATTTTTATTTTATTTAATTTTTAATTCATTTTTATCCACCCATGTGCAATCGTATTCCAATTTTTTCTTTTTTTTGTTGTATTATCTCCTATGATACTTCACAATTGCAGCCCCCCTGTTCTTACGGATTCGTTTTACATGTCCTGCAAGGTATTATTTAGATATTAATCATCACGATGTACCGATGCATGGACTTCAAAAACATGGCCGCTAACAAAACTATCAAAATCTTAAGGAAAATGGCGGCACATTTGTTGTTGTTATTTTTCACCACCATAAAGATGGCCGCGCTTATAACTAAGACAGAATCCTAGGCAAAATGGCCGCCAATGGTGATTAACATGGAGCTCCGAGAAAATGGCCGCCGCATTCATTCTCATGCAAAAACTATTTAAAGACCACCTGATTGCCTTCCCATCATCCCCTGATGAAGTCACGTGACCGTGACGCCACACGTAGGGACAGAGAGACAATCAGACAGACGGAGGCAAACGAGCTCGCCGCTCGTATAGGAGATAAGTTCACTTTCATGTTTTTTATGTAAGTTCATGTGAGTTTTATGTGAGCAACCCTACTGTTACATTAATAAACATACCATTTGGTTCAAAAATGTACTTCACAATCGAGATCCTATTTTTCCCTTTTTAACCCCGCCACCACTGAGAGGCGAAAGCAATCCCCTGGATCCCGTATAGGTCCACTACACATCCGAGGAACCACTGCGCCCAGCATTCGTGCATAAGGTTATCCTATTGATGCTAGGACCATAGCAGAGGAACCATTGACCCCAATTAAACATATGCGGTTACCTCATTACCGCAAGGTAAGAGGCCATCTTTTACTCTAGTGTGTGACACCGGAAGTTGAGATTCACACATCTCCTCACCTTAGTATCACCCATACACGTGAAGTTCCAGGACCGTCACTTTGAAGAAATTATATATATTTTCCACTAGCACCATTTGCTATTTGCACATATGAACTTTTGGATTTCAACATCCCTATTTCTGTTCCATTGCTTATTGGACGCTTCCTTTGCATTGCACTTCAGCACTTTATTGCATTTTGCAATCAGCAGTTTCACTTGTGCACAGTTCATTGTCCTGCAACTTGCAGGCTATTCCGTTTGCACCTTTAGCATATTTGCACAGCAGTGTTCACTTTTATATTCCTTTTTTTTTTTTTTATATAGAATTTATGCACTTTGCACTTTCTATTTATTATTTGATTGTTTTTATGGTTCTAGTACATATTCATTACTGTAATCCATCATTGTTATTCAAGACTTTGTATTTATTTTAATTATTGGTTTGAGTTAGCCACTGTGCACTATTCTTTTACCAATACATGCTCATAACAGAAACAGCGCAACACCACCCCCCCCCTTTTTAATGTACCCGAAATTCATTCACATGGGGGGCTGGGATCTGGGGGCCCCTTATTAAAGGGGGCTTCCAGATTACGATAAGCCCCCCAACCGCAGACCCTGACAACCAATGGCCAGGGATGTCAGGAAGAGTTCCTTGTCCCCATCAACATGGGGACAAGCTGCTTTGGGAAGGACCCCAAACCACCGTCTCCATGTTGAGGGCAAGTGGCCTGGTATGGTTCAGGAGAGGGCACTCGCTCATCACCCCCCCTTTCCTGGCCTGCCAGGCTGCTTGCTCAGATAATGGCCTGGTATGGATTTTGGGGGGGACCCCACGCTGTTTTTTTTATTTTGGCATGGAGTTCCCCTTAAAAATCTATACCAGACCCAAAGAGCCTGGTGTGGATTTTGAGGGGATCAAAAAGAGAAAAAAAAGAGGGGAAAAAAAAGAGAAGAAAAAAAGAGAAGAAAAAAAAGAAAAAAAAAAAAGAGAAAAAATTCCTTGATGAAAGCCACTTTCATTGGCTGAAACATGTCGGCTCACATGTTGTAGTGACGTCCGATCGTCACTCACAGCCACGCTGAACGGACGTATGCACTCTGCGTTTCTGACGGACTGAACAGAATCACTGTCTTTACAAGCAGCTCCCTGATACGCTGATCTGTACGGCCGCAGCAGCAGAAACATCAGCGGATATTTCAGCCCTACATCTGATCCTCACCCCGGATCAATACCCCGACTAACCCCGACCTGGAGAACTTACTAAGGGTACCTATACTCCTCCTAGAGAAGGAAAACAGGAGCCACAATCCCTGCACGGGATTTACATGGTATTTATGGCTATACTGCCTGTCCTGCATACTTCCTATCACCATGGAGAGGAGAGCTTCTGAAGCCTAGGACTATCCCCCTCAACTACCAGGCTGAGTGAGCGGACCTCTGGTCTAAGCAATAGCATTAAGCTTACACTACCTTCTTATGTTGATTATATGCTGTGTCTCCAGTGAACTCAGCTGCTTGCTACCTTGCATGGACCTGCTTTATTTTCTGCCATCCTGCTGCCTTATGCATGCTCCGCCTTTTTTGCCTGCTTTTGTTGCTGCTTCATATGTGATTTATAATATGTGATACACCTGCCTTAATGACTGCCTCATATACTGCCTAACTGGCTGAAGTATTTTTCTTCCCATATACTGCAGGCTGCCACCATCCTTATAGTCCCTTGTCAGATCGCACAGCCATATTTAATTGCATTTTCTATGTTCCCTTGGAACTGGTCAAACCCTAATGACTGACCCCATTGCCTACAGGGTAGCTTTCTGGAATCGCTCCAGATGGTCATCCTGCCAGCACTATTTGCATGCATGCACTCCTATTCAGCTGACTGTGTTTTAATGATAACGTTCTCATTTTTTAATTTATTGTGAGTGTTGGTGAAAGATACTTTTTGAGCATCATTTAATTTTGTAAACTTTTTCAGATTTTGTACCATTAAAGCATTTCATAAAAGCGGCGTGGTCCACCTGTGGCTTCTTTATCCTGGGGGAGTGTTTTTTATGTAATCTCTCCCTGGTGGGTCTCTACATATGGATTTTGAGGGGATCCCATGCAGTTTTTTTCTTAATTCTGTCATAGGATTCCCCTTAACCACTTCAATGCACTGTATTATATACTGTACACTGACTACACTGTATATATAGTCTACACTGAATGCACTGTAAATATGTGTGTGTGTATATATATATATATATATATATATATATATATATATATATATATATATATATATACATACACACACATGCATACCCCACTTTTAAGTACACAATGGGGTTTATTTACTAAAGCTGTAAAGTGCAAAATCAGGCTCACTTCTGCATAGAAACCAATGAGCTTCCAGGTTGTATTATCAAAGCTTAATTGAACAAACTGGGGTTAGAAGCTTATTGGCTTCTATGCAGAAGTTAGTCTGATTTTGCACTTTCCAGCATTAGTAAATAAACCCTATTGTGTATTTAAAAAGTAGGGTATGCCTGTACCCACACGGTATATAATATATATATATATATATATATATATATATATATATAATACACTGCCTGCTCTGTATATATAGTATAGTCTACATTGTGTGTGTGTGTGTGTGTGTGTGTATATATATATATATATATATATATATATATATATATATATATATATATATATATATTGTGGGAGATTAGCTCGTGGGGATCACCTTTTCACAGAATGAAGGTCAGCGTACAGGCAGTTTCTTTAAAACCTGGCGTATTGCCAGCTTTATTTACAAGTGGTTTGCAATAGTCATACAAAATAAATAAAACAGTAAAACAAATCCTTGCCGTCCGGCGCTAAATTATACAGTAACCGCTCTCTATACGGTGAGGGGCTGGTCCCCGTCACCCACAAAACACAAGGTGAATTAAAGCAAACCTTTTTCTTTCAGCCCAGATCAACAGCGCTCCTCTTACTCAGATTCCCTTCTGAGTCTCAGGCCAGAGCCATGCTGTGCTCTCTTCCTGGATCTTTAAAGCCCAGCTGCCTATGGATTCCAGTGAACCTGAATATCCGGACCGGAACCCAGCCAACTACAGAGGCTGGAAAAACCTGGGCCGGATTCTGGTTCAGTCCCTTACAATGGACCGAATGCGAGGTGAAATGTAGCGATTATCCTGTATCTCACCTCGCATACTGTCACATATCCTCCCCCTCTGCTCAAGCCCCTGCGGCTGAGCACTTGACCCAGCCATACAGTGCACGTGGGAGAGGGCATCAGCATTATCCTGGAGTTTGCCCGGCCTGTGCTCAACCGTGAACTTAAAGGGCTGTAAAGCCAGGAACCACCTTGTCACACGGGCATTTTTCTCCCTGTTGTCACACATCCACTTCAGGGGAGCATGGTCAGTGACCAGCCTGAACGACCTCCCGAGTAGATAATACTTTAGGGAGTCTAAGGCCCATTTAATGGCAAGACACTCCTTTTCAACAATGGCATAGTTCCTTTCGTGCTTGTTCAGCTTCCGGCCTAGGTATACAACCGGGTGCTCCTCACCATTCCTGACCTGTGACAGTACGGCCCCTAGGCCCATCTCAGAGGTGTCTGTCTGTACGACAAACTCCTTTGTGAAGTCCTGGGTCACCAGCATCGGTAGTGCACAAAGGGCCTGTTTTAATTTTTGAAATGCCTTCTCGGCCTCAGTGTTCCATTTGACCATGACCGACCCTCTGCCCTTCGTCAGGTCAGTCAGAGGGACGGCAATAGTGGCAAAGTCAGGTATAAACCATCGGTAATACCCCGTAATGCCTAGGAAGGCCCGAACTTGTTTCTTGTTTACGGGTTGGGGCCACTTTTGAATTGCCTCAATTTTATTGGTCTGAGGCTTGACAAGTCCCTGGCCAATAACATAGCCCAGGTACTTGGCCTCCTCCAGGCCTATGGCACACTTCTTTGGGTTAGCCGTGAGGCCTGCTTCTCTAAGGGAATCTACCACCGCCTGTACCCGGGGCAGGTGCGATTCCCAATCTGGGCTGTGGATGACCACATCGTCCAAATAAGCAGCCGCATACGGGCGATGTGGTCTCAAAGTTTTGTCCATCATTCGTTGGAATCATGCAGGGGCCCCATGCAGACCAAAAGGCATCCGCTTGTACTGAAACGAGCCCTCAGGAGTGGAAAAGGCAGTCTTCTCCTTGGCCGATTCAGATAGCGGTATTTGCCAATAGCCTTTTGTCAGGTCTAGGGTCGTTATATAGCGAGTCTGTCCCAACCTTTCCACAAGTTCGTCGACCCGGGGCATCGGGTATGCATCGAACTTGGATACACTGTTAAGTTTTCGAAAGTCATTACAAAACCTGATAGGGCCATCAGGTTTTGGGACCAGCACTATGGGGCTTGACCACTCACTGTGGGACTCTTCTATCACATCCAACTCCAACATGTTTTTAATTTCTTTCGCGACCGCCTCACGCCTGGCCTCTGGGATTCTATACGGCTTCACATTTACCCGAACCCCTGGTTCCGTCGCTATGTCATGTTGGATCACATTGGTCAGTCCGGGTAAGGGGGAGAAAAAGTCTCTATTTTTATGCACAAACACCCTAACGTCACTTTGTTGTGCCACGGACAGGGTATCTGTGATGGGAACGTCAGGTGTCACGGGTACCCGGTCGGTTGGAGGCGGGGACGTGGCCAGTAAAGTCTCTCGGTCCTTCCAGGGTTTTAAGAGATTCACATGGTAAATTTGGTGTGGTTTCCTTTTCCCTGGCTGGTAGACTTTGTAGTTTACCTCCCCCACCCTTTCGACAACCTCGAAGGGACCCTGCCACTTGGCTAAAAACTTACTTTCCACCAAGGGGACCAATACCAACACTCTGTCCCCAGGGCTGAAAGTACGGACCCTGGCTCTTCGGTCATAGACCCTCCTTTGAGCCTCCTGGGCCTGCTCCATATGTTCTCGCACCAGGGGCAGGACAGCTGCGATTAGATCCTGCATCAAGGAGACATGCTCTATGATGCTTTTGTATGAGGTTGCCTCACCTTCCCATGTTTCCTTGGCAACATCTAGCAGTCCCCTGGGATGCCTACCATACAAGAGTTCAAAGGGGGAATAGCCTGTGGACGCCTGCGGAACCTCACGTATTGCAAACATGAGATATGGCAGCAAAAAATCCCAGTTTCTCCCATCTTTGTCAACCACCTTTTTCAGCATACTTTTCAAAGTTTTATTAAATCTTTTGACCAGACCATCCGTTTGGGGGTGGTAGACAGAGGTACGGAGATGGGAGATTTTGTATAACTTACAAAGCTCCTTGGTAACCTTGGACATAAAGGGGGTGCCCTGGTCGGTTAATATCTCTTTTGGGATCCCCAGTCGACTAAAGACATGGACCAATTCCTTGGCGATAGCCTTAGTAGAGGTATTGTGCAAGGGTATGGCCTCAGGATAGCGAGTCGCATAGTCCAGGATCACCAGAATATGCTGGTGGCCGTGGGCAGATTTCACAACCGGCCCCACCAGGTCCATGCCAATCCTCTCAAAGGGGACCTCGATTATTGGCAGAGGAACGAGGGGGCTGTGAAAATGGGGAGACGGTGCCAACATTTGGCACTCGGGGCACGATTGGCAGTACTCCTTGACATCTGCATGCAATCCGGGCCAGAAAAATCTCTGGGCGATTCTCTCCCTGGTTTTTTCAACACCGAGATGCCCCCCTATTACATGACCATGGGCCAGGTCTAGCACCACCCTGCGGAAGGGTTTGGGGACTAGTAGCTGTTCTACCTCGTCCTCTCCATGTTTTATCACTCGATACAATAAATTGTTTTTAATTGCCATGTAAGGGAAAGACACCACCCAGTTAGGATCCACAGGTTCCCCATCCAACATCTTAACGTTTTTCCTGGCTCTCATGAGGGTGGCCTCTTGTAATTGCTTGGTACAGAAATCCTCTCTCCTGACCTCTAAATTGGGTATCACATCTTGGCTACTCTCAATGTCAGGGTCAGAGGGGTTCTCCTGTTCGTTACCCTCAGGCTGGGAGCTAGCTTCCAGGTCCTCCGGCTCCCCAACCATGACAGGGAAAGGAAGAGGGTCTCTGGCTTCCTTGATCCCACCAACAGCATCCCCTTCCCTTTGGCAAAAAGGGTCTGGTGAGAGTTCCCGTGCTTCTCCAGCAGGGGGAGCTCTATCTACCAGCCTCCCTTTGCTCTCCCATAAATTCCAGAAATGGGGAAAATCTCTCCCCACTAAATCTTCATGAAGCAGTGAAGGTACCACCCCCACTGAATGTGTTACACTGCCCCTGGGGGTATAAACCTCAACCACCGCTGTCTGGTAGTCTCGAGTGTCCCCATGGATGCAAATTACCCCAATAGTACTGGGGTGTAGTTTTGTGGGGTTCACACAATCACTCCTGACTAGGGTCACCACACTACCAGAGTCTAGCGGGGCTGTCAGGGGCTTTCCATCCACTAAAATAACACACATCTGTCTTTCAATGCGACTCTGACATGATGCAGTACATGTAACCTGTGCAAATAAAGAAATGCGTCTTTTCATATGAGCATAATCACATTGCATAGGTTCATCATTTATAGGACAGTTCGCAGCAATATGCCCTAATGCATGGCAACTAGTGATGAGCCGAACACCCCCGGGTTCGGTTCGCACCAGAACCCGCGAACGGACCGAAAGTTCGTACGAACATTAGAACCCTATTAAATACAATGGATGCGAACGTTCGAATTCTAAAGTGCTAATTATAACAACTATTATGCATGTTATTGTCCTAAAAAGGGTTTGGGAACCCGGGTTCTGCACCAGGGGACATGTATCAATGCAAAAAGAAGTTTTAAAAACGGTCGTTTTTCGGGAGCAGTCATTTTAATGATGCATAAAGTGAAAAAAAAAAAGTCAAATATTCCTTTAAATATCGTACCTGGGGGGTGTCTAAAGTATGCCTGTGAAGTGCCACGTGTTTCCCGTGTTTAGAACTGTCCCTGCACAAAATGACACTTCTAAAGGAAAAAAAAGCCATTTAAAACTGCTTGCGGCTTTAATGTAATGTCTGGTCCCGGTAATATGGATGAAAATCTTTAAGAAAAATGGCATAGCTACCCCATGACCCCCCCCCTACCCCAGCCCATTACCAGCCCCTTTGGGTCTTGTATGGATATTAAGGGGAACCCCGCACATAAAATAAAAAAGGCCCTATATACTCTGAACAGCCGTATACAGGCGGTGCATACAAGACAGGGACTGTAGGTTTGTTCTTATGTAGAATCTGTTTGTAATTTTGAACAGGTACATTGTTTAAGTGTAGCTCCAGCCCAAAAATCTATTTTTAAACTTTTTGGAAAACATAGGTAAGGGTTATCACCCCTGTAACATTTGTTTTGCTGTCTGTGCCCCTGTTCAGAACATTTCACCTCACTTTCCGTCCCAATGACAACTGTTTTTGAAATGTGGTGTTTTTCTTGAAACAAGGATTGCTGATAAAGCATCAGTACAGAGGAGACACCTTTCTCCCATATTAATTCTTACAGAAGAGAATTTTCCTTCCTAGGGGTAGATTTCCTCTCACTTCCTGTTGTCTTCTTGCGTTTGCAAGTAGGAGTCGTTTGTAAGTTGGATGTTTGAAAGTAGGGACCTGCCGTAGATACTCTGCAGAAATAGGCCCCTTAGTTGTTGGTGTTGGCACAACACTGTAAGCACTCACAGTTACTCTTGGTTGGTGCTGGAACGCCCTGCTGTCAACTATTATATCAGGAATTGTAATTACATATAATTGTTGAACAGTGGTAGTAAAAATTGGGCCTTTGATGGTGGTGCTGGTGCCACAACACTGTAAGCCCTGACAGTTACTCTTGGTGGGTGCAGCAATGGGCCCTGCTGTGAATTATTAGATCAAGAATTGTAATTGCATGCCCCTGTTGAACAGGGGCTGAAAAATTGGGCCTTTGGTGGTGGTGGTGGTGTTGACACAACACTGTAAGCCCTCAGAGTTACTCTTGGTGGGTGCAGGAATGGGCCCTGCTGTGAATTATTAGATCAAAAATTGTAATGACACGCCCCTGTTAAACAGGGGCTGAAAAATTGGGCCTTAGGCACTGGTGGCACAACACTACAACCCCTCACAGATACTGTACTTGGAGCACAGCAATGAGCCCTGTTGCAAAGTATTGCTTCAAAAATTGTAATGACACGCCCCTGTTAAACAGGGGCTGAAAAATTGGGCCTTAGGCACTGGTGCCACAACACTCCAACCCCTCACAGATACTGTACTTGGAGCACAGCAATGAGCCCTATGGCAAATTATTGCTAAAAAAATTGTAATTACACGCCCCTGTAAAACAGGGGCTGAAAAATTGGGCCTTAGCCACTGGTGGCGGCACCCATAAACAAAAATGATCTTCCAAGCTATCATCATCAATCGTATCATTGAGGACTCGGAGGAGGAGGATAGCCAGTCAACATAACAGCACAGACACTCAGCATCAGCATCAGTCTTGAAGGGATGTGACATGTTAAAATCAATTAGTCTGTTATATCAGCATCAGGTGTGTGGTAGCTGGTGGTGATCCAAGACTGGTTCATCTTGATGAAAGTCAGTCGATCAACCGAGTCGGTGGACAGGCGCACCCTGTGATCCGTGACAAATCCTCCAGCAGCACTGAATGTGCGTTCCGAAAGAACGCTGGATGCAGGACAGGCCAGTAGCTCAATTGCATACTGTGCAAGCTCTGGCCAGTGATCCATCCTCAAGACCCAGTAAGCCAGAGGATTTTCGGTGGGGAAGGTGTCCAAGTCTGACCTTGCCCCTAGATATTCCTGCACCATGTTTATCAGACGCTGGCGATGGTTGCTGGAACCAATCATACTTTGGGGCTGCGGACTAAAGAATTGTCTGAACGCATCGGTCAGACGGCCACCTTCCCCACCGCTCCTTCTTTGACTGGCCGAAGCCTCAGCAACTCGTTGTCCTGGACCAGGAGTTTGTAACCTCCCAGTCTCTGGGAACGCGTTGCACAGACCTTTCTGCAAGGCCTCCCGGAGTTGTCTCATCCTCTGCTCCCTCTGCGACGGTAACATAAGGTCCGCAACCTTACCCTTGTACCGTGGATCAAGGAGAGTGGCCAGCCAGTAATGGTCCCTCTCCTTGATCCGAAGAATACGAGGATCCTTCCGCAGACTTTGCAGGATCAGGGAGGCCATGCAGCGTAGGTTTGCTGAGGCATTCGCTCCGGAGTCCTCTGGGTCACTAAGGACGACATGATCCGCAGTCACCTCCTCCCAGCCACGTACAAGTCTACTGGTTTCTTGGGACTGTAAATCATCCCTAAAAGACTGCTGCTGATGATGCTGAGTGCCAGCCTCCACCTCCATGCTGACACAATCCTCCTCCTCCTCCTCCTCCTCTTCCTCTTCCTGTGCGATGGGTGGGACAGAAGGAACACTGTCTGGGTAAAGGGGGCCTTGAGAGGCAAGGAAGTCCTCCTCTTCCTGCCTCTGTTCTGCCTCAAGTGCCCTGTCCATTATTCCACGCAGCGTGTGCTCCAACAGGTGGACAAGAGGTACAGTGTCACTGATGCATGCACTGTCACTGCTCACCATCCTCGTGGCCTCCTCAAATGGTGCCAGGACAGTGCATGCATCCCTGATCATGCCCCACTGGCGTGGAGAAAAAAAACCAAGCTCCCCTGACCCTGTCCTGGTGCCGTAGTCGCACAGGTACTCATTGATGGCCCTCTGCTGCGTGTGCAGCCGCTGCAGCATGGCCAACGTTGAGTTCCACCTGGTGGGCATGTCACATATAAGGCGGTTCTTGGGCAGGTTCAACTCCTTTTGCAGCTCAGCCAGGCGAGCACTGGCATTATAAGATCTGCGGAAATGCACACAGACTTTCCTGGCCTGCCTCAGGACATCCTGTAAGCCCGGGTACCTGCCCAAGAACCGCTGCACCACCAGGTTAAGGACGTGAGCCACACAGGGCACATGGGTCAGTTGTCCCTGTCGGAGGGCGGAGAGGAGGTTGGTGCCATTGTCGCAAACCACCATTCCTGGCTTAAGCTGGCGTGGCGTCAACCACCTCTCGGCCTGGCCCTGCAGAGCAGACAGGACCTCTGCCCCAGTGTGGCTTCTGTCCCCCAAACACACCAGCGCAAGCACGGCATGGCATCTTTTTGCCTGCGTACTTGCGTAGCCCCGTGAACGGCTACGGAGCACCGCTGGTTCATAGGACAAACCACAGGAAGAGGCCATGGAGGAAGAAGAAGAGGAGGGGGTGGAGGAGAGAGGTGTGTCACAACCAGTAGTAGCATTTTGGAGGCGTGGCGGTGGGACAACCTCCAACACTACTGCACCTTGTCCTGCATCCTTCCCAGCTGCCAAAAGAGTGACCCAATGGGCCGTGAAAGAAAGGTAACGTCCCTGTCCATGCCTGCTGGACCATGAGTCAGCGGTAATATGCACCTTACCGCTGACCGCCCTGTCCAGCGAGGCCAAGACATTGCCTTCCACATGCCGGTAGAGAGCCGGAATAGCCTTCCGTGATAAAAAGTGGCGTTTGGGAACCTGCCACTGAGGAACCGCACATTGCACAAACTCACGGAAGGGGGCCGAGTCTACCAACTGAAAAGGCAGCAGTTGAAGCGCTAGCAATTTAGCCAAGCTAGCATTCAACCGCTGGGCATGTGGATGGCTGGGAGTGAACTTCTTTCGACGGTCCAGCAGCTGGGGCAGGGAAATTTGCCTGCTAGAATCGGACGTCGGTGTACTGCTAGCAGAGTGGCCGCAAGTACTTGGCTGTGACACACCTAATTCTACACCTTCATTCCTCTCAGTGCATGTTTCAGAGAGGACTGAAGTTATAGTGGGGTTGGAAATCCCAGCTGATGCGGTGCAAGGAGAGGTCCGCTTTGTTCTTTGGTGTGGGTCTTTGAGGTAGGCTTGCCAACGAGCTGCATGGCAGGTCAACATATGTCTGGTCAGGCATGTGGTACCCAAGCGGCTGATGTTTTGGCCACGCGATATACGCTTGAGACATATGTTGCAAACAGCAGCTGTGCGATCTGATGCACTAGCCTCAAAAAAGGCCCACACCAAGGAACTTTTTGAATGACGGGCAGAGGCAGCGCCCTGCACAGGCGGAGCTCTGCGGTGTGATTCCGTCGGTGTACTGCCCTTACGCTGGCCACCAAAGGGCATCCTGTCTCGTTGATGTGCCTCCTCCTCATCCTCCTCCTCCTCCTCTCTCCTATTAGGCACCCACGTGGAGTCAGTGACCTCATCATCCCCTCCCTCCTCATCACTGGAGCCAATCTGGCAGTATGCTGCAGCTGCTGGAACATGACTGCCAGATTGGTGTCCTTCTTGAGCATCCCCTCTGTCTGCTCTCACCCTACTGCCTTCCTGTAGCTGGGTTTCATCATCAGACCCTTCGAAACGCTGGGCATCCTCCTGGAGCATGTACCCAACACTGTGCTCAAACAGTTCGGGGGACTCCTCAGGAGGAGGACATGGTGGGTCTAGGGAAGGAGTGACTGATGATGAGTCTGACATTGATACCAGGGAAGAGGACGCTTTGGCAGCTGCTTTGCCAGTACCCTGAGCCTGGGTGAGAGAGGATGAGGAGGAGGAGGAGGGCTTGGTCATCCACTCTACCAAGTCTTCGGCATGATGTGGCTCAACATGTCCAGCTGCGGAAAAGGACAAGCGTGTCCCATGGCCATGTGCTGATGACAATGTACCGCGTCCACGACCAGCACTGTTGCCCCCAGACACAGAGCCTGCTTGCCCTCTTTTATTGCCTCCTGACTGTCTGCCTCTCCTTGTTTGCCTTCCAGACATTCTAATAGATGGCCTGCAGGGAGATGGGAAAAAAGCAATAAGGGCTACCTTCAGGTGTCCTTCTCTGTCCCTTGAAACAAGGACTTGCACAGTGAAAGAAACTGACACTCTCCCTACCTACAGTTTTCTGTCCCTAGAAAAAATGTTTTTTTTAAGCACAATATAGCACAAGGAGAATTCACTCACTGTCCTTCCAGGTCCCTAGAAACAAGGACTTGCACAGTGAAAGAAACTGACACTCTCCCTACCTACAGTTTTCTGTCCCTAGAAAAAATGTTTTTTTTAAGCACAATATAGCACAAGGAGAATGCACTCGCTGTCCTTCCAGGTCCCTGGAAACAAGGACTTGCACAGTGAAAGAAACTGACACTCTCCCTACCTACAGTTTTCTGTCCCTAGAAAAAATGTTTTTTTTAAGCACAATATAGCACAAGGAGAATTCACTCACTGTCCTTCCAGGTCCCTAGAAACAAGGACTTACACAGTGAAAGAAACTGACACTCTCCCTACCTACAGTTTTCTGTCCCTAGAAAAAATGTTTTTTTTAAGCACAATATAGCACAAGGAGAATTCACTCACTGTCCTTCCAGGTCCCTAGAAACAAGGACTTGCACAGTGAAAGAAACTGACACTCTCCCTACCTACAGTTTTCTGTCCCTAGAAAAAATGTTTTTTTTAAGCACAATATAGCACAAGGAGAATTCACTCACTGTCCTTCCAGGTCCCTAGAAACAAGGACTTGCACAGTGAAAGAAACTGACACTCTCCCTACCTACAGTTTTCTGTCCCTAGAAAAAATGTTTTTTTTAAGCACAATATAGCACAAGGAGAATTCACTCACTGTCCTTCCAGGTCCCTAGAAACAAGGACTTGCACAGTGAAAGAAACTGACACTCTCCCTACCTACAGTTTTCTGTCCCTAGAAAAAATGTTTTTTTTAAGCACAATATAGCACAAGGAGAATTCACTCACTGTCCTTCCAGGTCCCTGGAAACAAGGACTTGCACAGTGAAAGAAACTGACACTCTCCCTACCTACAGTTTTCTGTCCCTAGAAAAAATGTTTTTTTTAAGCACAATATAGCACAAGGAGAATTCACTCACTGTCCTTCCAGGTCCCTAGAAACAAGGACTTACACAGTGAAAGAAACTGACACTCTCCCTACCTACAGTTTTCTGTCCCTAGAAAAAATGTTTTTTTTAAGCACACTATAGCACAAGCACAAAACACACTGACACTCTCCCTACCTATCCTTCTCTTTCCCTAAACTAAAGGAATCCAGGTTAAGCAAGAAAGAAATAAAAGTCACTGTCCCTGCCTATGCTGCTCTATCCCTGCTCCGGAACACACTACACTAGGCCGCCGTGCTGGCGGCCTTTTATAGTGTGGGGCGTGTACTAAACACCCTCAGCAATAATTGGCCACAGGCATCCTGCCTGTGGCCAATCATTGCTCTCCTCGCTGCCGGCGCTGTGATTGGCCAAGCATGCGGGGTCACAGTGCATGCTTGGCCAATCACAGCGCCTGGATGACACTGCGATGGCGTAGTGCATTGTGGGCCGTTCGCGTCACTCGAATTTGGCGCGAACGGCCCAAATCGTTCGATCTTCGTCGAACGATCGAACAGCCGATGTTCGAGTCGAACGTATGTTCGATTCGAACACGAAGCTCATCCCTAATGGCAACGGAAACATCTTATATGCTCAACCCCCAGTCCTCTCAACGGTCCCAAAGACCTTCCTGGCTGCTTTGGCCAGTCTCCAGGTCTAGGAACCACAGTCTCATCAAATCTCCCCAAGCTCTTGGATCCCGGAACAGTCTTACCAAAACCACCGGGATATCTTGCACCCCTAGACACACCGAAGTGGGGCGTAGATGGATTCACCAAGTCCTCAGTAGCACTGTACCTCTCCACTAGGTCGACCAGTTGGGCTGCAGTTTTGGGGTCGCCCTGTCTGACCCACTTCCTCAGAGCAGTAGGGAGTGCACGCAGATACCGGTCCATTACCACACGCTCTACGATCTGCGGGCCTGTCAAGGCCTCTGGCTGCAACCACTTCTTGGTGAGGTGGACCAGGTCAAACATTTGCGAACGGGGTGGCTTGTTGCTGGGGAAGGACCACTGATGCACCCGCTGGGCCCGGATTGCCATGGTGACACCCAAGCGTGCGAGTATCTCCATCTTTAGAGTCTCATAGTCCTGGGCCTTATCGGGTTCTAGGTCAAAATAGGCTTTTTGGGGTTCTCCTGTTAGAAATGGGGCCAAGAGACCTGCCCACTGCTCTTTTAGCCATCCTTCGCGGACAGCAACTCTCTCAAAAGTTGCAAGGTATGCCTCAATATCATCAGCAGATGTCATCTTTCATAGGTGATAGGATGCACGTATCATCTTTGCTTCCACTGGCGCAGGAGGTGCGGACTCCTTTTTCAGTTCTAGCAGAGCCTCTGCGAACTGCCGGTTCATCTCCTGCTGGGCCGCCTGTTGAATTGCCAGCTTTATTTACAAGTGGTTTGCAAGAGTCATGCAAAATAAACAAAACAGTAAAACAAATCCTTGCCGTCCGGCGCTAAACTATACAGTAACCGCTCTCTATATGGTGAGGGGCTGGTCCCCGTCACCCACAAAACGCAAGGTGAAGTAAAGCAAACCTTTTTCTTTCAGCCCAGATCAACAGCGCTCCTCTTACTCAGATTCCCTTCTGAGTCTCAGGCCAGAGCCATGCTGTGCTCTCTTCCTGGATCTTTAAAGCCCAGCTGCCTATGGATTCCAGTGAACCTGAATATCCGGACCGGAACCCAGCCAACTACAGAGGCTGGAAAAACCTGGGCCGGATTCTGGTTCAGTCCCTTACAATGGACCGAATGCGAGGTGAAATGTAGCGATTATCCTGTATCTCACCTCGCATACCTTCACAATATATGTATGTATATATAGTTACATAGTTACATAGTTAGTCAGGTTGAAAAAAGACACAAGTCCATCCAGTTCAACCGTAAAAAAAAATAAAAAAAAAATAAAAATAAATAAACATATATCGTACAATCCCATATACCCAATTCTATACCCACAGTTGATCCAGAGGAAGGCAAAAAAAACCCAGAAGAGCATGATCCAATTTGCTACAGCAGGGGAAAAAATTCCTTCCTGATCCCCCAAGAGGCAATCGGATATTCCCTGGATCAACTTTACCTATAAATGTCAGTACCCAGTTATATTATGTACATTTAAGAAAGAATCCAGGCCCTTCTTAAAGCAATCTACTGAGCTGGCCAGAACCACCTCTGCAGGGAGTCTATTCCACATTTTCACAGCTCTTACTGTGAAAAAACCTTTCCGTATTTGGAGGTGAAATCTCTTTTCCTCTAGACGCAAAGAGTGCCCCCTTGTCCTTTGTGTTGACCGTAAAGTGAATAACTGAACACCAAGTTCACTATATGGACCCCTTATGTATTTGTACATGTTGATCATATCCCCCCTTAATCTCCTCTTCTCAAGAGAGAATAAATTCAGTTCCTCTAATCTCTCCTCATAGCTGAGCTCCTCCATGCCTCTTATCAGTTTGGTTGCCCTTCTCTGCCCTTCTCTGCACTTTCTCCAGTTCCCCAATATCCTATATATATACACTAAACTGCCTGCACGTCACTAACTAACCTGCCTAATCTAGCTCAAGTTCTCTCAGTCTCCTCTACGTATCACACTACATACGGCCACCGTGTAAGCAGCCTTTTATAGTGTGGGGCCCCTTGAGCCATGATTGGCCAAAGGCACCCTGCCTTTGGCCAATCATGGCTCTCACAGCAGATTGTGCTGTGATTTCCCAAAGCATGCAGGTCAGGTGCATGCTTTGGCCAATCAGCAGCTGTCAATGCACTTCGATCTTGCAGTGCATTATGGGGCACTCCCTGTCGCTCGAATTTGCTGTGAATACCCCATATGTTCGGTTAGTTTGCGAACAAACGAGCACCCGATGTGTGAGTAGAACTTACGTTCGATTCAAACACTGGGACAATCCCTAGTATAGAGAAGTAATGAGATCAATTGTGGGACTATACCGTCTCACATGAATATTATGGTTTTAAAATACTGTAAAGGGATGGAGGGGAATATGGGCTGACCTATGACATGGATTTATGGACGTTCAGTTATAATAATGATAAACCATAATATATCAAAGGAAAAAGGTCTCTATAGGTGAAGGGTGGGTGATTGTGTTATCTATATTGTATATATATTATTACCTGTTTCTTTCTGAAAATAGGGTAAAGTTATTAAATTATCTATCTAGAAAGAATGGGGATTTTCAGCTTGCAGGTTGTGTCTTTAATTTGGGACTTCATCCGGTGAGTTCTTTAAACTTATCTGATTGAGTAAATAGGAACCAAGCTCTCCAAGTTTCATGGCAGCGGGTGGTGGTCTCTTTTTTCATAACCAGAGCTTCTTCTAGGTTGTAAATAGTGTTCACTTTTGCTAGCCAGTCTTTAGTGTTTGGAACATATGAGGATTTCCAGTGGTATGGAATGATTGATTTTGCTGCATTCAGCAGATGTCTCGTCAGAGATTTTTTGTATTGTCTATATGAGTAAGATTTTACATGTCGTAGGCAGAATGCAGGATTCAGATCTAATTTTGTCTCACTAATGTGTACAGTTCATCTTTTACCTTGTCATCAGAATTGGGAGATTGGTAGGCATGTCCACCACATATGTAGAAATGTGCCTTTCTCAGAACGGAAATGCCAACATTTATCAGGGGCCGGGGGAGACCATTTCTTAATTTAGGTTGGTGTTATCTACCATTTTGCGAGTAATTTATAAGAGATGTCTTGCATGCGCATGCTTAGGAAATATTTGTGCGTAAAAATGCTTTTTGCCACTTGTCATCAGCGATTTGTGTTTGTAACTCTTGTTCCCAGATCTGTTTGTACTTGTCATTTATCTTGTTACCGAGCTGTTTAAGCCATGAGTATGACATAGATGTGACTTTGCTTACAGGTTTTCTGTTAGGACAGAAAGCTTGATAATGATTTATTATGCTGATTGTTTTAAGGAAGTCATGTACTGTAGTTGTAAATAAAACCAATAGTTCACTCATGTTCTGTTGTTAAAGATTTGTAAGATTTAATCTTGCCATTGTAAAAGCAGTGAAAGGCAAGTATGGGTGTATCTTGGTCTATTTGGGGGATTGTTATGTTTTGTATACCTGTGTTGTTTGCAATTTATGATAAAGGACTAGGTGTAGTGGAAAGCTTGTGGGTGGTGGCTATTTTGTGGAAAATATCAAGTGTTGTCTTGATTAATGGGTGTTTTACTGCCATTGGATAATTTGAGGGTCATGTCCAAGGTAAGAACTAAAGTGGTGTGGAAGTCTATGAACACTCCAGGTTTACCCAGTCTTTGTTTTTATGGTGACAGTGCCAATCCATTAATCTGGTTAGATAGGTGGAATAGTGCTTGGTTAGGTAACTATGTAACTATGGTTGCTACTAGTAACTAACATCCACCATATCACCCTGCTGCCAGACCTCCATCTATCACCTCAGAGACAATGAACAGTCATTTGCGTTGTTTTGTTTTTGTATATTGGGTGTGAGGGGGTTAGCTCGGCAGCGGGTGTGTGTGAGCCCCGGGATGGGCTCCCCACACAAAACAGGCCCAGCAAACGGAGGTTGTGGTTTTCAAAATCAAAAAAGGTGCGGTTTATTTTCTATTTACAGTGACAAAACACAGCAAAGCAAAAGAAACATAACCAAAATAAATCCTGGTCAAGTTGACCTCTGACTAAACATACAGGTTTCCTAACTAACAACTGGGATCAGCCTAGTGCTGTCCTAGTCCCTAAGTCCCTGGTTTTAAATGTCCAAGCAAATAGCCACACAGGCTTTGTCTCACCGCACAGGGGTTCACTCTCCCTAGACAGTCCACACAGGTCTGGTTCCAGGCATGAGCTAACATCTAATGAAGCTGGGAGTTCTTATAGAGGCCTAAATGAGCTGACAAGCTTCAGCTGGCCTCATCAACTCCCTGTCTGTACGACGCCCAGCCCTCTCCCTAGAGGTATGAGTCATCCGTGAGCCCACTAGCCTTATACAACTCTCCACCTAGTTGTATAAGTCGGCGTAAAGCCTGAATCTGGGCGAAATATATCTACCCCCCTGGATGCAACCAGGTGACTTTACCTTCCTGCTGTCACATACCCCCCCCTCTTGTTTTAACCTCGGGGTTGGAACACCAGCAATCAGGCATTCATGTACTCGAGACAAAGCATCCACATTCCCCATTTGAACGCCAGGGCGATGCTTTACTGTGAAGTTGAATTCCTGGAGGGCCAGGAACCACCTATTCACTCTTCTATTTGTCTCCTTGTTTTGAGCCATCCACTTTAACGGAGCGTGATCCGTAACCATGTCAAAGTGCCTACCTAGCAGGTAGTACCGAAGGGAATCTAGAGCCCACTTCACCGCTAAACACTCCTTTTCAACGGTGGCGTAATTTACCTCATGGGACTTCAACTTCCTGCTGAGGTAAATGACTGGGTGCTCTTCCCCGTTCCAGACCTGGGACAATACTGCTCCTAACCCCACATCTGACGCATCACTTTGTACGACAAAGTCTTTAGAGAAGTCGGGTGAGTACAACACTGGCTGGCTACATAAGGCTTGTTTCAAGAATTGGAATGCTGCCTCAGCCTCGGGGGTCCATTTAATCATGACCGACCCTTTCCCCTTCGTCAGGTTGGTTAGGGGCACAGCCTTAGAAGCAAAGTGGGGAATGAATCGCCGATAATACCCAGCGATTCCCAGAAAGGCTCGTACCTGCTTCTTGCTGTTGGGACGTGGCCAACTCTGGATGGCCTCGACTTTGTTGAGTTGGGGTTTTATTACTCCCCTCCCAATGGTGTACCCAAGATATTTGGCCTCCTCCTGCCCAATGGTACACTTCTTGGGGTTAGCCGTAAACCCCGCTTCCCGAACAGAGTCCAGGACTGCTTGCACTTTTGGCAGATGTGAGGCCCAATCTGTGCTATGGACAATTACGTCATCCAGGTAAGCCGCAGCATACTTCCGATGGGGCCTCAGCATCTGGTCCATTTTCCGCTGGAATGTGGCCGGCGCATTCTGTAACCCGAACGGCATTCTTTTATATTGGAACGCCCCGTCTGGGGTTACAAATGCGGTTTTCTCTTTGGCCGACTTGGCCAGGGGGATTTGCCAATACCCTTTTGTGAGGTCAAGAGTCGTCATGTATCGGGCTGTTCCCAGCCGGTCGATCAACTCATCTATACGTGGCATGGGGTAGGTGTCAAATTTTGTAACTTTGTTCAACTGACGAAAATCGTTACAAAATCGCCAGCTCCCATCCGGTTTAGGCACCAACACGATGGGACTAGACCAATCACTTTGGGACTCCTCTATCACCCCTAAGTTCAGCATTTTCTGTACTTCCTCCCGTATTGCCTCCCGTCGAGCCTCTGGGATCCGATAGGGTTTTAACTTCACCCTTTCACCGGGCGGGGTAATGATGTCATGCTCTACCCCAGATGTTTGTCCCGGCAGCTCAGAGAATACCTCCTTGTTGCGAAGCACAAACTCCTTAACCTCCTGTTGTTGGGGTTGTGACAAGGTGGCTGCTATTCCAACCTCAGGAATCACGCAACCAGTTTGAGCTGGTGACCAAGTGTCTGCGACTAGGGACTCTCTATCCCTCCAGGCTTTCAACAGATTAACGTGATAGATCTGTTCGGGCTTTCGCCTTCCTGGTTGTCTGACCTTGTAATTCACTTCGCTCACTTTTTCCATTATCTCGTAGGGGCCTTGCCATTTGGCAAGGAATTTACTTTCAACCGTAGGGACAAGTACCAATATCCTATCCCCCGGGGAAAAGGTACGGGTCTTGGCTCCACGGTTGTACACTCTCTGCTGTGCCAACTGCGCTTGGGCCAAATGTTCCTTCACGATGGGCATTACCTGTGCAATTCGATCTTGCATCAGGGCGACATGCTCAATCACACTCCTGTGGGGAGAACTCTCACTTTCCCAAGTTTCCTTGGCAATATCCAACAGCCCTCTTGGGTGTCTCCCATACAGTAACTCAAAGGGGGAGAATCCCGTAGAGGATTGGGGCACCTCCCTAATAGCAAACATCAAATAAGGAAGTAAACAGTCCCAATCCTTTCCATCTCTATCCACCACTTTCTTCAACATTTGTTTTAGGGTTTTGTTGAATCTTTCAACCAGCCCATCGGTTTGGGGGTGATACACAGACGTACGCAATTGCGTCACTTTGAACAATTTACACAGCTCTTTCATAACCCGGGACATAAAGGGTGTACCTTGGTCCGTAAGCAGTTCTTTACAAATACCCACCCGGCTAAAAACAAGAGATAGCTCTTTGGCTATGGTTTTGGCCGAGGTATTTCGGAGAGGGATCGCTTCTGGATAACGGGTGGCATAGTCCATTATAACTAATATGTACTGGTGCCCCCTAGCGGACTTGATTATAGGACCTACCAAATCCATGGCGATCCTCTCAAACGGGACCTCAATGATGGGTAGAGGGACCAGCGGGCTACGGAAATGTGGCATCGGGGCCAACCTCTGACACACAGGGCAGGAGGAACAATAATTTTCTACGTCCTTCATCACCCCCGGCCAATAGAATCTCTGTAATACCCTCTCTCGGGTTTTCTCTGTCCCCAGATGGCCTCCAAGAATGTGCCCATGGGCCAACTCCAACACCAACTTCCTGTAAGGTTTGGGCACCACAAGCTGCTCAACGGTTTCTTCTGCCCTTTTTGCCACCCGATACAGTAGGTCCTTCTCTACGCTGAAGTATGGGTAAGTGCAGGTATTATCTGGGTTCACTAACTCGCCATCTATTTTCACTACGTTTTCCCGTGCCTTTATTAGGGCGGGGTCTTTCAACTGTTCTGTGGCAAAGTTTTCCCTGTGAACCTCAAGATCAGAAAACTCCACAGACGGTAGGTTTTCGTCTGAGGAGGTGGGCTCCTCTCCAGTTTCTTGAGTCTCCCCTGCCAATACTGATAAGGGAAATTCCGGAGAGTCCTCACCACTCTCAGGGGAGTTCTGGCTATCACATTCCTGGTACATAGGGGCACCAGTGAGGGGCTCAGGATCATCCCACAGTTCCCAGAACTTCGGAAAATCCCTTCCCACAATGGCGTCATGCGGTAACTGAGATACTAAGCCCACTGGATGAGAGAGGGTACCTTTGGGGGTCTCGAAACACACTGTAGTCACTGGATACTCTCGGGTGTCCCCATGCACACAAATAACAGCTACCTTGCTATTCCCAGAGACCTCTGTTTTAACTAACTCAGCCTTTATCAGGGTCACAAGGCTACCTGAATCCAGCAATACCACAACATTTCTACCATTAACACACATTTTGCATAAATGTTTCTCAGTTCCTCGAATGGCAGTGCATGCGACTGTCGCACACAGCGACTGACGTCTGCCCGTCAGAAAGTCACACTGCATGGGTTCCTCCACAACCGGGCAATTGGCTGCAATATGTCCCGCTTGCCGGCAGCGGTAGCAAACGATCCTTCTTGCCGCCTCTTGAGCCGCTGATTTCCCAGGCTGTTCTCGCCAAACTTGGGGTAGAGCTCCCACCCTCTCACTCTCTCCACCCTCACCCCTTGGAATCCTCTTATCCGCCCCTGGGGATGGTCTGGTCTTAGGGTGGAAAGTCCGAGTGTCTCTGGAAGAGGCCGTCAGGTTCTCTGTAGCCAAGTATTTCTCCACACGATCCACAAGACCATCGGCCGTCTCTGGGTCTCCATGGCTTACCCACTTTTGGATGGCAGTAGGAAGAGCTCTCAAAAACCGATCCATTACAACACGTTCCACAATCTTTGGTGCGGACAAAGTCTCTGGCTGTAGCCACTTTCTGCTCAGGTGAATGAGATCATACATTTGAGACCTGGGGGGTTTTCCAAGCTGGAAAGTCCAGTTATGCACACGCTGAGCCCGGACAGCCTGGGTGACACCCAGCCTTGCCAATATTTCAGCTTTTAGCATCACATAGTCTTTTGCTTGGTTAGGCTCTGGTCATAGTAAGCTTTCTGCGATTCACCAGTTAACAGAGGAGCCACCAGTCCAGCCCACTGCTCCTCAGGCCACTTTTCTCTTTCAGCGGTCCTTTCAAATGTGGTCAAAAATACCTCTGGATCATCCTCTCCAGTCATTTTTGTCAATAAACGACTCACCCCAAAGGACGCGGTATTAGTGGGACGGCTTTCCTCACTGGTCTGCGGACGTTGCTGCATTACTGCTTCCATCTGTTGTTGTAGTCTCTGCTCTTGCTTCTGCAACAGGTCTATGAAGCGGGCCTCAGATTGCTGCTGGGCTCGTTGCTGAGCCTCCAGACTCTGTTGCAAAGTTGCGTTTGTCTGCTGCTGGGCTGCAAGGCTCCTTTGCAAACCTGCATTTGTCTGCTGTTGATTGGCATTTGCTAGAGCCAGCTGCTTCAGTATCTCCTCCATGCTGGCTTAAAAAAAACTGCCACTGGTTCTCCACCAACTGTGAGGGGGTTAGCTCGGCAGCGGGTGTGTGTGAGCCCCGGGATGGGCTCCCCACACAAAACAGGCCCAGCAAACGGAGGTTGTGGTTTTCAAAATCAAAAAAGGTGCGGTTTATTTTCTATTTACAGTGACAAAACACAGCAAAGCAAAAGAAACATAACCAAAATAAATCCTGGTCAAGTTGACCTCTGACTAAACATACAGGTTTCCTAACTAACAACTGGGATCAGCCTAGTGCTGTCCTAGTCCCTAAGTCCCTGGTTTTAAATGTCCAAGCAAATAGCCACACAGGCTTTGTCTCACCGCACAGGGGTTCACTCTCCCTAGACAGTCCACACAGGTCTGGTTCCAGGCATGAGCTAACATCTAATGAAGCTGGGAGTTCTTATAGAGGCCTAAATGAGCTGACAAGCTTCAGCTGGCCTCATCAACTCCCTGTCTGTACGACGCCCAGCCCTCTCCCTAGAGGTATGAGTCATCCATGAGCCCACTAGCCTTATACAACTCTCCACCTAGTTGTATAAGTCGGCGTAAAGCCTGAATCTGGGCGAAATATATCTACCCCCCTGGATGCAACCAGGTGACTTTACCTTCCTGCTGTCACATGGGGGATATAACTTGGTTGGGGTAAGGGGGATATGGGATGCCCATAGAACATTTTGCTTTGCCATCATATTTAGTGAACATTGGTAAATCGGTTTAGCCTTGAAGAACTGATGTACTTCTAACATTTACAGTCTCTTCCCCTGCATATCACCATGCAGACTATTGCTCCTCTTCCTCTGCATTAACTCCTGCAGACTGTTGCTCCCAGAATTTCTCTCCTCCTGCACAAAGCTTCCACTGTAAAACTATTAGATCCTGTCCCATCATCTTCATTATGACAAAAGAGATCACTCTGAATAATCCCAGACGCTGGCTGTATTTGCTGGGTGATTACTAGGCTATAGACCTGCAGTACCTCTCCCCAGAGGCCTAGTGATTTAACAGCTTGTACTGGTTGGTGGACTACTAATCCCAGCTAGCCCGACTTGCAAATCCTGCGCCCTCAGACCACATTGATTTGACACAATCCCCCACAGTCTCTCCTCTGTTCCAGGACTCCTCATCAATGACCGTTGTGAGGGGGTTAGCTCGGCAGCGGGTGTGTGTGACCCCCGGGATGGGCTCCCCACACAAAAACAGGCCCAGCAGACGGAGGTTGTGGTTTTCAAAAAATCAAAAAGGTGCGGTTTATTTTCTATTTACAGTGACAAAAACACAGCAAGGCAAAAGAAACATAACCAAAATAAATCCTGGTCAAGTTGACCTCTGACTAAACATACAGGTTTCCTAACTAACAACTGGGATCAGCCTAGTGCTGTCCTAGTCCCTAAGTCCCTGGTTTTAAATGTCTAAGCAAATAGCCACACAGGCTTTTTCTCACCGCACAGGGGTTCACTCTCCCAAGACAGTCCACACAGGTCTGGTTCCAGGCATGAGCTAACATCTAATGAAGCTGGGAGTTCTTATAGAGGCCTAAATGAGCTGACAAGTTTCAGCTGGTCTCATCAACTCCCTGTCTGTACGACGCCCCACACTCTCCCTAGAGGTATGAGTCATCCATGAGCCCACTAGCCTTAGCTGGGCTTATACAACTCTCCACCTAGTTGTATAAGTCGGCGTAAAGCCTGAATCTGGGCGAAATATATCTACCCCCCTGGATGCAACCAGGTGACTTTACCTTCCTGCTGTCACATACCCCCCCCTCTTGTTTTAACCTCGGGGTTGGAACACCAGCAATCAGGCATTCATGTACTCGAGACAAAGCATCCACATTCCCCATTTGAACGCCAGGGCGATGCTTTACTGTGAAGTTGAATTCCTGTAGGGCCAGGAACCACCTATTCACTCTTCTATTTGTCTCCTTGTTTTGAGCCATCCACTTTAACGGAGCGTGATCCGTAACCATGTCAAAGTGCCTACCTAGCAGATAGTACCGAAGGGAATCTAGAGCCCACTTCACCGCTAAACACTCCTTTTCAACGGTGGCGTAATTTACCTCATGGGACTTCAACTTCCTGCTGAGGTAAATGACTGGGTGCTCTTCCCCGTTCCAGACCTGGGACAATACTGCTCCTAACCCCACATCTGACGCATCACTTTGTACGACAAAGTCTTTAGAGAAGTCGGGTGAGTACAACACTGGCTGGCTACATAAGGCTTGTTTCAAGAATTGGAATGCTGCCTCAGCCTCGGGGGTCCATTTAATCATGACCGACCCTTTCCCTTTCGTCAGGTTGGTTAGGGGCACAGCCTTAGAAGCAAAGTGGGGAATGAATCGCCGATAATACCCAGCGATTCCCAGAAAGGCTCGTACCTGCTTCTTGCTGTTGGGACGTGGCCAACTCTGGATGGCCTCGACTTTGTTGAGTTGGGGTTTTATTACTCCCCTCCCAATGGTGTACCCAAGATATTTGGCCTCCTCCTGCCCAATGGTACACTTCTTGGGGTTAGCCGTAAACCCCGCTTCCCGAACAGAGTCCAGGACTGCTTGCACTTTTGGCAGATGTGAGGCCCAATCTGTGCTATGGACAATTACGTCATCCAGGTAAGCCGCAGCATACTTCCGATGGGGCCTCAGCATCTGGTCCATTTTCCGCTGGAATGTGGCCGGCGCATTCTGTAACCCGAACGGCATTCTTTTATATTGGAACGCCCCGTCTGGGGTTACAAATGCGGTTTTCTCTTTGGCCGACTTGGCCAGGGGGATTTGCCAATACCCTTTTGTGAGGTCAAGAGTCGTCATGTATCGGGCTGTTCCCAGCCGGTCGATCAACTCATCTATACGTGGCATGGGGTAGGTGTCAAATTTTGTAACTTTGTTCAACTGACGAAAATCGTTACAAAATCGCCAGCTCCCATCCGGTTTAGGCACCAACACAATGGGACTAGACCAATCACTTTGGGACTCCTCTATCACCCCTAAGTTCAGCATTTTCTGTACTTCCTCCCGTATTGCCTCCCGTCGGGCCTCTGGGATCCGATAGGGTTTTAACTTCACCCTTTCACCGGGCGGGGTAATAATGTCATGCTCTACCCCAGATGTTTGTCCCGGCAGCTCAGAGAATACCTCCTTGTTACGAAGCACAAACTCCTTAACCTCCTGTTGTTGGGGTTGTGACAAGGTGGCTGCGATTCCAACCTCAGGAATCACGCAACCAGTTTGAGCTGGTGACCAAGTGTCTGCGACTAGGGACTCTCTATCCCTCCAGGCTTTCAACAGATTAACATGATAGATCTGTTCGGGCTTTCGCCTTCCTGGTTGTCTGACCTTGTAATTCACTTCGCTCACTTTTTCCATTATCTCGTAGGGGCCTTGCCATTTGGCAAGGAATTTACTTTCAACCGTAGGGACAAGTACCAGTATCCTATCCCCCGGGGAAAAGGTACGGGTCTTGGCTCCACGGTTGTACACTCTCTGCTGTGCTAACTGCGCTTGGGCCAAATGTTCCTTCACGATGGGCATTACCTGTGCAATTCGGTCTTGCATCAGGGCGACATGCTCAATCACACTCCTGTGGGGAGAACTCTCACTTTCCCAAGTTTCCTTGGCAATATCCAACAGCCCTCTTGGGTGTCTCCCATACAGTAACTCAAAGGGGGAGAATCCCGTAGAGGATTGGGGCACCTCCCTAATAGCAAACATCAGATAAGGAAGTAGACAGTCCCAATCCTTTCCATCTCTATCCACCACTTTCTTCAACATTTGTTTTAGGGTTTTGTTGAATCTTTCAACCAGCCCATCGGTTTGGGGGTGATACACAGATGTACGTAATTGCGTCACTTTGAACAATTTACACAGCTCCTTCATAACCCGGGACATAAAGGGTGTACCTTGGTCCGTAAGCAGTTCTTTACAAATACCCACCCGGCTAAACACAAGAGATAGCTCTTTGGCTATGGTTTTGGCTGAGGTATTTCGGAGAGGGATCGCTTCTGGATAACGGGTGGCATAGTCCATTATAACTAATATGTACTGGTGCCCCCTAGCGGACTTGATTATAGGACCTACCAAATCCATGGCAATCCTCTCAAACGGGACCTCAATGATGGGTAGAGGGACCAGCGGGCTACGGAAATGTGGCATCGGGGCCGACCTCTGACACACAGGGCAGGAGGAACAATAATTTTCTATGTCCTTCATCACCCCCGGCCAATAGAATCTCTGTAATACCCTCTCTCGGGTTTTCTCTGTCCCCAGATGACCTCCAAGAATGTGCCCATGGGCCAACTCCAACACCAACTTCCTGTAAGGTTTGGGCACCACAAGTTGCTCAACGGTTTCTTCTGCCCTTGTTGCCACCCGATACAGTAGGTCCTTCTCTACGCTGAAGTATGGGTAAGTGCAGGTATTATCTGGGTTCACTAACTCACCATCTATTTTCGCTATGTTTTCCCGTGCCTTTATTAGGGCGGGGTCTTTCAACTGTTCTGTGGCAAAGTTTTCCCTGTGAACCTCAAGATCAGAAAACTCCACAGACGGTAGGTTTTCGTCTGAGGAGGTGGGCTCCTCTCCAGTTTCTTGAGTCTCCCCTGCCAATACTGACAAGGGAAATTCCGGAGAGTCCTCACCACTCTCAGGGGAGTTCTGGCTATCACATTCCTGGTACATAGGGGCACCAGTGGGGGGCTCAGGATCATCCCACAGTTCCCAGAACTTCGGAAAATCCCTTCCGACAATGGCGTCATGCGGTAACTGAGATACTAAGCCCACTGGATGAGAGAGGGTACCTTTGGGGGTCTCGAAACACACTGTAGTCACTGGATATTCTCGGGTGTCCCCATGCACACAAATAACAGCTACCTTGCTATTCCCAGAGACCTCTGTTTTAACTAACTCAGCCTTTATCAGGGTCACAAGGCTACCTGAATCCAGCAATACCACAACATTTCTACCATTAACACACATTTTGCATAAATGTTTCTCAGTTCCTCGAATGGCAGTGCATGCGACTGTCGCACACAGCGACTGACGTCTGCCCGTCAGAAAGTCACACTGCATGGGTTCCTCCACAACCGGGCAATTTGCTGCAATATGTCCCGCTTGCCGGCAGCGGTAGCAAACGATCCTTCTTGCCGCCTCTTGAGCTGCTGATTTCCCAGGCTGTTCTCGCCAAACTTGGGGTAGAGCTCCCACCCTCTCACTCTCTCCACCCTTACCCCTTGGAATCATCTTATCCGCCCCTGGGGATGGTCTGGTCTTAGGGTGGAAAGTCCGAGTGTCTCTGGAAGAGGCCGTCAGGTTCTCTGTAGCCAAGTATTTCTCCACACGATCCACAAGACCATCGGCCGTCTCTGGGTCTCCATGGCTTACCCACTTTTGGATGGCAGTAGGAAGAGCTCTCAAAAACCGATCCATTACAACACGTTCCACAATCTTTGGTGCGGACAAAGTCTCTGGCTGTAGCCACTTTCTGCTCAGGTGAATGAGATCATACATTTGAGACCTGGGGGGTTTTCCAAGCTGGAAAGTCCAGTTATGCACACGCTGAGCCCGGACAGCCAGGGTGACACCCAGCCTTGCCAATATTTCAGCTTTTAGCATCACATAGTTTTTTGCTTGGTCAGGCTCCAGGTCATAGTAAGCTTTCTGCGATTCACCAGTTAACAGAGGAGCCACCAGTCCAGCCCACTGCTCCTCAGGCCACTTTTCTCTTTCAGCAGTCCTTTCAAATGTGGTCAAAAATACCTCTGGATCATCCTCTCCAGTCATTTTTGTCAATAAACGACTCACCCCAAAGGACGCGGTATTAGTGGGACGGCTTTCCTCACTGGTCTGCGGACGTTGCTGCATTACTGCTTCCATCTGTTGTTGTAGTCTCTGCTCTTGCCTCTGCAATAGGTCTATGAAGCGGGCCTCAGATTGCTGCTGGGCTTGTTGCTGAGCCTCCAGACTCCGTTGCAAAGTTGCGTTTGTCTGCTGCTGGGCTGCAAGGCTCTGTTGTTGAGCTGCAAGGCTCTTTTGCAAACCTGCATTTGTCTGCTGTTGATTGGCATTTGCTAGAGCCAGCTGTTTCAGTATCTCCTCCATGCTGGCCTAAAAAAACTGCCACTGGTTCTCCACCAACTGTGAGGGGGTTAGCTCGGCAGCGGGTGTGTGTGACCCCCGGGATGGGCTCCCCACACAAAAACAGGCCCAGCAGACGGAGGTTGTGGTTTTCAAAAAATCAAAAAGGTGCGGTTTATTTTCTATTTACAGTGACAAAAACACAGCAAGGCAAAAGAAACATAACCAAAATAAATCCTGGTCAAGTTGACCTCTGACTAAACATACAGGTTTCCTAACTAACAACTGGGATCAGCCTAGTGCTGTCCTAGTCCCTAAGTCCCTGGTTTTAAATGTCTAAGCAAATAGCCACACAGGCTTTTTCTCACCGCACAGGGGTTCACTCTCCCAAGACAGTCCACACAGGTCTGGTTCCAGGCATGAGCTAACATCTAATGAAGCTGGGAGTTCTTATAGAGGCCTAAATGAGCTGACAAGTTTCAGCTGGTCTCATCAACTCCCTGTCTGTACGACGCCCCACACTCTCCCTAGAGGTATGAGTCATCCATGAGCCCACTAGCCTTAGCTGGGCTTATACAACTCTCCACCTAGTTGTATAAGTCGGCGTAAAGCCTGAATCTGGGCGAAATATATCTACCCCCCTGGATGCAACCAGGTGACTTTACCTTCCTGCTGTCACACCGTGTAAAGATGAGGACTTCATCCATGACCGTGTAAGGATGAAGTTCCCTCCCAGACTTCCTGGCATGCCTCAACATCCAAATCTCCACTACGATACACTCACCGACCTTTTCCTCCCTCCGAGTCCATGATGGAGAACTTTAACTGGACAAACATTCGTACAGCCTCCAACCCCCCTGTTTCAGGATTCCTCATCTATGACTGTGTAAAGATGAGGACTTAATCCATGACCGTGTAAGGATGAAGTTCCTTCACAGCTCTCCCGGGCTCCTCCACGATCGGCACACCCCCCCAGATGGGGATGGCCTCCTGCCACTGTCTAGTACTACATTCTCCACTTCTCCCGGCCGACAACCCCTCCCAGTGGCATGTCACCTCAGCTTATATGGGAGGCCTACCCCTGCCAATACCAAGTGGGGATTGGTCAGGGCTCCTCACATGAGCTGCTTGCCACTCCAGTCCTAGGCCCTGCCCCTCTTCCAGAAAAATCTCCCTGGAAGCAGGGGAGGCGCCTCAGAACTAGAGCACAGGTGGTCACACCCACTGCTACACTAACCACTCCCTGCCCCCAGATCAAAACAAGCAGGCCTAGCCTGAAGCACAGGCCTGCCTAAATGTACCTGCGCTGACAGTTTACCTAGCAAAAATCCTATGCTAGCACCTACCTATGGTAGAGGGTGCTACATTTGCATAATGGTATTTTTTTAAATCAGGTAAACACATTCCTCCTTTAGCCTTAGGGTAAGTAAGTAAGCTAGATTTAATCCTAGGATTTTTGTAGGCCCATACAATATTGCATTGCATACTGATCAGACATCTGAAAAATAGTGTTGGGATTGTAATTGAAAGAGCATGAAAGAAATATAGTAGTCTGGGTAGAACCGTCATTTTCAGAATAGCTGCTCTTCCAAACCAAGAGAATTGTTTGGAGTTCCAGAGTTTCAGATATTTCTCAATCCCTTTCAATAATGGTTTAAGATCAAACAAGGAGTCTATTTTTGGGGATAGGTATATGCCTAAGTATTTCAATGCTTTTGATCACCATTTAAATGGGCAGTTATTTTGTGTGGAATGTAGTAGGTCATTTGGGAGTGTTAAATTAAAGTGGTTGGAAACCCCGCTGTGCTTTTTTTTTGTATACAACCTGCAAAACAAAGACAGAATGAGCTAGTATGCATTGCATACTAGCTCATTATGAATCACTTACCTGAGATCGAAGCCCCCACAGCGGTGCTCAGACACCTCAGTTGCCGCCGCCATCTTGCTCCTCTCTGCCTTCCGTGTATCGCCGCTCCGGCGCTGCGATTGGCCCCGGAGCAGCGATGACGTCACACGCATGCGCGCTCGGGCTGGGTAACTGCATTCAGAAATCCAGCTACTAAGCCGGCCCGCTAGTGCGCATGCGCGTGACGTCAGCGGCGCCGGTTTTAAATGCAAATATCTCCTTAATCATGCACCTACAGGTAAGCCTTAATCTACAACCACTTTAAGAGACTGTAATTTGCTATAATTTATCCTAAAATTGGATATATAGCTGAATATTTAGAAAATGTTAGTTAAGTTCGGTATGGAGATATGTGGTTGCGACATAAACAAGAGTAGGTCATCAGCGTATGCTGCAGACTTGTATTCTCTGTTTTCTATTTGAAAACCATGTATTGAATTTTGGAGATTAACCACCTCAATACAGGGCACTTAAACCCCCTTCCTGCCCAAGCCATTCTTCAGATTTCAGCGCTGTCACACTTTGAATGACAATTGCACGGTCATGCAACACTGTACCCAAATAAAAATTTTATAACTTCCCCCCCCCCACAAATAGAGCTTTTTTTGGTGGTATTTGATCACCTCTGAGGTTTTTATTTATTGCGCTATAAACAAAAGAAGAGTGACAAGTTTGAGTTTTATATCATGACTGCGATATTGCGGCCCTAGAGGGCCGAGAAGGCTAATCAGTCAGCTATGATTAAGCACTGTAGTGGCATGTATTTTTGATCCTATTTTTTACAATTAAAGGCAAATTTTTGGAGTGCGGCTGTGCAGAATTTTCTTTCATCCTCATTGCTATACGCATTGCCAGCACCTGTGACTTCTTATCTGGAGGAGAGGTTAATTTCAATCTGATCTACCTGGAGCAGTGATATCCCTTTCCATGTCATTTGACGGCCGGAGGGCGGCAAGCGGTTAATAGTTCTGATGAGGAGTTATAAGGTTATGATGAAGATTAGGGGAGAGAAAGGGCATCCTTGTCTTCATTTTCATACGTAGATGTACTCCACATGTGTTTATCTTTGTGCAGGAGGCACTTTAAAAATGTTGGAAAGGTTTAATGTTTTGGTATACCTGTAATTTAAAAAAAAAAAATGTTAACCTTAACTTTATTACTATAACATGGGAGATAAACGTCCCTTATGTGACAGCACAGCAGAAATGTCAGGTCATCTTTATACAGACGTAATGGGGCAGATCGTGCTTGATCAGCTTCTTTCCCAGTCACAGCAGCTGGGAAATAACAGCTCTGAAACTGGAAGTGACACAAAGATTGTCACTTCTGGTTTTGTTCATTGCAGCTGAGCTTGGGATACATGAAAGGGTGAGGGGATTCGCCAGGGGGGTGACTTGGTGCCACACCCATAGAAGAAGTGGCTCAGAATAAGTGGGATGAATGTTGTTGGCTGTAATACAAACATCTAGTTGCAGATAGGAAGTACAATGGGAACAGATCAAGAATAAAGGTTGGTGTTACAGTTTTAAAAGGAAAACAACTTTTTAAAAATGTTATTGGGCTAATATTTTTTGACTGGAATTCTGGTTTAAGAAGAAAATGTTGTCTTTCACTGTGTCATAAAGTTGGATAACTTTATAAACACTGTAAAACTGGAGCAATCTAGTGTATCTGTAATACAACGTATAGACTTCTTAAGAGAGTTATTCAGTGCATTAACTTCCACCCATAAAAAAAAAAACAGTTTTAGAACAGACCTTTTCAGCCTTGCATAAAATTAAAGTTCACAGGCAAGTTTTGACTTCTTTACTCACTTTTACTTTTTGCCTTGCATTACTAAATCACTTAGTATAAGTGCTGATTTTGATTCGAATTGATGGTTATATGTGCCTACCAGAAAAGAAAGAGAAATTTGTTGTTTACAAGAAAAAGGTTAATTAGGCATTGACATTTAAAATATCCTTTAAACTCTGTTGGTTATATAAAATCCTTTTTACTTTAGCTAATCATGTAAATGTAATTTGAGGTCACATTTCCTTCTGGCAGTAATTAGTGACTGTAAACCAAAAAGATTGAAAACAGAAAAAAAAGCACCAGGTTCATAATGGATCATTTCATTAGCTGCAGAATAACCATCAGATGTGACAAATACATGCAAGCTAATGAAAGCTTTAATAAGGAAAACAAAAAAAAAATAGACATAATTATTGAATCAAATGCATTATTGTAATTGCCTACAGGACTTTCTATGTGGATTGTGAGAGGGAATTATGGACATCTGTGGCAGAGTGCCCCTTGATCCACCATGCTAAGATGCAGGGGTAGGCTGCTTTTTATCCTTTTTCCACAACTTGGGTTCCCACAAACCTCTGGATTTCCACAATCCCCTGTGCTCCTGAACACACCCACTGAATATAAGCTTCCCAATTTCCCATCCTTTGTGGCTCAAAGAGACACATCTGATGAGGCAGAGTTGTTTGGGCATGTGATTTTAAGCCAGATGTGCGGTCCTTCATTATTATTTCCAGCAATAATGCAGCTGGGCAGGAGCCCAATAGACACAGCCACTGTAGACAGCACTGCTCTTATTGCTACCAGAGTACTGCACTTCAACTGGGTGGCCCTGCATCCCAAGCCACCCATCTGTGGCATAAGCCCTGGGACTCCTCCAGTCACTTGCCTGTGGTGCCAGCCCAGCTATCCCACCAGTTGCTTGTCTGTGCACCCAGACCTACCCTGAACTTCACTATGAGAGATTCTGTCACAGAGGCTAAGCACAAATAGATGTTTTTGTACTGTACAGTTGTCATTCTCTAGTTATGCCTGGAAAAATGAAATAAAAGTCAGCAGCTACAAATACTGTAGCTGCTGACTTTTAAAATATGGACACTTACCTGTCCAGGGAGCCCGCAATGACGGCACCCAAAGCCGATCTTCTCACGAGTGCTGCCACCGCCATTCCTGGGAAAAGAACAAGAAAGTGAAGACTTTTGGCTTCACTCTCTGTTCCCTACTGCACATGTGCGAGTTGCTCTGAGTGTTCTAAATGGTCCCTGCTGTCTTCTGGGACCTGTGTGTCTCCCAGAAGGCAGCGGGGGGAAGGAGGAGGGGCCAGACATGGCGTAGTTTGCCGGCGATCTATGCCCAGAAGTGTAAGCAAATACCTGGATTTGACAGGTATCTGCTCCCCCCGCCCCCCGAAAGGTGCCAAATGTGACACCGGAGGGGGGGGGGGGTCCGATAAGCAGAAGTTCTATTTCTGGGTGGAACTCCGCTTTAAGTCCCAGAGGCATTGCTGTTATGGGATCCTGTTTGTGAAGCTTCATAATCAGATTAACATTACACTGTACTGTAAGCACAGCCTTTTGCCATTTTGACCCTGTTTGCAATGTTAAACCTACTCTGCACTTGTTTATTAAAGTTCAAGTTAAAGCTACCCTCTGTCTAAGTATTCAGCAGATCCCTTTAACCCATTACACATCTTATTTCGATACCATTTCAAAGCTTAATTTTGCTTATTTGAAGAAAGGAAAAGGCCAAGCCAGAGAAAGCCATAATCTGTTTTAAAATTATGGGGAGAAGGGGAAAACGCTTCTTCTTGTTTGCAGTAAACAACTGTGGGGTCCCTGTTCCCTTAATCTGTTGCTGCCTGTGTAACACATACAATATGTGCAGTAGCAAAAGGGTGAGCTTTAATGCCCACACACTACACATACAGTATGCATCACTGCGTGGCCAATGTTTCTGCGTTGAGAGTGCGCTCACTTCCTGTAAATCCTGGGGTTGAAACAACCTGAACAATATTGCTGAAACACTTGAACAATATTGCTAATATAAACACCATTTAGCCAGCATTGCCAGGTTGTTGTTCCTTTTATTTGAGAACTCAAGTGACAGACTTCCATGTACTTATGAACAATGTGTATGTACCAGGTGCGAGGCAGAGGTTCTGAGAAGGCTCCCCTTGCAGCTAAGTGCAGTGCACCCCTGGAAGTGGTACAGGGAGTGCAGTGCCCAAAGAAGCACGGTTTGCCAGTTGCTTTGGTTTGATGCAGTGATCACCGGAATGCCACTGGAACAAGCAAGATGCACTGTAGGGCAGGTGTACTTGAGGAGTACTATGCAAACTTACCATGTGGACAATCCAGAAACAGAACCAGGAGCCAGGCCAGGGGGTCATACACAGTAAATCAGTCATTGTTAGATTCAGGTAGCAAAACTGGAACAAGCCGGGGTCATACGGTGTGAGACAGGTTTTAGCAGAGTCAGTGAGCCAAGCCGAGATCAAACACAGTGGAGCAGACAAGAGCAAGCGCAGTGGTACAAGCCAGAGTTCAAACCATGAGATCAGGATAACAGGTTAAGCAAGCCGGGTTGGTGATGAGATCAAAGATCAGGAGCACAGGAAAACAGGGGAGCTGACGATAATCCAGCAATGCACAGGTCTCAGCAGCAGGTTTATATAGGCCAGGAGACTCCAGCATCTGTCACGTTGTGCACGCCATTGCACATGTGTGCGGCCATTTGCGCTGTCGCGCATCTGCTTACGCCAAAACACACGGGAGTGCACCTGATGTGGCCATGATGGGTATTGGCAAGATTGCCAGTTCTTTGGCCATTTCCCTGACAAATGTGTACATGATATACCTGTACACTGTAAAATATGAAGAAAATAAAGTCACAATTGTAGGTGAAATGTTAACATCCATTTGCATTTGTAAATCAATTAGGAAAGTAGAGATTATGCCACCAAAATCAAAACAGTATCACCAAATAAAGAAGATCTTGCACAGCAAACATTGTTGTTAACATCATTTTTGACTTTTGGCTACATTTGGTCTATCATTTGGCACACATTTAATCAAAGGAAAGTATTTCAAATACATTGCTGTACAATAGCTGATTATGATTTATCTTTCTTTATCTCCAAAAGGCTGGCACCATTTATGTTCAGGCATCATCCACTGCATGCAACAAATGGTCACTGTGCAGCAGTTTTTATGCTCTGCATACACATGTTGTCTCACACAGATCAACCTCTGTTTTCACCTAATTATTGAGCTTTAGATCATCTGATCTTGCTGTTTACTTTGGACAGCACAATAAAAAAAAGGTCTTATATGGTTTATTTAGCCTGGAATTCAACCAAGCATGTTTGATCATGAGTAGAGTTGAGCGGACACCTGGATGTTCGGGTTCGACGGGTTTGGTCAAACTTCGGGAAAAAGTTTGAGTTCGGGATCGAACTTGACCTGAACTTAACCCCAAACCCGAACCCCATTGAAGTCAATGGGGACCCGAACTTTTGAGGACTAAAATGGCTCTAAAAAAGTAATGGAAAGGGCTAGAGGGCTGCAAATTGCAGAAAAATGTTGCTAAGAGCATTGCAAGTGCTCTGCAAACAAATGTGGATAGGGAAATAACTTAAAATAACATAAAAAAATAATAATATGCTGGAGGCCCCCTTCTCAGCAGAAGAGGTACAGGAAGTCATTAAGAACCTCAGAAACTCAACGGCACGATACCACACATATGGTGGGAATGCCCCAGAATACGCCCTTTCTGGAAAAAATTATTCAATGTAATGGATAAGCTAGTAGTGGGAAAATAAAATACTTTGAAATTAATTTTTTTTTAAATTATAATCTTGACCTAGGAGGACGAGGTCCATATGGAGTAGGAGGTTGATGTGGTGGTGGATGTGGCTGTGTAGGTGGAAGCGGCAGTGGAGGAGGACGAGGTAGCCAACACTGGTTCAAAAATACAACAATGGCTGGGTAAGGCCGGTGATGTGTCAAATTCTGTCCCCCGTCGGATAGTGTCCACCCTGTACTGCGCTTGCTCAGTACATAGGACAAGGGGATTTCGAAAATCTCTGAAGACGAACGGCGCCTGCGCGGTGAGTCCAGGTTCAAGCCACACCATCCGAGGTTCAAGCCGAGCCAAGCGAGGCCGTGCCCGAAGCGTGGCGAAACTGGCGAGCGAAGCGAGCCCGTGAGGGGCCCTGTTACTATGTGCTACCGTATGTCCACTTGGATGGTGGGGCTTGAACCTGCACTCACGGCGCAAGCGCCGTTCATCTTCGGAGATTTTGTGAATCTCCTTGTCCTCCGTACTGCGCAAGCGCTGTGCCAGCGCAGTACGGGACAGTTTTTGTCAGAACACCGGTATACATGTCTATTCTGCACAAGGTACGGACAAGTCCTGTGGGATCCATGCCTGGTTCATTTTAATGAATGTGAGCTTTTCCACATTGGCTCTGGACAGGCGGCTGCGCTTGTCTGTGATAACGCCCCCTGCCGTGCTAAATACACGTTCAGATAATACACTGGCTGCAGGGCAGGCCAGCACCTCCAAGTCGTAAAGGGCAAGCTCAGGCCATGTGCCCAATTTGGAGACCCAGAAGTTGAAGGGGGCAGACCCAACATTCAGTACGTGTAGGCGTGTGCACACATACTGCTCCACCATGTTGGTGAAATGCTGCCTCCTGCTAAGATGTTCTATCTCAGCTGGTGGTGCTGGTTGTTGTGGTGTGCTGACAAAGCTTTTCCACATTTCGGCCATGCTAACCCTGCCTTCTGAGGTGCTGGCGGTGCCCTGGCTGCGTTGGCGACCTCTTCCTCCTCCTCTTCCTTAGCCTTGTGCTTCCACCGTACCCCCGCTGTCAGGTGGGAATGCCACCAGCAGCGCGTCTACCAGCGTGCGCTTGTACTCGCGCATCTTACGATCATGCTCCAGTGAGGGAATTAAGGACAGTATGTTGTCCTTGTAACAGGGATATAGCAGGGTGGCCACCCAGTAATCAGCACCAGTTAGAATGTGGGCAACGCGGCAGTCGCTGCGGAGACACTGCAGCATGTAATCGCTCATGTGTGCCAGGCCGCCCAGAGGCAACGAAAAGCTGTCCTCTGTGGGAGGTGTATCGTCTGTGTCCTCTGTATCCCCCCCAGCCATGCACCAGTGATGGCCATGACCTGGTCTGGGTGCCACCCTGCTGTGAACATGGTTCCTCCTCCTCCATCTCCTCCTCCTCATCCTCCACCTCGTCATCCTCCAGAACTGTGCTCTTACTGCCGGACAATTGTGTACCTGCCGTTTGTTGGTGCAGGAACCCACCCTCGTAGCCACTTGTGAATGACTGCCCTGAAAGCCGGAAATTATCCCGGTTCCTCCTCCTCCTCCTGTTCCACATCCTTTTCCATCATCGCCCGAAGTGTTTTTTCAAGGAGGCATAGAACTGGGATAGTAACGCTGAGAATGGCGTCATCGGCACTGGCCATGTTGGTGGAGTACTCGAAACAGCGCAACAAGGCACACAGGTCTCGCATGGAGGCCCAGTTATTGGTGGTGAAGTGGTGCTGTTCCGCAGAGCGACTCACGCGTGCGTGCTGCAGCTGAAACTCCACTATCGCCTGCTGCTGCTCGCACAGTCTGGCCAGCATGTGCAAGGTGGGGTTCCACCTTGTGGGCACGTCACATATGAGGCAGTGAGCGGGAAGGCCGAAGTTACGCTGCAGCGCTGACAGGCGAGCAGCAGCAGGGTGAGAACGCCAAAAGTGCGCACAGAGGGCCCACACTTTCTGCAGCAGCTCTGGCATATCGGGGTAATTTTTCAGGAACCTCTGGACCACTAAGTTCAGCACATGCGCCAGGCAAGGGATGTGCGTCAAACCGGCTAGGCCCAGAGCTGCTATGAGATTTCGCCCATTATCGCACACCACCAGGCTGGGCTTGAGGCTCACTGTCACCAACCACTCATCGGTCTGTTGTTCCATGTCCCTCCACAACTCCTGCGCGGTGTGGGGTTTTTCCCCCAAACAGGAAAGTTTTAAAACTGCCTGCTGTCGTTTACCCCTGGCTGTGCTGAAGTTGGTGGTGAAGGTGTTACGCTGACCGGATGAGGAGGCGGTAGAGGATGAGGAAGCGGAGTAGGAGGAGTTAGCAACAGGAGGCAAACCGAAGCGTCCTGCAATCCTCAGTGGTGGAAGGACATGCGCCAAACTGTTATCTGCCTCAGGCCCAGCCGCCACTGCATTTACCCAGTGTGCTGTTAGGGAGATATAACGTCCCTGACCGTGCTTACTGGTCCACGCATCCGTAGTTAGGTGGACCTTGCCACAGATGGTGTTGCGCAGTGCACACCTGATTTTGTCCCCCACTTGGATGTGCAGGGAAGGGATGGCTCGCCTGGAAAAGTAGTGGTGGCTGGGCACAACGTACTGTGGGACAGCCAATGCCATCAGGCTTTTAAAACTCTGCGTCTCCACCAGACGGAATGACAGTATTTCAAAGGCGAGGAATTTTGAAATGCTGGCATTCAGGGACAGGGATCGCGGGTGGCTAGGGGGGTACTTCCTGTTCCGCTCCAGTGTTTGGGAGATAGAGAGCTGAATGCTTCCATGGGACATTGTGGAGATGGTTGGGGACCCAGGTGCTAGTGTTGCTGGCAGATCCTCTGTTTGCGGGTTGTCAGGTGCCACTGTCACTACAGAGGTGGATGAAGAGGCGGAGACTGCAGAAGAAGAGGAAGCAGGATGAGCCAGAGACCTTTCTTGGTTTTTGAGGTGTCTACTCCACTGCAGCTCGTGCTTTGCACTTAGATGCCTGGTCATGCAGGTTGTGCTCAGGTTGAGAACGTTTATGCCTCGCTTCAGGCTCTGATTGCACAGCGTGCAAACCACTCATGTCTTGTCCTCAGCACATTGTCTGAAGAACTTCCATGCTAGGAACTCCTTGGACCTGGCTTTGGTGTGCTCGGTCCCTTGCTGCGTTGGGCAGTAGCAGACGTACTGTCTAGGGGATGGACGCTCCGCTTTTGCACCCTGCTCCCTCTTCTGCTGTGCTGGTGGCTCTGTGCGACCACCGCCTCTTCCTCCGAACTACACTGGTCACCTGCATGACGTTGATTCCATGTGGGGTTGAGGACCTCATCGTCCTCCACATCATCTTCCACCCAGTCTTCACCCCTGCCCTCCTTGTCGGTCTGCACAATTGCGAAAGCAGCAGCAGTTGGCACCTGTGTTTCGTCATCATCAGAGACGTGCTGCAATGGTCCTCCCATGTACTCATCATGAAACATAAGTGGTTGGGCATCGGAGCACACAATCTCTTCCACTTCTGGGGCAGGGCTAGGTGGATGTCCCTGGGAAACCCTGCTAACAGAGTCATCGAAAAGCAGAAGAGACTGCTGCATGATTTGGGGCTCAGACTGCTTGGCTGATTTGCAAGGGGGTGAGGTGAAAGACTGATGGACATCGGCTGCAGGTGCCAACTCTGATCTTTCATCAGGAGACTGGGTGGGAGACAATGTGAAGGAACCGGAGGCACTGTCAGCAACCCAATCTACTATCGCCTGTACTTGTCCTGGCCTCAACATTCGTACAGCCTCATTAGGCGCGACAAAATAGCGCTGCAGGCTCTGTCGCCTACTCGCACCTGAGGAAGGTGTTTCACTTGTGCGTGTAGCTGGCACAGATCGACCACGTCCTCTCCCTGCAACAGGAGCTCCACCAGCAGCACCACGACCGGGGCCACGTCCCTTCTTTGACGTTCTCCTCCTATTTTCCAAATTTAGGATCTTGCACTAAATGTGTGTTTTTGCAATAGCAGAATAAACCCAGAGTATGTCAACGGTGTATCTCACACCTACAGAAATGCAGAAAATGCTATTCAAAAAAAATGTTTTTGCTCTAAAAAAAAATTATTTGAATAGCACAATAGAAGAAAAATATATAAATTGTGTATCTCACACCTCCAGATATGCAGAAAACACTGCAAAATATATATTTTTTGCACTAAATGTGTGTTTTTGCAATAGCAGAATACACCCAGAGTATGTAAACGGTGTATCTCACACCTACAGAAATGCAGAAAATGCTATTTAAAAAAATGTTTTTGCCCCAAAAATTTTTTATTTGAATAGCACAATAGAAGAAAAATATATAAGTTGGGTTTCTCACACCTCCAGATATGCAGAAAACACTGCAAAATATATATTTTTTGCCCTAAATGGGTGTTTTTGGAAGAGCAGAATACACCCACAGTATGTACAGGGTGTATCTCACAGTAACATATGCAGTGCTGGTGCACTGAGCTTGCAGATAAAAGTTATATTTCCTCTGGCACTGGGCTCATGGCAGTGTAACCCAACCAGGTAAATCTATGTAGATCGCTGGGTTATTAGAATAGATTTCTCAATCTGGACTCCTAGATAATTCTCTCTCCCTAAAAGCCGCAACAGGAACCTTGCCCTACACTGTCTATCTTTTCTCTCAGTGCAGTGAAAAAAGCTTGTGCACTGCACCCACACAACTAAATCTATGTAGATCGCTGACTAATTAGAATCTATTTCACAATCAGGACTGACTCCTTGTCAGGAATGGTGTCATTACTGGGCTCACCTGCTGGTGGCACTGTTGCATTCGGCAGCAGTGGGTGTAGTTCTGGTGACCACCAGCGGGTGTCTCCTCACCAAGACTTTCCACCAGCCATCAAGCACACCTGATCTGGGTCTGCTGGACTATATAAACCCGCCCTTAACAAAGCTCAGTGCTCCAGAATTCCTTCTGTAAGCCTGGTCCCTGCCTGAACCTGATCCGTTACCTGGTCCTGAACCTGATCCTGATCTGTTCCCTGCCTTGTCCTGGACTCTGATCCTTGTACCCTGTCCCCTGAGACCTGTCCCCTGATACCAGCTCCCCTTTGCTGACTGCTCCCAGTACCTGGCCTTCTGCTCCCCTTGTCTCTCATCCCTGCCTTGTTCATGTATGTGTGTTCTCTTTTGTACATATTAGTTAGCTAGTTAGATTAGGTTGTTTTTGGGGTTTGTTGTGTTCCTTTGTATTCGTTTCTTGCTTATGGTTTGCTGTGGTTTTGTTTACACGTGTGTCTTTATCTTTAATAAATATATATATTTTTCACTTACTCTGTTCCCGATTCCTTAATGTGCAGCCCAATGATCTGACCACCTGTATTGGATGTCTGTGTATAGCATCCTCGTGACACTCCTATCATGTAATTCTCTCCCTCACAGCAACAGCAGCCAGGAACCTTTCCCTACACTGTCTAATGCAGAGTGACGTGCTGTGCTGTGTGCATCTAGCTTATATAGAGGCTGGGTCACATGCTGCACTGGCCAATCACAGCCATGCCATTAGTAGGCATGGCTGTGATGGCTTCTAAGGGCACACCAGTTAGACTAAAGTTCATTGGCTGCCCTGCATCTTTTAAAGATGTGCCATTACATCGCTGATCACCGGACCCAAACCCGAACATACAGTCAATTGTTCGGGTTCGGGTCCATGACCCAAAAGTTCGGGTTCGCTCAACTCTAATCATGAGTATCTAAAAAGTGAGCTTCAGATAGTATATATTTATCAAATAAAGTAACATATTCTACTTGCTATTTGCCCCACAATGAGCTCCATTCACAAAGTGGTACAGTACCTACCGATTCACGGTAAAATACCTCTTAACCGGTTCCCGATTGGCTCACACAGATATACTTTGCAGAATGGCTTCCCTGGGCAAAATTCCGTACGGGTACGTCCTTCCCTTTTTCGGCCACCAGAGGACACGCCCCCACCCGTTGCACGGCGGGGGGACCCAATGCGCGTGGCCAGCTGGCACGTTCGCTGCTGGCCATGTGCAATCGCGTGCACGAGTGCCAGAACAGGAATTTGTGTGTGTAAACACACAAATTCCTGTGTTGTCAGGGAATATCGTTTGTTCCTACTGAGTAGGAAAAGCTATGTCTCCTCTCCTTGTCAATCCCATCCCCCCACAGTTAGAACACACAATTAACCCCTTGATCGCCCCCTAGTGTTAACCCCTTTCTGCCAGTGACATTTACACAGTAATCAGTGCATTTTTATAGCACTGATCGCTGTATAAATGCCAATGGTCCCAAAAAAGTGTCAAAAGTCTCCGATCGGTGTGTTGCAATGTTGCAGTACCGCTAAAAATCACTGCCATTACTAGTAAAAAAAAAAATTCCATAAATCTTTCCCATAGTTTATAGACACTATAACTTTTGCGCAAACCAATCAATATACGCTTATTGCGTTTTTTTTAACAAAAATATGTAGAAGAATATATATTGGCCCAAACTGATGAAGAAATGTTTTATTTATTTTTTAAATTGGGGGACATTTATTATAGCAAAATGTAAAAAATATTGTTTCTTTTTTTTAATCGCTAATTTTTGTTTATAGCGCAAAAAATAAAAATCGCAGAGGTGATCGAATACCACAAAAAGAAAGCTCTATTTGTGGGGAAAAAAGGACACAAAAAAGCATTGAATGACCACGCAATTGTCAGTTATTGTAAAAAGTGCTCTAGTCAGGAACGGGGAAAACTCTTCTAGGGCTTAAGTGGTTAATGTTTTTCATTTTTTTTTTTTTTGCCATTCACTAAAACATGCTTCTAGAATGCTGCATGTTGTATTTCTTTAAAAAAATTGTGAAACCATCATGAAACCGTGTGGTAATTTTGGCCCTCAAGATCAAAAACCCCAGAATACCAACACTTACAAATGCTACTTAATATCTATGTATGCAAATCAATATTTTTGATTTTGTTAATTTTGTAAGGGAGGAATTCACTGATACAGTAACATCAGACACTTCTACAATAAACACCTGGTTTGGCTGGGCATGTTAAAAGTGCACCGCCTGACAAATTTTTCCGGGTTAAACTGGCTGCTACAGAGGCAAAGATTTAGCCAGTCAGACAGCATGTGCTTCTAAATGTTTGAAAATGGCCTCCATTACATGTGGCATCATGACGTCATGATGTCATATGCACAGTGTCACCCACACGTAATAACGAACGCTGTTGCATGTAATGGCAGCCATTTTAAACATTTAAGCACATGCTGTCTGACTGGCTTAATTTTGGCCTCTGAAGCAGTCGATTTGACCCAGCAAAACCGTTTAGGTGGCGCCCTTTTAATATGCCCAGCCTCTCCCAGGAAATCCCTACATCAGGACTGTTAAGCATGTGATGTTTACCTTACATCTTTATTCTGAGCTTATTTAATCATCGTGGAGAGCAATGGGTGTTTTTTTTTGCCACCATGACACCTTGAAGGCTTGAACTTTGGGGTTGTGAACCAGAATAATATTTAAAATGTAATATCTAAAAGATATGATGTGGGTTAAATGAAAGTTCTTTTGACCAAGAGTGAAAGCTTTAACATAATAATATTTATTAGGAAGTAGTTGAAAGCATCTAATACACAAACATCTATCTATAGTCTTACACCAAAGTAGGAAATAGTAGGTTAAAATACAAGAATAGAGAGTATATTCATCAAAATGCAAACAGCAAAAAAAGATATGACAAGCAGGTATACCTTTAAGTGCTGGGAAATGATCTGATATCTACCTCTATTGATGGTTCTGGGCCCACGTCAGACTCATGACTCCTTCTCAGAGGAGGCTCTAGGATTTGTGAGGCCTTAGGCAAAACTAAGACATGAGGCCCCACTCACGCCCATGATAGGAAAAATAATGAAAGCGATCGATAGTTTATTTTTAGGGGGAGGGTAGGTGGACAGTACACATGGGTCAGGAGGGTACAGTACAGTAGGGTAAGTGGACACAGTACAGGGGGCAGGAGGATACAGTACAGGGGGGAGCAGGAGGGCACAGTACAGGAGGTAGGTAAGTGGACACTGTATAAGGGCAGTAATGAATGTTACAGATATGGTCTCCTCAAGCAGAGCTGCACAGGGAAGCTGCTCTCACAGATCCCACTTATTCTGTCAGGCTGTCACTGGGCTAAATCTACACTAGAATGACAACTCCCCCTCTACCTTCCCCTCCAGAGTTTTTTGCTCTCTTGCAGAACTTTGCAAGGGTTAAGGAAGGACCCTGAGGTGGAACATCTTATTACTGCTGCTGCTTGTGAGGGTGGGATGTGTACTTCACCAATCACATAGGATGAATAGGAGAGGCGGGTCAGAAGGGATTGGTGCAGCACACATCCCTCCCACACAAGTAGCAGCAATAGTAAGATGCTCTGCCTCTGGGTTCTTTCTTAGCCCCTGAAATGTGAGTGGGGGATGGGGCCGGGAACCATGGGGTAGGTAGGGGAGTAGGAGAAGGGTTGAAAAAGGGGGGGAGCGGGTAGGAGATGGGGGTTGGGTAAAGGAGAACTGGAGTGGTCGGGGGAGGGAGAGATAAAAGATGGATGGATAGATAGATAGATAAAGGGAAAGAGATGGATAAAGGGATAAAGAAAGATAGATAGAAAGGAAAGAAAGAGAGAAGGGAAGGAAGGGCACTCCTACATCAGTGTACAGTGTGTACTCACTTGGAGGCAGGAGGGACTGGATGGATCAGACAGACTCCATCTTTCCTTTCTGTTTGCTGGGCTTTAGCTTCAGACACAGGAAGGGAGGAGTAGAAGCAGCTCCTCTCCTCTTATTGGCTGTGCGGGCAGCAGGGGGAGGGGAGAAGTGTCAGAGCTGGCTGTGATACGTCCAGCTCATCTCTCTATGTGGACGGGGCTCTCAATGAGCTCCAATCCCTGTGCTGATCTGTCCCACTCGCAGCCGGTTTTCTCTGTGTCTCTAGGAGGACACTCAGCGCTGCGCTGGTGGCGGGGATGTCTGCAACTAGAAGAGGCGACTCTGTTATAAGGTAAACTAGGCGAGGCCTCTCTGATCACGCGGGGCCTAAGGCAATCGCCTAATTAGAGAGCCGCCTCTGCTCCTTCTACTCTATGTGTGATTCCCACTAATATAGGCCCATCTCTCATTGACTTGAACAGGGCCACCCTGATTGGTAATTATGTAAGCCTTCTCCTCCCTCCGGGCGTATCTCCTCCAAGATTGGACAATTTCCTTTACTGTTAATTTAGCCTAGCTCAGCCCCTCAGTAGCACCTCCTCTCTTTGGTTAATGAGTTAGTGATAATTAGTTTGAAGAGAAATTAATTAAAGCGAAGGTCATAACCTTCTCTTGAATGGGGCACTTAACTATACATGGCCATAGCCGGGGCAAATTGGCCCTTCCTGAACAGATCAAAGAAATATTCTCAGCATATCAAACATCCTTTGAAATGGATAACTGTTTGGTTAACAAAGAGGACTACAAGGCCTTTATCTAGCTAATGAATTTGGCCCCGTCAAGTCTTCACACTCAGATGGTATCTCTTCCTTGCAATTGAATATTACGACAGGTAAATAACAGAGCGTCTCCCATAACACATCCTCACCTAACATTTTTGCAAGTTAAAAGGAAATGTTAAATGAATTAGATCTTCTCAGGCAAAGCCTGTCATATATTTACATTTAGCTAAGTTAACCCCTTACTAACAACAATATTACATACACACTAATCTTATTTCTTATTCTAAACTATATATATATATATATATATATATATATATATATATTGTGAGATGGGGGGTTGTTTAGCTCAAGTGGTAGATGCGTTTTCCCAGCGATTCAAGCCAGTCAGGAACTATATTTAAGGGCATCGTAGCCCATTTTTATTAAAAAGGCAAAATACAAGTCCAAACAAAGGTTTCCCATACAAGGGGTTCTTCTCCATCAAATACACATAACAGAAAATGCTAGCCCACCTGGCTCTCTGTAGCAGTACTTCTGCACTTTCCTGGTCACCCAGACCACCAGACTCCTTAAAGCAGACGTCTTCCTTTTAGCATCCACAGCTCTGCCTCTTGCAGTCACCAACTTTCTGACTGCCTCTTGCAGTCACCAATGTTCTGTCTGTCTCCTACAGCCTCCCTGACTCCTGAAGACCTCCTGTCTCTTGGTGTGGAGCCGTCTCCAACTGGGAGCCATGAGGTCTTCCCATACATTCATTATAAGGGCTGTGCTCACCTGAGCACACACCCTGCTGGTAATCAGCAAAGTCTGGACACAGGGTTGGAGATCCCATCCCTCCCAAGACACTGTGGAATCTCCAAACTACAAAGCCCTTTTTCAGAATACCAAAACCTGGAGAAAGCTGCGAAAGCAGTCTTCTCCAGTCCACATCTACGCTCTGTAGTCTTGCACCTTGCAAATGTGCAGACCCTGTGTCCAGCAAACTGTCCATTTTACTGTGACAGTAGCTCCTACTGTCACAATATATATATATATATATATATATATATATATATATATACACACACACACATACACATACACACACACACACACACACACACACACACACATACACACACACACACAAATATTCCCAGTTGCTAATGGAGATTACTCATAAACTCTTTGAAAGACAACAGGGTTCCTTCAAAGATTGCTCCACTGGCTCCGTGTGCCAACTTTGTGGCCTTTACTGGTGTGAGAGGAAGGTGTTTACAGCACTCCATTTGTCATATACCTGCTGAGGAACTGGGATAGATCCCTATTATTGGAGGAAAGTGTGTTTTTTTATTTTATTACTGTAGCCTCCTCTGGACCACTGTGCCCTCTGTGCCTCACACAGGGCTCTACCAGTGTTTCTTTTGGAGCTCTCAAGTTGGAACCTTATCTTTATGGAACTTTAACACACTATCTATCTTCCTGGGAGTTTGCCTTCAAAGGATATACATCAAAGGCCCACAAGCCTATTGCTTTGCTCAGAGCCACTGCTTGAAAGTCTATTTACCGTATTTATCGGCGTATAACATGCACAGGCATATAACACCTTAACTTTAAGAGGGAAGTTTTAGGAAAAAAACTTTCCACAGCCCCCTGCGTATAACACGCAGGCACAGTTTACCCTCTTTTTTCAGGGTAAAAAAGTGAGTGTTATACGTCAATAAATACAGTATTTAGGAAGTTTAAACAAAAAGGAAAGAAACTCCCAGTGGATTGTGCGCAGCTTGAATGATGTATTGACTCATGATAAAAGTATTAGATAATTTTAATATACTTGGATATCGAATTTACGAATTCATTAGAAAAGTACAAGTAAAAAAGAGGGATTGGGGAATGGATCCAATTACATAGAAGGGAACAATAAGAGCTCTGGTGTACAAATTATAACTGTATTACAGTCATGTGTCACAATAACCATATACAGGTCACCGCTATGGGTTGGCATGTATATAGATCCCCGACGCGTTTCGATCTTTAATAATGTGATGATCTTCCCCAGGGGGTATCATGTAGACATCTATGGTATATTAAGAAATATCATTAACATTTTTTTCCTCTTTAGTATTTGTATATCATGCATGCCTGTCAGTGCAGGCTGTGGAAAATAAGTAAAGTCATACCTTGCATGAAATACCATATGTGCTAAACCAGAGTATATAAAAACATGGTGGATAATTTCTCCATGAGGACCAACCAGCAAGAAGAAGCGAAGAACCCAGGATCTGCCTACAAGAGGTTACATGTTAAAAATTGGACATGCATGGATGTGAGAGAGAGGAGGGGAGGGAGGGGGGGGGGGACACTGGAGAGGCGCCGGTTGAGCATATTTGTAGATTTTGCATATCTCATGGCTATCTAGCATTTAATATGTATTATTATTGTAACCCAATAATGTATCATATTGATGTTACTATGCAATTATTTGCACATGCAGGATAAGCTGGAAATGTTTCCAGAACAATAATAACAACATTTAATATTTATTATTATTGTAACCCAATAATGTATCATATTGGTGTTACTATGCAATTATTTGCACATGCAGGATAAGCAAGAAATGTTTCCAGAACAACAATGAATGTATATCACTTAATTATTACTTTTGGATTACATATATTGTAACTATAAATGGGTATCACTTGATCATTACCCTTAGGATTGCATGTGCTATAACTCTATTGGGTCACAATGATATTACATGGATAAATAGGAGCCAGCTGAGTTTTAATTTTTATTTTTTTTATAACATCAAGTTTATTGAAAAGAGATACAAATGAAATCTACAAGGGGAGACGCAGCTCCCCCTCTGCCGTCAACACAGTATTGTTAATAGAATAATCAAACAATTAGTCTAGAAGTAATATCTAGGACAACCTGTAGTCCTCGGTTAAAAACGGCTGTAAGTGGTTATCCAACAATGAAATCAGGAGTTGTAATAAAAAGGAAGTACTGCGGGCGTTGGGAGCAACATTGCTCCGAGAAGTGTAGAAAGGAACAGTGAGAGAGAAGTAAAAGAAAGAATCTCGAAAAGGGGTAGATGAATGGTATGGGCATAATCTTATACGTGGTGAGATCTTGTTAGGAAGTCTCTATAAAGTAAAACATGTAATCACTTATAGGTAAAAGGCCAGTTAATGAAACTTATATAGTTCTGGATCAGTTGTTACAGGGCGTATCTATTTCGGAGGGGCATTGTCAGGCACCCTCCCCTGTCCTGCCCTTCATGGGGTCAGTGAACTCATATGTAGGCCCGGGTTCCCAGCACCTGTCCTGAGGAGTTAGGTGGCCAGATCCACTGCTGTTGAGTCCTCATAAGCTCGCGAAAATTTGTATTGAATCCAGGGGGACCAGGTATTAAAAAATTTATCATGGTTGTCTGTGGACTGGGCCACCGTCTCCTCCATATCACATGTCTCAGAAACTCTCTGGAACCACTCCCTGAGTGAGGGGGTTCTGGTGGATTTCCAATATAGAGGAATTAGAGCTTTCGCCGCATTTAATAAGTGTTTGGTCAGAGAATTGTTGTATCTTTTGTATGATACTTCTGTGATGTGAAGCAGACAGCACGCCACGTCCAGATTAATTAAGGTCTCAGTGATTGTCCGAATTTTCTCACACACAGCCTTCCAGAAGGGGGCGATCACAGGGCAATGCCACCAAATATGGAGTAGATCACCCCCTTCCTTCCCACATCTCCAGCACGTGTCTGGAGTCTGCGGGAACCAGCCATGTATCTTAGCCGGCGTAGTGTACCAATGTGTCAGGAGTTTGTAGGATGTCTCCTGTGTTCTTGAGCTAAGGGAACATTTATGTGTAAATACACACGCTCTCTGCCACTGATTGGCCGAGATAGGCCTCTTCAGGGCCCGTGACCAGCTCTCTCTGAATCTGTCTTCTCCTTGCATGGGTTGGTCTCGTAGCCAAGCGTATGAAATTGAGGTAGCCTTCCGTACTAGGTTACCCTCCAGGCACACTGACTCCAGGTCCGTCAGATCCCTTCCAAAAGAGTCTCTCCTGTGGGGTTGGTTTAGGTAGTGTCTGATCTGAAAATACGTCCATAATGGGATGGAGGGCGTGTCCATCCCTGCAGTGAGCTCTTCGAAATCTTTAAAACTACCTTTATGAAAGCAGTCCTGGGCGAGCAGCGGTGTGGAAGTATGTCGGGAGTGCAGTAAGCGGTTGCCCACTCCGGGGAGAAAGTCTGGATTATTGAACAAGGGTGTCAAGGGACCTAGTAGGGAAGAGAGGTCTGTTTGTTTGGTCAATTTATGGAAGACTCCAAGTGATGTACCTATAAAGGGGTGTGTTTTGAGGGTCGCTGGATATTTAGACCATGGTATCCATGGGGAGAATCGTAGGGCTAAGGGGCTGAGACTGTTCTCTAGTTGGATCCAGTCCTTTTGTGAGTGATGGCAGTGCCAATCAATAATTCTGGTGACGTGGGCAGCATAGTAGTATATTCTAAAATCCGGTATACCCATTCCCCCTTTAAGTTTGGGCTTCGTCAGGAGTTGGGCTTTTATTCTGGGTGGTTTGTGGGCCCATATAAACCTTGACTGCAAGCTGGAGATCGTTTTGAAAAAACTCTGGGGGATCCTAACTGGTAAATTGCGGAAGAGGTATAGGAGCTTTGGCAGAATGACCATTTTGCATATGGCAGCTCGGCCGAACCATGAGAAGTTACGCGTGTGCCATTTTTTAAGGTCCTGGTCTACAATTTTAAGAATAGGCGGGAAGTTTCGGTCATAGATTTGAGCAATGTTAGGGGTCAGCCAGACTCCTAAGTAATGAAGAGCTGAAGATTCCCATTTAAAGGGGCAATTAGCTTTGAGTCTGTTCAGTGGGGCTGCGGGTAAGTTTATATTTAGGGCTTCCGATTTCGAGAAATTTATTTTAAGATTAGATAACTTGCCAAAGATGGAGAATTCGCGTAGTAAGGAGGGTAGAGTGATATGGGGGTTGGTTAGGAAAAAGAGTAGGTCGTCTGCATACGCCGCTATTTTAAATTCCCGACCAGCAACTGCAAATCCTTGTATGGCTTCTTCTGCAATGACTTTTATAATGAACGGTTCCAATGAGAGTATAAATAAGATGGGTGAGAGGGGGCAGCCCTGTCTCGTCCCGTTGTTGATATGGACTTTGTCTGACAGGGAACCATTAATCTTGACCTGAGCTGATGGGTTTGAGTATAGTGACCCGATCCATGACATCATGCAAGAGCCCAGACCAATATGTTGGCATGTCTCCAGCATGTAGTCCCATGCCACACGATCGAAGGCCTTCTCCGCGTCCGTGGACAGGAGAAAGCCCTCGAACTTCTGTGTTCGTGCTGCATAAATTAGGTTGAGTGCTTTGGTTATGCAATCTCTGGTCTCCCTGCCCGGCATAAAGCCAGCCTGGTCAGGACCAATGATATCGTGCAGCAATGGTCTAAGTCTGTTGGCAATTATTTTAGCTAGGAGCTTAACGTCTATATTAAGGAGAGATATCGGTCTGTAGCTGGCACATAATTGGGGGTCTTTATTCTGTTTTGGTATGACAGTTATATGGGCAGCGAGGAATGACGATGGCACCGTTCTGGGTGTTGAGAGGGCGTTCAGCGCTTTATGTAGTGGGTCGAGGAGCAGGTCAGTAAAGGTCTTGTAGTAAATGGAAGTGAAACCGTCCGGACCTGGGCTTTTACCCGCTTTTAAGTCTTTAATGGATTGCAAAATTTCAGATTTGTCAATGGGACTGTCTAATAGCTGGGCATTCTCACCTGTTAGGGTAGGAAGTTTGGAGTCTTTTAAGTAGTCCCGGATTAATTGCAATCTAGACCTTGGGGAGGGAGGGGAGTTTCCCTGTGAAGGTAAATTGTAGAGGTTGGAGTAATATTCATGGAAGTGTTTGCTAATTCCCTCAGTGGTAACATCTACTTTGCCCTTATTGTTTCTTATTCCTAGAATGTTCTGGTGTGATGTGGCATCTTTTAGGGCCTTGGCTAGGAACCTTCCAGTCTTGTCTCCATGCTCGTAATAGATCTTCTTTTTAAAGAAAATAAATCTTTTGGCTTTTGCGTCTAGAATGTGTTGGAGGGTTTTCCTAGTGTCCAGAAGGGAGCTCGCTGATCTTTCCGATAGGGATTTTTTATGTAGCGTTTCTAGGGCGTGAATTTTGTCTGTCAGCTGTCTGATCACTTTTTCCCTTTCCCTCTTACAGTGGGCTCCAAATTGGATCAACTCCCCTCTTATGGTGCATTTGTGTGCCTCCCAAATCATCATGGGGTCCATCTCAGGGGTCACATTGTGAGAAAAAAATTATTTGATGGTTTTGGAAATTCCAGGGAGCCTCTGCGGGTCTGTAAGGAGTGTTAAGTTCAGTCTCCAGGTGTTGGGTTTGGGGGGTGGCCTAGTCAGGTCTAAGGAGAGTGATATAGGCGCGTGGTCGGAAATGGACTGGATCCCTATATTGGCTTCCGTAATCAGATTGAGGTCTCTTTGTGACGTAAAGATGTAGTCTATTCGTGAATACTTATTATGGGGAATGGAATGGAACGTATAATCCTTGTCGTCAGGGTGCAAGAGACGCCAGGAATCTATCAGCTGCAAGGAGCTCAGAAGGGTTTTAATTTGTTTAAGGATCTTATATGTGATATGGGATCTACCCGTAGAGGTGTCGACTAAGGGGTTCAGTGGGATGTTAAAATCCCCTCCCACAATCATGCATCCAGAGCCAAAGCCCTTCAACTGTGACACCATACGCCTGCAGAAGGAGAGGTGGGCGGTGTTGGGGAAGTATACATTTGCTAAGGTTAGGGGCCTACCCCCACAAGTCCCCCTCAAGAAGACATACCTTCCCTCAGGGTCTATAAGTTTGTCGGTGACTTCAAAGGGGGCGTTTTTACTTATTAAGATAGACACACCCTTGGTTTTGGCCAGGTCATTCGTGGCATGGAAAGCTTCGGTAAAGTAGGAGTCAGTGAGCCTGGGGACCTGTGAGGTCTTAAAGTGCGTCTCCTGCAAGAAGACAAACTGTGGCTTACCTTTTTTGAGTTCTCTCAAGAGTGTCGTGCGTTTTTCTGGGATGTTTAGTCCCTTAGCGTTGTGCGAAATTACTGTCGGGTGGCGGCCAAGAGATGAGTATACCATGACGTATGTTCAAAGAGAGCTGGTGGTCTACGTCTAATAGGAAGAACAATCGAGACAAAATTACAAGAGATCAATGTGAATATTGTACTACAGATCTATCACAAATGGTCAAGTACCGTTAGAGAAGAGCCCAGGGGGAGGCTGAAGAGGTGGAGAAGCAGGGGAGGGGGTGCAGAGGGGAAGGTAAGACTGAGATTAGTTGGAAAAGAGTTAGGAGAGGTAAGTAAAGGGTCAAAGAGAGGAGATATGGTAATCTTCCTTGGGGTGTCAATGCCCCAAGGAGCTATAGGTAGTGAATCCTGGGTAGCCAGTGAGACCACCCAGGGTGCACTATGTGGGGGATAGGAAGGCGGCAACACAACAGATCTTCAGGGGAAGAACAATCGCTGAATTAAGGTGGTTCTAAGGGTTGTGAAACCTGAGGTGCCCGCCTCCCAGCCATTAGGAATGCATGAAAAAGGTGATAATGAGTCATTTCTGCACGCTATGAGGTACATGAGACACATGCGGGTGTCCTCAAACAGAAAAGAAAACACCAACAAGATTAACAGGACACCCGCCTGTGCCTCCTTGTTCATGGGTCATGAAGACCTGGTACATAGAAGTAATAACAAAGCTGAATAATAACGTCAACTATATTGATGGAACTCAATAAAAATAAGAAAAATGGATGCAGACATCCTCCTCCCCCCACCTCCCAGGGGATGGGAAGCGGTCTCCCCATAGTCATCTCATGTACACTGACTATGTTCAGGAATGGGTGCATTAATAGCAACTGGTCCAAGGACCATCCTGGATCCTCCCTCCTTGAGTTGTGTCAGTAACAGGAACTTGTCCCTACTCTGAAGTGAGGATCAGAGGGCAAGATAGCAGTATGAGTCCTGAGTGTTTGGTTCTCATCCTCCGAGTGGCCACAAATGTGACCTACCGGGATCATGTGGTGCAGTCAACATGAAGTATGACCCGATGGTTCGAGGGTGAATGTTAAACTTACTACCAACCGGATGGTTAGAACTTAGAGCATGAAGAAATAAAATTAAAAAAAAAAGAAATAAAAAAAAAAAGGGGGGGAATTGGGGGGGGGGAAAGGGCCGGTTTAGGGTAGTCCGTTTGCTGAGAGGATCAGCGAAGCGTATCTGTTGTCAGGACTTGCTGGAAGGATGAAATTCAACTGGACGGGCTCCTGCATGTAAAGGGGGTGAATACTTATGAGGGCTAAAGCTGCTAAAAATCTGTGAGTAAGGAGGAGGAGAAAACGTCCACATCCCCTCAATACCCATCCAGAGCCCTGGATGAGTGCGGCTTGAAGCTCGGTGTTCCAGCCTGTGACCCAGCGTGTGAGCCTCCTCGGCGGCCTATCTTCAGCTTCTTGGCGATCCTGTTGTCAGGGGAAGAGAGCGGGGAGTTAGGCGGGCTTTTCTCCAGTGGTGGCAGACGAAATTCCTGGTACCACTCCGGGATCTCAATCATGTCAAACTGCAAAGCATGGCAGAAATCCGGTAAGTCTTCCGGTGATCTCAGCAGGTGTTGCTTACCAATGTGGTTCACCATAAGAGCAAACGGAAACCTCCAAGTGTACTTGAGCTCCCTGTCTCTGAGCTTGTCCAGAAGGGGGCGCAGTGCCCTGCGGTTCTTTAAGGTTATCTGGGAGAGGTCCTGGAAAAGCATGATAGTTTCTCCATTAAAAATTATGCGCTCCTGTCTGCGCGTTTTTTTCATAATGTCCTCCTTCAGGTTAAAGTTTTGAAGGCAGCAAATTATGTCCCGTGGGGGTTGGGATTCAGGCCCTCTGGCTCAAAGTGCTCTGTGCACCCTGACGAAATCTATAACCGTGTCCTCGGGCCTATCTAACAGGCTGTTGAATACCCTCTGTAGAGCCATCAATATCTGGTCTGCTTCTACCAGCTCCGGTATCCCCCGGACCCTAATGTTGCACCTCCTTCCTCTATTGTCCAGGTCCTCTAAATGCCTATTAACCTCAATGAGTTGTGAGGAGTGTGAAGCTGTGACCTTCTCCAGCCTGCGCAGCTCCTTGTCCCTATGTCTCCCTGCGACCTCTGCTCCCTCCATCTTTTCATTAAGCACCAGGAGGTTCGATTTCAGGTCTGTAATCGCAGCCGAGAACGTGGACTTAATGTCCGCTGCAATGCTAGTCATTTCCCCAAACGTTATGGGGCGATTAGTGCGTGGGGTACCTTTACTGATCTCCTCTGTGGCAGACTGGGAGTCCTCACTGCATTCCTCCTCCGCGTGTATCGGCGCCATCTTGCCCCGGGCCTCGTTGTTTCGTGCGGCCGAGTGGACTCTGAATATGTCCGCTATGTCCCGTCCCTTGCAGGCTGCCAGAGAGCGGCGTGATCTCGTCTGCGGGGTGCCGTGAGATCTCCTGTGCATCCTGCGGGGATAGCGTGCAGAAAGACGAGCTGTTGGCTGGGAAGTCGGCGGAGCTCCTCTGTTAAGCTGCCGTCGCCATTGCGCGCCAAACCACGCCCCCCGAGTTTTAATTTTTATTTTTACTGTGTCTATGTAATGGCCCATCATTATATCTTATTATTATTGTTATTTTAATTTTCAAATTAATCAAACATGGGAGAAGGAAAACATTACTATTGAATATTAGCAATGCATTTACCTTTTTATAGTCTATCTTCAAAAGTGTTTAGGTGTATATTATTTCCCTGCTACTTAGTTGCAGTCTCATTCTAACATTGCATATCATCAAGGATCTGGTCTGTATGAATATTCAGTCCAAATGTCTATCCTTTTATTGGGGATCACCTAAAAATTAAATGTATATAATTGTAATAATATTACAAGGAGTCAAGGACTGATGAACTGTTAAAATAAAATAAAATTAGATTAGGGTTACATAAGGGACACAGATGTTACTTACTAAAATATGTCCTGTTTAGCTGCATGGGTCCTGTCTATGTTGCACTCTGCTTGTCCAAATGGAAATGCTCAGTGTGTTCCTCAAAGTGATGTTATGTAGTATTAGATGATTAGCTAAACCCCCATCATCTGTGTTGAAATTATTGCACACCCACGCCTCCCATGTCACCCCCTCCCACCCCTCAGCCCAATGCACCTTACCACGACTGCCCTACCAGACATGATTTATTTAAGGACTACATGCATAACTGGTTGTTTACTTTGTGGGAGATCACCTTGCTATTAAAAGTAGTAATTTATACTGTATAACTGTGATATGTTAATATTTTGCAAATATAAAGTGAATATAGAGTGAGAGTGGGGGGGCATTTATGTGCCCATGCTTTTAATTTTGTTTTGTGTGTTGGCTTTGGGTATAATTTTAACTTTTGCATTAATAAAAAAAAAGTATTTTATACAGCAGGCTGATGAAGTGTTTGGATTATGTAAAATGGTTGTAAATGTTATATATTAACTTTTTTGAAGATATGATTATTCAAAGGGAGGTTGAGTCCAAACCAGGCTTTTATTGAAGAAGTGTCTAATTTATCGCATGTCATCATATCCATCAGGTAGTACTTCTCTTTTGGTGCACACTTCTGAGGGCCTTTGCAGAAGGGAGTGATGGTGGATGAGAGTCCAGAAGAAAAGCCAAATATCCTGGATCCTGTGCAGCAAATGGTAAAGCTTGTTTATTATTTTAACAGCCTCATTTGTCATTACAGTTATGCAGTTTCATGCTTTGATTGAAACCACCAAAGTGCCACATGGTTCCTTCTATGAATGATAAGGCTTGTTTCACACTGCCTCGACCTGAAAGTCACACAACTTATGGTGCAACTTTGCCAGGCAGTCTGTGGCCAAGGAGAACATCAACTATTGTGACACAATTCTTTTTCTTGTGAATGTGATTTCCTTTTTCTGTTTACTTCCTTGAATTCCCTTTGTCCTGTCAGAGACCATGTTCTCTTTGCCCTATACATACCTCACAACTTTTTGAGATGGAAATGGGGGACACCTATTAGCAAAAGTATGTAGGCATAGGACACACCCCATGCCACGCCCCCTTAAAGCAGAATTATAAAAAAAAAATATTAGTTAAACCCACAAGTCCTTTTTTTTAACCACTATTATTCCTTTATATTGGCTTTTGATATTTACAAATGCAGCAATTTAGAAATTGGAAGAAAGACAATATACATCTTAAACAGAACATAAATAAGCACATACACTTCAACACAAATTTAATTTATTTTTTAAAAAAGGTTCTTAAACTCTACCAAAAAATAAACCTTAATTTTGCGAAACCATTATCAAACAAGTAAAATATATATTGACAAAACATATAAAACACTTATTTTGCAATATAATTGCATTACCCTCCCCTAAACAAAAAAGACCAACAATTTTGTTTCAATAGTTTTTTATTTCAGTTTTTACAAATTTTCACATTATCAAAATAAACATGAAGTATTACTTAATATAACAGTTTCATTACTATACGTCTGGCTCCATACATTTGCATTCGATGTCAACTTTTAAAAGCATGGAGCCGCCAGTCTATCGGCTATCTATAACATTGATTGTACCATAGAAAGTAAAGGAAAGTCTAAAGAGATGAAATTAAGTCAGATGAAAGGAAGAATAAGTAAAGAAGGAGAAGACTCTTGTAATTCACTCCCTGCCCCCTGCCCCCCCCGAAACCATTTAAAGCTGCACCCCTCTAGAGCCTTCAGACAGGTATTGAATCCAAGGACTCCATACCTTATCAAATTGTGGCATTCTATCATTAAGTGAGGCCGTCATCCTTTCATTAAGCATAATCCAGGAGAGTTTGTACTTGATCTGATCGAATGGGACTATTGTCCGTTTCCATGCCCCGGCTATTATAATTTTAGCTGCTATGAATATGTATCTTATAAATTGCTTAAGGGGTTTTGTGACCTGTTTTATTTCGGTCCCCAGCAACGCCTGAGTCGGAGATTTCCGGAGGTTCACCTGGGTAAGCGTATATATAAAGTTATACACCCTAATCCAGTACCTCCTCACCTTGGGGCACTGCCACCATGTATGGTACATAGTGCCAATATGCCCACAGCCACGAAAACATAGCGGGGATGCTCCGGGTATAAACGTCGCCAACCTTGCTGGGACCATATACCATCTCATAATAACTTTATAATTGGCCTCAATTAATGATGTGTTCATAATGGATTTATTCGCTCCCTCTGCTATTCTGTGCCACTCATCTATTTCCATGTTCTCACACATATCAGCCTCCCATCTCTTCATATATTCTAATTTTTCATTACAGCTGGTCAGTGTTGTATATATTGCCGATATGTGCCCTTTAATTTTGTCGTATTGTACACATAGGTGTTCCATAGGGGTCATTGTAGTAATATCTGAGTGTCTGGACAAGGTATTTATAAAATGTGCAATCTGACCATACCTAAACAACTCTGAGGTCGGTAGTTGGTACTCGTCTTCTAGTTTCTTTCTTGTTATAATACCTCCGCTGTCACAGAGGTCTGCAATCCTCATTAACCCTTTATTCGTCCACCAGGCAAATGCTCGGGGGGCGAAACCCGGGGCAAAGTTTTCATTTCCCAATAGTGGGGCTAGAGGTCTGCAATCCTCATTAACCCTTTATTCGTCCACCAGGCAAATGCTCGGGGGGCGAAACCCGGGGCAAAGTTTTCATTTCCCAATAGTGGGGCTAGAGGAGTATGCTCAGATTGAAACCTATGAGCTTTACGTAATCTATACCAAATATTCAAGGAGATGGAAAGTGCTGGGCATAAAATTGCGGGTCTTTGTTTAGGGGGTAGCCAAAGAATGGATGAGATTGGGTGAGTCCTACATGCTTTGGCTTCCATCTGCATCCAAATTGGATGAGATCCCCGACTATGGAATCTGGTGACGTTCGCTAGTTGTGCAGCCTGATAATATTTTATTAGGTCCGGGAAACTTAATCCCCCTTTATGCTTTGGAGTATAGAACGTGCGAACGTTCACCCTAGGTCGCTTGTTACCCCATATAAAGGACAATAGTTTAGTTTGCAGTGCTTTCAGGTCCCCCTTAGTTATTGCTACTGGTAGTGCTCTAAATAGATACAATATTCTGGGTAATACATTAATTTTGACCGAGTATAATCTGCCAAACCATGACGGCGGACAGAGTGACCATCTCGACACATCTGCCATTATAGTCCTAAACATTACAGGATAATTCTGGGAATATAATGTGTTCCATGAGGGAGTGAGATTTATTCCCAGGTAGGAAAGGGAATGTATTTTCCAAGTAAGTTTATAAGATCTTTGCAGGGTATAGATTGTGGACTCACTCAGAGAAATATTCATGGCCTGTGATTTCTCATGATTTATGGTTAAGCCTGAAATTACGGAGAACGGCTTGAGTATGGCATATAAATTAGGGAGTGTTGTAATAGGGGATGTTATTGCCATCAATATATCATCTGCAAATAGTATGCATTTATGTTCCATGTTACCACAGTCTATGCCTTTGACATCTTGTGAAGCCCGAATTTTGATTGCTAGTGGTTCCAGTGCTAGCACAAAAAGAAGTGGTGACAAAGGACATCCTTGTCGCGTACCTCTGTAGATGTTAATGGGGTCCGAGTAATATCCCTTTACCATTAAAGCCGCTGTCGGGGAGCTGTAAAGTGTTCGCAGTGTAGATAAAAAATGATTCCCGAAACCCAGCCGAGCCAAGACATAGAGGAGATAATCCCATGACAGGGAGTCAAATGCCTTATGTATATCTAATGAAAGCAACATCCCCTGTCTTGGGCCCCCCCATCCCAATCAGAGTGTACCACTGAGATAATATCTATGACCCTTCTCGTCTGGTCTGTTGTTTGACGCCCCGGCACGAATCCTGCCTGGTCAGGGTGGATATATTTCGCTAAAAATGAGTTCATTCTGACCGCCAATATCTTTGTCATGATCTTTAAGTCTAAATTGATCAATGAAATGGGGCGGTAGTTTTCACAACTGCCATGGTCCTTTCCCGGTTTGGGGATGACCTGAATAAATGCTTTATTCTCTTGATTTGGTAGGGCTGTACCCTGTCTGATCGCGTTAAAAAAAATGCAAAGGTGTGGGGTCAGAATTTCTTGGAACTTCCTATAATAATGTCCGGAGAACCCGTCAGGGCCCGGTGCTTTAGATGGGTTAAGGGTTTTAATTGCCTGTGATACCTCTGTCTCAGTGAATTCCTGTTCCATGAGTTCCATGTGTTCTTTCTGTATGGTTGGCAAGGGGATGTGTTCAAAGAAGTTATCCATTTTGTCACGTCCTACTTTGTCTGATGGTTTATAGAGCCTAGTATAAAACTCAGTGAATACCTTCACTATTCTTTCTGGGTTCTGACTATGTTGACCATTTTTTAGCCGTAGCTTGGGTAATGCTGATGTATAGGGACAAGGTGTCAATTTTCTCGCTAGTAGTGTGGTAGGTTTGTCTCCCATCGTGTAGTATTTGTGTCTTGCCCATCTTATTTTTTTTCCGCTTGTGTGGTAAGACTTAGGTTTAATGCTAACCTGGCTTCATTTATGGTATGCCTGATATCGACCTGTGGATTCAGCCTTTGTTTAGCTAGCGCGTTGCTTAGTTTTTGTTCCTGTTGTGCTATCGTGCTATCCCTAGAACGCTTGTTCCGTGCTGCTAGTTGGAGCAATTTTCCCCTTATAGTGGCCTTATGTGCTGCCCAATTAACTACTGGGGAAGTAGCCCCTGGTAGGTTTTCCTTAAAAAATAAGCGTATTTCTTTTTCTATCTCCACAGCCGTAATTGGGTCAATTAACATAGTCGCATTCAGTCTCCATGGGGACGGGTAAGGCTTCATCCACAGATTGGATAATGAAAGTTTAACTGGTGAGTGATCTGACCAGGGGGTATTTAGTATGTCCACTGAAGTGATATATGGTAGTAGTGGAGTTCGTATGAATATATGGTCAATTCTCGAATATGTGTGATGTACATGAGAATAAAAAGTATAGTCCCTCGCTGAAGGATTATCCTCTCTCCATGTGTCTATAAAGTCATTATCGTGTAACAACTTCGCCAGTCTATTGCTGCTCTTTGGTACATGTCTAAACAACAATTTGTCTCGGGAAGACTTATCTAATGATTGGTCTAGTGGCATATTACTGTCCCCTCCCAATATGACCTGCCCCTGTATTTTGGGGAGTAGCGTCTCGAACATGTTATGAAAAAAGTCTATTTGACCCGTGTTAGGGGCGTAGTAGGATATTACGGATGTTATCTGATCATTGATGTGGCCCACTGCCATGACATATCTGCCCTGTTTATCTCTAATTATGGTAATGGGTACAAACGGTACTTTACGAGAGAAGCATACTGCCACACCAAGCTTTTTATCGGGACCAGAGGATGTGTAAAATTGTGGATATTTTGCACTAAGATATTTCGGGGTAGATGATTTAGAAAAATGTGTTTCCTGTAACATCAGAATGTCAGCCTGTTGTTTATAGTAATATGTGAAGGCCTTCGTTCTCTTGGCAGGAGAATTAAAACCTTGCACATTATGTGTAATAATAGAGTATTTAGTGTGGTGGTCGTTCGCCATCATGGTTCTGCAGAACACTCTTACCCTGTTCCAGACTTTCTATCCCTGGTGATACGATTGCTCGGGGTGAGGCAGTTTCCATCAACCCGCTAGGCGCTACTGGTCCGGGGGGGGGGGGGAAGAGTCCACTCTCCAGAAAGGAAGAAACAAGGAGAAAAGAAAATAGAGAATGTTAGTAGATTTAGAGGGAAGCTGGTACTCACTTCCAAAGATGCATTAAGCTTCATCACAATTATTTAACCTGTCTCCGTATGGACAGGGTTTGCTCCAGGAAATACACCTGGGAATTGGGTGTGAAGTTGCACTCATCCGTAGATGAGAACAAGGTCACTGGAGTGGCATGTGGTTCCACCCCGGCACCAAACTTGACTTTTATCCCAACAGGTGCAGGACTTGTACTCACTGAGAAAAAAAAATAAAAAAAAAATAAAAAAAAATAAATGATGGAGACAAAATGAACAAAAATGCAAAAGGAAACTACATGCCAAAAATATCTCAATACATAGAAACAATAGTTGTAAGTCGGCTGAGCAAACACTAGGCAAAAAAAAAAAATCAAAAAAAAGAAAAAGGAAAAGGGACTTGTTCCTCATGCAAAAGTCGCGGTGGGTCAACTGACCCTGCTGTCCCATAGTGAGACCGGACTCACGGGTTGAACTTCGCTTCTCAATTCTTCTTACCAACAAACCAGATTTTGGTATAACCAGTAATTTCGAGAACCAAGATAACTTTCAGGGCATAAGTGCCGAACTTGTCCCCCAAGGGGGAGACCTCTTTCATAGGTTTAATTCGAATCAGGCAGGTCAATTTTCCATCTTAGGTAGGGGGGGAGGACCCCATCTTTAAGAAATTCTGTTCCCCAGCCTGGGGAGCACTGTTCGTTTTTCAGGTCGAAGTCGGGGTTCTTCGGTCAGTCTTGGATCGTTGGGATGACCACAAGGGAGACAGGGCCCTGTCTCGGTGATTAGGGGGCAGTGTGGATGGCCGATTTCTGGAAATAATCCCCAATTCCAACAAAAGGTTCTCTCCATCATTGTAATTCGAAAATGAACAGTTCTTGCCCCTGTATGTAAAGGAGAGGCGAAAGGGGAAAGACCATCTATATTTTATTTGGCAGTTCTGTAGTTGCTTGAGAAGTGGCTTCAAGGTACGGCGTTTTTGCACCGTTGAGGGGGCCAAGTCCGTGAATAGCTGTATCTGAGAGCCTAATAAGGTCAGATCCTGTTTATATCTCGCAGCTGCCATCAATTTTTCCTTTATCTTGTAAAAGTGCGGCTTCACTATTATGTCACGGGGGAGTCCGTCGGCCCGTGGGGCTGTAAGGGCCCTATGGATTCGATCAATTTCCAGATATTGCTGCGGTGTATCAGGTATCAGCTCTTGCATCAGGGTGTGCATGACATCTTCCAGATTGGTGTGAGTTTCTGGGAGGCCCCTTATGCGTATGTTATGACGGCGGGATCTATTCTCAAGGTCCTCGATTTTCCCGTAGGCCTCTTCCAGTCTATCCTGCATGTCTGCAGTCATTCTGGAATTTTGATTGATGCGGTGTACCGACTTATCTACTTTAGACTCGATCGCATCTATCCGTACCCCAAATCTCTGTATATCTTGTTTAATGTCATGCGTTATAATGCTACACGCTTTAGAGAGTTCCTGCTGCAACATGGCTGAAAATCTAGCCAGTAAAGCAGTGTCTCCTGTATGCTGGGTCTGTGGGAGAGGAGAATCTGCTAGGCCAGGGCTAGCTTGGCTGGTCTGGCTGAATAGTGAATCTGCCAATTCTGCCATGTTTCTATCCATGGATGAACCTGGTGAACCTGCCCGACCCTGGCCCCCTAGGGATGCTCCAGTGGATAAGGATGGGGAGGGTGAAATCGCTCCCCGTCCGTCTTCCTCTAGGACCCCAGAGGATTGAGAGGAGAAGGGGTCTCCAATCTCTGCTCGTGGAGAGGGTTGTGAGCACTGTGGGGAGTTAGGCTGCTCAGGGCCCTGGCTGCCTCGCGTGTCTTGCTTACCCGGCGCCATCTTGGATGAAGGAGACTGTGCGGAGGTGAGCTGCTTCGGCTGATTCTTTTTGATAGCCTGTTTATATTGCCGTTTCTGGCATCTCATCGCCTTCCCCGCGGGTTCCGGTCTTCCGCTGTCCCTTTGATTGTTCTAACTCTGCTGTCCTGCGCGTATTATAGCTTTGTTCGTGCCGGCGGTGTGCGGAGCTCGGTTACAGCATGACCGTCCCGGGATCCACGCGCATGCGCACTTGAAGACCAACAATTTTAAACATATAAAAAAAATGTAAACTGTTAGACCCCTTTCACACTGAAGGCGTTTTTCAGGCATTTTAGCTCTAAAAATAGCGCCTGTAAAGCACCTGAAAAATGCCTCCCATGCCACCCCATTGTGAAAGCCTGAGTGCTTTCACACTGGGGCTGTGCGCTTGCAGGTCACTACAAAAAGTCCTGCAAGCCGCATCTTTGGGGCGGTTTAGAAACGCAGTATACTGCGCTACTAAACCGCCCCTGCCCATTGGAATGCATGGGCAGCGCTTCCAAAGCTCCTGAAAAGCACTTCAGCAGCGCCATTACACGGGCGGTTTTAACCCTTTCTACCGGCCAAAAGCATTGCTAAAATTACAGTAAAGCCCCGCTAAAGCTAGCAACGCTTTACCACTAATGCAGCGCGGCCCTAGTGTGAAAGGGGTCTAATAAAATGGGCATAGAAAGAATTACCAGTCTTAAAAAAAATAGAATTTGTTGTTTTGAGGCCCTAACCTCCTTGACGGAATTCCCAAGTGTGCCTCGGGTGAAATTTCAGCACCATTAGCAGTAACCCCGAGCCTTGGGATTGCATCGCTGGATCCTTGTCACCACGATCCCGGGATGTACTTCCGTGGGGTGTCCGGCAGTCGGATCTTCCGCCCCATGCTCTGTGTGTTCTAGCTTCCCTTCCCTGCGAGTGTCGCCATGCAGAGGGGTGGAACCGGCGCAGATTCAAAATGTATAAATCACAACATACACAATACAGTGTAATATTATTGGATTACATTACTGTATCAAATCATACAACCTCAGTTTGCCCCCCAGTGCTTTGTCCAGTCCCCTTTCCTGCAGTTTTACTGTTCTTTCTGCCTGGAAACTAGGGATGAGCTTCGAGTTCGAGTCAAACTCATATTCGACTCGAACATTGCCTGTTCGCCCGTTCGCCGAACAACGAACAATTTGGAGAAAAGTCTATGGGAGAAATCTAAAGTGCTAATTATAAAGGCTTATATACAAGTTATTGTCCTAAAAAGTGTTTGGGGACCTGGGTCCTGCCCCAGGGGACATGTATCAATGCAAAAAAAAGTTTTAAAAACGGACGTTTTTTAGGAGCAGTGATTTTAATAATGCTTAAAATGAAACAATAAAAGTGAAATATTCCTTTAAATTTCGTACCTGGGGGGTGTGTATGATATGCATGTAAAGTGGCGCATGTTTCCCGTGCTTAGAACTGTCCCTGCACAAAGTGTCATTTTTGAAGGAAAAAAAGTCATTTAAAACTCACTCGCGGCTATAATGAATTGTCGGCTTTTATCAATACATAGAAAAGTCATTGATAAAAAATAAAAAAAAAGCGTGGGGGTTCCCCCAAATTCAATTACCAGGCCCTTTAGGTCTGGAATGGATATTAAAGGGAACCCCGCCGCAAATTTTTAAAAAAATGGCGTGGGGTTCCCCCTAAATATCCATACCAGGCCCTTGAGATCTGGCATGGAATTTAAGGGGAACTCGACCCCAAATTTAAAAAAAAATGGTGTGGAGTCCCCCCAAAAATCCATACCAGACCCTTATCCGAGCACGCAACCTGGCCGGCCACAGGGGAAGAGGGGGGACGATAGAGCGGACCCCCCTCCCTCCTGAACCGTACCAGGCCACATGCCCTCAACATGGGGAGGATGTCCCCATGTTGATGGGGACAAGGGCCTCATCCCCACAACCCTTGCCCGGTGGTTGTGGGGGTCTGCGGGCGGGGGGCTTATCGGAATCTGGAAGACCCCTTTAACAAAGGGGACCCCCAGATCCCGGCCCCCCCTATGTGAATTGGTAAGGGGTACATTGTACCCCTACCATTTCACGAAGAAAGTGTCAAAAAATTTAAATAAAACACACACACCTTGGAAAAGTCCTTTATTAAAAAAAAAAAAATAATAAAAAAAAAAAAACATTCCAGCGATGAAATCCAGTGTCCCGCAGCGATCCCGATGTCCATCGCTGTCCGTCATTGGTTGTGCCTGTGCGGACCTGATGGGGAACTTCCTCCGCTGTGTTTTAAATGTATAGACCCGCCCCTTCTAAAGTTCCCCATCAGGTCCGCTCAGTGGACCAGATGCGGAACAAGAGAAGGGACGGGTCTATACATGTATTACAAAGTGAGAGAAGTTCCCCCATCAGGTCCGCCCCTCGGTATGTCGGACCCCGCCTACGTCATTGGCCTGAGCGGGAAACTTCCTTCACTGTGTAATTTAAATTTACACAGTGAAGGAAGTTCCCCGCTCAGGCCAATGACGTAGGCGGGGTCGGACATACCAAGGGGGCGGACCTGATGGGGAACTTCTCTCACTTTGTAATACATGTATAGACCCGCCCCTTCTAAAGTTCCCCATCAGGTCCGCTCAGCGGACCAGATGCGGAACAAGAGAAGGGGCGGGTCTATTCATGTATTACACAGTGAACGAAGTTCCCCATCAGGTCCGCCCCCTCGGTATGTCGGACCCCGCCTGCGTCATTGGCCTGAGCGGGGAACTTCCTTCACTGTGTAAATTTAAATTACACAGTGAAGGAAGTTCCCCGCTCAGGCCAATGATGTAGGCGGGGTCGGACATACTGAGGGGGCGGACCTGATGGGGAACTTCGTTCGCTGTGTAATACATGTATAGACCCGCCCCTTCTCATGTTCCGCATCTGATCCGCTGAGCGGACCTGATGGGGAACTTTAGAAGGGGCGGGTCTATACATTTAAAACACAGCGGAGGAAGTTCCCTATCAGGTCCGCACAGGCACAACCAATGACTGACAGCGCTGGACATCGGGATCGCCGCGGGGCACTGGATTTCATCGCTGGAATGTTTTATTTTTATTTTTTTAATAAAGAACTTTTTCAAGGTGTGTGTGTTTTTATTTACATTTTTTGACACTTTCTTCGTGAAATGGTAGGGGTACAATGTACCCCTTACCAATTCACATAGGGGGGGCCGGGATCTGGGGGTCCCCTTTGTTAAAGGTGTCTTCCAGATTCCGATAAGCCCCCCCGCCCGCAGACCCCCACAACCACCGGGCAAGGGTTGTGGGGATGAGGCCCTTGTCCCCATCAACATGGGGACATCCTCCCCATGTTGAGGGCATATGGCCTGGTACGGTTCAGGAGGGAGGGGGGCCACTCTCTCGTCCCCCCCTCTTCCCCTGCGGCCGGCCAGGTTGCGTGCTCGGGTAAGGGTCTGGTATGGATTTTTGGGGGGACTTCACGCCATTTTTTTTTAATTTGGGGTGGAGTTCCCCTTAAAATCCATGCCAGATCTCAAGGGCCTGGTATGGATATTTAGGGGGAACCTCACGCCAATTTTTTTTAATTTGCGGCGGGGTTCCCCTTAATATCCATTCCAGACCTAAAGGGCCTGGTAATTGAATTTGGGGGAACCCCCCACGCTTTTTTTTTTTTTTTTATCAATGACTTTTCTATGTATTGATAAAAGCCGACAATTCATTAATAGCCGCGAGTGAGTTTTAAATGACTTTTTTTCCTTCAAAAATGACACTTTGTCCAGGGACAGTTCTAAGCATGGGAAACATGCGCCACTTTACATGCATATCATACACACCCCCCAGGTACGAAATTTAAAGGAATATTTCACTTTTATTTTTTCATTTTAAGCATTATTAAAATCACCGCTCCCGTAAAAACGTCTATTTTTTAACCTTTTTTTGCATTGATACATGTCCTCTGGGGCAGGACCCAGGTCCCCAAACACTTTTTAGGACAATAACTTGCATATTAGCCTTTATAATTAGCACTTTAGATTTCGAACGTTCGAGTCCATTGTATTTAATAGGGTTCTAAAGTTCGCGCAAACATTCTGTCTGTTCGCAGGTTCTGGTGCGAACCGAACAGGGGGGTGTTCGGCTCATCCCTGCTGGAAACGAAAGAACGACCATGGCATCCAAAAAGCGTGCCTCTATATCAAAAGCGGTTTATGACAGACACAGAAAGTGATATCAGCGACGATCCTGCGACTGAGCTCAGTGATGTGCGGACTTGGTGCTCTATTCACTGCGGTACTTATCACGCAGTGCCCCCAAGATTCCCATTTACTGGAGCACCTGGTATGAAAGTGGATGTTGAATATGACAACCCCTTGGCATACCTACAACTATTTTTGACCGATGAGGTTATTGAAAAGCTAGTCACGGAGACAAACCGGTACCAAGAGCAACAAGCTGTAATGCATCGGAAGTTTTCAAGAAGTAGAAAGTGGGAACCAGTGACCAAAGAGGACATTTGGAAAATTCTGCTCCTAATAATTCTTTAGGGAGTGGTGGGGAAAACCCTGCAGAAGTGGTATTGGACAACCAATAAATGACTTGCCACTCCATTCTTTGACACGGTCATGTCAGAGCACAAATTTTCCCTGATATTGAAGTATTTGCACTTTGAAAACAATTAATGCCCCATACACACGATCATTTTTAATGTCATTTTTAAAACTGACGTTTTTCTCGTCATTTTTTTTCTTGTTTCCTCTCAAGCCTGTCTTGCGTACACACCATCATTTTAAAAAATGTTCAAGAAAAGCGCAGTGACGTACACCACGTACAACGGCACTATAAAGGGGAAGTTCCGTTCGAATGGCGCCACCCTTCATGTTAGTAAAGTTTGTTGAGAGACGATTCGCTCTTTTCAGTCTAGTGCTTTTCAGTCCGTTACAGCATGACGAATGTGCTATCTCCATTACGAACGCTAGTTTTACCAGAACGAGCGCTCCAGTCTCATACTTGATTCTGAGCATGCGCATTTTTTTTCACGTCGTTAAAGCATACACACTATCGTTTTTCACGTCGTTAAAAAAAACGACATGAAAAACGACGTGAAAAAAGAGAGCATGTTCGAAATTTTTAATGCCCGTTTTTCACGTCGTTAAAAATGCTCTGGAGCATACACACGATCATTTTTAATGGCCATTTTTTTTAATGGCATTTTTAACGGCATGAAAAATGATCGTGTGTATGGGGCATAAGAATTTGATGAAACTACTCATCCAGCACCAAAACTCCAGAAAATTTGGGAAGTATATCAAATGATTCTGAAGAATTTCCAACATAGCTATGTACCAGATAGAGACATCAGCATTTATGAAAGTCTAATGGCCTACAAGGGAAGGCTCAGCTGAATACAATACATGGCATCAAAGAGAGCATGATTTGGCGTAAAATCCTTCATGCTATGCAAATCGACAACTGGTTACATTTGAATTTCTGTCCTATACACTGGGAAAGGAACCAAATTCAACCCAAAATACAGCAATTATGGAATGGCAACATTTTCCGTTCTTTCACTGATTGCGCCATTGCTAAATCAGGGCTATTGTGTAACTACAGGCAACTTTTACACATCTCCAGAACTTTTTGAGTTCCTTCTGCAGAACAAAATTGAACACACAACACCCATTAACTCCTGCAGATGCCTGTATTAGAGAACAGCAATAAAGTGTAGATACAGGTGTATACTGTGCTGGGGCACACAACACCCACTAACTCCTGCAGATGCCTATATTATAGAACAGCAAAAAAGTGTAGATACAGGTGTATACTGTGCTGGGGCACACAACACCCACTAACTCCTGAAGATGCCTGTATTAGAGAACAGCAATAAAGTGTAGATACAGGTGTATACTGTGCTAGGGCACACAACACCCACTAAATCCTGCAGATGCCTGTATTAGAGAACAGCAATAATGGGTATATACAGGTGTATACTGTGCTGGGGCACACAACACCCACTAACTCCTGCAGATGCCTGTATTAGAGAACAACAATAAAGTGTAGATACAGGTGTATACTGTGCTGGGGCACACAACACCCACTAACTCCTGCAGATGCCTGTATTAGAGAACAGCAATAAAGTGTAGATACAGGTGTATACTGTGCTGGGGCACACAACAACCACTAACTCCTGCAGATGCCTGTATTATAGAACAGCAAAAAAGTGTAGATACAGGTGTATACTGTGCTGGGGCACACATCACCCACTAACTCCTGCAGATGCCTGTATTAGAGAACAGCAATAAAGTGTAGATACAGGTGTATACTGTGCTAGGGCACACAACACCCACTAAATCCTGCAGATGCCTGTATTAGAGAACAGCAATAACGGGTATATACAGGTGTATACTGTGCTGGGGCACACAACACCCACTAACTCCTGCAGATGCCTGTATTAGAGAACAACAATAAAGTGTAGATACAGGTGTATACTGTGCTGGGGCACACAACACCCACTAACTCCTGCAGATGCCTGTATTAGAGAACAGCAAAAAAGTGTAGGTACAGGTGTATACTGTGCTGGGGCACACAACACCCCCTGACTCCTGCAGATGCCTGTATTAGAGAACAGCAATAAAGTGTAGATACAGGTGTATACTGTGCTGGGGCACACAACACCCACTAACTCCTGCAGATGCCTGTATTAGACAACACCAGCAAAAAAGGGTAGATACAGGTGTATACTGTGCTGTGCTGGAGGCACACAACATCCACTAACTCCTGAAAATGCCTTTCTTAGAGAACACCAGCAAAAAAGGGTAGATACAGGTGTATACTGTGCTGGGGCACACAACACCCACTAACTCCTGCAGATGCCTGTATCAGAGAACAGCAATAAAGTGTAGATACAGGTGTATTCTGTGCTGGGGCACACAACACCAACTAACTCCTGCCGATGTCTGTATTAGAGAACAGCAATAAAGTGTAGATACAGGTGTATACTGTGCTGGGGCACACAACACCCACTAACTCCTGCAGATGCCTGTATTAGAGAACAGCAATAAAGTGTAGATACAGGTGTATACTGTGCTGGAGCACACAACACCCACTAACTCCTGCAGATGCCTGTATTAGAGAACAGCAATAAAGTGTAGATACAGGTGTATACTGTGCTGGGGCACACAACACCCACTAACTCCTGCAGATGCCTGTATTAGAGAACACCAGCAAAAAAGGGTAGATACAGGTTTATGCTGTGCTGGAGGCACACAACACCCACTAACTCCTGAAGATGCCTTTATAAGAGAACACCAGAAAAAAAGGGTAGATACAGGTGTATACTGTGCTGTGCTGGAGGCACACAACACCCACTAACTCCTGCAGATGCCTTTATTAGAGAACACCAGCAAAAAAGGGTAGACACAGGTGCATACTGTGCTGGAGGCACACAACACCCACTAACTCCTGCAGATGCCTGTATTAGAGAACAGCAATAAAGTGTAGATACAGGTGTATACTGTGCTGGGGCACACAACACCCACTAACTCCTGCAGATGCCTGTATTATAGAACAGCAATAAAGTGTAGATACAGGTGTATACTGTGCTGGGGCACACAACACCCACTAACTCCTACAGATGCCTGTATTAGAGAACAGCAATAACGGGTATATACAGGTGTATACTGTGCTGGGGCACACAACACCCACTAACTCCTGCAGATGCCTGTATTAGAGAACAACAATAAAGTGTAGATACAGGTGTATACTGTGCTGGGGCACACAACACCCACTAACTCCTGCAGATGCCTGTATTAGAGAACAGCAAAAAAGTGTAGGTACAGGTGTATACTGTGCTGGGGCACACAACACCCCCTGACTCCTGCAGATTCTTGTATTAGAGAACAGCAATAAAGTTTAAATACAGGTGTATACTGTGCTGGGGCACACAACACCCACTAACTCCTGCAGATGCCTGTATTAGAGAACAGCAATAAAGTGTAGATACAGGTGTATACTGTGCTGGGGCACACAACACCCACTAACTCCTGCAGATGCCTGTATTAGAGAACAGCAATAAAGTGTAGATACAGGTGTATACTGTGCTGGAGCACACAACACCCACTAACTCCTGCAGATGCCTGTATTAGAGAACAGCAATAAAGTGTAGATACAGGTGTTTACTGTGCTAGGGCACACAACACCCACTAACTCCTGCAGATGCCTGTATTAGACAACACCAGCAAAAAAGGGTAGATACAGGTGTATACTGTGCTGTGCTGGAGGCACACAACATCCACTAACTCCTGAAAATGCCTTTATTAGAGAACACCAGCAAAAAAGGGTAGATACAGGTGTATACTTTGCTGTGCTGGAAGCACACAACACCCACTAACTCCTGCAGATGCCTTTATTAGAGAACACCAGCAAAAAAGGGTAGATACAGGTGTATACTGTGCTGGAGGCACACAACACCCACTAACTCCTGCGGATGCCTATATTATAGAACAGCAATAAAGTGTAGATACAGGTGTATACTGTGCTGGGGCACACAACACCCACTAACTCCTGCAGATGCCTGTATCAGAGAACAGCAAAAAAGTGTAGATACAGGTGTATACTGTGCTGGGGCACACAACACCAACTAACTCCTGCCGATGTCTGTATTAGAGAACAGCAATAAAGTGTAGATACAGGTGTATACAGTGCTGGGGCACACAACACCCACTAACTCCTGCAGATGCCTGTATTAGAGAACAGCAATAAAGTGTAGATACAGGTGTATACTGTGCTGGAGCACACAACACCCACTAACTCCTGCAGATGCCTGTATTAGAGAACAGCAATAAAGTGTAGATACAGGTGTATACTGTGCTGGGGCACACAACACCCACTAACTCCTGCAGATGCCTGTATTAGAGAACACCAGCAAAAAAGGGTAGATACAGGTGTATACTGTGCTGTGCTGGAGGCACACAACAACCACTAACTCCTGAAGATGCCTTTATTAGAGAACACCAGAAAAAAAGGGTAGATACAGGTGTATACTGTGCTGTGCTGGAGGCACACAACACCCACTAACTCCTGCAGATGCCTTTATTAGAGAACACCAGCAAAAAAGGGTAGATACAGGTGTATACTGTGCTGGAGGCACACAACACCCACTAACTCCTGCAGATGCCTGTATTATAGAACAGCAATAAAGTGTAGATACAGGTGTATACTGTGCTGGGGCACACAACACCCACTAACTCCTGCAGATTCCTGTATTAGAGAACAGCAATAAAGTGTAGATACAGGTGTATACTGTGCTGGAGCATGCAACACCCACTAACTCCTGCAGATGCCTGTATTAGAGAACAGCAATAAAGTGTAGATACAGGTGTTTACTGTGCTGGGGCACACAACACCCACTAACTCCTGCAGATGCCTGTATTAGACAACACCAGCAAAAAAGGGTAGATACAGGTGTATACTGTGCTGTGCTGGAGGCACACAACATCCACTAACTCCTGAAAATGCCTTTATTAGAGAACACCAGCAAAAAAGGGTAGATACAGGTGTATACTGTGCTGTGCTGGAAGCACACAACACCCACTAACTCCTGCAGATGCCTTTATTAGAGAACACCAGCAAAAAAGGGTAGATACAGGTGTATACTGTGCTGGAGGCACACAACACCCACTAACTCCTGCAGATGCCTATATTATAGAACAGCAATAAAGTGTAGATACAGGTGTATACTGTGCTGGGGCACACAACACCCACTAACTCCTGCAGATGCCTGTATTAGAGAACAGCAAAAAAGTGTAGATACAGGTGTATACTGTGCTGGGGCACACAACACCAACTAACTCCTGCCGATGTCTGTATTAGAGAACACAAAAAAATTCAACTACAGGACCTAGAAAGCAAATTAAAGGAAAGTGTAGAGAATTTAGATATATATCAGGATTTAGAAGAGTTCTCTAAGTTCAACGACAGATTAAAGAAGGAAGTAGAAGATTTTCAAAAAGAACAAAAAGCAGGTAAACAAAAGAAATTTCAGAGAGATTCTTTAGACTTTGAGACAGGCAATATCTTAGACTTTGAGAAAAAGAGAGGGAGAAGTATGTCCCGCAATAGATCAAACAAACAGAAAGGTAGAACTAATAGCCAAGAAGGAAAAAGTAATAACAAAAAAGTGACTTTTTTAGAGAAGACAGATGGGAGGGAGGATCACCTTGGAGGGAGGAGTACAGAAAGAAAAAACGAAGGAGAAAGAGAAACCGGAAAAGAAGGTATACATGGAACACAGGATCAGAACCTATTGAAGATGGGGAGCTCTACTTTAAAGGATGGCAGGATAACAAGGAGTGTACAGAAACAGCAAACATGAATGTCATTAACTTAACAGAGCACACACTGAATCCCAATCATCTATCAGTATTGAGTAAAGGTTTGGGGTTTTCACCCTGCAATAAAGGAAACTCTTTTGAAATTTATAAGGACATATGTCTATTCCTGAGAAGGGTTAATTTTAAGTTGATGTTCTTTGGGAAGAATCTAGATATAAAAGATAAAACGGAATTCAATGCACTCATGGAAGTCGACGATTCGCAACTTATCGACTACCTCGAAGGTAACACCTGGATAGACTCTACTTTATTGGATCTACCACCTAAGTCAGGATTAGCTAACAAATCACAACGCTTTCCGAGTTTTGCCAATAACAAATACCTACAGATGTTTTTTTTTGTTTTGTTTAATTGTTTATTTATGTAAATTTTTCATGAGGCATTACAAGTATATATCACAATCAGCAAATATGAACATTGTACAATTTGCATGTGCAGACATAAAGTTATATAACAAGGGGAGAAAACAAGTTGTTCGAGTGAACCGTTAGACAGTGTAAGGGTCACGTAGAGGGGAGGTAGTGTGTTATTAATAGCATATCAAGGTATCATGTTAGCACGAAGGTAATCAGTGATGGGAACTGGAGCTAAAATTTCCTGAACAGACAGTGAGATACCCAGAAAGACCATTTCCTTATCTCGGTGTGAGGGTCTAGTATTCTGAATTATTATATTCCGATGTATCCCATTTTTCCCAAATGACCTCAAATTTTGGTAGTGCATCCTCTATGATTGCCGTGATATGTTCCATTCTACGAATATCAGTGACCGCAGAAAGGAATTGCGTAAAGGTAGGTGGAACAGTGGAACGCCAATGTTGCGGGATTACTCGTTTAGCTGCTAGTAAGATGAATGTCAGTAGTTTGTTAATAGTTTTGGTGGTATTCCGAAGAGGTAAGCCTAATAGCAGGTGTATGGGTTGGAAAGGGATCTGGATCTCCAATATCTTTTCCAGCAAGGCATGAACATTGGTCCAAAAGGGGACCAAAATAGGGCATTCCCAAAATATGTGAAAGTGCGAGCCCACAGAGGAGCCACACCTCCAACAGTGACTAAATGGAGCTAGTTTATGAGTTGCTAGAAATTCAGGGGTCCTGTACCAAAACATTAAGATTTTGTACGCCGTTTCCCTCTGGGCCACGCATCTGGAGACTTTAGAGGTAGCATCCCATATCGCCCCCCACTGAGCTATAGAGATAGGACTATGAAGGACCTGGGCCCATTTCCTCATATATGAGTGGGTCTGTTCAGAGATGGGATCAGTGCTCTGGAGGATCTTGTAGATGCAAGAAATTTGTTGAGGTTCATGTGGGCCATATGAGCATAGCTTTTCAAATTCTGTAGGAACAACCAGGGTCAATTGGGGTGATCTAGAAACAAAATAATGTTTTACCTGTAAGTAAGAAAAGAGTAGTGTGTTCGGTAAGTTATGTTTGGTTTGCAGGTCCGAAAAAGGGAGTAAAGTGTGTGTTACTGGATGCACCAGATGTCGCAGTTGAAATATGCCTGCCTGGGTCCATGGCATCATGGAGTCATAGGATAAGCTGTCGGGAATTTCTGGGTTAAATAAAATGTTTATCAGTGGGGGGCATTGGGAAGATAGAGCATATTTACTTGAGCAGCGTTTCCAGATTGAGAGTGTGAATATCATAGGGTTCAGGCAGATCTTCCGTATTTGAGATGTAAATTTATCTGAAGAGGGCCAAAGTAGACTACATGGATGTGCAGGGGAAGTAATATTTATCTCGATTTCTGACCATCTGTTTGATGCATAGCGAGATGTCCACGAGGAAATGACTCTAAGGTGAGTAGCATAATAATATTTGATTACATCCGGTGCCCCCAGACCCCCACGTGAGCGGGGGGCCAGGAGAACCGAACTGGCAATCCTGTGGGACTTGTTATTCCATATAAAATTCAGAAAGTTCCTATGAAGTAATTTAAGTTGGGTCAATGGGATTGCTACAGGGAGTGTTTCGAAAATATACAGCAGCTTGGGGAGAATAGACATCTTTAAAACGTTGATTCTACCAATGAGAGAGATAGGGAGTGTTGTCCATTTTTTAAGTAGCTTGTTGATGTCTGAGAAAAGGGGAGGGAAATTTTCTTGGTAGAGAGTGGAGTACGATCGGGATAGGCGTACACCGAGATACTGAAGGGACTGCATGCACCATCTATACTTGAAGTTGGTTTGCAGGGTTAGAAGAAGGTCAGCCGGAATATTAATGGGTAAAGCTTCAGTTTTAGTCGGGTTAATTTTGAATCCGGAGATATGGCCAAAAGTTTGTAAGGTTGAATGGAGAGAGGGGAGAGAAATGTGTGGGTGGGTAATTGTCAGCAGCACATCATCTGCAAAAAGAGATAACTTGTATTCCAGACGCCTCAACGTCACTCCCCTAATGTCCGGATGGACGCGTATGGCTGCTGCCAAGGGCTCAAGGCTTAAAATAAAGAGCAGGGGCGATAGTGGGCAACCTTGCCTAGTACCGTTGCTAAGGGGGAATGATGCCGAGGCATGGGAGGCCAGCTGTACCTGAGACGTAGGAGTAGAGTATAGTGCCTTTAATGCTTGTATAAATGGACCCGAGAATCCAAATCTTGAAAGTGTAGCGAACAAAAATGACCAATTCAGGCGGTCAAACGCTTTTTGTGCGTCTAAACTGAGAATTATAGCCGGTCGCTTGGTTTTGGTCAGGAGGTCTATTAAATCTATGGTTCGTCTAGTATTGTCCCCAGCATGTCTGGATGGCACAAAACCGACCTGGTCTCTGTGGATTAGTTTGGGGAGGAGCAGCGACAGTCTGTTGGCAAGTATTTTTGTAAAAATTTTATAGTCAGAATTTAGGAGAGCTATGGGGCGGTAGTTGTCAGGTAGGGATGGGTCTTTCCCTGGTTTGGGGATCACCGTGACGAACGCATGTAGGAATTGAGCGTGGGGGATTTTTCCGTTCATTAAAGAGGCATAAAGTTTTTCCATGTAGGGTAAAATGGTGGGGAGGAATTTTTTATAGTAGGAGTAGGGAAGACCATCCGGCCCTGGGGTTTTATTAGTCGGTAGCTGTTTAATAACTGCAGTGATCTCTTCAACTGACACGTGTGTGTTTAGTCTTGAGCGATCGTCTGAGGACAGAGTGGGAAGCTTAAAAGAGTCGATAAAATTGTTAAACTTGTCTTGTGTGAATTGAGTGGTCGGGTCTGTGGATAGGCAGTTATATAGTTTCTTATAGAAGTCTCCGAATACATTAGCCATAATTCTAGGGCAATATGTGGGCTTACCGTCTTGTTGTGTTAAGAAGTCGGGTAAAGATGAATGGGGGCGTGGTTTCAGAATTTGGACAAGCATCCTATGGGGTCTATTGGCGAATTCATAAAATTTTTGCTTTGCCCAGAGCATGGATTTAGTGATTCTTGCCGAATCTAGTGTTTTGATACGATTTCTTAGTGCTGTTACGGCTCTGAGACCCTCCATCGTGGGGCGTCTGAGAAGTTTTTGTTCAGCTTCTAATAACTGAGTCAGTAAAGTCGATCTCTGCAAAACACGGTCTTTTTTAAGGCGAGATCCAGTTGCGATGCATTCACCTCTGAAGAACGCCTTATGTGCCTCCCACAGAACGGAGATCTCCGACACCGAGTCTTTATTTATCTGAAAATATTCGTTCAGTTTGTCTTGTAGTGGTAGATGGGTCTTAGGTGAGTTTAGGAGTGACTCGTTAAGGCGCCAATGACATTTCCTAGGCGTGGGTGAAGACAATAGGAGGTCAATAGTGATGGGGGCATGGTCAGACCATGTAATTGGGAGAATGTTGGCGTCAACCAGGTATGGCAATAGGGGTGCAGAGATGAAAAAATAGTCAATTCTCGTGTACAGCTTGTGGGGTGGAGAGAAGAAGGTGAACTGTTTGGTTGTCGGGTGTTTTACCCTCCAAGAATCAAACAGTCTATTTGTTCTAATTGTTTTGCGTAACGAGGAGGAAGATTTATGTGCCTGTAGTGGAGGTTTGTCTTGAAAAAGGGCGGCCCTATCCCTAATTGGAGACATGCACAAGTTAAAATCTCCCCCAATAATCTGAAAGGGTTGGGCATATTTGTGTAGTTTGTCAAAGAAAGTGTCAAGAAAACCAATTTGTCCTGTGTTGGGAACATATACATTCGCTAAAGTAAAATAAGTATTTTGGTGACCACAGTCCAGGAGGATAAAGCGACCTTGGGGGTCCAAATATGAGGATTTCACCTTTATGGTGGATGAGCGTTTAAGGAGAATCGCCACTCCAGCTTTTCCAGAGGGAGAAGACACCACAAAAGTTGTGGGGTAGTGCCTAGAAGCAAATTTGAAAGAGCACCCCGCCCTAAAATGTGTCTCCTGGACCATGATCACCTCAGCATTAGATGCTTTGAACTCTTTAAGGGCAAGCCATCTCTTCCGAATGGAATTTAGACCTTTAACGTTACATGAGAAGACACTAACTGCCATAGGTGCAGAATGGGGAAAAATCTGACATTACATTCGTGTAAAATGCATTAAGCGTATACCATATTGTGGACAAAAGACTTCGTACAATTGTATGTTTAAACCCATATAGGAAGAACATGGGAATAAAAACATAGAAACATTTTCTGAGTAGTTCAAAAAATAGACCTCCGTGCAACCCTAATGATATGAAAAGATGTAATATAACATACATTCGTGAATAGACCTACAGATGTTTTTGGAAGAAACATCTGAGGACATAAGAACTATAAAATGGGATAAAATAGAACCCACTATGGACAATCTGACAACTGATGAAAGGAAAGCCCTGTATGAATTAAAAAAGCTACCGAACTGTGTAATTAAACCCAGTGACAAGGGGGGAAACATCGTCCTATGGAAAGAAACGGACTATCTGGAAGAAATTTACAGACAACTTGATAATCCAGATTGCTATGAAAAATGGCCAAAAAAACCCTTTCCAGACCTAATAAAGGAAATCAACTATCGGTTGATTAGAGCCCAGGAGGTGGGACTTCTGAACCAAAAAGAATTCATTTTTCTCAAGGTAATCAACTTTAATACACCTACCTTTTACATTACACCTAAAGTGCATAAGAACATCAAAAAACCTCCCGGGAGGCCAATTGTATCAGGAATGGGGGGCCCCCTTGAAAGAATTGGGAAATACATAGATAAAAGAATCAAACATCTTAATAAAGAACTACCCTCATATGTACAGGACTCTGCTGATATTCTAAGAAAATTGGAGAATCTACAAATACCAGAGAATTCATTACTAGCAGGAATAGATGTGGAATCACTTTACTCCTCCATCCCTCACCAAATAGGGATGCAGGCAGTATCCCAATGGTTGGATGATAGGCACCCCCTAGCGGGCCCCCACAATGAATTCTTACTGGAACTACTTGAGCTAGTATTGGATAACAACTTCTTCATTTTTGACAATAAATACTACCGGCAAAAACGGGGCGTAGCCATGGGGGCTTCCTGCGCCCCCTCCTACGCCTGTCTACATCTTGGATGGTGGGAAAAAGAGGATGTATACAATCACCCGGCCTTTCAAGAACATGTAGCGTTATGGGTACGCTTTATTGATGACATCCTAGTGGTGTGGAGAGGTACTACAACACAATTTGAAGCATTTATAGGAGAACTCAATAATAATACCAGAAATATTTTCCTTACATACAAAGTAGATAAGGATAAAATTGAGTTCCTGGACCTCTTGATTTGCAAGAAAATCACTACGATTGTAACAAAGACTTTCAGAAAACCGACGGCAGGAAACACTCTCCTCCACGCCACCAGCCACCATCCATGGCCCCTAATTAGAGGAATCCCTACTGGTCAATTCATCAGGATTCGTAGAAATTGTTCAAATACAAAAGACTTCCATAAAGAAAGTAAAGATCTGAGTCAAAGGTTTAGACAGAGAGGGTACCCCAATTCAATAATTAAACAAGCAAAAAACAAGGCATGGAAGAAAAGAAGGGAAATCGTTTTAGGTCTAGAAGTGGATGAGGAAAAGGAAAAGGAAAAAAGAGACAAAAAGAATATGGACAATATAGGGGTAGTAACCATTTATGGCACCCACTGGGAATATCTAAAAAAGATATTGGATAAACACTGGCATCTCCTTATGCTAGATAGTAAACTGAAAGAGATCCTGGGCATCTGTCCAAAGATAATAGCAAAACGGGCACCAACAATAGGAGATACTCTGGTGCATAGTGAATACATCAGACTAAGTAAAAAAAACCCTACCAACTTACTAACACCGCATATTCAGGGCATGCACCCATGTGGGCATTGTAATGTATGTAAATTTGTCCTTAAAACGGATACCTTTAGTGACTCTGCTGGGAGTAATGTATACACAATAAAATCATTTGTAAACTGCTCAACAACCTACATCATATATCAAATAATTTGCCCCTGTGGGAAAATATATGTAGGAAAAACTATAAGGGAATTCCGCAAAAGAATTGGGGAACATATATCCAGCATTGTCACAAAAGACGATACATCACCAGTAGCGATTCATTTTAGAGACAATCATGACGCAAAGCCGGCTGGCCTTAAATGCATGATTATCCATAAATTAAAACTATCCAACAGAAGAGGAGATTGGGACAAGATTTTACTACAGGAGGAAGCGAAATGGATTTTCCTTCTGAACTCCATGATGCCAAAGGGGTTAAACAGTGATATATCGTTACAATGTTTTCTGTAGTGTCCCATATTTTGATGTAAAAATTTAACACTATGAGATATGTGGGTCAAAAAGAGAGACATACCTACTTGGTGTCTGAAACCTCTCCCTATGAATTTGTGTACATATTGTCCTCTATGTAGTATCAATTGTAGTACCCCCTAGTGCCTTCTGGAACTATTTACGATCCATTGTATCTGTATGAACCTATGTGGTAGAATGTATCAAGTGTACAGGGGAGAACCCCCTTGTATGGCACTGGCTTAACGCAATATCTGCTTAATATCTATATAAGCCTAGACAATGGGGACCTATTGTATGGTCTAAATATAACTACTAGTAGAGATACTATGTACACCTATTCTTCTTTATATATTTATTATTTTTTGGATATCTACCTGATGTTAGTTGATCAAATGGCGGATAAATAAATGTAGTGGTGTAGGTGTGGCAGCACGTCGATACCACTATATACCACACACAACTCTTGAAACATAAGGATAAGGATAAGTGAGAATAAATATACTATTTTGCTAATCTCTATATTTGAATGCACTATGATACTACATTAGGGCATCAACTCCATCACCTATCTCTGTATGTATATATCTATATGCACTTGGGTTACAGAAAATGTATGGGTAGTCTTATTTCTATTTGTTCGTTTCTGCAGAGCAGCACACCGCAACTTAAGTTTTTTAAACCTTTTTAATATAGTCACAAATAGGGTGTAATAAGAGGAATAGGTAGACAACACCTGTTGGACACTCCCATGTAATTAGAAGTGGGCTGTATATTTAAACTGGTGACCACTGACCAATCCCTTAGTTCTGACGAAGTTCCGGGATACCGGAACGAAACATGTCAACTGTTGGGGTGAAAACCCCCCTCTAACACCCACCCAAGTAACCTCTATCCCTGAAAATGACTTCCTAAGGATTCCCTGTGAAGCATTGCCTGGACGCATCTTCATTTGAACCTGAGATCTTTATATGTCTACTAGCAAATCCACGAGAGGATTTACACATGACGTGAAGTTGGAGATTGATAGTATGATCAATACCATTTACCTAATGCACTGCCGATGACCAACGGTTATATCATCAGGGATGACCATACATTGATCGACCCCGATCGATCCCATCCGACTTCTGTGAAAACAGTCTCAATCATCGGAATATAGAGGATTGGACTGTCCCTGAATATCATCAATTGGTGACTTCCATAGGATCCGTGAGTAAATATATAACTCCATCAGTTGTATATATGTGGTTTCATCCAACTACGGCTTTACCTGCAGTCAGCAGGAATATCAAGTGCGGTTATAACAGAAGTTCCCTGAATCAATTACCAGGGCAGTTTAGCACTACATCTCCAGCTCCCTATTAATGACTGGAACCAACCTCTTGCATTTAGTCGGATATACCATACACTAATATTCATTACTATCAACCCCTCTCCTCTTCATTCAATATTTCTTTTTTGATTTATATCTTCTTTTGGACTCTTTTTTGGTTACTCATCTTTCAAGTATCTGAAGGATATTTTTTTCTGAGACCGACTGACATATGACTGATCAACGGAACTTTTGATCTTTTCAGGTTGTGCTTTTCCAATCTACAGCAACGAGAATTACCTGTTACAGGTGCGCGCTGCTGCGGTTTAGGAAATATACATATGGGAGCCTTTCTTTGTTAGGATAGAGCTTGGGGTATATCAGGTGTATATAGGGGGTGTTTTTTCACACAGGAGGAGGGAGCGGGTCTGCTAGCCACCGGACGGTTGCCTCTATGCCGTGGGGTTGATTAGGCAATTATCTGGTGGTGTGATCAAAGGGGTTTTTTATCTGCATATTTTTATATAAACTAGGGTATTATAGCATTGTTTGTTTATTTATTCTTTTGCCTTATATAGGCTAATAAATATTTGTAGTTAACTCATTTAGGTGTGTGGAGGTCTATTCTATTTTTTCTTTTTTTTTTCTTTAAACATGTATTAGAGAACAGCAATAAAGTGTAGATACAGGTGTATACAGTGCTGGGGCACACAACACCCACTAACTCGTGCAGATGCCTGTATTAGAGAACAGCAATAAAGTGTAGATACAGGTGTATACTGTGCTGGGGCACACAACACCCACTAACTCCTGCAGATGCCTGTATTAGAGAACACCAGCAAAAAAGGGTAGATACAGGTGTATACTGTGCTGTGCTGGAGGCACACAACACCCACTAACTCCTGAAGATGCCTTTATTAGAGAACACCAGCAAAAAAGGGTAGATACAGGTGTATACTGTGCTGTGCTGGAGGCACACAACACCCACTAACTCCTGTAGATGCCTTTATTAGAGAACACCAGCAAAAAAGGGTAGATACAGGTGTATACTGTGCTGGAGGCACACAACACCCACTAACTCCTGCAGATGCCTGTATTAGAGAACAGCAATAAAGTGTAGATACAGGTGTATACTGTGCTGGGGCACACAACACCCACTAACTCCTGCAGATGCCTGTATTAGAGAACAGCAATAAAGTGTAGATATAGGTGTATACTGTGCTGGGGCACACAACACCCACTAACTCCTGCAGATGCCTGAGAAAAGAACACACTGCCCCTGCCTATCTAGCTTAGAGAACAGCAATAAAGGGTAGATACAGGTGTATACTGTGCTGGAGGCACACAACACCCACTAACTCCTGCAGATGCCTGAGAAAAGAACACACTGTCCCTGCCTATCTAGCTTAGAGAACAGCAATAAAGGGTAGATACAGATGTATACTGTGCTGGAGGCACACAACACCCACTAACTACTGCAGATGCCTGAGAAAAGAACACACTGTAGAACACACTGTCCCTGCCTATCTAGCTCTTTCCCTGCACGCCGGAACACACTACACAAGGCCGCCGCGCTGCGGCCTTTTATAGTGTGGGGCGTGTACTAAACCCCCTGAGCTATAATTGGCCACAGGCATCCTGCCTGTGGCCAATTATGGCTCTCCTCGCTGCTGGCGCTGTGATTGGCCAAGCATGCGGGGTCGCAGTGCATGATTGGCCAATCACAGCGCTGGCAATGCAGTGCGATGGCGCAGTGCATTGTGGGCCGTTCGCGTCACCCGAATTTGGCGCGAACGGCCCACAAAGTTCTGGTTTCGCCAAACAGGCGATGTTCGAGTCGAACATGTGTTCGACTCGAACACCGAGCTCATCCCTAGCGCTGACTATACTCGAGGAAACAAAACTAATATTGTGGCATACATATGGGGCAATGGGAGAAAAATACAGCAAAGGATAAAGTATATGAAATATACTATAAAATAAAATAAAATAATATAAAATAAAATAAGCGGAAAAAGATAAATAAAAGCTACAATTCACAAATGGAGTATGAAAAGGAGTTCAGAGGGATGCTCTCAAGGATGACCAGATAAGATGACAAAACAATAATATGTATGCCACAATATTAGTTTTGTTTCCTCAAGCATAGTCAGTGCTGGGACCTATTGTTCCACAGTGCTGACATATAAATAGCAGGAGTATTACATTCCCACCCCAGGCCAATAGACGGAGTAGTCGCTTCGAGCGTGTAGCCTGTCGGTTTCATCTCATTTCCTCTGGATGTGTTCCTGCGGCCCGTGACATCACTTCCATGCGTTCCACGTAGGTTTCAGCCTCTTCCTGGTGGCCAAGCTACAGCTAACTCAGCAACACAGCTTCGCATAGGAACAGGACCCGGACCTGAGGACCTCCCCAGGGACTTCTAAACACAGATGAGCCTTTTATTTTCTTACCTCCTGTAAGTGTGATTGTATACCTTGCCATTAAAAAATGTTTAATACTGCACTTAGGTGGCGCTTCCTTTCTCTACCCATTTAAGTATTATGGGATGTGCTGAAGGATGTTGTCATGAAGAGGCCTACTAAAGAGGATTGGAAAACTATTTCCAAAGTGTTTTGGGAGCGCTGCAACTTTCCAAATTGTGTTGGAGCTATCGACGGTAATCACATGCAGATCATCAAGCCAAGTAGCTAGTGACAGATTATTTTTTAATTATAAAACTTTTTTTTTAGTTTGTACTGCTAGCAGTGGTGGATGCAAAATATTGCTTTACCTATATAAATATACAGTATCTCACAAAAGTGAGTACACTCCTCACATTTTTGTAAATATTTTATTATATCTTTTTATGTGACAACACTGAAGAAATTACACTTTGCTACAATGTAAAGTAAATACAAATTAAGGAAAAAAGTTGCGCTACTAAGTGAAACAAGTGAAAAACAATGGCTGCCAGCATCAGCAATCAGACATAATGCAAAAAGAAGAATAAAATTAAAAAATGCGGCGCCTAAGACAAATAGTGACAAGGCCCAGAAACACATATGAATCTGGGCATGTGATAAGTAAGAACATATGGCTCAATGTGGTCTGGTGAATTGATAGCCAGGTGTAGATACATAAATGATAATATCAAACAGTGTATATAATAACCATAATCTATATATCACAACATTATAAAAACAAAAAACAAAAAAAGTCAGGTGAAAGTGCCCAGTGTGTGGACTGGGAACAAAAAGAGAAGGTAAATGTAAATGTCAGAGCATAGTCCCCACTTTCAAGATCCAGTAGGATTATAGTTCATATATAACATTGATTCGGAACGTTGTAACACCCCGGGATGTGACTCCAACACCAGGAAGGGGGAGAAGAAATTAATACTCTTACCCCTAAACGTGGACTCACACACCAGCGGTGGTGAGTCAAACAGGCAACAGGTGCGGATGTAGATTCCTCTGGATATGTCCTCACGGAACGGCAGCAGAAGGGACAAGCTCACGAGATCAACTCTCTCCAAGGCAGTGATATAGAACCCCAAAACATCAGCACGTCGAGGATAACAGTGTCAATCATATGTAGGAATAGAAAAAAAGAGGCTCCACATAGTGCAGGATCAGATGGTAAAAAACAAAACTTCCCGTTTATTCATAAAAAAACATCAAGAGCAAACCACACACGGTTAAAAAGTAAATAAAAGAAAAAAAATGTACAGGCCTCAATGCAGAGGCTTGCATGGTAGTGATCACAAGTAGGTACAAAAAATGGTGTAGATAGAAAGCAGGTTCATGTACCCGATATGTTTCGCATGAAAAATGCATCAACTGGGCCCCCAAATTTGGTGTTATAGCTCTCACGCTCTCATACTGGTCACTGAAAGTTCAACATGGCACCTCATGGCAAAGAACTCTCTGAGGATCTGAAAAAAAAATTTGTTGCTCTACATAAAGATGGCCTAGGCTATAGAAAGATTACGAAGACCGTGAAACTGAGCTGCAGCATGGTGACCAAGACCATACAGCGGTTTAACAGGACAGGTTCCACTCAGAACAGGCCTCGCCATGGTCGACCAAAGAAGTTAAGTGCATGTGCTCAGAGTCATATCCAGAGGTTATCTTTGGGAAATATACATATGATTGCTGCCAGCATTGCTGCAGAGGTTGAAGGGGTGAGGGGTCAGCCTGTCAGTGCTCAGACCACTTTCTCTTATTTAAAAAATATTTAAAAATAATAGGGAATGTGGTGTGTTGATCCATTTGGCTAGTTGTACATACATTATAGCATTATAGCTGTTTATACCATTATATACTGTACATATACAAAAAGATGTATTAAAGTGTATTGCTATCTTTTTTTCTGTATTATGGGGCATCATAACAATGCACTTGGTTCTGTCTTCCAAAAAGAACAGTGCAGCATTATAAATCGTTTTTTTCAAAATAAAAACAGGTTTTTGAAAACAGCAATTTAGATAAACCTAAATACATTTTCATCCCATTAAAATTTAGAAGTTTTGAACAAGTATAAAAAAAAAAAGTTTAAAGTCTTTTTCAAAATATTTTTTGGTAGAATATCTCATTGGGCCTTTCTGAGCTACTTTGGATAGATTGACTTTTTATTTGTTGGTTTGTAAGACTCTTCAGCTTCCTCTTTAGGCACAGGATTGTAGCATACTGTGAACTCCCCTCACTGTCATCTACTCAATCAATTACAAATAGTAGCCACTAGCAGAGGCGTAACTAGAAACTTCAGGGCCCCGGTGCAAGAAATCATGAAGGCCCCCCCCCCCCCTGAAAAGCATGATTTTGATACTTTATTTTTTTTACACTGTACAACAAAGTAAAACATTTATTGATCATTGGAGGAGAGCACACGGAGTTACCAGCCTAATTAGAGTACTGACCATGCTGTGTGCTCCTGCCTAGTGTGGTAAGTTTTTAATACATTGGTTGCTGATCCTATGAAGCAATGATAGGATCAATTAAATCTGACCTGGGGAATGGGATCAGTAACAGTGCTGGTGGGGAGGAGGGATGGGATCAGTGGAAGTGCTGGTGTTGAGGGGGGTGGCAGCGGTTGTACTTGAGGGGGGGTGGCTGCGGTGGCAGTGCCATCCTCTCCCACCACCACCTGTGCCTCTTACTGATCCCATCCCCCCACCACTGATCTCATCCCTATCCCCCCCATCACCTCTGTTGTAGAAGTAATGGGGGGGGATAGGGATGAGATTAGTGGTGGGGGATGGGATCAGTAAGAGGCACAGGTGGTGGTGGGAGAGGATGGCACCACCACTGCCACCACCCTCAAGTACCACCGCTACCACCCCCCTTTAAGTACCACTGCTGCCACCCCCCTTTAAGTACCACTGCTGCCACCCCCCCCCTCAAGTATCACCACTACCACCCCCCTCAACAGAGGCGGCTCTAGGCTTTCTGAGGCCTTAGGCATATCTTAGACATGAGGCCCCATTCACTCCCATAATGGGGACAATAATTCAAGCGATAGAAATGAACTGTATAAATTGCATATATTAGGAGCCTTAAATTCTATGACGGACAGGAACAGCAGGAAGTACCTCACCCTGGGGCTAAAGGTGCCCAGGGTGGAACAGGAACCACACACGCACCCCCGGAAGTAGGACCCCCGGAGATACAAGAGCAACCCTGCCGTCAGGCTTAAGGTGCCCGGGGCAGGCTGGAACAAGAACCCCAAACAGGCGGCATCTGCCCCTTTTATATCCTCTTCCAGCATGCACAGCAGGTAAACCCCACCCCACTGCACAGTTGCCGAGAGGGGACACACAAGGCACAGCACTGTTTCAGTGGTTCAACCCTGGCCTACCATGGCAGTGCCACCTGTAGGCCACAGGGAACTGTACACTGATACTCCTCCTGTGGATAAAATGTTTGCAAGACCCCTGACAAATTAGGGTGTTTGAGTAAATTACCACTCAAACACTTCCCCTAAATTTAGCACCCCGCTACATCAGAGTGCACAGCATTCCACTTTACATCAGGGACCACAGAGTTCCAGCTTGCATTTAAAATGGGAACTGTAATGTGAGGGGACTCACTTTCCACAGAGTGAATGCACTAAGGTGGGGGGGTTACTGATATAAGGGGGAACCTTTATATCATTGCCCTCCTTAACTTACTGTATTCACTCCCCCCTTACATCAGTGCCCCCCCTCAGACTGGCCTTGCGGACATGATATAAGAGTGTTACAGATGGCTGGAACCTCCATGGCTTTACCCCAGTGTGTGCCGGCCTGCTCATCCCACCATCCTGGGGACACCCAGGGCCATATTTAATATTCATTGGACCCTGGGCAAACATTTTCCTGGGCTCCCACACCCCTAGCAATATCGCTCTCTGCCCCAATATCCCAAAAAACAAACAAGGACATAGACTTATCTAAAAAAAATAATAATAATACTTTAATAATGTATACATAAAGATCTGGTTCACACTCACTGATTGCTCCAAGCTTACTGATTGGTTGCTAGAGGTTACTGCACAATATTACCACTCAATGATTGGTGCTAGAGGTTACTGCACATCTCTACCTCTCACCAATTGGTTGCTAGAGGTTACTGTACATCATTACTGCCTACCCATTGGTTGCTGGAGGTTACTGCACATCATTACCACTCATTGATTGGTTCCTAGAGGTTACTGCACATTGATTGGTTGCTAGAGGTTACTGCACATTATTACCTCTCACTGGGTAGCAGGGCAGTATTGTGGTCTGTGATGCAACTGTTGGGGTACAGTTGGTTGGATGACAGGATGCAGTTTGGGATGATGGTGGCAGCATTGTGGTGAGAGGCTGAGATCATATCTCTCCCATAATGATAGGAGGTAGGGTGATAGAATGCCAGAGGTGGGGTACAGGAGGGATGAGGATGATAATGACAGGAGGCAGCGTACAGGGGGATGATGACAGGTAATGGGGTGGTAGGATGCCAGAGGTGGGGTACAGGGGAATGATGACAGGTAATGGGGTGGTAGGATGCCAGAGGTGGGGTACAGGGGGATGATGACAGGTAATGGGGTGGTAGGATGCCAGAGGTGGGGTACAGGGGGATGATGATGACAGGGGGTTGGGTGGTAGAATGCCAGAGGTGGGTTATAAGGAAATGATGACAGGGGGTGGGGTGGTAGGATGCCAGAGGTGGGGTTCAGGGGCATGATGATGACAGGAAGTGGGGAGGTAGGATGCCAAAGGTGGGGTAAAGAGGGATGATGGGGATGTTGATGACAATGGGTGGGGTAGTAGAATGTCAGGAAGCTGTTACAGGGGGGATGATGATGATGGGGGTAGGATGGTTGGATGCTAGAGGTGGGGTACAGGGGGGTGATGGGAATGTTGATGACAGGGGGAGGGTGGTAGGATGTGAGAGGTGGGGTATGGGGATGATGATGATAGTGGGTGGGGTGGTAGGAAGCTGGCAGTGGGGTACAGGGGGGGTGAAGATGACAGGGGGTGGGGTGGTAGGACACCAGGGGTGATGAGGATGGAGATAATGATGACAGGATGTAGGTTGGTAGGAAGCTGTCAGTGGGGTAAAGGGGGATGAAGTAAAAGATGATGATAACAGGGGGTGGTGGATGCTAAAGGTTTAGTACAGGGTGATGATAGGGATGTTGATGACAGGAGGCAGAGTGGTAGGATGTCAGAGGTGGGGTATGCAGGGGATGAAGATGACAGAGGGTGGGTGGAAGGAGCTGGCAGAGAGGTCCAGGGGGATGAAGATGACAGGGGGTGGGCGGAAGGGGCTGGCAGAGCGGTGTGGGGGAATGAAGATGACAGGGGGTGGGCGGAAGGAGCAGACAGATCGGCGCAGGGGGATGAAGATGACAGGGGGTGGGCGGAAGGAGCAGACAAATTGGTGCGGGGGGATGGAGATGACAGGGGGTGGGTGGAAGGAGCAGACAGAGCAGTGCGGGGGGATGAAGATGACAGGGGGTGGGCGGAAGGAGCTGGCAGAGCGGTGCGACCGTGCGAGGGGGATGAAGATGACAGGGGGTGGGTGGAAGGAGCTGGCAGAACAGTGCAAGGGGGATGAAGATGACAGGGGGTGGGCGGAAGGAGCTGGCAGAGCGGTGCGACCGTGCGAGGGGGATGAAGATGACAGGGGGTGGGTGGAAGGAGCTGGCAGAGCGGTGCGAGGGGGATGAAGATGACAGGGGGTGGGTGGAAGGAGCTGGCAGAGCAGTGCGAGGGGGATGAAGATGACGGGGTGGGCGGAAGGAGCTGGCAGAGTGGTGCGACCGTGCGAGGGGGATGAAGATGACAGGGGGTGGGTGGAAGGAGCTGGCACAGTGGTGCGAGGGGGATGAAGATGACAGGGGGTGGGCAGAAGGAGCTGGCAGAGCAGTGCGAGGGGGATGAAGATGGCAGGGGGTGGGTGGAAGGAGCTGGCAGAGCAGTGCGAGGGGGATGAAGATGACAGGGGGTGGGCGGAAGGAGCTGGCAGAGTGGTGCGACCGTGCGTGGGGGATGAAGATGACAGGGGTGGGCGGAAGGACCTGGCAGAGCAGTGCGAGGGGGATGAAGATGACAAGGGGTGGGCGGAAGGAGCTGGCAGAGCAGTGCGAGGGGGATGAAGATGACAGGGGGTGGGTGGAAGGAGCTGGCAGAGCGGTGCGACCGTGCGAGGGGGATGAAGATGACAGGGAGTGGGCGGAAGGAGCTGGCAGAGCAGTGCGAGGGGGATGAAGATGACAGGGGGTGGGCGGAAGGAGCTGGCAGAGCAGTGCGAGGGGGATGAAGATGACATGGGGTGGGTGGAAGGAGCTGGCAGAGCAGTGCGAGGGGGATGAAGATGACAGGGGGTGGGTGGAAGGAGCTGGCAGAGCAGTGCGAGGGGGATGAAGATGACAGGGGGTGGGTGGAAGGAGCTGGCAGAGCAGTGCGAGGGGGATGAAGATGACAGGGGGTGGGTGGAAGGAGCTGGCAGAGCAGTGCGACCGTGCAAGGGGGATGAAGATGACAGGGGGTGGGTGGAAGGAGCTGGCAGAACGGTGCGATGGGGATGAAGATGACAGGGGGTGGGTGGAAGGAGCTGGCAGAGCAGTGCGAGGGGGATGAAGATGACAGGGGGTGGGTGGAAGGAGCTGGCAGAGCGGTGCGACCGTGCGAGGGGGATGAAGATGACAAGGGGTGGGTGGAAGGAGCTGGCAGAGCGGTGCGAGGGGGATGAAGATAACAGGGGGTGGGTGGAAGGAGCTGGCAGAGCAGTGCGAGGGGGATGAAGATGACAGGGGGTGGGCGGAAGGAGCTGGCAGAGCAGTGCGAGGGGGATGAAGATGACAGGGGGTGGGCGGAAGGAGCTGGCAGAGCAGTGCGAGGGGGATGAAGATGACATGGGGTGGGTGGAAGGAGCTGGCAGAGCAGTGCGAGGGGGATGAAGATGACAGGGGGTGGGTGGAAGGAGCTGGCAGAGCAGTGCGAGGGGGATGAAGATGACAGGGGGTGGGTGGAAGGAGCTGGCAGAGCAGTGCGAGGGGGATGAAGATGACAGGGGGTGGGTGGAAGGAGCTGGCAGAGCAGTGCGACCGTGCAAGGGGGATGAAGATGACAGGGGGTGGGTGGAAGGAGCTGGCAGAGCGGTGCGAGGGGGATGAAGATGACAGGGGGTGGGTGGAAGGAGCTGGCAGAGCAGTGCGAGGGGGATGAAGATGACAGGGGGTGGGTGGAAGGAGCTGGCAGAGCGGTGCGACCGTGCGAGGGGGATGAAGATGACAAGGGGTGGGTGGAAGGAGCTGGCAGAGCGGTGCGAGGGGGATGAAGATGACAGGGGGTGGGTGGAAGGAGCTGGCAGAGCAGTGCGAGGGGGATGAAGATGACAGGGGGTGGGCGGAAGGAGCAGACAGAGCAGTGCGGGGGGGATGAAGATGACAGGGGTGGGTGGAAGGAGCTGGCAGAGCAGTGCGAGTGGGATGAAGATGACAGGGGGTGGGCGGAAGGAGCTGGCAGAGCGGTGCGACCGTTCGAGGGGGATGAAGATGACAGGGGGTGGGTGGAAGGAGCTGGCAGAGCGGTGCGAGGGGGATGAAGATGACAGGGGTGGGTGGAAGGAGCTGGCAGAGCAGTGCGAGGGGGATGAAGATGACAGGGGGTGGGCGGAAGGAGCTGGCAGAGCGGTGCGACCGTGCGAGGGGGATGAAGATGACAGGGGGTGGGTGGAAGGAGCTGGCAGAGCGGTGCGAGGGGGATGAAGATGACAGGGGGTGGGCGGAAGGAGCTGGCAGAGCAGTGCGAGGGGGGTGAAGATGACAGGGGGTGGGCGGAAGGAGCAGACAGAGCAGTGCGGGGGGGATGAAGATGACAGGGGTGAGTGGAAGGAGCAGAAAGAGCAGTGCGAGGGGGGATGAAGATGACAGGGGGTGGGGTATTAGGATGCCAGGCACAGGGGATTATGATGAGGATAGAGAAGATGACAGGGGGTAAGTTGGTACGAAGCTGACAGTGGGAAATGAGATGACAGGAACAGGGGGATGGGTGTCAGTAGGTGGCATCATTTGCCGGATCATGGCATACAGCACATCACTCAGGGCTGTGAGGTCACATGAGGCTGACACCAGTGATTATTGGGGTGCCCTCGGTCAGGACGAAGGTGACATCACGGGATGCTGGCAGCTTGTGTGTTATGCAGTACCTTGAGGCTGGAGAAGACTGTCTGCTCGATGACGTGCCAGCTCTGGTAGGTCTTCTATTACAGGCCGTCCATCCCAGAGAGTAGAGCAGAGAGCTGGTCAGCCAATGCATGGCAGGAGATTCGCAGAGCCCGGCAGAAGGGGAGGAGCCGGGGAGGGGAGTACATGGCGCCACCCACCGACCCTGGGATCTCGGGCTGTGCTCAGTCCGTCCGCCGCTGGCCGGGACACCTGTGACAATCAGGTGGGCGGCAGTCGGGCTCCTCTCACGGACGGGTGGCGGGCCCCTGGGACTTGGCGGAATTACAGGGCCCAGTCGCAACTGCTGCGACCCTGAAAATTCCGCCACTGGCCACTAGTAAAATAAAGATTTGTGTGGCTCCTATAAAGCTTAGGACACTAATCCACTTAGTCCGGGAAGATTCTCACATCTGAAATAGTGCTCAGAGACATTAAATGCTGTATAGCCTCTTGAATGTTTTTATTTTTTTTCTACTTCAGAAAATGTTGCTCCAGCCAACAAGCACCTTATTCAGATGTTTTAGGTATTCAGCAAAGTGGCCAAAGTGACCACATTGTCCAATAAAGGGAAACAAACATTTATATGTATGAATGTATAAATTTGCGTGGCTACATAAATGCTACATAGATCTGCCAATAACCTAGGCAAAGTCCATAATATGCAGTTAGTGATTCCCCTAACTTGGAAAGGGATACACATTCCTAGTAGTTATCGCATTTAGCTCTCAGAATCCAAAACTGGCCTATTACATACTTATATTTGGACCAGTAGTTTGTAGGCCCTGCAGTGCAAGTTGGTGTCCCTCTTTTCCTTCAGCTCACACTGTTGGGGCACAAAATTGACCCCATTAGTATTGCAACATCACATAACAGGTGGATTGGCACTTTGGCAGCATTAAAAAGCTGTTTGGAAGTATGTAAAAACTAGCATTGCATTGTGGCTGATGAGCTTTTTCAGGAACAAACATTAGATTACTTGCAGTAAAGCAAATATTCAAATCAAAGTTAAAGTGAGATTGCACTCCATTTCATTCTTTATTAAATGAAAGCCTTTGCCTAAGAGAAGACATTGCAAGGTGTGTGGCTAGCCAGCATTGCAGCCCCCTCCTCCCTTTGAGAAAAAAAAAAACATAGGCATACAGTATCTCACAAAACTGAGTACACCCCTCACATTTTTGTAAATATTTTATTATATCTTTTCATGTGACAACACTGAAGAAATTACCCTTTTCTATAATGTAAAGTAGTGTGTGTACAGCTTGTATAACAGTGTAAATTTGCTGTCCCCTCAAAATAACTCAACACACAGCCATTAATGTCTAAACCGCTGGCAACAAAAGTAAGTACACTCCTAAGTGAAAATGTCCAATTAGCTATTTTCCCACTCCGGTGTCATTTGACTCATTAGTGTTACAAAGTCTGAGGTGTGAATGGGGAGCAGGTGTGTTAAATTTGGTGCTATCGCTCTCACTCTCTCATACTGGTCACTGGAAGTTCAACATGGCAATTCATGGAAAAGAACTCTCTGAGGACCTGAAAAAAGAATTGTTGCTCTACATAAAGATGGCCTATGCTATAAGAAGATTGCCAAGACTCTGAAACTGAGCTGCAGCACGGTAGCCAAGACCATACAGCAGTTTAACAGGACAGGTTCCACTCAGAACAGGCCTCGCCATGGTCGACCAAAGAAGTTGAGTGTACGTGCTCAGCATCATATCCAGAGGTTGTCTTTGGGAAAAATATGTTTGAGTGCTGCCAGCATTGCTGCAGAGGTTGAAGGGGTGGGGGGTCAGCCTGTCAGTGCTCAGACTATACACCACACACTGCATCAAATTGGTCTGCATGGCTGTTATCCCAGAAGGAAGCCTCTTCTAAAGATGGTGCACAAGAAAGCCTGCAAACAGTTTTCTGAAGACAAACAGACTAAGGACATGCATTACTGGAACCATGTCCTGTGGTCTGATGAGACCAAGATAAACGTATTAGGTTCAGATGGTGTCAAGCGTGTGTGGCGGCAACCAGGTGAAAAGTACAAAAACAAGTGTGTCTTGCCTACAGTCAAGCATGGTGGTGGGAGTGTCATGGTCTGGGGCTGCATGAGTGCTTCCGACACTGGAGAGCTACAGTTCATTGAGGGAACCATGAATACCAACATTTACTGTGACATACTGAAGCAGAGCATGATCCCCTCCCTTCAGAGACTGGGCCGCAGGGCAATATTCCAACACGATAATGACCCCAAACACATCTCCAAGACAACCACTGCCTTGCTAAAGAAGCTGGGGGTAAAGGTGATGGACTGTTCAAGCATGTCTCCAGACTTAAACCCTATTGAGCATCTGCGGGGCATCCTCAAACGGAAGGTGGAGGAGAACAAGGTCTCCAACATCCACCAGTTCTGTGATGTCATCATGGAGGAGTGGAAGAGGACTCCAGTGGCAACCTGTGAAGCTCTGGTGAACTCCATGCCCAAGAGGGTTAAGGCAGTGCTGGAAAAAAATGGTGGCCATGAAAATATTGACACGTTGGGCCAATTTTGGACATTTTCACTTAGGGGAGTACTCAGTTTTGTTGCCAGGGGTTTAGACATTAATGACTGTGTGTTGAGTTATTTTGAGGGGACAGCAAATTTACACTGTTATACAAGCTGTACACTCACTACTTTATATTGTAGCAACGTGTAATTTCTTAAGTGTTGTCACATGAAAAGATGTAATAATATATTTACAAAAATGTGAGGGGTGTACTCACTTTTGTGAGATACTTTAAGTTCATATGGGAGCATCTCAGATTAAAGCACTTTTGTGCATTCCTCATTTGGTCAAATGCTACGTGAGAATCGGCTTGACCTTACAGAAAATTGTCCATTGCCTGGCACAAGTGAACCCCCGCTACACTATCTCTTTATTTGTAAGGAGGTGTTTGTGTTAGATGAACACATGATAAGGCCTTACTCAAACGACAATCTGAGTACAGGGAAGAGGGTTTCGCCTAACCAGGGCAAGAAGAGTAGTGGAGTGTGCTTTTGGAAACCTAGCCAATAAGTGGTGTTTCCTTCATACCCCTATTGCTTTTAACCTGGAGAATGCTATATCTGCTGTTAAAGCAGCATTTGTTCACCACAATTTTGTATGGCAGCGTGATGGTTACCTCTTTGAGGATTCACTGATGCATGACATGGCAAGTGCACATTGAGCTGCTAGTAGGGGCTCTAGCACTATTTGTGAGCAATTTACCTCTTTCTTTATGTCGTCCACTGGTGAGTAGGGATGAGCCGAACACCCCCCCGTTCGGTTTGCACCAGAACCTTCGAACGGACCGAACGTTCGTGTGAACTTTAGAACCCTATTAAATACAATGGACGCGAACATTCGAAATCTAAAGAGCTAATTATAACGCCTAATATGCATGTTATTGTCCTAAAAAGGTTTTGGGGACCCGGGTCCTGCCCGAGGGGACATGTATCAATGTAAAAATAATCTTTTAAAACTGTCGTTTTTTCGGGAGCAGTGATTTTAATTATGCATAAAGTGAAAAAAAAAAGTGAAATATTCCATTAAATATCGTACCTGGGGGGTGTCTAAAGTATGCCTGTGAAGTGGCACGTGTTTCCCGTGTTTAGAACTGTCCCTGCACAAAATGACATTTCTAAAGGAAAAAAAGCCATTTAAAACTGCTTGCGGCTTTAATGTAATGTCTGGTCCTGGCAATATGGATGAAAATCATTGAGAAAAATGACATGGGTACCCCCCCCACCCCCAGCCCACTACCAGCCCCTTTGGGTCTTGTATGGATATTAAGGGGAACCCCGCACCCAAAATAAAAAAAAGGCCCTATATACTCTGAACAGCAGTATACAGGCGGTGCAAAAAAGACACGGACTGTAGGTTTGTTCTTAAGTACAATCTGTTTGTAATTTGGAACAGGTAAATTTTTTAAGTGTAGCTCTAGACAAAAAATCTATTTTTAAGCTTTTTGGAGAACATAGGGAAGGGTTATGACCCCTGTAACATTTGTTTTGCTGTCTGTGCACCTGTTCAGAACATTTCACCTCACTTTCCATCCCAATGACAAATGTTTTTGGAAAATTTGTGGTTTTTATTGAAACAAGGATTGGTGATAAAGCATCAGTGGAGAGGAGACACCTTTTTCCCATATTAACTCTTACAGGAGAGAATTTCCCTTCCTAGGGGTAGATTTCCTCTCACTTCCTGTTGTCTCCTTCCGTTTGCAAGTAGGAGTAGTTTGTAAGTTTGATGTTTGAAAGTAGGGGCCTGCCATATATACTCTGCAGAAATTTGCCCCTTAGGTGTTGGTGTTGCCACAACACTGTAAGCCCTCACAGTTACTCTTGGTGGGCGCTAGAACGCCCTGCTGTCAACTATTATATCAGGAATTGTATTTACATGCCACTGTTGAACAGTGGTAGGAAAAATTGGGCGTTTGGTGGTGGTGCTGGTACCACAACACTGTAAGCCCTCACAGTTACTCTCGGTGGGTGCAGGAATGGGACCTGCTGTGAATTATTAGATCAAGACTTGTAATTGCATGCCCCTGTTGAACAGGGGCTTAAAAATTCGGCCTTAGGCAATGGTGCTGGTGCCACAACACTGCAACCCCTCACAGATACTGTACTTAGAGCGCAGCAATGAGCCCTGTTGCAAAGTATTGCATAAAAAATTTAGGCTTTAGGTGAATGCTATGCAAAGCACACAGTAGTACACTAAGTGAAACACTGACTGTCTGCAGCTAGCACAATCATCGGCCTGCCTGTCACAGTATAGAGATTAAGTGTATTCAGGTGAGCTTTAGGTGGATGCTATGCAAAGCACACAGTAGTACACTAAGGCTGGTTTCACACAGGGGCGGTGGGTGCGGTGGCGGTATAGTGCCGCTATTTTTAGCGCCGCTATACCGTCGGAATTGCGGTGGTATTCGGCCGCTAGCGGTGCGGTTTTAACCCCCCGCTAGCGGCCGAAAAAGGGTTAATACCGCCGGCAATGCGCCTCTGCAGAACTGATACAATAACAACAGGTATCCAAACTATTCACAACAGTAAAGCAAAGCATAACATAACATCAAAAGTTACAAACAGCATACCCAAACAGGCTTCATACAGCAAATTCAAAAGGTGCCCGAACTGCAATAGATGTATTTGATCCATTAGGAAATAGCCTCTATTTGCCATGCAACCTCACCAGTAGGGATGAGCTTTGTGTTCGCGTCGAACACTCGTTCGACTCGAACATCGGTTGTTATATCGTTCGACGAAGAACGAACGTTATGGTCCGTTCGCGCCAAATTTGTGTTGCGCGACACGGCCCATAATTCACTGCGGCATCTCAGTGCATCGCTGGCTGATGATTGGCCAAGCATGCACTATGACCCGCATGCTTTGGCCAATCACAGCGCAGAGTTCAAAACCTAAATCAGATTCTGTGGTTGTGTGATATCTACTTCATTACACAGGTATGAGAGGAGAGGGGAGGGGCGGGTAGGAGATCTGAGGATATCGGTGGATCACATCACCCGGTGTGCTGGGACACGCGTGTTTGGACCTTACCTTGTGTCGGTCTAAATTTGAGGTAAGGGACCACTTTGGAAGATGGCGGTGCATTGTGGTTGGATTATAGTTATTTCCTGATGCACAGCTGGTTTTGGATGACATTGTATATTGAAGCAAAAGGACACACATAAATAGACTTTATTATATCATAAACGGTCACATGTATATGAAATAACCATTTGTATTTGTTTTCTGTATGTAATTATTTATTTATTTTAAATGGTTGTGGAGGATTCCGCGCAAAAGGAATAGACAAAGCAAAATAAAAACCAAAAACAGAAAAGATAACTGTTGCCCCTACAAATACAGCCACCTGAGTGGAGTACAGATAATTGATTGGAAGGAATATAGGTGTGGCGCTGTTACTCTAGGATTATGAAGTTACCTCATAGTTTTAAAATAACAATATGCTTTATAGGGTGGTATAAAGTGGCAACTGCTTGAGATAAGCCAACAAAAAGATCATGTGATATGCGTCCTATTCATGAACCAATTAAATGGATGTATGTGTGTTACACCCTCTGTAGTGTGTCTCACTTGAAGTGGGTGTTGAAGTGATAAGTGATTATGTGTTATACCCTTTGCAGAATATACCGCTAAAGATAACTACAAATAACTAGTGGCACGTACTCCTGATGTGTATGGGTTACACCCCCTGTTTTCAAATTCAAAAACCTTTACAGAATATACCACTAGAAATTACTAATAAAGTGACACATGTTTCTAATGTGTGAGGGTTACACCCCCTGCTTCAAGTGCAAAAAGCCTTTACATATTCCAATGCATACAGCAGTCTATCATATTAACCATTTCAATACAGGGCACTTAAACCCCCTTCTTACCCAGACCAATTTTCAGCTTTCGGTGCTCTCACACTTTGAATGACAATTACTCAGTCATGCAACACAGTACCCAAATAAAATTTGCGTCCTTTTTTTCACACAAATAGAGCTTTCTTTTGGTGGTATTTAATCACTAGTGTTTATTTTTATTTTTTGTGCTATAAATAAAAAAAAACTGTAAATTTTGTGAAAATGTCCCTTTTTCTTTGTTTCTGTCATAAAATGTAGCAAATTTGTAATTTTTCTTCATAAATTTTGGCCAAAATTTATACTGCTACATATCTTTGGTAAAAATAACCTAAATTAGTGTATATTATTTGGTCTTTGTGAAAGCTACTGTATAGAGTCTACAAACTATGGTGCCAATCCCTGAAAATTGATCAATCTGATCACACCTGAAGTACTGACGGCCTATCTAATTTCTTGAGATACTAACAAGTCATAAAAGTACAAATACCCCCAAAATTACCCCTTTTTAGAAAGTAGACATTCCAAGGTATTAAGTAAGTAGCACGGTGAGTGTTTTTAAGTTGTAATTTTTTCCCACAATTCCTTGCAAAATGAAGAATTTTTTATTTTTTTTTATTTTTTACAAAATTGTCATATTAACTGGTTATTTCTCTCACAGTGCATATGCATACAACAAATTACACCCCAAAATACATTCTGCTACTCCTCCTGAGTATGGGGATACCACATGTGTGGGGCTTTTACACAGCCTGGCCACATAAAAAGGCCCAACATTGAAGTGGCACCATCAGGCAATCTACGAGCATAAATTGCACATCTCATTTCTCAATCACCTATTACACTTTTGAAGGCCCTGGAGCACCAGGACAATGGAATTGCCCACAAAATGACCCCATTTTGGAAAGATAATACCCCAACGTATAATCTATGTGGCATAATGAGTCTTTTGAACGGTTATTTTTTTTCCAGAAGTTTTTGGAAAATGTGGAAAAAAAATGAAAACGCATTTTATTTACACAAAGTTGTTCATTTATAAGATATTTCCAACACATAGCAAATACATAGCAAAAATGACACCCCAAAATACATTCTGCTACTCCTCCTGAGTATGGGGATACCACATGTGTGGAACTTTTACACAGCCTGGCCACATACAAAGGCCCAACATTGAAGTAGCACCATCAGGCGATCTACGAGCATAAATTGCACATCTAATTTCTCAACCACCTATTACAATTTTGAAGGCCCTGGAGCACCAGGACAATGGAATTGCCCACAAAATGACCCCATTTTGGAAAGCTAACACTCCAACGTATAATCTATGAGGCATAATGAGTCTTTTGAACGGTTATTTTTTTTCCAGACGTTTTTGGAAAATGTGGAAAAAAAATGTAAATGCATTTTATTAACACAAAGTTGTCCATTTATAAGATATTTCCAACACATAGAAAATACATAGCAAAAATGACACCCCAAAATACATTCTGCTACTCCTCCTGAGTATGGGGATACCACATGTGTGGGACTTTTACACAGCCTGGCCACATACAAAGGCCCAACATTGAAGTAGCACCATCAGGCGATCTATGAGCATAAATTGCACATCTCATTTCTCAACCACCTATTACATTTTTGAAGGCCCTGGAGCACCAGAACAATGGAATTGCCCACAAAATGACCCCATTTTGGAAAGCTAACACCCCAACGTATAATCTATGAGTCATAATGAGTTTTTTGAACGGTTATTTTTTTTCCAGAAGTTTTGGGAAAATGTGAAAAAAATTATGAAAACACATTTTATTTAACAAAGTTGTCCATTTATAAGATATTTCCAACACATAGCAAATACATAGCAAAAATGACACCCCAAAATACATTCTGCTACTCCTCCTGAGTATGGGGATACCACATGTGTGAGACTTTTACACAGCTTGGCCACATACAGAGCCCCAACATTCAAGTAGCAGCATCAGGCGTTCTAGGAGCATACATTACATATATAATTTCCTGGCAACCTATAATTTTTGAAGGCCCTTCATATTTCTAACACATAGCATGTACATACCAAGAATTACAATCCAAAATAAATTCTATTGCGAAAAGGGTAAAAAAAAAAGTATTACCTGTGTATTTAGTAGTGTCCACAGAAGAGAACACTGGTCCAGGCAGCAGTCGGGATGTGCTTAGCGACAGCAATAGTAATTATCCAGGCAGCGGGCAGGAATATTGTCTATGGTCAGCACAAGGATATTGTCAGCACAGACAAAGCATTTTTCCATAGAAATTGTCCAGGCAGAGACAGCCAGCACAGCCATATTATTGGTCCTGGTTCACTGTTACCTGCAGACACTCATTATTGTACCACTCTCCAGCCCTTCATAAACATACTGCCTCTTGCTACAGCTAATTATTTGCATAGTCCAGGTAGCAGGCAGTGGTGTGATCCATTCATGCGGCAGGCAAAGGCATGATGGCAGTAAGTCAGCAGCAGGCTGAGGGCGGTAATCGGGTAAGACCTGTGCACAGGGGCACAGGGGTAGAGGCTTTGACCCACCCAAATCTCTATGAAGCCTCCAGACTCCAGACCCTAATCCGGAAATTAAACCCGGAGAAAACAAAAAAATTGTTTTCTCCATCCGGAAAAACTATTCTGGAGCCCCTCACATATGTGAAACCCCTGTGTACTACAGTAGCAGGGCAACAGATCAGTCCAAGTGGTAGGCAAAAGCATAGTCCATAAAACAGGCCAGGGTCAGTTCACGTGCAAGCAGTCCAAACGGTATGCAGAGGCATAATCACAAAACAGGCCAGGGTCAGTTCACGTGGAAGCAGTCCAAACGGTAGGCAGAGGCATAGTCACAAAACAGGCCAGGGTCAGTTTACGTAAAAGCAGTCCAAACAGTAGGCAGAGGCATAGTCAAAAAGCAGGCCAGGGTCAGTTCACGTGGAAGGCAGTGGCATGGTTATTTGGGGAAGCATGGAAAATTGTCAGCACAGATTATGAAAATGGGGGGGAAATGGTTAAAAATATGGGCTAATATTTTAGGGATGTGTGAAAAAATTCGAAGCATTCACCAATGCAATTGCCAGGTTGGGAGGGACACCGGGGACCATGGTAGCTGGTATCTTTTCAAAGTCCTCCTTTGCTGCACACGTGACATCTTTTTTGCCGTCTTCAGCCTGCTTCGGATGGTGGGATGCTGTACGAGAAGTGCCTTTCATGAAGTCTGCTAACAGCATCAGAGCGAAGGTTTTCTGGGTGGGTTCTTTGTTGATAGATGAGGGACGTGACTAATTCTTCTGAGAATAGTAGGAAGGGGGCTGGGTTGTCTGTGGATTTGGTGTAGACTATGTAGGAATTATAAATGGCCAAATGGATGAGATAAATTGCTTCCTTCTTGTACAAGAATTGGGACCTCCTAATGGAAAAATAGAGCTGAATCATTGGTCATTGAAATCCACCCCCCCCCCATGTAGAGATTATAGTCCTGGACACATGTCGGCTTTTCAATGGGACCTGGTCGTCTTCGCTGAACTACAACTGCAGTGTCATCATGAATGGTGGACATCATGTGCACGTCTCTGTTATCCTTCCACCTCAAGGCCAGCACTTTGTCGCACCTCAGTGTTGTTCTTTCCCCCCTTCGCAGCTTTTTGTTCACAATTGATTGTGGGTAGCCCTTCCTATTTTTCCTGGAGGTTCCGCAGGCCAGGGTTTTTTCAATGTACAAGTGTCTGAAAAGGGTCAGGCTGGTATAAAAGTTGTCAAGGTATATATGATATCCTTTTTTTAGAAGTGGGTAAGCCAGGTCTCATACAATTTTTCCAGCTGTGCCCATGTAGGCCGGGCACTCAGGGGGCTGGAGCTGGGAATCTCTTCCTTCATATATGCGGATAAAGATATCCCGTGGCTCTCTCACATAGCTTGTAAAATTTTACTCCATATTTGGCCTTTTTTCTAGGAATATATTGTTTTATTCCTAGCCGGCCTGAAAAGGGTACCAGGGACTCATCCACACATATATGTTTCTCGGGGACATAGAGTTCTGCAAATTGATTGGAAAGGAAATTTATCAGTGGGCAAAGTTTATACAGCTTATCGGAATCTGGATGATTGCAGGGAGGGTACTGGGTGTTCTCATTAAAATGAAAGAATCTCATTATCATCTCATATCGGGACCTGGGCATTACGGCAGAATACATGGGCATGTGGTAGATGGGTTTGATGGACCAATAGGCATGTCCTTGATTTTTTTTTGTAAGCCCCATGTTTATGGTGAGGCCCAAAAACAATTTTAACTCCTCCAAATTCAAATCTCTCCACTCAAATGGACGGGCATAAGATGATTGGGGGTTGTTGGCAATATACTGCTGGGCATATAAGTTTGTCTGGTCCACAATGAACTGTAGAATAGTGTCGGCAAAAAAAGATGAAAATAATCAATCTCTCTGAAATTTTGGGTGTTGGCCTGCACACCTGGCTGTTCTGTGAAAGGGGGAATAATTGGTGATCCCGAGTCGGAAGGCAGCCATGTTGGGTTGGCAAGACCATCTGGCATGTATGTAGTGGCCCTGGCTCTTGGGGGACGTGACACTCCAGTAGTTGGGGGAGTTAAATTTCCTGTGCTGGTACTCAGGTGTGATGTGGCAGCACCGGTACTGGCCCTGGGCATTTGTTTGCGGGGCCTTTCGCTGGCAGCAGCACTGGTACTGGGCCTTTGTTCCTGGGGCCTATTGCTGGCGGCAGCGCTGGTACTGGACCTGGGAATATAATCCTGGTTGCTGGCGGCTGCCTGGTTTCCAGAGTGGCGTGCCCTTTTAGGAGGGACCCATTCTTCATCCAAATTGTTACTGTATTCGATAGGTTCAAATTCCGAATTTGATTCGGAATCAGAATTGGAATCTGATGATTACTCCCCGGTGCTCTCATCAGTCACGGAGAGGATCTGGAACGCCTCCTCACTGGTATAGACTCTTTTGGACGTGGCTGTGTGGCGGGTAGCTGTGCGACAGGTGACAGATGGGTGGCAGGTGACGGTCACTGATGGGCTGTGCGATGGGTGGCAGGTGAAGTTCACTGATAGGTGATGATGGTGTGACGGGAGATGGTCCCTGATGGGTAACAGGCCACGGACGGTGACGGGTGATGGTCACAGATGGGTGAAAGGCCACGGTCACTGATGGGTGACGGGTGATGGGTGACAGGCCACGGTCACTGATGGATGATGGGTGCACCGCTGATGGTCACTGATGGGTGACGGGTGACAGGGCATGGTCACTGATGGGTGACGGGTGATGGGTGACAGTGCACTGTCATCGATGGGTGATGGTTGCACCGCTGATGGTCACTGATGGCAGTCTCTTATGTGACAGGTGATGGGTGACAGGGTACGGTCACTGATGGGTGACGGGTGACAGGGTACGGTCACTGATGGGTGACAGGGCACGGTCACTGATGGGTGATTGGTGACAGGGCACAGTCACTGATGGGTGACAGGGCACGGTCACTGATGGGTGACGGGTGACAGGGTACAGTGACTGATGGGTGACGGGTGACCGGGCACGGTCACTAATGGGTGACGGATGCGCCGCTGATGGTCACTGATGGAAGTCTCTTATGTTACAGGTGCACTTATGGGGTGACTGTTGGGTGACAGATGACAATTGGGGGGGCGATGGAACAGATGTGGTTTTGGTGCAGACACTACTGAACATAGATCTGTAACTCACTGCTCCTGGCTCTTCTCTCTTCACACTGGAAACGGTGTGTGAGGAGAGAAGAGCTGGCAATAGTTAGTTACAGCTCTGTTTACATTTAGTGATCATGCTGTGAATGGATCACAGCCGATCACATGGTACACAGCCCTGGCCAATGGCTGTGTACTATCGTCGGTGACGAGCAGTGTTCCCGGGAACAGGCTGCCACCGACGGACACGCGCAGCGCGCTCGCGATCGCGCGCATGCGCCGTGTCAAATGGGGCATTACCATCAGTGATCAGCCGTGACTTCATCGCGGCCGATCACATGGTAAACCGCACTTGCCAGCGGCTGTTCACCCCTGTCGGTGACGAACGGAGTCTCGGTGACACGCCGCCACCGACAGTTCAGGGATGCGCGCACGTGATCGCGCGCATTCCCTGTTTAAAGGGCCGATGTAATATGACGTACGGTCAGAACGAGAGAGTCTTCCACCCACCGTCATTTGACAGTGGGCGTTGGACAACTGGTTAAGGTGAAGAAATAAATTCAAAAATGTCATAATTAAAGAAAAAATTAAAAAAGAAGAAAAAGAAAACAGTCCTTGTAACATTATGTGCACAGAATAAACAAAGTACTTGTGCTCTTCAAAGGTGACTGGTGCTCTTCAGAGGAAATGGCTTTTCCTGACCATTTAATTAAGGTGATGTTAATGCTGGTGATCTTATCCGTGCTCCTATTGGAAATGCACTCACCAGATTGCCTTACCCTACACAGGTGTGCTGCACAATCACAGTATATGCCACTGTGTAGCACTCTGCGGATACTCAATCTATTTTTTCCTAATGCGATCCTCCGTTATTAGCATATGTGGAAGAAGAGAATGGCCACAGTGTGATATCGCTTCTAAAACATTATTTTGTTGAAAAATAATGGAGATATACTCACATTTGATTAGAAAGTTACAGAAATGTTTTAAAACACAGGCGCCGAGACAATATTCCATCCACGGCCATGGTCGTTCAGTAACTCCTACCTACGTGTTTCATCATCTGGAATGGATGATGTCTTCAATGACGAAATGCGTAGGGAGGAGTTACTGAACGTCTTTGCGTCACTTCTGGTCAGGGCAGTGGATGGAATATCGTCTCGGCGCCTGTGTTTTAAAATTTGTCTGTAACTTTCTAGTCAAATGTGAGTATATCTCCATTATTTTTTGACAAAATAACGTTTTATAAGCGGTATCACGCTATGGGAATGCTCTTCTTCCACATATGCTAATACCGAGGATCGCATTAGGAAACAATAGATCAAGAATCCGCAGAATGTCCCAATGATTATGGGAGCGGAAGGTGGGAAAATCACACTACCCAGTGAGATAGCACAAAGGTTTGGAGATTATTATTCATCCCTGTATAATCTACAGCCAAAACCCCAGAATCAGACTGTTATAGAGGAATATTTAGTAGACTCTGGAATGCCTAGTTTGTCACCATTTACATGACAGGAAATGGAAAGACCGATTACACTAGAAGAAATTCAGGAGGCAGTAAAAGAGACAAAAAGAGGAAAGACGCCGGGCCCGGATGGTTTCTCTATTCAATATTATAAGCTTTTTTTCCCAATCTTAGGTCCGTATCTTGTAAAAATGTTTAATGGATTAGGAGATACAAGCTCCTTCCATGTGGAATCACTGAAAGCCTTAATTACGATCTTACCTAAGGAGGGGAAGGACCCATCACAGTGCGGGAGTTATAGACCAATATCTCTTTTAAATGCGGATCTGAAGCTCTTTTCTAAAATCATAGCGATACGGCTACAACAGCAGATACACTCTCTGGTCCATCAGGACCAGGTAGGGTTTGTGAAGATGCGGGAAGCACGGGATAATACAATCAAGACTCTAAATTTGATCCATGTAGCTAATATATCTCGAACGCCCTGCGTATTTCTGGGAACAGATGCGGAAAAGGCATTTGACCGTATTAATTGGCAATTTATGTTCGCGGTCCTACAACATTTAGAGTTGGGAAAGAATATGATTCAGTGGATCTCAAGCATTTACACTCAACCGACTGAGCAAGTCAAGGTGAATGGAATTGTGTCCCCCCTTTTTAGAGTAGCTAATGGGACTAGACAGGGATGTCCTTTATCCCCAATCCTTTTTGCTCTGTCAGTTGAGCCGTTACTATGTAAGATCCGAGCGAACCCAGATATAGGAGGTCTGAAAATCGGAGGAATAGAATATAAAATTTCTGCTTATGCAGATAATATGTTGTACACATTTACCAACCCGTTAGTATCTCTCCCCAATCTTATTCAGGAAATGGAGAAATATGGCTCGCTATCAAATTTTAAGGTATAACTTTCAAAATCAGAGGCGATGGGGGTAGCAATATCTAAAGAAGTATTGGGAACACTGAAGTCCAATTATAAATTTAAATGGACAGACCAGGCTTTGAAATATCTAGGAACTCTTATTCCAGCAGATTTGGCACAGACATATAGACTGAATTTCCCCCCACTATTATCTAGGGTGCGAATTATGTTAGAGGGATGGCAGAGGGGGTTTCATTCTTGGTTTGGGAGGTGCAACATTATTAAAATGACTATTCTACCAAAGTTTTTATACCTCTTCTAAACATTGCCAATTAACATACCCATAGAATTTTTCAAACAAGTACACTCTCTCATCATTAGGTTCATTTGGGAAAATAAACACCCAAGAATCAAGAGATCGGTGGTGTCTCTACCTAAACGATATGGGGGACTGGGAGTCCCAGATGTATATAAATATTACCAAGCGGCTTTGCTGAGCCGCTTGGTTGATTGGAGCAGACATAAGGAGTGGAAAATTTGGCCCGGTTTAGAACAGGCTCAGAGCAGTGTGCTCTTACAACGAGCTGCTTGGTGTTTCAGGGATCTAAAGAACAGCATAAAGACACACCCTTTGATAGGCCCCACCCTTCGAATAGGATATGTTTTTTTTTCTAAAGGTATTTTATCAACAATAGACTCACCCTTATTCCCCATCTTAGGAAACCCGCAGTTTAGTCCAGGACTAAGGAAGGGACCGTTTGGAAAGTTGATAGACCAGGGGCTCTTTCAAGCCGCTCACTTTATGAGATCAGGAACCTGGCCTACAATACAGGAAATGATAGCAGGTGTTACACCTTACCGACTGTATTTCTGGAGGGCAGTGCAGTTGAGACATTTCCTGGAGAGCTTGACCCCATTAAGTAGCTATGAGAGGAAGTTAACAAGGTTTGAAGAATACTGTACTGGGAGTGGGATGGTGAACCAAACTCTAGCTAAAGTGATAGCATTGGTGGCGGCACCAGCCGAGGATTTCCGGTTGCCATTTTTTAGGAGATGGGAGGCAGAGATAGAACAGGCATTTACGGAGGAACAACAGAGCAAGATACTACAAAACACGTTTGAATCCGCAACTTGCATAAGAATGCAAGAGACGAATTTTAAGATCCTTGCACAATGGTACCGTACCCCGGCTATGTTACATAAATGTTATCCTGGTATACCAGATAACTGTTGGCGATGTGGGGGGAGAGGAGGGACGATGGGTCATATCTTCTGGTCCTGCCCTAGAATAAAAAGTTTTTGGAAAGAGGTTCGGAGGATTGCACAAAAATTCAGCGACAGGGAGATCCTGGAGGATCCGACCTTTTTTTATTGCAAAATACCGAAATGTCAGTTAAACAATATAAGAAATCGGTTCTGTGCCACCTCCTGAACGCAGCAAGAGCATGCATCCCAGGTAAATGGAAACAGACACAACCACCTTCAGTCAGAATGTGGCTCAAACGAGTAGAACAAATTAATATTATGGAAGACCTGATGTGGACAAACCGGCAAAAACTGTGGATTTATTTAGAAACATGGTCCATGTGGAATAATTTTAGATATACAGAAGAGGGCAGATCCCTTATAGATGTGAACTGAGTAAATGCTATTCAGGAAGGGACAGGGACAAGACATGGGGGTAAGGGGTTTCCCTTTCTTTTCTTTCTTTTTTTTTTGGGAAGCTTTTTTGGGAAGCTTCCCCCTGCACGCCATGAGGAAGGCGGCAGGGGGAATAATGATGGTAAAGATATAACACAGAGAATAGAATGATATAATGGTTTAGCAATTAATATTCAGAGATGGATGATATGTTATGTTATGTATGATATGTTATGTATGATATTTACTGAATGTACGCCTCTGTGTTTTGCTTCAGAATAAAATAAAAAAATGATAAATGGAAAAAAAAAAGAATCCGCAGAATGCTACACAGTGGCATATACTATGACTGCACAGCACCCCTGTGTGGGGTAAGACAATCCGATGAGTGCATTTACTTTTTTTTTTTTTTAACAACAGATTTTTTTATTGATTTTCACAGTAGAAATTACAGTACAGGTTGGAGTTTGTACAAAACAAAACTTGTAGGAATACAAAGAGTTAACACAAGACAGGTTATCAAGGTATAAGCATATCTAATCATATGCAGGCTCTTCATAATGCCAACTGAGATAGTGTCATAGTGAGCTAAAACCTGTCACCCCCTTTGGGTTCACACTGTGAGCAGGCATTGAGACATGCATTAATAAGAGGCCCGACATAGCCCTGGAGAAGGGCAGGGAGGCTCATTCACATCAAAGCTACCTGTGTTTATTGGTATTAGTTGACAACAAACTCATAAACTCATGCATAATGAGTAGCTCTAAGCACATTTGCAAGCTGTTTTCGGCACATATAGACCTTCAGTTGCCTCTAGTAGGTTGGGGTAAACATCAGTATCACCACCGGAGGGCGAATCCTGTACACATTTATGTCAAGTATCATCCATCATGGATGAATTGTTTGTACATCATATATGTGAGGAGTAGGGATGAGCTTCGTGTTCGACTCGAACATACGTTCGACTCGAACATCGGCTGTTCGATCGTTCGACGAAGATCGAACGATTTGGGCCGTTCGCACCAAATTCGAGTGACGCGAACGGCCCACAATGCACTACGCCATCGCAGTGTCATCCAGGCGCTGTGATTGGCCAAGCATGCACTGTGACCCTGCATGCTTGGCCAATCACAGCGCCGGCAGCGAGGAGAGCAATGATTGGCCACAGGCAGGATGCCTGTGGCCAATTATTGCTGAGGGGGTTTAGTACACGCCCCACACTATAAAAGGCCGCCAGCGCGGCGGCCTTGTGTAGTGTGTTCCGGAGCAGGGAAAGAGAAGCATAGGCAGGGACAGTGTCATTTTTTTTCCTTTACTAATCCTGGATTCCTTGTGTTTAGGGACAAATAAGGATAGGTAGGGAGAGTGTCAGTGTGTTATTCTGTGCTAAACCTTGTTTGTAGGGACAGAGAGGTACAGTGAGGGAAAGTGTCAGTGTGCTATTCTGTTCTAAACCAATCTTGCTGAACCATATTTTCAATCCTTGAGTTTAGGGACAGAGAGGTACAGTGAGAGAAAGTGTCAGTGTGCTATTCTGTGCTAAATCTTGTTTGTAGGGACAGAGTAGGACAGTGAGGGAAAGTGTCAGTGTGCTATTCTGTTCTAAACCAATTTTGCTGAACCATATTTGAAATCATTGAGTTTAGGGACAGAGAGGTACAGTGAGTGAAACTGACAGTGTGCTATTCTGTTCTAAACCAATTTTGCTGTTCCATATTTGAAATCCTTGAGTTTAGGGACAGAGAAGGACACTCGTGGAAACTATCAATGTGCTATTCTGTTCTAAATCTTGCTTGTAGGGAGGGACAGAGTAGGACAGTGAGGGAAAGTGTCAGTGTGCTATTCTGTTCTAAACCAATTTTGCTGTTCCATATTTGAAATCCTTGAGTTTAGGGACAGAGAAGGACACTTGTGGAAACTATCAGTGTGCTATTCTGTGCTTAATCTTGTTTGTAGGGAGGGACAGAGTAGGACAGTGAGGGAAAGTGTCAGTGTGCTATTCTGTTCTAAACCAATTTTGCTGTTCCATATTTGAAATCCTTGAGTTTAGGGACAGAGAAGGACACTCGTGTAAACTATCAGTGTGCTATTCTGTGCTTAATCTTGTTTGTAGGGAGGGGCAGAGTAGGACAGTGAGGGAAAGTGTCAGTGTGCTATTCTGTTCTAAACCAATTTTGCTGAACCATATTTGAAATCCTTGAGTTTAGGGACAGAGAGGTACAGTGAGTGAAACTGACAGTGTGCTATTCTGTTCTAAACCAATTTTGCTGTTCCATATTTGAAATCCTTGAGTTTAGGGACAGAGAAGGACACTCGTGGAAACTATCAGTGTGCTATTCTGTTCTAAATCTTGCTTGTAGGGAGGGACAGAGTAGGACAGTGAGGGAAAATGTCAGTGTGCTATTCTGTTCTAAACCAATTTTGCTGTTCCATATTTGAAATCCTTGAGTTTAGGGACAGAGAAGGACACTCGTGGAAACTATCAGTGTGCTATTCTGTGCTTAATCTTGTTTGTAGGGAGGGACAGAGTAGGACAGTGAGGGAAAGTATCAGTGTGCTATTCTGTTCTAAACCAATTTTGCTGTTCCATATTTGAAATCCTTGAGTTTAGGGACAGAGAAGGACACTCGTGGAAACTATCAGTGTGCTATTCTGTGCTTAATCTTGTTTGTAGGGAGGGACAGAGTAGGACAGTGAGGGAAAGTGTCAGTGTGCTATTCTGTTCTAAACCAATTTTGCTGAACCATATTTGAAATCCTTGAGTTTAGGGACAGAGAGGTACAGTGAGTGAAACTGACAGTGTGCTATTCTGTTCTAAACCAATTTTGCTGTTCCATATTTGAAATCCTTGAGTTTAGGGACAGAGAAGGACACATGTGGAAACTATCAGTGTGCTATTCTGTGCTTAATCTTGTTTGTAGGGAGGGACAGAGTAGGACAGTGAGGGAAAGTGTCAGTGTGCTATTCTGTTCTAAACCAATTTTGCTGAACCATATTTGAAATCCTTGAGTTTAGGGACAGAGAGGTACAGTGAGTGAAACTGACAGTGTGCTATTCTGTTCTAAACCAATTTTGCTGTTCCATATTTGAAATCCTTGAGTTTAGGGACAGAGAAGGACACTCGTGTAAACTATCAGTGTGCTATTCTGTGCTTAATCTTGTTTGTAGGGAGGAACAGAGTAGGACAGTGAGGGAAAGTGTCAGTGTGCTATTCTGTTCTAAACCAATTTTGCTGAACCATATTTGAAATCCTTGAGTTTAGGGACAGAGAGGTACAGTGAGTGAAACTGACAGTGTGCTATTCTGTTCTAAACCAATTTTGCTGTTCCATATTTGAAATCCTTGAGTTTAGGGACAGAGAAGGACACTCGTGTAAACTATCAGTGTGCTATTCTGTGCTTAATCTTGTTTGTAGGGAGGGACAGAGTAGGACAGTGAGGGAAAGTGTCAGTGTGCTATTCTGTTCTAAACCAATTTTGCTGAACCATATTTGAAATCCTTGAGTTTAGGGACAGAGAGGTACAGTGAGTGAAACTGACAGTGTGCTATTCTGTTCTAAACCAATTTTGCTGTTCCATATTTGAAATCCTTGAGTTTAGGGACAGAGAAGGACACTCGTGGAAACTATCAGTGTGCTATTCTGTGCTTAATCTTGTTTGTAGGGAGGGACAGAGTAGGACAGTGAGGGAAAGTGTCAGTGTGCTATTCTGTTCTAAACCAATTTTGCTGTTCCATATTTGAAATCCTTGAGTTTAGGGACAGAGAAGGACACTCGTGGAAACTATCAGTGTGCTATTCTGTGCTTAATCTTGTTTGTAGGGAGGAACAGAGTAGGACAGTGAGGGAAAGTGTCAGTGTGCTATTCTGTTCTAAACCAATTTTGCTGTTCCATATTTGGAATCCTTGAGTTTAGGGACAGAGAAGGACACTCGTGTAAACTATCAGTGTGCTATTCTGTGCTTAATCTTGTTTGTAGGGAGGGACAGAGTAGGACAGTGAGGGAAAGTGTCAGTGTGCTATTCTGTTCTAAACCAATTTTGCTGAACCATATTTGAAATCCTTGAGTTTAGGGACAGAGAGGTACAGTGAGTGAAACTGACAGTGTGCTATTCTGTTCTAAAGCAATTTTGCTGAACCATATTTGAAATCCTTGAGTTTAGGGACAGAGAGGTACAGTGAGTGAAACTGACAGTGTGCTATTCTGTTCTAAACCAATTTTGCTGTTCCATATTTGAAATCCTTGAGTTTAGGGACAGAGAGGTACAGTGAGTGAAACTGACAGTGTGCTATTCTGTTCTAAACCAATTTTGCTGTTCCATATTTGAAATCCTTGAGTTTAGGGACAGAGAAGGACACTCGTGTAAACTATCAGTGTGCTATTCTGTGCTTAATCTTGTTTGTAGGGAGGGACAGAGTAGGACAGTGAGGGAAAGTGTCAGTGTGCTATTCTGTTCTAAACCAATTTTGCTGAACCGTATTTGAAATCCTTGAGTTTAGGGACAGAGAAGGACACTCGTGTAAACTATCAGTGTGCTATTCTGTGCTTAATCTTGTTTGCAGGGAGGGACAGAGTAGGACAGTGAGGGAAAGTGTCAGTGTGCTATTCTGTTCTAAACCAATTTTGCTGAACCATATTTGAAATCCTTGAGTTTAGGGACAGAGAGGTACAGTGAGTGAAACTGACAGTGTGCTATTCTGTTCTAAACCAATTTTGCTGTTCCATATTTGAAATCCTTGAGTTTAGGGACAGAGAAGGACACTCGTGGAAACTATCAGCGTGCTATTCTGTGCTAAATCTTGTTTGTAGGGACAGAGAAGGACAGTGAGGGAAACTGTCAGTGTGCTGTTCTTTGCTAAACCAATCTTGCTGAAGCATATTGCAAATCCTTGTGTTTAGGGACAGAGAAGGATAGGCAGGGGACAGTGTCAGTGTCATTGTTGCTAAGCCTCCTGCACAGTATACACCTGAAGGTAGCCCTTATTGCTGTTTTTCCCATCTCCCTGCAGGCCATCCATTAAAATGTCTGGAAGGCAAACAAGGAGAGGCAGACAGTCAGGAGGCAAAAAAAGAGGGCAAGCAGGCTCTGTGTCTGGGGGCAACAGTGCTGGTCGTGGACGCGGTGCATTGTCATCAGCACATGGCCATGGGACACGCTTGTCCTTCTTTTCGGCAGCTGGACATGTTGAGCCACATCATGCCGAAGACTTGGTAGAGTGGATGACCAAGCCCACCTCATCCTCCTCATCCTCTCTCACCCAGGCTCAGGGTACTGGCAAAGCAGCTGCCAAAGCGTCCTCTTCTCTGGTATCATTATCTTCATTAGTCAATCCTTCCCTAGACCCACCATGTCCTCCTCCTGAGGAGTCCCCCGAACTGTTTGAGCACAGTGTTGGGTACATGCTCCAGGAGGATGCCCAGCGTTTCGAAGGATCTGATGATGATACCCAGCTAGAGGAAGGCAGTAGCGTGAGAGCAGAGAGAGGGGATGCTCAAGAAGGACACCAATCTGGCAGTCATGCTCCAGCAGCTGCAGCATACTGCCAGATTGGCTCCAGTGATGAGGAGGGAGGGGATGATGAGGTCACTGACTCCACGTGGGTGCCTAATAGGAGAGAGGAGGAGGAGGAGGAGGATGAGAAGGAGGCACATCTCCAACGAGGCAGGATGCCCTTGAGTGGCCAGCGTATGGGCAGCACACCGACGGAATCACACCGCAGAGCTCCGCCTATGCAGGGCGCTGCCTCTGCCCGTCATTCAAAAAGTTCTTTGGTGTGGGCCTTTTTTGAGGCGAGTGCATCAGATCGCACAGCTGCTGTTTGCAACATATGTCTCAAGCGTATATCGCGTGGCCAAAACATCAGCCGCTTGGGCACCACATGCTTGATCAGACATATGTTGACCTGCCATGCAGCTCGTTGGCAAGCCTACCTTAAAGACCCACACCAAAGAACAAAGCTGACCTCTTCTTGCACCGCATCAGCTGGGATCTCCAACCCCAGTATACCTTCAGTCCTCTCTGAAACCTGCTCTGAGAGGAATGAAGGTGTAGAATTAGGTGTGTCACAGCCAAGTACTTGCGGGCACTCTGCTAGCAGTACACCAACGTCCGATTCTAGCAGGCAAATTTCCCTGCCCCAGCTGCTGGACCGTCGAAAGAAGTTCACTCCCAGCCATCCACATGCCCAGCAGGTGAATGCTAGCTTGGCTAAATTGCTAGCGCTTCAACTGCTGCCTTTTCAGTTGGTAGACTCGGCCCCCTTCCGTGAGTTTGTGCAATGTGCGGTTCCTTAGTGGCAGGTTCCCAAACGCCACTTTTTCGCACGGAAGGCGATTCCGGCTCTCTACAGGCATGTGGAAGGCAATGTCTTGGCCTCGCTGGACAGGGCGGTCAGCGGTAAGGTGCATATTACCGCTGACTCATGGTCCAGCAGGCATGGACAGGGACGTTACCTTTCTTTCACGGCCCATTGGGTCACTCTTTTGGCAGCTGGGAAGGATGCAGGACAAGGTGCAGTAGTGTTGGAGGTTGTTCCACCGCCACGCCTCCAAAATGCTACTACTGGTTGTGACACACCTCTCTCCTCCACCCCCTCATCTTCTTCTTCCTCCATGGCCTCTTCCTGTGGTTTGTCCTCGGAACAAGCGTTGCTCCGTAGGCGTTCAAGGGGCTACGCAAGTACGCAGGCAAAAAGATGCCATGCCGTGCTTGCGCTGGTGTGTTTGGGGTACAGGAGCCACACTGGGGCAGAGGTCCTGTCTGCTCTGCAGGGGCAGGCCGAGAGGTGGTTGACGCCACGCCAGCTTAAGCCAGGAATGGTGGTTTGCGACAATGGCACCAACCTCCTCTCCGCCCTCCGACAGGGACAACTGACCCATGTGCCCTGTATGGCTCACGTCCTTAACCTGGTGGTGCAGCGGTTCTTGGGCAGGTACCCGGGCTTACAGGATGTCCTGAGGCAGGCCAGGAAAGTCTGTGTGCATTTTCGCAGATCTTATAATGCCAGTGCTCGCCTGGCTGAGCTGCAAAAGGAGTTGAACCTGCCCAAGAACCGCCTTATATGTGACATGCCCACCAGGTGGAACTCAACGTTGGCCATGCTGCAGCGGCTGCACACGCAGCAGAGGGCCATCAATGAGTACCTGTGCGACTACGGCACCAGGACAGGGTCAGGGGAGCTCGGGTTTTTTTCACCACGCCAGTGGGGCATGATCAGGGATGCATGCACTGTCCTGGCACCATTTGAGGAGGCCACGAGGATGGAATAATGGACAGGGCACTTGAGGCAGAACAGAGGCAGGAAGAGGAGGACTTCCTTGCCTCTCAAGGCCCCCTTTACCCAGACAGTGTTCCTTCTGTCCCACCCATCGCACAGGAAGAGGAGGAGGAGGAGGAGGAGGAGGAGGATTGTGTCAGCATGGAGGTGGAGGCTGGCACTCAGCATCATCAGCAGCAGTCTTTTAGGGATGATTTACAGTCCCAAGAAACCAGTGGACTTGTACGTGGCTGGGAGGAGGTGGCTGCGGATCATGTCGTCCTTAGTGACCCAGAGGACTCCGGACTGAATGCCTCAGCTAACCTACGCTGCATGGCCTCCCTGATCCTGCAAAGTCTGCGGAAGGATCCTCGTATTCTTCGGATCAAGGAGAGGGACCATTACTGGCTGGCCACTCTCCTTGATCCACGGTACAAGGGTAAGGTTTCGGACCTTATCTTACCGTCGCAGAGGGAGCAGAGGATGAGACAACTCCGGGAGGCCTTGCAGAAAGGTCTGTGCAACGCATTCCCAGAGACTGGGAGGTTACAAACTCCTGGTCCTGGACAACGAGTTGCTGAGGCTTCGGGCAGTCAAAGAAGGAGCGGTGGGGAAGGTGGCCGTCTGACCGATGCGTTCAGACAATTCTTTAGTCCGCAGCCCCAAAGTATGATCGGTTCCAGCAACCATCGCCAGCGTCTGATATACATGGTCCAGGAATACCTAGGGGCAAGGTCAGACTTGGACACCTTCCCCACCGAAAATCCTCTGGCTTACTGGGTCTTGAGGATGGATCACTGGCCAGAGCTTGCACAGTATGCAATTGAGCTACTGGCCTGTCCTGCATCCAGCGTTCTTTCAGAACGCACATTCAGTGCTGCTGGAGGATTTGTCACGGATCACATGGTGCGCCTGTCCACCGACTCGGTTGATCGACTGACTTTCATCAAGATGAACCAGTCTTGGATCACCACCACCTACCACACACCTGATGCTGATATAACAGACTAATTGATTTTAAAATGTCACATCCCTTCAAGACTGATGCTGATGCTGAGTGCCTGTGCTGTTATGTTGACTGGCTATCCTCCTCCTCCTCCTCAATGATACGATAATGATGATAGCTTGGAAGATCATTTTGGTTTATGGGTGACGCCACCAGTGGCTAAGGCCCAATTTTTCAGCCCCTGTTTAACAGGGGCGTGTAATTAAAATTTTGGATGCAATACTTTGCAACAGGCCTCATTGCTGTGCTCCAAGTACAGTATCTGTGAGGGGTTGCAGTGTTGTGCCACCAGTGCCTAAGGCCCAATTTTTCAGCCCCTGTTCAACAGGGGCATGCAATTATAACTATTGATCTAATAATTCACAGCAGGGCCCATTGCTGCGCCCACCAAGAGTAACTGTCAGGCCTTACAGTGTTGTGGCACCAGCACCACCATCACCACCACCACCACCACCAAAGGCCTAATTTTTCAGCCCCTGTTCAACAGGGGCATGCAATTATAATTATTGATCGAATAATTCACAGCAGGGCCCATTGCTGCGCACACCAAGAGTAACTGTCAGGCCTTACAGTGTTGTGGCACCAGCACCACCATCACCACCACCACCACCACCACCACCAAAGGCCCAATTTTTCAGCCCCTATTCAACAGGGGCATGCAATTATAATTATTGATCTAATAATTCACAGCAGGGCCCATTGCTGCGCCCACCAAGAGTAACTGTCAGGCCTTACAGTGTTGTGGCACCAGCACCACCACCACCACCACCACCACCACCAAAGGCCCAATTTTTCAGCCCCTGTTCAACAGGGGCATGCAATTATAATTATTGATCTAATAATTCACAGCAGGGCCCATTGCTGCGCCCACCAAGAGTAACTGTCAGGCCTTACAGTGTTGTGGCACCAGCACCACCATCACCACCACCACCACCACCAAAGGCCCAATTTTTCAGCCCCTGTTCAACAGGGGCATGCAATTATAATTATTGATCGAATAATTCACAGCAGGGCCCATTGCTGCGCCCACCAAGAGTAACTGTCAGGCCTTACAGTGTTGTGGCACCAGCACCACCATCAAAGGCCCAATTTTTACTACCACTGATCAACAATTATATGTTATTACAATTCCTGATATAATAGTTGACAGCAGGGCGTTCCAGCACCCACCAAGAGTAACTGTGAGTGCTTACAGTGTTGTGCCAACACCAACACCTAAGGGGCCAATTTCTGCAGAGTATATACGGCAGGTCCCTACTTTCAAACATCAAACTTACAAACGACTGCTACTTGCAAACGGAAGAAGACAACAGGAAGTGAGAGGAAATCTACCCCTTGGAAGGAAAATTCTCTCCTGTAAGAATTAATATGGGAGAAAGGTGTCTCCTCTCTACTGATGCTTTATCACCAATCCGTGTTTCAATAAAAACACCACATTTCAAAAACAGTTGTCATTGGGACGCAAAGTGAGGTGAAATGTTCTGAACAGGGGCACCGACAGCAAAAAAAATGTGACAGGGGTGATAACCGTTCCCTATGTTTTCCAAAAAGCTAAAAAAAAGGAATTTGGCATGGAGCTACACTTAAACAATGCAGCTGTTCAAAATTACAAACAGATTCTACATAAGAACAAACCTACAGTCCCTGTCTTGTATGCACCGCCTGTATACGGCTGTTCAGAGTATATAGGGCCTTTTTTATTTTGTGTGCGGGTTTCCCCTTAATATCCATACAAGACCCAAAGGGGCTGGTAATGGGCTGGGGTAGGGGGAGGGGGGGTTGATGGGGTAGCTATGCCATTTTTCCTAAAGATTTTCATCCATATTACCGGGACCAGACATTGCATTAAAGCCGCAAGCAGTTTTAAATGGCTTTTTTTCCTTTAGAAATGTTATTTTGTGCAGGGACAGTTTTAAACATGGGAAACACGTGGTACTTCACAGGCATACTTTAGACACCCCCCAGGTACAATATTTAAAGGAATATTTAAAACGTCCGTTTTTAAAACTTCTTTTTGCATTGATACATGTCCCCTGGTGCAGAACCCGGGTTCCCAAACTCTGTTTCGGACAATAACATAGATAATAGTCGTTATAATTAGCACTTTACAATCCGAACGTTTGCATCCATTGTATTTAATAGGGTTCTAATGTTCGTGCGAACTTTCGGTCCGTTTGCGGGTTCTGGTGCGAACCGAACCCGGGGGTGTTCGGCTCATCACTAGTGAGGAGGCATTTGAGGAGATTCCCCAGATATCCCAGTGTTTTTGTAAACCTGAGGCTCTCCCGTTCTTATACGCAAACATTTTTTCCATAGTATATTGAGTGTTCATTCTGGAGATTACCTCCTCAAGTTTTGGGGATGACTTAGAGCGCCATTCCTTTGCTAGTGTAATACGTGTAGCAAATAGAATGTGCATAACCACTTTTCTCGTTAGTGGGGGGAACTGCTCAATACCCAAGCTCAGTAGCGCTAAAGATGGGGTTATTACGCATCTGTGCCCAGTGTTTCCTGGATAAGAGATATAACCTTCTCCCAAAAAGGACGTATCACTACACAGCTCCACAGTATGTGAAGGAGATTGCCCATACTTCTGCAATCTCACCAGCACATTGGTGAGGTGTTTGGATCCATTTTACTTAAGCGTAAAGGTGTGAGGTACCACCTATGAAGTAGTTTCTGGGTATTATCCCAGTGGTCTATACACGCTGAGGACCTGCTGCTATAGCATATAGCTAAGTGCCATTGGGGTAGCGTAAATTCTTTTTGTAGATCCCTTTCCCATTTTGTCATGTTTGGTGTTTTAACCGGAATATATAGGGGGGAGGTAGACTTATAAAATAAGGATATCACTTTTACATTGCTTGGTTGTTTGTTCTTGAGAAAGTTCCATACAGATATAGGTATTTCTATAGGGTTGGCCTGGTTTGCAAATTTATAGTGCTGAATCTGGTAAGTTGTATACCTATCTAGTGCATCCGGATCTGTCAAGTCAGCTGTGGAGAAGTGCACCCCCTTTTTTGTCAAGGGGATTGGTAGTGTACATATTGGAGTGTCAGAAAATTTTGTATGGTCAGGTAGGGAGGGAGTAATGGGCTATGGTGCAGGCTGGCCGCCATTGCTAAGGCTGGAAGATTGTGCTCAGGTGTAATTTTTCTTTCAATTTGTGTCCACCTGTTGTCTGTTTGGCAAGAGAACCAATACTTCATATGGTCAAGTACAGCAGCTCTATAGTATTCTTGCGCATTAGGAAGACCTACGCCCCCAATTTGTTTAGCTTTATATAGATTTGTTAATGCTATCCTTGGTCTTTTCCCTGCCCATATGTATTTCCGCAGGCATGATGTTAGCTGCGAGAAGAATGACTGAGGTATGGGGATGGGTAGAGTTCTGAAGTAGTATAACAGTTTGGGCATAACTTGCATTTGGTATGCAGCAATCCTTCCTAGCCATGACAGGTGGAGTTTGCCGATCTGGTTCAGTTCCTCTTCCACTTTGGTGAGCAGAGGAGGGTAGTTACTGGAATAAATTTTAAGTGGAGGATGAGGTTAACTGTATACCTAAGTAGGTGATCGAGGGGGGGGGGTCCCACTTACAGGGGTACTCCTTTTTAAGTTTGTTTTCAATTTATTTTTATTTATCATTTTTCAAATTCAAAAAACTTTTACAATTATACAAAATTCACTTACAAATACATTGTTCCCATTAATTATTCGATATACCAAATCTTGGTATATATAAATTACTTATCGTTTAAAAACAATATACTATCCATCAATCAACTACATTTACCTTCCATATCCATTCGTCCTATCATTCATTCACACAAATAACATCCAATAATTAATCCTTTTAAAGTTTGCTGACTGCGTCCTTTGTCATGTTTAGTGTGAGAGCATAACATTTAGTTGTGTTAACTTTATAGAAGGAGACCTCTCCAAATTTGTTCAGTAGGGCTTGTATTATTGGGATAGAGGATTCTGGCATGGTTATAGTCAGAATAATGTCGTCAGCAAACAAGCCTAGTTTGTGACTTTCGGTGCCTATGTTGATACCATCCATGTATTGCTTCGTTGGATCTTATGTATTCTGCCAGGGGCTCTATAACCAGTGAAAAAATTATCTGGGACAATGGACAACCTTGACGGGTCCCATTTGAGAGAGCAAATGGATCTGAGTGTAAGCTGGAAGTATAGACTCGGGCAGAGGGGCTGGAATATAATGACATGATCGCTGAGTGGATCATCTGAGTGGATCATTGGGTACTGACATTTATAGGTAAAGTTGATCCGGGGAATATCCGATTGCCTCTCGGGGGATCAGGAAGGAATTTTTTCCCCTGCTGTAGCAAATTGGATCATGCTCTTCAGGGTTTTTTTTGCCTTCCTCTGGATCAACTGTGGGTATAGAATTGGGTATATGGGATTGTACGATATATATATATATATATATATATATATTTTTGGTTGAACTGGATGGACTTGTGTCTTTTTTCAACCTGACTAACTATGTAACTAACTATGTAACTATGTAACTATATCAGATAAACCAAATTTATGTAAGGTCTCAGACAGGTATCCCCAGTGGACCCTGTCAAAGGCCTTTTCAGCGTCAAGGGCTAGGAATACGCTATGTTCTTTAGTTACTTCTGCAAAACGCAGGAGGTTGAGCATTCTCCTAGTCCTGTCAGGTGCCTGTCTGTCTTTTACAAAACCAACTTGATCTAGACCTATGAGGGATGGGGTGATTTCCAATAATCTATTAGCTAGGGTCTTGGCATATATTTTAAGATTCCTGTTCAACAATGATATGGGCCTAAAATTTTAGGGAAGTGACGAGTCTTTGCCAGGTTTGGGTAGCGTCATTATGACTGCTTGTAGCATTTCGCTCGGGAAAGAACCAAATTTTGCTGCCCCCTTGAAGACTTTGACTAGTTTGGGGGTAAGCAGCTTATTAAAAGCCTTGTAGTATTCCACGGAAAAGCCGTCCGCTCCAGATGCCTTATGCATAGGAAGGGTCTTTATAATCGCTTTAATTTCCATTGCAGTGATTGGGGAATTAAGTTTTTGCCGAGTGGCATCATCAATCGAGGGTAAGTGGATACCATTGAGGAACTTTTTGATCTCAGCTACAGTGGGTTGGAGAGTGTCAGGATCAGTGTTGAGATTGTAGAGGGATTGGTAGTAGTCTTTAAATGCATTAGCTATGGCTTTTGGATTACGTAAAGTGGCGTTAGTTTTGTGGTGTTTTATATCAGTGAGGTTGGAGCGTACTTGTCGTTTTTTGAGTTGGGAGGCTAGCAACTTCCCTGCTCTATTGTTTTGTGCATAGTAAGATAATTTAAGTCTTTTGAAGTAAATGTCATATTCCACCCTAAGTTCTTGTCTGAGTTCTTCACGGCAAGAATTTAGGTTTTTCAATACTAGGGTAGAAGAGGAATTGGGATTTTTGTGTTGCATTTCTAATTCAGCTATGGATTTGTGCAGTGATGTTATGTGCTGCAGTTTTTTTTTTCTTTTCTCTAGAGGCGATTTGGATAAGAGTTCCCCTGACGACTACCTTATGTGCACACCAAACCATCGTGGGGGAACAGTCACCAGTGTCATTAAGTTCAAAGTATTCCTGTATTTTTTCTTCAATCTCATCCCTTAATTTAGGCTGCGACATAAGGAAGGTATTATTGCGCCACAGGGGTTTGTGGGATACGGTGCTTGTATCCACAACCTCAATGGTCACCGGTGTGTGGTCCGACCATGTGATGTTGTGGATATCTGCTTTGCCTATGGTCTGAAGGGTGTACATATCTGTAAGAAAGAAATCTATTCTTGAATAGCTGTTGTGAACCATTGAGTAGTATGTGTAGTCCCTTTCAGTGGTTCGGAGGCAGCTCAAGGGATCAGATAGCCTTTCTTCTAAAAATAGAGAACCTAGAGTAGGCCTCCTTCTCCGAGCCACTGAAGAGGAATCAAGGTCATCGTTTAAGATCATGTTAAAATCGCCACACAACATTAAGTTACCCTTCAACATCTGTTTAGCAAGCTTAACGACTTTACGGATAAACTTCATTGGATTGTTGTTGGGTGTGTATAGGTTCACCAGGGTGTAGATTTTGTTGTTAAGTTCTGCAACCAGAATGATAAAGCGCCCTTGAGGATCAATATGCTGTTGGATTAAGGAAAAGGATACAGAGTCCTTGATTACAATTAGTACTCCATTTCATTTGGTTGAGTCATTAGCTGTGAAGATGTATGGGAATTTAACATGTGTGCATTTCCGAGGGTTGACTTTGGAGAAGTGCGTTTCCTGCACACAAAGAACGTCACAGTGTAAGTCCAGTGCTGATTTCCAAAGGGTTCTGCGCTTGTAAGGGCTATTCAGGCCTCTCACATTGAATGTCATTAATTTAAGATTCATTTGACCAGTAGGTGGTGCGGTGTCGCCATCCAGTGGTGAAATTCAGTATGAAACGAGTTGAGAATTCAGTGCAGGAAATGTGCATGGAACTAACTTGCTAGCTGTAAATATCAACCGTTGTTGAGAACAGAATACGAGAAACATCAGGTATATAATTGTGGGGTCAAGAACAGTTCCAATATCAGCCGAACAACGGGCATTAAGTGAAGTGTCACAGAAAACATGTGTTGAAGACAAAAGGCACTGAGGCTAAGTGTACTTTGAGGAGGGTGCTGATGCTAGTTTATAGGCCGTGGGGCTTATGCAGTGGAGCACTGTTTACTTTTCCTGTTATGGCGGTGTTGTTGACGTTGCTCCAAGAATGGTTCCGGATCAGCCGTGTCGCCTTTCAGTGGGAGTAGATGCCATTTCTGGAGGACTGCCATGCCTCTTTCTAGTGAAGTAATGGAGTGTGTTTCATTGTGCATTTCTACTAATAGCTTAGCCGGGAAGCCCCACTTGTAGATCATTTTGTGGTTGCACAGGATTTTTGTAATTGGCACTAGGTTGTGTCTCGCTGTCATGGTGGCTTGTGACAATTCGGCGTAAATAGCGATCCCTGCAAAGGTGTCTGGTAAGGCTGGGTGTTGCCTAGAGTATCGCATCAATTGGTCCTTCACATGGTAGAAATGGATTCTAACGATTACATCTCTTGGGGTCTTCTCAGGTAAATACAACGGCTTTGGCAGTCTATGAGCTCTATCTATGACAATGTCAGCAGGCCCCAGGGATGGTAGACCGTCGTCATAAGTTTCTGAAGGTACGAGTGCAAGGTCTGCCGGTTTGATGGCTTCAGGGAATCCCTAAATTTGAGGTTTTTCCTGCGGGACCTGTCCTCAATGTCCGCCATTTTAAGGCACATGGCTTTGATCTCCGCTTCCACATCAAAGTGGGCATCTACTAGCTCATTGTGCGCTATAGTGAATTCCTCCATTTTTTTCTCCACATACTCCACTCTATTGCTAACTGCAGTTAATTCTGTTTTTGTGGATTTCATAAAGGCTGCCATATCTTACTGGAGAGCCCCCCTTAATGTTTGCAGCATTTCCTTCATTGTAGTGTCAATGATGGGCTGCCCTGTGGTAGGGAATGCATCTAATTGCTGGCCGCATGCGGTAGATTACTCCATTTCTTCCCCCTCCTGGTCTGTGTCATCCTGCACACCTCCCTGCTCCCCCAGCCTCCATTTTTGCTTGACAAGGCTGTTAAATGCTGAGGATGGCAGCGGATTGCCTGTGTCAGGCGACTCACCCCCGGATGCTGCTGGATGGCTGGGCATGTTAGCTGCTTCTGTGGGAATACAGGTCCCAGCGCCGGCGTCATCTTGGATCGGCCGGTCCGTCACAGGAGGGAAGAAGTCTGTGAGTTTCCGTGGCCCCTCTCTCTCCTTCCTCTTATTCATTTTGCCCTCGGTGATCTCCGCTATCTCCCCTCTCTTACGGTGTAATTTTGGAGCGTTTCTGTGCGCTGTGAGCCGCTGTATGAAGCCCGTTGTGGCAGAGCTAAGCTCTCACACAGCCATCCGCTCTGGACGATGGCTCCGCCCCCCCGTGAGTGTATTTCCAATAGGAGCACAGATAAGATCATCAGCACTAACATCACCTTAAAGGGGTTGTAAAGGTTTGTTTTTTATTTTCTAAATAGGTTCCTTTAAGCTAGTACATTGTTGGTTCACTTACCCTTTCCTTCTATTTCCCTTCTAAATGTTTTTTTTCTTTGTCTGAATTTCTCACTTCCTGTTCCTCCTCAGTAAGCTTGCCCCATCATCCAAACAGTTCTGGCTGGGGGTTATTCAGCGTGCTCACCCCCTCCCTTGGGACTAAATCCCTGCAGGGAGATGCTGTGAACGTTCACAGCGTCACCCCGCAGGGATGTAGTCCCAAGAGAGGGGGCGAGCACGCTGACTAACCCCCAGCCAGAACGGCTCGGATGATGGGGGCCAGCTTACAGGAAGTGAGAAATTCAGACAAAGAAAAAACAACATTTAGAAGGAAAATCGAAGGAAAAGGTAAGTGAACCAACAATGCACTAGCTTAAAGGAACCTATTTAGAAAATAAAAAACAAACCTTTACAACCCCTTTAATTAAATGGGCAGGAAAAGCCATTTTCTCTGAAGAGCACCAGTCACCTTTGAAGAGCAGAAATAACTTTGTTTATTCTGTGCACATAATGTTACAAGGACTGTTTTATTTTTCTTCTTTTTTCATTTTATCTTTAATTATTTAATTTTTGAATTTATGCCTTCACCTTAATATGATAGACTGCTGTATGCATTTGAATGTGTAAAGGCTTTTTGCACTTGAAGCAGCTGGTGTAACCCTCACACATTAGAAGCACGTGTCACTTTATTTGTCATTTCTAGTGGTATATTCTGTAAAGGTATTTGAATTTGAAAACAGGGGGTGTAACCCAAACACATAAGAAACACGTGTCACTAGTTAATTGTAGTTATCTTTAGCGGTATATTCTGCAAAGGGTATAACACATAAGCACTTATCACTTCAACACTCACTTCAAGTGAGACACACTATGGGGTCCATATAGTGAACTTGGTGTTGAGTTATTCACTTTACGGTCAACACAAAAGACAAGGGGGCACTCTTTACGTCTAGAGGCAAAGAGATTTCATCTCCATATACGGAAAGGTTTCTTCACAGTAAGAGCTGTGAAAATGTGGAACAGACTCCCTCCAGAGGTGGCTATGGCCAGCTCAATAGATTGCTTTAAGAAAGGCCTGGATAATTTCCTAAATGTACATAATATAACTGAGTACTAACATTTATAGGTAAAGTTGATCCAGGGTAAATCCGATTGACTCTCGGGGGATCAGGAAGGAATTTTTTCCCCTGCTGTAGCAAATTGGATCATGCTCTGCTGGGTTTTTTTTGCCTTCCTCTGGATCAACTGTGAGTATAGAATTGGGTATATGGGATTGTACGATATTATTTTATTTTTTTATGGTTGAACTGGATGGATTTGTGTCTTTTTTTAACCTGACTAACTATGTAACTATGTAACTACAGAGGGTGTAACACACATACATCCATTTACCGTAATTGGTTCATGAATAGGATGCATATCACATGTTTTTTTTTTCGGCTTATCTCAAGTACTTTCCACTTTATACCATTCTATAAAGCATTTTGGTATTTTATAACTATAAGGTAACTTCATAATCCTAGAGCAACAGCGCCACACCTATATTTCTTCAAATTAATCATTTATTTATACTGATACAGATAAGTATTAGTAGTCATATGTAATAATATATATCTGGTTGCGCTGCACAATGTTGATTCATTTTTAATATTGTTATTAAAGTTTCTTGAGATGGAGGGAAAATGACGAATGCCCTAGGTGTAATGCGACAGGGGATTTTATTCATATGATGTGGCAATGTCCTAAATTATTTAGGTACTGGGAGGAGATAATAATAAGACTAAACAAGACATTTGGGACCCTGCTAGAACCGGTGGCAAAAACCTGCCTATTAGGAATAGAGGAGAGGAGAGCCCAGCCAGATACTACAGAGGTGGTTTTGAGGTGCTTATTTCAAGCACGCAAGTTAATTGCACAGAGGTGGCAGTCCAAGACCTCCCCATCAGTGGGAAGCTGGGTAGAGACAATAAACACAATGGTATGGAGTGAAAGGGTGCTATATATCAAGCAGAACAGGATCGGAAAATTTGAGAGAATGTGGAGGCGATGGTTGGGGTGCCTCCCATAGCATCTTTCTTATCGCTTGTCATTTTTTTTCTCTTTCTCTGCCCTATGTTTCTTCTCTCTACCGCCCTTCTTGGTCCCCTATATTTCCGTCTTTGAAACTATAGGCAACTCACGAATACATTATGTTTTAAGTGAAAAATGGTGTGGGGGAGGGAGGGAGGGAGGGAGGTTTGGGTGGGAGTAAACACACTAAGGCGTGATTGCATATTGCACAATGTTACAATCCTTTTTTCTTTTTACTTGTGCCATTACTACTCTTTCCTTTTTTTACTGTACTTAGTATTGCATGTATGTACAATTGGTATGTAAAACAAATAATAAAAAGTAATTTAACTAAAAAAAAAAGTTTCTTGAGATTGTTTATATGCTCCTTGTAGGCATTTTTTATTATTTCCTTTTTAAAAGGATGAAAACAGGGAACACAAGTCACCTGCTGCATCCTTAAAATATTCATGGTCAAATGTAAGTATGTATTTATAATCATACCTACATATGTATATGTTCATATTTTGTTACTAACATGGTTCTATTGTGTCCAATAGATGGTACATACTAAATTTAGCCCGGAGTAAGTAAGGAAAACAAAAAGAATGTCCTGGAGATAAATTACTGCAGCTTCTTTCAAATCCTAAACTGCGTGATTTTAAATGTTCTCTCACATACAATGTTAATAGTATGCTTCAAATATGAACAGTGGGCACAGTAAGGAGCCCACAACATGGGATTGTGGCCGCCAAAAGTTTTAATAAAGTTTGATTTATTTATTAATAAAAAAATAAATAAAAATAGTGCGGGCTAGTCACAGATTTGAGCGGGATTATGTACTGGCACAGGTGGCTGGAGGTTATATAAGCCACCTGTGTGACAGGATTCACCTCAGATGCTTCCCTGAAGCAGATAGGCTTGGAGCTCCTGCGTTATTGTGCTCAGGAGCATGAAGTCCTTGGTCCGCAGAGTCCTTGAAAGGGCTGAAGCAGAGGGAGGTAATGAGTGGCTCCAGCGCTGCCTAGCCATTGCGGGGGAAGAACCTTCTCAGATCACGGTGTCAGCAGAGCAGCTGTCATCTGTGAGCAGATCTCCTCAGAGCGCCTCCATGGCGGCTCAGCGCTCACCAGCTCATATCTCACAGAGAAGCTTGCCGCCGGAGCGTCTGGCAGCTAGCACAGCCGTGGTGAGTAGTGAGAGGTCCTCATCCACAAAGGAATCTACAAGGGAATTACCTGTGTCTCCCAGAACTAGCCAGTGTGTCAAGAATAAGAAGCGGGCTCTGTCCTCCTCTCCTGCCTGCAGCACAGGAGGCAGGGGCCGGGGTCTTCGCTCCCCATTGTCTGTCAGGAACACTCATAGCAGAAGTGACCTGTCACCTCCCAGACCATCTACCGCGCCTACTGTTTCTCACAGCTCTAACCTGGAGCTATCTAGGGAAACACTAGATACTGTTTCTGCAGGGATTCTTCCCAGGCAAATTCCTCAGGACTTTCCTATGGCATCATCTGCATCCAGGCCGTCCAGGCTGGATGCTGTGAGGGCCACTATGTCTCCTTCCTTCCACACAGGTCCAGATGTCAGTCAGTCTCCACTGCAAGGAGTTCATATCCCAGTCCTATGTAGTCCTACTGTGCCTAGCCAGACGGGTGAGTTACCTCAGAATGTGTTAATGAAACAATTACTTCTTTCTTTGAATAAATTTAATGACAATGTATCTAATTTTCATTTAACTTCAGCAACACATAGCCCCGCAAATATCTGGTCGGGTAATCCTGTTATTAATGATAATATTACTGTTATTCCCTCTGGCATTTCAGCTTCTGTCTCTGAGACATGCTTCAAGGAAGTTCTTCCTTGTGAAATGTCTCCTCTAGGATTTCATTTGCCTTTGACAATCAAAGAAAAAATATGGAAGGGTGAATTTGTTGATCTATTATTACCTATTGTCAAAGATTTTCTCAAATTAGATAAGAAAACTGATGATGGTAATGATGACAGGCGTCGTCCGGTTTCTAGATCTCATTGCATCTTTTCTACAGTGGGTGGTCATGGTGGCATCTGGTCATTCTGGGATGATTCATTATTTAGATGACTTCCTGTTCATTGGCCCACCAGATTCTGCGTTTTGCTCCCTAATCCTCAAGTTGTTTTTTCTTGTGTCGGATTATTTTGGAGTTCCTCTGGCACATGAAAAGACTTCTTTTCCATCGCCAATCATTGAATTTTTGGGTATAAAAATCGACACATTATTATTTCAATTTGAGCTTCCTGCTGTTAAAATTTGCAGGATTCAATCCCTGATTGCATTTTTTCTGCGCCGCAAGAAGATTTTACTAAAAGAACTTCAATCTTTTTTAGGGCTCCTGGCCTTTGCGACTCGCATAATGCCTATGGGCAGGATTTTTTCCAGAAGATTATCTTTGGCTATGTCGGGTTTTAAATCCCCTTTCTCACATATTAGACTGTCCAGTGACCTTAAAGATGATTTACTAATATGGTCTGCATTTTTGCAGGACTTTAATGGCAGATCCTTTTTTCAGGACGACTTCGTATTCGCGGCAGACTTAGAGTTATCCACAGATGCGGCCGGCTCTCTGGGCTTTGTGGCTATATTTCGCTCTCAGTGGTGTGTAGGTTCATGGCCCCCTCTTTGGATTTCCAACGGGGCTGTTAAGAACATAGTCTTGTTTGAACTCTTTCCAGTTGTAGTTGCCCTTGAAATTTGGGGTAGCCATTTTGTAAACAAAAGGATTATTATCAATACCGATAACAAAGGTGTTTTATTCGCTTTGAACTGCCTTTCATCAAAATCCATGGCAGTTATAAAATTGTTACGTTATCTAGTCCTTTTATGTTTAAAATTGAATATTTGGATTAAGGCTCAGTATGTCCTAGGTAAGCTCAATGTCATCACTGATGCCTTATCTCGATTCCAGATGGCACGTTTCAGACAGCTGCTGCCTCAAGCAGATCTGGTTGGGTACCATTGTCCGAGTCATCTGTGGGATCTGGTTTGAATCAAGTATTCGTGGCCATAAAAAATTCACTTGCTCCAAAAACATGGACTGAGTACCCAGTTGCATGGGAAAGATGGCGGTCTTTTCATTCTGAGTTAGGCTCCCCTAGTCTACCTCCCACTGAAAGCTCAATAATAGCTTTTCTTTGCTCCTTAATGCAGTTTAATCACATCAATAAAACCTTAGCTGGAGTTTCCTTTTTCTTTAAACTTCACGATTTCCCGGCGTGTAATACATATTTTTTGGTTAGGCAAGCTTCAAAAGGCTTGAAGAGGGCAAATTTGGTTCCGGATGTCCGCAGGCCCATTACTTTGGACATCTTATCCGGGCTGTGTTCGGCTACTAAGTTTGTTTGCATTTCAGATTACAAAGCTCTATTATTCCAGGCTGCCTTTATTTTGATGTTTTTTGCAGCTTTTTGTGTTTCCGAAATGCTACCAAACAATAAACACAGTTTGGAAGGCCTACTTTCCTCAGAAGTTTTTATTTTGGAGGACAGGGTCCAGATTTTTGTTAGAAGGTCAAAGACGGATCAATCAGGTAAAGGCAGGTGGCTCCATTTATTTGCTTGTGGCGACTCCAATCTTTGTCCTTTGATAATACTCAAAAAATTATTTTCTGTCAGACCAGTGTTAGGTCACCAATTTTTGATTCACCTGGATTTGTCTCCTATGACGAAATTTCAATTCAGTGCAGTCCTTAACCACTTCCCGCCCAGTCAATAGTGAATTGACGTCCGGGAAGTGGTTGCATTATCCATACTGGACGTCATATGACGTCCTGCAGGATAATGCCTTGCGCGCGCCCGCGGGGGCGCGCAGCGCGTTGATCGGGGACGGCATGTGTCCCTCGGACACAGCGCTTCCCCGATCACGGTAAACAGCCAATTTCATTGGCTGTTTCCCATGTGATCGGCTGTGTCAAAGTCACAGCCGATCACCTGTCAAAACAGACTCGGCGGCGCGCTCCGTGCGCGCCGCCACAGGCTTGCAGAGCGGGGATCGGGGAAGGCGAGTGTCCCTTGGACACAGCGCGTCCCCGATCAGAGTAAACAGCCAATGAATTGGCTGTTTACCACGTGACCGGCTGTGTCCAATCACAGCCGGTCACAAATGTAAACAAACTCCACAGGAGTTACTACCTGATCCCTGCTCTCTCCTCACACACCGATCTGTGAGGAGAGAGAAGAGATCAGTAAGTTATCTCAGTGTAGTTTGTCTACATAAGTTTACAGTGCACAACACGCCCCCCCCATAAAGAGGACCTGTCGCACAGCCCAGCACATCAATCAGCCCATCTGTCAATCAGCCCATCTGTCAATCAGCCCATCTATCAATCAGCCCATCTGTCAATCAATCAGCCCATCTGTCAATCAATCAGCCCATCTGTCAATCAATCAGCCCACCTGTCAATCAATCACCCCATCTGTCAATCAATCAACCCATCTGTCAATCAATCAATCAGCCCATCTGTCAATCAATCAGCCCATCTGTCAATCATCTGTCACAGGCCCACCTCCATCGGTACCGCCATTGGTACCGCCACACAGGCTACCAGTACCGCCATCGGTACCAGTACCGCCACCAGTACCGCCACCAGGCCCAGCATCTATACTGCCACACAGGCCCGCTACCAGTATCACCACTAGTGCCGCCATCGGTACCACCACCAGTACCACCACCCGTACCACCGTCGGTAGTGCCACCACCACCTGTACCATCACCTGTACCGCCATCGGTACCATCACCACCCTTACCGCCATCGGTACCACCACCACCTGTACCACCATCGGTACCACCAACACCTGTACCGCCATCGGTACCACCACCACCCATACCGCCATCGCTACCACCATCACCCGTACTGCCACCTGTACCGCCATCGGTACCGCTGCCACCACCACCACCCGTACCGCCATCGGTACCACCACCACCTGTACCGCCATTGGTACCACCACCACCCATACCACCATCGGTACCACCACACAGGCCCACCACTAATACCTCCATCGGTACTACCACACAGACCGCCACCACTACCACCAGCAGTACCATTACACAGGCACACCAATAAGCACTGCCATAATGTCCCAAAGGGTTTACACACCTGAGGAGGCATATGCCATTCTTGCCATGTCGGATGATGAGAGCAGCGGGGAGCTCCCATTATCCGATTCTGGTTCGGAATACGAGCCAGTGGAGGATAGTGGCTCAGAGTCCGAGTCCCCGGAGGAAACCGTCCCTCCCAAAAGAATGCGATCAGCACCAAGATCAGCACCAAGATCAGCGCCAAGATCAGCACCAAGATCAGGAGAACTGCCCACCACCAGCAGCGCCATACCCCAGGAAGAGGAGCCCAGTACAAGTAATGGAAATGCACGCCCAACCCGAAGAATCCAGCCCCATTCCTACCTTCCCGATGCCCTGGCAAACCCCTTATGGTTGCCTGCCAACTCAGGATCCGCTATCATCCCCCCTTTCACCGCACAGCCAGGTGTGCAGCCCGACACTACAAATTTTTCTAAATTTGATTATTTTTGTTTATTTTTCCCACAAGATTTGCTGCAGAATATAGTGGATCAAATGAATCTGTATGCATCCCAATTTATTGCTGCCAACCCCGATTCTTCCTACGCCCGCATGTTCCAGTGGCGGCGTCTACCATTGGAGGAATTTAAATTATTTTTGGGCCTTATGTTCAATATGGGGCTTACAAAAAAGAACGAAGTCCATTCATATTGGTCCAAACGCCCCATCCAACACATGCCCATATATTCCGCTGTCATGTCCAGGAAAAGATATGACATGATTATGCGCTTTCTCCACTTCAATGACAATTCACAGTGCCCTCCCCGAGATCATCCCAACTACGACAAATTGTACAAGATACGCCCCCTAATCAATGCCTTTTCCCAGCGATTTGAAGAAGTTTTCATCCCAGACCAAAAAATTTGTGTGGACGAGTCCCTCGTACATTTCACCGGCCAACTGCAGTTCAAGCAGTACATACCAAGCAAGAGAGCCAGGTATGGGTTAAAATTAAATAAATTATGTGACCGAGCCACTGGATACGTCTGCAAATTCAGGATCTATGAAGGCAAAGACTCCCAGCTCCAGCCCCGTGATTGCCCCAGATATATTGGAACCAGTGGGAAAATTGTCTGGGAGTTGGCATACCCCCTGTTCGGAAAAGGTTACCATTTATATGTTGATAATTATTATACCAGCCTGCCCCTTTTTCGCCACCTTTACAGTAAACAAACCCCGGCCTGCGGTACCTTAAAAAAACCCGGAAGGGATTCCCACAAAATTTATTGACAAAAAAATTGCGACCTGGAGAATCGGCATCCATGAGGAACGAGGAGGTGTTGGCCATGAAGTGGAGGGACAAGAAAGATGTCCACATCCTCTCTACGATCCACAATGACACCATGGTGAAGATCCCAAGAAGACGCGGCTCCATTGTAAAGCCCGAATGTGTCCACAACTACAATTTGTACATGGGGGGGTGGATTTAAACGACCAGATGCTACAGCCCTACTTATCAACCAGAAAGTCCCGTTATTGGCACAAAAAAGTTGCGTTTCACCTGTTTCACATGGCCCTTTTTAATTCGTTTGTCTGCTACCAAAAAGCAACTCAAAATCACCAACTCCACTACCTCCAATATATCGAAGATATCATCGATGCCCTCATTTACCAACAAGATCCCGCCCCAGGAAGCATTTGCTCTGATAGTGTGAGTCGGCTTCACGAGCCACACTATCCCTTTAGCATCCCCCCCACAGAATCTGGAAGAAGACGCCAAAGGAAATGCCGTGTATGCAGCAGAGGAGGAGTAAGAAGAGACACCAGCTATTATTGTCCCGATTGTCCCTCCCAACCTGGCCTGTGCATCGGAAATTGCTTCAAAAATTATCATACATCCATTAGTTCCCCTTATTATTAACAGACTGCCATTTCCCCATTTGCCTGCTACCATGTTACTAACTACCTTCCATGTTAATTAACTGACCCTGGCCTGTTTACCGACGATGTCTTTGCTTGCCGATTGAAACCACGTTTCTGACCTCCACGTGCACCAACCTCAGCCTGTTTACCGACGATGCCTCTGCCTGCCGATTTAAACCACGTTTCTGACTTCCACGTGTACCGACCTTGGCCTGTTAATCGACCATGTTTTTGCCTGCCACTTGGACTGATCTTTTGGCCATCTACTTTTAGTACACAGGGGTCTCACATATGTGAGGGGCTTCAGAATAGCGTTCTGAGTAGAGAAAACCAGTTTTTCGTTTTCTGTGCTCCAAGAACAGGGTCTGGTTGCCCGGAGGCTTCAAAGCGATTTGGGTGGGAGAAGTCTCTACCCCTGTCCCCCTGGCCCTAAGCTTGATGGTCCTTCCTGCTGCCTGGACCAATAATTTGGCTGTGCTGACCATATTACTGCCTGTAATGACCCATGACATTATGGACCATGTTTCTTCCTGCTGCTTGGACCAATACTTTGGCTGTGTTGACCATATATCTGCCTGCTGCCTCTACTGACTTTGGACAGCATTTCTGCCGGGACACCTCTGCCTGCTACCTGGACCTGTGCTTTGGCTGTGCTCTGGCTGTGCTGACAGTATCTCTGCCTGTGCGAACTATGGACAGTATTCCTGCCTGCTGCCTGGATGATTGCTTTTGCTGTCGCTGACCTCATCCCTGCCTGCTGCCTGGACCGATGCTCTCCTCTGTGGACCACTGCACTTCTAAAACCACAGGTAATCTTTTGTTATTTGGTATGTACCTGCTATGTGTTAGATATATGAAAGGCCTTCAAAAATGTGATCGGTAGTCAGAAAATGATATGTGCAATTAATGCTGCTAGAATGCCTGGAGGTGCTACTTGGATGTTGGGCCTCTGTATGTGGCCAGGCTGTGTAAAAGTCTCAAACATGTGGTATCGCCATACTCAGGAGGAGTAGCAGAATGCATTTTGGGGTGTAATTTTAGCTATGTACATATTATGTGTTAGAAATATCTTATAAATTGACAACTTTGTGTAAAAAAAATGCATTTAAATTTTTTCTCCACATTTTCCAAAACCTTCTGGAAAAAATGAACCGTTCAAAAGACTCATAATGCTTCATAGATTATACGTTGGGGTGTGTGCTTTCCAAAATGGGGTCATTTTGTGGAAAATTCTATTGTCCTGGTGCTCCAGGGCCTTCAAAATTGTAATAGGTGGTTGAGAAAGGATATGTGCGATTTATGCTTGTAGAACGCCTGAAAGTGCTACTTCAATGTTGGGCCTCTGTATATGGCCAGGCTGTGTAAAAGTCTCACACATGTGGTATCGCTATACTCAAGAGGAGTAGCAGAATGCATTTTGGGGTGTCATTTTTGCTATGTATATGCTATGCGTTAGAAATATCTTATAAATGGACAACTTTATGTAAAAAAAATGCATTTTCATTTTTTCTCCACATTTTCCAAAACCTTCTGGAAAAAAATGAACCGTTCAAAGACTCATAATGCTTCATAGATTATACGTTGGAGTGTGTGCTTTCCAAAATGGGGTCATTTTGTGGAAAATTCCATTGTCCTGGTGCTCCAGGGCCTTCAAAAGTGTAATAGGTGGTTGAGAAAGGATATGTGCGATTTATGCTTGTAGAACGCCTGAAAGTGCTACTTCAATGTTGGGCCTCTGTATGTGGCCAGGCTGTGTAAAAGTCTCACACATGTGGTATCGCTATACTCAGGAGGAGTAGCAGAATGCATTTTGGGGTGTAATTTTTGCTATGTATATGCTATGTGTTAGAAATATCTTATAAATGGACGACTTTGTGTAAAAAAAATAAATTTTCATATTTTTTCCACATTTTCCAAAACCTTCTGGAAAAAAATGAACCGTTCAAAAGACTCATAATGCTTCATAGATTATACGTTGGGGTGTGTGCTTTCCAAAATGGGGTCATTTTGTGGAAAATTCCATTGTCCTGGTGCTCCAGGGCCTTCAAAAGTGTAATAGGTGGTTGAGAAAGGATATGTGCGATTTATGCTTGTAGAACGCCTGAAAGTGCTACTTCAATGTTAGGCCTCTGTATGTGGCCAGGCTGTGTAAAAGTCTCACACATGTGGCATCGCTATACTCAGGAGGAGTAGCAGAATGCATTTTGGGGTGTCATTTTTGCTATGTATATGCTATGTGTTAGAAATATCTTATAAATGGACAACTTTGTGTAAAAAAAATGCATTTTAATTTTTTTTCCACATATTCCAAAACCTTCTGGAAAAAAATTAACCTTTCAAAAGACTCATAATGCTTCATAGATTATACGTTGGGGTGTGTGCTTTCCAAAATGGGGTCATTTTGTGGAAAATTCCATTGTCCTGGTGCTCCAGGGCCTTCAAAAGTGTAATAGGTGGTTGAGAAAGGATATGTGCGATTTATGCTTGTAGAACGCCTGAAAGTGCTACTTCAATGTTGGGCCTCTGTATATGTCCAGGCTGTGTAAAAGTCTCACACATGTGGTATCGCTACACTCAGGAGGAGTAGCAGAATGTATTTTGGGGTGTAGTTGCAATTATGCATATGCTGTGTGAGAGAAAAAAAATGTTAATATGACCAGTTTGTGTAAAAAAAAAATAAATAAATAAATAAATTTTCCCAAGAATTGTGGGAAAAAAATACAACTTCAAAAAACTCACCATGCCTCTTAGTAAATACCTTGGACTGTCTACTTTCCAAAAAGGGGTAAATTTGGGGTATTTGTACTTTCCTCGCTTGTTAGTGTCTCAAGAAATGAGATATCCCTTCAGTACATCAGGCGTGATCAGATGTGATAAATTTTCAGTGATTGCCACCATAGTTTGTAGACTCTATAACTTTCACAAAGACCAAATAATATACACTAATTTGGGTTCATTTTACCAAAGATATGTAGCAGTATACATTTTGGCACAAATTTATGAAGAAAAATTACTTATTTGCAAAATTTTACAATAGAAACTAAAAAAAAGTGTTTTTTTTAAAAAAAATTGCTGTTTTTTTGCTTATATCGCAAAAAATAAAAAACCCAGTGGCGATTAAATACCACCAAAAGAAAGCTCTATTTGTGAGAAGAAAATGGTAAAAATTTTGTTTGGATACAGTGTAGCATGACTAAGTAATTGTCATTCAAAGTGTGAGAGTACTGAAAGCTGAAAATTGGTCTGGGCGGGAAGGTGCATAAGTGCATGGTATTGAAGTGGTTAAGCGATGTTTTTCCCATCTAGGTCTCTCCAGTTTTAAATTTTCAACTCATTCCTTTAGGATTGGAGCTGCCACAGAAGCTGCTAGATTGGGATTATGTGATTCGGATATTATGAGATTGGGGAGGTGGGAGTCTAAAGCCCTGTACACACGATCGGTTTGACTGATGAAAACCGTCCGATGGATGGTTTTCATCAGACCAACCGATCGTGTATGGGACCCATCGGTCTTTTTTCCATCGGTTTTAAAAAATAGAACATGTTTTAAATTTTTCCGATGGATAAAAAACCGATCGAAAACTCTGATCGTCTATGGGCAAGTCCATCGGATCAAAAACCCACGCATGCTCAGAATCAAGTCGACGCATGCTCAGAAGCATTAAACTTCATTTTTCTCAGCTCATCTGAGTGTTTTACGTCACCGCATTTGGAACGGTCGGTTTTTTGACTGATGGTGTGTGGGCAAGACTGATGAAAAACAGTTTCATCGGATTTCCGATGGACAAATCCATCGGACGAAAATCCATAGGTTATCCGATCGTGTGTACAGGGCTTAACAGATTTAAGAGTTACATTCGTCCTAGCCTATCTCTTTAATTTATAGGTGATAAAGCTTACATATGGATAGTTGGCCATTCATATATATACTGGGCTCATAAACGAGCTTCTCAGCGTTGCTATGGTTCCAACTTATCGTTACCTTCAGATAAATTTCATGTTCTATGGAAAGGTATTTGTGGTATGCAATGGACTGAGCTTTTCTTTCATCTTTCTGTTTTATTTCATTCTTGGCCTTCTCCATCTGTTTTAATTCTTCACCTGGGAGGTAACGATGTTGGTAGATTGAAAACTTTAGATTTAATGTTTTTAATAAAACAAGATTTACAACGCTTGAGTTTAACTTTTCCGAATACATATATTATTTTCTCTGAAATTATTTCCCGCTTACCTTGGTTATATGCTCCAGGTGGTAAACCGCTTGAAAAAATTAAACGGAGGATTAATCACTCCATTGAAAAATTCTTGCCATCAATTGGGGGGGGTCTCTTTCCGTCACGTAGATCTGGAAGGAGGTTTCCCTGGTCTATATGGACAAGATGGTGTTCATCTTTCAGATGTTGGGTTGGACATTTTTAATTTAGGGCTTCAAAATTGCATTGAACAGGCCGCGGTGCTGGGGTAGCCGTTTTTGTTTTCAACAAACCCGGCTTGGTGGGGACTTTGTTTATCAATTTATTCAGTATAGCTCGAGTCCTATGACTGAGCGTGTTTAGATTTTGTTTTAAAGTTTGAATATATTTATTTATGATTTCAATGATTAATATTTGAATAAAGATATTTATTTATTTAAATACCAATAAAGGTGCCGCGGCCGTTTAAAGCACCAAATTGGTTGTCTTGCCTGTTATTTATTGTTTATATATATACATAGATATGTGCGACCTAAAATTCCATGAACAGTGGGCACAGTAAGGAGCCCACAACATGGGATTGTGGCCGCCACAAGTTTTAATAAAGTTTGATTTATTTATTAATAAAAAAAAAAGTGCGGGCTAGTCACAGATTTGAGCGGGATTATGTACTGGCACAGGTGGTTGGAGGTTATATACTGTAAGCCACCTGTGTGACAGGATTCTCCTCAGTTGCTTCCCTGAAGCAGATAGGCTTGGAGCTCCCCTTCCCTCCCACCCTGTCGCTGGCACCATTATGTGGTTATGTCACCCTTGGATCAAGGGGGGACTTTGTTTATTAATTTATTCAGTATAGCTCGAGTCCTATGAATGAGCGTGTCTAGATTTTGTTTTAAAGTTTGAATATATTTATTTATGATTTCAACGATTAATATTTGAATAAAGATATTTATTTATTTAAATACCAATAAAGGTGCCGCGGCCGTTTAACCACTTAAGCCCCATACCATTTGGTAGCTAAAGGACCAGAGGTGATTTCAGAATTTTGCACTGCGCTGCTTTAACTGTAAATTGTGCGGACATGCAATGTTGTACCCAAACAAAATTTGCGTCCTTTTCTTCCCACAAATAGAGCTTTCTTTTAATGGTATTTGATTGCCTCTGCGATTTTTATTTTTTGCGATATAAACGGAAAAAGACCGAAAATTTTGAAAAAAAAATGATATTTTCTACTTTGTGTTATAAGAAAAATCGAATAAACTCAATTTTAGTCATACATTTAGGCCAAAATGTATTCAGCCACATGTCTTTAGTAAAAAAAATGTCAATAAGCGTATATTTATTGGTTTGCGCAAAAGTTATAGCGTTTAAAAACTAGGGTACATTTTCTGCAACTTACACAGCTTTAAATTTATAACTGCCTATCTCATTTCTTGAGGTGCTAAAATGGCAGGGCAGTACAACCCCCCCCCAAGTGACCCCATTTTGGAAAGTAGACACCCCAAGAAAATTGCTGAGAGGCATGTTGAGCCCATTGAATATTTTTTTTTTGTCCCAAGTGATTGAATAATGACAAAAATAAATAAAAAATTACAAAAAGTTGTCACTAAATGATATATTGCTCACACATGCCATGGTTATATGTGGAATTGCACCCCAAAATACATTCTGCTGCTTCTCCTGAGTACGGGGATACCACATGTGTGGGACTTTTTAGGAGCCTAGCCACATACGGGACCCCAAAAACCAAGCACCGCCTTCAGGATTTCTAAGGGCGCAAATTTTTGATTTCACTCCTCACTACCTATCACAGTTTCGAAGGCCATAAAATGCCAAAATAGCACAAAACCCCCCCAAATGACCCCATTTTGGAAAGTAGACACCCCAAGCTATTTACTGAGAGGCATGTTCAGTCCATGGAATATTTTATATTTTGCCACAAGTTGCGGGTATATGACAAACTTTTTTTTTTTTGCACAAAGTTGTCACTAAATGATATATTGCTCACACATGCCATGGGCATATGTGAAATTACACCCCAAAATACATTCTGCTGCTTCTCCTGAGTACGGGGATACCACATGTGTGGGACTTTTTGGGAGCCTAGTCGCGTACGGGACCCCAAAAACCAAGCACCGCCTTCAAGGTTTCTAAGGGCATAAATTTTTGATTTCACTCCTCACTACCTATCACAGTTTTGAAGGCCATAAAATGCCAAGATGGCACAAAACCCCCCCAAATGACCCCATTTTGGAAAGTAGACACCCCAAGCTATTTGCTGAGAGGCATGTTGAGCCCATTGAATATTTTTTTTTGTTCCAAATGATTGAATAATGACAAAAAGAAAAAAAAAAGAAAAATGTACAAAAAGTTGTCACTAAATGATATATTGCTCACACATGCCATGGTTATATGTGGAATTGCACCCCAAAATACATTCTGCTGCTTCTCCTGAGCACGGGGATACCACATGTGTGGGACTTTTTGGGAGCCTAGCTGCGTACGGGGCCCCAAAAACCAAGCACCGCCTTCAGGATTTCTAAGGACGTAAATTTTTGATTTCACTCCTCACTACCTATCACAGTTTTGAAGGCCATAAATTGCCAAAATAGCACAACCCCCCCCCCCAAATGACCCCATTTTGGAAAGTAGACACCCCAAGCTATTTACTGAGAGGCATGTTGGGTTCATGGAATATTTTATATTTTGCCACAAGTTGCGGGAATATGACAAACTTTATTTTTTTGCACAAAGTTGTCACTAAATGATATATTGCTCACACATGCCATGGGCATATGTGAAATTACACCCCAAAATACATTCTGCTGCTTCTCCCGAGTACGGGGATACCATATGTGTGGGACTTTTTTGGAGCCTAGCCGCGCACGGGACCCCAAAACCAAGCACCGCCTTCAAGGTTTCTAAGGGCATACATTTTTGATTTCACTCCTCACTACCTATCACAGTTTTGAAGGCCATAAAATGCCAAGATGGCACAAAACCCCCCCAAATGACCCCATTTTGGAAAGTAGACACCCCAAGATATTTGCTGAGAGGCATGTTGAGCCCATTGAATATTTTTTTTTTTGTCCCAAATGATTGAATAATGACAAACAGAAAAAAAAATGTACAAAAAGTTGTCACTAAATGATATATTGCTCACACATGCCATTGTTATATGTGGAATTGCACCCCAAAATACATCCTGCTGCTTCTCCTGAGTATGGGGATACCACATGTGTGGGACTTTTTTGGAGCCTAGCCGCGTACGGGGCCCCAAAAACCAAGCACCGCCTTCAGGATTTCTAAGGGCGTAAATTTTTGATTTCACTCCTCACTACCTATCACAATTTTGAAGGCCATAAAATACCAAAATAGCACAAAACCCCCCCAAATGACCCCATTTTGGAAAGTAGACACCCCAAGCTATTTACTGAGAGGCATGTTGGGTTCATGGAATATTTTATATTTTGCCACAAGTTGCGGGAATATGACAAACTTTTTTTTTGCACAAAGTTGTCACTAAATGATATATTGCTCACACATGCCATGGGCATATGTGAAATTACACCCCAAAATACATTCTGCTGCTTCTCCTGAGTACGGGGATACCACATGTGTGGGACTTTTTGGGAGCCTAGCCGCGTACGGGACCCCAAAAACCAAGCACTGCCTTCAAGGTTTCTAAGGGCATACATTTTTGATTTCACTCCTTACTACCTATCACAGTTTTGAAGGCCATAAAATGCCAAGATAGCACAAAACCCCCCAAAATGACCCCATTTTGGAAAGTAGACACCCCAAGGAAATTGCTGAGAGGCATGGTGAGTATTTTACAGCTCTCATTTGTTTTTGTTGAGCCCATTGAATATTTTTTTTTGTCCCAAGTGATTGAATAATGACAAAAAGAAAAATAAATGAAAAAATGTACAAAAAGTTGTCACTAAATGATATATTGCTCAAACATGCCATGGTTATATGCGAAATTGCACCCCAAAATACATTTGGCTGCTTCTCCTGAGTATGGGGATACCACATGTGTGGGACTTTTTGAGAGCCTAGCCGCGTACGGGGCCCTGAAAACCAAGCACCGCCTTCAGGATTTCTAAGGGCACAAATTTTTGATTTCACTCCACACTACCTATCACAGTTTTGAAGGCCATAAAATGCCAAGATAGCCCAAAACCCCCACAAATGACCCCATTTTGGAAAGTAGACACCCCAAGCTATTTGCTGAGAGGCATGGTGAGTATTTTACAGCTCTCATTTGTTTTTGAAAATGAAGAAAGACATTTTTTTTTTTTTTTCAATTTTCAAAACTTTGTGACAAAAAGCGAGATCTGCAAAATACTCAACATACCTCTCAGCAAATAGCTTGGGGTGTCTACTTTCCAAAATTGGGTCATTTGGGGGGGGTTTGTGCCATCTGGGCATTCCATGGCCTCCGAAACTGTGATAGGCAGTGAGGAGTGAAATCAAAAATTTACACCCTTAGAAAGCCTGAAGGCGGTGCTTGGTTTTCAGGGTCCTGTACGCGGCTAGGCTCCCAAAATGTCTCACACATGTGGTATCCCCGTACTCAGAAGAAGAAACAGAATGTATTTTGGGGTGCAATTCCACATATAACCATGGCATGTTTGAGCAATATATAATTTAGTGACAACTTTTTGTACATTTTATTTTTCTTTTTGTCATTATTCAATCACTTGGGACAAAAAAAAAATATTCAATGGGCTCAACATGCCTCTCAGCAAATAGCTTGAGGTGTCTACTTTCCAAAATGGGGTCATTTTGGGGGGTTTTGAACTGTCCTGGCATTTTATGCACAACATTAGGAAGCTTATGTCACACATTATCCACTCTTCTAACCACTTGAAGACAAAGCCCTTTCTGACACTTTTTGTTTACATGAAAAAAAAAATTTTTGCAAGAAAATTATGTTGAACCCCCAAACATTATATATTTTTTTAAAGCAAAGGCCCTACAGATTAAAATAGTGGGTGTTGCATTTTTTTTTCCACAGAGTATTTGCGCAGCGATTTTTCAAACGCATTTTTTGGGGGAAAAACACACTTTTTTTATTTTTAATGCACTAAAAAACACTATATTGCCCAAATGTTTGATGAAATAAAAAAGATGATCTTAGGCCGAGTACATGGATACCAAACACAACATGCTTTAAAATTGCGCACAAACGCGCAGCGGCGACAAACTACATTCATTTTTAAAAGCATTTAAAAGCCTTTACAGGTTACCACGTTAGATCTACAGAGGAGGTCTACTGCTAAAATTACTGCCCTCAATCTGACCTTCGCAGTGATACCTCACATGCATGATGCAATTGCTGTTTACATATGACGCTAGACCGACGCTTACGTTCGCCTTTGCGCAAGAGCAGGGGGGGACAGCGGTGCTTTTTTTTTTATTATTATTTATATTGCTTTTTTATTTTATTTTTAAACTGTTCCTTCCATATTTATTTATTTTTTACCATTTTTATTGTTATCTCAGGGAATGTAATTATCCCCTATGATAGCAATAAGTAGTGACAGGTACTCTTTTTTTGAAAAAAATTGGGGGGTTAGACCCTAGATCTTTCCTCTGCCCTCTGCCCTCAAAGCATCTGACCACACCAAGATTGGTGTGATAAAATGCTTTCCCAATTTCCCAATGGCGCTGTTTATATCCGGGGGGGGGCATTCCCTCCCACTGCTTGTAAAAGCAGTCTAGAGGCTAATTATCTGCTAGAATTGCTTTTACATGAAAGCTGGCCACTGGCTGAAAAGAATGAACCTAAACCTGCAGGCATCATTCTGGTATAAACATTCAAAGTCCAGCAACATACCAGTATGTTGCTGGTCCTTGTTTGACATGTATTGTAATCTTTTTTTTCATGCAGCCTGTTGGCTGAACGAAAAAAAGAGATTGATCGGTGGGTATGCCCACCATTAGAATACCTCCCTTCATCCACCCACTTCTAATGATGGGCATACATGCACCATTTATATATGCCGAAGCATGGGGGCATCCTCCCGCAAAAAAGTTATGCCACGTACACACGGTCGGACTTTTCCATGGGCAAGCCTTCGTCGGAATTTCGACCGTATGTATGCGGCATAAAAGGTTATGCCGCATACACACGGACGGACTTTTCCATGGGCAAGCCTCCGTCGGAATTTCGACCGTATATACGCGGCATTAGGAGCAAAATCGCTCCTCTGCCCCTGCTGCCGCCATGCTTCGGCATATATGCTCTTTTTTTAACTGTGGTGGTGAAATCACCTCCTACATAGGGTTGAGCGAACCCGAACTGTAAAGTTCGGGTCCGTACCGAACTTTAGCTTTTTCCCAAACCCGAACCCGGACTTTGCATGAAAGTCCGGGTTTGGGTTCGGCAATCTAATGGCGCAGTTAGAAATGCTTCAGGGGCCAGCCAATCACCTTTTGATTAGCTGGTGTGCCCTTATAAGCCATCATAGCCATGCCTACTAATGGCATGGCTGTGATTGGTCAGTGCAACATGTGACCCAGCTTCTATATAAGCTAGAGGCACACAGCACACACGTTACTCTGCTTCAGAATAGATAGGGAAAGGATCTTGTCTGCTGCTGCTGCTTTTAGGGAGAGATTGAAAAATACATGAGTTAGTCCTGATTCTGGAATCTGAGGGAAAAGATAGAGAGACAGTGTAGTGTAGGGCAAGGTTCCTGTTGGTGCTTTCAGGGAGAGGGATATATTATATAGGAATAGGAGTCCAGATTCAGAGATATAACTCAGCGGATCTGCATAGGTTTACCTGTTTGTGTTGCAGTGCAGTCTTTTTACACTGCCATGAGCCCAGTGTCAGAGAAAATCTACCTTTTATCTGCAAGCTCAGTGCACCAGCACTGCATATATTACGTTGAGAGATACACCGTTTCCATACTGTGGGTGTATTCTGCTCTTGGAAAAAGATCCATTTAGGGCAAAAAAAAAAGGCACTTTATTGTGCTCTTTTCCAAAAGACCCATTAAGGGCAAAAAGAATAAAAAATTTGCATTTTATTTTGCTCGTGCAAAAAAAGACCCGTTTAGGGCAAAAAATAAAAATAAAAATTTGCACTTTAATGTACGCTTGCAAAAAGACCCATTTAGGGCCACAAAAAATATTTTGCAGTGTGTTATACTTATGTGGAGGCGTGTGAAATAAACCATTTCTATATATTTGTCTTCTACTGTGCTATACTAAAAAAAAATAATATTTTTTTTGAATAGCATTTTCTGCAGTTCTGTAGCTGTGCGATTCAGCGGTTACGTACTGTGGGTGTGTTGTGGTCTTCCTAAAAACGCCATTTAGGGCCACAAAAAATATTTTGCAGTGTGTTATACATATGTGGAGGTGTGTGAAATAAACAATTTCTATATAGTTTTCTTCTACTGTGCTATACTAAAAAAAAATTTTTTTTTTGAATAGCATTTTCTGCAGTTCTGTAGCTGTGCGATTCAGCGGTTACTTACTGTGGGTGTATTGTGGTCTTCCAAAAAACGCCATTTAGGGCCACAAAAAATATTTTGCAGTGTGTTATACATATGTGGAGGTGTGTGAAATAAACAATTTCTATATAGTTTTCTTCTACCTATGGCCAGGTGACAGATGCACACCGTAGGGGGACAGGAGTGCACCGCAAGGTAGTGAACCCTATGGCTGACTGCTGCGGATAGGAAACTGGGTGGTTGTGGAAAGCGGGACCAGATGAGCACAACCAGGATCCTATAGGAAGCTAGAGCCAAGATTCCCCAGGGCGCGGAGTCTAAGACCCAGCAGGTCTTCTCCAGAGCCTCTAGTGGTGAGGATGTTATGCTGCAGGCTGGGTCCAGGTCGCGGCCCCTAGAGTCTCCTAGCTCACGCCCCGTAGGATAAGGGGAAAAGAGGGGAAGCAGCAGCACAAGATATAAGAGTAACGAATAACAAAATGAAGGTCAAGGGCCACAAGCAGACAAGGAAAACAAAGGACAAGCCGAAGGTCAGGGGTCACGAGCAGACAGGGATAGTCGGGGACAAGCCAAATGTATAACAGAGAGACAGACGTAGCACACGGCAGGCAGGAACCCAAACACACAATGCCTAACAAACACGTTGATCAGCAAAGCAGGCTTGCAGTGCACAGGTTAATATAGTGTTCTGTGATAGGGCCTGGGGTGGAGTCTGGCTGGGAGGAGATTATAAAGGAAGCCAGGTGAATGAGGTCTGGTCTCTAAGATGAACACATGAGGAGGAAAGGTAAGATGGCAGACAGACATTAATAAGAAAAAATATAAATAGTGTCGCTAAACCAAAGTTAAAAAACAACTAGTGACAATATGACATACTGATTTGTCATACATACAGTGCATAAAACCCTTGTTAATAACGTGTCAAAAAATAATAAACAAACCTAAAAATATATAATTGACTTATAACAAAAATCAATGAATTCCCTATATATGTGGTATAAATGTAAATAAACATGTGATATACTACACATATGTCGCACTAAGCGTCAGTCTGCGTAATCAAAAATTCTGTCCAAAGCAAATAAACTGAAACACCCGTGCATAAATCAAATCCAAAAAATTCCACAGTGCTTGTCTGAAGAGTGATAACCACCACCAAATACAGGTCAGCAGCTTACCGGATTAAATTGGTCCCCTATGACGGAGGACCTATAATCGCATCAAAGCAATCCCAGTTAGATGGTAAGAATTCCTGTATCCACCTCTTCAAATGAAACTCCCACAGCAAAAGGCAAGCAGTATGACCGCAACAGTACCATGTAAAAGAGGAAAGGAATGCCTCGCTGGTGTAAAATCCTTGGGTTTATTAATACAAATATGAAAAAACACTTACAGAAATGTTGCAAGGAAACAGCCTTGAACTTGCGGCGCCGGCCGGCCGCCGACAAGTAAACCCGTCCTAGGAGATCGAGCAGTAAGGGGATGACGTCACCACGTCGCTCGGTCCGCCCTACGCGTTTCGTGATAGGTCACTTCGTCTCGGGGCACGGGCGGCGTGGTGCGTCACCCCCTCTTGTAGTAAACACAATAACAAACCAAACCTTGTTCTGGGGGAAAGCGCACGCGCACATCGAGGACAGACAACCAAGCCTCTAATCAGATGGAGTGACAGAGAATACACCATTAATAAAATGATGCTCCGGCACTCCGCACATGCGTAATTCCCCCAAGAACTAGAGGGAAAGACATCTGCATGCCGCACTCCGCAGCCGCCTTCATCTACCGCGGGATGACCCCGCAGAGACAAAGAACGGCAACCGGAAATGCGGCAAAAACTAACAAAAATAATATATAAAAATTTTTATTTATTTTTATACAAAAAAAATTTATAATGCAAAATTCCCAAAGGGTTGGTTCACCGGAACTTCCCCCAAGAGGGTAGATGGAAAAGCCAAAAAATAAATAAAAAAACCAAGATAAATTAAAACAGACAGGACAAATTGTTATAAAGTGCATGTCATGATCATACACGCACAAACAACCATTTCCTATCAGACCCATTACAGGTACATTTAAAAACCACTACAAAATTAACATAATTTAATATTATTCATAAACCCACACAATCAATGAAGATTTCTACCATACATCCATACACACACACCTAATTGGCTGCGTGCAGGGAAAGGAAGTAAACCATCAGGGGAGACCAACCTATGGGTGAACATGAGGCAATCTTAAAAATTCGTCACATGTGGACCCACAAAAGTCCCCCTGAGTGTTCACCAATGTATGTACTAAATGGCTATTGTGTCATACATAAAAAATAATTAAAAATTTAAAAATGTAAAAAATACAATAAAAAAAATTCCTGTCTGTTAATAAACATTGGCAATAAACACCAATGTCATGTTGTCCAAACGATTGACCTGCTTGGATGTGCATATTCCCAAGGGGACTACATCATTACCCATCAAACTCATAGGACCCAACTCCAATCAAAATAAAAGATCAGACTGGGCCCCAGAGTCTATAGACATCAACGCATGCACCAACTACGAATTGTTGATGAATGCGTTGATGTCAGTGTCAACGTTCAGGCCAAAAGGCACATAAGACTTCAAGCGGTATATCCAAGCCATCTCTTGTCTGGATATCTCCCTCACTAGTGAGCTGCCCCTCCAGTGGGGTCTATACTTGTCTATAGCCACGAATAAAGTCTTAGAAGGGTCTCTCTTATGTACAAGATCGTAATGTCTTGATACAGAGTGCTTATCAAAGCCCTTTCTAATGTTGGCTATATGCTCGTTTAGTCTAACCCTCAGTGCCCTCTTGGTCCTCCCCACATACTGGAGTCCACAAGGGCACTGAATAAGGTAGACCACCCCCTCGGAGGAACAGGTTATAAATGGTTCCACCTCATAGGATCGTCCTATACTAGTTGATGTATACTGACAGATCTTCCTATCCTGACAAGCATTTAATGAGCAGACCTGACACTTTTTGCATCTATGATAGCCAGTCAAATTTTGCAAAAAAGTCCTGTGTTCCCTAGGGGGATCTTGTACACTCGGCGCAACCCGATTCGACAATGAAGATGCTCCCCTAAAAACAACTGACGGTCTGTCAGGTAAAATGGGTGCTAGTAATTGATCACTCGCAAGCACATGCCAATGCTTGCAGATCAACCGTTTAATGCTCTGGTGCTGGGCAGAAAAAGTGGTAATGAATGGAAGTGAAAAATCTCCCCATTCTCATCCCTTACCCGATCCCTCAACAGTGAGGTTCTATCTATCTCTCTGGTTGTTTGCACCAGCTTAGACATGGCAGTTGGATCATACCCCTTTTCCAAGAATCTTTTAGAGAGAATGGCTGCCTGGCTATCAAAAGCTTCCACCTCCGTACAATTTCATCGCAGTCTTGTGAACTGGCCCTGGGGAACCGCCCTAAGCCAAGGCGCATAGTGGCAACTGTCCAGGGGGATATAGGAGTTTCTATCCGTCTGTTTGAAGAAAGTAGTAGTAATAAAACTATTCTCTGCAACAGAAATAGTCAGGTCCAAAAAGTTTATACTCTCTTGACTAGCCTCAAAAGAAAAAACGATGCCTCTACTATTATCATTGAGGGATCGCATGTACTCATATAAATCAGATTCGGTTCCATCCCATAGGAGGAGGACGTCGTCGATGTACCTCGCCCAGAGCACTACCTCTGGTCTCCGGCAAACATCCACGACGTCCTCCTCCCACTTAGCCATAAAGAGGTTGGCAAGACTGGGGGCATACTTAGCCCCCATTGCCACACCCCTATCCTGCCGGTAAAATTGATTGTCGAACCAGAAATAATTGTGGCTAGCCGCATATTTCAAAAGGGTCATAACAAATTCAATCTGGCGGGGATCTAGGCCAGAGCCTCTATCCAAATATAGAAAGGGCCAAATATAGAAAGGGCTTCGATAAGCACTCTGTATCAAGACATTACGATCTTGTACATAAGAGAGACCCTTCTAAGACTTTATTTGTGGCTATAGACAAGTATAGACCCCACTGGAGTGGCAGCTCACTAGTGAGGGAGATATCCAGACAAGAGATGGCTTGGATATACCGCTTGAAGTCTTATGTGCCTTTTGGCCTGAACGTTGACACTGACATCAACGCATTCATCAACAATTCGTAGTTGGTGCATGCGTTGATGTCTATAGACTCTGGGGCCCAGTCTGATCTTTTATTTTGATTGGAGTTGGGGCCTATGAGTTTGATGGGTAATGATGTAGTCCCCTTGGGAATATGCACATCCAAGCAGGTCAATCGTTTGGACAACATGACATTGGTGTTTATTGCCAATAGTGTTGAGCGGACCCGAACTGTAAAGTTCGGGTCCGTACCGAATTTTGGCGTTTTCCCCGGCCCCGGACCCGGATTTTGCGCTAAAGTCCGGGTTCGGGTCCGGATTCGGGAATTTAATGGCGCAGTTAGAAATGCTTCAGGGGCCAGCCAATCACCATTTGATTAGCTGGTGTGCCCTTAGAAGCCATCATAGCCATGCCTACTAATGGCATGGCTGTGATTGGTCAGTGCAACATGTGACCCAGCATGTGACCAGCTTCTATATAAGCAAGAGGCACACAGCACAGATCGTCACTCTGCTTTTAGACAGTGTAGGGAAAGGATCCTGGCTGCTGTTGCTGTGAGGGAGAGAATTATATGATAGGAGTAGGGATGAGCTTCGTGTTCGAGTCGAACATACGTTCGACTCGAACATCGGCTGTTCGATCGTTCGACGACGATCGAACGATTTGGGCCGTTCGCGCCAAATTCGAGTGACGCGAACGGCCCACAATGCACTACGCCATCGCAGTGTCATCCAGGCGCTGTGATTGGCCAAGCATGCACTGTGACCCCGCATGCTTGGCCAATCACAGCGCCGGCAGCGAGGAGAGCAATGATTGGCCACAGGCAGGATGCCTGTGGCCAATTATTGCTGAGGGTGTTTAGTACACGCCCCACACTATAAAAGGCCGCCAGCACGGCGGCCTAGTGTAGTGTGTTCCGGAGCAGGGATAGAGCAGCATAGGCAGGGACAGTGACTGTTATTTCTTTCTTGCTTAACCTGGATTCCTTTAGTTTAGGGAAAGAGAAGGATAGGTAGGGAGAGTGTCAGTGTGTTTTGTGCTTGTGCTATAGTGTGCTTAAAAAAAACATTTATTCTAGGGACAGAAAACTGTAGGTAGGGACAGTGTCAGTTTCTTTCACTCTGCAAGTCCTTGTTTCCAGGGACCTGGAAGGACAGTGAGTCAATTGTCCTTGTGCTATATTGTGCTTAAAAAAACATTTATTCTAGGGACAGAAAACTGTAGGTAGGGAGAGTGTCAGTTTCTTTCACTCTGCAAGTCCTTGTTTCCAGGGACCTGGAAGGACAGTGACTGAATTGTCCTTGTGCTATATTGTGATTAAAAAAAACATTTATTCTAGGGACAGAAAACTGTAGGTAGGGAGAGTGTCAGTTTATTTCACTCTGCAAGTCCTTGTTTCCAGGGACCTGGAAGGACAGTGACTGAATTGTCCTTGTGCTATAGTGTGCTTAAAAAAAACATTTATTCTAGGGACAGAAAACTGTAGGTAGGGACAGTGTCAGTTTCTTTCACTCTGCAAGTCCTTGTTTCCAGGGACCTGGAAGGACAGTGAGTGAATTGTCCTTGTGCTATATTGTGCTTAAAAAAACATTTATTCTAGGGACAGAAAACTGTAGGTAGGGAGAGTGTCAGTTTCTTTCACTCTGCAAGTCCTTGTTTCCAGGGACCTGGAAGGACAGTGACTGAATTGTCCTTGTGCTATATTGTGATTAAAAAAAACATTTATTCTAGGGACAGAAAACTGTAGGTAGGGAGAGTGTCAGTTTATTTCACTCTGCAAGTCCTTGTTTCCAGGGACCTGGAAGGACAGTGAGTGAATTGTCCTTGTGCTATATTGTGCTTAAAAAAACATTTATTCTAGGGACAGAAAACTGTAGGTAGGGAGAGTGTCAGTTTCTTTCACTCTGCAAGTCCTTGTTTCCAGGGACCTGGAAGGACAGTGACTGAATTGTCCTTGTGCTATATTGTGATTAAAAAAAACATTTATTCTAGGGACAGAAAACTGTAGGTAGGGAGAGTGTCAGTTTATTTCACTCTGCAAGTCCTTGTTTCCAGGGACCTGGAAGGACAGTGACTGAATTGTCCTTGTGCTATATTGTGATTAAAAAAAACATTTATTCTAGGGACAGAAAACTGTAGGTAGGGAGAGTGTCAGTTTATTTCACTCTGCAAGTCCTTGTTTCCAGGGACCTGGAAGGACAGTGACTGAATTGTCCTTGTGCTATATTGTGATTAAAAAAAACATTTATTCTAGGGACAGAAAACTGTAGGTAGGGAGAGTGTCAGTTTATTTCACTCTGCAAGTCCTTGTTTCCAGGGACCTGGAAGGACAGTGACTGAATTGTCCTTGTGCTATATTGTGATTAAAAAAAACATTTATTCTAGGGACAGAAAACTGTAGGTAGGGACAGTGTCAGTTTCTTTCACTCTGCAAGTCCTTGTTTCCAGGGACCTGGAAGGACAGTGAGTGAATTGTCCTTGTGTTATATTGTGATTAAAAAAAACATTTTTTCTAGGGACAGAAAACTGTAGGTAGGGAGAGTGTTTTTTTTCTTTCACTCTGCAAGTCCTTGTTTCCAGGGACCTGGAAGGACAGTGACTGAATTGTCCTTGTGCTATATTGTGATTAAAAAAAACATTTATTCTAGGGACAGAAAACTGTAGGTAGGGAGAGTGTCAGTTTATTTCACTCTGCAAGTCCTTGTTTCCAGGGACCTGGAAGGACAGTGACTGAATTGTCCTTGTGCTATAGTGTGCTTAAAAAAAACATTTATTCTAGGGACAGAAAACTGTAGGTAGGGACAGTGTCAGTTTCTTTCACTCTGCAAGTCCTTGTTTCCAGGGACCTGGAAGGACAGTGAGTGAATTGTCCTTGTGCTATATTGTGCTTAAAAAAACATTTATTCTAGGGACAGAAAACTGTAGGTAGGGAGAGTGTCAGTTTCTTTCACTCTGCAAGTCCTTGTTTCCAGGGACCTGGAAGGACAGTGACTGAATTGTCCTTGTGCTATATTGTGATTAAAAAAAACATTTATTCTAGGGACAGAAAACTGTAGGTAGGGAGAGTGTCAGTTTATTTCACTCTGCAAGTCCTTGTTTCCAGGGACCTGGAAGGACAGTGACTGAATTGTCCTTGTGCTATATTGTGATTAAAAAAAACATTTATTCTAGGGACAGAAAACTGTAGGTAGGGAGAGTGTCAGTTTATTTCACTCTGCAAGTCCTTGTTTCCAGGGACCTGGAAGGACAGTGAGTGAATTGTCCTTGTGTTATATTGTGATTAAAAAAAACATTTTTTCTAGGGACAGAAAACTGTAGGTAGGGAGAGTGTTTTTTTTCTTTCACTCTGCAAGTCCTTGTTTCCAGGGACCTGGAAGGACAGTGACTGAATTGTCCTTGTGCTATATTGTGATTAAAAAAAACATTTATTCTAGGGACAGAAAACTGTAGGTAGGGAGAGTGTCAGTTTATTTCACTCTGCAAGTCCTTGTTTCCAGGGACCTGGAAGGACAGTGACTGAATTGTCCTTGTGCTATAGTGTGCTTAAAAAAAAACATTTATTCTAGGGACAGAAAACTGTAGGTAGGGACAGTGTCAGTTTCTTTCACTCTGCAAGTCCTTGTTTCCAGGGACCTGGAAGGACAGTGAGTGAATTGTCCTTGTGCTATATTGTGCTTAAAAAAACATTTATTCTAGGGACAGAAAACTGTAGGTAGGGAGAGTGTCAGTTTCTTTCACTCTGCAAGTCCTTGTTTCCAGGGACCTGGAAGGACAGTGACTGAATTGTCCTTGTGCTATATTGTGATTAAAAAAAACATTTATTCTAGGGACAGAAAACTGTAGGTAGGGAGAGTGTCAGTTTATTTCACTCTGCAAGTCCTTGTTTCCAGGGACCTGGAAGGACAGTGACTGAATTGTCCTTGTGCTATATTGTGATTAAAAAAAACATTTATTCTAGGGACAGAAAACTGTAGGTAGGGAGAGTGTCAGTTTATTTCACTCTGCAAGTCCTTGTTTCCAGGGACCTGGAAGGACAGTGACTGAATTGTCCTTGTGCTATATTGTGATTAAAAAAAACATTTATTCTAGGGACAGAAAACTGTAGGTAGGGAGAGTGTCAGTTTATTTCACTCTGCAAGTCCTTGTTTCCAGGGACCTGGAAGGACAGTGACTGAATTGTCCTTGTGCTATATTGTGATTAAAAAAAAACATTTATTCTAGGGACAGAAAACTGTAGGTAGGGAGAGTGTCAGTTTATTTCACTCTGCAAGTCCTTGTTTCCAGGGACCTGGAAGGACAGTGAGTGAATTGTCCTTGTGTTATATTGTGATTAAAAAAAACATTTTTTCTAGGGACAGAAAACTGTAGGTAGGGAGAGTGTTTTTTTTCTTTCACTCTGCAAGTCCTTGTTTCCAGGGACCTGGAAGGACAGTGACTGAATTGTCCTTGTGCTATATTGTGATTAAAAAAAACATTTATTCTAGGGACAGAAAACTGTAGGTAGGGAGAGTGTCAGTTTATTTCACTCTGCAAGTCCTTGTTTCCAGGGACCTGGAAGGACAGTGACTGAATTGTCCTTGTGCTATAGTGTGCTTAAAAAAAACATTTATTCTAGGGACAGAAAACTGTAGGTAGGGACAGTGTCAGTTTCTTTCACTCTGCAAGTCCTTGTTTCCAGGGACCTGGAAGGACAGTGAGTGAATTGTCCTTGTGCTATATTGTGCTTAAAAAAACATTTATTCTAGGGACAGAAAACTGTAGGTAGGGAGAGTGTCAGTTTCTTTCACTCTGCAAGTCCTTGTTTCCAGGGACCTGGAAGGACAGTGACTGAATTGTCCTTGTGCTATATTGTGATTAAAAAAAACATTTATTCTAGGGACAGAAAACTGTAGGTAGGGAGAGTGTCAGTTTATTTCACTCTGCAAGTCCTTGTTTCCAGGGACCTGGAAGGACAGTGACTGAATTGTCCTTGTGCTATATTGTGATTAAAAAAAACATTTATTCTAGGGACAGAAAACTGTAGGTAGGGAGAGTGTCAGTTTATTTCACTCTGCAAGTCCTTGTTTCCAGGGACCTGGAAGGACAGTGAGTGAATTGTCCTTGTGTTATATTGTGATTAAAAAAAACATTTTTTCTAGGGACAGAAAACTGTAGGTAGGGAGAGTGTTTTTTTTCTTTCACTCTGCAAGTCCTTGTTTCCAGGGACCTGGAAGGACAGTGAGTGAATTGTCCTTGTGCTATATTGTGCTTAAAAAAACATTTATTCTAGGGACAGAAAACTGTAGGTAGGGAGAGTGTCAGTTTCTTTCACTCTGCAAGTCCTTGTTTCCAGGGACCTGGAAGGACAGTGACTGAATTGTCCTTGTGCTATATTGTGATTAAAAAAAACATTTATTCTAGGGACAGAAAACTGTAGGTAGGGAGAGTGTCAGTTTATTTCACTCTGCAAGTCCTTGTTTCCAGGGACCTGGAAGGACAGTGACTGAATTGTCCTTGTGCTATATTGTGATTAAAAAAAACATTTATTCTAGGGACAGAAAACTGTAGGTAGGGAGAGTGTCAGTTTATTTCACTCTGCAAGTCCTTGTTTCAAGGGACAGAGAAGGACACCTGAAGGTAGCCCTTATTGCTTTTTTCCCATCTCCCTGCAGGCCATCTATTAGAATGTCTGGAAGGCAAACAAGGAGAGGCAGACAGTCAGGAGGCAATAAAAGAGGGCAAGCAGGCTCTGTGTCTGGGGGCAACAGTGCTGGTCGTGGACGCGGTGCATTGTCATCAGCACATGGCCATGGGACACGCTTGTCCTTCTTTTCGGCAGCTGGACATGTTGAGCCACATCATGCCGAAGACTTGGTAGAGTGGATGACCAAGCCCTCCTCCTCCTCCTCATCCTCTCTCACCCAGGCTCAGGGTACTGGAAAAGCAGCTGCCAAAGCGTCGTCTTCCCTGGTATCAATGTCAGACAAATCATCAGTCACTCCTTCCCTAGACCCACCATGTCCTCCTCCTGAGGAGTCCCCCGAACTGTTTCAGCACAGTGTTGGGTACATGCTCCAGGAGGATGCCCAGCGTTTCGAAGGGTCTGATGATGAAACCCAGCTAGAGGAAGGCAGTAGCGTGAGAGCAGACAGAGGGGATGCTCAAGAAGGACACCAATCTGGCAGTCATGTTCCAGCAGCTGCAGCATACTGCCAGATTGGCTCCAGTGATGAGGAGGGAGGGGATGATGAGGTCACTGACTCCACGTGGGTGCCTAATAGGAGAGAGGAGGAGGAGGAGGATGAGGAGGAGGCACATCTCCAACGAGGCAGGATGCCCTTTGGTGGCCAGCGTAAGGGCAGTACACCGACGGAATCACACCGCAGAGCTCCGCCTGTGCAGGGCGCAGCCTCTGCCCGTCATTCAAAAAGTTCCTTGGTGTGGGCCTTTTTTGAGGCTAGTGCATCAGATCGCACAGCTGCTGTTTGCAACATATGTCTCAAGCGTATATCGCGTGGCCAAAACATCAGCCGCTTGGGTACCACATGCCTGACCAGACATATGTTGACCTGCCATGCAGCTCGTTGGCAAGCCTACCTCAAAGACCCACACCAAAGAACAAAGTGGACCTCTCCTTGCACCGCATCAGCTGGGATCTCCAACCCCACTATAACTTCAGTCCTCTCTGAAACATGCACTGAGAGGAATGAAGGTGTAGAATTAGGTGTGTCACAGCCAAGTACTTGCGCCCACTCTGCTAGCAGTACACCGACGTCCGATTCTAGCAGGCAAATTTCCCTGCCCCAGCTGCTGGACCGTCGAAAGAAGTTCACTCCCAGCCATCCACATGCCCAGCGGTTGAATGCTAGCTTGGCTAAATTGCTAGCGCTTCAACTGCTGCCTTTTCAGTTGGTAGACTCGGCCCCCTTCCGTGAGTTTGTGCAATGTGCAGTTCCTCAGTGGCAGGTTCCCAAACGCCACTTTTTCTCACGGAAGGCTATTCCGGCTCTCTACCGGCATGTGGAAGGCAATGTCTTGGCCTCGCTGGACAGGGCGGTCAGCGGTAAGGTGCATATTACCGCTGACTCATGGTCCAGCAGGCATGGACAGGGACGTTACCTTTCTTTCACGGCCCATTGGGTCACTCTTTTGGCAGCTGGGAAGGATTCAGGACAAGGTGCAGTAGTGTTGGAGGTTGTCCCACCGCCACGCCTCCAAAATGCTACTACTGGTTGTGACACACCTCTCTCCTCCACCCCCTCCTCTTCTTCTTCCTCCATGGCCTCTTCCTGTGGTTTGTCCTATGAACCAGCGGTGCTCCGTAGCCGTTCACGGGGCTACGCAAGCACGCAGGCAAAAAGATGCCATGCCGTGCTTGCGCTGGTGTGTTTGGGGGACAGAAGCCACACTGGGGCAGAGGTCCTGTCTGCTCTGCAGGGCCAGGCCGAGAGGTGGTTGACGCCACGCCAGCTTAAGCCAGGAATGGTGGTTTGCGACAATGGCACCAACCTCCTCTCCGCCCTCCGACAGGGACAACTGACCCATGTGCCCTGTGTGGCTCACGTCCTTAACCTGGTGGTGCAGCGGTTCTTGGGCAGGTACCCGGGCTTACAGGATGTCCTGAGGCAGGCCAGGAAAGTCTGTGTGCATTTCCGCAGATCTTATAATGCCAGTGCTCGCCTGGCTGAGCTGCAAAAGGAGTTGAACCTGCCCAAGAACCGCCTTATATGTGACATGCCCACCAGGTGGAACTCAACGTTGGCCATGCTGCAGCGGCTGCACACGCAGCAGAGGGCCATCAATGAGTACCTGTGCGACTACGGCACCAGGACAGGGTCAGGGGAGCTTGGTTTTTTTTCTCCACGCCAGTGGGGCATGATCAGGGATGCATGCACTGTCCTGGCACCATTTGAGGAGGCCACGAGGATGGTGAGCAGTGACAGTGCATGCATCAGTGACACTGTACCTCTTGTCCACCTGTTGGAGCACACGCTGCGTGGAATAATGGACAGGGCACTTGAGGCAGAACAGAGGCAGGAAGAGGAGGACTTCCTTGCCTCTCAAGGCCCCCTTTACCCAGACAGTGTTCCTTCTGTCCCACCCATCGCACAGGAAGAGGAGGAGGAGGAGGAGGAGGAGGAGGAGGAGGAGGATTGTGTCAGCATGGAGGTGGAGGCTGGCACTCAGCATCATCAGCAGCAGTCTTTTAGGGATGATTTACAGTCCCAAGAAACCAGTGGACTTGTACGTGGCTGGGAGGAGGTGGCTGCGGATCATGTCGTCCTTAGTGACCCAGAGGACTCCGGAGCGAATGCCTCAGCAAACCTACGCTGCATGGCCTCCCTGATCCTGCAAAGTCTGCGGAAGGATCCTCGTATTCTTCGGATCAAGGAGAGGGACCATTACTGGCTGGCCACTCTCCTTGATCCACGGTACAAGGGTAAGGTTGCGGACCTTATGTTACCGTCGCAGAGGGAGCAGAGGATGAGACAACTCCGGGAGGCCTTGCAGAAAGGTCTGTGCAACGCGTTCCCAGAGACTGGGAGGTTGCAAACTCCTGGTCCTGGACAACGAGTTGCTGAGGCTTCGGCCAGTCAAAGAAGGAGCGGTGGGGAAGGTGGCCGTCTGACCGATGCGTTCAGACAATTCTTTAGTCCGCAGCCCCAAAGTATGATCGGTTCCAGCAACCATCGCCAGCGTCTGATAAACATGGTGCAGGAATATCTAGGGGCAAGGTCAGACTTGGACACCTTCCCCACCGAAAATCCTCTGGCTTACTGGGTCTTGAGGATGGATCACTGGCCAGAGCTTGCACAGTATGCAATTGAGCTACTGGCCTGTCCTGCATCCAGCGTTCTTTCGGAACGCACATTCAGTGCTGCTGGAGGATTTGTCACGGATCACAGGGTGCGCCTGTCCACCGACTCGGTTGATCGACTGACTTTCATCAAGATGAACCAGTCTTGGATCACCACCAGCTACCACACACCTGATGCTGATATAACAGACTAATTGATTTTAACATGTCACATCCCTTCAAGACTGATGCTGATGCTGAGTGCCTGTGCTGTTATGTTGACTGGCTATCCTCCTCCTCCGAGTCCTCAATGATACGATTGATGATGATAGCTTGTAAGATCATTTTTGTTTATGGGTGCCGCCACCAGTGCCTAACGCCCAATTTTTCAGCCCCTGTTTAACAGGGGCGTGTAATTACAATTTTTGAAGCAATACTTTGCAACAGGGCTCATTGCTGTGCTCCAAGTACAGTATCTGTGAGGAGTTGCAGTGTTGTGCCACCAGTGCCTAACGCCCAATTTTTCAGCCCCTGTTTAACAGGGGCGTGTAATTACAATTTTTGAAGCAATACTTTGCAACAGGGCTCATTGCTGTGCTCCAAGTACAGTATCTGTGAGGAGTTGCAGTGTTGTGCCACCAGTGCCTAAGGCCCAATTTTTCAGCCCCTGTTTAACAGGGGCGTGTCATTACAATTTTTGAAGCAATACTTTGCAACAGGGCTCATTGGTGTGCTCCAAGTACAGTATCTGTGAGGAGTTGCAGTGTTGTGCCACCAGTGCCTAAGGCCCAATTTTTCAGCCCCTGTTTAACAGGGGCGTGTCATTACAATTTTTGAAGCAATACTTTGCAACAGGGCTCATTGCTGTGCTCCAAGTACAGTATCTGTGAGGGGTTGCAGTGTTGTGCCACCAGTGCCTAAGGCCCAATTTTTCAGCCCCTGTTCAACAGGGGCATGTAATTACAATTCTTGATCTAATAATTCACAGCAGGGCCCATTGCTGCACCCACCAAGAGTAACTGTCAGGGCTTACAGTGTTGTGGCACCAGCACCACCATCAAAGGCCCAATTTTTACTACCACTGTTCAACAATTATATGTAATTAAAATTCCTGATATAATAGTTGACAGCAGGGCGTTCCAGCACCAACCAAGAGTAACTGTGAGTGCTTACAGTGTTGTGCCAACACCAACAACTAAGGGGCCTATTTCTGCAGAGTATATACGGCAGGTCCCTACTTTCAAACATCCAACTTACAAACGACTCCTACTTGCAAACGCAAGAAGACAACAGGAAGTGAGAGGAAATCTACCACTAGGAAGGAAAATTCTCTCCTGTAAGAATAAATATGGGAGAAAGGTGTCTCCTCTGTACTGATGCTTTATCAGCAATCCTTGTTTCAAGAAAAACACCACATTTCAAAAACAGTTGTCATTGGGACGGAAAGTGAGGTGAAATGTTCTGAACAGGGGCACAGACAGCAAAACAAATGTTACAGGGGTGATAACCCTTACCTATGTTTTCCAAAAAGTTTAAAAATAGATTTTTGGTCTGGAGCTACACTTCAACAATGTACCTGTTCAAAATTACAAACAGACTCTACATAAGAACAAACCTACAGTCCCTGTCTTGTATGCACCGCCTGTATAGGGCTGTTCAGAGTATATAGGGCCTTTTTTATTTTATGTGCGGGGTTCCCCTTAATATCCATACAAGACCCAAAGGGGCTGGTAATGGGCTGGGGTAGGGGGGGGGTCATGGGGTAGCTATGCCATTTTTCTTAAAGAATTTCATCCATATTACCGGGACCAGACATTACATTAAAGCCGCAAGCAGTTTTAAATGGCTTTTTTTTCCTTTAGAAGTGTCATTTTGTGCAGGGACAGTTCTAAACACGGGAAACACGTGGCACTTCACAGGCATACTTTAGACACCCCCCAGGTACGATATTTAAAGGAATATTTGACTTTTTTTTTTCACTTTATGCATCATTAAAATGACTGCTCCCGAAAAACGACCGTTTTTAAAACTTCTTTTTGCATTGATACATGTCCCCTGGTGCAGAACCCGGGTTCCCAAACCCTTTTTAGGACAATAACATGCATAATAGTTGTTATAATTAGCACTTTAGAATTCGAACGTTCGCATCCATTGTATTTAATAGGGTTCTAATGTTCGTTCGAACTTTCGGTCCGTTCGCGGGTTCTGGTGCGAACCGAACCCGGGGGTGTTCGGCTCATCACTAGATAGGAGTTAGTCCTGATTCTGCAATCTACTGATAGAAAAGATAGAGAGACAGTGTAGTGTAGTGTAGGGGCAGGATCCTGTTTGTGCTTTCAGGGAGAGAGATTTAGATAGGAGTCCAGATTGAGAGATATAATAGCTCAGCGATCTGCATAGGTTTATCTGTTTGTGTTGCAAGCTCAGTGCACCAGCACTGCATTACGTTGAGTGATACACCTATTCCATACTGTGGCTGTATTGTGCTCTTGCTAAAAGACCCATTTCGGGCAGAAAAAAAAAAGGCACTTTATTGTGCTTTTGCTAAAAAGACCCATTTTTGGGCCCCAAAAAAAAAAAAGGCACTTTATTGTGCTGTTGCAAAAAAAAAAAAGGCACTTTGTTGTGCGCAAAAAAGACCTATTTTTGGGCAAAAAAAATATTTTGCAGTGTATATCTCTAGTTGTGTGAAATAACCAATTTCTATATATTTTTCTTGTACTATGCTATACTAAAAAAAAAAAAAAAAACTTTTTTTTGAATAGCATTCTCTGCAGCTGTGCGATTCAGCGGTTATATACTGTTGGGGTTGTTGTGCTCTTGCAAAAAACGCCATTTAGGGCCACAGAAAATATTTTGCAGTGTGAAATACACATCTGGAGGTGTGTGAAAAAACAACATTATTTTTGAATAGCATTCTCTGGCCTCTGCAGCTGTGCGATTCAGCGGTTATATACTGTTGGAGTTGTTGTGCTCTTCCAAAAAACGCCATTTATGGCCACAGAAAATAAATTGCAGTGTGAAATACACATGTGGAGGTGTGTAAAATAAACAATTTCTATATATTGTACAGTGCTATACTAAAAAAAACAACATTTTTTTTGAATAGCATTCTCTGCACTTCTATAGCTGTGCGATTCAGTGGTTAAATACTGTGGTTGTGTTGTGCTCTTCCAAAAAACGCCATTTAGGGCCACAGAAAATATTTTGCAGTGTGAAATACACATCTGGAGGTGTGTGAAAAAACAACATTATTTTTAAAAAGCATTCTCTGGCCTCTGCAGCTGTGCGATTCAGCGGTTATATACTGTTGGGGTTGTTGTGCTCTTGCAAAAAACGCCATTTAGGGCCACAGAAAATATTTTGCAGTGTGAAATACACATCTGGAGGTGTGTGAAAAAACAACATTATTTTTGAATAGCATTCTCTGGCCTCTGCAGCTGTGCGATTCAGCGGTTATATACTGTTGGAGTTGTTGTGCTCTTCCAAAAAAACGCCATTTATGGCCACAGAAAATAAATTGCAGTGTGAAATACACATGTGGAGGTGTGTAAAATAAACAATTTCTATATATTGTACAGTGCTATACTAAAAAAAACAACATTTTTTTTGAATAGCATTCTCTGCACTTCTATAGCTGTGCGATTCAGTGGTTAAATACTGTGGTTGTGTTGTGCTCTTCCAAAAAATGCCATTTAGGGCCACAGAAAATATTTTGCAGTGTGAAATACACATCTGGAGGTGTGTGAAAAAACAACATTATTTTTAAAAAGCATTCTCTGGCCTCTGCAGCTGTGCGATTCAGCGGTTAAATACTGTTGGGGTTGTTGTGCTCTTCCAAAAAACGCCATTTAGGGCCACAGAAAATAAATTGCAGTGTGAAATACACATGTGGAGGTGTGTAAAATAAACAATTTCTATATATTGTACAGTGCTATACTAAAAAAAACAACATTTTTTTTGAATAGCATTCTCTGCACTTCTATAGCTGTGCGATTCAGTGGTTAAATACTGTGGTTGTGTTGTGCTCTTCCAAAAAATGCCATTTAGGGCCACAGAAAATATTTTGCAGTGTGAAATACACATCTGGAGGTGTGTGAAAAAACAACATTATTTTTAAAAAGCATTCTCTGGCCTCTGCAGCTGTGCGATTCAGCGGTTATATACTGTTGGGGTTGTTGTGCTCTTGCAAAAAACGCCATTTAGGGCCACAGAAAATATTTTGCAGTGTGAAATACACATCTGGAGGTGTGTGAAAAAACAACATTATTTTTAAAAAGCATTCTCTGGCCTCTGCAGCTGTGCGATTCAGCGGTTATATACTGTTGGGGTTGTTGTGCTCTTGCAAAAAACGCCATTTAGGGCCACAGAAAATATTTTGCAGTGTGAAATACACATCTGGAGGTGTGTGAAAAAACAACATTATTTTTGAATAGCATTCTCTGGCCTCTGCAGCTGTGCGATTCAGCGGTTATATACTGTTGGAGTTGTTGTGCTCTTCCAAAAAAACGCCATTTATGGCCACAGAAAATAAATTGCAGTGTGAAATACACATGTGGAGGTGTGTAAAATAAACAATTTCTATATATTGTACAGTGCTATACTAAAAAAAACAACATTTTTTTTGAATAGCATTCTCTGCACTTCTATAGCTGTGCGATTCAGTGGTTAAATACTGTGGTTGTGTTGTGCTCTTCCAAAAAATGCCATTTAGGGCCACAGAAAATATTTTGCAGTGTGAAATACACATCTGGAGGTGTGTGAAAAAACAACATTATTTTTAAAAAGCATTCTCTGGCCTCTGCAGCTGTGCGATTCAGCGGTTAAATACTGTTGGGGTTGTTGTGCTCTTCCAAAAAACGCCATTTAGGGCCACAGAAAATAAATTGCAGTGTGAAATACACATGTGGAGGTGTGTAAAATAAACAATTTCTATATATTGTACAGTGCTATACTAAAAAAAACAACATTTTTTTTGAATAGCATTCTCTGCACTTCTATAGCTGTGCGATTCAGTGGTTAAATACTGTGGTTGTGTTGTGCTCTTCCAAAAAATGCCATTTAGGGCCACAGAAAATATTTTGCAGTGTGAAATACACATCTGGAGGTGTGTGAAAAAACAACATTATTTTTAAAAAGCATTCTCTGGCCTCTGCAGCTGTGCGATTCAGCGGTTATATACTGTTGGGGTTGTTGTGCTCTTGCAAAAAACGCCATTTAGGGCCACAGAAAATATTTTGCAGTGTGAAATACACATCTGGAGGTGTGTGAAAAAACAACATTATTTTTGAATAGCATTCTCTGGCCTCTGCAGCTGTGCGATTCAGCGGTTATATACTGTTGGGGTTGTTGTGCTCTTCCAAAAAACGCCATTTAGGGCCACAGAAAATATTTTGCAGTGTGAAATACACATCTGGAGGTGTGTGAAAAAACAACATTATTTTTGAATAGCATTCTCTGGCCTCCGCAGCTGTGCGATTCAGCGGTTATATACTGTTGGGGTTGTTGTGCTCTTCCAAAAAACGCCATTTAGGGCCACAGAAAATAAATTGCAGTGTGAAATACACATGTGGAGGTGTGTAAAATAAACAATTTCTATATATTGTACAGTGCTATACTAAAAAAAAAAAAACATTTTTTTTGAATAGCATTCTCTGCACTTCTATAGCTGTGCGATTCAGTGGTTAAATACTGTGGTTGTGTTGTGCTCTTCCAAAAAACGCCATTTAGGGCCACAGAAAATATTTTGCAGTGTGAAATACACATCTGGAGGTGTGTAAAATAGACAATTTCTATATATTCTTCTTGTACAGTGCTATACTAAAAAAAACAACCTTTTTTTTTGAATAGCATTTTCTGTAGCTGTGCGATTCAGCGGTTACGTGCTGTGGGTGTGTTGTGGTCTGGCAAAAAATGCCATTTAGGGCCACAGAAAATATTTTGCAGTGTGAAATACACATCTGGAGGTGTGTAAAATAAACAATTTCTATATATTCTTCTTGTACTGTGCTATACTAAAAAAACAACTTTTTTTTTGAATAGCATTTTCTGTAGCTGTGCGATTCAGCGGTTACGTGCTGTGGGTGTGTTGTGGTCTGGCAAAAAACGCCATTTAGGGCCACAGAAAATATTTTGCAGTGTGAAATACACATGTGGAGGTGTGTAAAATAAACAATTTCTATATATTGTACAGTGCTATACTAAAAAAAAAAACATTTTTTTTTAATAGCATTCTCTGCACTTCTATAGCTGTGCGATTCAGTGGTTAAATACTGTGGTTGTGTTGTGCTCTTCCAAAAAACGCCAGTTAGGGCCACAGAAAATATTTTGCAGTGTGAAATACACATCTGGAGGTGTGTGAAATAAACAATTTCTATATATTTTCCTTGTACTGTGCTATAATAAAAAAACAACCTTTTTTTTTTTGAATAGCATTTTCTGCAGTTCTGTAGCTGTGCGTTTCAGCCATTACGTACTGTTGGTGTGTTGTGGTCTTCCAAAAAACGCCATTTAGGGCAAGATCCTAAATTTGGAAAATATGAGGGGAAGGTCAAAGGGACGTGGTGGCCCCGGTCGTGGTGCTGCTGGTGGAGCTCCTGTTGCAGGGAGAGGACGTGGTGGATCTGTGCCAGCTACACGCACAAGTGAAACACCTTCCTCAGGTGCGAGTAGGCGACCGAGCCTGCGGCGGTATTTTGTCGCGCCTAATGAGGCTGTACCAATGTTTAGGCCAGGACAAGTACAGGCGATAGTAGATTGGGTTGCTGACAGTGCCTCGGGTTCCTTCACATTGTCTCCCACCCACTCTTCTGATGAAAGATCAGAGTTGGCACCTGAAGCCCATGTCCATCAGTCTTTCACCTCACCCCCTTGCAAATCAGCCAAGCAGTCTGAGCCCCAAATCATGCAGCAGTCTCTTCTGCTTTTCGATGACTCTGTTAGCAGGGTTTCCCAGGGCCATCCACCTAGCCCTGCCCCAGAAGTGGAAGAGATTGAGTGCACTGATGCCCAACCACTTATGTTTCATGATGGGTACATGGGAGGACCATCGCAGCACGTCTCGGATGATGACGAAACACAGGTGCCAACTGCTGCTGCTTTCGCAATTGTGCAGACAGACATGGAGGGCAGGGGTGAAGACTGGGTGGAAGATGATGTGGAGGACGATGAGGTCCTCGACCCCACATGGAATCAACGTTATGCAGGTGACCAGTGTAGTTCGGAGGAAGAGGCAGTGGTCGCACAGAGCCACCAGCACAGCAGAAGAGGGAGCAGGGTGCAAAAACGGAGCATTCGTCCCCTAGACAGTACATCTGCTACTGCCCAACGCAGCAAGGGACCGAGCACACCAAAGCCAGGTCCAAGGACTTCCCTAGCGTGGCAGTTCTTCACACAGTGTGTTGATGACAAGACACGAGTGGTTTGCACGCTGTGCAATCAGAGCCTGAAGCGAGGCATAAACGTTCTCAACCTGAGCACAAGCTGCATGACCAGGCATCTAAGTGCAAAGCACGAGCTGCAGTGGAGTAGACACCTCAAAAACCAAGAAAGGTCTCTGGCTCCTCCTGCTTCCTCTTCTGCTGCAGTCTCGGCCTCTTCATCCACCTCTGTAGTGACAGTGGCACCTGTCACCCCGCAAACAGAGGATCTGCCAGCAACACTACCACCTGGGTCACCAACCATCTCCACAATGTCCCATGGAAGCGTTCAGCTCTCTATCTCCCAAACATTGGAGCGGAAGAGGAAGTACCCCCCTAGCCACCCGCGATCCCTGGCCCTGAATGCCAGCATTTCAAAATTCCTGGCCTTTGAAATGCTGTCATTCCGTCTGGTGGAGACGCAGAGTTTTAAAAGCCTGATGGCATTGGCTGTCCCGCAGTACGTCGTGCCCAGCCGCCACTACTTTTCCAGGCGAGCCATCCCTTCCCTGCACAACCAGATGGGGGACAAAATCAGGTGTGCACTGCGCAACGCCATCTGTGGCAAGGTCCACCTAACTACGGATGCGTGGACCAGTAAGCACGGTCAGGGACGTTATATCTCCCTAACAGCACACTGGGTAAATGCAGTGGCTGCTGGGCCTGAGGCAGATAGCGGTTTGGCGCATGTCCTTCCACCACCGAGGATTGCAGGGCGCTTCAGTTTGCCTCCTGTTGCTAACTCCTCCTTCTCCACTTCCTCATCCTCTACCGCCTCCTCATCCATTCAGCGTAACACCTTCACCACCAACTTCAGCACAGCCAGGGGTAAACGACAGCAGGCAGTTTTAAAACTTTCCTGTTTGGGGGAAAATCCCCACACCGCGCAGGAGTTGTGGAGGGACATGGAACAACAGACCGATGAGTGGTTGCTGTCAGTGAGCCTCAAGCCCGGCCTGGTGGTGTGCGATAATGGGCGAAATCTCGTAGCAGCTCTGGGTCTAGCCGGTTTGACGCACATCCCTTGCCTGGCGCATGTGCTGAACTTGGTGGTCCAGAGGTTCCTTAAAAATTACCCCAATATGCCAGAGCTGCTGCAGAAAGTGCGGGCTGTCTGTGCGCACTTTCGGCGTTCTCACCCTGCTGCTGCTCGCCTGTCAGCGCTGCAGCGTAACTTCGGCCTTCCCGCTCACCGCCTCATATGTGACGTGCCCACAAGGTGGAACTCCACCTTGCACATGCTGGCCAGACTGTGCGAGCAGCAGCAGGCAATAGTGGAGTTTCAGCTGCAGCAATCACGCGTGAGTCGCTCTGTGGAACAGCACCACTTCACTACCAATAACTGGGCCTCCATGCGAGACCTGTGTGCCTTGTTGCGCTGTTTCGAGTACTCCACCAACATGGCCAGTGCCAATGACGCCGTTCTCAGCGTTACTATCCCAGTTCTATGCCTCCTTGAAAAAACGCTTCGTGCGATGATGGAAGAGGATGTGGCACAGGAGGATGAGGAGGAGGAGGAGGAAGCCGGATCATTTCAAAGGCTTTCAGGGCAGTCTTTCACAAGTGGCTACGAGGGTGGGTTCCTGCACCAACAAACGCCAGGTACACAATTGTCCGGCAGAAAGGGCACAGTTCTGGAGGATGACGAGGTGGAGGAGGAGATGGAGGAGGAGGAGGAGGAGGAGGAGCCATGTTCACAGCAGGGTGGCACTCAGACCAGCTCGTGGCCATTACTGGTGCATGGCTGGGGGGATACAGAGGACACAGACGATACACCTCCCACAGAGGACAGCTTTTCTTTGCCTCTGGGCAGCCTGGCACACATGAGCGATTACATGCTGCAGTGTTTCCGCAACGACAGCCGAGTTGCCCACATTTTAACTGGTGCTGATTACTGGGTGGCCACCCTGTTGGATCCCCGTTACAAGGACAACGTACCATCCTTAATTCCCTCACTGGAGCGGGATCGTAAGATGTGCGAGTACAAGCGCACGCTGGTAGACGCGCTGCTGGTGGCATTCCCACCTGACAGCGGGCGTACGGTGGAAGCACAAGGCGAAGGCAGAGGAGGAGGAAGAGGTCGCCAACGCAGCCGGGGCACCGGCAGCACCTCAGAAGGCAGGGTTAGCATGGCCGAAATGTGGAAAAGCTTTGTCAGCACGCCACAACAACCAGCACCACCAGCTGAGATGGAACGTCTTAGCAGGAGGCAGCATTTCACCAACATGGTTGAGCAGTATGTGTCCACAGGCCTACACGTACTGGATGACGGGTCTGCCCCCTTTAACTTCTGGGTCTCCAAATTGGGCACATGGCCTGAGCTTGCCAATTATGCCTTGGAGGTGCTGGCCTGCCCTGCAGCCAGTGTATTATCTGAACGTGTATTTAGCACGGCAGGGGGCGTTATCACAGACAAGCGCAGCCGCCTGTCCAGAGCCAATGTGGACAAGCTCACGTTCATTAAAATGAACCAGGCATGGATCCCACAGGACTTGTCCGTACCTTGTGCAGAATAGACATGTATACCGGTGTTGTGACAAAAACTGTCCGGCCATCGGATTGTGCCCGGCCCGTACTGCGCAGGCGCAGCGCTTGCGCAGTACAGAGGACAAGGAGATTCACAAAATCTCCGAAGATGAACGGCGCCTGCGCTGTGAGTGCAGGTTCAAGCCCCACCATCCAAGAGGACATACGGTAGCACATAGTAACAGGGCCCCTCACGGGCTCGCTTCGATCGCGGCCTTGCTTGGCTCGGCTTGAACCACGGATGGTGTGGCCTTCACCTGAACTCAACACGCAGGCGCCATTAGTCTTGGGAGATTTTTGAAATCCCCTTGTCCTACATACTCAGCAAGCGCAGTACAGGGCGGACACTATTCGACAGGGGACAGAATTCGACACATCACCGGCCTTACCCAGCCATTGTTGTATTTTTGAACCAGTGTTGGCTACCTCGTCCTCCTCCACCGCCGCTTCCACCTACACAGCCACATCCACCGCCACCTCAACCTCCTACTCCATATGGACCTCGTCCTGCTAGGCCAAGATTAAAAAAAAATATATATTTTTTTGTAGCGCACAGATCCTTTCCCCCTTACCTGCCTTTATGTTGTTGGCTCTTCGCAGGAGGGAGAAAGGCACACCGCACTACCAGCCCGTATCCTCCTATATAAAGAGGTTGAGCGGTGTACTTGACGGGCCGTGTCCACAGCCGGAGTCAAAACTCCTCCAGAGGATGATTCTCACCTCTACTGTAGGTAGAGGCAAGTCCTTTAATTGCCAGTAAAGTCAATGTCCACACCAGCTGAAACTCCAACTCTTATTCTCTCATGGCAAAATAAACTGTACTCAGATAGAAAAGGTTAGAGCAAAGAAACAGGACAGCTTAAGGTGTGGAGGAGGTCCAGGCACAAACGTAGCACATTCACTTCACTGCTTAGGTTTCTCAAACAGTTTTTGGCGCACGGTCTCTGCCACAGACATTGAGGTTGGTCTCTGCCACAGACCGGGTGTACAAGGCCCCTGCCACGGGCCTGGAGAACTTTGGTCTCAGCCACAGACCAGGGTGTATAAGGCCCCTGCCACGGGCCGGTTGAATAAGGCCTCTGATACAGTCAAGGTGACCTTGAGCTTCTCCTTCTACGAACCTAGCCCATATCAAGGGGAAGACATCTCTCCAGGGAGTCAACAGACCATTCCTTCACCGTGACTCCCGCATCGGTCCATCAGAATGATCCTCCCTTCCCTGGAACAGGGTCCCCTACACGAGGCGGCTCTGGACTCCAGGCTTTACTCCCGCCCCTAGGCCTCCATACCCAGGGCAGCAAGAACTCCAGGATAGTACCTCACCCCGGGCTAAAGGTGCCCGAGATGGAACAGGAACACATGCACCCAGGCCGAAGGCACCTGGGCGCGGACCCCACTGGACATCAGCCCCCAGGCCAAAGGTCTGCCCCTTTTATATGCTCTCCCGGCATGCACAGCAGGTTCCCCGCCCCGCTGTACTACTGCCAAGAGGGGACACAAAAGGCGCCACCTGTAGGCCGCAGGGAACTGCACACCAATACTGTCCCCCGAGGACAAAATGGTCCATGAATCCTACAGAATTAGGGTATTTGAGCCTATTTACCACTCAAACACTTTCCTTAAATTTAGCACCCCGCTACATTTTTATTTCAAAGTATTTTATTTTCCCACTAGCTTATCCATTAAATTAAATAATTTATTCCAGAAAGGGCGTATTCTGGGGCATTCCCACCATATGTGTGGCATCGTGCCGTTGAGTTTCTGAGGTTCTTAATGACTTCCTGTACCTCTTCTGCTGAAAAGGGGGCCTCCAGCATATTTTTTTATTTTTTAATTTTTTTTATGTTCTTTTAAGTTATTTCCTATCCACATTTGTTTGCAGAGCACTTGCCATGTTCTTAACAACATTTTGCTGCCATTTGCAGCCCTCTAGCCCTTTCCATTACTTTTGACTTCAATGGGGTCCGGGTCCGGGTCCGGGTTCGGGTTAAAGTTCGGTCCCGAATCCGAACTTTTTTCCGAAGTTCGGCCGAACCCGCCGGACCCGAATATCCAGCTACCCGCTCAACTCTAATTGCCAATGTTTATTAACAGACATGATTTTTTTTTATTGTATTTTTTACATTTTTAAATTTTAAATTATTTTTTATGTATGACACAATAGCCATTTAGTACATACATTGGTGAACACTCAGGGGGACTTTTGTGGGTCCACATGTGACGAATTTTTAAGATTGCCTCATGTTCACCCATAGGTTGGTCTCCCCTGATGGTTTACTTCCTTTCCCTGCACGCAGCCAATTACGTGTGTGTGTATGGATGTATGGTAGAAATCTTCATTGATTGTGTGGGTTTATGAATAATATTAAATTATGTTAATTTTGTAGTGGTTTTTAAATGTACCTGTAATGGGTCTGATAGGAAATGGTTGTTTGTGCGTGTATGATCATGACATGCACTTTATAACAATTTGTCCTGTCTGTTTTAATTTATCTTGGTTTTTTTATTAATTTTTTGGCTTTTCCATCTACCCTCTTGGGGGAAGTTCCGGTGAACCAACCCTTTGGGAATTTTGCCATATAAATTTTTTTTGTATAAAAATAAATAAATTTTTTTATATATTATTTTTGTTAGTTTTTGCCGCATTTCCGGTTGCCGTTCTTTGTCTCTGCGGGGTCATCCCGCGGTAGATGAAGGCGGCTGCGGAGTGCGGCATGCAGATGTCTTTCCCTCTAGTTCTTGGGGGAATTACGCATGCACGGAGTGCCGGAGCATCATTTTATTAATGGTGTATTCTCTGTCACTCCATCTGAATAGAGGCTTGGTTGTCTGTCCTCGATGTGCGCGTGTGCTTTCCCCCAGAACGAGGTTTGGTTTGTTATTGTGTTTACTACAAGAGGGGGTGACGCACCACGCCGCCCGTGCCCCGAGACGAAGTGACCTATCACGAAACGCGTAGGGCGGACCGAGCGACGTGGTGACGTCATCCCCTTACTGCTCGATCTCCTAGGATGGGTTTACTTGTCGGCGTCCGGCCGGCGCCACAAGTTCAAGGCTGTTTCCTTGCAACATTTCTGTAAGTGTTTTTTCATATTTGTATTAATAAACCCAAGGATTTTACACCAGCGAGGCATTCCTTTCCTCTTTTACATGGTACTGTTGCGGTCATACTGCTTGCCTTTTGCTGTGGGAGTTTCGTTTGAAGAGGTGGATACAGGAATTCTTACCATCTAACTGGGATTGCTTTGATGCGATTATAGGTCCTCCGTCATAGGGGACCAATTTAATCTGGTAAGCTGCTGACCTGTATTCGGTGGTGGTTATCACTCTTCAGACAAGCACTGTGGAATTTTTTGGATTTGATTTATGCACGGGTGTTTCCGTTTATTTGCTTTGGACAGAATTTTTGATTACTCAGACTGACGCTTAGTGCGACATATGTGTAGTATATCACATGTTTATTTACATTTATACCACATATATAGGGAATTCATTGATTTTTGTTATAAGTCAATTATATATTTTTAGGTTTGTTTATTATTTTTTGACACGTTATTAACAAGGGTTTTATGCACTGTATGTATGACAAATCAGTATGTCATATTGTCACTAGTTGTTTTTAACTTTGGTTTAGCGCCACTATTTATATTTTTTCTTTTGTTTCACTGAGTATGTTTATCAGGTTAGTGGCAGCTTGAGACCGTTACCCAGGCAATTTGGAGCCACCCAACAATTGCCACCCCTTAATTCTGAGCGCAATTTTTCTTCTCCTTTTCACATCTTCTTATTTAACATCCATTAATTGCAGCTCTGATACAATTCCACTAATATGGACATTTTTGACTTCCGAGCAACACGGGTTGTTGATACAGTTGGTGTATTTGATTCTACCCCTGTACCCATTGGGTCTGATGTCAGTGGCCTCTTTTTGAGACTGAAAAATCTCATGACATCAGAGATACACACACAATGGGACCTAGCGTTTTTGGAGACTTACATAAAAACTGCTATGGTCCCAAGAAGCCTCCGATGGGAGGTCAGCCCCCAGGCAGGAGATGCCGACCTAGAAGGTTGGGCAAAATATTTTAATGACTCTGGTGTTCTGTTTCTACGGTTCCTTGCACAAAGGAAGAGTGAAAAACTAGTAAGACTGGACACTGAGATCAAAATAGTGAAGGAACTTTTAGTCCAATATAAGAGTGGTGTGGAGTATAGGGAGTGGTCCAATTCACTACTCAAATATTTGGAGAAAGAAGAAAAAGATCAAAAAGTTAAAAAGAAAAAGAAGTTTTTAAGGGATACTGATGACTATGAGTCTGGGTTGGTGTTTATGTGGCAGAAAAAGATGGCCAATGATAATATTCAGGAGAGTGGTATGGACACCTTACCCCAGGGATCTGGGACATTGGGTCCATCCATTAATCCTCCTCCCCCTATCAACAGGGGAGGATATTCACAGTCTCCTAGATTTGTTGCCAAACAGACCAAAAACAAACCTAAGCCTAGTAAAACTAATCAGAGCCAGGGATCGGGTCCCCTTAAAACTTGAAAAAGCCCTTAAACGTTAGGTCAGACTTTCAATATCAGCATTATATGGGAGAGTCTCCACGTTTTTGGGATCCACCACCAGTAAGGATTCCACCTCAGAGTGGAGTCTTTGGTCAAGGGAACCCAAATCCTGGTTATGGGTTTGGTAATAACCAGGAATATAACATTCCAACTCAGAATCGTTTTTTTCCCCTGTCGGATTCATTTGGGCCCGAAGGGATTGGATCCACTGATAGGGGATATGGCCATTTTAGTGCAGAGAGGAATGCTCAGATGTATTATCCTAATCATTATGATGGTTCTCATGGTCAATCTGGGTCCTACCCTCCTCATGGCCCACCTGACCATCGGACCAACCCCAATTGGGGTTTTCCCAGAAGTCATCAAGGTCGATGGGGTCCTATAGGACAAGGAGAGGCACAAGAGGGGGTAGGCGGGCCCAGTCGGCCAAAAAGAAAGAGGGTGTAGGGTTGGGCATTTTCAATTTAAGCCAACAACCATTAACAGACCCAGAAAAAAGACTCTTGGATAAAGGTCTGAAATATGCTCCTCCTAGAAACCTGAGCAGGTTTCAGACATTTATGGATGTTCATAAATTCACAAGAAAATTGAATATCAAGAGACATTTTTTGTCTAATCCAATTAAGGATAAGACGGGTCCCCCGCCAGAATTTCGTCATACTAATCTGGCGAATGCATCATTGTTCAATCCACCTGGGTCTCTTGCACCCAGTATTAGAGTGTTTCGTGATGTAGTACTGAGGGATTTGGAAGGGTTAAAAATTAAAAAGGTTAAGATGCAAAAGGACCTGGAAAGTGGTTTGGAGTCTCTTTGTTCCAACAAAGCATTGGTAATCAGGCCTGCGGACAAGGGGAGTGGGATTGTGGTTCTCGATAGGTGTGATTACCTAAAGGAGATGCACCGAATCGTTGACGATTTAGAAACCTACACTCCCCTGATTAGAGACCCAGTATTTAAGTATAAAAAGGAGTTGGAGGCTATTGTAGACCAGGGCTTTCAGAGTGGAATCTTAAATGATAAGGAGAGATTGTTTTTGGTGCCGTGTGCTACTCGCACCCCGGTGATTTACTATCTCCCGAAGAGCCACAAAAATCAGACTTGCCCCCCGGGACGGCCTATAGTCAGTGGCATTGATTCTGTCACGTCCCGGGTGGGCAAGTATATTGATTTTTTCTTGCAGCCCTTGGTCCGGGCGATACCCTCTTACATTAAGGACACCAGACAGATCATTAACATCTTGGCTAGTCTGGTACCAACAAATGGGTTTTGGTTGGTCACGGCAGACGTGACCTCCCTTTATACCATAATTCCCCATGACCTGGGCCTTGAGGCGGTTAAATTATATTTGGATAGAGGCTCTGGCCTAGATCCCCGCCAGATTGAATTTGTTATCACCCTTTTGAAATATGCGGCTAGCCACAATTATTTCTGGTTCGACAATCAATTTTACCGGCAGGATAGGGGTGTGGCAATGGGGGCTAAGTATGCCCCCAGTCTTGCCAACCTCTTTATGGCTAAGTGGGAGGAGGACGTCGTGGATGTTTGCCGGAGACCAGAGGTAGTGCTCTGGGCGAGGTACATCGACGACGTCCTCCTCCTATGGGATGGAACCGAATCTGATTTATATGAGTACATGCGATCCCTCAATGATAATAGTAGAGGCATCGTTTTTTCTTTTGAGGCTAGTCAAGAGAGTATAAACTTTTTGGACCTGACTATTTCTGTTGCAGAGAATAGTTTTATTACTACTACTTTCTTCAAACAGACGGATAGAAACTCCTATATCCCCCTGGACAGTTGCCACTATGCGCCTTGGCTTAGGGCGGTTCCCCAGGGCCAGTTCACAAGACTGCAACGAAATTGTACGGAGGTGGAAGCTTTTGATAGCCAGGCAGCCATTCTCTCTAAAAGATTCTTGGAAAAGGGGTATGATTCAACTGCCATGTCTAAGCTGGTGCAAACAACCAGAGAGATAGATAGAACCTCACTGTTGAGGGATCGGGTAAGGGATGAGAATGGGGGAGATTATTCACTTCCATTCATTACCACTTTTTCTGCACAGCACCAGAGCATTAAACGGTTGATCTGCAAGCATTGGCATGTGCTTGCGAGTGATCAATTACTAGCACCCATTTTACCTGACAGACCGTCAGTTGTTTTTAGGGGAGCATCTTCATTGTCGAATCGGGTTGCGCCGAGTGTACAAGATCCCCCTAGGGAACACAGGACTTTTTTGCAAAATTTGACTGGCTATCATAGATGCAAAACGTGTCAGGTCTGCTCATTAAATGCTTGTCAGGATAGGAAGATCTGTCAGTTTACATCAACTAGTACAGGACGATCCTATGAGGTGGAACCATTTATAACCTGTTCCTCCGAGGGGGTGGTCTACCTTATTCAGTGCCCTTGTGGACTCCAGTATGTGGGGAGGACCAAGAGGGCACTGAGGGTTAGACTAAACGAGCATTTAGCCAACATTAGAAAGGGCTTCGATAAGCACTCTGTATCAAGACATTACGATCTTGTACATAAGAGAGACCCTTCTAAGACTTTATTCGTGGCTATAGACAAGTATAGACCCCACTGGAGTGGCAACTCACTAGTGAGGGAGATATCCAGACAAGAGATGGCTTGGATATACCGCTTGAAGTCTTATGTGCCTTTTGGCCTGAACGTTGACACTGACATCAACGCATTCATCAACAATTCGTAGTTGGTGCATGCGTTGATGTCTATAGACTCTGGGGCCCAGTCTGATCTTTTATTTTGATTGGAGTTGGGGCCTATGAGTTTGATGGGTAATGATGTAGTCCCCTTGGGAATATGCACATCCAAGCAGGTCAATCGTTTGGACAACATGACATTGGTGTTTATTGCCAATGTTTATTAACAGACATGAATTTTTTTTATTGTATTTTTTACATTTTTAAATTTTAAATTATTTTTTATGTATGACACAATAGCCATTTAGTACATACATTGGTGAACACTCAGGGGGACTTTTGTGGGTCCACATGTGACGAATTTTTAAGATTGCCTCATGTTCACCCATAGGTTGGTCTCCCCTGATGGTTTACTTCCTTTCCCTGCACGCAGCCAATTAGGTGTGTGTGTATGGATGTATGGTAGAAATCTTCATTGATTGTGTGGGTTTATGAATAATATTAAATTATGTTAATTTTGTAGTGGTTTTTAAATGTACCTGTAATGGGTCTGATAGGAAATGGTTGTTTGTGCGTGTATGATCATGACATGCACTTTATAACAATTTGTCCTGTCTGTTTTAATTTATCTTGGTTTTTTTATTTATTTTTTGGCTTTTCCATCTACCCTCTTGGGGGAAGTTCCGGTGAACCAACCCTTTGGGAATTTTGCCATATAAATTTTTTTTGTATAAAAATAAATACATTTTTTTATATATTATTTTTGTTAGTTTTTGCCGCATTTCCGGTTGCCGTTCTTTGTCTCTGCGGGGTCATCCCGCGGTAGATGAAGGCGGCTGCGGAGTGCGGCATGCAGATGTCTTTCCCTCTAGTTCTTGGGGGAATTACGCATGCGCGGAGTGCCGGAGCATCATTTTATTAATGGTGTATTCTCTGTCACTCCATCTGAATAGAGGCTTGGTTGTCTGTCCTCGATGTGCGCGTGCGCTTTCCCCCAGAACGAGGTTTGGTTTGTTATTGTGTTTACTACAAGAGGGGGTGACGCACCACGCCGCCCGTGCCCCGAGACAAAGTGACCTATCACGAAACGCGTAGGGCGGACCGAGCGACGTGGTGACGTCATCCCCTTACTGCTCGATCTCCTAGGACAGGTTTACTTGTCGGCGTCCAGCCGGCGCCGCAAGTTCAAGGCTGTTTCCTTGCAACATTTCTGTAAGTGTTTTTTCATATTTGTATTAATAAACCCAAGGATTTTACACCAGCGAGGCATTCCTTTCCTCTTTTACATGGTACTGTTGCGGTCATACTGCTTGCCTTTTGCTGTGGGAGTTTCGTTTGAAGAGGTGGATACAGGAATTCTTACCATCTAACTGGGATTGCTTTGATGCGATTATAGGTCCTCCGTCATAGGGGACCAATTTAATCCGGTAAGCTGCTGACCTGTATTCGGTGGTGGTTATCACTCTTCAGACAAGCACTGTGGAATTTTTTTGATTTGATTTATGCACGGGTGTTTCAGTTTATTTGCTTTGGACAGAATTTTTGATTACGCAGACTGACGCTTAGTGCGACATATGTGTAGTATATCACATGTTTATTTACATTTATACCACATATATAGGGAATTCATTGATTTTTGTTATAAGTCAATTATATAATTTTAGGTTTGTTTATTATTTTTTGACACGTTATTAACAAGGGTTTTATGCACTGTATGTATGACAAATCAGTATGTCATATTGTCACTAGTTGTTTTTTAACTTTGGTTTAGCGCCACTATTTATATTTTTTCTTTTGTTTCACTGAGTATGTTTATCAGGTTAGTGGCAGCTTGAGACCGTTACCCAGGCAATTTGGAGCCACCCAACAATTGCCACCCCTTAATTCTGAGCGCAATTTTTCTTCTCCTTTTCACAGACAGACATTAATGCATATCCATGACATGGCCTTACCCAGCCATTGTTGTATTTTTGAACCAGTGTTGGCTACCTCGTCCTCCTCCACCGCTGCCACCTCAACCTCCTACTCCATATGGACCTCGTCCTCGTAGGTCAAGATTATAATTTTTATAAAAAAATTTTTTAGCGCACAGATCCTTTCCGCCTTACCTGCCTTTATGTTGTTGGCTCCTCGCAGGAGGGAGAAAGGCACACCGCACTACCAGCCCGTACCCTCCTATATAAAGAGGTTGAGCGGTGTACTTGACGGGCCGTGTCCACAGCCGGAGTCAAAACTCCTCCAGAGGATGATTCTCACCTCTACTGTAGGTAGAGGCAAGTCCTTTAATTCCCAGTAAAGTCAATGTCCACACCAGCTGAAATTACAACTCTTATTCTCTCATGGCAAAATAAACTCTACTCGGATAGAAAAGGTTAGAGCAAAGAAACAGGACAGCTTAAGGTGTGGAGGAGGTCCAGGCACAAACGTAGCACATTCACTTCACTGCTTAGGTTTCTCAAACAGTTTTAGGTGCACGGTCTCTGCCACAGACCTTGAGGTTGGTCTCTGCCACAGACCGGGTGTACAAGGCCCCTGCCACGGACCTGGAGAACTTTGGTCTCTGCCACAGACCAGGGTGTATAAGGCCCCTGCCACGGGCCGGGTGAATAAGGCCTCTGATACAGTCAAGATGACCTTGAGCTTCTCCTTCTATGAAACTAGCCCATATCAAGGGGAAGACATCTCTCCAGGGAGTCAACAGACCCTTCCTTCACCGTGACTCCTGCATCGGTCCATCAGAATGATCCTCCCTTCCCTGGAACATGGTCCCCTACACGAGGCGGCACCCTAAGACTCCTCGACCCTTAGTGGACTCCAGACGAAGGCTCTGGACTCCAGGCTTTACTCCCGCACCTAGGCCTCCATACCCAGGGCAGCAGGAACTCCAGGATAGTACCTCACCCCGGGCTAAAGGTACCCAAGATGGAACAGGAACACATGCACCCAGGCCGAAGGGACCTGGGCGTGGACCCCACTGGACATCAGCCCCCAGGCCAAAGGTCTGCCCCTTTTATATGCTCTCCCGGCATGCACAGCAGGTTCCCCACCCCGCTGTACTACTGCCAAGAGGGGACACAAAAGGCACAGCACTGTATCGGCGGTTCAACCCTAGCCTACCATGGCAGCGCCACCTGTAGGCCGCAGGGAACTGCACACCAATACTGTCCCCCGAGGACAAAATGGTCCATGAATCCTACAGAATTAGGGTGTTTGAGCCTATTTACCACTCAAACACTTCCCTTAAATTTAGCACCCCGCTACATTTTTATTTCAAAGTATTTTATTTTCCCACTAGCTTATCCATTAAATTGAATAATTTATTCCAGAAAGGGCGTATTCTGGGGCATTCCCACCATATGTGTGGCATCGTGCCGTTGAGTTTCTGAGGTTCTTAATGACTTCCCGTACCTCTTCTGCTGAAAAGGGGGCCTCCAGCATATTTTTTTATTTTTTTTTATGTTATTTTAAGTTATTTCCCTATCCACATTTGTTTGCCGAGCACTTGCCATGCTCTTAACAACATTTTGCTGCCATTTGCAGCCCTCTAGCCCTTTCCATTACTTTTTTAGAGCCTTTTTAGTCCTTAGAAGTCCGGGTCCCCATTGACTTCTATGGGGTTCGGGTTTGGGTTCGGGTTAAAGTTCGGTCCCGAACCCAAACTTTTTTCCGAAGTTCGGCCGAACTCGTCGAACCCGAACATCCAGGTGTCCGCTCAACTCTACTCCTACAGCGTTGGAGTCACGGCTTTATGTATTGTGGGAGCAAACGCTGTTGCTGTCAAGATAAATAGATCCGCTCTGCAACTGAATGGTGTACCTGCTAAGCAAATGATGGTTAACATTAAAACAAAGTAACATTACAGTACAACAGTAAGACCTTACCATACCATACCTGCAAAGCAAATACCAAAACAAAACCTAGTAAAAAATAAAACATTTTTTTAACGCAACCTGTGCCTAAAATATATATATGCCGAAGCATGGGGGCATCCTCCCGCAAAAAAGTTATGCCGCGTACACACGGTCGGACTTTTCCACGGGCAAGCCTTTGTCGTAATTTCGACCGTATGCACGTGGCATAAAAGGTTATGCCACGTACACACAGTCGGACTTTTCCACAAGCAAGCCTCCGTCGGAATTTCGACCGTATATATACGCGGCATTAGGAGCAAAATCGCTCCTCCGCCCCTGCTGCCCCCATGCTTCGGCATATATGCTCTTTTTTTTAACTGTGGTGGTGAAATCACCTCCTACAGCGTTGGAGTCACGGCTTTATGTATCGTGGGAGCAAACGCTGTTGCTGTCAAGATAAATAGATCCGCGCTGCAACTGAATGGCGTACCTGCTAAGCAAATGATGGTTAACATTAAAACAAAGTAACATTACAGTACAACAGTAAGACCTTACCATACCATACCTGCAAAGCAAATACCAAAACAAAACCTAGTAAAAAATAAAACATTTTTTTAATGCAACCTGTGCCTAAAATATATATATGCCGAAGCATGGGGGCATCCTCCCGCAAAAAAGTTATGCCGCGTACACACGGTCTGACTTTTCCACGGGCAAGCCTCCGTCGGAATTTCGACCGTATGTACGCGGCATTAGGAGCAAAATCGCTCCTCCGCCCCTGTTGCCCCCATGCTTCGGCATATATGCTCTTTTTTTTTAAACTGTGGTGGTGAAATCACCTCCTACAGCACTGGAGTCACGGCTTTATGTATCGTGGGAGCAAACGCTGTTGCTGTCAAGATAAATAATTCCGCGCTGCAGTTGAATGGCGCACCTGAAAACAAAAAATTACATACCTGAAAAGCAAGCATGATAAAACATTGCAGAATAGAATACAGTAAAAAAAGAGCAGAACAATAGAGAGAAAATAGAGAGAGAGAGAGAGAACAATAAAACGACAACTATTTTTGTTTTTTTTATTTTATATTTTTTTTGTGTTTTGTTTTTTACGTTTTTTTTTTTTAGACTTTTTTTTGTAACTTCAACAACTGTAATGGTTCGGGTCTCTCAAAATGTAATGGCATCTTGGGAGACCCTGTGTAAGTGTGTCCTAGTCTGTGAAATGCTGTACCCTACGCTAAAACTTCACTTTTGAGTGGTAACGTTCAAAACATTCACCAAGGCAAAGACCAGGTTTGTCAGGACAGAGTGGACAAAAAACACGGGTGTCACGCCTAAATCCGCACTTGCTACAGACACGACATCTTTTTTGGGGGGTTCGTTGGGTAGGGGTACTCTCGAGGGCATACGGATAATACCTCTCATGCAGCCGGCTTACTGCATTTGGTTGGGGATGGTGAGGTGCAGAACCGCCTGGATACAGGAGGTCTGTGACTATCTCATTCTGGAATTTTAGAAGAGATAACGTCCCGCCTGAAGCTCTGTATAGCACATGAGCGTTCAGCAAAGCCAAATGGAATAAGGATAGAGACACTTTTTTGTACCAGCGTCTCGCCTTACGGTCAATTAGATACGGCGCCAACAACTGGTCGTTGAGGTCCACCCCTCCCATATTTTTGTTATATTCGTGGACACAGAAGGGTTTCTCCACAACACCAGTCGCCGTACGAATTTGGACTGTCGTGTCTGCATGAAGGGAGGTAAGAAGGAAAACATTCTTATTGTCCCTCCACTTCATAGCGAGCAAGTTATTACACTTCAAGCAGGCTCTCTCCCCCAGCCTAAGACGGGCATCTACAAGCCGCTGGGGAAAGCCCCGGCGATTAGGTCACACGGTGCCACATGCGCCAATCTGATGATCAAACAAGTGACTAAACAGTGGCACGCTCGTGTAATAATTGTCCACATACAAGTGGTACCCCTTTCCGAATAAGGGTGACACCAAGTTCCACACTATCTTGCCCGCGCTCCCTATGTAATCCGGGCAGTTGACCGGCTCATCCTGACTATCTTTTCCCTCATAAACCGTAAAGCTCCATACATAGCCTGTTGCCCTGTCACAGAACTTATAGAGCTTGACCCCGTATCTGGCACGCTTGCTGGGAAGGTACTGCTTGAAAGCCAAGCGGCCAGAAAATGTAATCAGGGACTCATCAACGCAGACAACTTGATCGGGAATAAACAAGGCTGCAAAACATTCGTTGAAGTGGTTTATGAGGGGCCGAATTTTATAGAGCTGGTCGTATTCAGGGTCTCCACGTGGACGACAAAGTTCATTGTCGTTGAAGTGCATGAACCGCAAAATCTGCTTGTATCGTTTCCTGGGCATGGAGGCAGAGAACACGGGCATGTGGTCAATTGGGTGCATGGACCAATAAGCACGCAATGACGGGAATTTATGTGTGCCCATGTTGAGGGAAAGGCCCAGAAAGGTCTTAAATTCGGAAACCGTAATTGGTTTCCAATCTTTGGCAATGGAAGGCAACTGGGGGTTAGCGGCGATGAATTGACCAGCATATAAATTACTCTGGTCCACAATAGATCTATTGAGATCTTCTGTGAAAAACAGCGAATAAAAATCAATTGGCATAAAATCAGCTGTTTCCACCTGAATACCGGGTTGGGCAGTGAATGGGGGAAGTACGGGTTCTGCAGAAGTGGTGGGGACCCAATCAGGATAGGCGAATTCTGCAGGAAGGGCACTATGGGCACGACGGGCCTGCCTTTGTCTTCTTGGTGGCAGCGGGACACTACTTGTGCTTGCCACCTCGCCAGCTTGAACTGCACTTATGGGACTCGCCACGTCACCACGTGATACTGCAGTGCTGGATGTACGCCCAGGCTGTACTAGGCCGCTGGTGCTTGCCAATTCACCAGAAGGAATAGCGGCGCTAGTACTACTCTGCTCCATGATACGAGAGCCCTGCGGTTCTTGCTCCTCAAAAACCTCAGAAGATCGGGATCGGGTACGCCTGACCTTAGCAGGGACCTCAACTTCATCGTCAGAGCTATCTGACGAGGAGCCGCTGACTTCACTGTCTTCTACGGGAAGGTATTCTGAGCCTGAATCTGACAGATGCGTGACCTCCTCTTCACTATCTGTCATGCTCAGAATCTCGTAGGCCTCTTTACTAGTGTACCTTCGTCTTGCCATTTTGGGCTCTAAATTTAGGGGTACACTAGTAAGATTCACAGGAAAAAAAAGCACCTGACTGTCAGCAAATGTATCAAACGCTACCAAAAAAACTGTTAGCGATCGCAGGGATCAGGACTGTCTCTGCGAACGCTGCAGTTATGTGTGTTGTGTTTGGTAAGTGACAGTGATCGATCGATACTGCACTTGGGTGGGCTGGGCTGGGCTGGGCGGAGGGGCTAAATGCAGGTGCTAGCAGGTATCTGGGCTAATCCCACTAACACTGCGTTTTTGGGAACCCTAAACCGCTGGGGACGCTAGTATAGATCTGTTCAGATACTATACCACTAAGGGAGGTGTATGCTTTGCGTGTGGGTGTTAGCGTTACTGGCACTAACCTGACGCTGCCTGGGGCGACGCAGACCCTCTCTGGCGCTAAAACCTAATTGATATCAGCCGCCGGGCGATCAAGGGGTTAAACCTTTATTGGGTTATATACGGCGGATGCCCTGATGCTATAAAAAGCAAACTAACCAACCAGCGTCACCCGTAAAACTTATATGGTGATCACTGGTGAAAGGATTAACTAGGGGCAATCAGGGGGTTAAAACCTTTATTAGGTTATATATGGGGGTACCCAACGCTATATAAAAACCTGACGGGTAACCTAAATAACTAAATAACTAACCGGCTAACCAGTGTCACCAGTAAAACTTATACGGTGATCACTGGTGAAAGGGTTAACTCTAGGGGCAATCAGGGGGTTAAAATAATATTTGGGGGTACCTGACGCTATAAAAACCTGCGGCGAAACTAAAAATAAATAACTGGCTATCTAGGGCACCACCGGCACTAAATACAGCGATCGGAAATACGATCGCTTAGTGATGCTGGCGTTAGGGGGTGAAAGGGTTACCTGGGGGGCGATCAAGGGGTTAAACCTTTATTAGGGGGGTTAGGGGGCTACCCTGGACCTAAAGGGACCTAAACCTAACTGCCCTGCAACTTTTTACTGTCACAAATGACACTGATTGCAGTGATCAGTAAAAAAATGACCACTGCAAACGGTGCATTGTGACTGGGGGTACTGGGGGTGATCTGGGGGGTGATCTGGGGGTGACTGGGGGGTGTAAGTGTGCCTACGTGTACTGGTGTCAGTGGGCTGTTGGTGCACTTACTGTGAGATGTCTTCACTCCTCGCGCCGGATCGAAAAGACCGACACGAGGAGAGATGACATCACTTCCTCTGCCTGTGTTTACATTACACAGGCAGGGAAGCTTTCTCATTCGACGGGAGCGATTTGCGAGGGGGTGGCCGGAATCGAACGGCCGTCCCCTCATCCCGGATCGCTCCTGAACAATTAACAGCCGCTCACTGTAAAGGAGGGGGGTCCGATCGGACCCCCCAACTATACAAAGGCGATCACGTACATATACGTGATTGTGCCTGTCGGTGCCATTCTGCCAACGTATATTTACAGTGGGCGGTCGTTAAGTGGTTAAAACACCAAATTGGTTGTCTTGCCTGTTATTTATTGTATATATATATATAGATATGTGCGACCTACAATTCCATGTGTGTATTGTTGTCTGAAGGAATTTAATGTTGACATATTTATGTTCACTTTCTTTATTTTGTAAGCACCCAAACTATTCATCTGAGAAAAGGCAAAGGGGCAGAAAACCTCAGAACAGGAAATTCTAAAAGTAAGTGGCATAACTTATTATTGTTAAGGTTTTTGCTGTTGTAAAAATAAACATACTTCAAATTTGTCCACCTAACTGTGCACTATTTTGTGAGTCTATTGTAGTTGAAAGAGGTATTCAAAAAAGACAACAATGTCAGAGAAGAAACCAATCCTGGAATCAGCAGGTTGTCCTTAAACTCTGGTTTATCTGGAAGAAACAAAAGCAAGGATAGTATCAATCTCTGAGATTGGTAAAAGCAAACAAATAAACATGTTACAAATGTCATGTAAATGTCTCAGCAGGTGTGTGTCTTTCACATACTTCCACCATTTTGGAGAGTGACAAAGAAGGAGATTCCCAAAGGACCACTACTGAGGAGAAAAGAAAACAACTCCTGCTCATGTGAATTACATAGATAGCAGTACTGAAATTTATGATAAAGTCACAGATCTAACTTATGTGTACTGTGGTGTGAACAGTCAAGTGACAGCAGTGCCAGTTGCAATAAGACACTTTCATCAAGGCCCACAAAAAGCAGACAGCATCCTGAGTCACCAAAGTCATCCATTCCTTAAATACCGCATACATGGACCACTACTTATTTACCACATGCATTAATTTATTTATTTCCTTTTGTGAATTGACTTTAACACTATTTTATGTGATATTTACCAAGCTTTTTCAAACTTTAAGGTAAATACTGCACAAAGGGATAGTGAATTGACATTTTCAGCATTGTATGTGATAGTTGGTAAAAATGTGTCAGATCACCTAAATACTGCATGCAATCTGCTTTAGTGAATGGAGCCCATTATCTTTCTGATATTGAGGTGGTGAGAATCTTGTTTTTAAGACTGTGGGATTGATTTACTAAAACTGAGTACAGAATCTGGTACAGGTTTTCTTGTCAAAGCTTAATTGTACAAGCTGACAAGCAGATTTTGCACTCTCCAATTTTAGTAAATCAACCCCTAAATTAGTATTCCTAGTCATCATAGTCTATGTCAGTGCACAAAGACTTCCATTAGCTGCATTGTAATTTTTTGGAATTCTATGTTATCCTGATAGTTGAACATTTATAATGACCAGTCTTTATTTTTGTATCTAGATTAAGTATCACATTGGTTTATCATTTTAGTATTTATTATCATACAGGAACTGTATCAAAGACATTCCCATCAATATATTACCAAAAAGCCCAAACATTCACAAATATTGGATAAAAAAACTACACTGGTGGCAGTCAGATGGTTAATATTAAGAGCTAAAATACATTGGAGTTCAGCGGATCTTTTATCAGCTGGAAATCACTACAGAGTAGAGTCTTAAAATTATAATTGACATTGGTGAGTCGCTAATTCCTTAATTTAAATAATCTTTAAATTGTTTGATATAATTAATGTGTGCTTAAAATGCAATAGAGGAAAAGAGTAATTGTTTCCTTGCTGCTTTCCCATGCCTACTTTTAATAATCACCTTCACCAATTGCTAAGCTGGAAATCATAAGAACATTTAATACAGGTTGCATTAGTAATTGTATAAATGATGTTCTATGTAAACTCATTAAACAAATATTAATTTCCACAGCGTGGCTACTGTACCTACAGCAACACTGTACAGTACAAAGCAAACTAATGCATTGCAAAAATGTAACTAAGATTAACATAGACTGAACAAATGCAAACTGAGATCTTTACAATATTAGGAATGATTGATTGAGTGATTGATTGGTTCTAATTATCAGGCTATGCTCAGGCTCAGGCTATGCTCAGTGTAGAAGTAATATTCAAATTAAAGCAGATCTTACAGATGCAATATATTTCCTAGTTTTGCACCACCAAATCTAACCCTGACTGCACTCCTTGGGTCCACAGTAGGGCAATGGCTGTCCCCTATATGCAAGTCTTAAAATTTCAAATACCTATAATGACCCCAGCTGTAAAATCAGATAATTTGAAGCCACCTTACACCTAAAAACATGTGTAAAAATGCATGACAGAGACCCATTGGACCTCAAGTACATTCCTTTTATATATGTTGCTGTTCATGGCATCACAAAATAATATAATCTTTTTATCCACAATAATGTAATTTGTGACAAGGCAGTATCAAATGCACTCCGCCATTTTGAAATGCAAAGACAATATAACTAATGATAGAAAACAAACCTGCAACAGATATTTGTAGCTTGGAATAAATAACTCTATAATATTAGGCTGTATTTGAACTGTAAACCAGCAGTTGTGAATATACAATTAGTCCAGGGGCATGAAGAGGTAATATGCATTGTTTTTCACTGTATCATAAAATAAGGATTAAAGCAATGTGTATAGGCAAACTTTTATTTTATGTTTTGGCTAGAACGGAGAATACCCAGAGAAGTAAAAGTGCCTTCATTTTTTTAATTTGCTATTTGTGTCCCACTGGGTTTCCCTTGAGAGTTACATTTTCAATTTATCCTGTGGGCAATTGTTACTAAAGCAGACAATTATGAGTACTTTTACTGTTGCCCCCAAAAAGAAATTAAGGGGAATTATTCCATTATATTTACTGCCTGTTTCTTCTCTACAACAGGAAGGCAAGAGAAATCTCATCAGCATGATATAGACATGAAAAATTTAACTGTAAGGCATTTAACCCTTTTATACTATATTCAAGATAAAAAAAAAAGTTTTGAGTTTGCATACACAGTAACCCTTTTATTCCCAACAACATTTGTTGGTGGCAGCTTTTTACTTTTTAAGTCTACAGAGCTTGTGGGGTAGTGGGAGAATTTCCCTCTACGAAAAAAAAGAAACACAAAGAAGTTCACTCAATCTCACCGAACAATGTAAGGTGAATGCTAACAAGTGAAATAAATTTGACGGTATCATAAAGGGTAAAACCATATCTCCACAACTTATAAAAGAATGGTATAATAATAAACTACAACATTTAACAGTCTGAAAATATTTTACTCAGCCCTGTTGGGTGAAAAAGGTTAAATCAACTAATGTCCTACAACTGGATCTATAGACTTAAAATAATAAATGCAGGCACAGTTTATTAAATGTATAATGGTTATAAATTACAGTTTCTGACAAAAAGAAAAAAGGCTTAGCTGCAGAAGAAAAATTGGGTGATGGCAGTCCAAGCTAATGTATTAAGACACTTGATTATAGATATGGGTGGGCTTTTGTCATTCTGATAAAAACTTCAAACATGCTCACAGAATTCTTGTACAGCCCAAGGTCTCTTTAGAGCAATAGAGTTTCATATTTGAAAAGTCAAACTTTGAAAACTAAACCCAAAGTTCAGGTCAACAACAAAACAAAAATGGAGGCTTGTGAAACACCATGTTCTGTTTTTGTTTGGTAATGCATCCTGAAACACAAACTTTAAAGGCAGCAGTTAAGATTACAAGAAGAAGAATACAGTCATAAGGTGTACTGTAGAATTAGGTGTCGTCCCAGAATCTTGAAGCTTTGGATCTTGGAGTGTTGAAAGCTTGACCTTGGCTAGAAGATTTGTGGTACTTGCTTTTTTTATGCGGGGTATTTGTAGGAGAGGTGAGTGAAGATGGTAGGGAGCCCCCTGTACTCACAATTTTTTTTTAACTTTATATTCTTTATTATTTTTCCATGTTACAAAAAATACATACACATAATATACTTTAAAATAATGTACTACAGCTAATCCCACCCCACCCAATCTCTTTTCACATTACAAAAACAGAGAAAGACAAAACAAAAAAATGCATTCTACCACACACTTATGTTATTGCAGAGAAAGAACTATATTGCTGTTACTTTATCTAGTTTTCTCTCTCCCCCTGCTTCCATTCCCTTTTTCCCTTCCTTCCTCTTAGTCTTCTGACATATTTACCTTCTCTGCCCAAGGTCCATAGCTTCTCTTTCTGCCCCTCCTCTGTCCGCCCTTCCTATCTCAGCCATCTGGTTTCCACCTTTAGGTCCCTTATTTTACTCTTTTTCCTTACCACGCCCATTAGGGTGGGCACCCTATTTTCCTCAACCAGAGATCCCACATTATTTTAAATTTTTTATAATTACCCCGTTTGGTCAAAACTACTTTTTCCTTCCACATTGTTGCATTTATTACATTAACCCACTCTGCTGATGTCAGTGCTTTCTGTGCTTGCCAGTTTTGTGCTATTACCTTCCTGGCCTGGAACAGGCATCTCAGCACTACTTCCAGAATATCTTTTTGTCTGTGTCTCTCCTCTATACCCAATAGGCACACCCTGGCCTCCGGTTCCAGAGCTGTCCCAAAGGTCGTATTTATGATGTGCAGTACCTTAGCCCAGTACCTTTGTAGCTTCGGGCACTTCCACATCATGTGTATGAGGTCCCCTGTATCTTGGCATCTGGGGCACTTATCATCTGCTCTCCTTCCAAACATGTATAGCCTCTTTGGGGTGTAATAAACTCTGTGCACTAAGAACAGGTGTGACACTCTCTGTGATGGGGAGAGTGACACCACTGTCCCCTGTTCCAGTATCCGTTCCCATTGTACAGTGGTTATAGGGCCTATATCCTCTTCCCACTTTGCTTTATTCTTACCCAACCTCTTCTCGGTTATAAAACCCCCTTAATCTGTGAATATAATTCTGAAATAAGGCCTTTTGATGTTCCTGTCTTGATTAACCGTTGGAGGTGAGGAATTTTTTGCCAACACACCGGGTGTGTTTTTAATTGGGCTTGAAGTGCGTGTCTTATCTGCAGATAGGTATAAAACAAAGAGTTTGGGATGGCATACTCTCTGTTTAGTTCTGAGAATGCTTTTAATGTGTTGCCTTCATATAACTGCATCAATCTGGTTATACCTCTCTTTTCCCATTCCTTTAACTTTCCCATAGCTTGGATTTCTGGTAGGTATTTATTTTCCCAGAGAGGTGTATATTCTGTTAACCCTTTATACCCCATAGCTTGTTTAACTTCCCGCCATGTTCTTATGGCCGCCTTCAGTGTTGGATTCTTAACAGGAAAAGAATCAGCCTCCAAGTTTTCTATTATGGTGTACTCACAATTTAATGTACTGGCAATATACTGGCAATTTGAAGTCCTGGTACCAATCAGGTAGTTCTACCTGTGGCATGTGTAGATTTTCACAAAAATCATGGAGCTCGTGCAGCATCCCAGGGTTGTGTTGTTTGCCATTGAGTGTAATGTAAAGCAAATGGGAATTTCCACCTATATGAAAGGCTGTTCTCTCATAGGGTCTCCAGTAGGTGCCTTCCTGTTGTTTAGTGTAATGGGGTAAAAATCTTGGAAAAGCTTTATAGGATCTCATTTTGTCTAGCCTTATTCAGAATTTCCTCCTTTAGAGTGGAACTTGAGAGGTAGCAGATTATATCTCTGGGGGTGCATCACCTGGTCCTCTGGGTCTTAGAGCTTGGTGAGCTCATTCAAAATCAATCTGTATATCTGTGTCCCTTTCAAGCACAGTGTTAAAGATCTTTTGAAGAGCAGGCTTTATTTGATCCTGTGCAATAGATTCAAGGACTCCCCTGACCCTAAGGTTGTTCCTCCTTCCCCTATTGTCTAGGTCCTCTAAGTGTCTATTCATGTTGATGAGATGCTTGGAATGTGTTTCAGTTATTGATTCAAGCCTAATGATGGCCTTGTCTCTTTTCCTGCCTGTGTTCTACTGAGCTGCCATTTGTTCAGACATTAACTTTAGATCAGTTTTCAGGTCTGTGATAGCAGCTGCCACTGATTTTTTTAACGTCAGCAGCTATTTCAGTCATGTCTACAAAGGTCAAGGACATGTCAGCATGTTTTTGGTCTCTTACTGAGTATTCTGATGCAGCAATAGATTCCTCATTGCTGTCCTCCTCGTGGTGAGACGGCACCATCTTGCCCTCACAACTCTAATATATTGCGTTTATGTGCCTTAAAATGAAAAGTGTTTTTACTACTGAGATTTTGCATTTCATAAACCATTGCGTGACATATTGTGTGCCATAAAAATTGGGACTACGCTATTACTAGGGTGTCTGCTTTCAGAAGATATATCATGTATGGGGGTATTATGTAAACTTCAAGAATAAAATTACTTTTTTAAACATGTGGGCAAAAAAATGCAAAAACAACTCTGGCAGCTGTTAGGTCACCTGTGGCCAGATGACAGATGCACACTGTTGGGGGTCAGGAGTGCACCACAAGGTAGTGAACCCTATGGCTGACTGCTGCGGATGGGACACTGGGTGGTTGTGGAAAGCGAGACCAGTGGAGCACAACAAGGATCCACAGGGAGCTAGAGCCCAAGATTCCCCAGGGCGTGGAGTCTAAGATCCAGCAGGTTTTCACCAGAGCCTCTAGTGGTGAGGATGGCCTACGCTGCAGCTGGGTCCAGGTCCCGGCCCCCAGAGTCTCCTAGCTGACGCTCCATAGGGTAAAGAGGGTAGAGGGGAAGCAGCAGCAGCACAGGATACAAGAATAGTGAGGGGAAAAGCCAAGGTCAGGGCAACAAGCAGACATGGATAAACGAAGGACAAGCCAAAAGTCAAGGTCACTAGCAGACAGGGATAGTCGGGAACAAGCCAATATCGTAACACAGAGACAGATGTAGCACATGGCAGGCGGGAACCCAAACACACAATGCTTAACAAACACGTTGATCAGCAAGGCAGACTTGCAGTGCACAGGATAATATAGAGTTCTGTGATAGGGCCTGGGGTGGAGCCAGGCTGGGAGGAGAGATTATAAAAGCAGCCAGGTGAGAGAGTCTGGCCTCTAAGGTGAACACAAGAGGAGGAACGTAAGATGGCAGACAAACATTACTGCATATCCATGACAGCAGCAAAAGGGTTAAACTATACCTCCCAACTTTCCTAAATGGGAATGAGGGACACCCATAACCAAAAGAATGTAAGCATAGGACACCCCCCCTGCCCCACCCCCTTAAATGAGAAATATTCAAAAACAAATGATTAGTTAAACCCACAAGTGCTTTTTAACCACTACTGTTCCTTTAGGGGAAAAGCAGGAAAGCGCCACTAAGTGTTGTAGATTGTGAAATGTTTTATTTTGCCTCCATAATGGGCTACTCACAGGATAAAAGATTTAAACAGGCTCATCTGATATGCGGTGGTGCTGGGTGTTGTGCCGTCATCCATTTCACAATCTACTACACTTAGTGGCGCTATCCTGCTTTTGCCTTTTATTCCAATTTTACAGGGTGAGATACGCTCTTGGATAAGCTGCCCTAGTATGGGGACTACTCCGTGACTTTTTTGGACTCTAATACTAATGTTCTTTTGCCTCTGCGCCTACCACTTACCTTTTGTGTACTGCTGTTACTTTATACTGGCTTTTGAAATTTACAAACGCAGCAATTTAGAAATTGGATGAAAGGTTTAGTGCTGGGAAACCTTTTTTGAAAGATAAACATTTTATATACAATGCAAATTATATACAATGCTTTTTATATACAACTATATAGATCGGACCAAAATGAAGCACAAATGAAAAGGAAAGAGGGACAGAGGGATTTTGTTCCAAATCAGGGAAAGTCCCTGGAAATCAGGGACAGTTGGGAGCTATGGTTAAACCTTCTAAACCCAACTCTTTCATTTGGAGTGACTGTCCTTTTTGGAAAAAAAATACCGTACCTCTTTCCCTGTTTTCTCCTTAGTTGTCTCTGTTTTTGGTTTGATGTATAGATCTCTGAAAGAAAATGTACAATTTAACTAGCATTACTACAATAAACTTTTCATCCAATCTCTCTGAGACAGCATTTTTTTAAGGCAGTTTAAAGGAAAAGTAGAAGTAAAAACTGCATTTTTACTGTACTTCTTTGTATTTTAAATATTCCTGTTTTTTATAACTTTTGGCATGACATGGGTGTGTGATTTGTCTATAAACTAACTGCTAAAAGGTGTACATCTTTTTTTATCCAAGAAAATCAAGAGGCATTACTTTTCTCTCTCCTGTCACATGTATGGCTTGGTTAGTAATGTGAATAGCACAGATGCCCATGGTAACCAGATTCAAATGAGTAAAAAATTAAATTTAGCAGCAGTAGTATGAATGAGACAGATGTATCTCTCTCATTTAGCAAAACTAACCTCTGAGCTATTAACCATTACAGCACTTGGCAACCTACCATATGAACAGAATAACCAAAATTCAAGAATTGTTCAGAAAGCTGAACGTGCTATGCAAATATAAAATTCTGGCAATCAAACTCCCACCTTTACTGAGAATGGTCACACTTTTACTTATATAGGAGGAATGCTAATCATATCCTAGTGCTTTGATCATAAACAAAATATGCTGGTCATATTTAAACCCAGCAAAATAAAATTAACCTGAAAAAGCAGAAAAATAATTCAGCTAGAAGATACTATCAGAAGGTAATTTAAGCACAAGACCTTAATAATCTTAATACTTTAAAATTAATTAGAAGTGTCCAATATATTCAAGGAAAATAAAACCGAAATTCTGAAGTCAATGAGGCATAGTTCAAACAAATTATACAAGAAGGATTCATTATTCCTCACAGCTTGTGAAGCCACAAAATTCCCAAAAGGTTGCAAATATATGCATCATTTAATTTACATAGCACTAAGTCTCTGAAGATGCTAAACAGAATCACCATACACAGTATAGTATGCAATGGAAAATATTTTTCAATATTTTGAAAAACTCTTAATTGGTATGCTGCAATTAGCATGCTAGGGCTCATTCACAACTGCTGGCCCACATTAAGGTGATTTTGTGCAAGTACTTGCTTTTTTCTAACTACATTCAGCTTTACATTACATGTAACTGTATGTACAATAGCTAGTTGCAATGTGTTACAGTGCATCACAATGCACAGTGCATCACAAAAATGCAACATCCCACGTTTTTCAGAGCACAAAAAAACAACAACCTAGCACAGCACTAACACAGTCCCAATGGGGTTGCTGTGAACAAGCCCCAAAAATAAATAGTAACTTGTATTCTATATGAAGTACTGTATATGATACAGGAAATATAGTGAAATATATTTTCTTAACCATTTCAGTACAGGGCACTTTCACACCCTTCCTGCCCAGGCCAATATTCAGCTTTCAGCGCTGTCACACTTTGAATGACAATTTTGAGAAAGAAAGAGCTTTCTCTTTGTGGTATTTAATCACCACTGAGTTTTTTTTTGTTTTTTTTAAGTTTTTCTTTATTTCTGATATAAAATTCTGAAAATAGGTAATTTTTCTCCTTTCCTGATGTGCCCTGATGAGGCTTCACTGATGGACACTGATAAGGCAGCACTGATGGGCACTCATGAGGAGGCACTAATATGCAGCACTGATGGGCACTGATGGGCGGCACTAATATGCAGCACTGCTAGGCACTGATAGGCAGCACTAATAGGTGGCACTGATGGGCACTCATAGGCAGCACTGATGGGCACTCATAGGCAGCCTTTATGGGCACCTATAGATGGCAATGGTGGGCACTGATAGGTGGCACTGATGTGCACTGATGGGCACTGATAGATGGCACTGATAGGCAGCACGGATGAGGAGGCACTGACAGGCATCACTGATGGGCACTGAAAGGCAGTACTGATGGGCACTGGTGGGCATTGCTGATAGGGGCTGCACTGTGTATCATTCCACTGATTATCAGTGCAGATCCCCCCTGTCAGGAAAGCCGCTTATTGACTATCCTCTACTCACGCACTGTCAGTGTGAGTAGAGGAATGCTGAGAACTGTCACTTCCTATTTACACTGTGATCAGCTGTGATTGGAAAGAGCTGATCACATGGTAAAGAGCCTACTTCATAGTAGAAATTTAGCAATTTTTCCTAAAAAATACATTCCCTAGACCAGTGGTTCTCAACCTTTCTAGCGCCGTGACCCCTTGATAACATTTCCCAAGTTGTGGGGACCCCTAACGGTAAAATTATTTTCGTAGCGTGGGTTGTCAGCACCCAAGGCAAGACAAGTAATTTGCGCCCCTAACCCACGGACATTTAGTGCTCCCCGAGTCCCTTCCACTCGTACAGTGTTAAAACCCTTTATGGTACATTTTAGGATGTACCACTCTTTCTCTTTGTTCTCCTTTCTTTCCCTTGTATCTCTCTCTATCCTAATTTCTTTTTTTTTTTTTCCCATCCCTCTCTCCAGTCATTTTTCTTGTTATTTATCTTATTCTTTCTCTCCCTTTTTCTTTGTTCCTCCCCTTCTTTTCCTCTCCCTTCCATGTATTCTCTATTTTTATTCCTTCTCCTTGGTGGGGAGGGGGTTGGGATGAGTGGCAATGATGCGGGGAGTCCGGATCAGAAAACTTAGGTGCTTTTGATCAAGGTCATCTGCTGATCTGAGAATTGTAGTGGGGACTTCTAATGGCAACTATGATCACAGGTAGTGTTACTCACTGTGTCTCCAGCTTCACTGTGTCTCCGACTTTGTGGTGTCTCATAGCAGTGACACCTATGCCAAAATCAGGAGATAGGGTCTCCTCCAGCCCCTCCCACTTCACATTCCTCATTAGTCAGCTGACCTCTATTCTCTGCCCCCCAGCCATACCGTGAACTGAATGGGCAGCTGCAAAGAGGCTGAGTGTGAGGCCGCAGGCTCCAGGAACAGCCCAGCTGGGCGGCCACAGGCTCCAGGGACAGCCCTGCTGGACAGACGCAAAAGGCTGGGAGAGCGGTGTGGACTTCAGGAACAGCCCAGGATTTGGTGACCCCTGGAAAATCAACCCCTGAGGGGGTCCCGACCCCCAGGTTGAGAACCACTGCCCTAGACTGAGCTTGTATTGTCAATGTGCATGGCAGACACCTTCTTTGCTAGCAAGAATAACCTGGGCATATTCTCAGTGGTCCCTTTGGGAGTGAGTGCTACACTATTATATTTTATTTATTTTCACAAAAATTGCACAGGATGATCTAAGACAAACTGTAGTTTTTTGTGTTTGAGCCTTTTTATAAATTGCTGTTTGATCTTTGAAGTTTTACTATGATGTCTGCTGTGAGATCTTTTTTTTTTTTTTAAATTGTTTTTATTGAAAAGAATCTCAGACAAGATGATACAGATAAAGGAAGTAAACAAAAGGTATTTTTCACTGCTTGACATGTCTATATTACTACATGCATATCAAAAGAAAATAATAGTCCCAAAGGGGGATCAATGAACAGATTCAATAACAACAGTGGGAGGTGAAAACAGCATGGCCTATGCAAGGAAGAACAGGAGGATAAGAAGGGGGGAAGGAAAAAGGGGGGGGAAGGAGAGGGAGCGGGGGAAGTGGGGAGTAAGGGTGGGGGGAAGAAGGAGGAAGGGGGATGGGCGAGGGAGGGAGTGGTTGATCTGTAGTGAACATGCTAGGTCATCAAGTACAGGAAATAATTTACCGAACATGAAATACAATTATTCATTTAGGTACATTTGAAACATGTGTCGTATAGTGCATTTTAAGAAGGACTTTTATGCCAGGTTGACCAGATTTCCCAGTGTTTGTTAAACCTAAGTTGATTGCCAAGTCTGTTGGCCATCAGAGATTCGTAGACGTAGTTTGTTTGGGTGATAAGCAGTACTTCGGAAACATTTGGTGCTTTGTCTGATTTCCAGTTTCTTGCAATTAGCGTCCTGGCAGCTAAGAGAATATGAGTTATCACTGTTCTGTAGTCGGGAGGGAAAATTTCAATTCCTACATTTAGAATGGCTAGGGCGGGATTAGGGCGGGTTAAAACCCCCGTAATTCCTGAAATATGACGAAAAATGGAGTTCCAGAAACTGGTCAGGTGTCTGCAAGCCCATAGCATATGGAGTAGGTTGCCTGTTGTACCGCAGTTCCTCCAGCATAGTGGGGAGCTTTGGGACCCGAACTTGGAAAGCCTGTAGGGAGTGAGATACCACCGAAGTGCTATCTTTTGGGATAATTCCCAATGGTTAACGCATCTAGATGCCTTATAAAGTGAACGAAATGCGTGTTGCCACTGGGGAACAGAAATATTTTGACCCAAGTCTACCTCCCATTTCTCAAATGGTTGAGATTTTATAAACGTCATTTTATGTTGGAATAAATTATAGAATAGGGAGATTCCCTTAGTGGGGGTAGGATTAGTATTATAGAAGCTCCACACCACTCTCGGGAGGCGAAGCCTGCATGTGCTCAGTGGTCTGAGAAAATGGGAGATTTGTATATACTTGTATAGGTCTGTGGAAGGCAGTGAGAATGTGTTTTGCAGGGCAGTGAATGAGAGAAGGACATCGTCTTGGTAAAGATCATCTATAGTCTTAATACCTCTATTCTTCCAGCTTTTGATGGAGAGAGTAGGTACAATCTGGGATAGAGTTTCAATAGGTGCAGGGATATCTATCAGGTCAGTGTGTGGGACTTGGAGATTTCTCAGGTCTCTCCAGACCTGTAGAGAGGCCTGGATGGTAGGGGGCAGATCTCGTAGAGGCAGTCGTCTCCACATATCTGCAAAGAGGAGGGATTTCAGGTCTGCGGATGGTATGAGTGACTGTTCAATGTCTCTCCATATGGAAGGAGTCGTTGGATCAATCCAACTCTTAAGTTGTGTTAGGAGAGAGGCACGATAGTAGTCTCGGATATCAACCAACCCCATCCCTCCCGCTAAGCGGTGCTTAACTAGAAGGGTTTTGGAGCATCTTGGTCTCTTTGTTTTCCAAATGAAATGAGAGAGAAGAGTGTTAAGCTTTTTAATATGTATGGGGGATAGAGGAATGGGAAGTGTCCGAAATATATAGAGCATCTGAGGGAGGATTAACATTTTAAACGCCGCCAAGCGCCCAGACCAAGTCAGTTCAACATTGGAGAGACGTGTCAGTTCTACTGTTAATTTGTTGATCAGAGTGGAATAGTTAATCTCAGCTAGCAGTGAGGGGTCTGAGGTAATTTTAATACCTAGGTAGGTAATGTGTGACTTGCTCCAAGAGTAAGGATAGGTATTCTGGAGATGATTTTTCAGATTGGGTGGGATGCCTAGATCTAAGATAACTGATTTTGAGAAATTAACTTTGTAAAAGGAGATATCACTGAATCCAGTGAGAGTTTCGTGGGCGTTACGTAGGGATACGGAAGGGGCGGTCAGGAACAGAATGATGTCATCTGCAAATAGGTTGATATCATGGTATTTGCCTTGGATAGGAAAGCCTGTAATGTCTGGATGGGACCTGATCCTCTCGGCCAGCGGCTCAATAAGAAGGTTAAAGATTGAGGGGGAGAGGGGGCACCCCTGTCTTGTGCCATTGGAAATAGAGAAGGTATTTGAAAGCATGTTAGATGTGTAGACCTGGGCACAGGGGGAGGAGTATAGATCCAGTATGGCAGAGAGGATGGGCCCCGAGAATCTGAATTTCTGCAGGGTTTGGTTCATGTAGCCCCAGTTTATCCGGTCGAACGGCTTCTCCGCATCCAAGGATAGGAGCAGGGAAGGCGTTCGACAGAGATTGGCAGATTGAATCACTCCCAACACCCTTCTCGTGGCATCCGATGTTTGTCTACCCCGGGTGAAGCCGGATTGATCCGGGCCAAGTAGCAGGGGGAGGATAGACATTAATCTGTGCGCTAAGAGTTTAGCATATATCTTAACGTCGGCGTTGAGAAGGGATATAGGCCTGAAATTAGCTGGATCAGTATGTTCTTTCCCAGGTTTAGGGATAGTGACAATATACGCCTTAAGCATCTCTGGAGGAAAGGAGGCAGAGGACATTGCAGCGTTGAACACCTCTTGAAGAGTTGGTGTTAAATTACTTAGGAAGGCCTTATAATAGTCGTTAGGAAGTCCATCAGGACCCGGGGATTTGCCTAGGGGGAGTGTTTTTATGACCTCCTTGATCTCACGCTCTGTAATAGGCGAATTAAGAGAGTGGAGGTGATCGGGAGACAAGGAGGGAAGGTTTAATTTCTCTAGGAATTTCTGTATAGCCTCTCCTGTGGGTTGGGGGGTGTTAGGGTCAGCCTGTAAATTATAAAGAGAGGAGTAGTAGTCGGCGAAAGAGTTAGCTATTTCTTTGGGATTGAGTATTTTCTGGTGATTACTTGGGTGTAGTAGGAACGGGATTTTTGTTTTGACCCTAGTACTTTTAAGCCTTTGGGCCAGACATTTGCCTGCTCGGTTACCCGAGGCGTAGTGATTTAACTTTAAGTACTGAAAGTGCTTAGAATGTTGTTCAATAAGAAACAACCTGAGCTCAGCGCGATGCTGTGATAGCTGTTGGGATATCTGTGTATCAGGGGAAGATTTGTTCAATGCCTCCAACTTCTGAATAGTAGTAAGGAGTTGCTCTAGCCTGTGGGTCCTCCGCCTCTTTTCCCTTGCACAAATTTGTAATATTATACCTCTAACAAATGCCTTATGGGCACACCATAACATTGCAGGGTCCGAGACCGAGCCCACATTATCTTCAAAGAAGGTAGCCAATCTGCTAGTTATAGTAGAGACATGTGTGGGCATCCCAAAGACACGAGAGTTGGCCCTCCATATGTAAGCAGGACTAGGGGTGTATCCCTCCATCACCGTGATTGAAACAGGTGTGTGGTCGGACCACGTGATATCATGGACACTGGAGGAGGACACCACCTGCAGAAGTATTTTGTCTACAAGGATCAAGTCTATTCTCGAATAAGAGTTATGCCGAGTAGAGTGGAAGGTATAGTCTTTTTCATTACCATGTTGGCATCTCCAAAAAGGTCTTCTGAGTGGAGAAGGTTTTGGAGTTGGGGTATTGGGCGCTTGGATTCAGAGGAAGAGTCGAGTACGTAATCCACAGTTAGGTTGTGGTCCCCACAGATGACCAGAGACCCTTGTTTAAGCTCAGCAACCTTGCTGTACAACCTTTTCAGGAATCTAAGTTGGTGGGAGTTCGGAGCATACAGGTTGACAAGGGTGAAGGGCTTGTTGTTAAACTCGCCTATCAGTATGAAGTACCTCCCTTCTGGGTCAGCATGTGAGTCCAACAAGGTAAAGGCTACTGAGTCTCTAACCGCGATAAGGACACCTTTCTTTTTGGAAGATGCCGAGGCAGAAAAGATATGAGGGAATCGGTTGTGGCGAAAATAGGGAGGACTGTCTGAGAGGAAGTGTGTCTCTTGAATACATAGGACATCAGCCTGAAGTTTGAGAGCCTCTCTCCAGACTGAGGCCCTCTTGGCCGGGTGATTCAGGCCATTCACGTTGAAAGAGACTATCTTAAGCGCCATGTATTAATGATGAGCGTATATGATGAACGTACCTCCTGTCAGCCGAGATGACCAATATCTCAGGGTCAGGCGATGGTGTGGAGATGCAATGTTGTTGTTCTTTAGACGAGTAGGATTGCAGATTCTTTGAGGCAAGATCAACCAGGAACAGGCTTGAGTAGGTGGGATAATGGGGGACAAAGAGATTAAGACAGAGGGGGGGAGGAAGTAGAAAAAAAGCAACAATACACAGTTCATTGTGCAAAAGGTAAAAAGAAAGTTCAAACAAGAACCAGAGGGAAGTCTCGCTTCCCATAACTTGACGGGAGGGTATCAACTTGAAAGAGTCAGTGGGCTACATACTCCAGAACATACCGGGAACCTTGAAGTGCCTGAGTCATACTAAGGTGCGGGCTAGTTGATTAAGATGTTTGTTTTTTGTTGCTTTTCTTTTTCGACACCATTTGCCATTCATATTGTGGGTCAAGCTTAGGTGGGGGTGAAGGCCCTGCAGAAGATTTCACTGGCAGAATATCTAAGGTGCGCAGGAAGGAGAGACCTTCCTCTACATCCGTGATAACTGTGGACTTGCCCTCATGTGTAACCGTGAGCTTAACTGGGTACCCCCACCTATAGGGGATGTTGTGGTTGCGGAGTGCTTTGGTCACTGTCAGGAGGGATTTGCGCTTGTGCATAGTAAATTGTGACAGATCCGCGAACAGTTGAATATGTGAGAACTGAGCAGGTGGTTGCTGATTTTTGCGAAATGCAGTCATCAGTTGGTCCTTCACTTGGTAGAAGTGAACCCGCATCAGGACATCTCTGGGGATGTTATCCGGGAGATGGGATGGTTTGGGTAATCTATGGATGCGGTCAATTTGCATTTCCACTTCTGGGACAGAGGGCAGGAACTGTTTCAATAGGTCACGGGCATATTGTTGGAGTTGGGTTGGAAGGATGGACTCCGGTAACCCTCTAATTTTCACATTGTTCCTCCTTGACCTATCTTCAAGGTCAGCGACCTTTGCCCTGAGCCAAGAGAGTTCCTCTGAGTGATCAGCGTGTGCATCAATCAAAGTGTTGTGGGATGCTGCAAACTCTCCCATTTTCCCCTCAATATGGTCTACTCTGCCTGCTAAGTCTCCTATGTCAGATTTAAAGTTCTGCATGCATTGCATCAGGTCTGCGTGCATAGAGCTGCGGAGGGAGACAAGCATGTCTTTGAGAGTAGTGTCTGATACAGGGTGACCTGTCGTGGGGAATGAGGTGAAAGGGTCGACCAGCTCCCTCGTATCCTCCATAGGACTGTGTGTGTTGCTCACCTGCTGACCGTTGCCATCCAGACGAGGCTTAGATTTCGCTGGGCTGCGAGATAGCGGGGTAGAGGCCGGCGGAGGTGTCTGAGTGTGATTCAGAGGCGATCCTGGGCTGGCGGCCGCAGATCGCGCGCTGCTGGAGGAGGATGGTGAGATATTCCCCCCATCGGCGCCATCTTGGATAGGCCCGCGGCCTCTCGACGGGAAGAAATCCTCCAGTTTCTTGGGCTGAGTGTGGTCTTTCCTCTTTCGGGTCATTCCCCAAGTGTCCCGAGGCTCTCGGATGTGGTGTAGTGGGGAAAGTAGCGGCCGGTGTTGCGCTATTCGTCAGTGGTTCCCGTGTCTGGAGCGGAGCTATGCAGTCAGACGTCCATGCAGTAGCTCGGTAGCCACGCCCCCCCTGTGAGATCTTCATAACAGATGGATGCCATGTGTGATGGAGCTGCTTGGCACCCTGACTAGGTGCTTCCTTCCGTCAAACAGTGCCTCCTGCCCTCCAAACCATTCCGAGCAGACCAAGAGCTAATACCAGCCTATACCCCAAGCATCGTACACAGACATGGTGTTGAGGTAAACTCCAAAAATGTGACTTTCTACACCAAGTGTGAAGTTTCAAAATCTCCTTAACTGACCACTACTGGTCAGAAAAAATAAAAAAAAATTACCCCCAATACCAATTAAAAATCAGTATATTTTCATCTGGTTAGCTTTTGAGATGTGTGTTGTAATAAAATTATGTGTGGAAACTCAAGAGAGACTGCTTTTATCTTTATTTTTTTATATTAAAATACCCTGTACAAGAATAAATTTAGCCCCTTATCAAATTGAATTACTTATATTTAGGTTGCGAATATGGTATAATCTTTTTCACTGCTGAACACATTACACAGGTTACAACAATTGTAATATCCACATTAACTTGTTAAGAACTAAGAAAAAAAATCTCCCTGACAACTGTACAGAAAGAATACTCCCAGAGGTGATCTTTAGATGTTTTGTTCAAAGGGCACTTGACAAGGTTATGTACTCCTTATGCTCATAGGTCATAAAACCTGCTAGTTAATATTCATATACATAGCAATGGTATAATTTTATTGAAATAGGCTTTTACCGTTCTGAAATGTATCCATGGAATTGCAAGTGATAAAACATGACACAGAATACTTGCTGGCAATAAAAGACATTATTGGCCACATATATGATGTCTTTTATTAGCTACCAGATTCATAATAAATTGAGATAAATGTTTTTGAATTTACTATTTGAAACAGGTATACATTTACAAACGTTTGGGCTTGTAGTAAGAAATTAATGCAAACCTGTATATTCCCCATTCAGGAGCAAACTGCACTAGAATCTGAACTATCCCACCCTGCCATACAGGCAATGCCTGTCATACATACTCTCCAGCCTTGTTCAAGCCTCCTGTATTCCCTCTTAAAATCTTGCAAGCCTCCTGCATTCCCTCTGTTGTATCTTGGTAATATATTTCAGCACCTGGTCCCAGAAGGTGAAGATAGCTTGGCAGGTCCACAACCTATGAAACAGAGATGGTCGGGAGGTGTCGCATCAGGGGGAGATAGAGAGGGAGGGATCCTCTTTGTTATGTCGGAACGGTATGTATGCACAATGGGCAATTTTTAACTGAGTTTCTCGGCATTCTTCACAGACCACTAGGGAGTGGATTTTTTGGTATCCTGCAAGGATCATTTCTGGGGCGTCCTGAACATCAAGGATGGAGGTCGAAGGTGTAAAAGGAAGGATACAGTATTTAAAGGCCTGGTGGGTAATAAGGTTAGAGTATATTTCTGAAATAGAGTATTGATCTCGCTTGAGCATTGCATCAATAAATGAGTGCTGACAAAAAATTTGTCGTGGGCTGGAGCACGATTTGAGGTAGCTGGACAATTGATAGTAGTGAAATACCTGTGACCGTGGTAAGGAGTATTGTTGGGTCAATTCTGAATAAGGTCTGAGAGTTCATTGGGTAGGATTGAAGAGGTTGGAGACAGTCTGTAGACCTGAAACGGACCATTGTGCAAAGGCTTTATTTGTCCCTGAGGGGGAAAACATTGGGTTGCCAAGTATAGGTAGGTGTGATGAGATGGTGTAGGGTAGCCCCAGGAGCTTCCGAACCTCTCTCCAGGCTATAACGGTATCTCTAATCAGTAAATTTGATTTTAAAATAGGAGGTAGAGCGTGCAGTTTGGAACGAAGCACAGCCTGAAGATTGAACGGGAACACCAGGGCACCCTCCAGCAAGTAATTTGAATATCGAGACCTTTTAGACAACCAATCAATGCCCTGCTGCAATAGGCAGGAAAGATTATATAATCTAATATTGGGCAAGCCCACTCCACCCTCACTCTTCGGGAGACTTAGTTTTTGAAGGGCAATTCTGGGTTTCTTGCCGCGCCATAGAAACGCGAGCAAGGCAGTATGTATCCTTTGAACATCTGTATGTTTCAGAAGAAGGGGAAGGGTCTGCATTGGATACAATAATCTTGTGAACGAGACCATCTTGAAGAGGTGGGATCTCCCAAAAAGCGAAAGGGGCAGGGTTGACCAAGCTTCCAACTCCCATACAATCTTATCTATGACAGGGGGATAGTTAAGACTATACAAAGAGGAGGGTAATCTACCAATGCGGATACCTAAGTAGGTTATAGAATGCTTTGCCACTAGAAATGGGGATGAGTCAATCCAGCTGCGGGACAGAAGTGGGTTAAGGGCCAGAATTTTGCTCTTATCAAAATACATTTTTAGTCCAGAGCAGGCTCGGTAAGTCGCAAATAGTTCTTGGAGTAGTGATATGTCAGCTGAAGGGTTAGTTGAGAAGAGAAGAATGTCATTGGCAAATAGAGTCGATCGAAGAGCTTGGTTGTCCATCGTGACACCACTGACCCCCGAACAGGAATTCTAAATTCTGGTTCAATGGCAATGTTGAAGAGAAGAGGGGAAAGAGGGCACCCTTGACGCGTGCCTTTAGTGAGGGGGATGTTCGGGGACAAAAAATCAGGGGTGGTGGGACGGGCGATTGGAGAAGTATACATCTTTTGAATAAAATGCAAGATGGGGCCTGACATGCTGAACGCCCTCATGACCATGAACAGGCAGGAGAAGCTAATGTTATCAAAAGCCTTTTCGGCATCTAGCGAAATAATCGCTGTATCATGGTCAGAGTGCGCCCTGGCAAACTCAAGGGCCAGGAGGACTTTGCGGATGTTAAGGGTGGCAGAGTGCCATGGGACAAATCCTGATTGGGCCTGGTGTAGGATTAATGGGAGGAGGCGTGCCAGACGGGATGCAATGATTTTAGAGAGAATTTTGGCATCTACATTAATTAGGGAAATCGGTCTATAGGAGCTGGGGAGAAGAGGATCTTTCCTCTTCTTGGCTATGAGTTTGATGTGTGCTTGAGAACCAGATGGTAGGTAGGGACCCTCAGCCCATATAGATTTATAAACATGGTGTAAGGTGTCAGGGATAAACTCTGAGGTCAATTTGTAAAATTCGCCAGATAGTCCGTCTGGGCCAGGGGCCTTCCCCGCAGGAAGGTATTTAATAGTGGAGCAAATGTCTTCTCAGGAGATGGGGGCATTTAAAGTCTCCAATTGTTCAGGGGTTAATACGGGTAGTTTGGTTTTTGCAAGTAATTTTTCCGCCGCATCTGTGTAGGAATCCTCAGAGTAGAGAGATGTGTAATGCCGCATACACACGGTCGGAATTTCCTAGGAAAAAAGTCAGACGGAATTTTTTCATCGGATATTCCGACCGTGTATGTGCCCCATCAGACATTTTCCGTCGGAATTTAGAAAGAGAACATGTTCTCCTTTTTTCCCGACGGAAATTCCGTTCATCTGTAGGGAACTCTGACGGAGAAAAAATCATGCATGCTCAGAATCAAGTAGACGCATGCTCGGAAGCATTGAACTTCATTTTTCTCGGCTCGTCGTAGTGTTGTACGTCACCGCGTTCTTGGCTGTCGGAACTTGGTGTGACAGTGTGTATGCAAGGCAGCTTGAATGGAATTCCGTCTGAAAAATCCATCAGAGTTTATCCCGACGGAAAATCCGATCATGTGTACAAGGCATAATAGTTGGTCAGGATGGTGCTGATTTCAGAGGGTGTATTAGTTACAGCACCAGAGGGGGAGGATAAACATTTCTAAAAGGAAAATAAAAAAAAAACACCCCTGCCAGAGAGCGATCTCCCTGGGTATGCAGATATGAGCTAGATCCGAGAAGGAGGGGAAAGTGGGAAGACAAGAATGAGTGGTGGAGGGGAAAGATAGGGAAGAGGAGAGGGGGAGGGAAGGGAAGGGAAGAGGAGAGGGGGAGGGGAGAGGAGAGGGGGAGGGGAGGGAAGAGGAGAGAGGGAAGGGGAGGGAAGAGGAGAGGGGGAGGGAAGAGGAAAGGGGGAGGGGGAGAAGGGAGAAGAGGAACCAAAGTTGAGGAAGGGACTATAGGACAGGCAGTCCAGTGTAGCGCTTCAGGCAGCAGTCAATTGGACCCTCATGGAGAGGGCCTCGCCCTTCATGGGAGGCAAGGGGAATTTGAAGTCCAGGATAGAGAATGGTGGAGATGGCTGGTTAAGAAGTAGAAGAAGCGTGTGGGGGGCGTGGTCACCGCGCAATTGTATGGACATGTGATCACACAGCTCCGCTCCAGGCACGGGAACCGCCATCGAATACCGGGACACCAGTCGCTCTTTCTTTTTCGCCCCTGACGATCTCTAAGATCCTGCACTACCTGGGGGATGACCCGCAAGAGGAAAGAGACGGCCAAGCCGAAGAAATTGGATGATTTCTACCCGCCGAAAGGCCAGAGCACAACCCAAGATGGCGCTGGCATGGCAGACGCGTCTCCTTCCTCCTCCTGCAGCTCACGGTCCGCAACATCCAGCCCGGCCTTACAGCCCATCCCCTCACAATGCTCTCCGGAGGCATCGACTCCTCTAACCCGCAGTCCTGCGAAGTCAAAGCCTTGCTTGGATGACAACTTCACTAAGGTGAGCCATGAGTCATTGGAGGACACGGGGGAGCTCGTGGATCCATTTACGGCCTTCACCACTACAGGTGCGGCAGTCTCTGATACAGCCCTCAAAGACTTGTCTCCCTCCGCAGCTCCATGCATGCTGACTTGATGCATTGCATGAAGAACTTTAAATCTGACAATAATGATTTAGGGGGCAGGGTAGCTCACGTTGAGGACAAAATGGGGGAATTCGCAGCTTCTCACAACACCCTGATTGATGCTCATTCTGACCACTCTGAGGAATTGGCTTGGCTCAGGGCAAAGGTCGCTGACCTTGAAGACAGATCAAGGAGGAGCAATGTGAAAAAAGGGGGTGTACCTGAAACTGTGCGCCCTGCGCAACTCCTACAATATGCCCGTGACCTGCTAAAACAATACCTCCCTTCAATCGCTGACTCAGAACTACAGGTGGACCGCATACATAGGCTGCCCAAGCCATCCCACCTCCCAGATAACATACCATGAGATGTTTTAATGTGGGTGCACTTCTATCAAGTGAAAGAGCAACTCGTGACCACATTCCGCAAGACCCAACAACCCCCAGAGCAGTTTGCTCATATTCAGCTCTTTGCGGATCTTTCACTGTACACAATGCAAAAACGTAAATCTTTGCTTCCAGTGACAAAGGCTTTACGTAACCACAATGTCCCTTATCGTTGGGGATACCCGGTTAAGCTCACTGTTACACATGATGGTAAAACCACTGTGATCATGGAATTGGAGGAGGGTCTCGCACTGCTTCGCGCACTGGACATCCTCCCTGAGCACTCACCTGCGGGCTCCTCTCCCCCTGCGAGAGTCAACAACCAATACGAATGGCAAAAAGTGTCCAATAAGAAAAGCACCAAGAAACATAGCGCATAGGCTGATGTCCTGCTGTCTATATATTCCTTTCAAATTCAAGGTTCCCAGAATGTCCTGGACTGTTCGGTTCGCTGCCTTTGTTATTTTCCCCCTCCATGCTATGGGCAGCGACTCTGCCCTCAAGCTCTTGTTTAAGCGAAATTTTTACTACATTGACTGTTTTCTTTTTATACCTTACTTCTTTGTTTTTTTTCTTACCAATTTCCTTCCTCCCATCGCTGGTGTGTCCTGTGATTGATCCAACTTCCCACTACCGATATGGAGATGTACATCCTACTATTCTTCTCCTGTGGCCGAATACCTGCCTCTTCCAGCTTCCCTCCACCAAGGATAAGGTACTGTTCTCATCTACACCTCCTAAGCCCACATGGAGCTTAAAATAGTTTCTTTTGACGTGAATGGCCTCAACTATCCTGCCAAGAGAGCATCGGTCTGGAGGGAGGCTCTCAAGCTCCAGGCTGATGTTCTTTGCATCCAAGAGACGCATTTTTTAGCAGACAAACCCCCTCTCTTCTTACACAAAAACTTTCCACACATCTTTATGGCCTCAGCTTCCTCCAAACAGAAAGGGGTCTTGATCGCCATTAAGGACTCTGTCGCTTTCCACCTCATAGAAACTCATGTGGACCCGGAGGGTAGATTTCTTGTTCTGGTAGGCGAGCTCAATAACAAACCTTTCACCATAGCCAATTTGTATGCGCCAAACTCGCACCAATTCCGCTTCTTAAAGAGACTCTATAGCAGGATTGCCAAGCTCCAGAGAGGTTCCCTGATAATCTGCGGAGATCACAACCTAACTGTAGATCATACGCTAGACTCCTCTTCCAGGGTGAAACGCCCTCCACCTCAACTTCAAAGTTTGCTTCACTCTGAGGACGTTTATGATGTATGGAGGTGCCAACATGCTGAAGAACGGGACTACACCTTTCATTCTGCTAGACATAATTCTTACTCCAGAATTGACTTGATTCTTGTTGAAAAAATGCTACTGCAGGCGATGTCCTCCTCCACCAACCACGATATCACGTGGTCAGACCACGCTCCTGTCTCAATTACGGTGGTGGAGGGGCACACTCCCAGTCCTGCCTACATATGGCGTGCTAATGCTTGAATCTTTCAGATGCCCTCTCATGTTGCTAAGATTGCAGACAGCTTATCTAAGTTCTTTGATGAAAACACAGGTTCTGTTTCTAACCCTGCAATGTTATGGTGTGCACATAAGGCATTCATCCGAGGTATAATTCTTCAGATCTGTGCTAGGGAAAAGAGGCAGAGGACACAAAGACTAAATAGTCTTATCAATGATATTAGGTCATTGGAGTCCCAAAATAAATCCACTCCGACTGTCCATCTAGGCCAACAAGTCTCCCAACTCCGCTCTGATCTCAGACTCCTACTCATTGAACAATACGAGGAACATATCCAGCACCTAAAGCTAACCCATTACTCCTCTGGCAACAGAGCGGGGAAGTTTCTTGCCCAGAGGCTTAAAACGGCTAGAACTAAGTTCAAAATTAAATTTCTCCTCCACCCGAAGAACAAGCATAAAATACTTAACCCTAAAGCGATAGCCAACTATTTTGCAGACTACTACTCATCTCTGTATAATCTTAGAGAGGACCCCAACACCCCCCAACCTACAGAAGAAAACATTCAAGCTTTCCTAGCCAAAATTAATCTTCCCTCCCTTACAAAAGAGCAACTCCTAGCCTTAAATGCACCTATCACGGAGGCTGAGATCAAGCGTATTATCAAAACACTCCCACTGGGTAAATCACCCGGACCTGATGGTCTTCCGAATGATTATTACAAATCATTTCAGGATAATTTGATACCGACTCTATGTACAGTTTTTTCTCATGCGATGTCCTCTGCCTCGTTCCCCTCAGAAATGCTTAAGGCACATGTAGTTACTATTCCCAAACCTGGGAAAGAACCCACTACTCCGGCAAACTTTCGGCCGATATCCTTGCTCAACACTGACGTTAAGGCGTATGCAAAGATTTTGGCACACAGACTGTTACCCATTCTCCCCTCTCTCATTGGTCCGGACCAATCCGGCTTCACTCCTGGAAGACAGGTGTCGGACTCCACTAGAAGAGTCTTGGGGATTATGCAGTATGCTAGGTCCTGTCAAACGCCTTCTCTGATCCTTTCTCTGGATGTGGAGAAGGCGTTTGACAGGATTCATTGGGGGTACATGAGACACACTCTACAAAAATTTGGATTCACAGGGCCCATCCTATCGGCCATACTTGCGCTCAAGTCTATACGTCCAACCTACTATCTAACACTTTCAATATCTCAAATGGTACTAGGCAGGGGTGTCCCCTCTCTCCCTCAATATTCAATCTTCTTATTGAACCACTCGCAGAGAGGGTTAGGTCACATCCGGGCATTAAGGGGTTCCCCGTCGAAGGTAGGCACCATGATATAAACTTGTTTGCAGATGATATCATCCTCTTTTTGACCTCCCCTTCTCTGAAACATGCTCATGACACCCTCACTGCTTTCAGCGAAATCTCCTTTTATAAAGTGAACTTCACCAAATCGATCGTTCTAGAACTAGGTATCCCTCCCCCTCTCAAACACCAACTACAAGCGACTTTCCCTTACACTTGGAGCAAGTCCAATATCACTTACATGGGAATAAAATTAATGACCGACCCTCGACAGTTAGCAGAAACCAATTATATTCCACTCATTGACAAACTTTCCAAAGAAACCAAGAGACTTTCCAACACTGAAATGTCTTGGTCGGGCAGACTCGCTGCATTTAAAATGCTCCTACTACCACAAATACTGTATATTTTCAGAACACTTCTTATACCTTTGCCCAGATCATACCTAAAAGACTTGAATCTTCTACTCTCCAGATTTATCTGGGGCACTAAAAGACCTAGATGCTCCAAAGCCCTATTGGTTAAACACAGACTGGCGGGGGGTATGGGCCTAGTTGATATTCAGGACTATTTCCGAGCGACTATCCTAACACAACTTAAAGGATGGTTTGACCCGACAGCTGCCTCAATATGGTATGACATTGAACAGTCCCTAAGCCCTGTTAAAAATCTCCAGCTCCTCCTCCTAGTTGATATATGGAAACCAGTTTCCATGCTCGGAATGCCTCTTTCCATCCAGGCCTCTCTAGAGGCGTGGAGGGACCTCCGAAAACTTCCAGTTCCACCCTCCAACCGAATGGCTGTTCCCATACCCATAACAATACTCTCCCAAATTATCCCTAACATCTCCCTCTCCGACTGGTCGACCAAGGGGATTACAAAGATAGAAGACCTATACCTTCCTTTCATTTGTCTACAAGAAAAATTTCTCCTAGCACCTACTGACCAATACAAATACACTCAAATATCCCATTTCCTTGGTTCCCTCGAGTCACACCACATAGAATTACCGAAAGCAGTTTGGAAGTTCTACACTACCCATCCTTCCCCCTAAAGGCATCTCCCTTTTCTATAATCTCTTCCAATATAAAATGCACTTTGTAAAATCTCAACCCTTTAAAAAGTGGGAATCAGACCTAGGTATTACTATCACGGACATACAGTGGAAACAAGCGTTGAAATTGCTTTATAGAGCCTCTAGTTGCGTTAACCACTGGGAGCTGTCTCAAAAGATAGCTCTGAGATGGTACCTTACTTCTTACAGGCTCTCCAAATTCAGCTCCCTCGGCTCCCCGTTGTGCTGGAGGAACTGTGGAATGACTGGCAACCTACTTCACATGTTCTGGTCGTGCAAGCACTTGACCAGCTTTTGGAATTCCGTGTTCCGCTATATTTCAGGGATCACGGGAATCCTGACCCGCCCCAAACCCAGCCTAGCAATATTGCATGTTGGTATTGACATATTCCCCCCTGAATTCAGTACAGTAGTGTCACATGTGCTGCTAGCAGCCAGGTCCTTAATCACTAAACAGTGGAAAGCGGATAGAGCACCAAATGCTTCGGAGGTTCTTATGATTACGCAGACGCATTATGTATATGAATCCCTGCTGGCCAGTAGGAGGGGGAATAGACAAAAGTTTGACAACAATTGGAAAATTTGGACGACATGGTTTAAAAGTGATAAGGTTATGCATTGAAAGATTTACATCTGTTTTGTGCCTGGTAACACCTCGCCTCCTTCAATCTATTCATGGTAGGATCGCAGGATGACACTACCCCCCTCTCTTCTTACCCCCCTTCCCCTCCTTCCTTTCTTTTCCCCCTCTCCTCATTTCACTTCTAAGTAAGTTATGCTATGTTACCCATTCGAGCTAAGGTTTATATTTGTACTCAAGTGTCCCTGAGACTTAAGCCCCGTACACACGATCGGATAACCTATGGATTTTCGTCCGATGGATTTGTCCATCGGAAATCCGATGAAACTGTTTTTCATCAGTCTTGGCCACACACCATCAGTTAAAAAACCGACGGCAAGAAAACGACGGCACGTACAAAATGTACGACGCGCTATAAAAGGGCCGAACAAATCTAATGGCGCCACCCCTTGGGCTGCTTTTGCTGATTTCGTGTTACCGCGTGTTAGTAAAAGTTTGGTGAGAGACGATTCGCGTTTTCAGGCTCCGTGCTTTGCAGATCGTTTCCTGGTGTTCAGTTTGTGCTTGTGGGTTTGTATTTGTGATTCAGTGTGTGCAGTCAGGTCATTACTGCCTTGCAGTGCCTTCTTGGCCGTTCGTTTACTGTTTTTCAGGTCGTTCTTCTCAGGCCTTGCTGTTCCACGGTGCATTCTGTTTGAGTGCGTTCTGGCCAGCCGACCAGTTTAAAACCATGTTTGAAGTGCGTTCTCGAGCTCGTGCTGGCTTTGGACTTGGTGTTGCAGTTAACACTGTAACCCGAGTTCAGTCTGTGAACAGGGTGAGGAGGAGTTCATGGACTAAGAATTGGTTGCTCCAGCGGGACCAATTCTCTCATATGCCTCTGCTGCGGGAAATCCATGAGAATAATCCTGATGATTTCAGGAATTATCTAAGGATGACGGACCCCGTATTTCACCGTCTGTTGGATTTGCTGTCCCCCTATATCACGAGGCAGGACACTGTGATGCGCCAGGCCATCACTGCCGAGCAGAGGCTTATTGCCACGTTGAGATACCTGGCGACTGGGAGAAGCTTGCAGGACCTCAAGTTCTCAACAGGCATCTCCCCCCAGGCTCTCGGGATCATTATCCCTGAGACGTGTTCCGCTATCATTCAGGTCCTGCAGACAGACTATATGAAGGTAATTTTGCTCCTTTAACCTCACATTATATGTTTTTATTGTTTTAGAATCTTCTTATTTTTTCCCTCCTAACCCAAATTTGCCTGTTTGTAATATCCTGGTAATGTCCCCATTTTCCCCATGCCTGTTTTTACCTGTAAAGCCCTTTTTGGGCCCTACATGCCTATTTCCCTTCACTAACCTCTCCAGCATGCTATCGTGGGCGCAAACCCAGCGAGCCATCTATTTTCATTTTCATTTTTTTGGGGTCATTGCCCGCATAGTTTGACAACCCTCCCTCCCCCCCCCCTAAAGATGTAAAAAAAAATTAGTTCTCAATCAAGCTCAGCAGAGTGGTTGAGCCTTTTTTTGGATCCCCCCCACAATCACCTTAGCCCCCCCCCCTTAGATTATTTTAGAATGTCCACTCAGCGGGGGTGAGGCATCTGTTAAGTGGGACTTTGTTTATTGGTAGGAAAAACTCCCTTAAATAATGATGTTGGTCAACAATGTTTTGGTGTGTAATCTGCTTGCACTGTAAACATAAACCTTACTAATGTCTTCTTTTTGTTTGACTCCACAGTTCCCTAGCACACCACAGGAATGGCTGACTGTGGCCTCCCAATTTGCCCAGCGGTGGGATTTCCCCAACTGCGGAGGGGCAATTGATGGGAAGCACGTCCACATAGTGCCGCCACCCCATTCGGGGTCATACTATTTTAACTATAAAGGTTTCAATAGTATTGTGTTAATGGCAGTGGTGTCTGCACGGTACGAGTTCCTATATGTGGACGTGGGGAAGAACGGCCGGATGTCCGATGGCGGAGCATTCGCAAAGAATGAGTTCGCTCACCGTCTGCAGGCTGGGGGTCTTGCACTGCCTCCAGATGCAGAGAACGTGGAAGGGCTACCGTTCGTTTTCATCGCGGATGAAGCTTTTGGACTAGGACCACACCTCATGCGGCCGTTTCCCCAACGCACCCTCACCCCGGAGAGGAGGGTTTTTAATTACCGGCTGGCCAGAGCCCGGAGAGTTGTGGAGAATGCCTTCGGGATAATGGCCAGCCGGTTCCGCCTGTTCCAGACAGCTATACATTTGGCGGATTATAAACTCAACAACAGTGTCTACTGCTGCTGCTTGTTGCACAATTTTTTACGCAAATTCTCGACAAATTATGTGTCATCAGTTGGGCCTGAGGCCGGTCCCTCTGAACTGATAAATCTGACTGGCCTCAGCACTGCCCAAACTGGCTTGGCCCCCCAAAGTGCCCGTGAAGTACGTCAGAAATACGTAGAGTACTTCACGGGTAGGGGGGCCATCGCAATGCCAGACCACATCTGACCTTTGATTGTCCCTTTTTTAAATTAAAAAAAATATTTGATTTACTACAAACTTGTGTTGTCATTCTTGTATTTGTGGTTTATGTGTCTCCCAGGTTCTAGTAGTGCCAAGTGTATTTGTCCTTAGTAAATAGCATCAAATCTCAGAGGTAAAAACACTCTTTATGCATCTTCAGAACTGCTATTGAGCATAGAAAGAAAAAGGCACACCTTTTTTAGACTTCCCGAATGTTTTTATTGATTGCACCACAGTTTTGGTTGTTTTTCGAAATACTTTTTTTTTTTTTTGTGCGGCTTTTTTTGCAGAAACATGCATGGGTCAAAAGCCAAAATTTATTTTCAGAAAAAGTAATAAAATAACACAGTGAAAAATACAAACATGAGATGGGGTGATGTTACCCCTGATCCATCCCAAATGTGAAGAACCACACTTTCTTTTTGGGGCTCAAATGGGTATCTTCAACATGATCCCATGGCTGAGGTAAACATGTGCTATCTGCCATCATGGGGGATCAATGGACGTGCTTTGGGGTGAAAACCCTTCCTCTCCCCTACTTGAGGAGGGAGGAAGAGGTTGCACCCCCAAAACAGGGACATAGATATCCTGTGACGACAGATAGCACATGTTGAGTCTTCAGTGTGTGCATCTTCACATTTGGGCTGGTGGAAATCCCATAGAAAATTTCGGACGCATAACAAAACACACAAAAAGGGGGGGTTCACACTATTCTCCTCAAAATATCTATCATGTTTTTATATTTTTGCTCAATCACAATCATTCTCTTTCTCATAATGTCCATTTCGCTACTGCATTCCATGATTTCCTGAATGATTATTTTGGCGCTGGCACTCGAGAATGGAGGATTTGGACTTCCTGACACACCCCCATGTTCAGTCCCTAAAAAGAAACAAATATTTTAAAACTATGCAGGCCTACATCTGTATTTACCTTGAAGTTGTGGTGACAGACACTGACCTGTTGTGCTGATAAGCTCCACCTCTTCTTCCTCCACCTCCCCTTCCTCCACCTCCGCTTTCTCCCCCTCCGCTTCCTGAACCTGCTGATCTTGGTCTGCTTTGTGATCTTCGGGGAGTTTCTGTGGTGTTGGGTTCCTCGTCTCCTGAGCATGGTGTCCTCCCAGTCTCCTCTCCCCTATGGGAATTGAAAAAATAATGTATCCTTTAGCACACAGACTTTTTAGGCCTGAAAATGGATTCTCAATGTTTTAAAGTGGGGTCCAATTGATATTTGGCCCTGAGTTTCAAGATGAACATATGAGATCTTGCAAACTCAACAAAGCAACATGTTATTTTGGAGGACACTCACAAATACACTTTGGATAACCACCAAGGTATCCACTGGACCACCTGTGTGTGACACCGTTAAGAAATTTGGTCATGTGGCCCAGAGTATAGTATCTTGATCAAGAACAAAAAAAAGTACACAACTGCTGGAGTGTCATCTCCTTTACCCAGAATACAGTTTATCCTTTCATTCACATTCTAATTTTCCTTACAACACATCATCTAGCCAACAATGTGTGGATAAACATTGTGGAAGTAAAATGAGGCATGCCCACATGTAGTTTACGTGGATATGTGCCAAACATGTTTGGGGGAAGAGCAGCATTTTTTTTTTCCACACATTTAGCAAATAAGTGGACTCTCCACTTAACATAAAAGTTGAGATTTTAAAATGTGAAACCAGTCAAGCCAAGCACATGTTGCAAAACATGGAAGAATACATATTACAATGTGAAAGAACACAGTAAAATAAACTTACTTTTTCCAATGCTTTTTATAAGCTTCCTATACTGCTCCGGCTCCCTGAGCTTCCGGTCTGACCACCTTTTACGGAGTTGTTCCTTGGATCTCCTGACCCCATATTTTTTATAGAGAGTCTTCCCAACTTTGTCCATAATTTGTGACTTCCGGAGATTAGGGGTGTCGTATGGGCCATGCTTGCCGTCGTAATCCTTCCTCCGCAGAATGTCTACCATCTCCGCCATCTCAGAAAAAGACATATTAGTCGCCTTGTATCTTTTTTTACTGGATCGTGACGTTTCCGCCTCCGGGCTTTCCTCGTCGGTAATTTCTACTAAAGAAGCCACCTGTGTCTGCGACATGTCGCCGTCTCACACTGTGCGCCGATCGTTAAGGGGCGGGGAAATGCTGAAAAAGTCCGTCATGGGCGGGCGACGAGGGCGGAGTTACACGCATGCGCAGGGTATAAAAAGGGGAAAGAAGTTATTAGGGATGCGCGGAGTAAGGACGACCGGAAGTGAACCAACGAAGTGAACTAAGGTAAGAAGGGAACTCGGGCCTGCAGTGGCCTATAATGGTTCATGATTGTAAAGGGCAATATTGTGATAAGTTGAGGAGAATCAATTCTGATCCTTTTCTTTTTTTTACTTGCTGATCCAAAAAGATGCATAAACTACGAGAGCCTGAGGTGATGCTGATTTTTATAGAAAAATATAAGGAACAGCGCAACCTGTGGGAACTGAAACACCCTGCGTACCACAAGAGTGATGTACATCGGGCAACTATTACCAAATTAGCAGAGGATATGAAGCCATGGATCCCAGATGCAGACTACACTATGATCAATAATAAAATCAACAACCTGCGTAATTCCTATAAAAAAAAAATACAAGGAAGTGCGCCAGTCAAAGAGATCAGGAGCAGCAGCCGACGATGTAGTAAAGCCCAAGCTGTGGTACTACAGACATCTACAATTTTTGGATGACCAGATCGAGGCCAGGGAATCTATTTCCAGCCTTCCCTCAACCCTTCCTTCCACCCTTCCCTCCAGCGTTCCTTCCACCCTTCCCTCCACCCCTGCCTCCCGAGCTAGAAGAGCCAGATCTTCTCATCTTCAGCCAGGTATAGTATTTTTGATCATAATTATTGTCCACTAAGTAATATTGTGTTGAACTGTTTGGATTAGCCATAAATGATATCATCCCCCCCCAAAAAAAAAAAAAAAAATACAGTAATGAGATCAAAATTGTGTGTGATAGATTCCCCAAATAATCCAATTTTTCATTTTATTTTAAAAACAGGATGAGGCAAGCCAGGAGGAAGAGGGCCAGGAGTGTGGCAGGCAGGAGGAGGCAGGGCCAAGTGGGACTCAGCAGGTCCCCAGGCCTAGTGGCAGCACCATCTCCCAAGTGGTTCCCCTCCACGTCAGACCGCCAAAACAACGGCGGATGACACAAGTGGAAGAGGAGTCACTAAAGATGATTCAGGAGGCTGCTGCCATTATGAGGGCCCCCCTCAACCCTACGGAGGGCTTTAGCACCTATCTGGCGGATAAGTTGCTCAGAATGGAGGCGGGACAACGGGCCCTTTGTGAGCACCTCATATATATGGCCGTACACATGGGGGCGAGGGGGCTGCTGACTGAGGCCACCCATATCTCGCAGCAGGCCAATCCCTCTCCTCCTTCTCCTCCTCCTCCTGCCACATCACCACCCACAGTGGCCCAGCCTGCAAGGGTGCGCGGACGGGGCCGTGGAGAGAACGCTGCAGAGAGGCGTGGAAGGAAGGCTACAGGGAAGAGCAGGAGGTGATTCCCTGGCCTCGAGCTGCTCATCCAGAAATTGAAGGTTGATGGAGTACCACAGCTTGGGATGATGTATGTCTTTGGCTGCTGCTCCTGATTTCATGCTGTTGTTGATTTTATTATTCATCATAGTCAGGTCTGCATTTGGGATCTAATGACTTGATATTCTCTGCTAATTTCTGAATAGTTGCCCTTCGGTTTTTTTTGTTTTTTTTTCCGAAATAAAGGGAAATTTGATTTCAGCCAACATACATGCCTGATGTGTTTTTTTTTTGAAGTAGCAATAAGATTTCATAAATACAATGTGTAATTAATAACAAGGGACACCAACCTCCATGAGTAAAAAAAATAAATATATGTTGTTCGGAGAAATTGACACACCAAAAAATGCACAACAAATTTAAAGACAAAAACAAAAAAAAAGGTGTAATTTGTGAGGTCGGCCTTGAAGAATTAAACTAATTATTCCTAAGATCACAAGAAAGAAGAAAGACATACGTTTGTCAGAACTCATGAGAAAGATCTGCTGCCAAAATGACATTTTAAAGACCGTTCTAAAGCAAAAAAACATGCGCTGCATTAAACGAAGCAATAACTTGCAGAATGACGAATGTGCTCTCTCCATTAGGAACGCTAGTTTTACCAGAACGAGCGCTCCCGTCTCCTAATTCAGTCTGAGCATGCGTGGGTTTTTTAACCGATGGACTTGCCCATAGACGATCGGAAATTACCATCGGTTTTTTATCCATCGGAAAATTTTAAAACAAGTTCTATTTTTTCCAACCGATGGAAAAAAGACCGATGGGTACCATACACGATCGGTTGGTCTGATGAAAACCATCCATCGGACGGGTTTCATCAGTCAAACCGATCGTGTGTACGGGGCTTTTTTCATCAGTCTTGGCCACACACCATCAGTCAAAAAACCGACCGTTCCAAACGCGGTGACGTAAAACACTCCGATGAGCCGAGAAAAATGAAGTTTAATGCTTCTGAGCATGCGTCGACTTGATTCTGAGCATGCGTGGGTTTTTTAACCGATGGACTTGCCCATAGACGATCAGAAATTACCATTGGTTTTTTATCCATCGGAAAATTTTAAAACAAGTTCTATTTTTTCCAACCGATGGAAAAAAGACCGATGGGTACCATACACGATCGGTTGGTCTGATGAAAACCATCCATCGGACGGGTTTCATCAGTCAAACCGATCGTGTGTACGGGGCTTTTTTCATCAGTCTTGGCCACACACCATCAGTCAAAAAACCGACCGTTCCAAACGTGGTGACGTAAAACACTCCGATGAGCCGAGAAAAATGAAGTTTAATGCTTCTGAGCATGCGTCGACTTGATTCTGAGCATGCGTGGGTTTTTTAACCGATGGACTTGCCCATAGACGATCGGAAATTCCCATTGGTTTTTTATCCATCGGAAAATTTTAAAACAAGTTCTATTTTTTACAACCGATGGAAAAAAGACCGATGGGTACCATACACGATCGGTTGGTCTGATGAAAACCATCCATCGGACGGTTTTCATCAGTCAAACCGATCGTGTGTACGGGGCTTAAGTCTCCGACACACGATTGACTTTGATCTCTTTATACTGATGATGATATATCTGCTCTAATGCTTACTTGCTTTATTTTATATACTGTATTTTGTATCTTGTAAAAAATGTATTTTCTCAATAAAAACAAATTGAAAAAAAAAAGAAGTAGAAGAAGCAAAGACTAGCAACAGCCAATTTTGGTAGAAGCAGGTAGTCAGCGGTGCGCAGATTTGTCTTCTAGGGGTCCAAAGCGCACCCTCTTGTAGGGAGGTTTCTGAGGACTTTGCTGACTTCTGGACGATGAAGAAGATCTTCTGGATGAGGAGGGATCGTGGGAGATAGAGGGATCCTCCTGTTCCATGGCTGACGGTTGTACAGTATTAAGGTAGTGCTTCGCTTCAGATGGTGAAGTGAAAGAAAGGCGCTCACTGTGTCTGGTTGGATATGCAGGATTGCTGGGTACGCTAGGCTAAATTTGATATGATGGTTATAAAGAGATGAGCAGATGGCGGAGAAGGCCTTGCGCTGGCGCATAACTTCAATAGAGTAGTCTGCAAAAAGTAGTAGAGGATGTTCGTCGACAGATAGACTGCGCAGTCTGCAAAATCTTTGGAGTATGGCGTGTTTGTCCATATAGTTAAAGTACCTGACAATCACTGGTCAGGGTTTGGAACGCGTTTCTGACAGCTGACCAATGCGGTGTGTGCGTTCCACAATGCACGGAGTGCGTAACCCCAGATGCTCCAGGATGGTGGAGGAACAGATAGTGGTAAGCTTTGAAGAGGAGTATGATTCAGGGAGCCCAATGATGCGCAAGTTGTTGCGTCTCAAACGATTCTCTAAATCGTCCACTTTTTCCTGTAGTTCCTTCTGGACAGTGGAGAGCCTGGCAATAGCAGAAGACAAAGCAGTTGCATCACCCTCTATGGTGGAGATTCGCTCCTCTGTGTGATCGATTCGCCGGGCTTGGAGCTGGAGCTCATTATGAAGGTGTTCTAGCCCTTTAAGGACCACTTGATCTACTGCCTGAGTGATCGTGGGGGTCAAAAGTGCCACCACAGTGTGGGCAATGCTGGCAGGGGAGGCTGGGTCTGTCTGAGCAGGTAGTGAGTCCACTTGCATGATCGTGGGTGTAAGGGCTGCTTTCGCCACAGCAGAGGGAGCGGGCGCCATATTGGCTGCAGCGTGTGCTGTGTCCCCTAGGTCTGGGGGGGCCACTCGAGCCGCGGATTGCTTGACAAAGACATCCATGAGTGTTCCCATCACAGGAGAGAGGAGGCAGGGGTATACCTCGGGCGATGGCCGGATTAGTATGCAGGGTTTGGGGATCACGGTGGGAGCAGAGATCACCTAGATCCTCTACATGCAGGAAGAATTTAAGGACCTGAATATATGGATCCCTACAAGTTTACTACACTGAGCAAAATTATAAACGCAGCACTTTTGTTTTTGCCCCTATTTATTATGAGCTGAACTCAAAGATTTATGACTTTTTCTATGTACACAAAAGGCCTATTTCTCTCAAATATTGTTCACAAATCTGTCTAAATCTGTGTTAGTGAGCACTTCTCCTTTGCCGAGATAATCCATCGAACCTCACAGTTGTGGCATATCAAGATGCTGATTAGACAGCATGATTATTGCACAGGTGTGCCTTAGGCTGGCCACAATAAAAGCCCACTCTAAAATGTGCAGTTTTATGACAAAGCACAATGCCACAGTTGTCGCAAGTTTTTAGGGAGCGTGCAATTGGCATTCTGACTGCAGGAATGTCCACCAGAGTTGTTGCCCTTGAATTGGATGTTCATTTCTCTACCATAAGCCATCTCTAAAGGCGTTTCAGAGAATTTTGCAGTACATCCAACCGGCTTCACAACCGCAGACCACGTGTAACCACACCAGCCCAGGACCTCCACATCCAGCTCACCTCCAATATCATCTGAGACCAGCCACCTGGACAGCTGCTGCAACAATCAGTTTGCATAACCAAAGAATTTCTGCACAAACTGTCAGAAACTGTCTCAGGGAAGATCATCTGTCCTCATCGGAGTCACAACCTGACTGCAGTTCATCGTCGTAACTGACTTGAGTGGGTAAATGCTCACATTCTATGGCGTCTGGCACCTGAAAACGTGTTCTCTTCATGGTTGAATCCTGGTTTTAACTGTACAGGGCAGCTGGCAGACAGCGTGTATGGCGTCATATGGGTGAGCAGTTTCCTGATGTCTATGTTGTGGATTGAGTGGCCCATGGTGGCAGTGGGATTATGGTATGGGCAGGCGTATACTATGGACAAAGAACACAGGTGCATTTTATTGATGGCTTTTTGAATGCACAGAGATACCGTGATGAGATCCTGAGGCCCATTGTTGTGCCATTCATGCACAACCATCATCTCATGTTGCAGCAAATGGTGGTCACACCAGATACTGACTGGTTTTCGGACCACCCCAATACAGTAAAACTGCACATTTTATAGTGGCCTTTTATTGTGGTCAGCCTAAGGCACACCTATGCAATAATCATGCTGTCTAATCAGCAACTTGATATGCCACACCTGTGAGGTGGATGGATTATGTCTGCAAAGGAGAAGTGCTCACTAACACAGATTTATACAGATTTGTGAACAATATTTGAGGCCTTTTTTGTGTACATAGAAAAAGTCGTAGATCTTTGACTCAGATCATGATAAATAGGGGCAAACATAAAAGTGTTGCATTAATATAAAAATGTGAATACTCAAAGGTAAAAGAGAAAAGTAAAAACCTACATACAATAAACACAGACCATATAGATCAAGGTCTGCGAGATTGTATGAAATTAAAGACAGACACTTAGCCTATATGGACACTGCTTGTACAAAATTGTTACCTCTCTCTATTCTTTATACTTTCCAACTGTAAACTCTTTTACTATCCATATAACTAAAACACGAGGTGAAGGCAACCTCTGAAAGTGCCTACAGTACCTGCCCGCGAGAATGTGTTTCCAGCGCGATCCCATTGCGCTGGTTCTCGGCGACAGGGTACTGTACATCTCGCGCTTGCTGCAATAGGAAAAACACATTACAGCGAGTGTGAGAAGGAAGCAACAGGGATCCGACTTGGATCCCCGCCAATACCAGGCACTGTGTTTGGTATGAATCATGAGGGGGAACTCCACGCCAAATTTTAAATTAAAAAACGGCATGGGTTCCCCCTCCAGGAGCATACCAGGCCCAGTCTGGTATGGATTTTAAGGGGAACCCCTACGCCGAAAAAACAGCGTGGGGGTTGCCCCAAAATCCATACCAGACCCTTATCCGAGCATGCAGCCCGGCCAGTCAGGAAAGGAAGTGGGGACGAGTGAGTGCCCCCCCTCCTGAACCGTACCAGGCGGCATGCCCTCAACACCTCACAGCTCTGTACCAGCCTGCCTTTCCAGTACACAGCCCGCGGCTTCCCACTACATTCTGCAGCAAGGACTCACAGCAGGTAACACTCCCCTGGACCCAGCTTCCCCAGAATCCCTCATAGAACAATCCCTGACAGACCTGGACTTCTCCCTCATGGAGGCCGGCCCCTCCCAGACCCACCAGCCACTACAGCCCGGGGACTCAGGCCTACTACAGCCTGTTAATGTGGCAGACCTGTTTGCCAAGTTTGCAGACCTTCTGGATAGAGGACTGCACAATATAGCTAACAAGATCACGAGTGACATTAAAGCAGACCTCCAGAACATAGGGACCCACATGGAAATTATAGAAACTAATCTGGAAGCCACCATCACCAGAACTAACCAAAACACTGCTTGTATACAGCTACTGCAGGAACAACTAGAGACTGCCAATGCTAAAATTCATGACCTCGAGAACAGGAATAGGAGGTACAATTTCAGAGTCAAGGGTCTCCCAGAATCCTATAAAGATATCCCTGAAATCATAAGATCTCTCATTAAGGACCTGCTCCCTGACACGCCTCAGCACAGACTGGAGCTGGATCGGGCTGACAGAGCTCTCAGCCCCCCTAGGACAGATGGCCTCCCCCGTGATATTGTGGTGAAACTGCATTTCTACTCTGTCAAGGAGGAGGTGATGAGGAAATTGAGTGCTATGTCCAAGATTGTGTTTCAGGGCCATCAACTGCAAATATTCTCAGACCTGTCCCCATCTGCTATACAAAATAGGAGAGCCTTAAAACCGTTACTTCAGATCCTGATGGACAAAGACATTAAAGTGGATGTAAACCCACACTCGTCCTTTCTAAACTACTGCCATAGTGCTGATCTATAAGGATATACATGCCTCCTGCATGTATCCTTACCTGTCAAATAGGTGAAATAAGGTCTTTCGCGCTACTAGTGAGTAATAAAATGTTTAAAAAGTGCTGTTGTGCAAAAAGCTGCAGAAACTAAACATGTTCACATTACACGATAGTGAGTAAAATAAAGAAAATGCGCTAGTTACTGACACACCACAAATAGTGAAACAAATGTGCATAAATAATTATAAAACCAATCGAACCATAAAAGAAAATATCATAAAAGGAAATAACACTGGTTTCTATAAATAATGCATAAAGACATACAGAGAAAATAATATAACCCTGTAAATAAAGTGCCTGTGCAATATAAACAACGTGAATATATAAATATACATGTGAACATGAATGGGTTAATGAATCCAATAATCTATAGTGATATCAATGTTCCAGTGTGAAAAAATATTCATGAAATGTAAAATGAATATATAGGTGAAAAAGAAACAAATAGTCTCTCAAACAAATGATCCTTGCTGGGATTCCACAGCCTGGATTACAACCGGACCCGGCAAAGAGACAACTCCCAACCAGCCCCTTGGCTCCGGTCTGGGAATAGGCCAGTAGGGATGAACAAACATCTCCCGGGACGGTTCGCGAACGCGATCGCGCGAACGCGGGTAAATGTTCGCGAACCGCGGGTTCACGGCGGGCCCCATTCATTTCAATGGGAGGCGAACATTAAAAACCTCCAGGTCATATTTGCAGCCACAAAATAATTACTAGCTGTGCACACATAGTCCCACAACATGGACAATGACATAACAGAAGTATTAAGCAAATTTGAGATCGACAACGACAAGCATTCTTTTTTTATCTGAAATTTTTTGTCAATTCAGGAGCGCATGAAGGCCATGGAAGAGACGCAAGGCCAGGCTATGAAGGGGGTGCATGAGATGATCCTGCTATTGGAAAAGTTGCCATAAATGTTTTTTTTTTTTTTATAAGTTGTATAAATCGTTTATACAGTTATAACGTTTATTTCGTTTTTTGTAATATTGCTCGGTTTTATTGTAATAGCTCGGCCTAAATCAGCCGGAACTGACAGCAGCCGGTAAATACATGTCAAATACATATAGGGTCCATTCACACGTCTGTAAAATGGGTCCGCATCCATTCCACAATTTAGCGGAATTGATTTTCAATTCCAGTCTGAAAAATTAGGCATTCACAGCCTGGATAAAGAAGTAAGTGTCGGCCAGTACATGCCCCAAAAATTAGCCAACAGGCATTCATCTGACAGCAAAGAATTTTAAATTCTGTGGCTGGAGGTACATTAGGCATTCACAGGATAAATACGTTTTGGGCACTACAGGCCCCAAAAATTAGGCATTCAACGGACATAAAAGGCCTTTTATGCCGCTGTATTTACCCAAGAAGACAAGGACCATGAATAATTGTTATCGGTGGTGGTGGATATTTGTGGCTTGTCATGAGGAATTTTAATGAAACATGGTCTACTGGTCACATGTGTTGAATTCCTCAGAGATCCATGCCTCATTCATTTTTATAAATGTGAGGTAGTCAACACTGTCGTGAGCTAAGCGAGTGCGCTTATCGGTCACGATCCCCCCTGCTGCGCTGAACGTCCTTTCGGATAGGACACTGGACGAGGGGCAAGCCAACAGTTCCATTGCAAATTGTGCAAGCTCTGGCCAGAGGTCAAGCCTGCCCACCCAGTAGTCCAGGGGTTCATCACTTCTCAGAGCGTCCACATCGGCCGTTAATCCGATGTAGTCGGAACCTGTCGGTCTAGGCGTTCCCTGATGCTGGATCCGGATGAGACCTGTCGATGGGTCGGCTGAAAGAATGATCTCATATCAGAAGTGACCAAGACATCTTCAAACCGCCCTCTTCTTGCAGGCGCTGTTAGATTGGTATCCACAACTGTTCCTCTGGGAGTGGAAATTCCTCTGCCAGCGCACGCAAAAGCAGAATGCAGCATTTCTCGAAGCAAGGCCTGGAAGTGCTCCAGTCTGACAGCTCTCTGTGATGGTGGTAAGATTTCTGCCATTTTTTTGTTTGTACCGGGGGTCCAAGTACGTTGCCACCCAGTAATGGTCCTTGCCCTTTATGCTTTTTATACGGGGGTCCCTCTTAAAACACTGGAGCATGAAGGCCCCCATTTGCACTAAACTGGAAGCAGTGTGGTGGCCTGGCTCCTGCTCTTCATCATCCAGGATAATGTCGTCCTCGATCTCCTCCCCCCATCCACGAACAACAACAGCAGGGATCCCAGGAAGGTTTAAAGCATGCTCTTCTTGCTCCTCCTCATCCCCACCACTAACATTAGAGATCTCGGAGTAGGCAGCAACAGCGGGGACCAACATCCTTGGGCTGATCTGGGTACTGTCGTCAGACTGCTGAGTGGCGGTTGTTGCTACCTCCTCTTCCTGATCCAATGTCAAGAATGCCTGCGCATCAGAGAAGTCTTGTGATGGATCGGAAAATAATTCCTGTGACTCAAGCGGAGGGTATATGGTGGCGGTGGTGTTGGTGGTAGTGTCTTTGGGGGTGCACACAGCAGAGAGTGAAGAGGGTGCAGATAGAGAGGATGAGGAGGGTGCAGAAGAGTAAGGCTGAGTGAGCCACTCAACCAAGTCTGGTGCGTCCTTCGACGTAATCGAACGCACCTTCTGCAACTTCCCACTTTGGCTCCGGCCTGGTGCTCCTGCCCTACCCCTACCAACCCTGCGGAAGGGCCTGCCTCTTCCTCTGCCTGTCATCTTTTTAAATGACCCCGTGACAAAAGGCTGTAGAGAAGGGCAGTATATGTGGAAGAAAGTATATAACACCCCGCTTCAAACTGTCGTTTTCGGGGGCCACTGGTCTATCACAGCAGTTATAATACTTTTTTCTAATTGCGTTTGTCACTCTTTGTAGTATCGCTGCAGAACCTCTCAGCAGTCACAATGCTGCACAGTAGAAATGCACTATACTATTCTTCCTATATGTGAAAGTTTTTTATGCGTGTATTAGACCCCTATATACTGCACACCAAATAGTACACCTATACCAGTCCTTAAAATGAACTTTTGGGGAGCTTTATTGGTTAGCGATTTTAGTCGCTAGTCTGTGCCTGCGACACACAGCGGCAATTTCTACCTAAACCAAGAAAAGAGCTGCAGCAGAACCGCTCAGAAGCTGCACAGTAGAAATGTTGCACAGTTGAAATGCACTATATATTATATAGTATAGTATATAGTATATATTATATAGTATGTTTAAAAGTTTTTTATGCGTGTATTAGACCCCTATATACTGCAAACCAAATAGTACACCTATACCAGTCCTTAAAATGAACTTTTGGGGAGCTTTATTGGTTAGCGATTTTAGTCGCTAGTCTGTGCCTGCGACACACAGCGGCAATTTCTACCTAAACCAAGAAAAGAGCTGCAGCAGAACCGCTCAGAAGCTGCACAGTAGAAATGCTGCACAGTTGAAATGCACTATATATTATATAGTATAGTATATAGTATATATTATATAGTATGTTTGAAAGTTTTTTATGCGTGTATTAGACCCCTATATACTGCACACCAAATAGTACACCTATACCAGTCCGTAAAAGGACTTTTGTGGACTGTACACCTATACCAGTCCTTAGAAGGACTTTTGTTTTAGTAGAGTCTGTCCCTGCTAGTACACACACAGCAACCTTCCTACACTGACTAAAGACAGCTGCAGAACCGCTCAGCACTGCAGTCCCAATGCTGCACAATTGAAATTAACTAAAAGTGTATTACACCCCTATACACTGCACACAAAACAATTGCACACCTATACCAGTCCTTAAAAGGACTTTTGTGGACCTAATAGCTAGGATTACAGTCTGTCCCTGCTCCATACAGCAACCTGTCCCTACGCTGACAAATAACAGAATGTAAAATGGCAGCCAGATCAGGTCTATTTATAAGGTAGGGGGTATGTCCATCTGCTGAAATGTCTCATTGGCTGTCCTGTACCACATGATGGATGTGTCATAGGTCAAAGTTCCACAATGTAAAAGATTCAGAATATGGTGGCCGCGAACCGGCTGCGAATAGCGCCATATGTCCGCCGGTTTCGCGAACCGCGAATGCGCAAAATTCGCCGTGAACCGACCGCGGGGCGAACCGCAAGGCCATCTCTATAGGCCAGATCAAAGAAGTCCAAGGAAACCATTCCTCTCTGAACCTCATAGGATTAACATCATCTTTTTACACTTTTCACCTTTTATTCCTCTCAACTGCTAACTGGGAGAACAGAAACTCCCCTCCTTTGCCTCGCGAGACATCTCGCACGGTGGTTTTGACACTTCAGCGCCCGGTGGGTCACAAACCATGTAGGCACTTGAGACTCAATGAGTCCATTCTGAGTGATCCGATCAGAGCAACAGAAATCAAAAATAATATCCAAAATTATTTCCTTACAAACGACACGCCAGAAACTAGCCCCTCATGCCTCTGGGTGGCACACAAGGCCGTCATTAGAGGTCAACTGATTCAAATAGCCTCCCAGATTAACAAGGCTAACAGAGCAGACTTAGAAAAGCTAGAACAGGAGTTTATAGCCTTAACTAAAAAACATAAGGCCAACCCAAGAGCTGTTCCCACACCTAGGCTGGATGCAGCCCGAATGGCATTGAACCTAGCCCTAACTACAAAGGCATAAAAATTGCAGCGCTGGAATAGATCCCTGTTTTATTGTCAGGGTGATAAAATCGGTTCTATGCTCGCAGGCAGGCTTTCGCCAAAATTTAAAACCCCGGCACTCCCCAAAATTAAAATTCACAGCGACACTCTGTCTCAGAACCCGCAACGTATCATGAGGGAATTCCAAAACTTCTACAAATCCCTATACAGCGGAGAGGACAGCCCGTCCCAAACTGCAGTAGATTGTTTCCTTGACAACATCCAGATCCCCTTATTGGAGGACAGACACCGCCTGAAACTAGATGCCCCTATCTCCGCAGAGGAAGTGTACGCAGTCATAAAAAATTAGTACCCTATTACAAATCATTTTCCACCACACTCACTTCCTATATGGCTCACTTCTTTAATGCTCTTAGACAGGGGGGGCAATTAGACACCTCAATTAACACAGCCTATATTACAGTTCTACCCAAACTAGACAAAGATGCCAGCTCAGTCAGCAATTATAGGCTGATATCTCTCATTGATAATGACTTAAAGATTCTGACTAAAATCCTTGCAGACCGCCTGGCTTCCTTCATTTGCCTATATATTAACAAGGACCAAGTGGAGTTCATCCCGGGGAGACAGGGTCCTGATCAGACCAGACGCGCAATTGACATAATATCCCTCCTCAATTCTAATTGGGACAAGGGCGTGCCCAGGCAGGGCTGTCTGCTTTCGCTGGACCTCCAAAAAGCATTTGATTCTGTTCAATGGCCATCCATCTTTTCCACTTTAAAAAAATTGAGTTTTGGGGACTCATTTCAAGAGGCACAAGACAGGGATGCCCACTCTCCCCGTTAATTTTTGCCATAGCAATCGAATCTTTGGCGATAGCCATCAGAATCAATCCAAACATCCAAGGCACCCAATGCGGCTCTCGATACCACAAATGTGCATTATTTGCGGATGACATTTTACTGTTTGTATCTTCTCCACTAACCTCCCTTCCCAATATATGTCGTCTCCTAGATGAATTTGGGGTGGCCTCGTGCCTTAGGGTCAATTATAACAAATCCCAAGCACTTAACATTAACATCCCAAATTCTCTTCTAACCAGGCTTAGGGAAAGCTTTCGGTTCACCTGGACTGAATCAGCAATTACCTATTTGGGCATCAAATTGACCCCCAAGATTGAACTCCTCCACCAAGCAAACTACCCACCACTTTACAAGAAACTGGAGGAAGACATCTCACGGTGGTCCCGGCTCTCCCTATCCTGGTTGGGCAGAATTAATATGATTAAGATGACCTTACTCCCCCGCATCTTATACTATTTTAGAGCCCTCTCGATCCCTGTTGACAAAGTTTGCCTAAAACATTTTCAAGCCAAACTCATAAAATTCATATTGGGCAAAGGGGGCCATAGATTTTCCTAAGCAGTCCTATTTAGATCTAGAGTGGAAAGGAGATTGGGCATCCCCAATCTGCTCTGGTACTTCCAAGCAGCCCGACTGGCTCAGTTATCGGCGGTGTACTCACGCTGGGAACAACTGGATACACATCGAGAGGCATGCGGTCCCCCTTCACACACTGGACTATCTCCTCTGGAGTAGGGATGAGCCAAACACCCACCAGTTCAGTTCGCACCAGAACTTGCGAACAGGCAATAAATTTGTTCGAACATCCGAACACCGTTAAAGTATATGGGACTCGAACATGAAAAATCTAAAGTGCTAATTTTAAAAGTTTTAAAAACTGCATTTTTTTCGGGAGCAGTAATTTTGACTCCGTCCCCCTCTGACGCAAGGGGAAACCAGGGCTTCCCCAGTGACGTGCAGGTGACCCCGCCCCCCTCTGATGTAATGCAGGTTTCCGTTGCATCAGAGGGGGAAGCCCCGGAGAGGAGAGAACATCCATCGCTGGACCCCAGAAAGGAGACCACCCATAGCAGGATACTGAGAGTGGATTACCGCCGCTGAAATCTTTTTTACATTTTTTTTTTTAATAAAGGACTTTTCCCTACGGTGTCTGTGTGTTTTATTTTTAATTTTTTTTACACTTTCTTTGTGAAATGGTAGGGGTACAATGTACCCCTTACCAATTCACATAGGGGGGGCCGGGATCTGGGGGTCCCCTTTGTTAAAGGGGTCTTCCAGATTCCGATAAGCCCCCCGCCCACAGACCCCCACAACCACTGGGCAAGGGCTGTGGGGATGAGGCCCTTGTCCCCATCAACATGAGGGGTCACAGACTCCCAAAGCATCCTCCCCATGTTGAGGGCATGTGGACTGATACAGTTCAGGAGGGAGGGGGGCGCTCTCTCGTCCCCCCCTCCTTTCCTGCGGCCTGCCAGGTTGTGTGCTCGGATAAAGGGTCTGGAATGGATTTTTGGGGGGAACTCCACGCCATTTTTTTTTAAATTTGGGGTGGAGTTCCCCTTAAAATCCATACCAGACCTGAAGGGTCTGGTATGGATATTGGGGGGGGAACCCCACATCATTTTTTTTTATTTGATGCAGGGTTCCCCTTAATATCCATACCAGACCTGAAGGGCCTGATAATTGAATTTGGGGGGACCCCCACGCATTTTTTTTATCAATTACTTTTCTCTGTATTGCCGGGAGCCGACAATTCATTATAGCCGCGAGTGCTTTTAAATTACTTTTTTTCCTTCAGAAATGACAATTTGTGCAGGGACCGTTCTAAGCACGGGAAACAAGCGCTGCTTTTCAGGCATACTATACACACTCCCTAGGTACAAAATTTAAAGGAATATTTCACTTTTATTGTTTCACTTTAAGCATTATTAAAATCACTGCTCCTGAAAAAACTGCCATTTTTAAAACTTTTTTTGCATTGATACATGTCCCCTGGGGCAGGACCCGGGTCCCCAAACACTTTTTATGACAATAACTTGCATATAAGCCTTTAAAATTAACACTTTAGATTTCTCCCATAGACTTTTACAGGGTATTCCGCGGCTTTTCGAATTTGCCGCGAATACCCCAAATTGTTTGCTGTTCGGCAAATGGGCGAACAGGCAATGTTCGAGTCGAACGTGAGTTCGACCCAAACTTGAAGCTCATTCCTACTCTGGAGCCCTAATAAACTGAGACCTTCAATCCTTTTCCCAACACATTCACTCATTCGTTCTTTGGGATAGCCTGAAAAGCAACAATCAACTGACCTCCCCCACAGAACCGTTGAAACACCAGATTCCAAAATCTGGATTTCCCCCTGGGCCTTAACATAAAAGCCTTCAAGTGGTGGCTCGACAAAGGGCTATACAGAATAGGACACTTCCTTAGACCTCTCGGTTCACTCTCTAAAGCATTCTGCATCAGTAACCTAGAAATGCCTGCATCCGAATTCTTTAGATTCACCCAAAACTCGAGCTTCTTACACAAACAACAAAACACTTCCAAACGGACCTCAGATAACTGCATATGAACACTGGTGTGGTCAGGCTGATGAGCAGAGGGTGGGAATCTCAGTGATTTATAAGGCACTGTCATCCACGCGGTCCAAGACACCCTACATGCTGGCCTGGGAGGAAGATTTGTCCCAACATTGGAAACTGGAAACTTGGCACAGGAATTTTTACCAATCTTACAAAGGTATTCTCAATTCAGGTCTCATGGAAGCAAGTATAAAAGTGTTAACTAGATGGTACCTAGTCCCTTTCGAAGCTGGCCAAAATGTTCCCATCAGCACCCCCCCCCTCTGTTATCCAGGATGTGACCTAAGGGGCGATATGCTCCATATGTGGTGGACTTGCCCCAGAAGATCTTCTTACGGATCCGAAAAATCACCACAATTTCTGTCCAAACGTCCCCCCTCATAGCACTCCTTAACTTTCCAGTAAAGGAGGCTTCCAGGGTTACATAACGTCAATTTTTTTTAGCATTCTAGGAGCCAAGCTTACCCTGGCTAAAGCCTGGAAAAAAGCATCTGTCTCAACCCTTCTGGCAAAAAGAAAGATCTCCTGGATTATTAACCAAGAGAAGATGGCAAGTGTAATCCTGGACCGCTCCAACAAATTTAAACAAACTTGGGAACCCTGGGCAACATTTGTAGGAGTTACCCTTTAACATTGACCTCGAGAATAACTATTACTTGCTCATTTCCCTCCAGTCGACTCCCTTTCTTATCTACATCCCTTTTCATCTCTTTCTTTTTCCTTCTCTCTCTCTCTCTTTCTCTTACCTCTTTCTGTTGGTTACTGGGCCTTGGCTAGCCCAAACCTGGGTCAGTCATAGTCCCAGATCTAGACTCTACATATCCCTCTATACACAGTAGCCTCCTGGTGACCCAAAAAACAGATATGTGTTTCACTTTCATTCACCAGGGTTTAATCTGTAGCATATCTTAATCTAGACTTGATGTATCTTGCGTGCCCAGAAGCCATTTGACATGTTCAGTCAATTTATGTTTTAGGCCTAGTAAGAGTTTATACTAGTTTGAGCAATTATCAGTAATTTTTTGGGCTGGGGATGATGGGGTGTGGAGAGCCCTACCACAGTGTGATCCCTATCGGGGTGGTGGAGCTTCCCCCTCACTATCCCTTGTCCTTCCTTACGCCATTGTCATTAATTGATGGACACCAAGAACGTATTTGCTATCCGGATTCCCGGACCAAGTTGCTATGCAGGTTTTGTCTGATACATGTATAATTTTGAGTTTAGCCCGTCTTGTCTTATATGTTATCCTTGTGACCTTGTTGGTCATCTCAGGGCTGATGGCCCTTATGGTATCTTTATTTCTCTGTTTACTGATTAAAAATAAAATATATTAAAACAAAATGAAAACATTTCACAAAATCTGGGCGCCATAGGAAAAATGATTGAAACGTTCCTGAATGACATTACACAGTAAAAGTAACTTCTTTCTTATAGCATGTGGTAGGATGCACCCAATACTGTACACAGTGGATTTTCCTTTGTTCCCCCTTTTTCCTTTTTTCTTTGTTATTTTGGTTCTGTTATCGTATCTGCAGTTTCTTTGTATTGTGCTATGCTTTTATCAGGACTTGCTTTTTTGATGTCAGGTTATTTTATGGCAATTGTAACTATTGAGAAGGCATATAGTCTATAAAGCCTTGGTTTGTAATGCTGTCTTTTAATATGTTGCATATACTGATCTTTGTGAAATGGATTGTATCCCTGCACAAGTTTGACAATGTTTGTTCTGAAAAAACGATTGAATTAGAAATAAAACCTCAGTACGGACTTCCAGCAGCACAGAACGCTCACCTAAATTCTCCCTTCCCAGCCCAATTCCTCAGGACAACCCTCTGACCAGTACACCCCTCTCAATATAGACACCCCTTATTCCCCCCTTCCACAGGTACAGAACCCATAATACATTATTCTCTGAGCTCCCACTGTCACTGAAGCACCATTTACAGACTCACTGGGAGTGCAGCAGCGTCCTGACATTTTTTTTTGCGCTGCACAGCGCTACGGTGGCAGACAGTAGAAGCACCCTCAGGTGGAGCCTGCCTGGTGTGGATCATATCCGTTTTAGTATATAACTGCCTCAATCAGGGGTTGATTTACTGAAAGCAATGATTATTTGTGATCATGGTATGGTGTATTATTTGCTACTACATTTAGTCAAGTCCATATTATTTTCAAAGAGCTCCAGTGATCCCTTTGGACTTATACTGTAAAGTACTTTTTTTAATTTATAATTCATCCCTTACAATCCCCGTGTTTTTAGCTTAAAGGGACACTAAAGGTACACGTTTTTTCACCTTAATGCATCCTATGCATTAAGGTGAAAAAACATCCGACAATACCGCCCCCCCCAGCCCCCCCATTTTACTTACCTGAGCCTGTTGCGCTCGCCCCCGATGTCCTCTTTGCCGCTCAGCCTGGTCGTTGATTGGCTAGAGTGGATGGATTGAAAGCAGCGCAGCCATTGGCTCACGCTGCTGTCAATCACATCCAATGACGCAGCGCACCGGGGGGCGGGGCCGAGTGATACATTGAGCGGCTATAGCCGCCGGCTGTATCATGGGAGCGCTCCTGCAAGAACTCACCACCATGCGAGCTCGCTCTCATGAAGGTGTTCAGTTCTTGTGGGCAGGAGCCGAGACAGCCGCCGAGGGACCCCAGAAGACCAGGTTCGGGGCCACTCTGTGGAAAACGAGCTGCACAGTGGAGGTAAGTATAACATGTTTGTTATTTTTTTTTTAAATATATTTTTCTCTTTACAACCCCTTTAAAGCGACATTAAAGCTTCATTTAAAAAAAAATAAAAAATAACAAACATGGTATACTTACCTGCTCTATGCAATGGTTTGCACAGAGCAGCCCCATTCCCAGGCCCCAGTCTCCTCTTCTTCAGAAAGTTCCCTCATGGAAAGCTGCTTTTCATGGGGGCACCTGCTGCTAACAATCTGCCCAGGGAGGAAGGAGACAGTGGCAAGAGCCACTACTCTCATGCACATTGCTGAATTGGATATGAATAGGGGGGAGCTTGGGGGGATTCTGCAACATAGAAGGTGTTTTACTGTAATACATGCATGCATTACAGTGAAAAACCTTAATGCCCCATACACACGATCATTTTTCATGCCGTTAAAAATGCCATTAAAAAAATGGCCATTAAAAATGATCGTGTGTATGCTCCAGAGCATTTTTAACGACGTGAAAAACGGGCATTAAAAATTTCGTACATGCTCTCTTTTTTCACGTCGTTTTTCATGTTGTTTTTTTTAACGACGTGAAAAACGATAGTGTGTATGCTTTAACGACGTGAAAAAAAAATGCGCATGCTCAGAATCAAGTATGAGACGGGAGCGCTCGTCCTGGTAAAACTAGCGTTCGTAATGGAGATAGCACATTCGTCATGCTGTAACGGACTGAAAAGCACTAGACTGAAAAGAGCGAATCGTCTCTCAACAAACTTTACTAACATGAAGGGTGGCGCCATTCGAACGGAACTTCCCCTTTATAGTGCCGTCGTACGTGGTGTACGTCACTGCGCTTTTCTTGAACATTTTTTAAAATGATGGTGTGTACGCAAGACAGGCTTGAGAGGAAACAAGAAAAAAAAAATGACGAGAAAAACGTCAGTTTTAAAAATGACATTAAAAATGATCGTGTGTATGGGGCATAAGGCTTTAGAACCACTTTAAGTATTTGATAAGTTATGTTAAAGACACCTTTTACCATTGACATCAATAACTGAGGCACCGTGGCACACTTTGTGAGGGACACTTTCTTTAACCCACAGGAAACCTTATCTATCATATACAGGCCAGCTGTTTTAGTCCCTCAGACCAGGTATTTCTAGTCTTCCTCCATTGCTCAAAATATAAAGTATATTGTAGCAAAGCATGATATATATATATATATATATATATATCTATATATATATATATAGATATATATATAGATATATATAGATATACTGTATATTGACAACTTATTTTTTTCTTTAGCCCTGTTTTTTGAGTATCCTAAAAAAACATTGCTTTATATGTCCATGCTGCATAGACTGACCCTTACAGCACGTTAATACGACTAATACAAAATTAAAGTAGTTTCTTGTGTATTTTCCAACCATTAAATAAAACTATTAACTTAACATGGCCAGTATGGGGTGGATTAATATAAACCCTTCACCTCCTGAATAGAAAAATACTATATTTTCTCGGCATGATGCCTAGGGAACTTGTAAGGTTGTTGGGAACATTGCAGCTGAAAGTATTCAAATGACCTCTTTTCTAAACAACCTCATTATTTATACAAATCATTATAACATAAATACATTGAGTTACAAATATCTTTTTTAGTGTATTTTCAGGTAAGCATAGAATTTTATTATACTCAAAATTTCCACATAAATTTGAAAACGTCATTTATTTTATAACTAATACTTCAACAGCCTGCATAAAAGTAGAATTAAATAAAAATACATGCTTTTTAGAACACAGATTATTTAAAAGTCATAAATACATTTGGCAACTAGCCCAAAGTTTTTTTTGTGTTTTTTTTTTCTATCAAATGCACTGCATTTTGTAGTTACATTGTAAAATGATTTACTTATATTTGCAGAGTAATGTCATCATGTAAAAAATAATGTCTGGAAATGGACAAAGGTTATTAATTAATTAGGGTTGTCCCGATACCACTTTTTTAAGACCGAATACAAGTACCGATACTTTTTTTCAAGTACTCGCCGATACCGATTACCGATACTTTTTTTTAATGTCATGTGACGCATTGATAGATGGCACTGGCTGATGGGCACTAAAAGATGGCACTGACTGACGGCTGGCAGTGGCCCTGATGGATGGGCACTGATAGGTGGCACTGATGAGTGGCACATACTGATGGCTGGCACTGAAAGATGACACTGATAGGTGGCACACACTGAAAGATGCCACTGATAGATGGCACACAGTGATGGCTGGCAGTGGCACTGATGGATGGGCACTGATAGGTGGCACTGATTATGCAGCATTGATGAGTGGCACACACTGATGGCTGGCACTGAAAGATGGCACTGATAGGTGGCACGCACTGATGGCTGGCAGTGGCACTGATGGATAGCTGGTACTGATGGATGGGCACTGACAGATGGCTGGCACTTATGGGCAGGCACTGAAATAAATGACATGAAAGTAAACTATTTTTCTATGCTGCCTGCAACGCCCATCTTGCTACACCCTGCACTTGGTTACATAAAAGCAGCAGCTGACATCTTGTTACACCCAGCCCGAACTATATGGGCTGGGTGTAACAAGATGTCCGCTGCTGGCTTAATGTGGCCAAGGTGCAGGGTGTACCAAGATGGGCGTCGGGACCCGGGATTGGTTAAAGCACTGACAGTGTACAGCGGCAACACGGAGCGTCACTTCAGTTACCGAATGTGACGGCTCCGGTCACCGATGGATGATGCGGCTGCCCCCTTTCCCCCCCCCCACCAGCTTACCTGCTCTCTCGCTGACTCTGCCCGCTGACTCTCTGTTGCACGCCGCCTCTCTCTCCCCATCACAGGTATCGGATCAGGCATCGGGAGCATTTGCACGAGTACAAGTACTCGCGCAAATGCTCGGTATCGGTCCCGATGCCGATACTAGTATCGGTATCGGGACAACCCTAGTTATTATCATCCATGGTTCATTTTGAAACAGGGACATTTACAGCAGCAGATTGTCATTAGTATGCATTAGTATGGCCATTTCAGTGATTTAAAGAAAGGTACAATTAAAATAGTGTTAATTTCAAATCTGCCCTGCACTTTTTTCATTTCATGCAGCAAACGATCCATAGGAAAAAGCAGGCTCCACAATGCACCCTGCAATTTATGAATAACTCTTAAAATGCAGACGTGGGGGTTGATTTACCAAAGGTAAATAGGCTGCTTATTTTGCAGAGGGAGTTGCACTTTGCAATGGAATTTGCCCTAGAGCTTGGTGACTGAGGTGAAGCTTTGCTAACTTCCATCATCCAGTCATGTTCAAGCAAAAATGCAGTCTTTTTCATTGTCCTTGAAGGTGGTGGGGTGTATCCTTTGCAAAGTGAACATTTACCACATTCACTAAGCTCCTGGACAAACTCCCCTGCAACTACCTACATTAATCTCTGATAATAGGAGAAAACAGTGAAATCTAACTTTTGTACCACACACACACAAAAAGGCTGTGTTACTAAAGGAGTTGAGAATTGTCACACAGTAAATTGTAAAAACATAGTGTAATAAACCTGCTGTATTACACTCCCATAAAAAATAAAATACATTTAATAAAAAAAAAATGTCAAAGAGCAGCTATCACTCCATAGTGTCTCAATAAATAAATAAATGTATACCCGGTAACAGTGAAGTGCTCCTTCATAAACATAATTACCAAATGTTGACTCAGAATGTGCATATACACAAAACAGATCATAAATTATACAATCATCATATATCACGTGCAGTAAATACATGGAAAAAAAAAACAGTCATTACAGTTCATGTGTCTCTAATAAAGGTCCATCTTCCACAGTATCAGAAATCTTTCACCATGGACTACCACCAAAGAATATCACCCACGTGTCCATTCAGGTGTCTCCTCATCTTATGCTGTGGACCCCTTAAAATTATCAAGGTGGTCAGAAGTGCTTTATATTATTATCTTTGTCGGTATACTGCACGTGTATTATGACCTGCAACTGATGAATGTTTTGGAATAAAAAGGTCAATAATGTTAAGTTTAAGTTGATTCCTCTGTACCAATCTTTATCAAAAAAGCTAAAGTATGTGCTAAGGCAGTGATGCTGCTTAGTTCTGGACTGGTTGTCAAATTACAGTGTTGACACAATACCTGGTCAAGATCAAACATTTAACATTATCCTGTTGCCCAGTATGTCCGATCAGCCCCTAACCTGTCCACCTTTAGGAGATCCCTGAAAACTAATTTATTCAGGGAAGCCTATCCAACACCCACCTAAGAACTGTCCCCGAGCCACCTCCATCAAATCATCCCCTGCAGCTATTACCTTTTGTACCACCACCACCTCCCTTTAGAATGTAAGCTCTATGAGCAGGGCCTTCCTGTCCCTTCTGTATTGAACTGTCCCCCCTCTACATTGTAAAGCGCTGCATAAACTAATAATAACAATAATAATAATAATAACACAATTGTGGTCCTTTCTGGTAGAGATTAGGGGACCTCCAGGACCCGGATAAAATACCAATGTGAAGAGGAGCAATTGAGATACTCAACAAAACTAAGGTGTACTAGTACTTCTGCTGTACTGATAAAGCAAGGATCAAAATCAAACAGTCTACAGCTGAAAAAAAATCTAATATTGTCTAAGTACAGTATACAATTTTGGTATGACTTGTGTATTTCGTTCAGGCTTGTTTCACACTAGTGGAAATTGGATGCGGGTTTCTCCGCATTCAATTCGCATGACTAAAGTTTTCGACCAGCTCTCAATAGAGCAGGTTCACACATCTCCGAAGCGACTGCGGAGTGGATTGCACAGGGATCCTGTGCATCTTTGGCTCCGTTTCTGGTCCTAATTCATGCAAAAACTCGGGCCTGATTCCTTCCTAAAACAGAGAACAGGGATGCAGCCGCATCTGTTTCAAGTGTGACCCCAGCCTAAGATCTGTGTCATAGTCCAGTGTAAAACGTTGCTTCTGGGCAGACTCTTCATGTATTAAGACCAGTCACTTCTGCTCTCTCTGTTTGCGTACGGTGATTAGCCTTGTAGCTACCACCCCCCCACAATTTTCTGCAGGCAGCCTGTAGTGAGTGAACCTGTTGTGCCCCTCCCACAGCTACACTCCCTGCACAGACAATTTGCAGCACAAGGATGATGTTACCACTACATGTACAACATAATAACTGAGTTTTACAAAGGCATTTGGTGCACACAAAGTGGATTTAAATCTTTTGTGACCACTTAGAGATGTATTTAAATGACAGTTCAGCTCAGTTCAGCTTTCAGGAAGACATTCAAGAATGGTACTTTGTAGTGTATGCAGTTTTATATTGTGGTAGTCTTTGGCCTTGTAAATCCCCAATGTATACCCGTTGTTCAAGATACTTGTCAATGCTTCTTATTTTTCAATCAAAGAAATTATCATAAAAAAAAAAAGAAATCTACCTTTGTTTTATTAGCTTTAATGTAAACTCAGTCTGTAAATAAATCTGAAGTGTTACTTTAAACTTATTCAAGGTACACAGCTTAGTACAAGGAACCTCTAATATATTAGATTTTGTAATGTGTGCAGAACTCAGCCCTGATCGCTACATTTTTGTTTCTACTGGTATCCATTGTTGTGTAAGTTCTTTAGTTCTAAGTGACACCTTCTCTATTTCTGACTGAGAAAAACTACACAGCACTATATCATGCAATTACCTGCAATGTCACACTGAAGCATTTAGAACCTGGTGCAGCTGTGCATGGTAGCCAATGAGCTTCTAATATCAGCTTGTTCAATTAAGCTTTGACAATAAAACCTGGAAGCTGATTGGCTTCTATGCAAACAAAATACATATTATTTTCAGCTATATGTTCTATATTTGCAGGCAGCCCTGGGGCCACTTAAGCAAAAGCAACTAATCTCAGATATACAGCAATATAGATAGAGAAATATGCTTGGCCCCTTCTTTATTTCCACTATTATTACAAAACTGAATGTTTTTTTAGTCTTCAGACAAAATGTAATATTAGATAATGGTCACCCAAGTGAATAAATTACTCTCTTTTATTAAAATGAATGAAGAAATTAAAACATCACAAACTTTCTCTATTAAAAAGTAATTGCCCTCTAGTGAAATTAACCCACTTATGGAAATAAGTAGAGTCAGCTAATTGAACCCATTTAGGTTTGATTCCAGCCACTCATGCCCAGTATAGAACACCACTGATTTAAACTTTTTCAATCAAAATAAATTTGCTAGCAAAAGGAAACATTTGAAATGAAAGTGAATGTTTTGGTCTACCAACATTTCTTCAGAACCACATCATAAAAGCACCAGTGAAGCCCCTATGAATCCCCCCAAATCTTGCCTAAAAAAAAAGAAATAAAAATTGCACACAACACTACAATAATAATGTAAAAAAAGGGACTTTACTGGAAAGCAGCAAGACAGAACTCTTACCAAAAACATGCATACATTTTCTTTATCAAGAAGTAAGCCAGGCCTTTGACTGTACTATGAACCTTGACTTATGAAAGTGCAAATTTCTGGATAGCAGGGCTTTGATTATTTCTAATCTTGAGCATGGTAAGAAAGTAATACTACCATGGTTATTTAGGTCAGTTAGAGCAGAGGTACTTTGTTCCCTCTTAATCTAAAGGAACAATGAATTCTGCTATATATTATATAACCTGTATACTATAAAATCTTAACAAAGAATGGCACTCATCCGTAAGGGGAAGTGTTTCCCCGTGGCACCAGAGGGGGGCAGGGTCACCCATATACATTACCGGGTGGCCCCATAGTGTTTCCCCATGGCGTCAGAGGGGGGCAAGGTCACCCAGTTACGGCACCGGGTTGCCCCACCTTCAGCTATATAACAACTGTCAAAGTGAGAGAAGCGTCAGTCAGTGGGAGCCGCCCATGGAGGCAGAGCTGTTGCGGCTTTTTTTGGGCGTCGCTGCGGAATAGAAGATGAATAGACATCGCTGGACCCCAAAGCATCCTCCCCATGTTAAGGGCATGTGGTCTGGTACGGTTCAGATGGGGGGCGCTCTGTCATCATCCCCTCTTTTCCTGCGGCCTGCCAGGTTGCATGCTCGGATAAGGGGCTGGTATGGATTTTTGGGGGACCCCTACACCATTTTTTTTTTTTTGGCGCAGGGTTCCCCTTAAAATCCATACCAGACCTGAAGGGTCTGGTATGGATTTTGAGGGGGACCCCTACACCATTTGAAAAAAAAAATGGCACAGGATTCCCCTTAATATCCATACCAGACCTGAAGGGCCTGGTATGGAATTTGGGGGGACCCCCACATAATTTATTTTTAAATTTTGGTTCAGGGTTCCCCTTAATATTCATACCAGACCCAAAGGGCCTGGTAATGGACTGGGGGGAACCCATGACGTTTTTTTCAATTACTTTTATCTGTATTGCTGAGACACGACAATTCATTACAGCCGCAATCAGTTTTAAATGATTATTTTTTCCTTTAGAAATGTAATTTTGCTGCGGGACTGTTCTAAACACAGGAAAAAATTGCCACTTTATAGACATACTATAGACACCCCTCAGGTACGAAATTTAAAGGAATATTTCACCTTTAGTGTTTCACTTTAGGCATTATTAAAATCACTGCTCCTGACCGTTTTTAAAACTTTTTTTGCATTGATACATGTCCCCTGGGGCAGGACCCAGGTCCCCAAACACTTTTTATGATAATAACTTGCATATAAGCCTTTAAAATGAGCACTTTTGATTGTTTATGTTCATGTCCCATAGACTTTAACGGTGTTCGCGCGTCCGAACAAATTTTTTGCCTGTTCGCAAGTTCTGGTAAGAACCAAACCAGGGGTTGTTCGGCTCATCCTTTGTGGTGAAGTTTATATAAAACATTGTGCTGGGTGGGTAAGAAGAACATATATATAAAGTTGACCCAATCAAGATTAGTTTGATTTGGACTATGAGAAACTGGATAATCCATAGTTACATATTAGGTAAGGTTGAATAAAGACAATAGTCCACCCAGTTCAACCTGTGTAGGTGTATGTGTGTCTATAAATTATTTCCCATATCCCTGTATGTTGTGTTCTTTAACCACTTGCCGACCAGCGCACAAAGATTTACATCGGCACAATGGCGTGGCTGGGCAAATGGGCGTACCTGTACAACCCCTTTAGATCGTGGCATTGTGGGCGTGAGCGTGCCCGCGGGTCCCATGGACTCGATGTCCGCCAGGGAGATGCCTATGTAAACAAGGAATTTCCCTGTTCTGCCTAGCAACATGACAGAGATCTACTGCTCCCTGTCATCGGGAGCAGTGATCTCTGTCATGTTCTAGTGAGCCAATCCCCACTACAGTTAGAATCACTCCCTAGGACACACTTAACCCCTTTATCGCCTCCTAGTGTTTAACCCCTTCCCTGCCAGTGTCATTTACAAAGTAATCATTTGCATTTTTTTAACACTGATCGCTGTATAAATAACAATGGTCCCAAAATAGTGTCAAAAATGTCCGATGTGTCCGCCATAATGTCGCAGTCACCAAAAATCGCCGCCATTACTAATAAAAAAAGAATACTAATAAAAATGCTATAAATCTATCCCCTATTTTGTAGACGCTATAATTTTTGCGCAAACCAGTCAATATACACTTATTGTGATTTTTTTTACCAAGAATATGTAGAAGAATACATATCGGCCTAAATTGAGAAAGAAATTTGTTTTTTTGTATATTTTTTGGGGATATTAATTATAACAAAAAGTAAAAAATATAGATTTTTTTTCAAAATTGTCGCTCTTTTTCTGTTTATAGCGCAAAAAATAAAAACTGCAGGGGTGATCAAATACCACCAAAAGAAAGCTCTATTTGTGGGAAAAAAAGGATGTCAATTTTGTTTGGGTGCAATGACACACGACCGCGCAATTGTCAGGTAAAGCGACACAGTACCGAATCACAAAAAGTGCTCTGGTCAGGAAGGGGGTAAACCCTTCCGGGCTGAAGTGGTTAAGATGCACATTTAAAAGTCTTTTAAAAATATCCATACTCCTCGCTGCCACCATCAATTGTGGAAGACAGTTCCACAGCCTTATTGCCCTGACAGTGAAAAAACCCCTGTGCAGTTTAAGGTTAAACCGCTTCCCCTCCAATCTCATCGTGTGACCCTGTGTCCTCTTACAGTCCTTGAGACTGAATAGTTTTTTTTCCTATGCTCGGATCTCCATTGAGATATTTGTAAATTGCTATCATGTCCCCTCTCAAGCATCGATTCTCCAGTGAGAATAAATGTAGTGCTTGTAGTCGTTCCTCGTAATTGAGGTCATCCAGGCCCCTTATTAATTTTATTGCCCTTCTTTGTGCTTTCTCCAGTTCCAACACATCCCTTCTGAGGAACAGGTACACTAAATCCACAGGCCTTCCCCTGTCTAGATGGCAGCTTATTCCCTCATAGAATGTTAGCAGATTGGTGTGTCAAGAACGACCTTTCGTAAACCCATGCTGATTACTACTAATGACACTTTTTTCTTCTGTAAATTCCTGGTAAAAAAAATTGGGAAAGTAAATTTGAAGAGGGAGTGGAAGTGGAAGTGGAAGTGGAGGGAGTGGGAGTCAAGAAGGGGGATTAAGAGTATGATGGTGCAGCAGAGATGGTGAGTGAAGGTGGATTCTAAACCTTTCTACTTGTTCCTCTGTTATTCTTTTAGAGATGTAATTTAGTATAATGATTTTGCTTTATTTGAAAGACTTAGAAACCTAACAACTGGTGATTGTGATTTCTCAAAGTGGCTGTTTGCATACTCATGGTCTCCTCCTGAACGTCCCATATAAAATACTAAGCCTTTGGGGAAGGGTGTATACCTAAGTTTCATATAATAGAATTGGTAAACATATGGGATGATGTTGGGAGCTCTAAGTTGAAAAATTCTCCAGCAACATATACAGTATTCACCAGGGACATGAAGTCAGGGGAGGCAGGTGATGCTCTCACTAAAAAATATAAAAATTTAAAAATTAAGAGACCTCTCTGTAACCTCAGGTTGTAGCTCAGCAACCTAAGTTCACAGAGACCCCATTGGATGGCCCAAGTCCTACCCCACCACTGGTAAAAATGTGGGGCTCCTACGACATATGGTTCCAGAGGTACAGGGCTCCTTGCGCAACCTGTCAGAAGCTACATACAGAGTGGCCAGTTTAAATACAAGCTGGCACACTCTGTTTACAGAGAGGTTGAGCTCACAGTTCCTCTCATCACTTCTTGTCAGAGGCACTAAGCTCAATGGACAGCTTGGAGTCTTGGACCAATGGTAAAGTACCATTGGCCCAAACGGTCCAATAAAAATTCTGCAGTGGAGGCAAGGCTCTCACTGCAGTGTCATAGAAGGGGCATGTGTCTAAAAGACAAATACTCGCTTCCAGCCCAGCCCTCTTATCTACAAGAAAAAAAACATGGGTTTATGAGTATAAGATTTACCCACAATCCCATGTTTTTATCACACAGTTAAGAGGGAGAATGAGAATCTACTGCTGTTGAAAAGGTACTGTTATAATCAAGCTAAATTACCGTATGTACTCGAGTATAAGCCGAGATTTTCAGCCCTTTTTTTGGACTGAAAGTCCCCCCTCGGCTTATACTTGAGTCAGCGAAATTGAACATTGTAAATTGTATCTGAAAAAAAATTGAGAGGCTGCGGTGTCCATCGTTTAAATCTCGCAGTCTCTTCCTGGTCCCTTCCATGATAGGCGGAACTGTGTCTGCTGAGAATCGCCTATCACGAACATTCTCTCATCCTCACCCATCCCAGCACTGTGTTCAGTGTTCCGCCAATCACGGATGTCTGCTGGGAAACTGAGGATGAGAGAACGTTCGTGATAGGCGGAACTGTGTCTGCTTAGAAAACGCCTATCACGGAAGGGAAGAGGAAGAGACCGCGAGTTTTAAACGATGGACGCCGCAGCCTCTCAATTTTTTTTCAGGTACAATTTACAATGTTCAATTTACATTTTAGGGGAACAGTGAGGATGGGAACAGTGAGGATGGGAACAGTGAGGAACAGTGAGGATGGGAACAGTGAGGATAGGAACAGTGAGGAACAGTGAGGATGGGAACAATGAGGATGGGCACAGTAATTGGCTTAGTGAAGTTGCAATGGGCACAGTGAGGCGTGCAAATGGGCATTGTTGACCCTCGGCTTATAATCGAGTCAGTAAGTTTTCCCAGTTTTTTGTGGTAACATTAGGCTTATACTCGGGTCGGCTTATACTCGAGTATATACGGTATGTATTATGTTGCTATATGTTATAAGATAATAATTTATTATATTTACTGTGAAATTACTGGTTTGAAGCTATAACTTCAAACTTCAGTAATTTGTCTGTTAAGCCACCTGCTCGAGTACAGTTTTTGAAAATATAATAAATTAGCTTGGCAAAAAACAAGAAATATTCAAACAATCGGTCAATGTCTCTCCCTCAGCACTCAAAATAAGATTGTTCTTTAAAATAACATAAGCAGCTACTGTAATAAAAAAACAATAGTTTATTTCCATGTGTAACATAAAAAGTTGCAACAACCACCATTTATTCCCTAGGGTGTCTGCTAAAACAATATATATAGTGTTTGGGGGTTATGAGTAATTTTCAAGCAAAAATAATGATGATTATTACATGCAGGAGAGAAGTGTCAGAATTGGCCTGGGTGACAAGGGGTAATTACCATAAGTAATATACAAATAACTATTATATATTGTTTTTAAGGTAATTTACTAGAAATATGTCAAAGCAAATGGATACCATAACATTAGTAGCGCTAAACAATCCACATATTTTAAGATTGCTAAAAAGTCCACTTAAATAGTGTACACAAGTAGAAAGTCCACTTTATGGGGCGTGGCCAAGACAGGCATGTGAGAGGACGCATCTCCCACAGCTCCTAGCAGTGATCCGGTACTGATCCTCCCCCAGCCGCCTAATCGGTCCGACGGTCACCTATGCTCGCAGCCTGCGATCCGGGGACCACTGAGGTACCACCACCGGCTCTCTGTACCAGGGGGATGACCCGCAAAGGACAGGCGGAAATCGCGGGGCCGGAGCTCCAAGATGGCGCCGCCGCATCTGTAGTGAAGGGGACGCCGCGCGGCCAGGACAAGCTAGGCCCCAAGGCAAGTAAGCCGCCCAAAACCCCCAAAGAACCCCCTAAGGACATGCTATATTATGCCCAGAAGATGTCTGGGGCTATGGGGACCGAGATGCCCGTCCGATCAGGGGACCCCACACATATGATGCCTGATATACAAGCAGACGCTGTCCCAGATCAGTGGGGAGAGGAGGAGGGGGGCCAGGCAGGCTCTGTGATGCAGGACACTTAAGCCCCAGACTCACAGGATGCAGTGCAACCCACTCTGGCTGATATCCTTAGGGCTGTGAACAAATGCACAGCCTCTGTTGATACTTTAAAGGAGGAGTTTGGCTTGCTGAGGCAAGACATGCAGAAGATCCGTGAACGTACCATGGCTGTGGAGAGCAGAGTTAGTGAGGTGGAGGACCAAATGCAGCCCATAGCCCAGGACACAAGAGCAGCCCTGCAGATGGCTAGAGATGCATACGATCGTGCTGAAGATTTGGAGAACCGCCTCAGAAGGAACAACGTTCGTATAGTGGGTCTCCCGGAGAGGGTGGAGGGCAGGGATCCTACTACATATGTGGAGAACTGGTTGATTGAACTTTTTGGCAAACATTCATTTTCACAATTTTTTGCGGTGGAGCGTGCGCACAGAGTGCCCTCTCGCCCGCCTCAACAGGGGGGTCCTCCTAGATCCATCCTTGCGAAACTACTGCATTACCGGGACAGGGAGGTGGTGTTACGCCAAGCTCGGGAGCGAGCAAATGTACAGTACAATGGCACCAGAGTGTCCTTCTATCCGGACTTTTCGGCAGAGGTCCAGAGACGCAGGGCCAAATTTAATGATGTGAAACGCCGCCTGCGACTCCTGCAACTTCCATACACTATGCTATATCCTGCAAAGCTCCGCATAGTGGTGCGGGGCCGGGCACAATTCTTTGAGTCTGCCAAGGAGGCCCTAACCTGGCTGGATCGGAACGAACAATCACTTCAGCGACGAGAGCAGGAGGAGGGAGAATAAGGTCTAATTTCTGATTGTGCCTGATGGCACGAATTGTATGCTGCTCAAAGACACCTTGCGTTTAATTTACCCAGGGGGGATCCCCTATTATTGTTTGCGGCTACTGTTTTATGGCTGGGGGACATTATATGGCTATACAATGCAAGGAGAGCGATTTACACCACGTTGTCCAATAAGAGGATGTTACGATTGACTGAACCATGGCGACGTTCGGTCGTGAAAGGAGTTGCTGCTGCCCTGTTGGTGGATTATGTAGCTCCAGGACCCGTTAGGTCCACTGTTCCTACTAACTTTCCCTTTTTCAGCAGTTACAACTTCAAAGAGGTACATTGCAGCAGACGTGAATTAACACTCCTAGAGCGCCGTGCAGCGGGGTTCAGGAATGGTACGAGAGGGGTGATGTCACCCCTGCCCCGGGGACTATATTGTTGTCTCTACCCACGATTATCCGACCATTTATCTTTAATTGCGGATGCTCATGGCTAAGGTTTCTATTGTTTCTTGGAATGTGAGGGGTATGCACTCCCCCTTGAAACGTACAATGCTTAATATGTGTTTGAAGAAATTCCTTCCTGGGGTACTCTGTTTCCAAGAGACTCACTTAACGGCAGAGACAGTATGCTGTTTACGGTATGCGTGGGTGGGGAAAGCTTATCACTCTACACACACCTCCTTTTCTAGGGGGGTGAGTGTACTGGTGCATGCAGCCTTGGATTTCCAGGAGTTTGACAGTGTCATAGACCAGGAGGGGCGATATGTATTTCTTCACTGCAGGTTTGGTACATTGATATGGGTGCTGGCATGCATATATATCCCACCACCGTTCACGGTGGCGGTACTCCGGCTCCTCCTTGTGTTTTTGGATGGTAGGCCGGATGTGCTGCTGCTAGTGATCGGTGACTTCAACTGCTGTTCGGACCAGGTAGCGGATAGACACTCGAGCCCTAGGCCCTCTGCCCTCGCCAGGAGTACTCCCCTGGTGCGGTTGTTGCAAGAGGTGGGCTGGGTGGATATCTGGCGACATCGCAAACCGGGCGACAGACAATTTACCTGCTTTTCGAAGTCCCATGGTTGCCTGTCTAGGATAGATCTGGGGGTGGGGAACCTGAGCATACTCCCGTTTGTAGCTGACATTACACATAGACCCCGTAGTGTATCAGAACATTCTGCTCTAGTGGTACAGTTGCTGGTGGCTCCACCGGCAAAATTAACTAGGGCGCCCTGGAAGTTTAATGCATTTTGGTTGAAATTGTTTCGTTCCCATGAGGAGATAATGGGTGATATACGGAGGTTCTTTGATGACGGGGATGGAGTAGAATTTAATGTGCGGCACTGGGATGGCTTTAAGGCGCATCTCCGGGGTCTCCTGATAGGAGAAATGAATAAGGTTAAAAGAGCCTCCTCTGAGCTCCTGGTAGAGGTGGAGGCTAGGGTTCAGGAATTAGAGAGGGTATATGTGACGGATCCCTCTGATCTGACCAGAGAAGCATGGGTGGCCGCTCAGTCGGCCTATCAACAGCTACTTTCCTCCTCGGCTGAGAAGAAAAGGTTCTTTACGAAGCAGGCGTTCTTTGAGGAGGGTGAGAAGACCGGCCGACTTTTGGCACGGATTGCAAACTCCCATCAACGCTCGCCTGCTATAGGAGCCATTAGGTCCAAGACAGGGAGTGTAGTCTCCCAACCAGAGTTGATTATGGAGGAATTGGCGGGTTTCTATGAGACCCTGTACAGTCCTGGAGTGCCATACGCCCAGGAGGATCTGGAGTTATACCTGGCCCGATTGGTCTTCCCTGCGCTGTCCGAGGGTCAGCGGGCACAGTTGGAGGTGCCGCTTACTGTCGGGGAGCTCCGGGGGGCTGTGGGTGCATTCCCTAATTGTAAGGCCCCGGGGGAGGATGGGTTGCCTATGGAGGTGTATAAGCAATACTCAGAGGAAATACTGCCCCAACTACTGAGAGTGTTTAACAATGCCAGGGAGAGAGGGTCCCTTCCACCCTCAATGTCTAAGGCAAACATAGTACTACTGCTCAAACCGGGTAAGGATCCTGTAGACCCAGGGGCGTACCGCCCCATCTCCTTGCTGCAAAGCGACATCAAGATATTAGCCAAGGTACTGGCCATTCGGCTGAATGGGGTGATTACTTCAATTGTGCATGGGGACCAGGCTGGTTTCATGCCAAATAAATCTACAGCGGTTAATTTGCGGAGGTTGTTCCTGAATGTACAAGCAAGGGCAGATAACATGGGAGGCAGGGCACTCTTGTCCCTGGACGCCACAAAGACGTTTGATAGCATAGATTGGAATTATCTTTGGTCGGTGCTGCGGAGGTTCGGGTTTGGTCCAATTTATATATCCTGGGTGAAGTTGCTATATAGTCAGCCGCAGGCCGCCATAAGGACCTTTGGTTCATTGTCTGGGAGCTTTGCATTGAGGAGGGGGACTCGGCAGGGGTGTCCCCTGTCGCCCCTCCTCTTTGCTTTGGCTATTGAGCCACTGGCCATGGATATTCGGGCAAACTCTGGCATTACTGGTTTCTGCTATGGTGACATGCAGGAAAAAGTCATGCTATATGCCAATGACACTTTGCTTCTTCTGGGGGACACGGATTCTTCCCTTAAGGAAGCTATGTCGACCATATCCAAATTTGGAGGGTTTTCCGGTTTGCATGTAAACTGGTCAAAATCGGCGTTGCTCCTGTTGGATGGGGACGACACACAGGTGATTAACTCTTCCTGCCCCATTCCCATTACCACTGCTTTTAAGTACTTGGGGGTTCAGATCACAGCTAGGCCACGGGATTTTATCCATCTTAATATCTCCCCCCTGTTACTAAGGTTTAGGGATAAAGTCAAAACCTGGAAGGCTCTTCTCCTATCTGTGGCTGGCAGGGTGAATCTTATAAAGATGATACTCATGCCACAGCTACTGTATTTCCTTCATAATACTCCTATGGTTATCCCCCTCAAGACATTTCGTACGGTAAATAGTATCTTTCGCAGCCTCATATGGAGGGATGGGCTCCCTAGGATCAGATTGGAACATTTGCAGCGGCCCAAAGACTGCGGGGGCTTGGCGTTACCAAACCCTTGGCTGTATTACTTAGCTTCCCAGCTACGGCACCTTATAGGCATGTTTCCATTAGAGGCAGAGAGGGCGCCCACCTTGCAAACCTCGGCTCATAAACTGCTGCTGTTTACTGTGTGCAGAGATCCGGTTCCTGTGGCGTTGGAGGCTCAGGCCTTCGCTAAACCACATAAAAAGTTTCCAACTTATAGCTTAATTCAGAAGGTATGGAACAAGGTTAAATACATTCAGAATGCAGATGGCTATACAGAATACAGCCCTATATGGCAAAATTATACGTATACTGAATTGGCCAAACTGCAGTCTGGGGCCAGATGGAAGCAGTATGGGATTACGCATCTTAGGCACATATTCCGTAATGGAGTATTGCGCCCTTTTAGTGACCTAAGGGAATCTTACGGTCTCCCGCAATTAATGTACTTTTGTTATTTACAATTGCTCCATGCGGTGGCGGCACAGGGTCGCTCCTCGGAGTGGCACTTGTCGCCAACCCCGGTGTTTAGGCTTCTTGGGGATGCTGGGTCGTCAAAGGGCTTTATCTCACAATGCTATGCCATACTGTTACAGTCCGTGATGAGGCAGCATCCTCTGAAGATAAGGGAGAAGTGGGAAGCAGATGTTGGACAGCTGGATGGTGAGCAGTGGGAGGAAATTTTCCAGGCTGTGGGTAGGTGTTCACTGAATATATCCCATAGGCTTACCCAGTTGTACATATTGTTACGCACTTATTTCACACCTCACAGATTACATTTGATGAATCCACAGCTTGACCCCATATGTACACAATGCAAAAGGGACCACGGAGATCTAGTCCATATGTTGTGGAGATGTCCCAAACTCCACATGTACTGGGCGGGGGTGGTGTCTACCATTAATTCAGTGTTTGGCGTGTCTCTTCCACAGGACCCGAGAGCTTGTCTCTTGGGTGCTTTGGAGGAATACGATTGGGACGAGGACTGTAGAGAAGCCGTTCATAGGACTCTGTTTCAGGCGAGGAGGCTCATCATGATACACTGGAAAGCGGAGGATCCGCCGACCTTGAAGGAATGGGTTAATAATATTGGGATAGTGTTGAGGATGGAGAAGATGACTTATCAGCATAGGGGTAGTGCTCAAAAATTCGAGAAGCTATGGGCAAAATGGCTAGATGTACCGGGCTTGGCCCCGGTGGATCTGGTGGCTGATAGATTGCTAGGCATCAATATAGGTTGAGAGATGTTTTAACAATTGGGAGAGTGGGTATGTTGATTTGAGGACCGGCTGGCTCCTAGTTCGGATTTGTTTTGAAATGTATGTTTGTAATGACTTCTTACCCCGCTATGTTGAGGGGTGTCTGTATGCTCTGTACCTCTGCAAATTAATAATAAAACTTTGTTGGATAAAAAAAAAAAAGAAGAAAGTCCACTTTATAGATGAGAAGTGAGTATCAGATTGTCCATCATAGAAAAGAGATCTTAATTCAAAAACGATCGCCTTCACCTCACCGCTTGTGTCACAATCCCCCTAGGTAATCAATTTACCAGATAATACTGGGTTATGCACTTGTCTTTCAATAGATGTTGCCAGCTCACTGCATACACTCCATTTAAATGTTGCTCATTACAAGACAAGCAAAGGATAAAGATGCACATAGCGTAATCCAGTACTAAAAAGGTATTTATTGAATAATTCCTCAAGATTGCACACTTACAATATAATTCAAAATAAAAAGGCATGTAACAACAATGTATCATAAGTCGCTCACTCCTGTCTACCTCTCACCATTCCAGCGGTGTTTCTGGGTAAGGTAAGCAGAAAAGCCGACGACGTAGGTTGCTGCGTGGTCATGGGCTGACGCGGTTCGTCATTGCTTCATCAAACACCCTTAAGATCTGTAAACAATTTCTTCTATAATGGACAATCTTATAATCACTTCTCATCTATAAAGTGGACTTTCTACTTGTCATGTAATGTGCAAAATGAATAATTTCTTCTTTTTGGTTGACTCCACAGTTCCCTTCATCGCCACAGGAATGGCAGAATGTGGCCTCCCAATTTGCCCAGCGGTGGGACTTCCTCAACTGCGGAGGGGCAATTGATGGGAAGCACGTCCACATAGTGCCGCCACCCCGTTTGGGGTCTTACTATTATAACTATAAAGGTTTTAATAGTATAGTGTTAATGGCGGTGGTGTCGGCACGCTATGAGTTCCTGTATGTGGACGTGAGGAAGAATGGCCGGATGTCCGATGGCGGAGTGTTCACTCAGATGGAGTTTGCTCACCGTCTGCAGTCTGGGGGCCTGGCACTGCCTCCATATGCAGACAACGTGGATGGACTTCCATTTGTGTTTATAGCGGATGAAGCCTTTGGACTGGGACCACACCTAATGCGGCCGTTCCCACAGAGGACCTTCACCCCAGAGAAGAGGGTTTTTGAATACCGGCTGGCCAGAGCCCGGAGGGTTGTGGAGAATGCCTTCGGCATAATGGCCAGCCGGTTCCGCCTGTTTCTGACAGCCATACACATGGCGGAATACAAACTCAATAACATCATCTTAACCTGCTGCATATTGCATACTTTTCTAAGAGAAAACTCTCCTTCATATCTATCTACATTTGGGCCAGAGGCCGGTGTATCAGACATGCACAATCTTACTGGCCTGGACACTGGCCGTACTGGCTTGGCCCCCCAAAGCGCCCGTGAAGTATGTGATAAATACGTTGAGTACTTCACGGGTAGGGGGGCCATCGCAATGCCAGACCATATTTGAAACCTTTTATGTGTCTCCCAGGTTATCATAGTACACTTTGTAGTAGTGCCAAGTGTATTTGTTTTTAGTACGTAGCCACAATTTTCACACTTAAAAACCTGACCTTTCCCATTTTAGATAACTGCTATCGAGCATAGAAAGAACAAGCCACACATTGTTGAGTGTTCAAAATATTTTTTACTCTGTGCACAACATGTGCGGTATTTTTTTATTCAAAATACAATCTTGACATTTTGGCGTCCCAATTTTGGAGAAATGTTTTATTTTTATTTTTTTTGCTGTTTGCAGAAACATGCATGGGTCAAAAAATAAATAAACGAGGGGCGTGGCTTGGACTCCACCGAGATGGCGGTGTGATCCCTGAGCTCCGGCATACAGCGGGATAGAACAGCGGCTAATAGCAACCTGAGGCATTCACAAAGGCTCCACACTTAGCGGTCTGACACCCCACCACTCGGGCGACATGACCAGAAAACGGCAGGCGGAACACTGCCCGAAAAAATTGACAGACTACTACACGCTGCCACCGCAGCCTCGAGGACAAGATGGCGCCGGCGCTTCTTCCTCTTCCAGAGCGGCCCGCGGACACACACAGAGCGGTAAGGGTGCAGCAAATAGACAGCCCCTCAACAGCGGTGAATCATTCCAGACATCCCAGACCCCTTCTCCACTCAGCGGTAGCCCAGCTAAGTCTCGATTCAGAGCAGAAGACCCAGATCTGCAACACTGCGAGGTAAGATCTAACACAGACTCGCAGGAGGACACTAGAGAACTCCCTGACTCCATAGTCTCATTCCCCACGCTGCACCAACCAGTGTTGGATACAACACTTAAGGATATGCTTATTTCACTCAGGAGCACCATTCACAGTGACATGATGGCATGTATGAGGAAATTCAACACTGAGCTGACAGCGGTGGGTGATAGAGTTGATCACATTGAGACAAAGATGGGGGAATACGCCACGACCATTAATGATTTGGTAGACGCTAATGACACAGCAGAGGAAGAGCAGACATGGATGAAAGCCAAATTAGCAGATTTAGAAGACAGGTCCAGGAGGAATAATGTCAAAATAAGAGGAATACCAGAAACTGTAAATCCTTCTGACCTGCGCTCTTATGCTACTACAATGCTCTCCACACTTATGCCTGATCTCTCCGCCATAGAACTCTCCATAGACAGAATACATAGGTTGCCAAAACCTTCATTCATACCAGAAAATGTTCCTAGAGATGTTCTGTTTCGAATCAATTTCTACCATACCAAAGAGAGACTAATGACAATCACACGTAAAGGGGAACACCGCAATACTGAGTACTCCTCTTTACAATTCTATGCGGACTTGTCCCAGTTTACTCTGCAACTCCGCAAAAACCTGAATAATGTCACTAAAGCCCTAAGGAATCACAATGTTGATTATAGGTGGGGATACCCCACAAAGCTATTGGTGACTAAGGATGGGACAACACACGTAATCACATCTCCGTCCAAGGGTTTCCGGTTACTCCAAAAATGGAAGATTTTACCGGAAGATTTAGCTGAACCCTCTAGAGCAGGCAATCCTGGCAGGATTTCCCCGGAGTGGAAACAAGTTGCTGAATCCTCTTGAAATGAAAGAACTGTAATTCTTTGTCCTATTGCCTTCTAACAGCTGCCCTTTCACAGGGTCCCGCATATCGGAGCTTCCCCCACAACACAAGCTCCCACTCTTTTGAGCAGAATTGATCTGCATCAGGGTTATGACGAACCACCTCTTTCGTTCCAGTTTATGTGTTTTTTGTTTTGTTTACCTGTTCTACTTTCAGGAACTGCACCGTTCATCACATCTAGAAACCTATACTTTTGATTTTCGATACCAGCAGCATTACTCCTACACCACCATCTCAAAGTCTCCCGGTCCTGGACAATGGATTCTCCCCCTCAGGGGTTTTGGCTGTAAGTACTCTTTGCCGCACACAGCATCCTTGATTGACCAATATGCCAGTTAAAATTCTCTCGATTAATGCCCACGGCCTAAACCATCCGGCTAAGAGGGCATCCCTTTGGAGGGAGGCTGATTTTTCTCAGTGTGATATACTGTGTGTCCAGGAGACCCACTTTCATCTAAATGCTCCACCTAAATGTACTTACAAATCCTTCCAGCATTACTTCTTCTCTAACATGGCAGCGAAGCGGAGAGGAGTTCTCATTGCGGTCAGAGACACAATTTCTTTTAGCCTAATTTCAGAAGTCAATGACCCGCAAGGTCGATATCTGATACTCGTTTGTGATATCAATAATGCCCGCTATACTTTAGTTACTCAACAAACTCATGCGCAAAGTGCAGAAGATAAAGCAGGGTTCACTCATACTATGTGGGGACTTCAACATAGTACCCAATCCATCTTTGGATTCTACCACAACTCTGTCTAAACGGACACCATCTCTGGGGAACTTTTTACGCTCCCATGACCTTTTCGATGCATGGCGTTGTACACACGCCAGCGAAAAAGACTACTCCTTTTTCTCCCATAGGCATTGCTCATATTCGAGGATTGATTTGTTTCTATTAGACAAGTGGTTGCTCCAGAAAGTTTCTCAAACCAAAATTGACACGATAGCATGGTCAGACCATGCTCCTATCCTCCTTACATTGCGGGATTCCTATCCTGAATCCACTACCTATATTTGGCGCGCCAATTCTCAGATTATCCAAAACCAAACCACTAGAGAAATATTGAGAGAACGCTTGTCAGAGTATTTCCAAATCAATTCCACTTCCACAGATAATGCTTCTCTATTATGGAATGCCCATAAGGCATATATAAGGGGTATATTTATTCAATTGGGAGCTAGGCTAAAGAGGCAGAGGCAGCTGAAATTCTCTACGCTGATGACAGACATTAGTACCTTAGAAGACTTGAACAAACAGAACCCCTCCCCATCCATTAGTGAAAGACTTACCATACTAAGACACGACCTTAGAATACTCCTTCTCCATACTTTTGAACAAAAAGAGAAGAGGATGAAAATGTCCTTCTACTCTACTAGTAACAAAGCAGGAAAAGCGTTAGAGCGACGTATACAAGGACAACGCTTTAAATCTAAGATAACATATCTTATACATCCTAAGAGTAAGGAGAAGGTGTACGACCCCCAGGGCATCGCTGATGCTTTTAGCGAATACTACAGTTCTCTTTATAATCTGAATCTAGATAGCGATACTAACCAACCCTCTACTTCAGACATAGAGGGGTTTTTGGCTGGCGTCAATTTACCTGTCCTGTCCCAAACACAGCTTCAAGAACTAAACTCCCCCTTTTCCCTCAATGAGGTACTGCAGGCTATAAAAACTCTCCCTAGTAATAAATCTCCTGGCCCTGACGGACTGATAGGTGATTATTACAAAACATTTCAAACAACTTTAGGACCATATCTACTCAAGATTTTTGACACAGCGGCTTCCTCTGCCTCTTTTCCGTCTGAAATGTTGGAAGCTTTAGTTGTCACACTCCCCAAACCAGGGAAGACACCGGATGTACCTCAAAATTTTAGGCCAATCTCATTATTGAACAATGACCTTAAAATTTATGCCAAAATGATAGCTTTGAGGTTAATCAATATTCTACCTACTCTGATCGATCCTGATCAATCGGGGTTCACAAAGGGCAGACAGGCTTCAGATGCCACAAGACGATTGATTGATATTACTCATATCGCAAGGAAATGTCGCACGCCTTCTCTGCTCCTGGCGCTGGACGCGGAGAAGGCGTTCGATAGAGTACACTGGCTATATTTACAACAGGCGTTAAAAAAATGTGGGTTCAATGGCTACTTACTATCTGCCATTTTGACTCTATATACATCACCTTCTGCCAAAGTATATATGTCAGGAATGTTATCCAGACCCTTTGGGATTACTAATGGCACGAGACAGGGGTGTCCACTGTCTCCCCTCATTTTTAATCTCCTGATGGAGCCGCTTGCTGCTCGCATCAGACAATCACCAGAAATACAAGGTTTTACAATCAATAACAAAAAAACATGTCACCAGCCTTTTTGCTGATGACATGATTCTAATGCTTACTAACCCGGTGTCTTCCTTGGAAAGGGTCTCATGTGTACTCAAAGAATATAGTCAAATATCATATTATAAGGTAAACGATGCTAAATCTTATATTCTTGATTTGGGGGTGCCTCATCAAGACAAAACTGCAATGCAAGCCAAATTCCCGTATATTTGGTCGGACTATGCTATAAGCTACCTGGGGATCCATCTCACATCTCATCCTGATCAGTTATTTAAGGCCAACTACCTACCGCTAGAGGGAAAGGTGACGGGAGGGTTGGGGAGATTAAGCAAACATATACTATCATGGACAGGAAGGTTGGCAGCTTTCAAAATGCAGATACTACCTCAAATTTTGTACGTATTTAGGACAGTTCCTATTCCGATCCCCAATACCTTTTTTAGTAATCTACAAAGAACACTCTCAGGTTTCTTATGGCAAGGTAAGAGAGCGCGCTGCGCCTTTTCTAAACTTAGCAAACTTAGGAGGGCAGGGGGTGCAGGTGTACCAGTTTGTCATGATCAGTGTCATTGCCTGGGTCACCTGCTGGTGGTGCTATTGCTTTCAGCACCAAAGGGTGCAGTTCTGGTGGCCACCAGCGGGTGTCTCCCATTTGTCTGGAGCCTAAATCATCTCCTGCAATCAGGCGTCACCTGAGACTGATTGCAGGAGGTGTGTATAAATACCCAGCAGACACTAAAGCATTTGTCTCTGGTATTGTCTTGGAACCCAGACCTGTATGCCTGAACCTGAACCTGAACCTGAACCTGAACCTGAACCTTAACCTTGTGACCTGTTATCCTGTACCTTGTGTCCTGTGTTCCTGAACCCTGCATCCATCCCTGGACCCCTGTCTTGCAGACTCATCCCTTCCTCCTGTTGTCCCTTCCGGCTCCCTGTTCAATTGGACTGATCTCTTGTGTATGACCCTGGCTTGATTACATTTATGCTTAAATCTCAAACCTATATTCACGTTGGTGTAGGGAGTTGTTTTGTGTGTCACTGTGGTTGTTTGCTGGTTGCCTTATTATTTATGAATTATCCTTTCAATAAACGTATATATATATTTACTTACCTTGTGCCTAATTCCTTTAGTGCAGCCCACTGATCTGCGTACCCTGTGCTGGATGCCGTGTTAGGCATCCGTGACACAGTTTTTTCTGAGTACCATAAAGCTGCAATACTAGCACAGCTCAGAGGGTGGTTTCCAAATCCTCTTACACCATTATGGGGCCTCATCGAGCAATCCTTAGTGCCAAAAGGAAATTTGAAGGACTATTTACTGGCCTACTCTTCTTTTAAAACAAAGTACAAGAACCTATCTCTTCCAATGGCAGCAACCTTAGAAGCCTGGAAGCAATTGGTACTGACCAAATCCGCCTTATCTCCTAATATTACTCTTGAAATGCCTGTTACCACCATAGCTTTGATAATACCTGATATAAATTTAAAGAAATGGACCTCAGGGGGATTAAATTGGGTCTCGGACCTGTACTTGAACGACACTTTGAAATCCTTTCCACAAGCACAAATAGAATTCAACCTCCCGGCATCAGAACAATTTAACTATATCAGAGTAGTGTCATTCCTTAGCAGCGGTCGCCTTCGACCGTATAAATTGTTCTGGAAAATACACACATATTTAACTTCAAAAGTCAGTCGCAGAGGTGGTATTTCGCTATTCTATAACTTTCTAAGCGATAAATCAGAGTTTGAAAAATCTGGCTCGCTGTTGGCCTGGGAGAGAGAGCTGGAAGCTTCTTTCACAGATGGACAGTGGGTTAGGGCTCTACAATATACCCATTCGGCTACCAAATGTGCCAATCTATGGGAGCTGTCACATAAGGTCACCCAGAGATGGTATCTCACGCCATTTAGGATAGCTAAATTTGACCCAAATACATCCCCTTTATGTTGGAGGCACTGTTCGCAAGTTGGAACACTATTCCATATATTGTGGTCTTGCAGGAAATTAGCTAAATTTTGGTCCAGTACATTCTTAATTATACAACAGGTTACAGGCTTACCTATGCTACCCTCCCTGGCATTAGCCATTTTACATCTGGGCATAGAGGACATACCACCTTCCTTCAGGAAATTTACAATCCATTTACTCCTAGCTGCCAAGCTGGTAATACTTAGACTCTGGAGGTCCCCTGATGCTCCTAAAGTAGACAAAGTTATACGAACGGTATCCATCCACTACACATACGAAAGCATGTTAGCATCTATAAACGGTAAATATGTCGACTTCTGCCCCCAATGGGGCCCATGGTTAGAGTGGTACAAGTCTTATAGAAGTCAACACCGCTGAGAGTGGCTTCTCAATTTGTGTGCTGAAACATATTCATATAACACATAGCATATATGGTTCTTTGATGTACCCACAAACTATACAAAGTGCTGGTTCCTTGGTTTTCTTTATTTATTTATTTCTGTTTATGTTTCTACCCTGCTTCCAAGTTTATCTACCCTTACTTACCTCTTTGTTGATTGCAGTCATATTTGCATAATTCTCATCAGATTTATAAGACACTGAACAGACGTACTGAATTACTGTGATTTTCCAATGTGCTGTTTGGAAGGTCCAATTGAGTTGTACAGGTTTAGCTTCCTCAGATCACAGTTTGTACCCATTGGGGTGATCTGATAAGTGAACAAGCGATATGTGGATCAATGGTTTATTGTAATCTTTAAGTAACAAATGCAATTACCTGTAACCCTGGATGATGGCCTTTTCGTCTGTATAGATATGTAGATATAAAGCACGTGTACTTAACTTCTGTATCACGAAAATTGCGATAAAAATTTATTGATAAAAAATAAAAAATAAACAAAAAAAAGGAACTTACAAAGTTCAGCCTTAAAAATATAAACATGAGACGGGGTGATGTCACCCCTGAACCATCTACAATTAGAAGATGCACACAGTTTTTGATGTGCAAAATGGGTTTTTCATCCTGATCCCATGGCGAAAGTCAACATGTGCTATCTGCCATCATGGGGGATTGATGGACGTGTTTTGGGGGTGCAAACCCTTCCTCTCACCTACTTGAGTAGCATGGAAATGGTTGCACCCCCAAAACAGGGACATAGATATCCTGTGACGGCAGATAGCACATGTTGACACACTGTGTGCATCTTGAAATTTGGGCTTGTGTTAAAACAAATGCCAATTTTTGCGTACATAAGAAAACTAAAAAAGGGGGGGTATGGTTCAGACTATTCGCCCCATAATATCAATGATGTTTTTATATTTTTGCTCAATCACATTCATCCTTTTCCTCATAATGTCCATTTCGCTACTACATTCCATTATTTCTTGAATGACGATTTGGGCACTAGCACTTGAGAATGGAGTAGTAGGAATTTCTGACACACCACCATGTTCATCCCCTAAAAATATAAAGGTATTAGAAATATGCAGGCCTACATCTCTTTTTACCAGAAGCTGTGGTGACAGACACTGACCTGTTGTGGTGATAAGCTCCACCTCTCCTTCCTCCACCTCTCCTTCCTCCACCTCTGCTTCCTCCACCTGCTGATCTTGGGGTTCTTTTGGATCTTGGGTTTCTTTATGTGGTCTGTGCTTCCTAGGCTCCTCACATTGGTGTCCTCCCAGTCTCCTCTCCCATATGTGAATGAAACAATCAAAAGGTATCCTTTAGCATACAGAGATTTGAGGGCATAATTTGATAACTTTGCCTGGAAGTGGGGTACAATTGTTGATTTTGCCAGAGTTCCAAGATGAACATATGAGATTTTGCTAATTCAACAAAGGAAGAATACTTTCAGTCTTGGTCCTCAAAAATAAAAAGGAGACACCCCAAGGTATCCACTGGAGCACCTGTGTGTGACACCCTAAAAAGGTTGTTCTGGTGGCCCACACTATAGTGCTCCTGAGTCAAGATATGGAACCAGCTGCTTGAGTGTCCTCTCCTTTACACAGAATCTAGTTTACCATTTAACATTCTACTTACTTACAACACATCATCTAGACAACAATGTATATATAAACGTTGTTTAACGCCAAATAGGCATGACCACATGTGGTTTACGTGTATATGTGCAAAACATGTTATTTTTTACACGATCGCTGTTTACTAGGAAACATTACCAAAAATTAGTCCACTCAACTTCACATGAAAGTTGCCATTCTACAATATGAAACCAGACAATCCAAGCACATGGAGCAAAACATGCAAGAATACATATTCCAATTTGATTAAAGACAGTAAAAAAAAAGCTTATTTTTGTCCAGGAATTTTTTAAGCTTCCTATACTGGTCCGGCTCCCTCAGCTTCACATCAGACCACCTTTTACGGAGCTGCTCCTTGGATCTCCTGACCCCAATTTTTTTTATAGAGACTCCTCGCCACTTTGTCCATTATTTTAGACTTCCTGAGATTAGGGGTGTCGTATGGCCCATGCTTCCCATCAAAATCCTTCCTCCGCAGGATGTCCACCATCTCCGCCATCTCAGCAAATGACATATTAGTCGCCTTGAATCTTTTATTCCTGGATCGGGACGTTCCCGCCTCCGGGCTTTCCTCGTCGGTACTTAATAATAAAGCACGCACCTGTGTCACCGCCATGTCGTCGTCTCCCACTGTGCGCCGAACGAGAAGGGGCGGGGAAATTCAGAAAAAGACCGTCATGGGCAGGCGACGCGGCCGGAGTTTCACGCATGCGCAGGGTATATAAAGGGTAAACGAGGTTGTGGTTGCGCGGAGTAAGGACGACCGGAAGTGCCGAACGAATCCTACTAAGGTAAGAAATTTACTTGGGGCATCAGTGGCCTATACTGGTTCATGATTGTAAAGGCCTATATTGGGCTATGATTAGGACAATTGAAGCTGACCTCCTGTTTTTGTCTTGTGTTTTATCTTGTAGAAAGAACTATGCAGAAATTGCGTGAGCCAGACGTGATGTTAATTTTTATAGAAAAGTATAAGGAAATGCGAAACCTCTGGGAGCTAAAAAATAGCTCCTACCATAATAGCCAAGTATGCAAGGCAACAATTGTTAAATTAGCGGGATATATGAAGACCTGGATCCCAGAGGCAGACTATACTATGATGAATAGTAAAATAAACAACATGAGGAATGCGTACAAAAAACACTATAAAGAAGGGCGTGCTTCTATGAGATCAGGAGCAGCAGCAGACGAAGTAGTTAAGCCCAAGCTGTGGTACTACAAGCATCTGCAATTTCTGGATGACCAGATTGAGGCCAGGGAATCACTTTACACCCTTCCCTCAACCCTCCCTTCCACCCTTCCCTCCAGCGTTCCTTCCACCCTTCCCTCCAGCGTTCCTTCCACCCTTCCCTCCACCCCTGCAGAGGGGGAGGAGGAGCCACCTGAGCTTGAATAGCCAGGTCTGCGCATCTTCAGCCAGGTATATTATTTTCAAAGATATTTATTGTCCTTAATTGATTTTTGAGAACTAGATGTTAGTATTCACAAATGACAAAATTTTAATGTTTAAAAAAAAACAAAAAAAACATTAATGATTGGTACAGTATATAAAAACGCAGGAGTCACAATGAGAGTCTTTTATATTTATTAAGATTCAAATTGCAACAGTCATGAGATGAAAATTGTGTGTGATTGATTCAACAAAAAATAAAACTATGTTCCTTTTTTCTACACAGGATGAGCTCAGCCAGGAGGAAGAGGCTCCAGAATGTGGCAGGCAGGAGGAGGCAGGGGTGAGTGGCAGCCAGGAGGAGGCCGGACCAAGTGGCACTCAACAGGTCCCCAGGCCTAGTGGCAGCACACAGTCCCAAGTGGCTCCCCTCCACGTCAGACCCACAAAAAATCGTCGGATGACAAAGGTGGAGGAGGAGTCACTTCAGATGATAAGGGACGCTGCTGCCATAATGAGGGCCCCCCTCAACCCTGTTGAGGCCTTTAGTACATATCTTTCATCAAAACTTCTGAACCTGGAGGAGAGACAACGTGCCCTCTGTGAGCACCTGGTGTATACGGCCATTCACATGGCGGGGATGGGGTAGTTGACAGAGGCCACTCATCTCTGCCATCTACCCCATCCTTCTCCTCCTCCTCCTGCCACATTACCACCGACAGAGCCACAGCCTGGAAGGGTGTGTGGACGGGGCCGTGGAACAAATGCTGGAGGGAAGCATGGAGGGAACACTGCAGAGAGCAGTTCAAGGAAGGCTACCAAGAAGAGCAGAAGGTGATTCTCTGGCTTCAAGCTGCTCTTCCAGAAGTTGCAGTTTGTAGGAGTACCACAGCTTGGGGTGATGTATGTCTTTGGCTGCTGCTCCTGATTTCCTCATGTTGTTTATTTTATTGTTCATCATAGTTGGTGGTTTCCGACAATGGCACCAACCTCCTCTCTGCCCTCCGACAGGGACAACTGACCCATGTGCCCTGTTTGGCTCACGTCTTTAACTTGGTGGTGCAGCAGTTCTTGGGCAGGTACCCGGGCTTATAGGAGGTCCTGAAGCAGGCCAGGAAACTCTGTGGGAATTTCCGCAGGTCATATAATGCCAGTGCTCGGCTGTCTGACCTGCAAAAGGATTACAACCTGCCCAAGAACCGCCTAATCTGTGACATGCCCACCAGGTGGAACTCTATGTTGGCCATGCTGCAGCGGCTGCACACACAGAAGAGGGCCATCAATGAGTATCTGTTGCAATATGGAACCAGGACAGTGTCAGGGGAGCTTGGATTTTTTTCCATGATCAGGGATGCATGCACTGTCCTGGCACCATTTGAGGAGGTCACAAGGATGGTGAGCAGTGACAGTGCATGCATCAGTGACACTGTCCCTCTTGCCCACCTGTTGGAGCACACGCTGCGTGGAATAATGGACAGGGCACTTGAGGCAGAACAGAGGCAGGAAGAGGAGAACTTCCTTACCTCTCAAGGTCCCTTTATCCAGACAGTGTTCCTGCTGGCCCGGCTATCACACAGGAAGAGGAGGAGGAGGAGGGAGGAGGAGGATTGTGTCAGCATGGAGGTGGAGACTAGCACTCAGCATCAGCAGCAGTCTTCAAGGTATCAATTACAGTCCCAAGACATCCATGGACTTGTACGTGGCTGGGAGGAGGTGGCTGCGGATCATGTCGTCCTGAGTGACCCAGAGGAATCCGCACCAAATGCCTCAGAAAACCTACGCTGCATGGCCTCCCTGATCCTGCAAAGCCTGCGGAAGGATCCTCGTATTTGTGCAATCAAGGAGATGGATCATTACTGGCTGGCAACCCTCCTTGATCCACGTTACAAGGGTAAGGTTGCAGACCTTATCTTGCCGTCACAGAGGGAACAGAGAATGAGGCATCTTCTGGAGGCCTTGCAGAAAGGTCTGTGCAACGCATTCCCAGAGACTTGGAGGTTACAAATTCCTGGTCCTGGACAACGTGTTGCTGAGGCTTCGGTCAGTCAAAGAAGGAGCAGTGGAGAAGGTGGCTGTCTGTCCGATACGTTCAGACAATTTTTTAGTCTGCAGCCCCAAGGTATGATCGGTTCCAGCAACCATTGCCAGCGTCTGGTTTACATGGTGCAGGAATACCTAGGGGCAAGATCAGACTTGGACACCTTTCCCACCGAAAATCCTCTGGGTTACTGGGTCTTGAGGATGGATCACTGGCCAGAGCTTGCACAGTATGCAATTGAGATACTGGCCTGTCCTGCATCCAGCGTTCTTTTGGAACGCACATTCAGTGCTGCTGGAGGCTTTGTAACCGATCACAGGGTGCGCCTGTCAACCGACTCGGTCGATCGACTGACCTTCATAAAAATGCATCAGTCTTGGATCACCACCAGCTACCAAGCACCTGATGCTAATGTAACAGAATCATTTTCTTTTAAATGTCAGATCCCTTCAAGACTCCCTATGCTGATGCAGAGTGACTATCCTGTTATGCTGAGTGACTATCCTCTTCCTCCTTAATAATCATGCTGATAGCTTGAAAGGACATTTTGGTTCTGGGCACCGCCACCAGTGGCTAAGGCCCAATTTTTCAGCCCCTGTTTAACAGGGGCATGTATTTACAATTTTTGATGCAATGCTTTGCAGCAGGGCCCATTGCTGTGCTCCAAGTACAGTATCTGTGAGGGGTTGCAGTGTTGTGGCACCAGCACCAGTGCCTAAGGCCCAATTTTTTTAATTTTTCTGCCCCTGTTTTTTGCTAGGGTAAAGAAAGGTTTTGGGCTGTATGTGAAATAATCAATGTCAAAAATAGCTTCTGGGTACGGCACTCTGTAAGTCCCTGTCTTGTTTGCACCGCCTGTATTCTGCTGTTCAGAGTATATAGGGCCTTTTTTTTTGGGTGCGAGGTTCCCCTTAATATCCATACAAGATCCAAAGGGGCTGGTAGGGGGCTGGTGTGGGGGTGTACCCATGCCATTTTTCTCAATGATTTTCATCCATATTGCCGGGACCAAACATTACATTAAAGGGGTTGTAAAGGTTCGTTTTTTATTTTCTAAATAGGTTCCTTTAAGCTAGTGCATTGTTGGTTCACTTACCTTTTCCTTAGATTTCCCTTCTAAATATTTTTTTTCTTTGTTTTCTTTGTCTGAATTTCTCACTTCCTGTTCCTCCTCAGTAAGCTGTTCAGTAAGCTGTTCTGGCTGACTCCACACCACTCGGATGATGGTGTAAAGTTTAGTGAGGAGAAACAGGAAGTGAGAAATTCAGACAAAGAAAAATAATATTTAGAAGGGAAATCTAAGGAAAAGGTAAGTGAACCAACAATGCACTAGCTTAAAGGAACCTATTTAGAAAATAAAAAACAAACCTTTACAACCCCTTTAAGGCCGCAAGCAGTTTTAAATTACTTTTTTTCCTTTAGAAATGTCATTTTGTGCAGGGACAGTTCTAAACACAGGAAACATGTGCCACTTCACAGGCATACTTTAGACACCCCCCAGGTACGATATTTAAAGGAATATTTCACTTTTTTTTCACTTTATGCATCATTAAAATCACTGCTCCCGAAAAAACGGCCGTTTTTAAAACTTCTTTTTGCATTGATGCATTGCATTGTCCCCTGGGGCAGGACCCGGGTCCCCAAACCCTTTTTAGGACAATAACTTGCATATTAGCCATTATAATTAGCACTTTTGATTTCGAACATTCGCGTCTATTGTATTTAATAGGGTTCTAAAGTTTGCGCAAACTTTCGGTCCGTTCGCAGGTTCTGGTGCGAACCGAACGGGGGGGTGTTCGGCTCATCCCTACTCACCAGCTACTGACCATCCTTGGTATACACTACCTGTAATTTTCCTTTACCCAGAAGTCTGCTAAGTTGATTTAGTAAATTCACTAACTAGTCGGGAAAACTAAACACTTATTTTATCCTAGCTGCTTAAAAACTTGGGAGATGATTGAAATCTAGCCCAAATCATAGTCTATAATAAACATATAATTACCTATTCCAGTTGCCATATATCTGGAATGAAAATTGTTAAATAATGAGAGTCCTATAAAGAATACACTGTCATAGAGATGTTGAAACTACTGTCACAAACAGCTGCAGTGAATATGTATTCTGCATGGTGCCTGTGCTTTGTATTTTTTCATTTATCAAAGAGTAAATGCAAGCTTCTTTTATTTTCTTTTATTTTCCACTCAGAAAGCTATGTATTGTATGTGCAGGTAAGATTAGGGAACTAATTTGATTTCAAAAGTAGTTTTAAGTAAAGGGACTATTTAATCTCTGCTCTGCAAGACAGACCTGCAAACACCTTGCATTACAAGTAACTTTGAACTTCCAGAACAAATAGAGCTTTTCTTTTGAGATTTTTGCATATGGTAAATTAACAGGGTCATTTAAATCTGTAGTAAAGTCAAGTCTTAAAAAAAAGAAGCTGGCCCCCTGTAGGTTTAAGTCATAATGTACTAGTATGCACCGCATACTAGCACATTATGACAGACTTACCTGCGAATGGAGACCTCCAGTGCAGCGTTGTCATGGCTCCCCCAGCGCTTCCATCTTTGCCCGGTATTCCTTCTGGGTATTGTATCTTCGGCTGCTTGAATGGCCTGGTCATGGTGACATCACTACTGTGCATGTGCACGGGAGTTACATCACCGCTGAACACAGCAGCCTTAATTTGATCTGAGCTGCGCATTTGTGGCTCAGATCACATTACTAACTGGCTGGGGGGACATTTATGACAGCAGACACCACTAGGGTCTCTTATGTTATAAAAACCCTGCCTGTCAATGCATTTTATATTTCATTACTTTGCTACCACCAAGTTCTTCCATTTATAATGACACATACTCACTTTTCCAAAGAAGGAAAGCATTGTGTAAGCACCAAACCAATTTGTTCAAGCTTACATGACTTTCTCCCTGCCCATATGTGAAAGTGTTGGGTCAATCACAAAGCACCAACACTGTCACAAGGGAAAGAGGAGTACTTCACATGCTCCCCCACACTTGGAAGCGACATGTATTTCACTCTGCTCCAGGGGAGTGTATTGAGCAGCAGTAGAGTGAAAGAAAAGGTGAATATGTGATGCTGGGGAACCAACACCTACTTTCATTCAAGAGATGCAATGTCTGCAATCTCCTACATCTTCCTGGGTCATCTACTGGATTTGGATTTTAATTCTTAATTGGCTGGCTGGAATTTGGTGACTCCCAATCATTTACATAGTAGTTTTGAAAAAAAAAAAAAAAAGCCTACAAGCTGATACATTTTATTTGGCCGTTCTTTGGCATTTGTTGTTTGAGCAAAGTAAAATTGGATTTTTACCTGGAAAATCAATTTCTTGAAATACATCATGGGACACAGAGCAGGCTACATAACTGCAAATGAACAAATACTCTTGCGCACAAGTGTGTTGATCAGGCGATCTAGAGTTCAATCTGGATAATGTCTCAGGCCTTGCTTCCCTCCAGGATAGGGATATCCTACCGATCACACAAGAAAAAAGTCACTTGGAGACTGTTGATACCAGACCGATTAAGGCTTTATATTGCGGTTCCCTTTCACGCGTTTGTGAGTAGTTTTTAAATTCATTCTTTTATTAAAACTTATCAAAGCATAATGCACAAGGCTGGTGCGCCCTCTTAAAATGTTTCTTGTACAATCATAACCATCTGGGGTTATGCACCACCTAAAGGTGAATGGTCACTGGCAGACCAAACAGACAGGAAGTCCTCCTCTATATAATCAAACTACATCCAGTGTCAAGAGCTTTTTTTCTGACCTTTGAGGGCTAGGAAAAAATGAGGGTAAGACAATGTCCTGTTTCAAATGAAAACATGAAACCACTTTTGATAAAAAAGACGGGTGTGGATGCAACATCACTTTGTCATGTTGAAGAACCAAAAATGTCTCCCTACAAAAAAACTCCGCCATTTCTGACACTTTTCTTGCTAAAGAAATTTCAACCAAAAAAAACAAAAAAAAAACCCTACAAATAAAATTTACCTGTGTTTGACTATTGTCTTATTGGTTTGAAGTTCTCCTTTAATAGAAAACCATTACATTACATTCATGGCACAGTAACTATTCAAAATTACAAATAAAATAAAAAGTGCACATTAAACTGAACAAAAGACCTGTGTGGCCACAAATAATGAGTTATTTCTGAATGTATTAGCCATTAAATTGTATGTACTTACAATTCTTTTTGTTTTATTACCAAGAAACTGATCTCTGAATAACACACTACAACTGTTTTCTATCTATTTCATTATTCTAAAAACCTGAAAGTGAAAAATCATTCTTCAGTTATAAAAGGAATATAGCAGTAAATAAAGGGTTATGCGTGATGGTAACTGAAGGACAAGAACAATATAAAATTTACTTTTTTACTCATGTCATGGATGTTTCTTATAATTCACTAGTATACAAATCTGTATCCGGTGCAATATTGGCTTCTGTTTCAATTACATGGTTGACTTCTTCTGATTTTCCATCACAAAAAATGGGACTACAATACAAGGCTCATGAGTCTGATTCTAATCATGTTTTGGAACTCAGAAATTTCCAACATGAATTTACACACTTTTTGAAAAACAAAGTCAAAAGCTTATTCTGTAAAGGAAAATTTCCTCAAAGACCTACACTTGTTCTTTACTCATATTCAGTATTCCACAGATGATACAATTATAAAAAAAATACTGTATATATTCTCCTATCCATCGCATTGCCCTATACAAGACATACTTCTAGCAAGCACCCAATTTGAAATTCAGGTGCCTAATCCTACAACTTAAAAATGCTGAATGGGAAGTTTTCTCAACCGTGTTATGTAACAGAATCTGCATTAACCACTTGCCGCCCGCCCTATAGCAGATTGACGTCGGCAAAGTGGTTTCAAAATCCTGACTGGACGTCATATGACGTCCGCCAGGATTCGCTGTTATTGCGCGCCCCCGGGTGCGCGCACTGCACCGATCAGAAATGCCGCTTGTCCCCCGGACACAGCGCATACCCGATCAGGGTAAACAGCCAATTTCATTGGCTGTTTACCATGTGATCGGCTGTGTCCAATCACAGCCGGTCACATGTCAAAACCAATCAGAGGCGCGCCAAATGTGCGCCGCCGGGAGCGTGCGGCGCGCAGATCGGAGATGGCGTGTGTCCCTCGGACATAGCCCATCCTCGATCAGGGTAAACTGCCAATGAAATTGGTTGTTTACCCACGTGATCGGCTGTGTCCAATCACAGCCGGTCACAAGTATAAACAATGTAGTGGTTTCCAGGGCCCGATTGAGTGAGGAGAGAGAAGGAGAGATCTGAGATCTGTGAGTGAACTTTTTATTATTATCACTGTCTGCACAACACGCCCCCCCCCCCAATAAAGAGAACCTGTCACAGCCCATCTGGATCTGTCACAGCCCGTCTGGATCTGTCACAGCCCATCTGGATCTGTCACAGCCCATCTGGATCTGTCACAGCCCACCATCAGTACCGCCATCAGTACCATCTGGATCTAACAGCCCATCTGTCACACAGGCCACCAACGGTACTGCCATCAGTACCGCCATCAGTACCGCCATCTGTACCATCTGGATCTGACAGCCCATCTGTCACACAGGCCACCAACGGTACCGCCATCAGTACCGCCATCAGTACCGCCATCGGTACCATCTGGATCTGACAGCCCATCTGTCACAGCCCATCTGTCACAGCCCATCTGTCACACAGGCCGCCATCAGTACCGCCATCAGTACCGCTATCACTACCGCCGCACAGTCCCGCCATAAGTACCATCACACAGGCCATCAGTAACCTGTCATTACCCTAACACAGGCCCGCCATCAGTGAGCTGTCAGTAGCACCACCAGTACCGCCATGTCTCAGAGAATGTACACACCTGAGGAGGTATATAACATCCTCACCATGTCGGATGATGAGAGCAACGGGGAGCTCCCATTATCTGATTCTGGTTCGGAATACGAGCCAGTGGAGGGTAGTGGATCGGAGTCCGAGTCAGCGGAGGAAACCGCCCCTCCTAAAAGAGTAAGGAGATCAGGACCTAGATCAGAAGACCTGCCTACCACGAGCAGTGCCAGACCCCAGGAAGAGGAGCCGAATACCAGTACTGGAATTACTCATCCAGCCCAAAGAATCCGGGCCCAGTCAAACCCCTTATGGTTGCCTGCCAACTCAGGATCCGCTACAATCCCCCCTTTTACCGCACAGCCAGGTGTACAGCCCAACACATAAAATTTTTCCCAATTGGACTATTTTTATTTGTTTTTCCCCGAAGATTTGTTGCAGTACATGGTGGACCAAACAAATCTTTACGCAGAGCAATTTATTGCTGCCAACCCCAATTCGTCCTACGCCCGTATGTTTAATTGGCAACGTCTCACACTAGAGGAATTCAAATTGTTTTTGGGCCTTACTTTTAATATGGGGCTTACAAAGAAAACTGCATGCCTACTGGTCCACCCGCCCCATCCACCACATGCCCATATTTTCTGCTGTCATGTCCAGGACACGGTACGATATGATAATGCGCTTTTTTCATTTCAATGACAATTCGCAGTGCCCTCCCCGAGATCACCCCAACCATGACAAATTATATAAGCTTCGTCCCCTAATAAATTATTTTACCAAGCGGTTTTCTGAAGTGTTTATCCCCGACAAAAATATTTGTGTAGACAAATCCACTTTACTGGCCGGCTGCAGTTCAAGCAGTATATCCCAAGTAAAAGAGCCAGGTACGGGGTAAAATTGAATAAATTGTGCGATCGAGCCACTGGATACGTGCACAAATTTCGTATTTACAAAGGCAAAGATTCCCAGCTCCAGCCCCGTGATTGCCCCACATATATAGGAACCAGTAGTAAAATTGTCTGGGACCTTGCATACCCCTTGTTCAAAAAAGGATACCACTTATATGTAGATAATTACTACAGCAGCTTGCCCCTTTTCCGTCACCTGTATCGTGAACAAACCTTGGCCTGCGGTACCTTCCGAAAAAATAGGAAGGGGTTCCCACAGAATTTGCTATCAAAACAGCTACAAAAGGGGGAAGCCGCATTCATCAGGAATGAGGAGGTGTTGGCCATGAAGTGGCGGGACAAGAAGGATGTTCACATGATGTCTACAATCCACAATGACAACTTGGTGGATGTTCAGAGAAGACGTGGCCCCGTAGTAAAGCCTGAATATGTTCATGACTACAATATGTACATGGGGGGGTGGATTTAAACGATCAGATGCTACAACCCTATTTATCAACCCGAAAGTTAAATTATTGGTATAAAAAAGTAGCATTTCATCTCTTTCACATCTCTTTCAATTCATTTGTCTGCTATCAAAAATCACCCGAAAACCAACCCACCTCCTACCTCAAATATTTTGAAGACATTGTCACTGCACTGATTTACCAGCAAGGACCCGCCTCAGGAAGCATTCGCTCCGATAGTGTGAGTCGACTGCATGAGCCACATTTGCCCTATAGCATTCCCCCTGCAGAATCCGGAAGAAGACGCCAAAAGAAATGTTGTGTATGCTCAAGAGGAGGAGTTAGAAGAGATACAAGTTATCATTGTTCCGATTGACCCTCCCAACCTGGCCTGTGTATCGGTGATTGCTTCAAAAATTATCACCGATCTATCAGATACTAGTTCCTCTTATTAGTAACAGACTGCCATTTCCCCCTTTCTAATACCTGTGCCTGCCTGCTACCATGTTTCTACCTTCCATGTTAACTGACCCTGACCTGTTTACCGACAATGTCTTTGCCTGCCGTTTTAACACCTTTCTGACTTCCACGTGCACCAACCTCAGCCTGTTTACTGACGATGCCTCTGCCTGCCGTTTTAACCACGTTTCTGACTTCCACGTGTACCGACCTTGGCCTGTTAATCGACCATGTTTTTGCCTGCCACTTGGACTGATCTTTTGCCCTTCTACTTTAGCACACAGGGGTCTCACATATGTAAGGGGCTCCAGAATAGCGTTCTGAGTACAGAAAATCAGTTTTTGGTTTTCTGTGTTCCCAGAACAGGGTCTGGTTGCCCGGAGGCTTCAAAGAGATTTGGGTGGGAGAAGCCTCTACCCTGTCCCCCTGGCTCTTAGCTTGACGGTCCTTCCTGCTGCCTGGACCAATACTTTGGTTGTGCTGACCATATCGCTGCCTGTAATGACCCAGGACTTTATGGACTATGTTTCTTTCTGCTGCCTGGACCAATACTTTGGCTGTGTTGACCATTTCTCTGCCTGCTGCCTCTACTGACTATGGACAGTATTTCTGCCTGGACATCTCTGCCTGCTGCCTGGACCTGTGCTTTGGCTGTGCGGTGTCTCTGCCTGTCTATTCCTGCCTGCTGCCTGGACCGATGCTCTCCTCTGTGGACCACTGCACTACTATAACCACAGGTAATCTTTTGTTATTTGGTATGTACCTGCTATGTGTTAGAAATATGAAGGGCCTTCAAAAATGTGATCGGTAGTCAGAAAATTATGTGTTATTTTATGCTGCTAGAATGCCTGGAGGTGCTATTTGGATGTTGGGCCTCTGTATATGGCCAGGCTGTGTAAAAGTCTCACACATGTGGTATTGTTATACTCAGGAGGAGGATCAGAATGTATTTTGGGGTGTAATTTTTGCTCTGTACATGCTATGTGTTGGAAATATTTTATAAATGGACAACTTTGTGTAAAAAAAATTCGTGTTAATTTTTTTCCCACGTTTTCCGAAAACTTCTGGAAAAAAATTAACCGTTCAAAAGACTCATTATGCCTCATAGATTATACGTTGGGGTGTTTGCTTTCCAAAATGGGGTCACTTTGTGGATGTTTCCATTGTCCTGGTGCTCCAGGGCCTTCAAAATTGAGATAGGTCATCATGAAATTATATGTGTAATTTTGCTCATAAAATGCATGAAGGTGCTATTTGGATATTGGGCCTCTGTATATGGCCAGGCTGTGTAAAGGTCTCACACATGTGGTATTGTTATACTCAGGAGGAGTAGCAGAATGTATTTTGGGGTGTAATTTTTGCTTTGTACATGCTATGTGTTGGAAATATTTTATAAATGGACAACTTTGTGTAGAAAAAATGCGTGTTCATTTTTTTCCCACGTTTTCCGAAGACTTCTGGAAAAAAATGAACCGTTCAAAAGACTCATTATGCCTCATAGATTATACGTTGGGTGCTTTCTTTCCAAAATGGGGTCACTTTGTGGATGTTTCCATTGTCCTGGTGCTCCAGGGCCTTCAAAATTGAGATAGGTCATCATGAAATTATATGTGTAATTTTGCTCCTAAAATGCCTGGAGGGGCTACTTGGATGTTGGGCCTCTGTATGTGGCCAGGCTGTGTAAAAGTCTCACACATGTGATATTGCCATACTCAGGAGGAGTAGCAGAATGTATTTTTGGGTGTAGTTGCAAGTATGCATATGCTGTGTTCAAGAAATAACCTATCAATACAATATGTTTGTGTAAAAAAAAAAAAAAAAACTTAATTTTCCCAAGAATTGTGGGAATAAAATTACAACTTAAAAAAACTCACCATGCATCTTACTAAATACCTTGGACTGTCTACTTTCCAAAAAGGGGACATTTTGGGGGCATTTGTACTTTCCTGGATTGTTATTGTATCAAGAAATTAGATAGGCCTTCAGTACATCAGGTGTGATCAGATGTGATCAATTCAATTTTCAGTGATTTGCACCCTAACTTGTAGACTCTATAACTTTCACACAGACTAAATAATATCCACTAATTTGGGTTATTTTTACCAAAGATATGTAGCAGTATAAATTTTGGCCCAAATTTATGAAGAAAAATTACTTCTTTGCAAAATTTTACAATAGAAACTAAAAAAAAAGTGTTTTTTTTTTCAAAATATTCGCTCTTTTGCCGCTTATATCGCAAAAAATAAAAAACCCAGCGGTGATTAAACACCACCACAAGAAAGCTCTATTTGTGAGAAAAAAATTATAAAAATGTTGTTTGGATACAGTGTAGCATGGCTGAGTAATTGTCAATCAAAGCGTGAGAGCACTGAAAGCTGAAAATTGGTCTGGGCGGGAAGGTGTTTAAGTGCCCTGTATGGAAGTGGTTAAGGAGTGCTATTCTTACCCGAGGTCAGGCTAGCTTGCAAGAGAGATTCTATCCATATAATATTAAAACAAATATTATTCAAGGCTATGTAAAGAAACATAAAATTATATAAAACTGATTATGTGAATAAATATGTGTATATAGTGTGACAGGAAGCCAAGAAAAATTATGGGTTGTGTCCATAATGGGAATATTTGTTCTGGTTCGTGCTGTACACTAATTGCTTTCCTTTTTGTGCTGTGTAGTGAGCCTGTTTGGGCTCAATGAGGGGGTAAAAAGCTCAGCTGTACCAGGTTGAGTACTCTGGGCTCCTATATAACTCCCAGGCTGCTTGAGGAAGATGCTCCACCCTGGAACCAGATTCCTGTGTAGGACTAGGGAGCAGCAGCTTCTCTGAGTGGTGAGACTTCCTCATACCTCATACACACGGTATGATTGTTGGCCAACCGAGCACCTGATTTTTGTCAAAAGGGCGTGTGTCTTGCATACTAACATTACAGAATTGTCGTGCCACAAAACACAAATGTAGTGGCGGACTACAAGGAATTTCAGCTCCTGAGCGCCATCCTTTGGGCCACTTCTGCTAATTTCGTGTTTGGTAAGCATTGATTCCGAACATGCGTGTTTTGTACTTTCGACTTTTGTGTACCGGATTTGTGTACTGACCACATGAAAATCAGACGTGCAGCTGTTTTCCGCCGAAAATTTACTAGTCTGTCATCCAACATTTGTTGGCCGAAAGTTGGACAACAATTGTCAAAAGGAGCGTACTAACATTAATATTTTAGTACAGCGGTCTGTCAACAGACAATCCCTTGCCAACAATCGTATTGTGTGTAGGAGGCTTAAGTCTGTATGACTAAAAGACTCAGTTCATTCTGTGTGGCAGTCAGGTGTTTGGGCAGCGGTAGGCTGTTTCAAACCAAGTAGACAGGTTCCTGTGTTTGTGTGCAAGTGGTAGGGGGCGCTGGGATAGATTATTTAAATTATTAATTAGTGATTCATAGTAGTGGAAACTATAAACCTATAACAAAGCATTGAATCACAAATTCCAATCAAGCAACAGTGATTAATGACAGCAACAGTGATAAGTGATAAACAAATGAACCTCTGTGAGGTGAATGGACAAATACTAATCAGAAACGAAAAATAAATGTCAAATAGTTCAGAATAAAATGTCCCAAGAAACAAATAAGATGTTTCAGATCTAATGTGAAGAGTCACCAAAAAGCAGAAAAGTCACAAATGACAGAAGCCTTGCTGCAACAGATGATTCCTTCAACAAAACGTGCATTTGTATTCCTTCACCAAAATGCTCTGACTTGTGACACCCAAAGTGCACTGGTAATTGAAATGTGCTTACCACAAAGTATGGACCTCTTTAATTAAAAAGAAAGTCACACTCGCTTGAGCAGGATTGTGCCTGCACGCATACGATATACTGGACGAAATGTAGTACCTCTCTCCTCCGATGATCAAGTATAGGACATGAAATATAAACAAATAACTTCCATAGTGCAACCCAATTTATTAAAATTAAATTTGAAGTAAAAAACGTTGGCCGATTGGCTGCTTACATTAAAAAGTGCCCATCCCGGCACTGGGGCTGTATGCTTGGATTGTTACACAGGCTAATCCACCTCCATGGCGGGGTGCGTTCCAGCATCAGCTTCCTCTATTCAGGGATACCGGATGGGACGTGGAGCATAGATCACGTGACCAGGCTACGCCGCCGCCTGTGCCTATTTCACTGTGCTGTGATCCATTAAGGAGGTCCTGCACACCCCGTTACTGAGTTAATCCCGCACAATAGATATACAGGTCCTTCTCAAAAAATTAGCATATTGTGATAAAGTTCATTATTTTCTGTAATGTACTGATAAACATTAGACTTTCATATATTTTAGATTCATTACACACAACTGAAGTAGTTCAAGCCTTTTCTTGTTTTAATATTGATGATTTTGGCATACAGCTCATGAAAACCCAAAAATCCTATCTCAAAAAATTAGCATATTTCATCCGACCAATAAAAGAAAAGTGTTTTTAATACAAAAAAAGTCAACCTTCAAATAATTATGTTCAGTTATGCACTCAATACTTGGTCGGGAATCCTTTTGCAGAAATGACTGCTTCAATGCGGCGTGGCATGGAGGCAACCAGCCTGTGGCACTGCTGAGGTGTTATGGAGGCCCAGGATGCTTCGATAGCGGCCTTAAGCTCATCCAGAGTGTTGGGTCTTGCGTCTCTCAACTTTCTCTTCCCAATATCCCACAGATTCTCTATGGGGTTCAGGTCAGGAGAGTTGGCAGGCCAATTGAGCACAGTAATACCATGGTCAGTAAACCATTTACCAGTGGTTTTGGCACTGTGAGCAGGTGCCAGGTCGTGCTGAAAAATGAAATCTTCTTCTTCATAAAGCTTTTCAGCAGATGGAAGTGCTCCAAAATCTCCTGATAGCTAGCTGCATTGACCCTGCCCTTGATAAAACACAGTGGACCAACACCAGCAGCTGACATGGCACCCCAGACCATCACTGACTGTGGGTACTTGACACTGGACTTCAGGCATTTTGGCATTTCCATCTCTCCAGTCTTCCTCCAGACTCTGGCACCTTGATTTCCGAATGACATGCAAAATTTGCTTTCATCCGAAAAAAGTACTTTGGACCACTGAGCAACAGTCCAGTGCTGCTTCTCTGTAGCCCAGGTCAGGCGCTTCTGCCGCTGTTTCTGGTTCAAAAGTGGCTTGACCTGGGGAATGCGGCACCTGTAGCCCATTTCCTGCACACGCCTGTTCACGGTGGCTCTGGATGTTTCTACTCCAGACTCAGTCCACTGCTTCTGCAGGTCCTCCAAGGTCTGGAATCGGTCCTTCTCCACAATCTTCTTCAGGGTCCGGTCACCTCTTCTCGTTGTGCAGCGTTTTCTGACACACTTTTTCCTTCCCACAGACTTCCCACTGAGGTGCCTTGATACAGCACTCTGGGAACAGCCTATTCGTTCAGAAATTTCTTTCTGTGTCTTACCCTCTTGCTTGAGGGTGTCAATGATGGCCTTCTGGACAGCAGTCAGGTCGGCAGTCTTACCCATGATTGCGGTTTTGAGTAATGAACCAGGCTGGGAGTTTTTAAAAGCCTCAGGAATCTTTTGCAGGTGTTTAGAGTTAATTAGTTGATTCAGATGATTAGGTTAATAGCTCATTTAGAGAACCTTTTCATGATATGCTGATTTTTTGAGATAGGAATTTTGGGTTGTCATGAGCTGTATGCCAAAATCATCAATATTAAAACAAGAAAAGGCTTGAACTACTTCAGTTGTGTGTAATGAATCTAAAATATATGAAAGTCTAATGTTTATCAGTACATTACAGAAAATAATGAACTTTATCACAATATGCTAATTTTTTGAGAAGGACCTGTATACACAAAAAAGTAACTCAATCACCTTTAATAAACTCATTAAACAATCCAAGTGTAAATATTAATCAATTTGCAGTAGTGTTGTGATAAAAGAAAAGCAAACAAAACAATATCTTTTTTGTGTGTAAAGTCCATCAAAAAAGTGCAAAGAGTGGTGCTTCAAATTCTTCCCAAACAAAAGAAAACTTCTCCTTTTCCACACTTGTATGGCATCTAGGATTGATGGGTTTCAGGAATAGCTCACTTCTTCAGATCCAAGTCTAGTACACACACAAAAAATTACTTCATTCTGCAAAAGTAAACATATAAGTGCAACATATCATGAAATATAATGGAATCAGACAAATATACATCATTAACCACTTAAGCCCCGGACCATTTGCTGAGAGGCATGTTGAGTCCATGGTATATTTTATATTTTGCCACAAGTTGCGGGAAAATTACAAACTTTTTATTTATTTTTTTTGCACAAAGTTGTCACTAAATGATATATTGCTCAAACACGCCATGGGCATATGTGGAATTACACCCCAAAATACATTCTGCTGCTTCTCTTGAGTACGGGGATACCACATGTGTGGGACTTTTTCGGAGCCTAGCTGCGTACGGGGCCCCGAAAGCCCAATCACCGCCTTCAGGATTTCTTAGAGCGTAAATTTTTGATTTCACTCCCCACTACCTATCACAGTTTTGAAGGCCATAAAATTTCAAAATAGCACAAAACCCCCCCAAATGACCCCATTTTGGAAAGTAGATATCCCAAGCTATTTGCTGAGAGGCATGGTGAGTATTTTGCAGCTCTCATTTGTTTTTGAAAATGAAGAAAGAAAAGGCATTTTTTTTTTCTTTTTTCAATTTTCAAAACTTTGTGACAAAAAGCGAGATCTGCAAAATACTCACCATATCTCTCAGCAAAAACCTGGCGGTGTCTACTTTCCAAAATGGGGTCATTTGGGGGGGGGGGTTGTGCCATCTGGGCATTCCATGGCCTCCAAAACTGTGATAGGCACTGAGGAGTGAAATCAAAAATTTACACCCTTAGAAAGCCTGAAGGCGGTGCTTGGTTTTCGGGGTCCCGTAAGCGTCTAGGCTCCCAAAATGTCTCGCACATGTGGTATCCCCGTACTCAGGAGAAGCAACAGAATGTATTTTGGAGTGTAATTTCACATATGCCCATGGCATGTTTGAGCAATATATAATTTATGCCGCGTACACACGACCGTTTTTCACGTCATTAAAAATGCCATTTTTTAAATTGGTCATTAAAAAATATTGTGTGTAGGCTCCAGAGCATTTTTAACGACGTGAAAAACGGCCTCCAAAAAATGAGAACCTGCTCTATTTTTTCACTTCGTTTTTCACGTCATTTTTTTTTAACGTCGTGAAAAACGGTAGTGTTTATGCTTTTACGAGGGGAAAAAAAACACACATGCTCAGGATCAAGTATGAGACGGGAGCGCTCGTTCTGGTAAAACTAGCATTCGGAATGGAGTTAGCACATTCGTAACACTGTAAATTATTGCACCGTTTAATGCAGTGCATTCATTTCTTCTTTATATAATGCTAAAATAATGAACTTATTTTGCTAATGATATTCAGAGTTATGACAAACTTGTTTATTAGTAATTATTAGCGATCTCATGAATTTAATTTTTTGTTGGTAAGCCAGATCTCCATAATAAATTATAAAATAATTTTAAATATCTTAAATATTTTTATTTATTTTTTATATTTAGGAATGTTTATTTTTTGTTTATTTAGGAATCATCCTTTTTTTTTTTATCTTTTGTGTGTCAAGTTACCACACCAACATTATAAATTTGTATTATTTCCCCTCAAGGAGGTTTGTGTCCCTTGTTAATTATCAAAGTTTTTTTTTAAATGTCCCTGCCTACTCACTAGCAAACTCTCTTTTTGAATTAAAAACACATAGTCAAGTATTTGCTGTAAATCAATAAGCCTTTATTTTGGCATATAACAAATTAAAGGGGAAGGCAGCACGGGAGACCCTGCTTGAATTTGTGCATCCTTTGGACCCCACAGCAAACATGCAAGAATAGAACACCAAACTATGTAATGACCCCCAAAAAAAATTAGGAGCACAATCTTGTCTTGGACTCCCAGAGGTCAGGAACAGCAGCAGGTAAGTCAGATATATGTCCCCAGTCTGTGGTACTAGAACAGTCATTATTTTTTTCTCTTCCTTGGAGCCTTCTCTCCAGCCTTCTCTGCAGCCTTTGTTAAGCGCTTCCTCGGAGGCTGTGTCTCAGGAGGAGAGCTTGTGGCAGGAGGAGGAGTAGGAGGAGGAGGTGGAGGAGGAGGGACGACCTCTGTTAGGTCAGTGAACTGGGTTAGTTCGCCCAGCAACCCCCTGTTGATTACCTTCAACATTAAGTTTTCACTGTAGAGCAGTTGCCTAATGTCCATTTGGCCTAGTCTGTGTGCCAGTACTGCGGCATAGCCCTCTTCAACGGAGGGGGGCTCTCTGAGGGCCGCAGTAGCCTCTCGAATAAAGGCACGGGTTTCCTCCTCCACCTGCCTAACCCTCCTGGGCATTCTTTGTTGGATTTTCAGGGGAGGCATCTGGGATCTTGTGCTGGGCCTGGCCTCCTCCTGTGTGCCACTGGGCCCTGCCTCCTCCTGTGTGCCACTGGGCCCTGCCTCCTCCTGTGTGCCACTAGGCCCTGCCTCCTCCTGGTCCCCAACGTCACCCTCTTCCTGGCTCTGCTCTGGCTGTGTATAAAAAAGGGACACACTTATATTTTTTGCTTCATCAATCACACACATTTTTTCACCTCATGCCAATTGAAAATTGAATGCAAAAATAAATTAAAAACACAATGATTCTGACCCCTGCATTTTTTATTCTTGTCCCCATCAATTTTGACCACTACTGTCTATTGATATTTAAAACACTTTTTTTTTCAAGCATTAAATAGTTAGCAATAGTAACATCTATTTTACATCATTACTTTTATTACATATAAATCTTGATATCAATACTATACCTGGCTCCATATGTCCAAATCCGGCTCCATATGTCCAAATCCGAAGAAGCCAGAGCTGGGTTGCAAGGAAGGCGGGAGGGTTGGCTGCAAGGAAGGCTGGAGGGTTGGCTGCAGGGAAGGCTGGAGGGTTGGCTGCAGGGAAGGCTGGAGAGATGTCTGGGGGGAAGGGTTGACAGAGATTCCCTGACTTCCAGATGGTCATCCAGAAATGATAATTTGCTGTAGTACCACAGACTGGGTTTATAAACCTTATCTGCTGCAGCTCCTGACCTCTGGGACTTCAGGACCATATTCCGCTGAGTCCTATATGTGCCTCTAATGGTAGCTAGTTTGTTGTTCACCTCTTGGATGGTTTCTGTGGGGATCTGTGTCTTTACAAATTCAAGCAGGCTCTCCAGTGCTGCCGTCCTGGCTGCTTTATTTTTATTTTTGGCTGTTTTAGTTTGCCACAGAACAGGAAGTTCCTTCCATCTGTCCAGGAACTCCCCCAAAAACTCTGGACTCTTGAAAGCCTGCATGTTTTCTGAAAGTCAAAAACAACACAAAAATACTAGTGTCAGTCAAGACTCTTAAAATAATCTTTATGACCATATATAGGCCACAATCTCATCCACTGATGAAACGAAAATCAGAAAAATGTTAGGTACCTTCGTTATCACGTTCGTTGCTTACTCCTTCTTCCGCACAATGAACGTAGTTATGACGCATGCATAGTAGCTTTATTTACACTGCGCATGCGTGAAACTCCGCACGTTTTCCCCGCCCCTGATGTTCGATATAGTACTTTCCCTGCCCCTTCTCGCTCGTCGTAGTGCTACACAACATGGCGGAGACTCAGGTGGCTGATATTACATCAACAGAGGATGAAATTCCGGAGCAACCAAAGACCCGATCCCGGAGATATAAGGCATCCAACATTCAAGGAAATGGTGAGATGGTCGCCATTTTGAGGAGGGAGGATTATGATGCCAAGCATGGGCCGTATAAAAGGCCTAATCTTGTCAAGTCAAAAATTATGGGGAAAGTGGTTAAAACTCTTCACCAAAAATTCGGGGTGTGCAGAACTAAGGAACAGCTCCGAAAACGGTGGTCTGATCTCAAGTTGCAGGAGCCCGACCAATACAAAAGAATCAAGAAAGTTATAGGAAAAAGTAAGTAAATTTCATGTCTTTGAACTTCAAATTATTATTACTTGCATGTTGCTGCATGTGTTTTTCTTTAATGTAGTACAGTTAAACATAGCAACTTTCTTGTTCGTGGCCACAGTAATCAGTCGTAGTAAACCTCTTTCGTACGTACACTTAATAATACAATGTTTTTGGCTGATACAGCGTGGATAAAAAAGTTAATATGTCTATTTTGGGGAGATGATTTTTGGGACATGATGTTTGAATAGATTTTTGCGTAGCTATATTTTTAAAACATGAAAAGTGTATGCATTGCAATGTTTAAAGCTCAGCAGCTGTTTAAACATCTGGACTCAGTAGCACAAGTGTGGCCCAACAGAACAACCTTTTTAGGGTGTCACACACAGGTGAAACAGTGTATATACTTGGGTGTGTTTCCATGTGTGAAACTTGTTAAAAATTATTATATGTTCCTGTTTTGGGTATGGATACAATCATGTGTTCAGCTTGTAAATTTGGCTAAAAAGACAATTGTACCACACTTCCAAAGAATGTTTCATATTCCTCTTTCAGGGCTTATTTTGTAAGATAATTATTATTTAGGAACTAAACTATACCTTTTTTTTTGCAATCTCAATAGGGCTTCAAAAAGGTTTGAGTCATGAGCCAAGAAATCCCACACCTCCAACAAGACACCCAGAACCACATGATGTAGAGGAACGTGAAGTGGAGGATGTGGAAAGTGGCACCACAACAGGTCAGTGTCAAACACCACATATTCTGGTTAATAGATGTAGGCCTACATATTTATACTACATGTTGTTTTTGAAATTTTTAGGTGCTGTTCTGCCTGAAGACCAAGATAATTTTACAAGTCACAGTGCACAGATCCTGATACAATACCTAATGGTCTGCTGTCGTGACCTTGAAAAAATAAAGGGAGACTTGATACAGATCAGGCAAAATACCAAGCAGGTGGAGCAAAGGCTACAAAATATCATGGCTGTGCTTGGGCGTGTTTAATTTTTTGCCACAAAATAACTTGGAACTTGTTTTGTTTTCGAAGGATATTTTTGTGTTTAATGTTTAATTAATACTACATGTAGAAATTTAGATAAAAGATTTTTTGTACGTTTTTTCAGCATGCCTGTTCATGCGTTTTACACCAAAAATATTTTTATAACACTCCAAATTTTAAACATACTTTTGTTACAAATTAAAAAATATATAAAAAAAGTTTTTAGGTCGAAAAGATTAAAAAGATTTTAAAAACTAAAATGTGTGGCTTATTATCTAAATGTTGCCCAAACTAAGCAAAATTATGTTTTGTGTTGACACTGACAATGATGGGTATTTAATAATGCAACATACACATGGCACTACAAGTGCACTAGGAGAACCAAGGAGAAAGATTAAAGAAACACAACCAAAAAGACAATCCCAAAAAAATTCAGCAGAAATATTTTATTTGTTAACACAATCAAATTATGATTCAACAGGCATATCAATGGCCCCCCTACCCACAAAATATTCCAAATATTGCTGCCGAACATCACGGCCAGTTTGGGGGGCCAAGCCTGGACGGCCAGCTTCCAGGTCCACTAAATTATTACCGTCCTGTATTGAGGCCTCAGGCCCACCAAAAGAAAGATAATTAGGAGAATGTACCCGTAACAAACAGGTCATTACCACATTTGTATGGGCCAAGATGGATGGATGTCAGGAACAAGCGGAATCGGCTGGCCATGATGCCAAAGGCATTTTCCACCACCCTTCTTGCTTTGGCCAGCCGATAATTAAACACCCTCCTCTCAGGGGTGAGGGTTCTTTGAGGAAATGGCCTCATTATATGGGGACCCAGGCCAAACGCCTCATCCGCAACAAAGACGAATGGGAGTCCCTCCACATTCTGGTCCACTGGTGGCAAGGCCAGCTCATCTGATAGGAGCCGTTGGCCAAACTCAGTCTGAGCAAAGACTCCTCCATCGGACATCCGTCCATTTTTACCAACATCCACGTAAAGAAACTCGTAGGTGGCCGACACCACTGCCATCATGACGATGCTGTGGAACCCCTTATAATTGAAGTAATAGGATCCTGAATGGGGTGGTGGTACGACCCGTACATGCTTGCCGTCGATGGCCCCTCCACAGTTTGGAAAGTTCCATCGCAGGGCAAACTGAGATACCACATTCTGCCATTCATGTGGCGTAGAAGGGAACTGTGGAGTTAAACCAAAAAAATATATTAATACTTTCATACATAAACATTGCAAGCATATTTGACACAATCATTCCTGGCCAACATCAGGATAAATTTATATAGATTTTTAAATGATTTGTAACCAACCAAAAAAAAATAAAAAAATTACAGTCACTTATCAGATTCAACACCCCCTCTGAAATATTACATTCCTAAGAAAGCTTTAGGGGGTGTTTAGGGTAAAGCACTACAATGGAGCAGACAGCAAACAAAAAGGGAAGTGACTAGGCTAGGTGGGTATGGCTCCAGGATAGCATGCTGGATAGGTTAGTTAGGGGAAATATGCATGTAGGCCAAAAAAGGAGCATAAAAAAGTATACAACATGCATGGGGAGAAAGGGGACATTCACAGCATATTACAATCATGGTAATTAGGGAGAAAGGAGAAAACTTACCTTAATATAGTCCTCCTGCAAAACTTGAAGGATGGCAGAACAGAGCCTGGGGGGAGATGCCTGTTGAGAACTTGAGGTCCTGCAGGCTTATCCCAGTCGCCAGGTATCGCAACGTGGCGATGAGCCTCTGCTCAGCAGTAGTGATGAGCCGAACACCCCCGGGTTCGGTTCGCACCAGAACCCGCGAACGGACCGGAAGTTCGAACGAACATTAGAACCCTATTAAATACAATGGATGCGAACGTTCGAATTCTAAAGTGCTAATTATAACAACTATTATGCATGTTATTGTCCTAAAAAGGGTTTGGGAACCCGGGTTCTGCACCAGGGGACATGTATCAATGCAAAAAGAAGTTTTAAAAACGGTCGTTTTTCGGGAGCAGTCATTTTAATGATGCATAAAGTGAAAAAAAAAAAGTCAAATATTCCTTTAAATATCGTACCTGGGGGGTGTCTAAAGTATGCCTGTGAAGTGCCACGTGTTTCCCGTGTTTAGAACTGTCCCTGCACAAAATGACACTTCTAAAGGAAAAAAAAGCCATTTAAAACTGCTTGCGGCTTTAATGTAATGTCTGGTCCCGGTAATATGGATGAAATTCTTTAAGAAAAATGGCATAGCTACCCCATGACCCCCCCCCCCCCCTACCCCAGCCCATTACCAGCCCCTTTGGGTCTTGTATGGATATTAAGGGGAACCCCGCACATAAAATAAAAAAGGCCCTATATACTCTGAACAGCCGTATACAGGCGGTGCATACAAGACAGGGACTGTAGGTTTGTTCTTATGTAGAATCTGTTTGTAATTTTGAACAGGTACATTGTTGAAGTGTAGCTCCAGCCCAAAAATCTATTTTTAAACTTTTTGGAAAACATAGGTAAGGGTTATCACCCCTGTAACATTTGTTTTGCTGTCTGTGCCCCTGTTCAGAACATTTCACCTCACTTTCCGTCCCAATGACAACTGTTTTTGAAATGTGGTGTTTTTCTTGAAACAAGGATTGCTGATAAAGCATCAGTACAGAGGAGACACCTTTCTCCCATATTTATTCTTACAGGAGAGAATTTTCCTTCCTAGTGGTAGATTTCCTCTCACTTCCTGTTGTCTTCTTGCGTTTGCAAGTAGGAGTCGTTTGTAAGTTGGATGTTTGAAAGTAGGGACCTGCCGTATATACTCTGCAGAAATAGGCCCCTTAGTTGTTGGTGTTGGCACAACACTGTAAGCACTCACAGTTACTCTTGGTTGGTGCTGGAACGCCCTGCTGTCAACTATTATATCAGGAATTTTAATTACATATAATTGTTGAACAGTGGTAGTAAAAATTGGGCCTTTGATGGTGGTGCTGGTGCCACAACACTGTAAGCCCTGACAGTTACTCTTGGTGGGTGCAGCAATGGGCCCTGCTGTGAATTATTAGATCAAGAATTGTAATTACATGCCCCTGTTGAACAGGGGCTGAAAAATTGGGCCTTAGGCACTGGTGGCACAACACTGCAACCCCTCACAGATACTGTACTTGGAGCACAGCAATGAGCCCTGTTGCAAAGTATTGCTTCAAAAATTGTAATGACACGCCCCTGTTAAACAGGGGCTGAAAAATTGGGCCTTAGGCACTGGTGGCACAACACTGCAACTCCTCACAGATACTGTACTTGGAGCACAGCAATGAGCCCTGTTGCAAAGTATTGCTTCAAAAATTGTAATTACACGCCCCTGTTAAACAGGGGCTGAAAAATTGGGCGTTAGGCACTGGTGGCGGCACCCATAAACAAAAATGATCTTCCAAGCTATCATCATCAATCGTATCATTGAGGACTCGGAGGAGGAGGATAGCCAGTCAACATAACAGCACAGGCACTCAGCATCAGCATCAGTCTTGAAGGGATGTGACATTTTAAAATCAATTAGTCTGTTATATCAGCATCAGGTGTGTGGTAGCTGGTGGTGATCCAAGACTGGTTCATCTTGATGAAAGTCAGTCGATCAACCGAGTCGGTGGACAGGCGCACCCTGTGATCCGTGACAAATCCTCCAGCAGCACTGAATGTGCGTTCCGAAAGAACGCTGGATGCAGGACAGGCCAGTAGCTCAATTGCATACTGTGCAAGCTCTGGCCAGTGATCCATCCTCAAGACCCAGTAAGCCAGAGGATTTTCGGTGGGGAAGGTGTCCAAGTCTGACCTTGCCCCTAGATATTCCTGCACCATGTTTATCAGACGCTGGCGATGGTTGCTGGAACCAATCATACTTTGGGGCTGCGGACTAAAGAATTGTCTGAACGCATCGGTCAGACGGCCACCTTCCCCACCGCTCCTTCTTTGACTGGCCGAAGCCTCAGCAACTCGTTGTCCAGGACCAGGAGTTTGCAACCTCCCAGTCTCTGGGAACGCGTTGCACAGACCTTTCTGCAAGGCCTCCCGGAGTTGTCTCATCCTCTGCTCCCTCTGCGACGGTAACATAAGGTCCGCAACCTTACCCTTGTACCGTGGATCAAGGAGAGTGGCCAGCCAGTAATGGTCCCTCTCCTTGATCCGAAGAATACGAGGATCCTTCCGCAGACTTTGCAGGATCAGGGAGGCCATGCAGCGTAGGTTTGCTGAGGCATTCGCTCCGGAGTCCTCTGGGTCACTAAGGACGACATGATCCGCAGCCACCTCCTCCCAGCCACGTACAAGTCCACTGGTTTCTTGGGACTGTAAATCATCCCTAAAAGACTGCTGCTGATGATGCTGAGTGCCAGCCTCCACCTCCATGCTGACACAATCCTCCTCCTCCTCCTCCTCCTCCTCCTCCTCTTCCTGTGCGATGGGTGGGACAGAAGGAACACTGTCTGGGTAAAGGGGGCCTTGAGAGGCAAGGAAGTCCTCCTCTTCCTGCCTCTGTTCTGCCTCAAGTGCCCTGTCCATTATTCCACGCAGCGTGTGCTCCAACAGGTGGACAAGAGGTACAGTGTCACTGATGCATGCACTGTCACTGCTCACCATCCTCGTGGCCTCCTCAAATGGTGCCAGGACAGTGCATGCATCCCTGATCATGCCCCACTGGCGTGGAGAAAAAAAACCAAGCTCCCCTGACCCTGTCCTGGTGCCGTAGTCGCACAGGTACTCATTGATGGCCCTCTGCTGCGTGTGCAGCCGCTGCAGCATGGCCAACGTTGAGTTCCACCTGGTGGGCATGTCACATATAAGGCGGTTCTTGGGCAGGTTCAACTCCTTTTGCAGCTCAGCCAGGCGAGCACTGGCATTATAAGATCTGCGGAAATGCACACAGACTTTCCTGGCCTGCCTCAGGACATCCTGTAAGCCCGGGTACCTGCCCAAGAACCGCTGCACCACCAGGTTAAGGACGTGAGCCACACAGGGCACATGGGTCAGTTGTCCCTGTCGGAGGGCGGAGAGGAGGTTGGTGCCATTGTCGCAAACCACCATTCCTGGCTTAAGCTGGCGTGGCGTCAACCACCTCTCGGCCTGGCCCTGCAGAGCAGACAGGACCTCTGCCCCAGTGTGGCTTCTGTCCCCCAAACACACCAGCGCAAGCACGGCATGGCATCTTTTTGCCTGCGTACTTGCGTAGCCCCGTGAACGGCTACGGAGCACCGCTGGTTCATAGGACAAACCACAGGAAGAGGCCATGGAGGAAGAAGAAGAGGAGGGGGTGGAGGAGAGAGGTGTGTCACAACCAGTAGTAGCATTTTGGAGGCGTGGCGGTGGGACAACCTCCAACACTACTGCACCTTGTCCTGAATCCTTCCCAGCTGCCAAAAGAGTGACCCAATGGGCCGTGAAAGAAAGGTAACGTCCCTGTCCATGCCTGCTGGACCATGAGTCAGCGGTAATATGCACCTTACCGCTGACCGCCCTGTCCAGCGAGGCCAAGACATTGCCTTCCACATGCCGGTAGAGAGCCGGAATAGCCTTCCGTGAGAAAAAGTGGCGTTTGGGAACCTGCCACTGAGGAACCGCACATTGCACAAACTCACGGAAGGGGGCCGAGTCTACCAACTGAAAAGGCAGCAGTTGAAGCGCTAGCAATTTAGCCAAGCTAGCATTCAACCGCTGGGCATGTGGATGGCTGGGAGTGAACTTCTTTCGACGGTCCAGCAGCTGGGGCAGGGAAATTTGCCTGCTAGAATCGGACGTCGGTGTACTGCTAGCAGAGTGGGCGCAAGTACTTGGCTGTGACACACCTAATTCTACACCTTCATTCCTCTCAGTGCATGTTTCAGAGAGGACTGAAGTTATAGTGGGGTTGGAGATCCCAGCTGATGCGGTGCAAGGAGAGGTCCGCTTTGTTCTTTGGTGTGGGTCTTTGAGGTAGGCTTGCCAACGAGCTGCATGGCAGGTCAACATATGTCTGGTCAGGCATGTGGTACCCAAGCGGCTGATGTTTTGGCCACGCGATATACGCTTGAGACATATGTTGCAAACAGCAGCTGTGCGATCTGATGCACTAGCCTCAAAAAAGGCCCACACCAAAGAACTTTTTGAATGACGGGCAGAGGCAGCGCCCTGCACAGGCGGAGCTCTGCGGTGTGATTCCGTCGGTGTACTGCCCTTACGCTGGCCACCAAAGGGCATCCTGCCTCGTTGGAGATGTGCCTCCTCCTCATCCTCCTCCTCCTCCTCTCTCCTATTAGGCACCCACGTGGAGTCATTGACCTCATCATCCCCTCCCTCCTCATCACTGGAGCCAATCTGGCAGTATGCTGCAGCTGCTGGAACATGACTGCCAGATTGGTGTCCTTCTTGAGCATCCCCTCTGTCTGCTCTCACGCTACTGCCTTCCTCTAGCTGGGTTTCATCATCAGACCCTTCGAAACGCTGGGCATCCTCCTGGAGCATGTACCCAACACTGTGCTGAAACAGTTCGGGGGACTCCTCAGGAGGAGGACATGGTGGGTCTAGGGAAGGAGTGACTGATGATTTGTCTGACATTGATACCAGGGAAGACGACGCTTTGGCAGCTGCTTTTCCAGTACCCTGAGCCTGGGTGAGAGAGGATGAGGAGGAGGAGGAGGGCTTGGTCATCCACTCTACCAAGTCTTCGGCATGATGTGGCTCAACATGTCCAGCTGCCGAAAAGAAGGACAAGCGTGTCCCATGGCCATGTGCTGATGACAATGCACCGCGTCCACGACCAGCACTGTTGCCCCCAGACACAGAGCCTGCTTGCCCTCTTTTATTGCCTCCTGACTGTCTGCCTCTCCTTGTTTGCCTTCCAGACATTCTAATAGATGGCCTGCAGGGAGATGGGAAAAAAGCAATAAGGGCTACCTTCAGGTGTCCTTCTCTGTCCCTGGAAACAAGGACTTGCAGAGTGAAAGAAAAAAAACACTCTCCCTACCTACAGTTTTCTGTCCCTAGAAAAAATGTTTTTTTTAATCACAATATAGCACAAGGAAAATTAACTCACTGTCCTTACAGGTCCCTGGAAACAAGGACTTGCAGAGTGAAAGAAAAAAAACACTCTCCCTACCTACAGTTTTCTGTCCCTAGAAAAAAATTTTTTTTTAATCACAATATAGCAAAAGGACAATTCACTCACTGTCCTTCCAGGTCCCTGGAAACAAGGACTTGCAGAGTGAAAGAAACTGACACTGTCCCTACCTAGAGTTTTCTGTCCCTGGAATAAATGTTTTTTTCAGCACAATATAGCACAAGGACAATTAACTCACTGTCCTTACAGGTCCCTGGAAACAAGGACTTGCAGAGTGAAAGAAAAAAAATACTCTCCCTACCTACAGTTTTCTGTCCCTAGAAAAAAATGTTTTTTTTAATCACAATATAGCAAAAGGACAATTCACTCACTGTCCTTCCAGGTCCCTGGAAACAAGGACTTGCAGAGTGAAAGAAACTGACACTGTCCCTACCTAGAGTTTTCTGTCCCTGGAATAAATGTTTTTTTCAGCACAATATAGCACAAGGACAATTAACTCACTGTCCTTACAGGTCCCTGGAAACAAGGACTTGCAGAGTGAAAGAAAAAAAATACTCTCCCTACCTACAGTTTTCTGTCCCTAGAAAAAAATGTTTTTTTTAATCACAATATAGCAAAAGGACAATTCACTCACTGTCCTTCCAGGTCCCTGGAAACAAGGACTTGCAGAGTGAAAGAAACTGACACTGTCCCTACCTAGAGTTTTCTGTCCCTAGAATAAATGTTTTTTTTAATCACAATATAGCAAAAGGACAATTCACTCACTGTCCTTCCAGGTCCCTGGAAACAAGGACTTGCAGAGTGAAAGAAACTGACACTGTCCCTACCTAGAGTTTTCTGTCCCTAGAATAAATGTTTTTTTTAATCACAATATAGCAAAAGGACAATTCACTCACTGTCCTTCCAGGTCCCTGGAAACAAGGACTTGCAGAGTGAAAGAAACTGACACTGTCCCTACCTAGAGTTTTCTGTCCCTAGAATAAATGTTTTTTTTAATCACAATATAGCAAAAGGACAATTCACTCACTGTCCTTCCAGGTCCCTGGAAACAAGGACTTGCAGAGTGAAAGAAACTGACACTGTCCCTACCTAGAGTTTTCTGTCCCTAGAATAAATGTTTTTTTTAATCACAATATAGCAAAAGGACAATTCACTCACTGTCCTTCCAGGTCCCTGGAAACAAGGACTTGCAGAGTGAAAGAAACTGACACTGTCCCTACCTAGAGTTTTCTGTCCCTAGAATAAATGTTTTTTTTAATCACAATATAGCAAAAGGACAATTCACTCACTGTCCTTCCAGGTCCCTGGAAACAAGGACTTGCAGAGTGAAAGAAACTGACACTGTCCCTACCTAGAGTTTTCTGTCCCTAGAATAAATGTTTTTTTTAATCACAATATAGCACAAGGAAAATTAACTCACTGTCCTTACAGGTCCCTGGAAACAAGGACTTGCAGAGTGAAAGAAAAAAAACACTCTCCCTACCTACAGTTTTCTGTCCCTAGAAAAAAATGTTTTTTTTAATCACAATATAGCAAAAGGACAATTCACTCACTGTCCTTCCAGGTCCCTGGAAACAAGGACTTGCAGAGTGAAAGAAACTGACACTGTCCCTACCTAGAGTTTTCTGTCCCTGGAATAAATGTTTTTTTCAGCACAATATAGCACAAGGACAATTAACTCACTGTCCTTACAGGTCCCTGGAAACAAGGACTTGCAGAGTGAAAGAAAAAAAATACTCTCCCTACCTACAGTTTTCTGTCCCTAGAAAAAAATGTTTTTTTTAATCACAATATAGCAAAAGGACAATTCACTCACTGTCCTTCCAGGTCCCTGGAAACAAGGACTTGCAGAGTGAAAGAAACTGACACTGTCCCTACCTAGAGTTTTCTGTCCCTAGAATAAATGTTTTTTTTAATCACAATATAGCAAAAGGACAATTCACTCACTGTCCTTCCAGGTCCCTGGAAACAAGGACTTGCAGAGTGAAAGAAACTGACACTGTCCCTACCTAGAGTTTTCTGTCCCTAGAATAAATGTTTTTTTTAATCACAATATAGCAAAAGGACAATTCACTCACTGTCCTTCCAGGTCCCTGGAAACAAGGACTTGCAGAGTGAAAGAAACTGACACTGTCCCTACCTAGAGTTTTCTGTCCCTAGAATAAATGTTTTTTTTAATCACAATATAGCAAAAGGACAATTCACTCACTGTCCTTCCAGGTCCCTGGAAACAAGGACTTGCAGAGTGAAAGAAACTGACACTGTCCCTACCTAGAGTTTTCTGTCCCTAGAATAAATGTTTTTTTTAATCACAATATAGCAAAAGGACAATTCACTCACTGTCCTTCCAGGTCCCTGGAAACAAGGACTTGCAGAGTGAAAGAAACTGACACTGTCCCTACCTAGAGTTTTCTGTCCCTAGAATAAATGTTTTTTTTAATCACAATATAGCAAAAGGACAATTCACTCACTGTCCTTCCAGGTCCCTGGAAACAAGGACTTGCAGAGTGAAAGAAACTGACACTGTCCCTACCTAGAGTTTTCTGTCCCTAGAATAAATGTTTTTTTTAATCACAATATAGCAAAAGGACAATTCACTCACTGTCCTTCCAGGTCCCTGGAAACAAGGACTTGCAGAGTGAAAGAAACTGACACTGTCCCTACCTAGAGTTTTCTGTCCCTAGAATAAATGTTTTTTTTAATCACAATATAGCAAAAGGACAATTCACTCACTGTCCTTCCAGGTCCCTGGAAACAAGGACTTGCAGAGTGAAAGAAACTGACACTGTCCCTACCTAGAGTTTTCTGTCCCTAGAATAAATGTTTTTTTTAATCACAATATAGCAAAAGGACAATTCACTCACTGTCCTTCCAGGTCCCTGGAAACAAGGACTTGCAGAGTGAAAGAAACTGACACTGTCCCTACCTAGAGTTTTCTGTCCCTAGAATAAATGTTTTTTTTAATCACAATATAGCAAAAGGACAATTCACTCACTGTCCTTCCAGGTCCCTGGAAACAAGGACTTGCAGAGTGAAAGAAACTGACACTGTCCCTACCTAGAGTTTTCTGTCCCTAGAATAAATGTTTTTTTTAATCACAATATAGCAAAAGGACAATTCACTCACTGTCCTTCCAGGTCCCTGGAAACAAGGACTTGCAGAGTGAAAGAAACTGACACTGTCCCTACCTAGAGTTTTCTGTCCCTAGAATAAATGTTTTTTTTAATCACAATATAGCAAAAGGACAATTCACTCACTGTCCTTCCAGGTCCCTGGAAACAAGGACTTGCAGAGTGAAAGAAACTGACACTGTCCCTACCTAGAGTTTTCTGTCCCTAGAATAAATGTTTTTTTTAATCACAATATAGCACAAGGAAAATTAACTCACTGTCCTTACAGGTCCCTGGAAACAAGGACTTGCAGAGTGAAAGAAAAAAAACACTCTCCCTACCTACAGTTTTCTGTCCCTAGAAAAAAATGTTTTTTTTAATCACAATATAGCAAAAGGACAATTCACTCACTGTCCTTCCAGGTCCCTGGAAACAAGGACTTGCAGAGTGAAAGAAACTGACACTGTCCCTACCTAGAGTTTTCTGTCCCTGGAATAAATGTTTTTTTCAGCACAATATAGCACAAGGACAATTAACTCACTGTCCTTACAGGTCCCTGGAAACAAGGACTTGCAGAGTGAAAGAAAAAAAATACTCTCCCTACCTACAGTTTTCTGTCCCTAGAAAAAAATGTTTTTTTTAATCACAATATAGCAAAAGGACAATTCACTCACTGTCCTTCCAGGTCCCTGGAAACAAGGACTTGCAGAGTGAAAGAAACTGACACTGTCCCTACCTAGAGTTTTCTGTCCCTAGAATAAATGTTTTTTTTAATCACAATATAGCAAAAGGACAATTCACTCACTGTCCTTCCAGGTCCCTGGAAACAAGGACTTGCAGAGTGAAAGAAACTGACACTGTCCCTACCTAGAGTTTTCTGTCCCTAGAATAAATGTTTTTTTTAATCACAATATAGCAAAAGGACAATTCACTCACTGTCCTTCCAGGTCCCTGGAAACAAGGACTTGCAGAGTGAAAGAAACTGACACTGTCCCTACCTAGAGTTTTCTGTCCCTAGAATAAATGTTTTTTTTAATCACAATATAGCAAAAGGACAATTCACTCACTGTCCTTCCAGGTCCCTGGAAACAAGGACTTGCAGAGTGAAAGAAACTGACACTGTCCCTACCTAGAGTTTTCTGTCCCTAGAATAAATGTTTTTTTTAATCACAATATAGCAAAAGGACAATTCACTCACTGTCCTTCCAGGTCCCTGGAAACAAGGACTTGCAGAGTGAAAGAAACTGACACTGTCCCTACCTAGAGTTTTCTGTCCCTAGAATAAATGTTTTTTTTAATCACAATATAGCAAAAGGACAATTCACTCACTGTCCTTCCAGGTCCCTGGAAACAAGGACTTGCAGAGTGAAAGAAACTGACACTGTCCCTACCTAGAGTTTTCTGTCCCTAGAATAAATGTTTTTTTTAATCACAATATAGCAAAAGGACAATTCACTCACTGTCCTTCCAGGTCCCTGGAAACAAGGACTTGCAGAGTGAAAGAAACTGACACTGTCCCTACCTAGAGTTTTCTGTCCCTAGAATAAATGTTTTTTTTAATCACAATATAGCAAAAGGACAATTCACTCACTGTCCTTCCAGGTCCCTGGAAACAAGGACTTGCAGAGTGAAAGAAACTGACACTGTCCCTACCTAGAGTTTTCTGTCCCTAGAATAAATGTTTTTTTTAATCACAATATAGCAAAAGGACAATTCACTCACTGTCCTTCCAGGTCCCTGGAAACAAGGACTTGCAGAGTGAAAGAAACTGACACTGTCCCTACCTAGAGTTTTCTGTCCCTAGAATAAATGTTTTTTTTAATCACAATATAGCAAAAGGACAATTCACTCACTGTCCTTCCAGGTCCCTGGAAACAAGGACTTGCAGAGTGAAAGAAACTGACACTGTCCCTACCTAGAGTTTTCTGTCCCTAGAATAAATGTTTTTTTTAATCACAATATAGCAAAAGGACAATTCACTCACTGTCCTTCCAGGTCCCTGGAAACAAGGACTTGCAGAGTGAAAGAAACTGACACTGTCCCTACCTAGAGTTTTCTGTCCCTAGAATAAATGTTTTTTTTTAAGCACACTATAGCAGAAGCACAAAACACACTGACACTCTCCCTACCTATCCTTCTCTTTCCCTAAACTAAAGGAATCCAGGTTAAGCAAGAAAGAAATAACAGTCACTGTCCCTGCCTATGCTACTCTATCCCTGCTCCGGAACACACTACACTAGGCCGCCGTGCTGGCGGCCTTTTATAGTGTGGGGCGTGTACTAAACACCCTCAGCAATAATTGGCCACAGGCATCCTGCCTGTGGCCAATCATTGCTCTCCTCGCTGCCGGCGCTGTGATTGGCCAAGCATGCGGGGTCACAGTGCATGCTTGGCCAATCACAGCGCCTGGATGACACTGCGATGGCGTAGTGCATTGTGGGCCGTTCGCGTCACTCGAATTTGGCGCGAACGGCCCAAATCGTTCGATCTTCGTCGAACGATCGAACAGCCAATGTTCGAGTCGAACGTATGTTCGACTCGAACACGAAGCTCATCCCTACTCAGCAGTGATGGCTTCCCGCATAACGGTGTCCTGCCTGGTAATATAGGGAGACACCAAAGCCAACAGATGCTGAAATACGGGGTCAGACATCCTGAGAAAATTCCTGTAGTCCTCAGGATTATTCTCCCTGATCTCCCGCAACAAAAGCACGTGACAGAATTGGTGCCGCTGGAGCAACCAATTCTTGGTCCATGAACTCCTCCTCACCCTGTTCATGGACTGGAGTCGGGATACAGAAAGAACCCCTGCTCCAACTACAGCACAAACTCTACGACGAGTACGTAGCCGCAACATGACTAGATAACGGTCGGCTAGTCAGAATGAACTAAAAGAATGCACGGAAGAACAGCAAGGCCTATGAAGAACGAGCTGAAAAACAGTAACGAGCGGACAAGAACGCACTGAATAAACAGATACGAACTTACTACAAGCACTGAAAGACAGATACAAGCCCACAATCACAAGCTGAACTCCACAAAACGTTCTTAAAAGCATGAAGACTGAAAAGTGTGAATCGTCTCTCACCAAACTTTTACTAACACGCGGTAACACGAAATTAGCAAAAGCGTCCCAAAGGGTGGCACCATTCGAACGGAACTTCCCCTTTATAGTGCCGTCGTACGTGTTGTACGTCACTGCGCTTTGCTCGAGCGTTTTTTTTAATGAACGTGTGTATGCAAGACAGGCTTGAGAGGAAACAAGAAAAATCACGTCAAGAAAAACGTCGTTTTCTAAAATGACATTAAAAACGATCGTGTGTACGCGGCATTAGTGAAAACTTTCTGTAAAAAATAAAAATAAAATAATAATCATTATTTTCCAAAAACTTGTGGCAAAATATAAAATATCACATGGACTTAACATTCCTCTCAGCAAATAGCTTGAAGTGTCTTCTTTTCAAAATGAGGTCATTTGGGGGAGTTTTGTGCAATCTTGACATTTTATGGCCTCCGTAACTGTGAAAGGTAGTGCAGAAGTGAAATCACCATTTTACACCCTTAGAAAGCCTGAAGGCGGTGATTGGTTTTTGGGGTCCTGTACATGGCTAGGCTTCCAAAAAGTCTCACACATGTGGTATCCCCATACTCAGGAGAAGCAGCAAAATGTATTTTGGGGAGTAATTCCACATATGCCCATGGCATATTTGAGCAATATATCATTTAGTGACAACTTTGTGCAAAAAAAATAAAATGTATCATTTCCTGCAACTTGTGTCAAAATATAAAATATTCCATGGACTCGACATGCCGCTCAGCAAATAGCTTGGGGTGTCTACTTTCCAAAATGGGGTAATTTTGGGGGGTTTTGAACTGTCCTGGCATTTTATATACAACATTTAGAAGCTTATGTCACACATCACCCACTCTTCTAACCACTTGAAGACAAAGCCTTTTCTGACACATTTTGTTTACATAAATTTTTTATTTGTTTTGCATGAAAATTATTTTGAACCCTTAAACATTATATATTTTTTTAAAGCACAGGCCCTACAGATTAAAATAGTGGGCGTTGCATTTTTTTCACACAGTATTTGTGCAGCAATTTTTCAAACGCATTTTTTGGGGAAAAAACACACTTTTTTTAATACACTAAAACACACTATATTGCCCAAATGTTTGATGAAATAAAAAAGATGATCTTAGGCCGAGTACATGGATACCAAACACGACATGCTTTAAAATTGCGCACAAATGTGCAGCGGCGACAAACTACATACATTTTTAAAAGCCTTTAAAAGCCTTTACAGGTTACCACTTTAGATTTACAGAGGAGGTCTACTGCTAAAATTACTGCCTTCGATCTGACCTTCGCAGTGATCTCACATGCATGGTGCAATTGCTGTTTATATATGACGCCAGACCGACGCTTGCATTCGCCTTTAAGCAAGAGCAGGGGGGACAGGGGTGCTTTTTTTATGATTTATTTTGCTTTTTTATTTTATTTTTAAACTGTTTCTTTCATTTTTTTATATTTTTTAATGTTATCTCAGGGAATGTAAATATCCCCTATGATAGCAATAGGAAGTGACAGGTACTCTTTTTTGAAAAATGTGGGGTCTATTAGACCCTAGATTTCTCCACTGCCCTCAAAGCATCTGACCACACCAAGATCGGTGTGATAAAATGCTTTCCCAATTTCCCAATGGCGCTGTTTATATCCGGCGAAATCTAAGTCATGAAATGCCCGTAGCTTCCGGTTTCTTATGCCATAGAGATGATTGGAGCCATTCTGGTCTCTGATCAGCTCTATGGTCAGCTGGCAGAACCACCACTGCATTCTCAGGTTCCCTGTTGGGACAGGAGAGCCAGAGAAAACCATGGAAGACGGTGGAAGGGGGGAACATTCCCTCCCACTGCTTGTAAAAGCAGTCTAGAGGCTAATTAGGCGCTAGGATTACTTTTACACGAAAGCCGACCGCTGGCTGAAAAGAATGATACCAAGATGAAACCTAAACCCGCAGGCATCATTCTGGTATAACCACTCAAAGTCCAGCAACATACCAGTATGTTGCTGGTCCTTGTTGGGCATATATTGTAATCTTTTTTTTCATGCAGCCTGTGGGCTGAACGAAAAAAAGAGATTGATCGGTGGGTATGCCCACCATTAGAATACCTACCTTCATCCACCCACTTCTAATGATGGGCATACATGCACCATTTTGTTTTTAACTGTGGTGGTGAAATCACCTCCTACAGCGCTGGAGTCGCTGATTTGCGTATCGTGGGCGCAAACGCTGTTGCTGTCAAGATGAATAAATCAGTGCTGCAGCTAAATGGCGTACCTGCTAAGCAAATGATGGTTAACAATAAAACAAAGTAACATTACAGTATAACAGTAAGACCTGCAAAGCAAATACAAAAAAAACATAGTAAAAAATAAAACATTTTTTAATGCAATCTGTGCCTAAAATATATATATATGCCGAAGCATGGGGGCAATCTGCCCCAATAGTTAGGAACAAATCGCTCCTCCACCCCTGCTTGCCCCCATGCTTCGGCATATATGCTCTTTTATAACTGTGGTGGTGAAATCACCTCCTACAGCGCTGGGGTCACGGCTAAATGTATCGTGGGAGCAAACGCTGTTGCTGTCAAGATAAATAAATCTGTACTGCAGCTGAATGACGTACCTGAAAACAAAAAAATTGTTAACAATAAAACACAGTAAAAAGTAAAGTACAAAGTAATTACATACCTGAAAAGCAAACATGATAAAACATAATGACAATAAAACATTGCAGTTAAGAATAGAATACAGTAAAACAGAGCAGAACAATAGAGAGAGAATAGAGAGAGAGAGAACAATAAAAGGACAACTATTATTTATTTATTTATTTTATATATTGTTTTGTGTTTTTTTTTACACTTTTATTTGTAACTGTAACAGTTCGGCTCCAGGTTCTGGTCTCTCAAAATGCGATGGCATCTTGGGGGACCCTGTGAAAGTGTGTCCTAGTCTGTGCAGTTCTGTACCCTACGCTAAAACTCTACTAGTGTATGGTAGAGTTCAAAACATTCACCAATGCAAAGACCAGGATTGTCAGGACAGGATGGACAAAAATAGCGGGTGTCACGCCTATATCCTCGCTTTCTACAGACACTACATTTTCTTTGGGGGGCTCGTTGGGTAGGGGTACTAGGGAGTGTGATGGAGTATATAAAATGAATATTTTTATATATGATTTCTCTCTCTTTGGTATCTACTTAAATATAGTTTGAGAAGGTTAGCAGGGGGTTACATGTTCTTTTCTTGTTCTCAGCTGCTAACATAGCCTGCTCTTACCTACCTCGGTAATTCAGGATAATTAGCATCCTTTTATGGGAACCATCTGTTAGGAACAGAAATACATGTTGAGATATTTCTGTACAATGAGAAGCTTATTGATTTTCATATTGGGAATCAGAGTGTTTGTGTATGTTAAGGGTACAAGTTTGAAATATTATATGTGTGTGTTTTAGTGTTTATGTAACAAGACAAAAAGTGTTTTCCTTGATTAAAAAATAAGACAGATATATTCGGTCCTTAAGTGAGGAACAGATTTTGTCTTCATTCTTCAATTCTCCTCCCTCCGATCAAGAGTAAAAAGGAGATGAGACAAGAATATTCTGGGAACACTCTGTCACGTGGAGGAACAGACTCAGAGAAGGAGAAGAAGCTCCATATATGAACACAACTAATTTTATGTACATGCTTGTGATGACGTTGCCTGTGTAAAATTTGTCTTTAAAAAGGGCTGAGACTGAGAATGAGGTCTGGAAGTGATAAAGAAGTTATGCTAAAGCACAGTCTAGCGTCATTTCTTTCAAGCTAGCAAGTAGGCCTATTCACTCCAGCACAGATTTGGAACCGCGGCAGAACAAGAGAATAGTTTCTGGGATTGGACCAGAACCGATCCACTACAGGAGGACATACGGAAAATTCCTCTCATGCAGCCGTCTTACTGCATTTGGATTGGGATGGTGAGGTGAAGCACCGTCTGAAAACAGAAGGGCTCTGACAATCTCTTCCTGGAATTTAAGGAAGTATCCAGTCCGTCCTGAAGCTCTGTATAGCACCTGAGCGTTCAGCAAAGTCAATGGAAATAAGTATACAGACACTTTTTTGTACCAGCGTCTGGCCTTACGGGCAACTAGGTTCGGCGCCAACAACTGGTCGTTGAGGTCCACCCTCCCATATTTTGGTTATATTCGTGGACACAGAGGGGTTTCTCCACATCACCAGTCGCCTTCAGAATTTGGACCGTCGTGTCTGCGTGAAGGGAGGACAGAACAAAAACATTCTTATTATCCCTCCACTTCACAGTGAGCAAATTATTACACTTGAAGCAGGCTTTCTCCCCCAGCCTAAGACGGGAATCTACAAGTCGTTGGGGTAAGCCCCGGCGATTAGGTCACACGGTGCCACATGCGCCAATCTGATGATCAAACAAGTGACTAAAAAGTGTCACGCTCGTGTAATAATTGTCCACATACAAATGGTACCCCTTTCCAAATAAGGGTGACACCAAGTCCCACACAATCTTACCAGCGCTCCCTATGTAATATGGGCAGTTCTCCGGATCTACGTAACTATCTCTTCCCTCGTAAACCATAAATCTATATGAATAGCCTGATGCCCTGTCACAGAGCTTATACATCTTGACCCTATATCTGGCACGCTTGCTGGGAAGATACTGTTTGAAAGACAAGCGGCCAGAAAATTTAATCAGGGACTCATCAACGAAGACAACTTGATCGGGAGTAAATAAGGCTGCAAAACGTTTGTTAAAGTGGTTTACGAGGGGCCGAATTTTGTAGAGCCGATCGTATCCAGGGTCTCCACAAGGATGACAGAGTTCATTGTCGTGCCCTGGCCATGGAGACAGAGAACAGGGGCATATGGTAAATTGGGTCAATGGACCAATATGACCACAATGTACTCATTTTAACTATGCCCATGTCGAGGGATAGGCCCAGAAAGGTATTAAATTCGGAAACCGTAATTGGTTTCCAATCTCTGGCAAGGGAGGACAACTGGGGATTAGCGGCAATGAATTGACCAGCATACAAATTACTTTGGTCCACAATAGATCTATAGAGATCTTCCGTGAAAAACAGCAAATAAAGATAAAGTGACGTAAGATCAACTGTTTCCACCTGAATTCCGGGTTGGCCAGTGAATGGGGGAAGTACGGGTGCTGCAGAAGTGGTGGGCTCCCAATCAGGATTGGCAAATTCTGCAGGAAGGACACTATGGGCACAACGGGCCTGTCTTTGTCTTCTTGGTGGCAGCGGGACACTACTTGTACTTTCCACCTTGCCAGCATGAACTGCACTTATGGGACTCGCCACATCACCATGTGATACTGCAGTGCTGGATGTACGACCAGGGTGTACTAGGCTGCTGGTGCTTGCCAGTTCACCAGAAGGATGAGAGGCACTAGCAGTTCTCTGCTCCATATGAGAGCACTGTGGTTCTTGCACCTCAACAACAGCAGAAGAAGAACGGGGTCGGGTACGCCTGACCTTGGCAGGGACCACAACTTAGTCGTCAGAGCTATCTGTCATGGAGCCGCTGTCGTCTACAGTATCGTATTCCGAGCCTGAATCTGACAGATGAGTGACTTCCTCTTTACTATCTGTCATGCTCAGAAACGTGTAGGCCTCTTCACTACTGTACCTTTGATTTGACATTTTGGGCTCTAAATTTACTGGTACAGTAGTAAGAGTCACAGGAAAAAAAGTTCCTGATTGTCAGCAACTGTGTCAAACGCTACCAAAAAAACTGTTAGCAATCGCAGGGATCAGGTCTGACTCTGCGAACGCTGCAGTTATGTGTTTAGTGTTTTGTAAGTGACAGTGATTGATCGATACTGCACTTGGGTGCGGTGGGGTGGGCTGGGCTTGGCTGGGCTGGGCGGAGGGGCAAAATGCAGGTGCTAGCAGGTATCTGGTCTCATCCCGCTAACACTGCAATTTTGGGAACCCTAAACTGCTGGGGACGCTAGTATAGATTTGATCAGATCAGATATTGATCCGTTCAGACACTATACCACTGAGGAAGGTGTATGGTGCATGCGTGGGTGTAAGTGCTACTGACACTAATCTGACGCTGCCTGGGGTGACGCAGAACCTAATTGACCCTAAAACTGATATCACCTGCCAGGCGATCAGGGTGTTAAACATTTATTAGGTAATAAACGGCGGGTACCCTGACGCTATAAAAAACAAACTAACTAACCAGCGTCACCCGTAACACTTACAGTATACAGTAATCACTGGTGAAAGGGTTAACTAGGGGGAAATCAGCGGGTTAAAACCTTTATTAGGTAATATATGGGGGTACCCGACGCTATAAAAAGCTGACGGTGAACCTAAATAACTAACTGGCTAACTAGCGTCACCCGTGATACTAATACGACAAACAGAAAAAAGATTGCTTAGTGACACTGGCGACAGGGGGTGAAAGGGCTAACTGGGGGGCGATCAAGGGGTTAAACCTTTATTAGGGTGGTTAGGGGGGTACCCTAGACCTAAAGGGGCCTACCACTAACTGCCCTAACACATTTTACACTCACAAATGACACCAAATGCAGTGATCAGTAAAAACATGAACACTGCAACCTGTGACACTGTGACTGGGGGTGCAGGGGGTGATCGGGGGTGATTGGGGGGTGATTTGTGTGCCTACGTGTACTGGTGTCAGTGGTCTGTTGGTGCACTTACTGTGAGATGTCTCGTAAAGACCGACACGAGGAGAGTGACATCACTTCCTCTGCTTCCGTTTACAGTTTCAGAAGCAGAGGAACATTCTCATTCGTCAGGATCGATCGTGACGGGGTGGCCATGAATTGGTGGCCTCCCCCTCAGCACGAATCACTCCTGGAATGAAGCCCGCTGGGAGGCAAGGACGTACATGTACGCCCATATGCCTGCCCGTGCCATTCTGTCAACGTATATCGTCGTGTGGCGGTCGGCAAGTGGTTAATGTCTAAACTTTTTCAAAACATTTGTCTTTTGTACTTTAATATCTGCTAAACTTAACAGCTTGCCGACCACCTGCCGCAGTTATACGAGAATCACCGTAGTTGTACGTTCTTGTTTTATAGCAGAAAATAAAAAATATAGTTTTTTTTTCAAAATGTAAATTTTTTTTTTGTTTATAGCGCAAAAAATTTAAACCGCAGAGGTGATCAAATGCCACCAAAAGAAAGCTCTATTTGTGGGAAAAAAAGGACATCAATATTATTTGGGTACAGCGTTGCACGACTGCGCAATTGTCAGTCAAGGTAACCCAGTGCCATTTCGCAAAAAATGGCCTGGTCATTAAGGGAGTAAATCCATCCGGTCCTTAAGTGGTTAATAAAATATAGATTAAACATGAACACCTTTACAAAAGTACCTTTTTATTTAACCACTTCCGAACTGCCCCACGTACATTTACTGCAGCAAGGTGGCCCTTAAGCGTGAACTTGCCAGGTCTGGGGCGTGCGTGCGTGCCGCCGCCGACCTGCTCCCACTGTAATTGGACACAGTGGGAGCCAATCAGCGGGTCCGACTAAGCTGATGTGGGACGGGACCCCCCGATCGTTCCTGAGGCAGACAGAACAGGGGTCTGCCAATGTATGCAAGGCATATCACCATTCTGTCACAGAGAAAGTGGAGATCTTGTGTTTCTGCTAAGCAGGAACACAGATCTCTGTCTCCCCCCAGTCAAATCAATCCCCACACAGTTATAAAGCACTCCCACGGGAACACATTTAACCCTTTGATCCCCCCTGATGTTAACCTCTTCCCCGCCAGTGTCATCACTACCGTGACAGTGCAATTTTTTTTTCTTTAGCACTGATCACTGTATTGGTGTCACTGGTCCCCAAAAATTGTCACTTTGTGCCAGACTGGTCTGCCGCAATGTTGCAGTCCAGCTAAAAATCGTTAATCATTACTAGTAAAAAAATAAAGAATATATTCCATAGTTTGTAGACACTATAACTTTTGCGTAAACCAATCAACATACGCTTTTTGGGATTTTGTTTACCAAAAACATGAAGCAGAATACATATTGGCCTAAATGTATGAAGAAATTTGATTTTTTTAAAAAAATTATTGGATGTGTTTTATAGCAGAAAGTAAAAAAAAATATTGTATTTCTTGTTCATACATCACGGGACACAGAGCGGCATAGTCATTACTATGTGGGTTATATAGAATTACCTTCAGGTGCTGGCACTGGCAACTTCCAAAACAGGAAGTACCCTCCCCTATATAAGCCCCTCCCATCCGGGAGCACCTCAGTTTGGCCAAGGTTAACATGTATTCATCTGGGCTTGTGTACAGGTTCTCTGGGCCTTAGCAAGCTATTCCGGATCCGACCAAAAAAGCTTCATAGCTAAACGGTCGGTACCCGGGCCTTGCAGAGAAGAGCAGGGTTTTGCCTGTAATGCCTCTCTTAGGAGGGCTGGACCCTGGGATCCAGAGCTCTGGTCATACCCAAAACCAAGAGGCTATCTGTGCAGGGTGCTATACAGGTCCAGGGGAGTGGAATCCTTGGGAACCCGGTCCCTGAAGGTCTAGTACAATGCCTGCCGTGAGAGGTGAAGTTTGGGCTTCTGTGGACCAAACAAAGTCCTGCGGCGGGGAAAAGGTAAGTGGGGGCCCCTCAGGAACTTGGTTCTATTGAGGGGACCCCCAAGCCTAATATGTCTTTCTGCCTGTTACCTAAAGGTATTCCCGCTAATAGCTGTATATGCCTAAGAAATCCTAGAAATGTCTTTTCATAAAGGAAGTTTTAAAAACTGTAAACCTAGAAATGTTTTTTCATAAAGGAGGTTTAAAAAAAAAAAAAGACAAAAGTGTGGTACCTGTGTTTGTCCACTAGAGGCCGCTGTGGAACGTCTTTTTTTCTTGGGACTATTCCTTCCATGGTGAAAGTCCAGGCAGATGAGTGAGCTCTCTATCAGGGAAGCTGCATTCCTCTGTCATGCTGCCAAGTAGTTTCCTTCCATCCCCGAGTCCTGGTGAAACAGGGACCCTGGCTCCTCTCCCTACATGGCGCCAAGAGCGCACATGTGCACGCGCGCACGCGCACACACACGCTTTCTTTTTATAAGATTTAGCTTCAAAAAAGGGGGCGGAGCCTGGTGGATGACGCGCTCTGTGCGCCCAGCGCTTCTGCGCGCCCAGCGCTTCTGCGCATGTGCGGGCGTCCCAGCAAGATAAAAGGACTCAGTCCACGCTGCTTGCTATGGACACAGAGCATGAAAAGGAGCTGGTAGCATGGTATAGGGGCTTACAGCGGGCGGTTGATACAGGCATCCCCAGAAAGACGCATTAGTAGACACCCACTGATGTACATAGCAGCAAATTGCATTAGACTATTTCAGTAAAGGGGTGTATTGCGGCTGGAATACCTCAGCTTTGAACTAAGGAATATGCCGCCTAAAAAACTCCGAGATATACCTCTCAGGAAGTGTAGGGGGTCTCCATCGGGCTCTGAGGATCTGGAGCAGTCATCTGCACCTTCCTCCCCTGAGAAATCAGAGGTTAATACCCATAAGGAACCCCCGGGAGTGCCAGGTACTGCGGCTGTCCTCAGTCCACCTGCTCCTGCATATATAACAGAGGAGGTTATTGCCTCAACTCTGGAGGGATTGGAGCAGAGATTGGCAGCATTGATCGCTTCTTCTCTACAGGAAAAAAAGCGCGCCAGATCTCCATCCCCTCCATTAGAGTGCATGTTGGCAAAGCAACAGTCCCAGGAAGGGACTGACCTTCCTGAAGGGGATCAGGAGGAGGTTAACTCTGTTTTTGAGGAATCGACAGTAGATGAACCATTTTCAGCATCACAGACTGAAAGATTGTGGGTCCAGATCCTAACTGACATGGTTCGATCTGCATTTAAAATGCCTCTTGTTGAACCATCAACTACTGCTGTCTCCTCGTTGGGGTCGCTAAAAGCTCCCCAGATTAATTGCTCCTTTCCAATTCATCCATTATTGGAAGGACTTATATACCAGGACTGGGAACATCCTGATAAACTATTTGTTCCACCTAAGAAATTTCAGGTGATCTATCCCATGGAGGAAAAATTCACCCAGAGATGGAATGTTCCTACGGTGGACGCAGCCATTTCTTCTGTGAACAAATCACTGACATGTCCAGTAGATAATGTTCAAATGTTCAAAGATCCAGTAGATAAAAAATTGGAATCTTTATTAAAATCTGCTTTTTCCACAGCAGGGGCTGTTACACAGCCAGCAGTGGCAGCTATTGGGGTCTGCCAAGCTTTAAAGGATCAAATGAAAATGGTCCTGAGGGATTTGCCAGACCAGCAGGCCCAGGCTCTGGCTGATCTGCCTAGAGCATTATGCTTTGCGGTTGACGCCATCAAGGATTCTATCCATCAGGCCTCCCGCCTCACGCTGTCTTTGGTACATATGCGTAGGCTTCTGTGGCTCAAGAACTGGTCTGCTGAGGCTCCCTGTAAGAAGCTCTTAGTTAGCTTCCCATTTCATGGAGAACGCCTTTTTGGCGAAGACCTGGATAAATATATCCAGAAGATTTCCAGTGGTAAAAGTACTCTCTTACCAATTAAAAAGAGGTCTAGCGGTCCGTCTTTTAAGAGGACTACCTCTCCTATCCCTGGGACGTCTGCTACTAAGCAGTTCCGACGGCCTCCTCGGTCAAACTCAGGAGGTAAAAATCAGGGACAGTCACAGGGTAATAAGAAACCCTGGATCCGAAGAGGTACTAAACCAGCCTCCAAGTCAAGCCTATGAAGGGCTGCCCCCACTCAAACGGGTGGGGGGAAGACTTCAGTTGTTCACAGAGACCTGGCGGGAGACGATCAAAGACAGATGGGTGCTCTCCGCAGTAACTCGGGGATACAAGTTGGAATTAAAAGAGTCTCCTCCTTCCCATTTTATGTGGTCAGGCATGCCAAAAGACCCTCTGAAAAGAAGGTGTCTCCTAGTGGCGTTAGAACAACTATTGCTCCAAGGAGTAATTATGGAGGTTCCTATGGAAGAGTGGGGGTTGAGTTTCTACTCAAACCTTTTCACAGTCCCGAAACCAAACGGGGACATAAGACCCATATTGGACCTAAAGAGTCTAAACAAATTTCTAAACGTCCGGTCCTTCCGGATGGAGTCGATCCGATCGGTCACCGCTGCCCTACAGGGGGAGGAATGGTTAGCCTTGATCGACATCAAAGATGCTTACTTGCATGTTCCCATCTTTCCAGGTCATCAAAAATTTCTACGCTTTGCAGTAGAAGGGCGCCATTTTCAGTTCAGAGCCTTACCATTCGGTCTGGCCACAGCACCACGAGTGTTCACAAACATTCTGGCCCCACTGTTGGCCGATCTAAGAACACGAGGTGTAACGATAATGGCATACCTACACGACCTGTTGTTGATGGACCACTCAGTTGCCAAGCTAGAAGTGGTAATTGTCGATACAATCAAGTATCTAGAATCTCACGGTTGGGTCATCAACCTGGACAAGTCAGCCCTACAGCCAGTGAAAAACCTGGTATATCTAGGGCTACGGCTGGATTCAGACCAGAGGAAGATTTTCTTACCTCTAGACAAGGTATCCTCTTTGAGGGGCTTGGTCCGTCTGCTTTGTGCAAAAAGACAGCCGTCCATACGCCTGTGCATGAGGCTGCTAGGAAAGATGGTAGCATCATTCGAAGCTGTGCCATACGCCCAATTCCACTCAAGGAATTTACAGAGGGCCATATTGTCAGCCTGGAACGGAAAAATTCAGGCTCTAGACTTCCCAATGGCTTTGTCCCCTTCCGTTCCGAAGAGTCTCTGCTGGTGGTTGATCCCCCAGAATCTCCAGAAGGAAAAACCCTTCAGTCCGATATCCTGGAAGGTGGTTACTACAGATGCCAGCCTTATAGGCTGGGGGGCAGTACTGGAGCAATGGTCTCTCCAGGGCAGATGGTCAAATGTAGTAAAAACCCTGCCCATCAATCTCTTAGAGATACGAGCAGCCCGGTATGCCCTAGTAGCCTGGGCATCCAGACTCCAAGGGTCCCCTGTCAGAATTCAATCAGACAATGCCACAGCAGTGGCATATATCAATCATCAGGGAGGCACCAGGAGTCGTGCAGTCCAGAGGGAAGTAAGTCACATCCTGGAATGGGCAGAAAAGCATGTCCCATGTATGTCAGCTGTCTTCATTCCAGGGGTGGAGAATTGGAAGGCGGACTTTCTAAGTCGCCAACAGTTATGCCCAGGGGAATGGTCCCTTCATCCCGAGGTCTTCCGAGCAATATGTCAGCGGTGGGGAACACCGGATGTAGATCTGCTAGCATCCAGATTCAACGCAAAGGTGGACAGATTTGTCTCCCGGACAAGGGATCCCCTCGCTTGCGGCTCGGATGCTCTGGTGTTCCCTTGGAATCAGTTCAGACTGATATATGCATTCCCTCCGCTACAATTGTTGCCTCGACTCCTTCGCAGAGTCAGGTTGGAAAAGAAGCCGGTGATCTTGGTGGCTCCAGCGTGGCCCCGAAGGGCCTGGTACGCGGAGATCATCAAAATGTCTGTGGGGAGTCCTTGGACCCTTCCACGTCGTCCGGACCTGCTTTCGCAAGGGCCGATATACCACCCTTCCTTACTAACTCTAAGTTTAACGGCCTGGCTATTGAATCCCACATCCTAAAGAAGAGAGGTCTCTCTAACTCTGTGGTATCAACTATAATCAATGCCAGGAAGCCTGTATCCAGGCAGATCTACTATAGAGTTGGGAAGGCGTACATCACTTGGTGCGAGGCCAGAAAGTGGCATCCACGTAAGTACGTTATAGGCAGAATTCTGGACTTCCTACAGTGGGCTGTAGACAGGAAGTTTGCCTTAAGTACTATCAGGGGTCAGGTTTCGGCCTTATCAATACTATTTCAAAGGCCCCTGGCTATGCATTCACTTGTCAAATCCTTTATGCAAGGGGTGACTCGTATTATTCCACCGATTAAAGCTCCCATATGTCCATGGGATCTAAATTTGGTTCTGTCGGTTCTGCAGAAGCAGCCATTTGAACCTTTGCGGCACATTTCCTTGGTTCTACTCACCAGAAAATTGATATTTTTAGTAGCCATATGCTCGGCTAGAAGAGTGTCGGAAGTAGCCGCCATGTCCTGTAAAGAGCCATATCTGGTTATTCATGAGGACAGAGTAGTATTACGTCCTCACCCAGCCTTTCTTCCTAAAGTGGTATCGAGGTTTCACTTGAACCAGGATGTGGTTCTTCCTTCTTTTCCCCAAACCTAGCTCGGTAGAGGAAAAGTTATTGCATTCTTTGAATGTAGTAAGAGCAGTTAAAGCTTATCTAAAAGCCACTGCTCAGATTCGTAGAACGGATTCTTTGTTTGTTCTGCCGGAAGGCCCCAGAAAGGGTCAGGCAGCATCAAAATCTACTTTAGCCAAGTGGATTCGACAGGTCATAATACAAGCCTATGGCTTGAGAGGTAGACCGCCTCCGTTCAAAGTTAGGGCGCACTCCACGAGAGCAGTTGGAACTTCATGGGCAGTGCATCACCAGGCCTCCCTGGCTCAAATTTGTAAGGCCGCAACATGGTCTTCAGTACACACGTTTACTAGGTTCTACCAGGTGGACGTTAGAAGTCAGGAGGATGTCGCCTTTGGGCGCAGTGTGTTGCAGGCCGCAAAAGATCCTCATGCCTGATGGCGCCCAGCTTATGTATGGTATATCCCCCCCTCATTTGGCATTGCTTTGGGACGTCCCACATAGTAATGACTATGCCGCTCTGTGTCCCGTGATGTATGAACAAGAAAGTAGGATTTTTAAAACAGCTTACCTGTAAAATCCTTTTCTTGGAGTACATCACGGGACACAGAGCTCCCACCCCTCTTTTGGGGACACGTATTGCTTTGCTACAAAACTGAGGTGCTCCCGGATGGGAGGGGCTTATATAGGGGAGGGTACTTCCTGTTTTGGAAGTTGCCAGTGCCAGCACCTGAAGGTAATTCTATATAACCCACATAGTAATGACTATGCCGCTCTGTGTCCCGTGATGTACTCCAAGAAAAGGATTTTACAGGTAAGCTGTTTTAAAAATCCTACTTTTTTTTTTTTTATTGTCGGTCTTTTTTTGTTTATAGTGCAAAAGATAAAAAATGCAGAGGTCGTCAAATACCACCAAAAGAAAGCTCTATTTGTGGGGAAAAAAACCAACATCAAATTGATTTGGGTACAGCGTTGCACGACCTGGCAATTGTCAGTTAAAATAACGCAGTGCAAAATATTTGTCAAAAAGAGGGGTAAACCTTCTGGAGCTGAAGAGGTTAAACAATACCTGTCATGACTCACAACCAAAAGGAAAAACAAAAAAGGGGAAGGGGAGAGTGAGATGGGGAAGGGGAAGAGTATTTTTCTATCTTTTCTTTTTCATGCTTGAATAATGTTCAATCAGAAGGGGGAGGGATGGGCGTGAAGACAACGTTTTTGCAAAATACTAAATTAGATTTATTTGTCAAGTTGGTGACACAAGATATTGAAGACATGTCCTATCAGGGAGGTACATATAATGTGTCCCATCAACAATATCGGTCATTACTTGATTTACAACAATGAATGGACATTATTGTGAAACCCTCTGATAAAAGAGGTAATATCAGAATTATAAATAGATCCAAATATGTGAGTATGTGTGACAAAATTCTGAACAACAAAAATGAAAAATTCCTTTAAATATAGTGAATGGGGTGTCCCAGTAGTCTTCCTGTAAAGTGGCATACCGTGTATAGAACCTGCTGCAGCAAAACTGACATATTTAAAGAAAAAAAAAGCTTTCTTGAAGAATAAATAAACTGTCTGGGGGTCCCCCCCAATCCATACCAGGCACTTTGGGTCTGGTATGGATTTTAAGGTAAAACCTCACACCAAAATAAAATAAAAACATTGTGGGTTCCCCTCAAAATCCATAACAGACACCAAAATGTAACAAAAAATTTGTGGAGTCCCCCCAAAAACATACCAGACCCTTATCTGAGCATGCAACCTGGCAACCCAGGAAAGGGGGAGCGTGTACCCCCCTTCTGAACCATACCAGGCCACATGCCCTCAACATGGGGGGTACTTTGGGGCAGGGGGGTCCTCTGCCCCCCACCCCAAAGCACCTAGTCCCCATGTTGATGGGGATAAGAGCCTCCAGCCCCCCCCCCCATAGGAGCTTTTTTTCAGTCTGCATGGTTATCTTTCTTTCTGTTTATCACCATGTTTTTACAATTACATTTTTCCATATGAACCAGAAGTGAGATCCAACTGTACAGATTAAGAAAATATTGATATAAACACACATGCAGCAATTGTGATTTCCCAATCATATTTAGGGGGCTCCCATACTACTACCACTACTTTTCAGGACATTCTGACTTCCAGCTGTGTTTGGTCATTAGCCACGGCCATCAGACATAATGGGGTTGATTTACTGAAGGAAAATAAATTGTTCACTTTGCAAAGGAATGAGGTACAGTAAAGCTCTGCTGACTTCCATCATCCAATCATGTGTAAGCAAAAATACTTTTTTATGTCACCACATTCACTAAGCTAAAGGTAAAGTCCCTCGCAAAAGACCCATTTTCCTTTTGTAAATCAATCACAATGACTGTGTAACTGCACATCAGACCAAAGGTTCACATTCTCAAGGTACATTTCCATATATATATATATATATATATATATATATATATATATATATGTATATCTCTTTTTTTCTCAGAGAAAAGGTGCAGGAACTCATCTTCCTCCCCTAGGTCACACCTGTCTCTGTCCATACCCACCCTAGAACTGCCCCTAGGACCACCCCTTATCTTCACCCCTACACAACTCCTATCACCGCCCCTTTAGAGAAAAGGGGACCAAGTAGAATTTGGGGGGCTATACAAGTAATTTGTATGGAATTTGAAAATAAAAAGCAATGCAGTAAAGTGTACAAAACATTGGAAATATCCAGCGCTTATCAAAGTAAGTTCAGAGGCACTTCCAGACAATTTCAACAGGCCCATGTACAGCAAAGAAACAGCCCCATATACACCAAAGAGACAGCCCCATATCCACCAAAGAGACAGCCCCATATCCAGCAAAGAGACATCCCCATATCCAGCAAAGAGACAGACCCATGACCAGCAAAAAGACAGGCCCATATCCTGCAAAGAGACATCCCATATCTAGTAAAAAGACATCCCCATATCCTGCAAGAAACATCCCCATATATCCATCAAGAAACAGCCCCATATCCAGAATGAGACAGCCCTATATATCCAGTAAAGAGACATGACCATATCCAGCAAAATCACATCCTCATCCTGCAAAGAGACATCCCATAAGCCCCATACACACTATCAGATTTTCTGCTGATTTTTGTCATCAGATTTACCAAAACCATCTAATATGAGGTCAAACCTTCAAGCCTCGTACACACGACCGAGTTTCTCGCCCAAAACAGTCAAGAAAAGTGCCGCGAGAGTTTTTTTGTAGAGAAAAACGTTCGTGTGTATGGTTTTACGACGAGAAAATTGCCGAGAATCTCGACGAGAAAATAGAGAACCTGCTCTCTATTTTCTCGTCAGGATTCCAGATTTCCTTGTCGTGTTTCTCGTCGGCCTGTTTTGTGACGAGAAAATGGTTCGTGTGTATGCTTTTACGACTCTTCCAAAAGCGCGCATGCTCACAAGCAACTATGAGACGGGAGCGCATCTTCTGGTAAAACAAGCCTTCGTAATGGAGAGAGCATATTCGTCACGCTCAAAAATATTTCATCGTTTAAATGTTCTGCATTGAAATCTTCGTTAGAATGTTACATTAATCAAAACGAGTGACCTTCTTTTGCTGCTGATATTCACAAAGAGTTATGCCTTATTTTTAACCTTTTTCATGCTGCTCTTCATAAGATTTATGTGTATTATATCGTGCAAGTTTTTAGGAATAATTTAAATGGTTAGATTTTTCAAAATGATGTTAATTATAATTTCACAATGTTTTGATAGTGATCTCCCATTTAATTTTGGAATCTATATTATTTAAATTTCCCACCATGTTTTTTTGCTAATCAGATTTAGTTATTCTTTTGGGGGGTGATATCTGTCCCTTTTATTGTCAGTCAAATGTATCTGCTTACTCCAAAGCTTGATTTTGTTTATTTAAAAATACACATAGTCAAGTATGAACTTAAACAAAAATCACATTTATTCATGTTTATAAATTAAATAAAGAGAAGGCAGCGCTGGAGGAGCTGCTGCCATTTGTGCATCCCAGGGACCCCAGAGCACACAGCAACCCTGTGTGGACACTAAAATTGGGAGCTTGAGAAGGCCAACATTTCTGAACACAATCTGATGCTGGCCTCCCAGAGGTCAGGAACAGCAGCAGGTGATATATATGTCCCAAGTGTGTGGTACTACAACAGGCTGCCTTCTGTCCGACCACAATGAAGCAAGGCCATCACTTCCTCTTCTTCCTGGCAACCTTCCCTGCAGCCTTTCCTGAAGCCTTCCCTGCAGCCTTTCCTGAAGCCTTCCCTGCAGCCTTCCTTCTTCGTTTGGCTGGAGGCTGGCCCACTGGAGGGGTACTCCTGTCAGGAGCAGGAGGTGGAGGTGTAGCAGAAGGGGGTGGGGCAGAAGAAGAAGGTGGAGGTGTAGCAGAAGGGGGTGGGGCAGAAGAAGAAGGTGGAGGTGTAGCAGAAGGGGGTGGGGCAGAAGGTGGAGGTGTAGCAGAAGGGGGTGGGGCAGAAGGTGGAGGTGTAGCAGAAGGGGGTGGGGCAGAAGAAGAAGGTGGAGGTGTAGCAGAAGGGGGTGGGGCAGAAGGTGGAGGTGTAGCAGAAGGGGGTGGGGCAGAAGAAGAAGGTGGAGGTGTAGCAGAAGGGGATGGGGCAGAAGAAGAAGGTGGAGGTGTAGCAGAAGGGGGTGGGGCAGAAGGTGGAGGTGTAGCAGAAGGGGGTGGGGCAGAAGGTGGAGGTGTAGCAGAAGGGGGTGGGGCAGAAGAAGAAGGTGGAGGTGTAGCAGAAGGGGGTGGGGCAGAAGGTGGAGGTGTAGCAGAAGGGGGTGGGGCAGAAGGTGGAGGTGTAGCAGAAGGGGGTGGGGCAGAAGAAGAAGGTGGAGGTGTAGCAGAAGGGGGTGGGGCAGAAGGTGGAGGTGTAGCAGAAGGGGGTGGGGCAGAAGAAGAAGGTGGAGGTGTAGCAGAAGGGGATGGGGCAGAAGAAGAAGGTGGAGGTGTAGCAGAAGGGGGTGGGGCAGAAGGTGGAGGTGTAGCAGAAGGGGGTGGGGCAGAAGAAGAAGGTGGAGGTGTAGCAGAAGGGGGTGGGGCAGAAGAAGAAGGTGGAGGTGGAGGTTGAGGTTGGGTCAGTTGGGCCACCTCACATATGGCGGTATTGGGAGTAATTTTCTCCATCACCCCCTTGTTGAGCAAGGTGATGAGCAGGGACTCGCATAGGAGGCGTTGCTCCATGCTCATCACCTTGAACTTAGCCTCCACTAGGCCGGCAATGGCCTCTTCAGGGGATGTGGGCTCCTTGAGGGTGGCATGGGCCTCGTTAATAAGGGCCATTGCTGCCTCACTGGTGGTCCTGTCCCTCCTGCCTCTTTTGTGAAGCCGGATGGGAGGCACCTGGGATCTGGTGCTTCTCCTTTGCCCTGCCACCTCCTGTCTGCCACTGGGCCCTGCCACCTCCTGTCTGCCACTGGGCCCTGACACCTCCTGGCTGGCACTGGGCCCTGCCACCTCCTGGCTGCCACTGGGCCCTGCCACCTCCTGGCTGCCACTGGGCCCTGCCACCTCCTGGCTGCCACTGGGCCCTTCCTCCTCCTGCCTGACAGTTTCCAGACCCTCCTCCTGGCTGATTTCATCCTGTGTATGAAAAAGGAACATAGTTTAATATGTTGGTTTAATCTTTGCATCAAACTTTGTAATCCTGATTGAAGCAATTAGAATGTAAATGCATAAATCCTTGCTTTAAATTTACCACTACATCAGATTAACTATTTAGCACCCAATTAAGTGCAGAATAATGTCTACAGATCTTTATTTCACTTGTGGAATCCAAAATAATGTATGTTTCTCATCTTGACATATTTGTCAAACATTAATTTTATCCCAATACATTTTCAGTTAATACTATACCTGGCTCCAGATGGCCAAATCAGGATCATCCAGGATGGCTGCCTCCTCTTGCTCCAGAGAAGGCTCAGGTTGGCTGCAGGGAAGTCTGGGGGGAAGAGTGGAGAGTGATGGCCTTGTCTCAATGTGGTCATCCAGAAAGGTCATCCTGTTGTAGTACCACAAAATCGGGACATAAACATCATCTGCTGCTGCTCCTGACTAGGGATGAGCTTCGTGTTCGAGTCAAACATACGTTCGACTCGAACATCGGCTGTTCGATCGTTCGATGAAGATCGAATGATTTGGGCCGTTCGCGCCAAATTCGAGTGACGCGAACGGCCCACAATGCACTACGCCATCGCAGTGTCATCCAGGCGCTGTGATTGGCCAAGCATGCACTGTGACCCCGCATGCTTGGCCAATCACAGCGCCGGCAGCGAGGAGAGCAATGATTGGCCACAGGCAGGATGCCTGTGGCCAATTATTGCTGATGGGGTTTAGTACACGCCCCACACTATAAAAGGCCGCCAGCGCGGCGGCCTTGTGTAGTGTGTTCCGGAGCAGGGAAAGAGAAGCATAGGCAGGGACAGTGTCATTTTTTTTCCTTTACTAATCCTGGATTCCTTGTGTTTAGGGACAAATAAGGATAGGTAGGGAGAGTGTCAGTGACAGTGTGCTATTCTGTGCTAATCCTTGTTTGTAGGGACAGAGAGGTACAGTGAGGGAAACTGACAGTGTGCTATTCTGTTCTAAAACTATTTTGCTGAACCATATTTTCAATCCTTGAGTTGAGGGACAGAGAGCTACAGTGAGGGAAAGTGTCAGTGTGCTATTGTGTTCTAAAACTATTTTGCTGAACCATATTTTCAATCCTTGAGTTGAGGGACAGAGAGCTGCAGTGAGGGAAAGTGTCAGTGTGCTATTGTGTTCTAAAACTATTTTGATGAACCATATTTTCAATCCTTGAGTTGAGGGACAGAGAGCTACAGTGAGGGAAAGTGTCAGTGTGCTATTGTGTTCTAAAACTATTTTGCTGAACCATATTTTCAATCCTTGAGTTGAGGGACAGAGAGCTACAGTGAGTGAAACTGACAGTGTGCTATTCTGTTCTAAATCAATTTTGCTGTTCCATATTTTCAATCCTTGAGTTGAGGGACAGAGAGCTACAGTGAGGGAAAGTGTCAGTGTGCTATTGTGTTCTAAAACTATTTTGCTGTTCCATATTTTCAATCCTTGAGTTGAGGGACAGAGAGGTACAGTGAGTGAAACTGACAGTGTGCTATTCTGTTCTAAATCAATTTTGCTGTTCCATATTTTCAATCCTTGAGTTGAGGGACAGAGAGGTACAGTGAGGGAAACTGACAGTGTGCTATTCTGTTCTAAAACTATTTTGCTGAACCATATTTTCAATCCTTGAGTTGAGGGACAGAGAGCTACAGTGAGGGAAAGTGTCAGTGTGCTATTGTGTTCTAAAACTATTTTGCTGAACCATATTTTCAATCCTTGAGTTGAGGGACATAGAGCTACAGTGAGGGAAAGTGTCAGTGTGCTATTGTGTTCTAAAACTATTTTGCTGAACCATATTTTCAATCCTTGAGTTGAGGGACAGACAGCTACAGTGAGGGAAAGTGTCAGTGTGCTATTGTGTTCTAAAACTATTTTGCTGAACCATATTTTCAATCCTTGAGTTGAGGGACAGAGAGCTACAGTGAGTGAAACTGACAGTGTGCTATTCTGTTCTAAATCAATTTTGCTGTTCCATATTTCCAATCCTTGAGTTGAGGGACAGAGAGCTACAGTGAGGGAAAGTGTCAGTGTGCTATTGTGTTCTAAAACTATTTTGCTGAACCATATTTTCAATCCTTGAGTTGAGGGACAGAGAGCTACAGTGAGGGAAAGTGTCAGTGTGCTATTGTGTTCTAAAACTATTTTGCTGAACCATATTTTCCATCCTTGAGTTGAGAGACAGAGAGGTACAGTGAGTGAAACTGACAGTGTGCTATTCTGTTCTAAATCAATTTTGCTGTTCCATATTTTCAATCCTTGAGTTGAGGGACAGAGAGCTACAGTGAGGGAAAGTGTCAGTGTGCTATTGTGTTCTAAAACTATTTTGCTGAACCATATTTCCAATCCTTGAGTTGAGGGACAGAGAGGTACAGTGAGTGAAACTGACAGTGTGCTATTCTGTTCTAAATCAATTTTGCTGTTCCATATTTTCAATCCTTGAGTTGAGGGACAGAGAGCTACAGTGAGGGAAACTGACAGTGTGCTATTCTGTTCTAAAACTATTTTGCTGAACCATATTTTCAATCCTTGAGTTGAGGGACAGAGAGCTACAGTGAGGGAAAGTGTCAGTGTGCTATTGTGTTCTAAAACTATTTTGCTGAACCATATTTTCAATCCTTGAGTTGAGGGACAGAGAGCTACAGTGAGGGAAAGTGTCAGTGTGCTATTGTGTTCTAAAACTATTTTGCTGAACCATATTTTCAATCCTTGAGTTGAGGGACAGAGAGCTACAGTGAGTGAAACTGACAGTGTGCTATTCTGTTCTAAATCAATTTTGCTGTTCCATATTTTCAATCCTTGAGTTGAGGGACAGAGAGCTACAGTGAGGGAAAGTGTCAGTGTGCTATTGTGTTCTAAAACTATTTTGCTGAACCATATTTTCAATCCTTGAGTTGAGGGACAGAGAGGTACAGTGAGTGAAACTGACAGTGTGCTATTCTGTTCTAAATCAATTTTGCTGTTCCATATTTTCAATCCTTGAGTTGAGGGACAGAGAGCTGCAGTGAGGGAAAGTGTCAGTGTGCTATTGTGTTCTAAAACTATTTTGCTGAACCATATTTTCAATCCTTGAGTTGAGGGACAGAGAGCTACAGTGAGTGAAACTGACAGTGTGCTATTCTGTTCTAAATCAATTTTGCTGTTCCATATTTTCAATCCTTGAGTTGAGGGACAGAGAGGTACAGTGAGGGAAACTGACAGTGTGCTATTCTGTTCTAAAACTATTTTGCTGTTCCATATTTTCAATCCCTGAGTTGAGGGACAGAGAAGGACACTCGTAGAAATTATCAGTGTGCTATTCTGTGCTAAATCTTGTTTGTAGGGAGGGACAGAGTAGGACAGTGAGGGAAAGTGTCAGTGTGCTATTCTGTTCTAAAACTTTTTTGCTGAACCATATTTTCAATCCTTGTGTTTAGGGACAGAGAAGGATAGGCAGGGGACAGTGTCAGTGTCATTGTTGCTAAGCCTCCTGCACAATATACACATGAAGGTAGCCCTTATTGCTGTTTTTCCCATCTCCCTGCAGGCCATCCATTAAAATGTCTGGAAGGCAACCAAGGAGAGGCAGACAGTCAGGAGGCAAAAAAAGAGGGCAAGCAGGCTCTGTGTCTGGGGGCAACAGTGCTGGTCGTGTATGCGGTGCATTGTCATCAGCACATGGCCATGGGACACGCTTGTCCTTGTTTTCAGCAGCTGGACATGTTGAGCCACATCATGCCGAAGACTTGGTAGAGTGGATGACCAAGCCCACCTCATCCTCCTCATCCTCTCTCACCCAGGCTCAGGGTAGTGGCAAAGCAGCTGCCAAAGCGTCCTCTTCTCTGGTATCATTATCTTCATTAGTCAATCCTTCCCTAGACCCACCATGCCCTCCTCCTGAGGAGTCCCCCGAACTGTTTGAGCACAGTGTTGGGTACATGCTCCAGGAGGATGCCCAGCGTTTGGAAGGATCTGATGATGATACCCAGCTAGAGGAAGGCAGCAGCGTGAGAGCAGAGAGAGGGGATGCTCAAGAAGGACACCAATCTGGCAGTCATGTTCCAGCAGCTGCAGCATACTGCCAGATTGGCTCCAGTGATGAGGAGGGAGGGGATGATGAGGTCACTGACTCCACGTGGGTGCCTAATAGGAGAGAGGAGGAGGAGGAGGATGAGGAGGAGGCACATCTCCAACGAGGCAGGATGCCCTTGATTGGCCAGCGTATGGGCAGCACACCGACGGAATCACACCGCAGAGCTCCGCCTGTGCAGGGCGCTGCCTCTGCCCGTCATTCAAAAAGTTCTTTGGTGTGGGCCTTTTTTGAGGCGAGTGCATCAGATCGCACAGCTGCTGTTTGCAACATATGTCTCAAGCGTATATGGCGTGGCCAAAACATCAGCCGCTTGGGCACCACATGCTTGATCAGACATATGTTGACCTGCCATGCAGCTCGTTGGCAAGCCTACCTTAAAGACCCACACCAAAGAACAAAGCTGACCTCTTCTTGCACCGCATCAGCTGGGATCTCCAACCCCACTATACCTTCACTCCTCTCTGAAACCTGCTCTGAGAGGAATGAAGGTGTAGAATTAGGTGTGTCACAGGCAAGTACTTGCGGGCACTCTGCTAGCAGTACACCAACGTCCGATTCTAGCAGGCAAATTTCCCTGCCCCAGCTGCTGGACCGTCGAAAGAAGTTCACTCCCAGCCATCCACATGCCCAGCGGTTGAATGCTAGCTTGGCTAAATTGCTAGCGCTTCAACTGCTGCCTTTTCAGTTGGTAGACTCGGCCCCCTTCCGTGAGTTTGTGCAATGTGCGGTTCCTCAGTGGCAGGTTCCCAAACGACACTTTTTCGCACGGAAGGCTATTCCGGCTCTCTACAGGCATGTGGAAGGCAATGTCTTGGCCTCGCTGGACAGGGCGGTCAGCGGTAAGGTGCATATTACCGCTGACTCATGGTCCAGCAGGCATGGACAGGGACGTTACCTTTCTTTCACGGCCCATTGGGTCACTCTTTTGGCAGCTGGGAAGGATGCAGGACAAGGTGCAGTAGTGTTGGAGGTTGTTCCACCCCCACGCCTCCAAAATGCTACTACTGGTTGTGACACACCTCTCTCCTCCACCCCCTCCTCTTCTTCTTCCTCCATGGCCTCTTCCTGTGGTTTGTCCTCGGAACCAGCGGTGCTCCGTAGGCGTTCAAGGGGCTACGCAAGTACGCAGGCAAAAAGATGCCATGCCGTGCTTGCGCTGGTGTGTTTGGGGGACAGGAGCCACACTGGGGCAGAGGTCCTGTCTGCTCTGCAGGGCCAGGCCGAGAGGTGGTTGACGCCACGCCAGCTTAAGCCAGGAATGGTGGTTTGCGACAATGGCACCAACCTCCTCTCCGCCCTCCGACAGGGACAACTGACCCATGTGCCCTGTATGGCTCACGTCCTTAACCTAGTGGTGCAGCGGTTCTTGGGCAGGTACCCGGGCTTACAGGATGTCCTGAGGCAGGCCAGGAAAGTCTGTGTGCATTTCCGCAGATCTTATAATGCCAGTGCTCGCCTGGCTGAGCTTCAAAAGGAGTTGAACCTGCCCAAGAACCGCCTTATATGTGACATGCCCACCAGGTGGAACTCAACGTTGGCCATGCTGCAGCGGCTGCACACGCAGCAGAGGGCCATCAATGAGTACCTGTGCGACTACGGCACCAGGACAGGGTCAGGGGAGCTCGGGTTTTTTTCACCACGCCAGTGGGGCATGATCAGGGATGCATGCACTGTCCTGGCACCATTTGAGGAGGCCATGAGGATGGTGAGCAGTGACAGTGCATGCATCAGTGACACTGTACCTCTTGTCCACCTGTTGGAGCACACGCTGCGTGGAATAATGGACAGGGCACTTGAGGCAGAACAGAGGCAGGAAGAGGAGGACTTCCTTGCCTCTCAAGGCCCCCTTTACACAGACAGTGTTCCTTCTGTCCCACCCATCGCACAGGAAGAGGAGGAGGAGGAGGAGGAGGAGGATTGTGTCAGCATGGAGGTGGAGGCTGGCACTCAGCATCATCAGCAGCAGTCTTTTAGGGATGATTTACAGTCCCAAGAAACCAGTGGACTTGTAGGAGGGAGGAGGTGGCTGCGGATCATGTCGTCCTTAGTGACCCAGAGGACTCCGGACTGAATGCCTCAGCTAACCTACGCTGCATGGCCTCCCTGATCCTGCAAAGTCTGCGGAAGGATCCTCGTATTCTTCGGATCAAGGAGAGGGACCATTACTGGCTGGCCACTCTCCTTGATCCACGGTACAAGGGTAAGGTTGCGGACCTTATCGTACCGTCGCAGAGGGAGCAGAGGATGAGACAACTCCGGGAGGCCTTGCAGAAAGGTCTGTGCAACGCGTTCCCAGAGACTGGGAGGTTACAAACTCCTGGTCCTGGACAACGAGTTGCTGAGGCTTCGGGCAGTCAAAGAAGGAGCGGTGGGGAAGGTGGCCGTCTGACCGATGCGTTCAGACAATTCTTTAGTCCGCAGCCCCAAAGTATGATCGGTTCCAGCAACCATCGCCAGCGTCTGATATACATGGTGCAGGAATACCTAGGGGCAAGGTCAGACTTGGACACCTTCCCCACCGAAAATCCTCTGGCTTACTGGGTCTTGAGGATGGATCACTGGCCAGAGCTTGCACAGTATGCAATTGAGCTACTGGCCTGTCCTGCATCCAGCGTTCTTTCAGAACGCACATTCAGTGCTGCTGGAGGATTTGTCACGGATCACAGGGTGCGCCTGTCCACCGACTCGGTTGATCGACTGACTTTCATCAAGATGAACCAGTCTTGGATCACCACCAGCTACCACACACCAGATGCTGATATAACAGACTAATTGATTTTAAAATGTCACATCCCTTCAAGACTGATGCTGATGCTGAGTGCCTGTGCTGTTATGTTGTCTGGCTATCCTCCTCCTCCTCCTCAATGATACGATTAACGATGATAGCTTGGAAGATCATTTTGGTTTATGGGTGACGCCACCAGTGGCTAAGGCCCAATTTTTCAGCCCCTGTTTAACAGGGGCGTGTAATTAAAATTTTTGATGCAATACTTTGCAACAGGCCTCATTGCTGTGCTCCAAGTACAGTATCTGTGAGGGGTTGCAGTGTTGTGCCACCAGTGCCTAAGGCCCAATTTTTCAGCCCCTGTTCAACAGGGGCATGCAATTATAATTATTGATCTAATAATTCACAGCAGGGCCCATTGCTGCGCCCACCAAGAGTAACTGTCAGGCCTTACAGTGTTGTGCCACCAGCAACACCATCACCACCACCACCAAAGGCCCAGTTTTTCAGCCCCTGTTCAACAGGGGCATGCAATTATAATTATTGATCTAATAATTCACAGCAGGGACCATTGCTGCGCCCACCAAGAGTAACTGTCAGGCCTTACAGTGTTGTGGCACCAGCACCACCATCAAAGGCCCAATTTTTACTACCACTGATCAACAATTATATGTTATTACAATTCCTGATATTATACTTGACAGCAGGGCGTTCCAGCAGCCACCAAGAATAACTGTGAGTGCTTTCAGTGTTGTGCCAACACCAACACCTAAGGGGCCAATTTCTGCAGAGTATATACGGAAGGTCCCTACTTTCAAACATCCAACTTACAAACTACTACTACTTGCAAACGGAAGAAGACAACAGGAAGTGAGAGGAAATCTACCCCTTGGAAGGAAAATTCTCTCCTGTAAGAATTAATATGGGAGAAAGGTGTCTCCTCTCTACTGATGCTTTATCACCAATCCTTGTTTCAATACAAACACCACATTTCAAAAACAGTTGTCATTGGGACGCAAAGTGAGGTGAAATGTTCTGAACAGGGGCACAGACAGCAAAAAAAATGTGACAGGGGTGATAACCGTTCCCTATGTTTTCCAAAAAGCTAAAAAAAAGGAATTTGGCATGGAGCTACACTTAAACAATGCAGCTGTTCAAAATTACAAACAGATTCTACATAAGAACAAACCTACAGTCCCTGTCTTGTATGCACCGCCTGTATACGGCTGTTCAGAGTATATAGGGGCTTTTTTATTTTGTGTGCGGGGTTCCCCTTAATATCCATACAAGACCCAAAGGGGCTGGTAATGGGCTGGGGTAGGGGGGGGGGGTTGATGGGGTAGCTATGCCATTTTTCCTAAAGATTTTCATCCATATTACCGGGACCAGACATTGCATTAAAGCTGCAAGCAGTTTTAAATGGCTTTTTTTCCTTTAGAAATGTTATTTTGTGCAGGGACAGTTCTAAACACGGGAAACACGTGGCACTTCACAGGCATACTTTAGACACCCCCCAGGTACAATATTTAAAGGAATATTTGACTTTTTTTTTTCACTTTATGCATCATTAAAATGACTGCTCCCGGAAAACGTCCGTTTTTAAAACTTCTTTTTGCATTGATACATGTCCCCTGGTGCAGAACCCGGGTTCCCAAACTCTGTTTCGGACAATAACATGGATAATAGTCATTATAATTAGCACTTTAGAATCCGAACGTTCGCATCCATTGTATTTAATAGGGTTCTAATGTTTGCGCGAACTTTCGGTCTGTTCGCAGGTTCTGGTGCGAACCGAACCCGGGGGTGTTCGGCTCATCACTACTCCTGACCTCTGAGAAGCCAGCACCTTAGAGCGTTCAGTCCTGTAGGTACCTCTCAAGCTCCCAATTTTAGTGTCCACTTGTTTTGCTGTGGCTGTGGGCACCTTGGTATGCACAAATGGGAGCAGCTTCTCCAGCGCTGCTTTTCTCACCCCTCTTTTTTTATGGATGGGGTTTTTCGTCTCCCACAGAGCCGGCAGCTCCCTTACATGGTCAATAAATTCCGCCAGGAACTCTTTGTCGCTAATAAAGACATTCATATTGTATCTGCAAGTTAAATAAATTATATTTAACTAATGTGAGGCAAACAGTCTAACCTCCTTAACATCCTAGTCACCATATATATCCTCCAACAATCTCAAGACAGTATAGGCAAACAATTTTTACAAGTCACAAAATCACATACCTTCGTTCGCACGTCCGTCACTTGAACTCCTCTCTCCGCACACCGAACGTACTATAGTCACATGTGTGTTTGCTATATACACACCACGCATGCGTCAAAATTCGAACACGTCACTCCGCACACGTCGCCCGCCCATGACGTTCTAACTAACATCTTTTCCCCGCCCCTTCTCTTTCGGCGCGCAGACAGATATGGCGGAGTTACAGCAGGTGTCTGATAATTCCGCAACTAACGAGGAGACAAGCCCGGAGACCGAGGAAACGTCACGATCAAGGAGGAGATTCAAGGCATCGAATATGTCTTTTGCCGAGATGGCGGAGATGGTGGACATCTTGCTCAAGGCTGATTATGATGCCAAGCATGGGCCGTATAGCAAACCAAATAGAAGGAAGGCCAAAATCCTCACTAAAGTTGTGAAGAGTCTGAAGGCAAATTTCGGGGTGAAACGCTCAAATGAGCAGCTCAGAAAGAGGTGGTCAGACCTCAAACTGAGGGAGCCAGACCAGTTGAGGAGCATAAAGAGAATGCTCGCTAAAAGTAAGTAAAATGTAGACTTTTCTGCTATTAATCTTTTTATAAACTGACATGTTTTTTTTTTTTTTTCTCATATTGGACTCCCTTCCAAAATGTAATATTTTGAACTTGGTTGGGCACAGTAATCGTTCGTTATGTTACCGACACTTCGTTCGGCCACTATCCGCGGTTTTGGCTTATTTTAGAGCCACAAAAGTAATTAGACATCTGCCATTTTTGATCAAATATTGTTGATAATTTTTTAGTCTAGATGATGTGTTTGTAAAGAGAATGAAATGCAAACTTTTATCAGTGTAAAGGAGAGGACCCTCAGCAGCTGCTTCCACATCTGTACTTTGGAGCACTATAGTGTGGGCCACCAGACCCGCCTTTTTTGGGTGTCCCACACAGGTGCATCAGAGAATTTTTGTGGTGCCTCCATGTCAAATAAATTACATCCAAATGTGAATACTAAACATATTTTGGGTCATAAATAATGCATTCTTCTTTAAATTCCGCACAAACACACACTTGTACCCCACTTCCAAGCAATTTAGCCTGTTTTTATTTTAACAATGAGATTTACAGTGTGATAAATAGACCTTTTGTTTTATTCTCATAGGGGAGAGAAGACTGGGAGGAGGACACTCCAGGGAGCACATGCACCCCACAACTTCCAAGCAACCCCAAACTCCCAAAGACCCACAACCGAAGGATGTAGAGGAAGTTGAGGTGGAGGAAGGAGAAGTGCAGGAAGGAGAGGTGGATGACGTTGTGGATCTGGTCACCACAACCGGTCAGTATCTGTCACCACAGCTTCAGGTAAGAGAGGTAGGCCTGCAGAGTTATAATACCTTTTTTTTTTGGTTTTTAGGGGATGTAAATGTTGTGAATGATAGTACACGGTTCTCTGCTGACAGTGCCCTCCGCCTCATCCAGCAAGTGATGGAATGTAGCACGGAACTGGACCTAATTAAACAAAGAATCCATGTGATGGAACAAACATTTAAAGACATTCTCAATGTTTTGGGGAGAATTCAATAAGCCATCCAAACACATTTGTTTTTACATGTTTGTTTTTGTAATTTTTTGAATTTTTTTGACAATCAAACCAGCCAAAAATTGAATATGCACACAGTGTGTCAACATGTGCTATCTGCCATCAGGGGATATCCATGTACGTCTTTTGTGGGTGCAACCCCTTCCTCGTATCTAAAGTCGGTGAACTGAGGAAGGGGATGCACCCCCAAAACACGTCCATTGATCACCCCTGATGGCAGATAGCACATGTTGACAATAGGGATCAGGATTGTAAACTTCCTAGATGAAAAAAATCCCAAATGTGTGCATATTCAATTTTTGGCTGGGCAAGGGGTGGCAGGACCCCATATTAGGACGGGCACATAGAGACATAGTTTGGGTAAGTGAATGTCTCCGATTGCTCAGAGGTATCCAATGTTGTAATTTTTGAAATGCAACTGTTATTTTTGTATTTTCATAAGCAAAAAATTGCCGGGTTGGGGCCAGGCCAACCCAAAATAAAAAATAAATAAAAAATAATGAAGAGAATGTGCACAGAGTAAAATATTTGACCACAAACAACGTGTAGCTTCTTTTTATAATACCCTCTAAACTTATTTGGTTCTTTTGTAAGGTTACATAGTGAAATGGTTGTTATTTACTAAAGTAAAATACACTTGCCACTACAAATGCACAAAGACAAACTAGGAGACAGGAAAGAACAAATAATTAAAGGTTTAAACAAGCTTTTTATTGGGATACTTAGACATAGGCTGGCATAGGAATTGCCCCCCTACCCGTGAAATACTCCATGTATTTGTCCCGAACCTCACAGGCATTTTGGGGGGGCAAGCCAGGACGGGCAGATTCCAGGCCCGGCAGGGGATTTGCAGGGGAAAGTCCAGCCTCTGGCAAAACTGAGGCCATATATGAATTAGATTTGCGGCAAAGAAAATTGTGTAGCACACAGCAGCATAACACTACATAGTTTATTTTGTAGTCCGCCAAGTGGATGGAAGTCATAAAAAGGTGGAACCGGCTGGCCATTATGCCGAAGGCATTTTCAACGACTCTTCGGCCCCTGGCCAGCCGGTAATTGAACACCCTCTTCTCTGGGGTCAGGGTCCTCTGAGGAAATGGCCTCATAAGATGCCGTCCGAGCCCGAAGGCTTCATCAGCCAAAAAAACAAAGGAGAGTCCTTCAATATTCCCTGCATCCGGTGGCAATGCAAGGTCGTCACTCTGGAGACGGAGGGCAAACTCCGTCTGGATGAAGGATCCCCCATCGGACATCCGGCCATTTTTCCCTACATCAACATAGAGGAATTCATACCGTGCTGACACCACCGCCATCAGCACAATGCTATGAAACCCCTTGTAGTTGTAGTAGTAGGACCCAGAACGGGGTGGCGGCACGATGCGGACGTGCTTCCCGTCTATGGCACCACCGCAGTTGGGGAAGTCCCACCGCGTGGCAAACTCCGATGCCACAGTCTGCCATTCCTGTGGCGTGGAAGGAAGCTGTGGAGTGAAACAAGATGAAATAATATTAGAAAACCAAAGTCATACATTACAAGGAAATTCTATCCAAAAAAATTAGAGGCCAACATCAATCAAATTCTACGTTTATTAAGGTGTTTAAAATAAGTATAATGGAAGGCTCATTTATCATATTCATCACCCCCTCTGATGGGCCATTACTAAATTATTTTGGGGGGGGGAGATGTGTTTGGCCACAGGATAGCATTGCAGTGGCGGTGCGTCCAGAGTGGGCGCTGGAGCACTGCCCCCTCTCTCCTGTGCCCATCACTCAGAACAATACATAGGTTCATGCGTTGCATGAACCTATGTATTGTCTATGCCGCACACTATTCAGGTGGATGGCCTCTTGTAAAGCGACCGACATATGAATCATTGCGGCATTTAGGGGGTTCAAATTGCATAGCAGAAACAGGTAGTAAAATAGTCTTGCACATTACAACCTGAGGGATGTAATTGGCTTCCTAAAAGTAAAATCGGGGACGCAAGGGGGGGGCATTCCTTGGGTAAACACTGACAGGCTGCTCTGCCAATCATGTTCACCAAGTCTGTTTAATGGTAACATGATTGGCTGATGCAACATGAAGGGAAGGAGAAGACATCAAGGACAGAAGAAGGATGGCGCTGACCACAAGAAGGTAAGTGCAGGGCTGGGGGGAAACTGGCTGCATTAGAGGGGACTAAATGGCTGCATTGGAGGGAACAAAATGGCTGCATTGGAGGGGACAACTGGGGGCGTTTAATAGGCACCAGAGCAAAAAAGGAGGAAGTATATTTCCTAAATTGGGGTTTGAACCCCCAAACATTTAAAGCAACAGGCGCCCCTGCTGGAAAAGTTAGTGAAGGGAAATATTTATGGAAGAGAAAAAAGGGGCAATCTAAAGCTTCCAACATGCATGGGGACAAAGGGGACATTCTCAGCATATTACAATCATGGTAATTAGGGAAGGATGAAAGAAATACAATACATTAGCATACATGTAATACATAAAATGTGATGTTAAGGGAGCAAACTTACCCTAATATAGTCCTCCTGCAGGACTTGGATGATGGCAGAACAGGTGTCTGGGATTATGAGGCCCAGAGCCTGGGGGGAGATGCCTGTCATGAACTTCAAGTCCTGAAGACTTCTGCCTGTCGCCAGGTAACGCAATGTGGCGATGAGCCTCTGCTCAGCACTGATGGCTTCCCGCATAACGGTGTCCTTCCTGGTAATATAGGGGGACACCAAAGCCAATAGTTCCTGAAAAACGGGGTCAGACATGCGCAGAAAATTCATGTAGTCCTCAGGATTATTCTCGACGATCTCCCGCAGCAGAGGCATGTGGCAGAATTGGTCCCGCTGGAGCAACCAATTCTTGGTCCATGAACTCCTCCTCACACCATTCGTGGACTGGTCTTGGTCCAAAACAAGCAGACCAACACCAAGCGCACGCACAGCACGAACTCGACGACGAGAACGTCCAGGCGACATGGCTAGGAAACGGTCGTCTTATCAGAACGTACAGAACAGAACGCACTTTAGAACAGCAAGGCCTATGAATAACGAACTGAAAAACAGAAACGAACAGGCAAGAACGCACTGTAAAACAGATACGACCTGCCTAGATGCCCTGAAAGTCAAGATACGAACCCACAAGCACAAACTGAACGGCAGAAAACGATCTGAAAAGTACGAAGACTGAAAAGCGCGAATCGTCTATTCCCAAACTTTTACTTCACACGCGGTAACACAAGATCAGCAAAAGCAGCCCAAGGGGTGGCGCCAAGAAAAAAGATCTTCCCCTTTATAGTGCCGTCGTACGTGCTGGACGTGAGCGCGGAGAACAACGAGGAAATTGGGAAATGACAGTGTGTACGCATAGAAAGCTTGACGAGAAAATCGACAAGCTTAACAAGAATCTCGTCGAAAAAAACGACGTGTTTTTTACGACGAGAAACTCGGTCGTGTGTACGAGGCCTTAGAGTTTAAATTTGGATGCAATCAGGCAGGCCCTTGCACTACATGGTTTTGGTAAATCTGATGACAAAAATCAGCAGAAAATCTGATAGTGTGTATGGGGCTATATTCAGCAAAAATAGAGTACCTCACAAAAGTGAGTACACCCCTCACATTTTTGTAAATATTTTATTATATATTTTCATGTGACAACACTGAAGACATGACACTTTGATACAATGTAAAGTAGTGAGTGTACAGCTTGTATAATAGTGTAAATTTGCTGTCCCCTCAAAATAACTCAACAAACTATTTATTAATATCTAAGCCGCTGGCAACAAAAGTGAGTACACCCCTAAGTGAAATGCCATTTGTGACTCGTTAGTATTACAAGGTCTAAGAAGATTGCCAAGACCCTGAAACTGAGCTGCAACATGGTGGCCAAGACCATTCAGTGGTTTAACAGGACGGGTTCCACTCAGAACAGGCCTCACCATGGTCGACCAAAGAAGTTGAGTGCACGTACTCAGCATCATATCCAGACGTTGTCTTTGGGAAATAGACGTATGAGTGCTGCCAGCATTGCTGCAGAGGTTGAAGGGGTGGGGGGTCAGCCTGTCAGTGCTCATAACCATATGCCGCACACTGCATCAAATTGGTCTGCATGCCTGTCATCCCAGAAGGAAGCCTCTTCTAAACATGATGCACAAGAACGCCCACAAACAGTTTGCTGAAGACAAACAAACTAAGGACATGGATTACTGGAACCATGTCCTGTGGTCTGACGAGACCAAGATAAACGTATTTGGTTCAGATGGTGTCAAGCATGTGTGGCAGCAACCAGATGAGGAATACAAAGACAAGTGTGTCTTGCCTGCAATCAAGCATGGCGGTGGGAGTGTCATGGTCTGGGGCTGCATGAGTGCTGCCGGCCCTGGGGAGCTACAGTTCATTAAGGGAACCATGAATGCCAACATGTACTGTGACATACAGAAGCAGAGCATGATCCCCTACCTTCAGAGACTGGGCCACAGGGCAGTATTCCAACATGATAACGATCCCAAACACACCTCTCAACGATGACCACTGGCTTGTAAAGAAGCTGAGGGTAAAGGTGATGGACTGACCAAGCGTGTCTCCAGACCTGAACCATATTGAGCATTTGTGGGGCATCCCCAAATGGAAGGCGGAGGAGCGCAAGTTTTTTAACATCCACTAGCTCTGTGATGTCATCATGAAGGAGTGGAAGAAGACTCCAGTGGCAACCCGTGAATCTCTGGTGAACTTCATGCCCAAGTGAATTAAGGCAGTGCTGGAAAATAATGGTGGCCACACAAGATATTGACACTTTGGGCCCAAAGTGGACATTTTCACCTAGGGGTGTACTCTCTTTTGTTGCCAGCAGTTTAGACATTAATGGCTGTGTGAGTTATTTTTAGGGGACAGAAAATTTACACTGTTTTACAAGCAGTACACTCGCTACTTTACATTGTAGCAAAGTGCCATTTCTTTAGTGTTGTCACATGAAAAGATATAATAAAATATTTTTAAAAATGTGAGGGGTGTACTCACATTTGTGAGATACTGTACATGCCCTTATCCTGCAAAGAGACATCCCATATCCAATAAAGAGACATCCCCATATAAAGTAAATATACATTCCCATATCATGCAAAGAGACATCCCATATCCAGCAAAAGACAGCTCCATATTCAGCAAGAGACACTCCCATATCCAGCAAAGAAACATCCTCATATCCTCCAAAGAGGCATTCCCATATCCAGCAGAGACAGCCCCATACCCTGAAAATAAATAGGCCCATATATCCAGCAAAGAGACAGCCCCATATCCAACAATGAAAATTCCCATATCCAGCAAAGAGGCATCCCTATATCTAGCAAGAGACATCCCAATATCATGTAAAGAGATATCTCTATATCCAGCAAGAGACATCCTCATATCCAGCAAAGAGACAGCCACATATCCTGCAAAGAGACATCCTATATCCAGCAAAGAGACAGTCAGGCAGCCCCTATATTCAAGCAGCATTAACAGACAGCCCTCATCTAGCAACACTGAGTAATTAACTTATCAAAAAAGCAATATTTCCACAGGAATATGAGCAAGCAGGGAAGGCTAGCACATTGTAGCGCAGCTCTTCCTCACAGCTGCGACTGGCACCAAAAAAGGAGCATGCCATTCAGACTGCAGGGAGAGGCGGAGTGCAGATGATATCTTTCCACCTTCCAAACTACAAGGGCTGCAGTCAGCACTACAGCAGCTGTTTTGGCTTATGCAGCCACTAGCTTACTTCTGGCTGGCGCCCGACTAAAATAGACTATAAAAAAAAGTTCTTCTATCAGTTATACAAGAACTTTTCCAGGTATAAAACTATTTTCCCCATTAATGTTAATGCCAAAATGTGAAACACTTCAATAGTTAAAATGATGTGAGGCATTAGGTTTGAATACTGAGTACACACGATCGTTTTTTCTGATAAAAAAAAGACCAATGGACTTTTTTCATCAAAAAAAACGATCGTGTGTGGGCCGCCATCGGTCTTTTTTCCATCGGTGTAAAAAAATAGAACATGTTTTAAATTTTACAGATGGAAAAAAAAACAATAGCAAATTCTGATCTTCTGTGGGGAACTCCATCGGAAAAAAATCCACGCATGCTCAGACTAAATTACAAGACGGGAGGGCTCGTTCTGGTAAAACTAGCGTTCGTAATGGAGATAGCACATTCGTCATGCTGTAACGGACTGAAAAGCACGGAGACTGAAAAGCGCGAATCGGCTAACACCAAACTTTTACTAACACGCGGTAACACGAAATCAGCAAAAGCAGCCCAAAGGGTGGCACCTTTGGATTTGAACTTCCCCTTTATAGTGCCGTCGTACGTGTTGTACGTCACAGCTAGGGTTGAGCGAACCCGAACTGTAAAGTTCGGGTCCGTACCGAACTTTAGCTTTTTCCCGAACCCGGACTTTGCGCGAAAGTCCGGGTTCGGGTTCGGGTTCGGCAATCTAATGGCGCAGTTAGAAATGCTTCAGGGGCCAGCCAATCAACTTTTGATTAGCTGGTGTGCCCTTAGAAGCCATCATAGCCATGCCTACTAATGGCATGGCTGTGATTGGTCAGTGCAACATGTGACCCAGCTTCTATATAAGCTAGAGGCACACAGCACACACGTCACTCTGCTTCAGAATAGATCTTGTCTGCTGCTGCTGCTTTTAGGGAGAGATTGAAAAATACATGAGTTAGTCCTGATTCTGGAATCTGAGGGAAAAGATAGAGAGACAGTGTAGTGTAGGGCCAGGTTCCTGTTGGTGCTTTCAGGGAGAGAGATATATTATATAGGAATAGGAGTCCAGATTCAGAGATATAACTCAGCGATCTGCATAGGTTTACCTGTTTGTGTTGCAGTGCAGTCTTTTAACACTGCCATGAGCCCAGTGTCAGAGAAAATCTACCTTTTATCTGCAAGCTCAGTGCACCAGCACTGCATATATTACGTTGAGAGATACACCGTTTCCATACTGTGGGTGTATTCTGCTCTTGGAAAAAGATCCATTTAGGGCAACAAAAAAAAAAGGCACTTTATTGTGCTCTTTTCCAAAAGACCCATTAAGGGCAAAAAAAAATAAAAAATTTGCATTTTATTTTGCTCGTGCAAAAAAAGACCCGTTTAGGGCAAAAAAAAAAAAAAAAAAAATTGCACTTTAACCACTTCCATACTGGGCACTTAAACACCTTCCTGCCCAGACCAATTTTCAGCTTTCTGCGCTGTTGCACTTTGAATGACAATTGCGCGGTCATGGTACACTGTACCCAAACTAAATTTTTATCATTTTGTTCCCACAAATAGAGATTTATTTTGGCGGTATTTGATCACCTCTGCGATTTTTATTTTCTGCTAAAAAATAAAAAAAAGACCGAAAATTGTGAAAAAAAAAAGTTTTTTTTTGGTTTCAGTTACAAAACTTTGTAAATAAGTTAGTTTTCTCCTTCACTGATGGGCACTGATGGGGCTGCACTGACGGGCATGGATAAGGCGGCACGGATGGGCACCGATGAGGTGGCACGGATGGGCAACAATCAGCGGCACGGATGGGCAACGATCGGCGGCACGGATGGGCAACGATCGGCGGCACGGGTGGGCACAGATAAGCGGCACGGGTGGTCACAGATAGGCAGCACGGGTGGGCACAGATAGGCGGCACGGGTGGGCACAGATAGGCGGCACGGGTGGGCACAGATGGGCACGGATAGGCAGCATGGATGGGCATTGATAGGTGGCACGGGTGGGCATGGGTGGGCACTGATAGGTGGCATGGGTGGGCACTGATAGGTGGCATGGGTGGGCACTGATAGGTGGCACTGTACTGTACTAATGGATGCCAATCAGTGCCAAACAATAATGCCTGCCAATCAGTGGTGCCCATTGTGGGCACTGATTGGCATCCATTGTGGCACTGATTGGCATCCATTATCCCTGGTGGTCTAGGGTGGCATACCTTATTTACCTTTTTATGGTGTGCTTCCCTGGTGGTCCAGTGGCATCCCTGGTGGTCTAGTTGCATCCCTGGTGGTCCAGTGGGCATCCTCGGGGGGGCTGTGCTGATAATCGATCAGCACAAACCCCCCCTGTCAGAGGAGCAGCTGATCGGCTCTCCTCTACTCGCGTCTGACAGACGCGAGTGAGGAAAAGCCGATGACCGGCTTTTCCTGTTTACACTGTGATCAGCCGTAATTGGACACAGCTGATCATGTGGTAAAGAGTCTCCGTCGGAGACTCTTTACCTAGATCGGTGTTGCGGGGTGTCAGACTGACACCCTGCAACAACGATCGCCGCGATGCGCGCCCCCGGGGGTGCGCAGCGGCTCAAAATCCTGAGGACGTCATATGACGTCCTGTCAGGATTTTGCAACCACTTTGCCGCCGTCAATCCGCTATAGGGCGGGCGGCAAGTGGTTAATGTACGCTTGCAAAAAGACCCATTTAGGGCCACAAAAAATATTTTGCAGTGTGTTATACATATGTGGAGGCGTGTGAAATAAACCATTTCTATATATTTGTCTTCTACTGTGCTATACTAAAAAACAACATTTTTTTTTAATAGCATTTTCTGCAGTTCTGTAGCTGTGCGATTCAGCGGTTACGTACTGTGGGTGTGTTGTGGTCTTCCAAAAAACGCCATTTAGGGCCACAAAAAATATTTTGCAGTGTGTTATACATATGTGGAGGTGTGTGAAATAAACAATTTCTATATAGTTTTCTTCTACTGTGCTATACTAAAAAAAAAACATTTTTTTTAATAGCATTTTCTGCAGTTCTGTAGCTGTGCGATTCAGCGGTTACGTATTGTGGGTGTGTTGTGGTCTTCCAAAAAACGCCATTTAGGGCCACAAAAAATATTTTGCAGTGTGTTATACATATGTGGAGGTGTGTGAAAAAAAAATTTCTATATAGTTTTCTTCTACTGTGCTATACTGAAAAAAAAAACTTTTTTTTAATAGCATTTTCTGCAGTTCTGTAGCTGTGCGATTCAGCAGTTACGTACTGTGGGTGTGTTGTGGTCTTCCAAAAAACGCCATTTAGGGCCACAAAAAATATTTTGCAGTGTGTTATACATATGTGGAGGTGTGTGAAATAAACAATTTCTATATAGTTTTCTTCTACTGTGCTATACAAAAAAAAAACATTTTTTTTTTAATAGCATTTTCTGCAGTTCTGTAGCTGTGCGATTCAGCGGTTACGTACTGTGGGTGTGTTGTGGTCTTCCAAAAAACGCCATTTAGGGCCACAAAAAATATTTTGCAGTGTGTTATACATATGTGGAGGTGTGTGAAATAAACAATTTCTATATAGTTTTCTTCTACTGTGCTATACTAAAAAAAAAACATTTTTTTTTAATAGCATTTTCTGCAGTTCTGTAGCTGTGCGATTCAGCGGTTACGTACTTAATTCCCTCACTGGAGCGGGATCGTAAGATGCGCAAGTACAAGCGCATGCTGGTAGACGTGCTGCTGGTGGCATTCCCACCTGACAGCGGGCGTACGGTGGAAGCACAAGGCGAAGGCAGAGGAGGAAGAGGTCGCCAACGCAGCCGGGGCACTGGCAGCACCTCAGAAGGTAGGGTTAGCATGGCTGAAATGTGGAAAAGCTTTGTCAGCACGCCACAACAACCAGCACCACCAGCTGAGATGGAACGTCTTAGCAGGAGGCAGCATTTCACCAACATGGTTGAGCAGTATGTGTCCACAGGCCTACACGTACTGGATGACGGGTCTGCCCCCTTTAACTTCTGGGTCTCCAGATTGGGCACATGGCCTGAGCTTGCCCTTTATGCCTTGGAGGTGCTGGCCTGCCCTGCAGCCAGTGTATTATCTGAACGTGTATTTAGTACGGCAGGGGGCGTTATCACAGACAAGCGCAGCCGCCTGTCCAGAGCCAATGTGGACAAGCTCACGTTCATTAAAATGAACCAGGCATGGATCCCACAGGACTTGTCCGTACCTTCTGCAGAATAGACATGTATACTGGTGTTGTGACAAAAACTGTCCGGCCATCGGATTGTGTCCGGCCCATACTGCGAAGGCGCAGCGCTTGCGCAGTACAGAGGACAAGGAGATTCACAAAATCTCCGAAGATGAACGGCGCCTGCGCTGTGAGTGCAGGTTCAAGCCCCACGATCCAAGTGGACATACGGTAGCACATAGTAACAGGGCCCCTCACGGGCTCGGTGCGATCACCACGCTTCGGGCACGGCCTCACTTGGCTCGGCTTGAACCACGGATGGTGTGGCCTTCACCTGAACTCACCACGCAGGCGCCGTTCGTCTTGGGAGATTTTCGAAATCCCCTTGTCCTACATACTGAGCAAGCGCAGTACAGGGTGGACACTATTTGACGGGGGACAGAATTCGACACATCACCGGCCTGTCAGGTCACCTATGGCCAGGTGACAGATGCACACTGTAGGGGGACAGGAGTGCACCGCAAGGTAGTGAACCCTATGGCTGACTGCTGCGGATAGGAAACTGGGTGGTTGTGGAAAACGGGACCAGAGGAGCACAACCGGGATCCTATAGGAAGCTAGAGCCAAGATTCCCCAGGGCGCGGAGTCTAAGACCCAGCAGGTCTTCTCCAGAGCCTCTAGTGGTGAGGATGTTATGCTGCAGGCTGGGTCCAGGTCGCGGCCCCTAGAGTCTCCTAGCTCACGCCCCGTAGGATAAGGGGAAAAGAGGGGAAGCAGCAGCACAAGATATAAGAGTAACGAATAACAAGCTGAAGGTCAAGGGCCACAAGCAGACAAGGAGAACGAAGGACAAGCCGAAGGTCAAGGGTCACGAGCAGACAGGGATAGTCGGGGACAAGCCAAATGTATAACAGAGAGACAGACGTAGCACACGGCAGGCAAGAACCCAAACACACAATGCCTAACAAACACGTTGATCAGCAAAGCAGGCTTGCAGTGCACAGGTTAATATAGTGTTCTGTGATAGGGCCTGGGGTGGAGTCTGGCTGGGAGGAGATTATAAAGGAAGCCAGGTGAAGGAGGTCTGGTCTCTAAGATGAACACATGAGGAGGAAAGGTAAGATGGCAGACAGACATTAATGCATATCCATGACACGGCCTTACCCAGCCATTGTTGTATTTTTGAACCAGTGTTGGCTACCTCGTCCTCCTCCACCGCCGCCACCTCAACCTCCTACTCCATATGGACCTCGTCCTCCTAGGTCAAGATTATAATTTTTATTTTTATTTTTTTGTAGCGCACAGATCCTTTCCCCCTTACCTGCCTTTATGTTGTTGGCTCCTCGCAGGAGGGAGAAAGGCACACCGCACTACCAGCCCGTACCCTCCTATATAAAGAGGTTGAGCGGTGTACGGGCCGTGTCCACAGCCAGAGTCAAAACTCCTCCAGAGGATGATTCTCACCTCTACTGTAGGTAGAGGCAAGTCCTTTAATTCCCAGTAAAGTCAATGTCCACACCAGCTGAAATTACAACTCTTATTCTCTCATGGCAAAATAAACTCTACTCGGATAGAAAAGGTTAGAGCAAAGAAACAGGACAGCTTAAGGTGTGGAGGAGGTCCAGGCACAAACGTAGCACATTCACTTCACTGCTTAGGTTTCTCAAACAGTTTTAGGTGCACGGTCTCTGCCACAGACCTTGAGGTTGGTCTCTGCCACAGACCGGGTGTACAAGGCCCCTGCTACGGACCTGGAGAACTTTGGTCTCTGCCACAGACCAGGGTGTATAAGGCCCATGCCACGGGCCGGGTGAATAAGGCCTCTGATACAGTCAAGATGACCTTGAGCTTCTCCTTCTACGAACCTAGCCCATATCAAGGGGAAGACATCTCTCCAGGGAGTCAACAGACCCTTCCTTCACCGTGACTCCCGCATCGGTCCATCAGAATGATCCTCCCTTCCCTGGAACATGGTCCCCTATACGAGGCGGCACCCTAAGACTCCTCGACCCTTAGCGGACTCCAGACGAAGGCTCTGGACTCCAGGCTTTACTCCCGCACCTAGGCCTCCATACCCAGGGCAGCAGGAACTCCAGGATAGTACCTCACCCCGGGCTAAAGGTACCCGAGATGGAACAGGAACACATGCACCCAGGCCGAAGGCACCTGGGCGTGGACCCCACTGGACATCAGCCCTCAGGCCAAAGGTCTGCCCCTTTTATATGCTCTCCCGGCATGCACAGCAGGTTCCCCGCCCCGCTGTACTACTGCCAAGAGGGGACACAAAAGGCACAGCACTGTATCGGCGGTTCAACCCTAGCCTACCATGGCAGCGCCACCTGTAGGCCGCAGGGAACTGCACACCAATACTGTCCCCCGAGGACAAAATGGTCCATGAATCCTACAGAATTAGGGTGTTTGAGCCTATTTACCACTCAAACACTTCCCTTAAATTTAGCACCGCGGAACATTTTTATTTCAAAGTATTTTATTTTCCCACTAGCTTATCCAATTAAATTGAATAATTTATTCCAGAAAGGGCGTATTCTGGGGCATTCCCACCATATGTGTGGCATCGTGCCGTTGAGTTTCTGAGGTTCTTAATGACTTCCCGTACCTCTTCTGCTGAAAAGGGGGCCTCCAGCATATTTTTTTTTTTTATGTTATTTTAAGTTATTTCCCTATCCACATTTGTTTGCAGAGCACTTGCCATGCTCTTAACAATATTTTGCTGCCATTTGCAGCCCTCTAGCTCTTTCCATTACTTTTTTAGAGCCTTTTTAGTCCTTAGAAGTCCGGGACCCCATTGACTTCAATGGGGTTCGGGTTCGGGTTCGGGTTAAAGTTCGGTCCCGAACCCAAACTTTTTTCCGAAGTTCAGCCGAACCCATCGAACCCGAACATCCAGGTGTCCGCTCAACTCTAGTCACAGCATTTTGGATGGTCGGAATTTTGTCTGGTGGTGTGTAGGCAAGACTGATGAAAGTCAGCTTCATCGGAATTCCGATGGAAAAATCCATCGGATTTTATTCCATCGGAAACCCGATCGTGTGTACAGGGCATTAGAGCATGGCAACATTTTTTACTGTAAAAAAAAAAAAACACTTTTTAGAAAAAGGCCAACAGTAAGGAACAAAGTTAATTAATTTAAGTGTTAAATACAGGGGACTATAACATAATACTCACAAGACTAAGACTTTATTTTGTTTTTTTCTGCCAGCACTGTTTTAGCACAAGAGATCGTGAATTTTTCATATGTTCTAGATTATGCGACTTCAAGATATTAAATGTATTAAGACTTTAATCATAGATATTTGTTCCACAATGGGGTTGATTAATGATAAATTATTATCTTCTAGAAATGTGCAAATGAATCCACCAAGTTTAGGATTTAACCTAGATTAGAATGATTTGCTTGGTACAGAAATTAACAAATTATTTGATGCACACAGCAATTCAAGCCAAAAGTTCTGCTCCATTTTTATATTGGGGTGTTGTCTGATGGGATCCCACATGTTGTAGCTCTTCCATCCTCCTTTTTGCATATCCTGATCTTAACCATAACACATCAGTAAAGGCTATACATGAAAAATACATGTGCATTATTGGATGTAATAACAAATGTAAAGTAAAAGAAAACATTTTCCACTGTAGTTAAAGTGATCATAAAGCTTCACGTTTAAAAAAATAAAAATAACAAACATATACTTACCTCCACTGTGCAGTTCGTTTTGCACACAGAGCCCCCTAACACTGACTTCTGGGGTCCCCAGGCAACTCTTGTGGCTTTTACTCTCATCAGATAACCCCCTAGGAGCAGCGCTTTCCTGGGGGGTTTCCTTGCGGGCGTGCTCCAGAGTCCATCATTCGGCGTCCATAGCCGCCGAATGTATGACCCTGCCCCACCCCCCAGCGCCAGAGTCATTGGATTTGATTGAAAACAGCGGGAGCCAATGGCTGTGCTGCTATTACTCTATCCAATCAAGAGCCGAGAACCCCGGGAAAAGGAAGAGCGTGTCTCCGCTGGGTGAAATTCCAGGGTGTAGCAGATCTCCAATATCCGCTGGGAAATCCTTGAAGCTGAGGAAGTACTAACTTATCCAAGGCAACCTTTTACCCCCAGTAACTGGACGACACACAGTTCTGAGAGTCAATCAACCCTTTTATTTGGCCACAGCTGGCTTTTTATATCATTCCCCATGCAAGGGGTTTCTTAACTCATTTTCCAGGGGGCATTTCCCTCAGCAACTAACAGATGACAGTGATTTAATTACCTGGAGCTATTTCTAACAGACTTGGTATGCATGAGAAGTTTGTCACAACATGGACAGTGCTCCACATATTCACCCATAACAATAAACCTGTGCCAGACACATTACTAGGAGTGTAATTACATCCCGTAGCAGATAATAGGTGGGTTCATTAATGGAAAGCTGCCTCAGACCCCAATTAACCAAATTTACTTATTCAGACATCAGTAGACATTCTGTCTCTACATTTACTGGAATGCCCATTTGAAGTGATCCAAACCATATTCTCAGTTTCAGTAGTTTGCTACACAGGGCTTAGGTAAGTAAATATGGGGGACTGGGGGGCTGGTCACTGCCAGGTGTTTTTTCACCTTAATGCATAGGATAAGGTGATAAAAACATGAGGGCTTACGACCCCTTTAATACCAACAGTGTTAAACACAAATTTTGTGTTTTCATGTATTGCCTTTTTTGGCAAAAGTGTTTTCCAGGTTACTTTAACTATAATAAGAAAAAAAAGAAAATGTTATAATACTATTGTCTTGTTTTTGATATTGTTTTTTTGTGATTTTCTATTGAAAATTATTCCCATACAAGCTAAAGCTTTGTATACGTTACCAAGAGTATTGATGCTCCACAGAAGAATAGTGGAGCAAATTAATGCAAAACCTTACTTCTATTAAAAACACTAAGCATGGTTCTAGATTTCTAGAGGCAGATGGTAGTCTTGAAAAAACATTAGCCCTGGCTAAGGAGAGCAGACTTGTAGGTATTACCAGTGATAGGCATGGTCACCCCTGAAACAAATAGTGTTACGAGTACTTGCCTTCAGCAGAGCATCAGGTAGTGAAGTTGATACTTTGCTAAAAGGTAATTCCCAGCTGTGTGGACTGCAAAGTATAGACAGACAAGCTAAGTAGTCAACAGACCAAAGTCAGGAACAATAAAGCAGTCTGCTAAAACAAAGTGACAAACTTGTAAAAAAGCATAAGTTGTTAATAAATGTTAACAGTCGGGTAAGACACAAAACCATGAGCTAAATAATAGTCTGAGGATAAGCCTTTTTCAATATGATTAGAGCAGCATCTGGGGATCAGGGAACTTAGAAACAAAGGGGTTAGGTTCATAGCAGTATATTATGGCAGCTTTGTGTTGTCTGGGTGAGTTATAAGGCTGGGAGTCCAAATGACATAGGAACAATGCTAGGGTAAAACAAAAAAATGACAGTGCTGATATGACTGTTATCAGTATTGTGGGAGATCTTTATGATTATGCAGGTATTAAACTTATGATGTCTATATTGCAATTTTAGTACCAAAATGCCTACTATGCTGTTTTTATTTTACTTATGATTAGTTATATAGCTAATAGAGAAAGCTTGATCTCTATAATGAACATCAACATTTATTTAAAAATTGATTACGTTCTATCATATATTAGAAATGGTAGCAAAGGGATGAGGTTTAATTAAACACTTAACACTTGTGATTATTATAAAACTAAAATCACCATTTGATTTGCATTTGAAATGCACCAATTTACTGCAACTAATCTAGATCTTCTATTCATCATATACATTCCTTGACTAAAAATTGAGCTTTGAAGGTCATCACATGAAAAAAAAATGCACTTTTCTTATCTAACATTTTAAATCATGACATACAACATCAATTAAAAAAATATATCTCAATAATAAGAAATTATGAATGCGGTCCTTGTACTTGTCCTTTTACTTTATAATGTGTATAGGACTTCAGAATTGATGAATTATAAACCAGTTGCAGTTCAAATTAAGCAAGATGTGTTCTGAATTTCAACAGACCATCCACATTATAAAAAATATTTTTAAACTGAGACATGAAATGGTTGAAAGTCACTCCAGCAAAACACATGTAATAATGAAAACTTAGGCAAGATTATACTGTAACTCGTTCTCCTGTACTTGAATCTAAAAATTGTCTTTTGCTGGAGTTTCACTTTAAGTGTACTGTATGACTGTATGTATATATATATATATATATATATATATATATATATATATATATATATATATATATATACACACACAATATGGATTAGCGCTGCACTTAATATTCCCATTATCCACTCAATTTGTCTGATTGTAGTGCTTGCAGCTTTTCCTAATCTGTTGAGTAGTGCAGTGCACATTTCAAAATTTAGATATAAAACAGTGCCGGCGATGTACACAATATATAATACAGTGTGTACAGTATATAATACACTTCAGGCGATGTACAGTATATAACACAGTGCAGTCGGTGTACACAGTATATAATACAGCGTGTACAGTATATAATACATTGTAGTCAGTGTACAGTATATAATATAGTGCAGTCAGTGTACAGTATATAATACAGTGCAGACAGTGTACGCAGTATATAATACAGTGTGTACAGTATATAATACACATCAGGCGGTGTGCAGTATATAATACAGTGCAGTCGTGTACAGTATATAATACAGTGCAGTCAGTGTACAGTATATATTACAGTGCAGGTGGTGTATTGTATATAATACAGTGTAGTGCGGTGTGAAAAAAAAATCCCCATCATGTCCCGAAGGCCACCAAGGAGTGGCAGGCGCTTACAGGCCACTAAAAGAGGGCAAGAAAACTCTGTGTCTACATAGGGCCGTTTGAAGGAATTTGGGGGCCCCAAGCAGAATGGACAACAAGCTTTGAGACAAGTTGAGATGAGAAGCAGGGGGGGGCTACTGAATTTTCACCTGTCAAAGAACGTTTTTTTTTTCACCGGTTCTTATTGAGGGGGGCCGCGGGACATTGACGCCGATCGTGGGAGGGGGGGCGTCGATCGCCCAACATTAGAGTGGATAAGCGGGGGGGGGGGTTTGTCTTACCTCCTCCTCCCGTGCTGCTCTTGATCCTCTTCCTGCTGTGCGGGAAAATTCACACTATCGCGGGACTGCTGGGGCCCCAGACCCCTCAAACACTATCCTCCGACTGGCTCACTATATCCACCTTTCTTTTTTAGTTGGTGATAACTTTAGCTCAGTGATGCACCTCCTGGAGGAAAAATTCCTGGGCAGGGGCCCTCCAGATACACCCTCTTCACTAGTTACCACCCCTAACGCACTTCATAGATGGATTACAACTAGTAGACCTCTGGAGGTTAGCCAACCCTGGCGGGAAAGAATACTAATTTTTCCTCTCCCCCACAACATAGTTTGTCCAGGATTGATTTATTTATTTTGTAACCCTATTTTATTAAAACACACCACCGATTCTTCTATCCATGAGATCGCAATTTCTGACCATGCTCCTATTTCGGTTGACCTGTTGGACTTTGTGCCCCCGAGCTCTGTTAACATTTAGCATTTCCCATATTACCTGTCAAACAACCAAGACCTCTTAAAGGTCATAAGAGGAGCTTGAGCCTAATATATAGCTACTAATTCAAAGCATAGAGTGGATCCCAATCTTTTTTGGAAGGCTGGGAAGGCTGTGCTACGTGGCAGAATCATAGCCTTCTCTTCCGGCTACAGAAAAAAATATCACCAAACAGTATTGTGCAGCTTTTCTGTTGTCCCTGAGGCAGTACAAACAATTTCTAAAACATGATGATAAATAAGGCCGTATTGCCCAAAATTGCCTTGCACAGCAGAACTCCCCAGAGCACAGAAAAGCTTGGCGCAAAGCCAAAAATCTATTTGATTTGTGGGCTGATGCACAGGAACAGATCCACCAGTCATTCCAAGACCCTCAATACCACAAATTTTGTCAATAAAGCAGGGAATTTGCTGGCCCATCTGAGCAGGGGATATCACACCCCCACTGAAAGACACAAATGGTAAGCTTGCATCATCCCCTAAAGTCATCGATTCTATGCTAACATGTATGGCCCAGATCCCATTGATGTGGCACAGGCCTTCCTGGATCAGGTTGCTCCCCCTCAGGTAGATCCTACACTTTTAGACCAGATTAATGCCCCAATAACTGCTACACATGTTGCATATGCAATTGCATCTTTGGCCAATGGTAAAGCCCTGGGCCCCGACAGGTATACGTCTGAATTTTTAAATCCTTGATGGGGGCCAGTACCTTCCTTCAGGCTTTAAAGCCCATATCAAATTGATTCCCAACAAAGGCAAAGACCCTACAGAGCCAGGCTCCTACAGTCTGATAGCCCTGTTGAAACTTGACTCTCAAATTCTCTCCAAAATTATTGCCAACAGGTTAGCATTGATCATGTCCTCACTGATTCACCCTTCCCAGGCTGATTTTACTTTAGGGCGCTCTGCCACTGCCTACATATGCAAAGTTTTTGTTACCACCCGAGTGTAGTACCCCATACTTCTACCATCTCCCCAAAGTCCACAAATCACTGATAGATTGATAGTTCTTACTGTTTTGGAGCACGCAAGAGCTAACCCCACCAGTGATCCAGCCATCATCACTCTAGATGCTGAAATGGCATATAATAATGTTAGCTTTCACTGGTTGCGGTTAGTTCTTCAGAGATTTGGCTTTACTGGCCCCTTCCTCCACCTTATTTCCACTATGCATTCTGCCCCATCCACAAATGTGATAGCTGCAGACCACATTTCAAATAGCATTCCCCTTCACAAAGGAACCAGACAGGGATGTCCCCTGTCACCACTATTGTTCAACCTAGCACTTGAGCCCCTCATACGTTACCTCATTTTTCACTCTTACCTACACAGACTTATGGTGGGTCAAAATTAGTTACACAAGGCTTTATTATATACAAAAAATGTAGCAATGTGAATAAAAAATGACATAAACATATGACACCCAAGTGTGGTGCTCAAAGTGAATGAGTCTTCAAAAGTCTATATAAATGAATCCAGAATACAGTGAAAATATGAAAACCGTGTTGAAAAAGTCTCTGATGACAATTCAAAGGTGAATGATAGTAAAGCTTCCGAAATAAATGGTGACTGTCAAAAAACCAAGTGACTGTCACGTGACCACCACCACAAGGAGGGGAGGCTTACCGAATTAAGTGGACCCAATAAACATACGTCTATAGGGTCAACTGAGGCTTGATATGTATATATATCCGTGGGTGTAGGGTCCCAGCTGGCGTTGCACACATATATATCCAAGATCCAGGATCAAATTAAAACACCAAATCTCCAAGCCCAATTGGATGGTTGGATGACTCACAATGGGACCTCTTCATCTGGGCCTCAGACCTCCTGGGAACTGTCATCTGCGCTGGCCAATTATCTGTGCCCGGGGCATTCCACACATGTACAAGGGACATGGACGAGGAGGCTGATACACAGACCAGGTTACAGGCAACCCACAAGCAGCCGAGGCCCTCCTCGTCCATGTCCCTTGTACACGTGTGGAATGCCCCGGGCACAGATAATTGGCCAGCACAGATGACAGTCCCCAGGAGGTCTGAGACCCAGATGAAGAGGTCCCATTGTGAGTCATCCAACCATCCAATTGGGCTTGGAGATTTGGTGTTTTAATTTGATCCTGGATCTTGGATATATATGTGAGCAACACCAGCTGGGACCCTACACCCATGGATATATATACATATCAAGCCTCAGTTGACCCTATAGATGTACGTTTATTGGGTCCACTTAATTCGGTAAGCCTCCCCTCCTTGTGGTGGTGGTCACGTCACAGTCACTTGGTTTTTTGACAGTCACCATTTATTTCAGAAGCTTTACTATCATTCACCTTTGAATTGTCATCAGAGACTTTTTCAACACGGTTTTCATATTTTCACTGTATTCTGGATTAATTTATATAGACTTTTGAAGACTCATTCACTTTGAGCACCACACTTGGGTGTCATATGTTTATGTCATTTTTTATGCACAGCGCTACGATTTTTGTATATTGTTTGTTTTTGCTTTTCTTCACAGGCATTGTAGCTGCTTATATGTGGTAGTAGCGTGAATATTGTTTGTATATTACACAAGGCTTTATTAGCCAATGATATTCTAATATTTATCTCCGACCCCAAGATGGATATGTCCCATATTCAGGCGATCGTCACATGCTTTCGGACATGCTCAGGGTTAAGGATACATTTTTCTAAAAGTGAAATCCTTTGTACTATGCACGCCCCCCTCCCTGGACAGCACATTACTTACCTTGGGATTAAAATTGATAAACTACCCCCTCCCCTTTTCACCTCAACTACCCCCTTGGTTATTTCCAAAATCATTTTGGAACTGGAAACTTGGGCAGACCTTCCACTTACCCCTTTTGGGAGAAGCCACTTTTTTAAAATGATAAAACAACTGAAAATTGGCGCTTCGGATAAAAATGTGATAACAATTAAGCTGCAGCAGCTGCACCAAAAGTGCTAAACTTTAGACGTGAAAATATATAATTATATGCAGTGCTGCCAGTAAACTTGTGTGAAAACTTGATTTAGGAACAAGTCCATAGAGAAAATATATATATGGAAAATATATATTTATATTGGTGATAGAGCTGGGTGTAGTAGTTCATCAAATAATGATAGTACTGAGCAAAGTGAAACTTAACATAGAGAAGAGTAGATCCCACTGCAGAGACTGCACTCACTGAGGTGTCAACAAAATCAAAATATTGTCAGAAAAAGCAAAAAAACAAAAAGCCCCACTTATTGTCCACGCATGGAAAATTTGTGAATGTAACACATAGGTTATAACACAGTCCTCAAATGAGTAAAATGATCTCCCTTCAGGGACCTTACTCACCGAATGGAGATGATCAGCAGCTTCCTGGTCTGGAGTTATTGCTGGTGTATTACTTGATAGATGCTTCATTGAAGGATATTAGCTCCCACGATAATAAAAAACATGTGAAGGACAAAAATGGTGAAGTACGCTCAAACAGCGCTAATTGGAATGTTGGCGGCAGAGACAGGCAGCCAGTGAAAACTTCCGTGAACGCCGCTCGGAAGGCATGCGTTCCACGGAGACAGGAACTTGCGTTACAGGTCAGCTGACGTATTTCCGGTTTGCGGCTAACCTGTAACGCAAGTTCCTGTCTCCGTGGAACGCACGCCTTCCGAGTGGCGTTCACTGAAGTTTTCACTGACTGCCTGTTTGGGCCGCCAACTTTCCAATTAGCGCTGTTTGAGCGTACTTCACCATTTTTGTCCTTCACATGTTTTTTATTTTCGGTGGGAGCTAATATCCTTCAATGAAGCATCCATCAAGTAATACACCAGCAATTGCCCACATCCATACCTCCAGACCAGGAAGCTGCTGATCATCTCCATTCAGTGAGTAAGGTCCCTGAAGGGAGATCATTTTATTCATTTGAGGACTGTGTTATAACCTATGTGTTACATTCAGCAATATTCCATGCATGGACAATAAGTGGGGCTTTTTGTTTTTTGCTTTTCTGACACTATTTTGATTTTGTGGGCACCTCAGTGAGTGGAGTTTCTGCAGTGGGATCCACTCTTCTCTATGTTAAGTTTCACTCTGCTCAGTACTATCATTATTTGATGAACTACTACACCCAGCTGTATCTATGGACTTGGTCCTAAATCAAGTTTTCACACAAGTTTATTGCCAGCGCTGCTTATAAATATATGTTTTTCACTTGTTTAAAATGGTTAGATTCCAAAACTCCTTTACCCTCTTGAAACTATCCCTCTCCTGCTGAGACACAAAGACCTCCATAAACTCCACAAGGCTCTCACCATTTTTCTTTGACGGGACCGCTGTCCCTGTGTTTCTCTTCAAAAGTTATACCTCCCCACAAAGCTCAAGGACTGTTTACTGTGTTCGGATGAAAGCTGTTGTGTGCCTGGCTGTGCAGCAGTGGGGAACCCTGTCATCTGCAACCCCTAGTGCCACAGACACAACCTTTGATCCTAGTAGGTATCATTTCAGGTGTGACCTCTGTGCAGTATATAAGAGAAGATACACACACAAGCACAACATGTACACACACACTCACGCTATTAGGTTTTTATAAGAAAAGGAAATGTATTGTAGACACAGAAGCAGGAGACATAGGGACGTATTAATTCTCATGTTCTGCATTCCAGAAACAACCCCTCTGTCTGCCCCTAAAAAATGCTTTCTTTTCCACTTAAATAATAAGTGGAGTGTGCAAGCATCAAAAGAATTCCAGAAGTGCTTCATCTTTTCATTAAATCCAGTCCCAAGAACATTTTTGCCTAGCAAGACCATTCATTTCACAGGCAGCTCCATTGAATGCATATTATTGTCTTTCTGTCCTCACTGACTTGACATCTTTGATATGAAAATAAATGGAAAAAACACTGTACATATTAATATAGAATGATTTTAAAAAAAAACACATTCCACAAAAGGCCACTTGTTCCATGGGAAAACAAACAACTTGCAGTTTTTCATCCTGTTCTAAAGAATTATTTAGTGAATGTTCTCAACTCCTCAAATAAAATGCAAATAGGAAATTTTAAAAGTAGAGTTTCTTCTGTAGCATTTTGAGGAAAAAGACCCATAATCAGAGACATAACGACAAATAATGAAACCCCATACAAAAACTTTGATGCTCCCCTTCCACTTCACTATTTTAATTGATCTTATATAAAAACTGCGCTAAAATTAACCTCAAAAACCCCCAGCAGCGATTCTCTTGTGTAGCATAATTACATAAACAACATAAAAATAAATAGAGTCGTGCTTTAAAAACAGAGAACCACTAATGATGAATAATGTCTGAAACATAGATCAGCATGCAATAGGATAATGTATCAAGGTTCTATAGGTGAGTCCACATAATTAGTAAGTAAAGTCTCCTTAGTGATAATATCCACCATCCATCACCTTAAACCGCAGTGCCTCCACCAAAAGCCGTAGAAACTGCTTACCAGCTCCTGTTATTATAGGGGGTCGATCTGCGCCTGTGGCTTAAACCCTGTCAGGGCCTTTCTCTGCATCTCAGGGCTCCTCCGCCAATCAGATGTCACTCAATGAGTTGGATGGGTAGTTGTAACACCCAAAAGAGAGTAGGTAGGAGTACTTTCAGCACAGTCCTTACTTTATGAGGGGACCAGTGCCAGAAGTTGTCAGAGAAGAGGGAGCATAGATTTAACAGTTAACTGCACTGTCCTCAGTAGCCCATCAATCTTTTTCAGCACCTAAGATCTTAGGACCTCGGTGTAAGTTCTAAATTATTCTACCCCTACTCCCTCAACATCAATCAAGTGCTGAAAGAGATGATTAGTAAGTAAAAGACAAAAAAAAATACAGGAAGCTGTGTTTTTAGCTGAGAAGACACTTTGGCAATATATAGCCTGAATAAAGACGGCCCTAGCAAACAGGGTTTATTTCAGAGCCAGAAAAAAAATGACCAGACTAAATAATAAATAAATCTACTCCTCTAAGTTAGCTAAACAAATTATCCTTACTGCACAGCCTACAAAAGGGGATCCACTATTGTGTTCGGAAATGTCATGGGGAGTACAGGGTTAGTGTCAACAGCAACATCTGCAATCCTTAATGATAAAGTAATGGATTTGTGCTGTCTTTACATTCACACGCACACAGATTTTCTGTGTTTATTTGTCCCTTGGCCCCTGCAATGGTGCCTATTTTAACCCTCAGACATTTTAGAGACATTTATTTGTGTAAGAATCAAGATATTGGCTGGAGAGGAGTATAATAATCTGGTAAATAGGAAGGGGAAAGGCATGGTTTAAATAGGAAGTTCATGGAAGGAATAAGGGGTTCAAAATTCACCAGAAACAAGATAGAAAGTATTTTTTTACAACGCAGGGAGCTGTCCAGCATCTCAGGTGGCTCAGCAAGAAGAGATACTGTCAGACATGTCATATCTTCAGGCCTAGGTCCTGACATGCCCATGACCTCCTGGTATGGAGGACCATATTGTTCACTCCTCTTACTCTTCTGTGACAGAGGTAGTGTTTGTTGACCATCAACACTTGCATACAGAAACAACAATTTGTATCTTCTGAATGGCAGCCAAGTATAGGCAGATTGAAGTATGATGATGATGATTATGATAAGTGGTGGAGAATGGACCTGGAAATGTAACAAATGTGCTTATATATGACAGTGGAGTGTGATGGGAAAAGTATATGTATTTGAGACTACACACAAGTCTTTAGTTAGAACCAACTTGTTTTTGAAAATTCTGGTCCACTGCTATTTCAAGGCAGGTCAATTTCTTAAATCATGTCTTTTCCTAATCATGACTCATTAGTTTGCATTCTTGACCACATTCCTCTATAACAGTGATGGCGAACCTATGGCACGCGTGCCACAACTGGAACGCAGAGCCCTCTCTGTGGGCACGCGAGTAAGAAGAGCACACACTGACCAGCCATCCTATTCAAGGTGTATCTCATCCACACCACTTCCCCCCCATAGAACTACAACTCCCACACGGCTCTGTAGCCAGGGGTAATGTGTCCGGGGTGGGTGTGGACGAGACGAGGTAGTGCTGCTGGGTTGGAGGAAGTCACACCGACACTGGACGCTGGAGCCGGTGGGATTCGAATGTGCTGCTGCAGCCTGCCTGTTTGTCCATGGTCTCAGCAGCCGCCCCCTAAACACTTATCAAATACTCCATTCAGGGCCGCTGACAGGGGGGTACACAGGGGGATCGGTGCAGAGGGACAGGAGGACAATCTCAGGATGCTGCACTGTTTCTCTCCTTCCAGCAACTGAAAGCTGGCTTCTTTCCCTCTCTGTCCCTCCAGCTTTTAGCTGCTGAAAGGAAAGAAACAGTGCAGCATCTTGTAACTGTCCTCCTGTCCCTGAGCCTGTCACTATTACTGCCCAGTGCTGCTACAGTTTTTTGCAGCTGATTGATAAAAAAAATAACATAGCATTCATGTAGAAATAGCATGACATTCCCATGGAAACAGAGCACTATTTATATGTAAATAGCACGGCATTCATATGTAAATAACGCAACCGGCCATATGAAAATCCCTCCCCTCCTCCAGTTCCCACCCACCATCATCTCCTTAATGGGGCCCAAGAAGTGGATGCATACAAATGGAAGCAGGCTTGAGAGTCCTGCTTGCCACTGCCATGCTGGATGTTCCAGTAGGTACAAAGGTGAGCAGGGAGTTGGGGTGCAAAGGTGGGCAAAGAGGCAGTGTGCAGAGATCAGCAGCTTTGCAGGGGTGCAATAGTGAGCAGAGGAGGGCATGTAGAAGTAAGCAAAGAGTGGGGCTTTGGGGTGAGCAGCTGGGTTGGGGTGCATTTATATATGCAGCACCCCTTGCTATCCCTCTAAGAAGCAATCCATGGTGGATCAATATTCAGAAGGCAATTGACAGGTGGCTTGGGGGTGATATATCACCTTTTCACCACTGATATTAACCCACTGGCACTTTGAAATAAATAAGTTGGTTTTGTGTTGCAGTTTGGACACTCTGGCTCAAAAAGGTTTGCTATCACTGATCTATAAGATTCAAAAATCATTACATAGCAAATAACTGGGGCTATGGTTCATATGACTCCCTCGTCACAACTAATACTACAATACAGGTTACTAGAACTACGGAACTACGGAACTACGGAAAGGTTTCTTCACAGTAAGAGCTGTGAAAATGTGGAATAGACTCCCTCCAAAGGTGGTTCTGGCCAGTTCAGGAGATTGCTTTAAAAAAGGCTTGGATTCTTTCCTAAATGTACATGATATAGCTGGGTACTGACATTTATAGGTAAAGTTGATCCGGGGAAAATCCAATTGCCTCTCGGGACCAGGAAGTAATTTTTTCCCCTGCTGTAGCAAATTGGAGCATGCTTTGCTGGGGTTTTTTGCCTTCCTCTGGATCAACTGTGGGTGAAGGATTGTGTATATGGGATTGTTTTTTTTTTTTGGTTGAACTAGATGGACTGACTAACTATGTAACTATGTAGAACCGATTCAAATACCATCAATCTTGGTGATAGTGATCTAAATACAGTATCTGCTAGTGACAAGCACCCGTGGATCTCACATATTTGACAACTATCCATACATTATTCAAAATTACAAGAAAGGTTTGTTGTCCTTGTCTGAAACGTACAAACTGATGTTTTGTGAAGCAGCGATACGTTGTTGCAAAATGCATTTATCAACATTCATGCTGACAGTGCCTTTCTGGCCTTTGATATCTTTTATATAGCAGCTCTCCGATACTAGCTAAAGATAGACAATGCTTGAACTTTTGATAAATAACGAGTACGAGTTTTCTGGAAAGGCCTTTGGAACAATGCCCCCCTGGAGTGTTTATGATGTCACATCTAGCAGCTCTCCGATACTAGCTAAAAAGTGACATTGCTTGAACTTTTGATAAATAATGAGTAAGAGTTTTCTGGAAAGGTCTTTGGAACAATGCCCCCTGGATTGTTTATGATGTCACATCTGTTTATTACTGCAATCCTGCTTGGAGAACCTGAATATGAACTGACCCTCATTGAGCACCTCAACAAGACACAACTTAGATATGCATAGGACCAAGGACAGTATCAAACCTTTCAGACAAGTCTAGGTTCACATCTAAAAGGTTGCGGTTGATGCGTTTTTCAGGCACGTTTTGCGTTTTTTTTAAACCCATGTTTTTTATGCATGCAGTTTTCATGCATTTTGCATTTCACTTTTTTTTCTCTTTAAACACACTGAATATAGCTGGTTGATAAGGTGCGTGCCCGAGAACCTGGCCGCTGCCTGCTTAGCAACCGATGAGTCATCAGCTGTCAGCGGGGTTCCCCACTGACAGCTGAATGTAAAATCTGGGGACCATATTGATGGGGACAAGGGCCTCTTCCCCACAACCCTGGATGGTGGTTGTGGGGGTCTGCGGGCGGGGGGTTTATAGGAATCTTATCCCGGCTCCCCATGTGAAGGAGTAGGAGTACATTCACCAAAAAAAGTGTGAAAAAATAAAAAAAAAACACACACACACACAGTTTTTGACAATTCTTTTATTAAAAAAAATAAATAAATGTCCATCAATGTAGATCCATTGTCAATCACACCGCCTGTCACATCGCCGGACCCCCCCCAAAAAACATCTCCACATTCGACAAAGGCTAACCTTCGAATGCCTGCTCCACCATCTGACATTTCTTAAATAGGTAAGGGGTACCCTTTTGACGTCACCGACCCAGCATGCACAATCGTTTTTCCCCGATTAAGCACCTCAACAAGACACAACTTAGATATGTATAGAACCAAGGACAGTATCCAGAGGCGTAGCTTGAAGCTTGTGGGCCCTGATGCAAATGTTGACCCGGGGGTCCCCTACTACCACCCGCCACACCAATATACTCCCTTTAGAAACCAAGATACTCCAAGTGGCTAAATAGTTATTTGAGAGATTTATTTAGATATTGAGGGGGTAATGCACAAGATTTTGTAGAAACTGTCCAGTTTAGACATAGTTCCCCCTTGCACTGTAAAGGGGAATACTGCAAACTCTGATGTAAAGGGGAACTCTGAGGATTTAACTACTTGCCGCCCATAGGACATCCATGGACGTCCTCGGTTTCAGTAGTTATACCGGGATGATGCCCACAAATACAAGCATTCAGTCGGTGATTCCCAGTATGACAGAAGTGATTTGAGTGGCTTTCTGAGGGTGGTACCACCCCCCTCCTGTGGCCCCTGCAGCTCTACCGCCCCATCACGGATGCCCAGGAGCGATTGCTGCACTGAACAGAGAGAGAGAGGAACTGACGTTGTTCCTCTCTCTCTCTGTAACTCTGGAAACCGAGAGTGATGAGTATTTTGTCACTTCCGGTTCCGCCTCTTTGTTTATCTGGCCGCTAGCTGGCAGAATCGCTGCAATTCTGCCTGTGATCCTAAAATGCACTGTAAAAATGACAAATCACATCATGCTTGTTCTGGTACCATTAATTTTTAATGGCACTAAACATGGGTGTAATTCTGGTGTTTTTAATCGGGCTGAAATCACAAAGCTTGACGCTCAAAATGGAGCAGTCGCGACAAGGTTTGCCGTGATTGCAGTGCAGCTATAGCGGCAGAATCAGTGTAATTGAAAATGTATAATATGTAATTGAAAATGAATGGCACCTGAACAAACATGGTGTGATTTGTCAGCTTTGCGCACACATGGCTTATATCACAGCCACATTCTCCCCAGTCAATGAGAGCGGAGGAGGGGTGTGTACTGAGATAAAGGAAAAGTGGAAGCTGAGTACTTGAGTACAGAGCTCAGCTGTGGGACACAATGCGGATCGAAGCTGGATTCTGTCTCTGGGATTTTGTGGGGGAAACTCAGCATGCTAATATGACAGCAGGGCACTGCATGGCTAGGAGCTCTGGGGGGCCCATGCAATATCAAACCATTTACCTTTCAGACAAGTCTTGCCCAAGTCTAGGTTCATATCTATGCGGTTGCAGTTGATGCGGTTTTCAGGCATTTTCATGCGCGTTTTTCAGTTTTCATGCATTTTGCATTTGGCATATATTTTTTCTCTTTAAACACACTGTATATAGCTGGTCGACAAGGAGCGGGTCGAGAAGCCGGCTGATGCGTCCTTAACAACCGATGAGTCATCAGCTGTCAGCGGGGTTCCCCGCTGACAGCTGAATGTAAAAAAAAGTATTGTCGGAAAATAAATCAGTAAAAAAAAGGCGTGAGATCCCAAGACAAATCCATACCTGGCCCTTTGGGTCTGGTATGGATTTGGAGGGAAACACCACGCCAAAATTAAATAAAAATGGGTACTCCCCAAATCCACACCAGACCATTATCTGAGCATGAAGCCCGGCAGGTTAGGAAAGGGAGGGGACAAGTGAGACCCCCCTCCTTTTCTAAACCATACCTGGCTTTTCTTTGCCCTGTTTGTGGCAACCAGTTGAACAATAGAGGCTTTGGACTCCTACAAATGTTTTATTTGGCACTTTGACTTAATACACTTAGATCTCTCAGTTCAAGATAATGTCCTCTCTTGGGGGATACCCATCTCTGTGGTGAGCAGCCAAATACAGGCCAATTGGGCTCACATATAATCTTTGTCCGCGTTTTGAGAACCTTTGAAAACCAGTGTCCATGGCCCCTTTACCCCTACCTCTTTTATAATTAAGATTAACTATAATTAATATAGTAACTATTATATTGCAGTTACAGTATCATCTGTCAAAAAAAAATTCACCCGGCTTAGTCAATTTTTTAATAGTGGTAATGACAGGGCCACTCATATCTGGAATTTCTTCCATTTTTAACAGATATTGTCAAAAAGCTTAACATCTCCTCTAACTGCCTATAGGAAAAGACAGGCAGACACAGCAAAAGACAGTAAGAAAATCAGTGATATCCAGGACTAATTATGGTTTATTCAGTTTTAGCGGACAGACATCATATGGGATTCCAAAGATCCTTACTTACCAGGAGATCTGAGAGAACAGCAGACTCAAAATATAATAATAGTTAAAATAACAACTATACCTATGTACACATTTTAAATGGTGATTGTGTGTTTAAATCATATGACAAATAGTGCAATATCTTAAGCTTTTGTTCCACAAAAACATTAATCTTGTAGTCACACTCTGTATCTTTCTGTAAATTTACAGCGTACTTAATTTGTTAATGAAAACAGCAACACTAATATATTAAAATTCATTATACAAAAGGTATGACAACTGTTTCCTGAGTATCAGAACATTTCTTTAGCCCAAACGTATTCCTCATATTCAATCCATGTTTTCATCAATGAATGACACCTGAACAATATCATCTTAATTTATTAATATTAGGCCGATGTTGTATAAGTTAGGTCTGACCAAAGGATTTATTATCTCCACCTTCTCAAGTCCTCTTTTCTTTGTTTTTGTAGTTGCCTAACAAATCATTTGATCCCTTCATCAATGCCATTTGACTAGAATAATCTAACTAGAGTCAGTTGCTGTTTTTTGATATGCAAATGTACTTTGCTGGTGATTTATTTCAATTAACTATGAACTGTAACAGAAATTTTTTACAGTAAAGCAAATCAGACACATAAAGGGACAATTTTCTAATAGTTCGCCACCTCATGAGCCTACATTTTTTTTAGACAAACAGTTTGAAAGTTTTGTTAATCAGATTTGTTAAATATTTATAAGAATGGATAAGATGTGCTTATTTATACCTAGCAAGTCTGGTATTTACGAGGTGGGATGGTGTATCTGAAAAGTGTGCTATTTTTTTTTTTTTAAATAGTTATTTTTTTCTAATATTGTTTTTTTTACCTTTGTTTCAAGAAATTAAGTTGACAGCTGTGATTGCCAAGGTTGCATTTGGGTTTCAGTCAAGCCTTGTGTTAATAAATCAGCATTTAAATGTTAGGTTACGGACTGTTGCAGTTGCAAGTGCTGAAATCACCCCTAGGCCACCAGTTATGGATATATACCAAGTAATAACCTACATAATAATAACCAGAGGTATCTGGGGTTTTAAACATGTGTAGCTGTCCCAGTCCTGTCTGGATTTGAATATAGGTTCCAATAGTTATCTGACACTAGATCTTTTCTAGATCCACATCCTTAGTTGTTACTAAATGGTTCTGCTGACAAAATAATGTCTGACCTTACCATAATTGTACATTGATCATTTGCTTCACAAGCTTTGCACCTGTTCTCCTTTAGTTAAAGCGGAGTTCCACCCAAATTTGGAACTTCCACTAAATCCACTCCTCGCCCCCTTACATGCCACATTTGGCATGTAATTTTTTTTGGGGGGGAGTGGGGGCTTCAGTAGGAGTGGGACTTCCTGTCCCACTTCCTCTTTCCGCCCTGGGGTTGCCTAGGCGATACGTCATATCGCCTTTTGGTGGCCCCTCCCTGTAGGCGATCACCTGGGACGTGACAGGTCCCAGGCGATCGCCTGTCCACTCAGAGAGCGCTGCGCCATTCATGCATGCGCAGTGAGTGCCCGACCGTGAAGCCGAAAGCTGTCACGGCCGGGTGCCCACACTATGAATGGAGGCGCCGGCGGAGAAGGGGGGGAGAGGAGTGGAGCTCCGGGTGGCGCGGCGCTGGACAGTGGAACAGGTAAGTGTATGTTTATTAAAAGCCAGCAGCTACACTTTTTGTAGCTGCTGACTTTTAATAAACATAAAAAAGGGCTGGAACTCCCCTTTAACTTGACAGTCTTTGTAGGTCTTGTTCCAGTTCCTGTCACCAATTTCCTTATCCAAGATCCTTATTCAGAGTTTCCGATTCCTTATTTTAAATCCAGTGTTCTTGCTTTACTGATCCAGTGTTTCTATATCATGCGATGACCTCAGCCTCTCTACTAACTTTATTTTGGCAAATTATTTGTTACTTTGCTTAAACCTCTGCCACATACCTCAGATTGCTTGCTGAACATGCTGCTTTTACTGTTTTGGTATTGTTCTTTTGTACTCTTATTGCTGGCTCTGGCTTGCCTTCAGATTATGTCCTGTTGTTAATCTGGTGACATGTTAGTTGAGACTACCATTGGGCTACTTGCCTATAACTTATTCATTTACTATCAAAGTCATTGCTACACCTATTCTTTGTATGGAACAATCCTTGAAACCAGGATTAACTCTAGAAATAATTGTAGAAGTTATTTGTTACATCTATTGCTTATAGGGAAAATGTATATGGATTCTCAGGAGTTTCATCAATGTGCTCTGAATATTACAATAGGGAATTCTAATTTTTCATTACTAGCCAATAAAATAAAAACTGTCATATCTATGCACTGCTTTTATCCATATACCTCAAACTGAACAACATAAAGCATAACTTAGGTTTTGCATTGTTTTATCAACAGATGCTGCATACAAAGCCGTAGCAGCAGAAAGAATGACATTATACCTTTTCAGCATGCCCAGTGAATGGATAAGCCCTGGGGAAGTAAGAGTCTCTTATCAAAGGCATGCTTCAATGATCTTCAGCTTACTATATTCACAGGGGAGGAAAGGTCAAAGCATTAGTCAACAGAACAATTCAGGGCCCATTCTCCAGGTATAAAGCAAAAGCACAGTAACATTTTACTCTGACTTAATAGTTGAGTCTGGCTGTTCAGTAGCTAACTGCTTATTCTTTATAGAGTTCATTCATTTGAAAAGACTGCATCTTGGCTAAAAAAGACTGATTTTTTTCTATGAACCATATATTTAAATAATAATTCTAAAAAGGAAAGCTTTAATTGCAACTACTAGAGCTTTCAGATATTTATGTGACAAAACTTTTTATTTTCATTCTCACTCTCCTGTGTGTGTAACTGTGTTGAGTTTGCAAATTTTGACAGATGAGATCAGATGGTTAATTTTTGCCCCAGTGCTAAGTAAAAGCTACCTTACAAGATTACTGCAGACTATAATGAATGAGACCACGCTTTAGCTGATCAAATAGTCTTCTCTCTTGTGATTTCTCCAATAGCAGTGTAAAGCCTAATGATAGATCTGTAGTGTGGCTGCCATGGAAACCTATGAATGAAGCACTTCAGTAATGGCAAAATACAAGTAAAAAGGGTATTAAAGTACCATTAAATATATTTATTCAAGCAAATGTTTTGAAATTTTATTTTATTGATGCATGTGGAAATATGACAGGAGATGTGCTTAACTTCTTCAGGTTTTTTTTTTTCTCTTATAGCAACATTAGCTGGATGTTCATTTTTTGATTAAAGAAATATTGAATATGTGTTTTTCTTGATTCAAATGTACAATGTTATGTGACCTATAGGTATTCAAAATAATTTCAAAACCTTCAGACCTCTAAATCTTTTTCCCTGGTATTTTTCCCTTTGGCATTTTGAATTTGTTCATTTCTAGAGCTGTTACGTATTTTTTTGTCTAATTTGATTTGGTATTAAGAGGTAACATACACTATATTACCAAAAGTATTGGGACACCTGCCTTTACATTCACATGCACTTTTATGGCATCCCAGTATTAGCCCATAGGGTTCAATATTGAGTTGGCCCACCTTTTGCAGCTATAACAGAATCACTATTTTGGGAAGCCGGTCTATAAGGTTTAGGAGTGTGTCTATGGGAATGTTTGACCATTCTTTCAGAAGTGCATTTGCGAGGTCAGGCATTGAAGTTGGACAAGAAGGCCTGGCTCGCAGTCTCTGCTCTAATTCATCCCTAAGGTTTTCTATCAGGGTGAACTCTGTGCAGGTCAGTCAAGTTCCTCCACCCCAAACTCGCTCATCCATGTCTTTATGGACCTTGTTTGTGCACTGGTGTGCAGTCATGTTGGAACAAGAAGGGAGCATGAAATTGTCCAAAATGTCTTGGTATGCTGATGCCTTACAGTAAGGGTTCCCCTCACTGGAACTAAGGGGCCAAGCCCAACCCCTAAAAAACAACCCCACACTATAATCTTCCCTCCACTAAATGATTTGGACCAGTGCACAAAGCAAGGTCCATAAAGATATGGATGAGTGAGTTTGGGGTGGAGGAATTTGACTGGCCTGCACGGAGTCCTGACCTCAACCCAACAGAAAACCTTTGGGATGAATTAGAGCAGAGACTGCGAGCCAGGCCTTCTATTCCAACATCAGTGCCTGACCTCACAAATTTGCTTCTTGAAGAATGGTCAAACATCCTCATAGATACACTCCTAAACCTTGTGGACAGCCTTCCCAGAAGAGTTGAAGCTGTTATAGCTTCAAAGGGTGGACCAACTCAATATTGAACCCTACGGACTAAGACTTGGATGCCATTAAAGTTCATGTGCTTGTAAAGGCAGGTGTCCCAATACTTTTGGTAATATAGTGTATGTTTTTAGCAGATCATCATCTAGGTAGTACTGTAGCAAATAATTTATACATCCAAAGGTGAGAAGATAGGGGGAATATTAAGAGAGACTGCTCTATAGTATAGTATTTTTGTCTCAAAATAGCAAAAGTTTGAATTAGATAAAAAGAATATATTTGTACCTACATCTGCATGATTGCTTGAAATCAATGCAGGTTGGCTACTGATATAAAATGCATGTAGACAATATATCTGTCTCCATGCAAATCTCTTTGATGGATAGCTCTTTATGCATGGGGATGCCCTAAGACTACATTGGTAATCTGATTGTAGCAGTTTTAGTTTGATAACAAAAAAAAAAAAACTTTGCTGAAGTGCTTTTATTGATATGCAGCATGGGAATTGGATAATTCAGAATGTCAGAATATCTTTTATATCAAAAGTGTTAAGGAACATGTTGGTGTTTGTTGATTTATTATTGTAAAAGTAGGCAAGAACAGGAAGGTGACCAATAAAAAAAAACAGCTCCTTACAGAAACGTGCTATTATATGTCCCCTTATTCTTCAGTTTTCCCTGTAGCTGGTAAGATTTTTTTTATTTTTAGCTTGAGTATCAAAACCGAAAAATACTGCCACTCAATACATTTTATAAACCTTCAAATTTATTTCAAAATAACAGAAAATAAGCATTTGGATAACATTCAAAAAGAATACTAGCCTAAGGGTAAAGCTCTTTCGTCATTTGCAAACGCTCCTGGGCGGTTCTGTCGTTTTATTAGAAAGAACAGGCACATCATGAAATCTATATGTGTCCTAGCCCGGTGGTCAGATTAGGAAACAGAGATCTTATAATTTAGCGTACTAAACACTTTTGTATTAAATAGTGTACTGTATAAATACATCAATAGATGTGATAATTTTGGATAATTTTGGATTGGGGGCGGGTTGACTCTAAAGTTAATGTCAGAGTCCCCACCACTAGTTCTACTGATGCTGATCTTTTAAACCACTGATAATCAGCTGTTTTAATTTTTCTTTGAAGAATTTTTTTTTAACACTGGATCTATCCTCTCTTTTAGTTTAGGAACATTAGAGCATTCTGGGTGAAAGTGTTAAACACCTTTAAAGCATAATAGAATTACTCACTAATGGCACACCTGCAACAGTTTATAAAATGTACACAGGAGGTGATTGAAATTATCAAATAATTTTTTGACTTGTGACCCTAAGGCCCCTTTCACACTGGGGCGGTGGGGGCTTCAGCAGTAAAAAGCCGCTATTTTTAGCAGAGCCTTACCGTAATTTTCGCGGCGCTATTCGGCTGCTAGCTGAGCGCGTTTAACCACCGCTATCGGCCAAAAAAGGGTTAAAACCGCCGGCAAAACGGCACTTTGCCAGTGCTTTGCCGGTGGTTTGGCGGCGCTGCCCATTGATTTCAATGGGCAGGGGTGCTTTAGGAGCGGTATATTCACCGCTCCTACAGCACCTCAAAGATGCTGCTAGCAGGACTTTTTTTAGCGTCCTGCCAGCGCACCGCTCCAGTGTGAAAGCACTCGGGCTTTCACACTGGATTTAAAGGAGCGGCTCTTTCAGGGCGCTTCGCAAACGCTATTTTTAGTGCTATAGCGCCTGCAAAGCGCCTCAGTGTGAAAGGGGTCTAAGCGTTGTGTGCCCGATTTAGTCATCATTATGTAGTTCCTAATTCCAAACAACAAATAATAGATGTGTCTTGTCAACACTAATGCCCTGTACACACTATCGGATTTCCAATGGAATAAAATCCGATGGAATTTTTCGTCAGAATTGCGATAAAGCTGACTTCCATCATTCTTGCATACACACTGTCAGACTAAATTCCGACCGTCCAAAACGCAGTTACGTAAAACAATACGACGAGCCGAGAAAAATGAAGTTCAATGCTTCCAAGCATGCGTCGACTTGATTCTGAGCATGCGTGGATTTTTCGATGCATGTTCTATTTTTTTACTCCGATGGAAAAAAGTCCGATGGGGCCCACACACAATCGTAATTTCCAATGAAAAAAGTTTGCTATTTCCTAATTCCAAACAACAAATAATAGATGTGTCTTGTCAACACTAATGCCCTGTACACACGATCGGATTTCCGATGGAATTTTCCATCGGAATTCCGATGAAGCTGACTTCCATCATTCTTGCATACACACTGTCAGACTAAATTCCGACCGTCCAAAACGCGGTGACGTAAAACACTAAGTCAAGCCGTGAAAAATGAAGTTAAATGCTTCCGAGCATGCGTCGGATTGATTCTGAGCATGCGTGGATTTTTCTCCGATGGAATTCCACACAGACAATCAGAATTTCCCATTGGATTCTTATCCATCGGAAAAATTTAAAACATGTTCTGTTTTTTTACTCCAATGGAAAAAAAGTCTGATGGGGCTCACACACGATCGGAATTTCCAATGAAAAAAGTCCATCTGACTTTTTTCATCGGAAAATCCAATCGTGTGTACAGGGCATAAGTATAAAATAAGAATAAAACTTGAGACAGGAGTGATGACCCTATTTCTGGATTATTCTAATATTCTGATATATCCTAGCTAAATTTACTGTTCTACAGTGACTAATGTGGATGCACAGTTCTTTAGCCCAAAGAAACATAATCTCCTGTAATAAAAAAAAAATGCTGTTACTTCCTTTTACACAAAAATAAAAAATAAATCATTCTTGAGTTACCGAGTCCAGTCTACAAAGCCTTCCCTAAGTTTAAGTTGAAAGGTTGACAAACGGTAACTTTTTTTAGCCTCCCTATCCACAGGTTCAGTTTGCCTTTTGTGGCTTGATAGTGTAATATCAAAACAGTAAATTGGAGTAAACATTGGGTGGTGGCAGAAAAATTAAATTTGCTCATGGTAATAAGGTCATTATGTAGCCTCTAAAGCCCTGTACACACGATCGGATTTCCTATGGATTCTAATCCGATGGATTTTTCCATCGGAAATCCTATGAAGCTGACTTCCATCAGTCTTGCCTACACACCATCAGTCAAAAAACTGATTGTCCCAAACGCTGTGATGTACGACGGCACTATAAAAGGGAAGTTCAAATCTAATGGCGCTACCCTTTGGGCTGCTTTTGCTGATTTTGTGTTACCGCGTGTTAGTAAAAGTTTTCAGTCTCCGTGCTTTTCAGTCCGTTACAGCATGACAAAGTCGTGCCGCCCCTGTGTGAATGGGCTCTAAGAGTTGTTTACCCGATTTAGTCATCATTATGTAGTTCCTAATTCTAAACAAGAAATAATAGATGTGTCTTGTCAACACTAAGAATAAAACTTCAGACAGCAGTGATGACCCTACTGCTGGATTATACTAATATTCTGATATAAATATATATATATATATAAAGCTACAATTACTGTTCTACGGTGACTAATGTGGATGCATAGTTCTGTAGCACAAAAAAGTGTAATCTCCTGTAACAAAAAAAATATATTTTATAAAGAATTGCCGTTGCTTCCTCTCACACTAAACTAAAAAATAAATCATTATTGAGTTACTGGGTCCAGTCTACAAAGCCTTCCCTAAGTTTGAGTTGACAAAGTTGACAAACGGTATCTTTTTTTAGCCTTCCTATCCACAGGTTCAGTTTGCCTTTTGTGGCTGTTTTGTGTTTTGATAGTATAATATCAAAGCTATGGATGGGGTAAAAATGGGGTGGGGGGCAGAAAATATAAATGTGTTCATGGTAATAAGGTCATTATGTGGCCTCTAAATGTCTGTTTCAATTTTGCTCAAAGGCTCACATTAATAATCTTCCACAAATATTCCCACAGTTTTCTTTCAGAGAAGAAAAACAGCAATGACTATATTCCAGAAGGTTAAAGGTACCGAAATATCAGGTTTGTCTACCAATGCATTAAATCCATGAATACCCTTTGATATTATTCTGTAGACTGCAGCCATATACTTTATATTGTTTTATTCCAAAGCCATAATTAGCTAGCAAGCCCTTTATCACGTTTTAACCTACAATACCTTATTCAACATACATTTTTTATCTCTATAAATAAATAAAAAACAATGATGAATTTATTACCATTTCTAGCACTTGAGGACATTTAAGGGGTGTTTTTCCCTACTTGAGCATAATGTACATTTTTGGAAAGTGCAATCTTTTGTATTGGTGTCAACATGCTATTGATTTTCCTTGGCTGTTTTTCTCAACATAGTAATGAAGCTATCTCTTTTTTTTTTCTTTTTTTAGTGGATAGGATTATTATTTTCTGCAACCTTTTTTCAAGAACTGCTTAGAGTATATGGTATATACCGGTAATCAGAATTTTCACAGAAATGTGCTATTATAATATAGTCACAAAAATATATTATATTACCTACAAATAAAAGTATGAAACAGCACATTTATAAACATAGCAAGCAACGGCCAGATGTCCTTTACAATTTCTTTTTCTTATCATACAGTTCTCAAGCTTCTAAAATGTGATATTAATTACTTGTGCATATGATGAATGAAGTACTGCTTTATCCACAAAAACAGATGGCATATAATTTACTGGTAAAATGTGTACAATGGCGCTGCTTATATATAATTTTCTAAAATGCGAGGTCAACACATCTGTGTCCAAGCTTAAGTTGAACATTAACAGATAAAGTCACTGGGTCTCGAGCAATCATTGTTATATATTTAAAGTTGTGATTATGCTCTTGCATGTGGCTGTGTAGCTGTTAAAATGAAAGCATTTTTAAATGAAACCAAAGTATCCATTGTAAAATGATAGCTTACTTATTATTCAGGAAAATTTTATAAAGATACGTTAAGCTCAAAAACTATCCTTAAAGTGGTTTTAAAGGCTGAAGGTTTTTTATCTTCATGTATTTTATGCATGAAGGTAAAAAACGTTCTGTGTGCAGCACCCCCCCCCCCCCCCAATTCTAACCTGAGCTACCTTAAATCCAGCGATGTTCGCGATAGCCTCGACTGTCCCTAGACTCTCCCTCCTCATTGGCTCCCACTGCTCTCAATCACAGCCAGTGAGCCAATAATGAGAGAGCCGGGGGGGTTGAGCTGCAGCTCTATGTGCCTTACGGACGCATAGAGCAGCAGCTCAGGAGCGAGCACGCAGCAGTGTCCCCAGGGCAAGCGGCTTTCCCTTGGGGCTCTGCTCAAGAGGGAGGAGCCAGGAGAGCCAGGGGGCCCTTAAAGAAGAGGGTGGGAGCTGCTCTGTGCAAAGCCACTGCACAGAACAGGTAAGTATAACATGTTTGCAATTAAAAAAACAAAAACAAAGCTTTAATACCATACAGACAAAATAAGTTGACCAGTTTTTGGGACAACAAGTCACATCCACATCCTTAATTTAAGTACAAGTTCAAGAGAATGGGATGGGGGTACTCTACCATAGGTTCAGGAGGACTTTAAAGGATATCATGTGATGTTATCACTGAGGTAAGCACAAAAGACCAAAATAATTTAAAATGTGATTTTATTTATACAAAAATACATAAAAACATCATAAAAGAATTATGAGTGAATCTGTGAACAACGTATGGCATATTGCCAATTATGATACTTAAATCCAATAAAAGATTGAGGAGTTCTGGTGCATGGAGTGACCCAACACGTTTCGCAGAGCTACAACTCTGCTTCTTCAAGGCAACTCTACAAGCATTTATCAATCAAACTACAAAGAAACATCATATATTCACAGTTACACAAATCTAAACTTATTTTTAACATTTCTCAAAAAAATTATGAAACATATTAAAGGTATAACAAAATTAGTGTTCACCAATTACAGAACATTAACTGTGTATAGTCTCCAGCATTGCAGGGGACCAAGCCATCACCCGACTAAATGGTCAACAGTGTCAGAACTAATAACCTAGTCTGGCTGGGGATGTGGGTGTGGGTGCTATGTTTGTCTTAATGGTTGTCTGTGATTGCCATGGGGAGTGGCCACTTCTTGTTTCATCCATTTATTTATATAAATATGTCTTTTGACTGTTATCATAGACCATGATGATCTATGGTGATGTATCTCCCGCATTTCATTATTTTAGATATCTATTGGTGCCCACCTTATTCCACTCTGGGTGCGATCAAATGTCTGCCAGACTAGGTTCAACACAACACATTATAGTGAGCTATTTTAATAACAAAAAAGCTTTGGCGCCATCTAGTGAATATTCAGACCCCCTACATCCTTTGCACAGGCTCTGTATAAAGTAAGTTATGACTCTCAATGATGATGTTTGGATATTTAAAAAAAAAAGCTTTTTTTGTTATTAAAATAGCTCACTATAATGTGTTGTATTGAATCATAGATATCCCTACTACAGTGGGGCAAAAAAGTATTTAGTCAGCCACCAATTGTGCAAGTTCTCCCACTTAAAAAGATGAGAGAGGCCTGTAATTGTCATCATAGGTATACCTCAACTATGAGAGACAAAATGTGGAAACAAATCCAGACAATCACATTGATTTGGAAAGAATTTATTTTCAAATTATGGTGGAAAATAAGCATTTGGTCACCTACAAACAAGCAAGATTTCTGGCTCTCACATACCTGTATCTTCTTCTTTAAGAGACTCCTCTGTCCTCCACTCATTACCTGTAATAATGGCACCTGTTTGAACATGTTATCAGTATAAAAGACACCTGTCCACAACCTCAAACAGTCACACTCCAAACTCCACTATGGTGAAGAGCAAAGAGCTGTTGAAGGACACCAGAAACAAAATTGTAGACCTGCACCAGGCTGGGAAGACTGAATCTGCAAAAGGCAAGCAGCTTGGTGTGAAGAAATCAACTGTGGGAGCAATAATTAGAAAATGGAAAACATACAAGACCATTGATAATCTCCCTCGATCTGGGGCTCCATGCAAGATCTCACCCCATGGGTCAAAATGATCACAAGAACGGTGAGCAAAAATCCCAGAACCACACGGGGGGACCTAGTGAATGACCTGCAGAGAGCTGGGACCAATGTAACAAAGGCTACCATCAGTAACACACTACACTGCCAGGGACTCAGATCCTGCAGTGCCAGACGTGTCCCCCTGCTTAAGCCAGTACATATCCGGGCCCTTCTGAGGTTTGCTAGAGAGCATTTGGATGATCCAGAAGAGGATTGGGAGAATGTCATATGGTCAGATGAAACCAAAGTAGAACTGTTTGGTAGAAACACAACTCGTCGTGTTTGGAGGAGAGAGAATGCTGAGTTGCAACCAAAGAACACCATACCTACTGTGAAGCATGGGGGTGGCAACATCATGCTTTGGGGCTGTTTCTCTGCAAAGGGTACAGGATGACTGATCCATGTACATGAAAGAATGAATGGGGCCATGTATCCTGAGATTTTGAGTGCAAACCTCCTCCCATCAGCAAGGGCATTGAAGATGAAACGTGGCTGGGTCTTTCATCATGACAATGATCCCAAACACACCGCCCGGGCAACGAAGGAGTGGCTTCGTAAGAAGCATTTTAAGGTCCTGGAGTGGCCTAGCCAGTCTCCAGATCTCAACCCCATAGAAAACCTTTGGAGGGAGTTGAAAGTCCGTGTTGCCCAGCGACAGCCCCAAAACATTGCTGCTCTAGAGGAGATCTGCATGGAGGAATGGGCCAACATACCAGCAACAGTGTGTGACAACCTTGTGAAGACTTACAGAAAACGTTTGACCTCTGTCATTGCCAACAAAGAATATATAACTAAGTATTGAGATGAAAATGGGGGAATTGGGGGGGAGGGGGAAACTTGGGACTTTAAATAAGGCAGTGACCGGGTAAGGTCGGTTGCCTCCATCCCTATCTAATTTGAAGAGCGACAAAGGTTGGGACTTTAAATGAAGCAGGCAGGTGTAGGTAATTAAATTTATTGGAAATCAATGAAACGTAGCATGAAGGTAATCATGAGAACAAGGAAACCAATAATTCAATGGATATACATACAGCAATAACAATTGGCCACACACTGATAAAATTTCACAAATCACATGGTACAGGTGATCTTAACCACTTAACGACCGCTCACTGTATATATACGTCGGCAGAATGGCACCGACAGGCACAATCACGTAGAGTGTACGTGATTGACTTTGTATAGTTGGGGGGTCCAATCGGACCCCCCTTCTGTACAGTGAGCAGTGGCTAAGTGTCCGGGAGCGTTCCGGGATGAGGGGGCAGCCATTCGTTTCTGGCCACCCCCTCGCGATCGCTCCCGGCGAATGGAAATGCCCCCTCTGTCTGTGTCAGACAGAGGGAGCAGGAGGAAGTGATGTCATCTCTGGTGCGGCGCTCACATATACCGAGCGCCGTACAAGAGAAGACATCAGGTCAGTGCACACAACACTACACTGACACCAGGACACATAGGGACATAAATCGCCCCCCCCAGGCCCCCCCAGACACCCCAGATCACCCCCCCAGCCCCCCAGTCACAGTGTCACTGATTGCAGTGACCATTTATTTAGTGATCACTGTCATTTGTGACTGTAAAAGTGTCACCAAAGTTTAGTCTTAGGTCCAGTGTAGCCCCCTAACCCCCCCTAATAAAGGTTTAACCCCCTGATCACCCCCCAGATACCCCTTTCACCGCCTATCACCACTGTCGCTTAGCGATCATTTTTCTGATCGCTGTCTTAGCGTCAGTGATGCCGATCGGCAGCCAGTAATTTTTTTTAGGTTCACCGCAGGTTTTTATAGCGTCTAGTACCCCAATATATTATCTAATAAAGGTTTAACCCCCTTGATCGCCCCCCAGGTAACCCTTTCACCCCCTATCACCACTGTCACTAAGCGATCGTTTTTCTAAACGCTGTCTTAGTGTCTGTGATGCAGATCGGTAGCCGGTAATTTTTTTTAGGTTCGCCGCAGGTTTTTATAGCGTCAGGTACCCCAATATATTATCTAATAAAGGTTTAACCCCCTTGATCGCCCCCCAGGTAACCCTTTCACCCCCTATCACCACTGTCGCTAAGCAATTGTTTTTCTAAACGCTGTCTTAGTGTCGGTGATGCAGATCGTAGCCAGTAATTTTTTTTAGGTTCGCCGCATGTTTTTATAGCGTCAGGTACCCCAATATATTATCTAATAAAGGTTTAACCCCCTTGATCGCCCCCCAGGTAACCCTTTCACCCCCTATCACCACTGTCACTAAGCGATCATTTTTCTAAACGCTGTCTTAGTGTCTGTGATGCAGATCGGTAGCCGGTAATTTTTTTTAGGTTCGCCGCAGGTTTTTATAGCGTCAGGTACCCCAATATATTATCTAATAAAGGTTTAACCCCCTTGATCGCCCCCCAGGTAACCCTTTCACCCCCTATCACCACTGTCGCTAAGCAATTGTTTTTCTAAACGCTGTCTTAGTGTCGGTGATGCAGATCGTAGCCAGTAATTTTTTTTAGGTTCGCCGCATGTTTTTATAGCGTCAGGTACCCCAATATATTATCTAATAAAGGTTTAACCCCCTCGATCGCCCCCCCAGGTAACCCTTTCGGCCCCATCACCACTGTCGCTAAGCGATCGTTTTTCTAAACGCTGTCTTAGTGTCGGTGATGCAGATCGGTAGCTGGTAATTTTTTTTAGGTTCGCCGCAGGTTTTTATAGCGTCAGTTACCCCCATATATTATCTAATAAAGGTTTTAACCCCCTGATTGCCCCTAGTTAACCCTTTCACCAGTGATCACCATATAAGTGTTACGGGTGACGCTGGTTAGTTAGTTTGCTTTTTATAGTGTCAGGGCACCCGCCGTGTATATAACCCAATAAAGGTTTAACCCCCTGATCGCCCGGCGGGTGATATCAATTAGGTTTTAGCGTCAGAGAGGGTCTGAGTCACACCCCAGGCAGCGTCAGGTTAGTGCCAGTAACGCTAACACCCACGCGTGAAGCATACACCCCCCTTAGTGGTATAGTATCTGAACAGATCAATATCTGATCTGATCAGATCTATACTAGCGTCCCCAGCAGTTTAGGGTTCCCAAAAACGTAGTGTTAGCGGGATCAGCCCAGATACCTGCTGGCACCTGCGTTTTGCCCCTCCGTCCAGCCCAGGCCACCCAAGTGCAGTATCGATCGATCACTGTCACTTACAAAACAAAAACACACATAACTGCAGCGTTCGCAGAGACAGGCCTGATCCCTGCGACTCCAGTGCTGTAGGAGGTGATTTCACCACCACAGTTAAAAAAAAAAAGCAAATATGCCGAAGCATTGGGGCAGCAGGGGCGGAGGAGCGATTTTGCTCCTAATGCCGCGTACATACGGTCGAAATTCCGACGGAGGCTTGCCCGTGGAAAAGTCCGACCATGTGTGTGCGGCATAACTTTTTTACGGGAGGATGCCCCCATGCTTCGGCATATATAAATGGTGCGTGTATGCCCATCATTGGAAGTGGGTGGATGAAGGGCGGTATTCTAATGGTGGGCATACCCACCGATCAATCTCTTTTTTCGTTCAGCCAACTGGCTGCATGAAATAAAAAGATTACAATACATGTCCAACAAGGACCAGCAACGTACTGGTATGTTGCTGGACTTTGAATGTTTATACCAGAATGATGCCTGCGGGTTTAGGTATCATCTTGGTATCATTCTTTTCAGCCTGCGGCCGGCTTTCATGTAAAAGCAATCCTAGCGGCAAATTAGCCTCTGGACTGCTTTTACAAGCAGTTGGAGGGAATGCCCCCCCGGATATAAAAAGCGCCATTGGGAAATTGGGAAAGCATTTTATCACACCGATCTTGGTGTGGTCAGATGCTTTGAGGGCAGAGGAAAAATCTAGGGTCTAGAAGACCCCAGTTTTTTTCAAAAAAGAGTACCTGTCACTACCTATTGCTATCATAGGGGATATTTACATTCCCTGAGATAACAATAAAAATGATTAAAAAAAAATACTTGGAAGGAACAATTTAAAAATAAAATAAAAAAGCAAAATTAATAATAAAAAAAAAAGAAAAAAAAAAGCACCCCTGTCCTGCCCTGCTCTTGCCCAATGGCGAACGCAAGCGTCGGTCTGGCGTCATATGTAAACAGCAATTGCACCATGCATGTGAGGTATCACCGCGAAGGTCAGATCGAGGGCAATCATTTTAGCAGTAGACCTCCTCTGTAAATCTACTGGGGTAATCTGTAAAGGCTTTTAAAGGCTTTTAAAAATGTATGTAGTTTGTCGCCAATGCGCGTTTGTGCGAAATTTTAAAGCATGTCGTGTTTGGTATCTATGTACTCGGCCTAAGATCATCTTTTTTATTTCATCAAACATTTGGGCAATATAGTGTGTTTTAGTGCATTAAAATTAAAAAAAGTGTATTTTTTAACCCAAAAAATGCGTTTGAAAAATCGCTGCGCAAATACTGTGTAGAAAAAAAAATGCAACACCCACCATTTTAATCTGTAGGGCCTTTGCTTTAAAAATATATATAATGTTTGGGGGTTCAACATAATTTTCTTGCAAAAAAAAAATGTTTTCATGTAAACAAAAAGTGTCAAAAAGGGCTTTGTCTTCAAGTGGTTAGAAGAGTGGATGTAAGCTTCCTAATGTTGTGTATAAAATGCCAGAACAGTTCAAAACCCCCCCAAATGACCCCATTTTGGAAAGTAGACACCCCAAGCTATATACTGAGAGGCATGTCGAGTCCATGGAATATTTTATATGTTGACACAAGTTGCGGAAAAACGACAATTTTTTTTTTTTTTTTTGCACAAAGTTGTCACTAAATGATATATTGCTCAAACATGCCATGGGCATATGTGGAATTACACCCCAAAATACATTCTGTTGCTTCTCCTGAGTACGGGGATACCACATGTGTGAGACTTTTTGGGAGCCTAGCCACGTGCGGGACCCCAAAAACCAAGCACCGCCTTCAGGCTTTCTAAGGGTGTAAATTTTTGATTTCACTTCTCACTGCCTATCACAGATTCGGAGGCCATGGAATGCCCAGATAGCACAAACCCCCCCCCCCAAATGACCCCATTTTGGAAAGTAGACACCCCAAGCTATTTGCTGAGAGGTATTGTGAGTATTTTGCAGATCTCGCTTTTTGTCACAAAGTTTTGAAAATTGAAAAAAAAAAAATATATATATATATTTTCTTTCTTCATTTTCAAAAACAAATGAGAGCTGTAAAATACTCGCCATTCCTCTCAGCAAATAGCTTGGGGTGTCTATATTCCAAAATGGGGTCATTTGGGGGGGTTTTGTGTGATTTTGGCATTTTATGGCCTTCAAAACTGTGATAGGTAGTGAGGAGTGAAATCAAAAATTTGTGCCTAGAAATCCTGAAGGCGGTGCTTGGTTTTCGGGGTCCCGTACGCGGCTAGGCTCCTAAAAAGTCCCACACATGTGGTATCCCCGTACTCAGGAGAAGCAGAAAAATGTATTTTGGGGTGTAATTCCACATATAACCATGGCATGTGTGAGCAATATATCATTTAGTGACAACTTTTTGTAATTTTTTTTTTGTCATTATTCAATCACTTGGGACAAAAAAAAATATATTCAATGGGCTCAACAGGCCTCTCAGCAATTTCCTTGGGGTGTCTACTTTCTAAAATGGGGTCATTTGGGGGGGGGTTTGTACTGCCCTGTCATTTTAGCACCTCAAGAAATGAGATAGGCAGTCATAAATTTAAAGCTGTGTAAATTTCAGAAAATGTACCCTAGTTTGTAAACTCTATAACTTTTGCGCAAACCAATAAATATACGCTTATTGACATTTTTTTTACTAAAAACATGTGGCTGAATACATTTTGGTCTAAATGTATGACTACAATTGAGTTTATTCGATTTTTCTTATAACAAAAATTAGAAAATATCATTTTTTTTTTCAAAATTTTCGGTCTTTTTCCGTTTATATCGCAAAAAATAAAAATCGCAGAGGCAATCAAATACCATTAAAATAAAGCTCTATTTGTGGGAAGAAAAGGACGCAAATTTCGTTTGGGTACAACATTGCATGTCCGCACAATTTACAGGTAAAGCAGCGCAGTGCAAAATTCTGAATTCACCTCTGGTCCTTTAGCTACCAAATGGTCCGGGGCTTAAGTGGTTAAGGTAAAACATGTAGTGGGCATAAAAACATGGCATATAGTAGCTCTATGCATTTCGTGGATTCATCCACTCTTCAGGAGCATGCGCATGGAAAACTTAAAGCTGTTGTATAATGGTAATAGAGATATCTGTAAGGTCTGACCCTGTCACGGAAAAATTTAAATAAAATTGGGTAATTAGAGATAATATTGCCTAGGATAGACCCTCCAAAACCACTCTCAACAGTACTTACATTGTCTGTGTCTAAGCAGTAGCATGGTTCCATGTGGATGAGAAAACCCCCCTAGGGGTGTCGCTGGTGGGAGCTGAGGTGGTGATGGCAGACAGGACTCAAAAACAAGGATGGTTTCCAAAGAAAGGTTCCAAAGGTAGGGTCAAGAATGACCACAAGTGCTAGAAACAAGGTGAGATAAGAAAATAGGCTAAAAGGCTCATACTATGTGGTATAGTGAGTCATCAGCCCTAACCTTGGTAAAGGATAGGGTGTAAAGATGTTAATGAGTGTATAGGTATAGTTAACTTAGTGAGAGTGAAGTATAAATTAATAAAAGGTGAAAAGCATAGAAAATAGAAAAACCCAGTTTCCAACAGAGTAAAATAGATCAGATGAAAATTCCATGTAAAAGGTAAATAAAGTTACCTAATAACCACTTGTATATACCCTAAACCTGATAAGGGATAGGGTAATGAGATGCTAATGAGTGTATAGGTATGGTTAACTTAGTGAGAGTAAGAGGTAGACAGATATAAAGGTGAAAAGCATAAAAGGTTGAAAAACCGAGTTACCCATGAAAGTAAATTAGATAAGATAAATCTTCAATGTGAATGAGTGATGAAAAGTAACATGAAATTACCTAATAAACACGTCAATTGTGAAGGATCAACAGGATGTGCAGATAAGAAGCTGGAACCACCATGTGAGTCATTCGCCCCAGAATGGCTTATAAGGGCTGGTCAGCCACACCCACCAACATCACGTAGGCGTACACTTATGGAGAGTAGACAACTGCAGCTGGGGAAAAAACGCCCCCAGACAATAAGTGCCAAAAGGTCCCTCCACCTGGCTGCTAGATGTAAAACGATGGAAGGTAACGGCGCCAAAAACATGGCACAACTATTCCATCGCATATGCGTGATGTCGATGCGTAGTGGGAGTGGTCCATCCACCCTGTAAATAAGGGGTGGGGGAGGAGCACTCGCAGTACGCATCGCAGCTCCCCAAAGCGATGGAGCCAATGCTCCTATCTAAAGCACATGAACCATGCAGCTGCCCGGGGTATAAGACTACCTAGTATAAGGATGGGGAGGAAGTATAAGTATTGAGATGAACTTTTGATATTGACCAAATACTTATTTTCCACCATAATTTGCAAAATAAATTATTTCCAAATGAGACAATGTGATTGTCTGGATTTGTTTCCACATTTTGTCTCTCATATGATGACAATTACAGGCCTCTCTCATCTTTTTAAGTGGGAGAACTTGCACAATTGGTGGCTGACTAAATACTTTTTTGCCCCACTGTATATTATACCGTGTGTGATCACATAACCTTCCTTGTGAGGAATATGACACCTGTGGGTGATCTTTCTTTTGTGATTGGATAGGCGTGTAGGGCCGTCACGTACAGACTCCATACCTTCAATTTGCTTCTATCTGGCTCCATCTCTTCATCAGTTTGAGGTAGGAACTGCAATCCAGGGGAATTCTTGTCCAAATGAGGGGATGCATCCAAAATGCTGGTTATTTAATGTGGCTTGTACCTTATGTGTATGTATTGAGGATGTTTTGTACACAAGACATTTTCTGTAAAATGTTTTTCATATGTGTTCCTTTATCTATCTAGTAATTATGACACCACGCCATTTCCTGAAGAAGCCATCTGGCGAAACATGTAGAAATAAAAGTGTGGAAACAGTAATGTTACACTAAAAATATTGTTCCTCTTGCTTTGGACATCAATGTTCTGTGTACAATGCTTTTATCCGCTTTTTTACTCGTGTGTATAAATATATATATACAGTATATATATATTTTTTATAATTGTTCTTGTTTCATGAATACGTACAGATTGCACCTATAAAGTCACATATCTCTTCCCTCTTCCTATTGACCACTTTAATTAAAGTTTCTTGTTCAAGTATTTTTATTGGTACAGGAAGAAAAAAATATCAAACAATGACAGTAACACTTTCAGAATACAGAGTGCATAATAGCACGGCAGTTGCATGGGGACACAGCCCATAACATTTGATAAGAAAAGCATCCATAACAGATGATAAACGTGTGATAGCTGTTGTGTAACACTGTATATGGGGGTGTGGTTAACCCCAACTGTTCAGCTAGGTCAAACATAGAAGGAGGCAGGGGGGGATCGCCCCTCATGGCGACTAAACACACATGAATTGCTTTGCAATATAACAAAAAAAAAAAACAACAAATAACAGTTGTAACAGCGGTATGTAGGTAGGGGTATTGGGCTGGACAGTTCGGGGGAACAACATAGGCTGCTTTTAGAAAGAATGAATAGAGAAAGTTTGTATGACGTTGGGTGCGGCTACCGTCTTATTCATGTTATCATATGGACGGGCTGCGCCTGTTTGGGGTAGTCCGTGATTGGCTGAGGCTGCACAATCTGAAGAAGAAGGAAAAAGGTAGAGTTAATTAAAGTTTCTAGTGCAGATGACTCTATACATTGAATAGAACGTTATATTACTCCTTTATACAGTTTAAATTTGAAGCACTGGGTAAAGCATGTTCTCCTCCATGCATATAATGACATTTACTTTACTGCTGTGAACAACACAATCCTGCACAGCAACCCTAAATAAAGTTACAACAGCATCTGGAATGTCACAAAAAAGAACAGTGCGACAAAGAGCTTCTGGCACTGAAGTCAAGAGGAAAGAACAGGAAACCCGCTATACCAGGACTTAAGGACTCTCTTTATTCTCTGTACTCATGGCAGTGTACCCAACTAATCCAGTTGAGTTAATCTTGGACACTTTACCTTATCTTAGGGCTTAAGAGAACAGGAACACAAACCTACATGTGGCATGCACAACTTGCAAATACCCTATTCCAGCGTGTCATTCTCACTGCTATAATCAGCTATAACCTTGTTCTTTCCACAGGCAAACCATTTAGATGACAGAGGCAAACTCCAACACAAAAAGGTATCCTCAAAATAGTTTTTTTTTTTTTTTTTTATGCAACATAATGAAACACTTCAGATAAAGTCATTGTTACATTTATGAAATATGCAGCAAACTATTTCCTTTTTGTTTCTTCCTTCAGACTTCAACATTTAGAGACCAAAACCATTTAGATCATGCCTATAGTAAATTTTAGAACAACCCTTATCTATGTCACAGAAGCATGTTGCTTTTTTAACCACTTAAGGACCGAGCCTCTTTCTGAGATTTGGTGTTTACAAGTTAAAATCATTTTTTTTTTGCTAGAAAATTACTCAGAACCCCCAAACATTATATATATATATATATATATATATATTTTTTTTTCTAACACCCTAGAGACTAAAATGGCGGTCGTTGCAAGACTTTCTGTCACACCGTATTTGCGCAGCGGTCTAAGAGCGCACTTTTTTGGGATAAAATACACTTTTTTGCATTAAAAAATAAGACAATAGTAAAGTTAGCCCAATTTTTTTTATATTGTGAAAGGTAATGTTACCCAGAGTAAATTGATACCCAACATGTTACGCTTCAAAATTGCACCCGCTCGTGGAATGGCGACAAACTTTTACCCTTAAAAATCTCCATAGGCGACGTTTAAAAAAAATCTACAGGTTGGATGTTTTGAGTCACAGAGGAGGTCTAGGGCTATAATTATTGCTCTCACTCTAACGTTCATGGTGATACCTCACATGTGTGGTTTGAACACCATTTTCATATGTGGGCGCTACTCACACATGCGTTTGCTTCTGCACGCAAGCTCGGCGGGACGGGGCATGTTAAAAAAAAAAATTCTCTCTTATTTATTTAACTTTTTATTAAAAAATGTTATACTGTTCTTTAACCACTTCAGCCCCAGACCATTTTGCTGGTCAAAGACCAGGCCACTTTTTGCGATTCGGCACTGTGTCACTTTAACTGACAATTGCGCGGTAGTGCGACGTGGCTCCCAAACAAAATTGACGTCCTTTTTTCCCACAAATAGAGCTTTCTTTTGGTGGTATTTGATCACTTCTGCGGTTTTTATTTTTTGCGCTATAAACAAAAATAGAGCAACAATTTTGAAAAAAATTCTATATTTTTTACTTTTTGCTATAATAAATATCCCCCAAAAATATATAAATGTATTTTTTTCCTCAGTTTAGGCCGATACGTATTCTTTTACATATCTTTGGTAAAAAAAAATCGCAATAAGTGTTTATTGATTGTTTTGCGCAAAAGTTATAGCGTCTACAAAATAGGGGGTAGTTTTATGGCATTTTTATTAATATTTTTTTTTTACTAGTAATGGCGGCGATCAGCGATTTTTATCATGACTGTGACATTATGGCAGACACATCGGATACTTTTGACACATTTTTGGGACCATTGTCATTTTTACAGCGATCAGTGCTATAAAAATGCACTGATTACTGTGAAAATGACACTGGCAGTGAAGGGGTTAATCAGTAGGTGGCGCTGTAGGGGTTAAGTGTGCCCTAGTGAGTGATTATTACTTTAAGGGGGATGGGCTGTGTGTGACATGACACTGATCACCGCTCCGATCACACGGAGCGGAGATCAGTGTCATTGTCACTAGACAGAGCGGGGAGATGCTTCTTTACACTAGCATCTCCCCGCTCTATCTCTCCGTGAGACGACTGCAGGACCCACGGTCGGTCTCACAGAGAAAGTGGCAGGGTCGCGAGCGTGCCGCCGGTGGCGTGCGAGCGACCACACGGCGACATCTTAAAGGGGACATACAGGTACATGCTTATGCCTGTCCGTGCCACTCTGCCGATGTATATATACAGGAGGCGGTCCTTAAGTGGTTAAAAAAAAAATATTTCACTTGTATTCCTATTACAAGGAATGTAAACATCCCTTGTAATACAAAAAAAGCATGACAGGACCTCATAAATATGAGATCTGGGGTCAAAAAGACCCCAGATCTCATATATACACAAAAATGCAATAAAAAAAATAAAAAAAATGTTGTCGTTGAAAAAAAAAAGTCTCTTTAAGAGCTATGTGCAGAAGTGATGTTTTGACGTTGCTTACGCCCTGCAGTGGTATGGAGACGGGTGGGGACCATCTTCCCCTCACTCGTCTCCATCCCTAACACAGAGAAGGATCCTATCGCCTCCGTCGCTGCTCTTGTAAGCGACGGAGGGCACCGGAGAGCGGCAAGAGGGGGGCCTCTCCCGCCACCGATAAAAGTGATCTTGTGGCGAAACCGCCACAGAGACCACTTTTATCGGAAACCGGACCGCTCACTGAAGAAGAGGATACCGGGGTTATGGTAGCTAGCTGCCAAGTGCCAACCTATATCGGCGTGAGCCGGTCCGGAAGTGGTTAAGATGAATCAAGCTACTGTACTGTATTAATAAATGCACCTTAAAAATGCAGATAGCAGGGCTCTGGCATAAATCATAGATCATTTTAGAAGACGATGGAGTTACACAAAAAGGAAGAACCTTAAAAAAAAACTTGTAAGATCTAAAGCTGACCATACAAATAAAGTGAAGTGCATCTGAAGCGGCCGACTGCTTTGCACGTAACCCCTCTCCAGAGGCCTATCTGCTATTGGCACAGGCGAGAAGAGAGGTGAACCTCCACTATACTACTTTAACAAACATTGATGTTAATTTATTAGCTGATAGAATTTTCGAATTAGGTGACAAAAACGGCAGACTGTTAGCTAATCTTGTTGCTGACCCACGCTACCAGATGGTAGTATCTGAGCTGCATACCCCTGACGGGGAGACAATTGTGGGCACGAAAGCCATACTTAAAGCGGAGGTGCCACGGAAAAAAAAAATATTAAAAGCCAGCAGCTACAAATACTGCAGCTGCTGACTTTTAATATTAGGACACTTAACTGTCCTGGAAGTGTCTCCCAGAACACAACGGGTATTCTGCGGGAAGCGTCACTTCCCGCAGATTTCCCGCAGAGAGAACTCCCGGAAGTGGGTGCAAATACCTGTTAGACAGATATCTGCACCCCCCTCCCCCCCTGAAAGGTGTCAATTGTGACACCGGAGGGGGGAGGGTTCTGATCAGCGGAAGTTCCACTTTAGGGTGGAGCTCCGCTTTAATGAATTTGGGAACTACTTCAGGGAACTGTATAGCCAATCTCTGCCTGTCTCTACTGAACTCATAGCAGAGGAAGTCCGGAGTCTCTCCCTTCCCTCTCTGGAGCGGAAGATGTGGAGGCTCTGGACGCTTATATTTCCACTCTGGAGATAGAGACAGCAATTTCATACCTTCCCCCTGCTAAGACGCCAGGCCCAGACGGTCTACCGGGAGACTGGTATAGAATGTACGTAAAGAGGTTGGCCCCTAGACTACAAGCCCTCTACACACAATGTCTAGAGAATGGGTCTCTCCCACTTACCCTGTACCAGGCCCACATAGTTCTCATTCACAAACCTGGGAAGGACCCGAGCCTTTGTGCCTCATATAGGCCTATCTTGCTTCTAAATTATGACTTAAAAATCCTGGCCAAGATTCTCACTGCTAGGTTGGTTAAAGTATTACCCTCCCTTGTCAACATAGACCAGACTGGGTTTATGCCTGGAAAATCTACAGACATAAATTTGAGACGAGTGTTGACACATTTGCAACTTCCCCACACTTCCTCCCAGACTAGGGTCTTGGTGGCCTTGGATGTGGAGAAGGCTTTTGATACTGTCATTTGGGATTACATGCTTATAGTACTACAAGCATTTGGATTTGGCCCAACCTTTTGTATATGGATTACCTTTTTGTATAAATCCCCAACAGCACAAATTAATCTAGGGGGCATGCTCTCAGAGCAGTTCCAGATACAACGGGGGACTAGGCAGGGATGCCCACTTTCCCCTTTTTTGTTCGCTCTGGTGATGGAGCCCCTAGCCACTGCCATCCGTCACTCTAATGCTGTGGTAGGCATACAAGTGGGCTCCATCATCAAAAAATTGGCTTTATATGCTGATGACATACAGTAGTGCTTTTTCTTAACAACTGGAGGCCCTCCCTCCAAGAGTCTCTTAATATTTTTTCCCGTTTTACAATTTTATCTGGACTGAAAGTCAACTGGGAAAAATCCCACCTCCTACCTATCGACTCAGCGGCTGAACAGGCGGCAGACCCCTCATTACCCCTGTCCTGGGCCTCGAAAATCCGTTACCTGGTGATCAACATCACCCCCAAGGTGACGGACTTTATTGCCTTGAACCTCACCCCCCTATTATCAACCCTTAAATCCAAACTAAGAGGGTGGGACAATCTGCCCCTATCTCTTATAGGCAGAATAAACCTATTTAAAATTAAGTGCCTTCCTATTTTTCTATATGTCATCAGGCACACTCCAGTATGGATACCCCAATTTTTTTTTACACAATTAGATGCCATCATCTCTTCATTCCTATGGAAGTCTAAAACCCCTAGTTTAGCAAGTCTATCCTCCGTACACCCTGGACGGAGGGGGGTCTGGCCTGTCCACACCTCCAAAAATATTTCTTTGCAGCCCTACTTGTCCACGCACATACTTGGGTGATCTCTGATGTTGCAAATGCCTGGGTGGTGCTGGAAGCTGCATCGCCGGGCACCTGTGACTCTCACATACTCTATGAAATCAGTGATAAAGGTGTGGCAATTGCAAGTTTGTAAACATAAAACAGAACCAAACAGATGGCCCCCGGTTACCCCCTTATGACTCAACCCGCTCCTCGCGGAGTTCCATACTATACCTGATCTGAGCATATGGGCAACAAGGGGCATTAAGTTACTGGACCATATATGTGATGACGGGGCTATCCTACCCTTTAACACTCTCAAACAGAACCATGACTTACCCAATTGTTACTTCTTTAGATATCTGCAGCTTAGGCATGCCTTCTCTTCCCAATTTGGGTCTCAGCCATTATTACTCCTTCACTCCACTCTAGAATCCCTCCTCCGGAATGACGAGCTGGTAAAACCCCTATTCACCATATATAAGGCACTACTACCATCAATGCATTTTGGGCTTGAAACTCTCCAAGCTAAATGGAGGGTGGACTTCCTGAACTAGACACAGAGGATTGGGAGGCTATGTGGGAATACCCTTTTCTCCAATTAGTGGCAGTTAAGGATCGCTTAATTCAATTCAGGATTCTACACCGGGTGTATTTAATGCCACAACGGCTGAACAAAATTTATCCTGGGGCCTATCCTAGTTGTTGGAAATGTGGTAATCTTGAGGCTGGTTTCTGTCATATGTTGTGGTCCTGTCCCAAAGTGCACTCTTTCTGGGTAGAGGTGTCGCAATTTATAGCCTCACTGTTAACAATCCCAATCTCGCTGACTGTACCAGTCTTCTTGTTGGGCCTGGTGGGCTCTTTAGCGCACCGCACAGCAACTAAGACCCTCATAGGACTTTTGCTCTTTTACACCCGTAAAGCAATATTACTAAAATGGAAACAATCAGATGCACCCTCTCTGAACTCTTGGAAAGCCCTGGTCAATTCTACAATATCATTATATAAAGCTACATATCTCTCCCGTGCAGGGGCAGATCCAGAGTCTCGGGAGGGGCACTGCCACAAAATAAGGTGTTGCTTACAGAACTTGTTTATAGCGCAAAAAATAAAACAGCAGAGGTGATCAAATACCATCAAAATAAAGCTATATTTGTGGGAAAAAAAGGACATCAATTTTGTTTGTGTACAACGTCGCAGACCGTGCAATTATCAGTCAGATAAAGTAACGCAGCGCAGTATCGCAAAAAATGGCCTGGTCATGAAGGGGGGGGGGTAAAACTGAGCTAAAGGTGTTAACATTGAACAACTTTTAAGGGCTTTTTTTTCATACATAATGACAGTTATTAATTTATTTTTTTACTCACTTTTAGTAAAATATTTTGGTGCTCTGACTGGACCTCTGGTGGGGAGAGGGGCTCCCATGCAGGTCGCAGGAGCAATGATATGAGAGGGATCCGGTAATTGCACTAGTCTGTCAGCATTCCACAGGCAGCATTAGATGCTACTTCTTCCTGGGTTCACGCCACACTGTGAAGAATATGGAGGGAGGAGGTGGGTGGAGCAAACACTCACTCGGGGGAGGCCTGCAGTGTGGACTGTGGAGAAGATGGAGAGAGGAGGAGCTGAGGGGGGTGGAGCCAACACTCTCACTCAGGGACTCGAGTCAGGGGCGCACCTCTCTCTCTCTCTCCTCATCAGCAGCGGCAGCTCCGACATGACTCCCTGACGTCACTTGTTGCTAGACGCCAGGTGGCCCAGGCGCTAGCAACCAGTGCAGGGAACACAGACAGAGGCTAAGCCAGTGGCGCAGCTCCACCCACTTCCTCCTGGTCCAGCACGGCAGCGTAATAATTACACAGAGTCTCAGTCTATCTCTCTCTCTGCGCCGCTGATCGGCTGGTGATGATACTGAGAGAGAGAGACTCGGGAGTCAGGACTGCAATGCAGTCAGTGATATTTTCGGTGGGGCAATTTCCCTGTTGCCCCCCCTGGATCCGCCCATGCTCCTGTGGGTGTATTGCTAAATTTGACAAAGTGTGGAAGCTATGGCTTGACTTTACCTCCACTAATGCTGCTCAAGAATAGACAGTTTATCTGATACAAATTAACTACTCCTTCCGTGTTAACACCTGCTAAGACCCTCCTGGCGCCCCTATAGTTGAACCCTTAAGCCCTGTACACACGATCGGTTTGACCGATGAAAACAGTCCGATGGACTTTTTTCATCGGACAAACCGATCGTGTATGGGCCCCATCGATCTTTTTTCCATCGGTTTTTAAAAATAGAACATGTTTTTAAATTTTCTGATGGATCAAAAAACGATAGCAAATTCTGATCGTCTATGGGCAAGTCCATCGGATAAAAAACCCACGCATGCTCAGAATCAAGTCGACGCATGCTCAGAAGCATTGAACTTAATTTTTCTCGGCTCATCTGAGTGTTTTACGTCACCGCGTTTGGAACGGTCGTTTTTTTGACTGATGGTGTGTAGGCAAGACTGATGGAAGTCAGCTTCATCGGATTTCCGATGGACAAAACCATCGGATTAGAATCCATAGGATATCCGATCGTCTGTGCGAGGCTTTAGTATTCTAGGCCTAGTACCAGAGTTCCCTATTGGAAAACCTCACCTCTATCACAGACGAGTAGCACATTCTCCTTTCATAATTTCTCCAAATGGAGTGGATGAGCAGTGATGTTTTATTGTTTGTACCTTGTTTTTTTTTGGTTTTTTTTGCTGTTGTTAACAGCACTGTTTAGGCAGATAACCTGTTAGGTACCGATTCACGTGGTACTTTTTTGAGCCGGGGAATGCCCCAAAGCTTTGTTTTTGTAAATCTATTAAAAATCAATAAAGAAAAAAAAAGAAATAAAGTGAAGTCCAAGTTGATATTGGATGGTGTCGAGACTGTTATGTATTCTATACATTCTCTTGTTGATTGGAGTTTTAAATGCATACTGACCTCTTTCATGCTGGGAGGTCCTACATTCTGATGGATTTTGCATCTTTATCTCCTGGTGATGGCAAATTCAGACCATGTCTAGCTAATTAAAATTTTCCCTATGTACTTGTTGACCTCTTGTAAGTTGGAGTCAATTTGTCTGGTGAGAAGTTCAATACGTCTACTGGGTTTCTGAGCTCTTGGGAAATATGGGTTATGCCGTGTACACACGATCGATTTTCTCGACGGTGAAAACATTTTTTCTCTTGGTTGAGAAAAACGACCGTGTGTAGGCTCCCCAGCAGTGTTTCCCTATGGGAAAACTGCGCGGAAAAAAATGCCGTGAATCACGACGAGAAAAATTAGAGCATGATTCATGCCGTTTTTTCTCGTCGGGAAAAATTATGAAAAGCCCACACACGGTCGTTTTTCTCGTCAAAGAGAAAAAATGAAATTTTTCCCTACGAGAAAACTGGTCGTGTGTACGCGGCGCGGCATAACACTCTCTCTTCCTCTCTAAAACCAACCCTGTGGCTACTGAGGAGATGTGTGTGCCCAGGGGAAGACAGAGATTATATGCAGTCAAAATACACTGAGAAAAATTTTAAACGCAACACTTTTCTGAACTTAAAGATCTATGACTTTTTCTATCTAGACAAAAGGCCTTTTTCTCGCGAATATTGTTTACAAATTTGTCTAAATCTGTGTTAGTGAGCACTTTTCCTTTGCTGAGATAATCCATCCACCTCACAGGTGTGGCATATCAAGATGCTGATTAGACAGCATGATTATTGCACATGTGTGCCTAATGCCCTGTACACACGAGCGGAATTTCCGTTGGAAAAAAGTTGGATGTTTTTTCCGACGGAATTCCGCTCACGCTTGGCTTGCATACACATGGTCACACAAAAGTTCTCTGAACTTTTGAGTGTTAAGAACGTGGTGATGTACAACACTACGATGAGGTGAGAAAAAGAAGTTCAATGCTTCCGAGCATGCGTTGAATTATTTCCAAGCATACATTTTTTTTTTCTCGTCGGAATTGCATATAGACGAACGGATTTTCCAATCGGACTTTTTTTGTATGAAAAATTCCGATGGAGCCACACGGTCGGAATTTCCGATGAATAGCTCACATCGGACTTCTGCTGGCGGAAATTCCGACCGTGTGTACGGGGCATTAGGCTGGCCACAATAAAAGGCCACTCTAAAATGTGCAGTTTTACTGTATTGGGGGGGTCGGGGGGGGGTCTGAAAACCAGTCAGTATCTGGTGTGACCACCATTTGCATCACATCACCTTTGCATAGAGTTGATCAGGTTGTTGATTGTGGAATGTTAGTCCATTCCTCTTCAATGGCTGTGCGAAGTTGCTGGATATTGTCAGGAACTGGAACACGCTGTCGTATATGCCTATCCAAAGCATCTTAAACATGCTCAATGGGTGACATATCCGGTGAGTATGCTGGCCATGCAAGAACTGGGATGTTTTCATCTTCCAGGAATTGTGTACAGATCCTTGCAACATGGGGCCATGCATTATCATGCTGCAACATGAGGTGATGGTGGTGGATGAATGGGCCTCAGGATCTCGTCACGTTATCTCTGTGCATTAAAAATGCCAGCAATAAAATGCACCTGTGTTCGTTGTCCATAGCATATGCCTGTCCATACCATAACCCCATCAGCACTATGGGCCACTGGATCCACAACATTGACATCAGCAAACCGCTCACCCACACGATGCCATATATGCTGTCTGCCATCTGCCCTGTACAGTGAAAACCAGGATTCATCCGAGAAGGACACCTCTCCAAAGTGCCAGACGCGATAGAATGTGAGCATTTGCCCACTCAAGTGGGTTATAATGACGAACTGCAGTCAGGTCGAGACCCCAATGAGGATGACGAGCATTCAGATGAGCTTCCCTAAGATGGTTTCTGACAGTTTGTGCAGAAATTCTTTGGTTATGCAAACAGATTGTTGCAGCAGCTGTCCGGGTGGCTGGTCTCAGATGATCTTGGAGGTAAAGATGCTGGATGTGGAGGTCCTCGACTGGTGTGGTTACACATGATCTGCGTTTGTTTGGCCGGTTGGATGTACTGCCAAATTCTCTGAAACGCCTTTATAGAAGGCTTATGGTAGAGAAATTAACATTTAATTCAAGGGCAACAGCTCTGGTGGACGTTCCTGCAGTCAGCATGCCAATTGCATGCTCCCTCAAAACTTGCAACATCTGTGGCATTGTGTTGTGTGATAAAACTGCACATTTTAGAGTGTCCTTTTATTGTGGCCAGCCTAAGGCACACCTGTGCAATAATCATGCTGTCTAATCAGCATCTTGATATGCCACACCTGTAAGGTGGATTGATTATCTCGGCAAAAGAGAAGTGCTCACTAACAGAGATTAAGCCCTGGTTCACACTGCTGCGTTTTGATATGCAATTTGACATGTCAAATCGCATGTCAAAATGGTGGCATTTGCCGAAAATTGCCGGCAATGGCACCATCCTAATCGGTGCAACGCCGCATCTGCGGCGCTGCACCGATATCAAAAAAGTGGTTTCTGTACTACTTCTCGCACTGCTTCACTCCCGCAGCCCAATGTGAACATGGGCTTAGACAAATTTGTGAACAATATTTAAGAGAAATGGGCCTTTTGTGTACATAGACAAAGTCTAGATCTTTAAAGTGGATGTAAACCCTCCATACACTCATTGAAGTGAACAGCCTCAGATGATACACAGGGATGAACCAAATCTCCCTACATAGGTTTTACATGTATATCTGCTGTCTTCACATTTATCTACTGTTTAGAAAGTTGAGATTGTGTTAGGAAATGTTTTCTTTCTGTTTAACACAGAGTGTGATGTCTGGGCATACAGCCAAGATAGCTAAAATTGCTGATTGGAGGAAAGGCACACACCCCCTCTCCACATAGGCAGAGACTCTCATGCGGCGTACACACAATCATTTTTCATGCCATTTTTTAAACCGACGTTTTTCTCGTCGTTTTTTTTCATGTTTCCTCTCAAGCCTGTCTTGCGTACACATGATCATTTAAAAAAACATTCAAGCAAAGCGCAGTGACGTACACCATGTACGACGGCACTATAAAGGGGAAGTTCCGTTCTAATGATGCCACCCTTTGGGATGCTTTTGCTAATTTCGTGTTACCGTGTGTTAGTAAAAGTTTGGTGAGAGAAGATTCGCGCTTTTCAGTCTTCGTACTTTGAAGATCGTTTTGTGGAGTTCAGTTTGTGCCTGTGGGTTCGTATCTGTCTTGCAGTGCTTGTAGTCAGTTCGTATCTGTTTATTCAGTGCGTTCTTGTCTGGTCGTTCCTGTTTTTCAGCTTGTTCTTCATAGGCCTTGCTGTTCTTCCGTTCGTTCTTCTAGTTCGTTCTGAGCTGCCGACCGTTATCTAGCCATGTTGCGGCTACGTACTCGTCGTAGAATTCGTGCTGTAGTTGGTGCCGGGGTTCATGCTGTATCCCGACTCCAGGCCATGAACAGGGTGAGGAGGATTTCATGGACAAAGAATTGGTTGCTCCAGCGGCACCAGTTCTGTCATATGCCTTTGTTGCGGGAGATCAGGGAGAATAATCCTGAGGACTACAGGAATTTTCTCAGGCTGTCTGACCCCGTATTTCAGCATCTGTTGGCTTTGGTGTCCCCCTACATTACCAGGCAAGACACGTTATGCGTGAAGCCATCAGTGCTGAGCAGAGGCTCATTGCCACGTTGTGATACCTGGCGACTGAGAGAAGATTGCAGGACCTAAAGTTCTCCACAGGCATATCCCCCCAGGCTCTGGGTATCATTATACCAGAGACGTGTTCTGCCATCCTTCAAGTTTTGCAGGAGGACTATATTAAGGTAAGTGTTCTTATTTCAAACCTCACATTGTATGTATTTCTTTGTTAATATTTTTTTTGGTTTATTAGCAGTCCCTAATTCCCATGATCCTTAGCTGCAGGGAATGTCCCCTTTCTCCACATGGTTATTTATTTTTGGGAATGTTTTTATTAGGCCTACATTTAAATTTGCCTTACCTAACCTCTCCAGCATGCTATCCTGGGGCCATACCCACCTTGCCTAGTCATTTCCATGTATTTTATTCTATGCTCCATCGTAGTGCTTTACCCTAAACGCACCCTAAAGATTGCCTAGGAATGTTAAAAAAATTTAAACTTCATACAGAGTGCTACAGCCTTCATTTGTGATCTCCCCAACTCATCTTCAACCCCCCCCCCAGTTTTTATTTTGGGTTTGTTTTTGGTTTGTTGTTGCTTACTAATAATGTTTTAATTTTTCTGTTTCTCCCAATGTTGGCCATGAATGGTTTTCTTAAATCTGCTTTCAATGTTTCTGTCTCAAAGTATTAATTTATTTTTAATTTAATTCCACAGTTCCCTTCTACGCCACATGAATGGCAGAATGTGGCATCTGAGTTTGCCCAACGATGGAACTTTCCGAACTCTGGAGGGGCCATCGACGGCAAACATTTTCGGGTCGTCCCACCACCCCATTTGGGATCCTTTTATTATAATTATAAGGAGTTCCACAGCATTGTCATGATGGCAGTGGTGTCGGCCACCTACGAATTCCTCTATGTGGACATTGGCAAGAATGGCAGGATGTCTGATGGAGGAGTCTTTGCACAGACGGAGTTTGGGGAACGGCTCCTTTTGGATCAGCTGGCCTTGCCACCGGCGGAGCAGAATGTGGAGGGACTCCCATTTGTCTTTGTGGCGGATGAGGCATTTGGCCTGGGTCCCCATTTGATGAGGCCATTCCCGCAACGCACCCTTACCCCTGAGAGGAGGGTGTTCAACTATCGGCTGGCCAGAGCAAGAAGGGTGGTGGAAAATGCCTTTGGCATCATGGCCAGCCGATTCCGCCTGTTCCTCACCTCCATCCCCCTTGCCCCTTAAAAATGGAACCATGTAGTAATGGCTTGTTGTGTGCTCCATAATTTTCTCCGTGTGCATTCAACCAATTATATGACTTTGAGTGGGCCTGAGGCCTCATTATTGGAATCTGAAAATTTAGTGGCCCTGGAAGCTGGCAGTCCAGGCTTGGCCCCCCAAACCAGACGTGAGGTCCGTCAACAATATGTCGATTATTTTGTGGGTAGGGGGGCCATTGATATGCCTGATGAATTTTAACATTATTATTTGTAAAAATAAAACCCTTTTTGGAGAAAATATTGGTTTGGTGTTTTAATTTAATATTCTTTTAGGTTTCTCATAGGTTTACCTAGTGCACTTGTAGTGCCATGTGTATTTTGCATTCTTAATTAGCCTTCACTGTCAGTGTAAACACAAAACATTGATTAGTTCACTTTGCACAACATTTACATAATGAAGCCACTAATTCTTGGTAAGAAAATACCTTTTTTTTTTTTTTTTTAGGAAACTTCCTTTTAAATGTAGATGTCATAAAAATATTTTTGGGGTTAAAACACATGAACAGCCATGCATAAAAAAAAAATCTAAAAAAATATCGTGAAAATGTAAACATGTACTATTCATTAAAGCTTAAAGGAAAAACAAACCTGCCAAAACACAGCAAGTTCAACGTTCTTTTGTGTTAAAACATTATACACGCCCAAGCACAGCCATGATATTTTGTAGCCTTTCCTCAACCCGCTTGGTATTTTGCCTGATCTCTATCAAGTCTCCCTTTATTTTTTTAAGGTCACGACAGCAGACCATGAGGTATTGGATCAGGATCTGGGCACTGTGATGTGTAAACTTTTCGGGGTCTTCGGCCAGAACTACACCTAAATAATAAAAAAAATCATGTAGTATAGAATATGTAGGCCTACATCTATTAACCTGCATCTGTCTGGTTTGACACTGATCTGTTGTGGTGCCACTTTCCACTTCCACAACTTCACGTTCCTCTCCATCATGTGGTTCTGGGGGTATTGTTGAAGGTGTTGGATTTATAGGCTCATCTGACGTAGCCCTATGGAGATTGCAATAAAAGGTATAGTTTCATTAGTAACTAATAATTTTTTTGCAACAAAAAACCCAGAAAAATAAATTTGTAAAGATTATTTGGAAGTGTGGTCCATTTTTAAATGTACCCCCAGTGACAACCGGAACACAGGATTGGATACATAGCCAAAACCAGAGCATATACGGTACTTTTTGAAAGAAAGTTTGACACATTGTAACACCCCAAAGTATATACACAGGATCACCTGTGTGTGACACCCTAAAAATTTAGGGGTTTTGGCCCACACTTGTACTACTGCGTTCAGATGTTTAATCAGCTGCTGAGCATTCTCTCCCTTAACATTACAATGCATACCCCTTTTTTTTTTTTTTAAATGTCATTTGGATTATAAAAATAAAGCAACTTGTTTACCAAATTTGCTCCCCCAAAAAAAATTAGAAATTTGGGTGTTCACACTGGATGATCCAAAAACATCGTTTTAGGAACTGTACGGAGAAAGAGGTTTACTACGTCCGTAAACTGTGCGGACGAACATGAAAGTTGGTATCTTTCACTGTACTATATCAAAGTCAAATATACACGACTTAATACAAGTAATCTTTAGCAGGGAAAATTAAGAAAAAGTACTTACTTTTTCCTAAAACTTTCTTGATTCTTTTGTGTTGGTCGGGCTCCCGCAACTTCAGATCAGACCATCGTTTTCTGAGCTGTTCCTTTGTTCTGCACACCCCGAATTTTTGGTGAAGAGTTTTGACCACTTTGCCCATAATTTTTGTCTTGACAAGATTAGGCCTTTTATACGGCCCATGCTTGGCATCATAATCCTCCCTCCTCAAAATGGCGACCATCTCCACCATTTCCTTGAATGACATGTTGGATGCCTTATATCTCCTGGATAGGGATGAGCTTCGTGTTTGAGTCGAACATACGTTCGACTCGAACATCGGCTGTTCGATCGCTCGATGAAGATCGAACGATTTGGGCCGTTCGCGCCAAATTCGAGTGACGCGAACGGCCCACAATGCACTACGCCATCGCAGTGTCATCCAGGCGCTGTGATTGGCCAAGCATGCACTGTGACCCCGCATGCTTGGCCAATCACAGCGCCGGCAGCGAGGAGAGCAATGATTGGCCACAGGCAGGATGCCTGTGGCCAATTATTGCTGAGGGTGTTTAGTACACGCCCCACACTATAAAAGGCCGCCAGCACGGCGGCCTAGTGTAGTGTGTTCCGGAGCAGGGAAAGAGAAGCATAGGCAGGGACAGTGACATTTATTTTTTCTTGCTTAACCTGGATTCCTTTAGTTTAGGGAAAGAGAAGGATAGGTAGGGAGAGTGTCAGTGTGTTTTACTGTGCGAATCCTTGTTTCTAGGGACAGGAAAGGACAGTGAGGGAATTCTCCTTGTGCTATAGTGTGCTTTAAAAAAAAAAATTTCTAGGGACAGAAAACTATAGGTAGGGAGAGTGTCAGTGTGTTTTACTGTGCGAATCCTTGTTTCTAGGGACAGGGAAGGACAGTGAGGGAAATTCTCCTTGTGCTATAGTGTGCTTTAAAAAAACATTTTTTCTAGGGACAGAAAACTATAGGTAGGGAGAGTGTCAGTGTGTTTTACTGTGTGAATCCTTGTTTCTAGGGACAGGGAAGGACAGTGAGGGAAATTCTCCTTGTGCTAAATTGTGCTTTAAAAAAACATTTTTTCTAGGGACAGAAAACTATAGGTAGGGAGAGTGTCAGTGTGTTTTACTGTGTGAATCCTTGTTTCTAGGGACAGGGAAGGACAGTGAGGGAAATTCTCCTTGTGCTATAGTGTGCTTTAAAAAAACATTTTTTCTAGGGACAGAAAACTATAGGTAGGGAGAGTGTCAGTGTGTTTTACTGTGCGAATCCTTGTTTCTAGGGACAGGGAAGGACAGTGAGGGAAATTCTCCTTGTGCTATAGTGTGCTTTAAAAAAACATTTTTTCTAGGGACAGAAAACTATAGGTAGGGAGAGTGTCAGTTTCTTTCACTGTGATAATCCTTGTTTCTAGGGACAGGGAAGGACAGTGAGGGAAATTCTCCTTGTGCTATAGTGTGCTTTAAAAAAACATTTTTTCTAGGGACAGAAAACTATAGGTAGGAAGAGTGTCAGTTTCTTTCACTGTGATAATCCTTGTTTCTAGGGACAGGGAAGGAAAGTGAGGGAAATTCTCCTTGTGCTATAGTGTGCTTTAAAAAAACATTTTTTCTAGGGACAGAAAACTATAGGTAGGAAGAGTGTCAGTTTCTTTCACTGTGATAATCCTTTTTTCTAGGGACAGGGAAGGACAGTGAGGGAAATTCTCCTTGTGCTATAGTGTGCTTTAAAAAAACATTTTTTCTAGGGACAGAAAACTATAGGTAGGGAGAGTGTCAGTGTGTTTTACTGTGCGAATCCTTGTTTCTAGGGACAGGGAAGGACAGTGAGGGAAATTCTCCTTGTGCTATAGTGTGCTTTAAAAAAACATTTTTTCTAGGGACAGAAAACTATAGGTAGGGAGAGTGTCAGTGTGTTTTACTGTGCGAATCCTTGTTTCTAGGGACAGGGAAGGACAGTGAGGGAAATTCTCCTTGTGCTATAGTGTGCTTTAAAAAAACATTTTTTCTAGGGACAGAAAACTATAGGTAGGAAGAGTGTCAGTTTCTTTCACTGTGATAATCCTTGTTTCTAGGGACAGGGAAGGACAGTGAGGGAAATTCTCCTTGTGCTATAGTGTGCTTTAAAAAAACATTTTTTCTAGGGACAGAAAACTATAGGTAGGAAGAGTGTCAGTTTCTTTCACTGTGATAATCCTTTTTTCTAGGGACAGGGAAGGACAGTGAGGGAAATTCTCCTTGTGCTATAGTGTGCTTTAAAAAAACATTTTTTCTAGGGACAGAAAACTATAGGTAGGAAGAGTGTCAGTTTCTTTCACTGTGATAATCCTTGTTTCTAGGGACAGGGAAGGAAAGTGAGGGAAATTCTCCTTGTGCTATAGTGTGCTTTAAAAAAACATTTTTTCTAGGGACAGAAAACTATAGGTAGGAAGAGTGTCAGTTTCTTTCACTGTGATAATCCTTTTTTCTAGGGACAGGGAAGGACAGTGAGGGAAATTCTCCTTGTGCTATAGTGTGCTTTAAAAAAACATTTTTTCTAGGGACAGAAAACTATAGGTAGGGAGAGTGTCAGTGTGTTTTTTTACTGTGCGAATCCTTGTTTCTAGGGACAGGGAAGGACAGTGAGGGAAATTCTCCTTGTGCTATAGTGTGCTTTAAAAAAACATTTTTTCTAGGGACAGAAAACTATAGGTAGGGAGAGTGTCAGTGTGTTTTACTGTGTGAATCCTTGTTTCTAGGGACAGGGAAGGACAGTGAGGGAAATTCTCCTTGTGCTATAGTGTGCTTTAAAAAAACATTTTTTCTAGGGACAGAAAACTATAGGTAGGGAGAGTGTCAGTGTGTTTTACTGTGTGAATCCTTGTTTCTAGGGACAGGGAAGGACAGTGAGGGAAATTCTCCTTGTGCTATAGTGTGCTTTAAAAAAACATTTTTTCTAGGGACAGAAAACTATAGGTAGGGAGAGTGTCAGTGTGTTTTACTGTGCGAATCCTTGTTTCTAGGGACAGGGAAGGACAGTGAGGGAAATTCTCCTTGTGCTATAGTGTGCTTTAAAAAACCATTTTTTCTAGGGACAGAAAACTATAGGTAGGGAGAGTGTCAGTTTCTTTCACTGTGATAATCCTTGTTTCTAGGGACAGGGAAGGACAGTGAGGGAAATTCTCCTTGTGCTATAGTGTGCTTTAAAAAAACATTTTTTCTAGGGACAGAAAACTATAGGTAGGAAGAGTGTCAGTTTCTTTCACTGTGATAATCCTTTTTTCTAGGGACAGGGAAGGACAGTGAGGGAAATTCTCCTTGTGCTATAGTGTGCTTTAAAAAAACATTTTTTCTAGGGACAGAAAACTATAGGTAGGGAGAGTGTCAGTGTGTTTTACTGTGCGAATCCTTGTTTCTAGGGACAGGGAAGGACAGTGAGGGAAATTCTCCTTGTGCTATAGTGTGCTTTAAAAAAACATTTTTTCTAGGGACAGGGAAGGACAGTGAGGGAAATTCTCCTTGTGCTATAGTGTGCTTTAAAAAAACATTTTTTCTAGGGACAGAAAACTATAGGTAGGAAGAGTGTCAGTTTCTTTCACTGTGATAATCCTTGTTTCTAGGGACAGGGAAGGACAGTGAGGGAAATTCTCCTTGTGCTATAGTGTCCTTTAAAAAAGCATTTTTTCTAGGGACAGAAAACTATAGGTAGGAAGAGTGTCAGTTTCTTTCACTGTGATAATCCTTGTTTCTAGGAACAGGGAAGGACAGTGAGGGAAATTCTCCTTGTGCTATAGTGTGCTTTAAAAAAACATTTTTTCTAGGGACAGAAAACTATAGGTAGGAAGAGTGTCAGTTTCTTTCACTGTGATAATCCTTTTTTCTAGGGACAGGGAAGGACAGTGAGGGAAATTCTCCTTGTGCTATAGTGTGCTTTAAAAAAACATTTTTTCTAGGGACAGAAAACTATAGGTAGGAAGAGTGTCAGTTTCTTTCACTGTGATAATCCTTGTTTCTAGGGACAGGGAAGGACAGTGAGGGAAATTCTCCTTGTGCTATAGTGTGCTAAAGCATTCCTCATCAACCATCTTTGAAATCCTTGTTTTTTGGACAGTCAGGGAAATTGTCGTTGTGCTATTCTGTGCAAAAGCAATCATCCTCAACCATATTTAGTAATCCTTAAGTAAAGGGACAGAGAAGGACACCTGAAGGTAGCCCTTATTGCTTTTTTCCCATCTCCCTGCAGGCCATCTATTAGAATGTCTGGAAGGCAAACAAGGAGAGGCAGACAGTCAGGAGGCAATAAAAGAGGGCAAGCAGGCTCTGTGTCTGGGGGCAACAGTGCTGGTCGTGGACGCGGTGCATTGTCATCAGCACATGGCCATGGGACACGCTTGTCCTTCTTTTCGGCAGCTGGACATGTTGAGCCACATCATGCCGAAGACTTGGTAGAGTGGATGACCAAGCCCTCCTCCTCCTCCTCATCCTCTCTCACCCAGGCTCAGGGTACTGGCAAAGCAGCTGCCAAAGCGTCCTCTTCCCTGGTATCAATGTCAGACTCATCATCAGTCACTCCTTCCCTAGACCCACCATGTCCTCCTCCTGAGGAGTCCCCCGAACTGTTTGAGCACAGTGTTGGGTACATGCTCCAGGAGGATGCCCAGCGTTTTCGAAGGCTCTGATGATGAAACCCAGCTACAGGAAGGCAGTAGCGTGAGAGCAGACAGAGGGGATGCTCAAGAAGGACACCAATCTGGCAGTCATGTTCCAGCAGCTGCAGCATACTGCCAGATTGGCTCCAGTGATGAGGAGGGAGGGGATGATGAGGTCACTGACTCCACGTGGGTGCCTAATAGGAGAGAGGAGGAGGAGGAGGATGAGGAGGAGGCACATCTCCAACGAGGCAGGATGCCCTTTGGTGGCCAGCGTAAGGGCAGTACACTGACGGAATCACACCGCAGAGCTCCGCCTGTGCAGGGCGCTGCCTCTGCCCGTCATTCAAAAAGTTCTTTGGTGTGGGCCTTTTTTGAGGCTAGTGCATCAGATCGCACAGCTGCTGTTTGCAACATATGTCTCAAGCGTATATCGCGTGGCCAAAACATCAGCCGCTTGGGTACCACATGCCTGACCAGACATATGTTGACCTTCCATGCAGCTCGTTGGCAAGCCTACCTCAAAGACCCACACCAAAGAACAAAGCGGACCTCTCCTTGCACCGCATCAGCTGGGATCTCCAACCCCACTATAACTTCAGTCCTCTCTGAAACATGCACTGAGAGGAATGAAGGTGTAGAATTAGGTGTGTCACAGCCAAGTACTTGCGGCCACTCTGCTAGCAGTACACCGACGTCCGATTCTAGCAGGCAAATTTCCCTGCCCCAGCTGCTGGACCGTCGAAAGAAGTTCACTCCCAGCCATCCACATGCCCAGCGGTTGAATGCTAGCTTGGCTAAATTGCTAGCGCTTCAACTGCTGCCTTTTCAGTTGGTAGACTCGGCCCCCTTCCGTGAGTTTGTGCAATGTGCGGTTCCTCAGTGGCAGGTTCCCAAACGCCACTTTTTCTCACGGAAGGCTATTCCGGCTCTCTACCGGCATGTGGAAGGCAATGTCTTGGCCTCGCTGGACAGGGCGGTCAGCGGTAAGGTGCATATTACCGATGACTCATGGTCCAGCAGGCATGGACAGGGACGTTACCTTTCTTTCACGGCCCATTGGGTCACTCTTTTGGCAGCTGGGAAGGATGCAGGACAAGGTGCAGTAGTGTTGGAGGTTGTTCCACCGCCACGCCTCCAAAATGCTACTACTGGTTGTGACACACCTCTCTCCTCCACCCCCTCCTCTTCTTCTTCCTCCATGGCCTCTTCCTGTGGTTTGTCCTATGAACCAGCGGTGCTCCGTAGGCGTTCAAGGGGCTACGCAAGTACGCAGGCAAAAAGATGCCATGCCGTGCTTGCGCTGGTGTGTTTGGGGGACAGAAGCCACACTGGGGCAGAGGTCCTGTCTGCTCTGCAGGGCCAGGCCGAGAGGTGGTTGACGCCACGCCAGCTTAAGCCAGGAATGGTGGTTTGCGACAATGGCACCAACCTCCTCTCCGCCCTCCGACAGGGACAACTGACCCATGTGCCCTGTGTGGCTCACGTCCTTAACCTGGTGGTGCAGCGGTTCTTGGGCAGGTACCCGGGCTTACAGGATGTCCTGAGGCAGGCCAGGAAAGTCTGTGTGCATTTCCGCAGATCTTATAATGCCAGTGCTCGCCTGGCTGAGCTGCAAAAGGAGTTGAACCTGCCCAAGAACCGCCTTATATGTGACATGCCCACCAGGTGGAACTCAACGTTGGCCATGCTGCAGCGGCTGCACACGCAGCAGAGGGCCATCAATGAGTACCTGTGCGACTACGGCACCAGGACAGGGTCAGGGGAGCTTGGTTTTTTTTCTCCACGCCAGTGGGGCATGATCAGGGATGCATGCACTGTCCTGGCACCATTTGAGGAGGCCACGAGGATGGTGAGCAGTGACAGTGCATGCATCAGTGACACTGTACCTCTTGTCCACCTGTTGGAGCACACGCTGCGTGGAATAATGGACAGGGCACTTGAGGCAGAACAGAGGCAGGAAGAGGAGGACTTCCTTGCCTCTCAAGGCCCCCTTTACCCAGACAGTGTTCCTTCTGTCCCACCCATCGCACAGGAAGAGGAGGAGGAGGAGGATTGTGTCAGCATGGAGGTGGAGGCTGGCACTCAGCATCATCAGCAGCAGTCTTTTAGGGATGATTTACAGTCCCAAGAAACCAGTGGACTTGTACGTGGCTGGGAGGAGGTGGCTGCGGATCATGTCGTCCTTAGTGACCCAGAGGACTCCGGAGCGAATGCCTCAGCAAACCTATGCTGCATGGCCTCCCTGATCCTGCAAAGTCTGCGGAAGGATCCTCGTATTCTTCGGATCAAGGAGAGGGACCATTACTGGCTGGCCACTCTCCTTGATCCACGGTACAAGGGTAAGGTTGCGGACCTTATGTTACCGTCGCAGAGGGAGCAGAGGATGAGACAACTCCGGGAGGCCTTGCAGAAAGGTCTGTGCAACGCGTTCCCAGAGACTGGGAGGTTACAAACTCCTGGTCCTGGACAACGAGTTGCTGAGGCTTCGGCCAGTCAAAGAAGGAGCGGTGGGGAAGGTGGCCGTCTGACCGATGCGTTCAGACAATTCTTTAGTCCGCAGCCCCAAAGTATGATCGGTTCCAGCAACCATCGCCAGCGTCTGATAAACATGGTGCAGGAATATCTAGGGGCAAGGTCAGACTTGGACACCTTCCCCACCGAAAATCCTCTGGCTTACTGGGTCTTGAGGATGGATCACTGGCCAGAGCTTGCACAGTATGCAATTGAGCTACTGGCCTGTCCTGCATCCAGCGTTCTTTCGGAACGCACATTCAGTGCTGCTGGAGGATTTGTCACGGATCACAGGGTGCGCCTGTCCACCGACTCGGTTGATCGACTGACTTTCATCAAGATGAACCAGTCTTGGATCACCACCAGCTACCACACACCTGATGCTGATATAACAGACTAATTGATTTTAACATGTCACATCCCTTCAAGACTGATGCTGATGCTGAGTGCCTGTGCTGTTATGTTGACTGGCTATCCTCCTCCTCCGAGTCCTCAATGATACGATTGATGATGATAGCTTGGAAGATCATTTTTATTTATGGGTGCCGCCACCAGTGTCTAAGGCCCAATTTTTCAGCCCCTGTTTTACAGGGGCGTGTAATTACAATTTTTTTAGCAATAATTTGCCATAGGGCTCATTGCTGTGCTCCAAGTACAGTATCTGTGAGGGGTTGTAGTGTTGTGCCACCAGTGCCTAAGGCCCAATTTTTCAGCCCCTGTTCAACAGGGGCATGTAATTACAATTATTGATCTAATAATTCACAGCAGGGCCCATTGCTGCACCCACCAAGAGTAACTCTGAGGGCTTACAGTGTTGTGGCAACGCCACCAACACCACCACCACGAAAGGCCCAATTTTTCAGCCCCTGTTCAAAAGGGGCATGTAATTACAATTCTTGATCTAATAATTCACAGCAGGGCCCATTCCTGCACCCACCAAGAGTAACTCTGAGGGCTTACAGTGTTGTGGCAATGCCACCACCACCACCACCACGAAAGGCCCAATTTTTCAGCCCCTGTTCAAAAGGGGCATGTAATTACAATTCTTGATCTAATAATTCACAGCAGGGCCCATTCCTGCACCCACCAAGAGTAACTCTGAGGGCTTACAGTGTTGTGGCAACGCCACCACCACCACCACCACGAAAGGCCCAATTTTTCAGCCCCTGTTCAAAAGGGGCATGTAATTACAATTCTTGATCTAATAATTCACAGCAGGGCCCATTCCTGCACCCACCAAGAGTAACTCTGAGGGCTTACAGTGTTGTGGCAACACCACCACCACCACCACCACCACGAAAGGCCCAATTTTTCAGCCCCTGTTCAACAGGGGCATGCAATTACAATTCTTGATCTAATAATTCACAGCAGGGCCCATTGCTGCACCCACCAAGAGTAACTGTCAGGGCTTACAGTGTTGTGGCACCAGCACCACCATCAAAGGCCCAATTTTTGCTACCACTGTTCAACAATTATATGTAATTAAAATTCCTGATATAATAGTTGACAGCAGGGCGTTCCAGCACCAACCAAGAGTAACTGTGAGTGCTTACAGTGTTGTGCCAACACCAACAACTAAGGGGCCTATTTCTGCAGAGTATATACGGCAGGTCCCTACTTTCAAACATCCAACTTACAAACGACTCCTACTTGCAAACGCAAGATGACAACAGGAAGTGAGAGGAAATCTACCCCTTGGAAGGAAAATTCTCTCCTGTAAGAATTAATATGGGAGAAAGGTGTCTCCTCTGTACTGATGCTTTATCACTAATCCTTGTTTCAAGAAAAACACCACATTTCAAAAACAGTTGTCATTGGGACGGAAAGTGAGGTGAAATGTTCTGAACAGGGGCACAGACAGCAAAACAAATGTTACAGGGGTGATAACCCTTACCTATGTTTTCCAAAAAGTTTAAAAATAGATTTTTGGGCTGGAGCTACACTTAAACAATGTACCTGTTCAAAATTACAAACAGATTCTACATAAGAACAAACCTACAGTCCCTGTCTTGTATGCACCGCCTGTATACGGCTGTTCAGAGTATATAGGGCCTTTTTTATTTTATGTGCGGGGTTCCCCTTAATATCCATACAAGACCCAAAGGGGCTGGTAATGGGCTGGGGTGGGGGGGGGGGTGTCATGGGGTAGCTATGCCATTTTTCTTAAAGATTTTCATCCATATTACCGGGACCAGACATTACATTAAAGCCGCAAGCAGTTTTAAATGGCCTTTTTTCCCTTTAGAAGTGTCATTTTGTGCAGGGACAGTTCTAAACACGGGAAACACGTGGCACTTCACAGGCATACTTTAGACACCCCCCAGGTACGATATTTAAAGGAATATTTGACTTTTTTTTTTCACTTTATGCATCATTAAAATGACTGCTCCCGAAAAACGACCGTTTTTAAAACTTCTTTTTGCATTGATACATGTCCCCTGGTGCACAACCCGGGTTCCCAAACCCTTTTTAGGACAATAACATGCATAATAGTTGTTATAATTAGCACTTTAGAATTCGAACGTTCGCATCCATTGTATTTAATAGGGTTCTAATGTTCGTACAAACTTTTGGTCCGTTCGCAGGTTCTGGTGCGAACCGAACCCGGGGGTGTTCGGCTCATCACTACTCCTGGATCGGGATTTGGGCTCCTCTGGAATTTCCTCCTCTGTAGAGGTAATCTCAGCCACCTGTGTCTCCGCCATGTTGTTAAGCACTACGACGAGCGAGAAGGGGTGGGGAAAGTACAATATCGAACGTCAGGGGCGGGGAAAGCGTGCGGAGTTTCACGCATGCGCAGTGTATATCAAGTGAAGATCCATGTGTCGAAAATACGTTCATTTGGCGGGAAAGGGAGTTAGCAACGAACGTGTTGACCAAGGTACATAACATTTTAAGGACTTGGGTTTCATCAGAGGAGGAGATTTGGGGCTTGAAAATCTGTCGAAAATGCTGATTTGATGAATGTTGCCTGAAAAATATGTATTTTCTTGTTTCTTGATTTTACAGAGAGAATGAATAGTTTCAAAAACCCAGAGTTTATGGGGGAGTTCATTGATAAATGGAAAGAACTCCCTATCCTTTGGCAGACAAAAAGTGGTGGAAATAAAAATAAAGTGGCCAGGACAGCAGCACTGGAGAGCCTGCTTGCATTTGTGCAAACACAGATACCCACAACAACTCTCCAAGATGTGAAAACCAAAATTGCTACCATCAGGGGGACATACAGGACCCAGAGGAATATGGTCCTGAAGTCCCAGAGGTCAGGTACTGCAGCAGATAAGGTTTATAAACCCAGTCTGTGGTACTACAGCAAGTTATCTTTTCTGGATGACCAGCTGGAAGTGCGGGAATCTCTGTCCACTCTTCCCCCCAGAGGTCAATCCAGCCTTCCTTGTAGCCAGCCCTCCAGCCTTCCTTGCAGCCAGCCCTCCAGCCTTCCTAGCAACCCTGCTCTGGCTTCCTCTGAGGATCAAGATGAGGTCCTTGAGGAGGCAGATTTGGATATATGGAGCCAGGTAAAGTATTGATATCTACATTTATATGTTACAAAAGTGATGATTTTAAATTGATGTTAGTATTGTTAGGTATTTAATGTTATAAACAATTAGGATTTAAAGAGCAAGATACAGTAGTTATCAAATTTGATGTGGACAAGGCAACAATATCAGGAGGCGGAATCTATGCAAATTGAATAACTTTTGACATTCAATTAAAAAATGTCTGGAGGTGAACAATGTGTGTGATTGATGGTGGCAAAAAATAAAGAATGTCCCTTTCTTTTTTTACAGCCAGAGCAGAGCCAGGAAGAGGGTGATCTTGGGGACCAGGAGGAGGCAGGGCCCAGTGGCACACAGGAGGAGGCTGGGCCCAGCACAAGAGCCCAGATGCCTCCCCTGATAATGAAACAACGAGGGCCAAGGAGAGCTAGGCAGGTGGAGGAGGAAACAAGAGCCTTCATAAAAGAGGCTACTACGGCCCTCAGAGAGGCACCCTCTGCTGAGAAGGTCTTTGCCGCAGTCCTGGCCCATAAGTTAGGCCAAATGGACTTGTGGCAAAAGCTATATGGTGAGAACCTTCTGCTGAAGGTCATTAACAAGGGGTTGCTCGATGAACTGACCGAGTTCACCGACATCACAGAGGTTGTCCCTACTCCTCTACCTCCTCCTCCTCCTCCTCCTACTACTCCTCCTGCCACAACCTCTCCTCCTGATCCCCAGCCTCCGAGGAAGAAAGCAACAAAGGCTGCAGGGAAGGCTGCAGAGAAGGCTGAAGAGAAGGCTCAAGAGAAGGCTGGAGACAAGGCTACAAGGAAGAGGAAAAAATAATGCCTGCTGTAGTACCACAGACTGGGGACATATATGACTTATCTGCTGCTGTTCCTGACCTCTGAGAGTTCAAGCCAAGATTGGGCTCCTTTTTTTTTTTTTTTTTATTCAATAGTTTGGTTTTCACATCTTGGATGGTTGTTGTGGGGTCCAAAGGATGCACAAATGCAAGCAGGCTCTCCAGTGCTGCCTTCCCCTTTAATTTGTAATGTACCTAAATAAAGGATTCTTTTTTTTGGCTTCAAATACTTGACTATGTGATTTGTATTTCAAAAGAGAGTTTGCTAGGGAGTAGGCAGGGACATTTCAAATAATATTATTGTTATTAACAAGGGACACAAACCTCCTTGAGGCAAAATGAGACAAATTTTGAAGGTTGGTGTGGTAACTTTACACACCAATAATTTAAGCAAAAAAAAAAAAAAAAAAAGAAGCCTACATATATCAAAGAAGCCCAAAAAAATAATAAAGCTAACTTAATTACTAAAATAAAAAATAAAAAACACAAAAAATATGAATAAAAATAATTGTGATCTTTACATTTATTTATGAATTTATGAGGGAGATGTGGCTTCAAAAGAATATTTTACAATCATTAGATCAATTAGGAATTACTTAAGAAACAAGTTTGGCATAACTCTCAATGTCATTAGCAAAAGAAGGTAATTATTTAAGCATTATCAAAAGAAGAACGGAATGCGCAGCATTAAAACAATGCTATTAATTCCACCGTGACGAATGTGCCATCTCCATTTCCAACGCTAGCTTTACCAAAACGTGCACTCCCGTCTCATACTTGATTCTGAGCATGCACATTTTTTTTCTACTCGTGAAAGCATACACACTATAATTTTTCACGTCGTTAAAAAAAAACGACATGAAAAACGACGTGAAAAAATAGAGCATGTTCGAAATTTTTAATGGCCGTTTTTCACGTCGTTAAAAATGCTCTGGAGCATACACACGATCGGTTTTAATGCCCATTTAAAAAAATGGCATTTTAACAGCATGAAAAACAATCGTGTGTATGGGGCATCAGAGGTGTTTTGTAACTGGACCAGCTGCCTGTTAATCTATTTTAGCAACCTCCCCTGACAGAAATTTCAGGCTGCTTTTATCTGATATGTCTGAGAATTTGTCAGGAGTTATCAGGCTGATAACAGAGGAACAGTTCAGGAGAGAGCAACGGGACTTAGCTCTTTGAAGAGAGATAACTAAATACTGCAGATATATGTGCCTAGCTAAAATTTCATGAATTGGGTTTACATCCACTTTAAGTTCAGCTCACGATAAATAGGGGCAAACAGAAATGTGCTGCGTTTATAATTTTGCTCAGTGTAGATGTGTAAGGGTCAGACTAGGCTCTAGTTATTGTCAATACATTCTATTGCTAATGTATTGTAGCACTTGCCCATCTGTTACCAGTTTATTGCCATGCCTACCAATTTGTTGCCCAATTATTTTAACAGTTGTCACAATCTCTCACTAGTTGCTCATGTATTGTCACAATTGCCCATTTGATGCAGTTATATTCACACTATTGCTCATTTGTTGCCCATACATTGTTAAGGCTGCCCATTTGCTACTCATATATTGTCACAAATTAACAATTTTTGCACATGTAAAATTACAATAGCCTGTTTGATGCATACATATTAACACCATTGCCCATTTGTTGCCAATGTGTTTTCATGATTGACAATTTTTAGACTACGTATTGACAAGATTGCCAGTTTGTTGCCCACAAATATCAGTGTGTGACCTACATGTTTCCATTTAATGTCAGGATTGCTGGTGTGTTGTGCATAATGATTAACCATTTTTTATCCCAATTGTCACCATACAATGACTGACAATGTGCTGCCCATATATTGTTACAGTCACCTGCATCTTCCCAGACATGCCCTTAATTACCACATTGTACTGCTAGGGATTCCATCTGTGTGAGTGTGGGGCAAAGTCAACACTGATTGTTGCGTGAACCTTTTAGCTAAAATTAACCCCCTTATAGACCATATCAGGCTCTTGGTGTTATAAACGTTTTCTAGAAGACAGTATAATTTGTTCAACCTTCTTCCTCCGTCCTACTTGCGGTGTCTTCTAGGGAATGGGGTGCGCTGCCTTCTGGGAACTGTGCCACAAGGTTTCACTGCCTGTTTCCCTTAGTGAGGATGGCGGCGCCGGGAGCTGCCAGGATCGAGGAATCTGCCTCGAGGGGGGGGAGCCACATCACGGGCGAGTAAGACAGGTAAGTGTCCTTATTAAAAGTCAGCAGGTATAGTGTTTGTAGCTGCTGACTTTAAAAAAAAAATATTGCGGGTGGAATCTTGCTTTAAGAGATCTCACTGGTACAGTCTGCAGTTGAGTAAAAACACCAAACAGCAGAATTTACACAAAAATGTATGTCTAGGTGGATATAAATCCAAAACTTTTATTGTGAAAAAATAATATGCATCTATATAGAAAGGGAAATTTACAACCATGTGGCTGTTATTTTCAGCTCCCATTGAGTAAAATAATCATAGTTATGGCAAATGTTCATCATTATAGCATAGTGAATTCAGAGTTATTCAGCTCAGTTTATGTTCTTGACGTGAAAGCAATTACTCTATATTACATTACATCCATGAATCTTATCCCAAGTAACAAGCCATTTTACTGTAAATTAAAACCTGACCATGATTATCATGTGTCATAAGTTAAGGCCCCTTTACACCAATGGGTGCATGTTATGCTTTGTGTAACATGTGCCTGCTCGATCACATTGCTTAGGGGTGGGGCAATGCGTTGTTGCAATGTATCACACAGTTTCCTTTTTTTAACTTCATTGAAATATTACAACATGTAATTTTATTTAACTGTATGCATTGCAGTGCATTGCGATGCAGTGTAGTGTATTGAAACATACCGCTCTGCGTAAAAAATGCAATTTGTCTTATTTTTTATAGTGCACACCACCAATGCACATTGGTGTGAACTGTAACAATATGAAATAGGGCAATGTGCCTTGCATATGAAATGGGCATATGGTGTGAATCATATATCAAGGTCCTTAATGCAACACAATTTTTTTTCCTTGTATTAAGTCTTTTGGTACTGCAGCTTTGAGGTTTTATCTCAATCATTTAAAGTGTAACGGGAGCTGTTCTTATTTTAAGGAATGATTTAGACTATAATTATAATGGGATATAAAATAATGTATGCTTTTACATCAAGAGATAAAAATATAGAATTGAATTAACATAAAATTTGATGGCAGATATGAACCTGCTATCCCAGTTAAACTTCTGAGTTATACTTCTATTCCTCTCAGAATTCATAAAAAAGAGCAGCTCAAAAGCATTATTATAAGGACTTGCACTTGGATTCTTTTGCCAGGGCTACATTTAACATGATGACACTGGTGAGCCAATGCCCAAGGCAGCAGGGTAAGAACGGAAAGTATCACACCTTAAAACACATGCTGTTTTACTGCAGTCTACTTACTGAAGTTAGACCCAAATGAACATTTTGACCAGAAGGCCTAAAAGAAATAAAGAAAAAAATAATCACAATTTTTTTTTTCATTTTAATATTTTAGGTATTTAAAACAGTCAGAATGTTTATAACGTATATCTAACCCCCCCCCCCCCCCCACAAAAAAATAAAAAAAAAATAAATAAAATTGAATACATTGTAGGTTACCTTTCCTTAGATGTGGTAACTGATTCTTTTTTTTCTCAGGCTAAGTACACTTTGTGCAAGTACTGAAAAAGACCCTGTATTCTCACTGGAATTCCAGTGTTCTTGTAACTTCCTCTACAGTGAACTGATATCTTAAACAAGAATGTACAGTCATTTTTCCCAGCAATCTTCTGTGAACTAAAAAATACCTCTTCTCAATGCAGTGAAAATTAAGATAATAGAAGATGTTTGTTGTATCCTAAACTAAAAAAGCCTGATTGATACAAATTGTACAAATATACCTATATGTGACACTTCATAAGCTCAGAGAACACTGGGGTTGATCTACTAAAGGCAAATAGACTGTGCACTTTGTAAAGTGTAGTTGCACTCTGCAAGTGCAGTTGCTCCAGAGCTTAGTAAATTAGGTAAAGCCTCACCTTACAAAGAACACCCCATAACATCCAAGAAAAAAAAAACGGAACTTTCAAAAGTGCACAGTCTATTTGCCTTTAGTAAATCAACCCCTATGTGTGTTTATATTTCACTTAAACTGAGAGGTAGGGGCTCAAATAGCCTATCATTGATAGCTGAAAATAATTCCCAGAGTTGATAATGGCTCATAAGCACTAATAATAATAATAATAATAATAATAATAAACTTTTATTTTATATAGCAGCAATAAAGGTAGCTTCTCAAAGCACTTTACAAAGAAAACACAAGAAATACACAACATGACAGCTTGCCCTGGAGAAGGCTCTGCCTCCCATCAAGTGTAGGTGAGTAGGAGGGACACGCAAAAAACTGAATTTGAGAAGTGGAGGTGACAAGGGGGGAGAGTAAGTTAATAAAAGTTTTGACAGATAGTGGGGTACCAAGCCATGAAGAGCCTTATAAATGAGCAAGAAAATCTTAAAGTCTATGCAAAATCTGACAAGTAAGTGAAAGGACTCCAGGATAGGGGTACCAGGTCTAGTGAGTACACCAGCAAGTAGAGCATGAATTCGTTTTCAGCTACAGTGTATGATAGCATAGGACTCTGACAACATTTTGTACATGTGGATCAAAGGTTTGTTTGTAACCCTAAAAAATAAAAAAATTGATCCTGTTCCCTTATAGCAGGTTAAACAGCACAGTGCTTGTGCTGTCTAACCTGCCCCTCTCTAAACTGTAAAAAACCTGACTAATCATGCCTGCCTGTTTCTGCCCTCCTCCCAGTAAACTGACCATGGTTTATCATGGCTGCAGAGCCCTGACACTGTGGTCAGTTTATGTGCCTCTTCCCTCTGCAGCTCTCCTCCTTCCTTCTCTGTCTTCTTTATCCAGAGGTAATGCACAGTGAAAATGTTTATACGAAACCTCTAAATACAGAGTAGCAGCACAAGCAGCCAAAGTAGAATACGGTTCAGTGTGAATGTATATCTGAGTGGCATCAGCATAGAAGTGATAATTATTCCCATGTGATCTAAGCAGTTGGCCAAGTGGAAACATGCAAATTACAAAAAGTAATGGACCCAAGATTGAGCACTGAGAAACACCAAACTTGAATTGCCAAACTTCAGACTGGAATCCGCCAAAAGAAACAAGGTGCCAGTGATCAGTAAGATATAACTTCAACTATTTCAGAGCCAATTCTGAGACTCCAAATATGGTTTCACGGCGAGATAGTAAAAGATTGTGGTCTACAGTATCAAAGGCAGAAATAAAATCCAGTATAATAAAAATAGTTGGTGAGCCAGAATCAGAAGCTAACAGAAGGTCGTTAGTGACTTTGACCGAGGCAGTTTCTGTGCTGTACAGTTGCTGAAAACCAGATTGGAGGGCTTCAAATAGGTTATTTAGCCTCAGGTGGTTATGTAGCTAGGATATCATAGCGTGCTCATGGATCTTGGCAAGAAAGTTACCAAAAGTTGTTTAATCACTTCCTGACCAGCTCACGTACGTATACTGTGGCAGGTTGGCAGTGCTGCGCGAATTGCCTTACCTGTACGGCAGCATGGGCGGGCGCACGCCGCTGGCGGTGCACTCTTGCTCCTGCTGCACGCTGAAGGAGCGTGCCCACGGGTCGCCACCATTACTAGTAAAAACAATTAAAAAAATAAAAGTCCCTAAATCTATCCCATAATTTTAGACGCGGTAACTTTTACACAAACCAGTCAATATACGCCTAATGCATTTTTTTTTACCAAAAATATGTAGAAGAATAAATATCGGCTTAAACTGAAAACTACATTTTTTTTTTATCATTTTTTTTTGGGGATATGAATTATAGCAGAAAGTAAAAAAAAAAAGTTTTTTTTCAAAATTGTCACGATTTGTTTGTTTATAGCGCAAAAAATAAAAACCGCAGAGGTGATCAAATACCACCAAAATAAATCTATATTTGTGGGAAAAAGAGGATGTAAATTTTGTTTGGGTACAACGTCGCACAATTGTCAGTTAAAGCGACACAGTGCCTTATTGCAAAAAATGGCCTGGTCATTAAGGGGGCAAATCCTACCGGTCCTCAAGTAGTTAAATTGTCCAGATCCATATTGGTTTTTTTTGTTATCAGGGTGATGGTGGCAGTTTTGAGGATCAATGGTATGAAACTGAAGCTAATGGAATCATTTATGATATTGAGAATAATGGGGCATAGATTACTAAAATCTAGGGATATATATAATATATATACAGTATACGTATCCCGCACTAGGTAACCTCAACCCACTTAATAAAAAACTCAAGTGATTAATTGTGACAGCAGCAATCACTGATATTATACACTATAAATCTTGCGAGCTACTCTAGAGCAACCTGAGACTGTAATCAGCGTCAGGTATAAAGTAACCTGAGGTTAAACCCTAGCGTCAGAAACCAATTACAAAATACTCTCCAGATGGTACAAAACCCCTGCATTACCACATAATCTATTCCCACTGACATCAGACCGCTGTTGGCGCTGCCAGATGGAGGAGGGGTCCCTGTTACACATCTTTTGGTCCTGCCCTAGACTGACACAATTTTGGACAGTGATACTGTACGTGAGACCATGCATAAATTCACTGAAAGGACACTTATAGACGACCTAGCTTTCTTCCTCTAACATGCATCCGACATTCCAGACAGAATCTATAAAAAATCAGTACTTTGTCATTTATTAGATGCAGCTAAAGCCTGTATCCCACTATGTTGGAAGTCTGCCATCCCCCGACCATTAAACTATGGCTTCAAAAGGTAGAAGAAATAAGAAAAATGGAAGATCTCATGTTACCAGCACAGGAAAGACACGAGACATACACCAAAACCTGGCAATTGTGGAGTATATTTATATACTCGGACGAAGGCCAAACTCTCTTAGGTTCAGATGACACTGAGTGAACAACAAAAATAGGATACTATATTAGAGGTGATGACGGATGGACATTGGACCCCAACTTAACATAAGATATGGGTGCGCTCCGTGGCCACGGGACGCACTCCCCCTCCCCTCCCCTTCGCTCTCATGCCCCCTTCTTCCCCCCCCATCCCACATTCTCTGTCTACACCCTTTTCTTTTCAATTTCTCTATTATGCTCTCCCTTGCTATCAGTTGGCCTCGCCCGCCTATGCTGCAGCTCCCCACAAATGGGGGGCTGGGGGTGGGGGGGCGACGACAACTACTTGAATAAAAAAGAAAAATAACTGGGGGCCGGACCCACGGGACCACGAGACTCCTTATACTTTACGATAAGGTGTACTATATGCAACATGTAATGGGGGAGGTGATTATTTACCATCCCCCCTGCACGCAGATATCAACAAGAACACCCCGAACATGATTCACCCCATACATACATTTTCTCTTCACTAGGCAGGAGAGGATTATTCAATTTTTGTACACTACAACTGTTATGAACCTGTTTTGCACGGTTACTGCCTACTGTTTGTTTCTTTTCTAAGAGGTGATAGGTATTGTTGAACCATTACCTGTATTGTTTGTTAATATATAACATGGTGGTCCGTGTGGGCCTTGTTCCTTGAAATAAATAAATAAAATAAAAAAAAAATAGCGTCAGGTGTGGTATAACAATTTCTGTGAAACAAAGTGCAAACTCACAGCTGCTAAGCATTGATCACAATCCCATAATCTGTAAAAACATATATACAAAAAAACAAAAAAATGCAGCACTGTGGGATACTGAACCTTACAAATACATAGATAGTGTCATAAACAATGAAAATCAATATTGATAAAAAATGTAACTATGAACTTAAAAAAATATATATATTTTTGTGTAACAAGCAAGCTCACAGTGAAAGAAATTTTGTATTATTCCTTAATATCAACTGGCCAAAAAAAGAGAGCTTTTTTTTCCAATTTTCATCAATCCACAGAGATAAAAGTGCAAATTGGGGTTTTATACGTATTACTGTCCAAAAAGTGACTCTAGTGATCGTAATCCTGATCAGAAGAGGGTGACGTCACACACGTGCTCCCCCCCCCCCCCCCGTGTGTGAATACGCTCACCTCCAACAGTGTGACCGCACACTTAAGTTTGGTCCACATAAGCAGTTGAACCACTCCTGGGTTCTAAGTGAAACTGGCTCAGAAGGATCCTGCAGGAAAATCCAGGGAAGATGTCCTCAATTTTAAAACAAAAACAAGGCTAGATAGTGCCTTGCTAGTTTAAAAATGTATTTAGAAAACATAACATCAGGGTACACCAAACTATAAAAACATTAAGCATAGAATTCCTCTCCAAACGACTTTCAAACTTGTATGTGTCAGCAGCTTGTACAAACAAGCATGTATCCAAGCTCCTCCACTGTCCTGGCCCCTCCCCTACATGTGACGACACAGGACTAATCACATGTCCTCCTCAGGGGGATCAGATCCATGTAATAAAAAGAGACAGCTTACCAGAAGTTTAGACCTCACATTGCAAGAGGTCTAAAACTACATTTGAATGAACAAAAACCCCACATGGATGAATGAATAGATGGTTGCAAACCACTTTATCTTTCAGCTGTCAGTGCCTCAGATCCCCCTCAAACAGATACTAAGCCACAGGATGACCTCAAATGTGTTCATTAAATCCAATTGTATCACCATAGGTACATACCAAAAAAGAATAAAAGCATCCCATAGTGAAGTACTGTTCAACTACTTATTAAAACCAAATAGAAAGATACTCACAAAAAGCAATATGTGCAATAAAAGACTGCACAGTCAGTGCTCTGGGCAGAATAAAACCACCAAAAGAAAGCTCTATTTGTGTCAAAAAATGTATACAAATTTCACAGTCCAACAGCATTGAAAGCTGAAAATTGGCCTGGGCAGGAAGTGGGTAAATGCGCACTCTACTGAAGTGGATAAGGAAACAATGGGATTTACTTAATGCGGAGTTCCACTAAAAAATCTTCCGCTTATCCGTCACCTCTCCCCTCTGGTGCCACATTTGGCACCTTTCATTGGGAGGGGGAACGGGTACCTGTTTTTAAAAAAATTATAAAATGCAGCGCTAGCGAATATAAATGTGCTCAATACAAACGTATGTGTGAATGTCAACCATCTAAACCTTTCGGGATGATGGTACACACTATTAGTAGAAAAAACCAGACAGCGCAAAACCTATCCTAACAAAATGCAGCTGAACACTGAAGGTCAAAATATAAATCCTTAAATGTAACATGTATAGAAAAGCAGTGCAGCGCTAAATACGTATATAACACAAAAAGAGTCCATAGGTGTATAATTCAGAAAAATAGATGTTCTCCAAAGCACCAACAGAGGGATAGAAGGATCCTCTAGCTGTGAAACAGAGTGCTTGTATATGATCACAAGTGCAACCACTTCCGTGTAATTCCACCACCAAGTGTACAGGCCGCTCACCTCAAAATGTGGACCTCTGTTTAAACCAGAAGGTCACATAAGCAGTCCCTTTAACAAGGGTAATGTAAAAGATGAGAGGGCTGTCTTCATACGGCACTTCAACCGAAATCCTCAATCACTCTATACTCCCAGTAATGAACTCATATGTTTGACGTGGTTACATGAAAAATGTCAAAAAATAAATACATAGTGCTCTCCATAGAAAAAAACACTTGATTTATTGGTATAAAAAGTTACTCACAAACAAAGCACAGATACCCTGTGCTCGGATGGCAGTCATGTAACTTAGATGTGGAACCAGGTAGATGGCTGTCCTGACGTCGTGTAGCCCCTCGCACGCGTATCGTCCGTGGGTAAGGACTTCCTCAGCGATATTTAAATGGGGACAACATGTCAGTTCGTTTATATAGGCCATATTCCTGGTGTGTGCTGTGTATGGGAAAGAAATCCCGCCCCCCCATAATTAGGAGACCATGTATCAAGCGCCCTCATAGGTAGCTGAAAGCCATGCCAAAATGACAGACCAGCGGTCATTGGCTAAAGAAGTATAGTGGTCAAAGAGTTTCCGGGTCATGACCCTTACCTCTTGTATTGCTGCTCCCATTGGCGGCAGACTTACAGGAGGTACTGCCTCCCGGTCTATGACCTTCCGGGTCGGCGCTCCCCACGTGATCCGTCGTCATGACGACGGAAGTAAACATGCCTACAGAGCGCTCAGTTCTCCGCATCCACGTAAATCCGTGGGCGGAGCCGAGCGGTCACATGACACCAAGTGTCAACAAAGCACGCTAGGACTGATCCTCACTGTGCTAAGCATATAAAACCTCCGGATAACCTATATCAGATCCACCATTTCTAAACCCATCCCTCCTGGCTAATACATGGTTGTCAAAAATAATAACATATGGCAATGATAACAGGCAATATTTTTAATGTTGCACAGCAACCGCTGTACCCCATAGAGTGCCACACAGTGGCAGATACCTGTAATGCATGTCATACAGGATTTCAAAAAAGTAAAAAGAATGGAATAAAATACAATATAAAATATAAATTTATAAAATAAAGTTAAAACCGCACCAGTGATCCCGCTATCTCAATGAAAGATATATAGAAGGGTACCAAGCAAACTCAAAAATGCATATACGCTTGCTGGAGTCGCATATGCACAGATCAACAGATCTGACCATATAAAGGGCACAATGGTCACTATGTGCATAGACTTATTCCAGCACCCCCCTTCTTATTATAAATGTGTGGGCCCAATGGGTCCTAATAACAATAGCAATCTTGACACTAGACAGGGGCCAGAGATGCATAAAGGTAATCAAACAGTCATAAATGGACCTGTGAGATTAATATAGACGTCAGCACAACCATCTAACCTGTTAAACAAATATCACATACTAAATACATAGTAAACTATTAACCCTATAACAAAGAAAAAACGTAAATCTTAACGGTCTGATATAAAACAATTGAGATCGAACTCAACGTTCAACCCCAACGGGACCCCCACCTTCAATTCATATACCCAAAATGACTCACGTCGGCTGAGCTGCCGAATGAAGTGTCCTCCTCTCCAATGGTTCGTCACCTTCTCTATCCCCCAGAACTGCAACCCAGATGGGCTACGGTTATGGTGGAGTCGGAAGTGCTTCGAAACGTTGTGAGTAACCAACCCCTTTTTAATATTATTGACATGCTCCCCTATCCTTACATGAAGGGGCCTAGATGTCCTACCGACATATTGCAAACCACACTCACACTGTAGCATGTATACAACCCCTGTGGTATCACAAGTGATAAAATCCTTGATCTTGTAATTTTTTCCCGTTGCTGATGCCACAAACTCCTTCCGCTTTTTTAAATTCTTTCTGGCCTGTCGACATGGTGGGCAACGACCACATTTGTGAAAGCCAGTCAGAAAATCTAAAATTCTGTTCTCAGAATGGGTAGGAGGGTCAATCACTCCAGGGGCTAGTGTGTCCCTTAAGGAAGGTGCTTTTTTATAAATAAATTGCGGACGGTCAGAAAGTAGGGGGCCTAAAATCCTATCATGCTTAAGGATTGGCCAATGCTTCTGTACAATTGGCTCAAACTTCCTATATTGAATGTTATAGTCTAAGATCATTCGTGTCCTTGTAGGGTCATTACGATCAACCTTAGGGACATTTGACACAAGTGCTTGTCTGTCCAGACTGCGGACATTTTCCATTTCAGTACCTAAGCTATTTTTATCATAACCTTTTTCAACGAATCTTGAGGTTAATACCTGTGACTGTGAGATGAAATCACCTACATTGGTACAATTACGCCTCAGGCGTATAAATTGCCCTCTCGGTATATTACACAGCCACTTGGAATGGTGACAGCTTTCAATGGGGATAAAGGCGTTACGGTCTGTAGCCTTAAAATGAGTAATCATATTAATCCTATCCCTATTCTTGGTTAGATCAAGATCCAAGAAGACCAATCTGTCCAGACTGATGTTCCATGTCAGAACAATGTTCAAACTATTAGAATTCAGTTTAGATGCAATCTAAACTGAATTCTAATAGTTTGAACATTGTTCTGACATGGAACATCAGTCTGGACAGATTGGTCTTCTTGGATCTTGATCTAACCAAGAATGGGGATAGGATTAATATGATTACTCATTTTAAGGCTACAGACCGTAACGCCTTTATCCCCATTGAAAGCTGTCACCATTCCAAGTGGCTGTGTAATATACCGAGAGGGCAATTTATACGCCTGAGGCGTAATTGTACCAATGTAGGTGATTTCATCTCACAGTCACAGGTGTTAACCTCAAGATTCGTTGAAAAAGGTTATGATAAAAATAGCTTAGGTACTGAAATGGAAAATGTCCGCAGTCTGGACAGACAAGCACTTGTGTCAAATGTCCCTAAGGTTGATCGTAATGACCCTACAAGGACATGAATGATCTTAGACTATAACATTCAATATAGGAAGTTTGAGCGAATTGTACAGAAGCATTGGCCAATCCTTAAGCATGATAGGATTTTAGGCCCCCTACTTTCTTTTTTTTTTTTTTGACTTAAAATTTTTATTCTTTATTTTTAAATTAATGATAAGATGGACATTACATACAGGTACAGTCTCAAGTTACATACATTACTTTAGCAACATACATCTCCAAGTATTGCACATGCAGGGCTTAACAACACTCTAAATAATACAACTCCGGCCTTCTTGGGACTTTATCATGGGTCAGGAGCGTTGGCTCCATAACATCAGTCCAGGAACTATAATCAACAGTAAACTTAGGCTAGGGAGCCTGTCACCCCTCTCGGGAATATTCTGTGAGCAGGCCCTTTATATGAAGGTCCAGGCATAGAAAGCGCAGCCCAGAATTTGGCCGACCCCAATTGCACATGTGTGTAGATTGATACTATATTATTGGGACAGAGTATCACGGTACTTGAGAAAATATTCATAGTATGACCCATATCTAATTTAACACTACAACAATACCTGTATTTAGATTATCAGGAAGAATAATGATGTTACCAGGTTCACTGCTCTAAACATGCTACTGCGCCTTTCCACATGTCTTCGCATATACATAAGAAATCAACAAACAGTTTACTCAACACTAGAGGACGTCATATAGTGGTGGGCCATAGACCCCAAAATTTCTGATGGACATGTATTTTGTTCAATTTATACGCTAGCATCTTCTCCATTAAACATTGAGCATTTACTCTATTTATGACCTCCAACACAGAAGGGGGGTCTGGGGATCTCCATTTGGCTGCAATTGATATACGGGCAGCAAATAGGATATGTACAATCACAATCCTTTGTGCGCATGGGAAGGAGTCTATCCCTAATGTAAGAAGTGCTAATTCTGGGGTGGGTTTACACTTCGTTTTGGAAATGTCTGAGATGAGTGAAAATACATCTCTCCAGAAGTTATGTAGTATACTACAGTGCCACATAACATGTAGGAGGTTACCTCTGTGCTGACACTCTCTCCAGCAAAGTGGGGAAAGCATGGGGTTCATTGTGTGTAGGCGCGTCGGGGTGATGTACCACCTATGCAGTAACTTACACGAATTGTCCCAGTGATCTACACAGGCTGAGGATACCCTATTGTATCTAATAGCAGTCATCCATTGTGGGAATGTAAAGATTGTCTGTAGTTCAGCCTCCCATTTGAGCATATTCGGGGTTTTGGAGTTCTTTAATTGATGGTTACAGAATCTATAGCAGAGAGATATACCCCTTATGTTTGTCTTGCCCCTGGACATGAAGAATTCCCATAGGACTAGTGGGACTTCCGTGGTATCATAAGGATTCATTTTATTATAACTCAGAATTTGCTGTAGCATAAGGGTATCAAGTGCCGAAGGTTGAGTAATATCTACAGTGTGAAAATGCACGCCCTTTTGTTTCCAGTGATGTGTTGAGAAGTTTTGAATAAGGAATGTGTAGGTCGTGAGAGGCTTTTCTAGTTTGTGAGTAGCCTCCCCCGGGAATTTCATTTTGGTGAGTAGGGACCACGCAGCAATTGAGGCCCTAATTGTAGGGTAATCAGGTATTAGGGGTTTGTGATGTATGGTGGATGCCATCAGGAGTGCAATCAGATCATGAGTTGGTGTAACCTCCCTTTCTATTTGATTCCATAAATTATCTTCCTGACTAGAGAACCAAAATTTCAGCTGGTCCAATAAAGAAGCAGTATAGTAGGCATACGCGTTCGGTAAGCTTCCTCCCCCCACCTTTTTGTGTAAGTAAAGAATTTTCATCGCTATTCTAGGTTTTTTATTCTCCCATATGTAGGCATTCAGAAGCTTTGCGAGATCCGAGAAAAATTTGTGGGGTATAGGGATTGGGATGGTTCTAAAAAGGTATAGAATCTTGGGGAATATTTGCATCTGATAAGCCGCAATCCGCCCCATCCATGACAGTTGGAATTTGGACAACTGTAAAAAGTCTTTCTTGGTCTGCTCTAGGAGGGGTAAAAAATTTTCAGAGTATAGTTTGGATGTAGGGTGGGTGAGTTGGATACCTAAGTAGGTGATAGAGGGGGCATCCCAGGTGCAAGGGAATATTAGTTCTAGTTTGGCGACCATATTGTGGGGTAAATGAAGTGGCAGGGCAAAACATTTAGAGGTGTTAATTTTGTAATATGTTATCCTCCCAAATTCATTAATAACTTCCGTGGCTTTACTTAGTGAGATGTGTGGGTTGGTCATGGTAAGAATCACATCATCTGCAAACAGACCTATTTTGTGTTCCGTGTGACCAATTCGGAGGCCTGTGATCTCCCCAGTGGATCTAATGATTTCTGCAAGGGGTTCTATTGCTAGGGAAAAAACAATCGGAGACAGCGGACATCCCTGTCTCGTTCCATTTGTGAGGTTGAAGGAATCAGAAAGCATCCCTGACGTAAATACTCTGGCGGAGGGATTCGTGTATAAAGACATGACTGCTGAATGCAAGAATCCGCTTATGCCGAATTTATGTAGCGTGTGTGACAGGTATGACCAGTGAACTCTATCAAACGCCTTTTCCGCGTCTAAGGCTACAAATATGCTAGGCGTGCGATTGAGTTCCGCGTGTCTCAGGAGATTGATCATTTTCCTAGTGCCATCTGGGGCCTGTCTGCCCTTGACAAAGCCCACTTGTTCTAGCCCAATGAGTGTAGGGGTTACATTGAGTAGTCTGTTTGCTACTATCTTTGCATAAATCTTTAGATCCGAGTTCAGGAGTGAAATGGGCCTATAATTCTGGGGGTAGGCCGGATCCTTCCCGGGTTTTGGGATAGTCACTATAATTGCTTGGAGCATTTCCTTTGGGAATGCACAGGTGTGTGCCGCCGTATTGTATAGATCTACCAGTCGGGGGGCGAGCAAAGATGAGAATGTTTGGTAGTATTCGGCTGAGAACCCGTCGGCTCCCGGTGATTTGTGTTTGGGAAGTTTCTTAATTACGTCCTTGATTTCATCTTCTGTAAAGGGCGCATTAATTATGCCTAAGGTCCCCTTATCTATGGACGGGAGGTCAATCCTTTTAAGAAAGTCAGTAATCTCAGTTTCTGTGGGTTGATGGGTAGACTTATCCTGGTTCAGATTATATAAGACTTCGTAGAAGTCTTTAAACGCGTTTGCTATGTCTTTGGGGTTCTGATATGAAGTATTATTAGTGAGATGTTTAATCATAGATATTTTGGATTGTGCTTGTCTTTTCTTTAATTGGGATGCTAGCAACTTCCCCGCTCTATTGTTCTGGGAGTAGAAAGTTAGTTTAAGTCTCTTATAGTAAAGGTCGTAGTCTGATTTCAACACTAGTCTCAGTTCCTCCCTCCTGGAGTTCAATTGTTGTAATAAGGAGTGGTCCCCATTTTTTTTATGCTTACTTTCCAGGTCAGCTATTCGGTCATGGAGTTGCGATATATATCTGTTTTTTTTCCTTTTTTCCCTAGCTGCTATCTGGATCAATGCGCCTCTCGTGAAGGCTTTGTGGGCGCACCAGATTGTCGCGGGGGAAGTGCCAGGGGTTTCATTGAATTCAAAGAATTCATTTAGCTTCCCTTGAATTTCCTCCCTAATTTTGGGCTGGGAGAGTAGATATGTGTTGTTACGCCAAAGTGGAGAGGCTGTAGTTTTGTTGGTGGAAGTTATATCAATGGTGATAGGGGCGTGGTCAGACCATGTGATGGTGTGAATATTTGCTTTGAGTACCTTTTGTAAAGTATATTTGTCCGTAAGGAAGAAGTCAATCCTAGAGTAACTCTTGTGGACCGGTGAGAAGTAGGTGTAGTCCCTCTCTGTGGAGCGGAGACAGCGCCAAGGATCATAGAGATCTTCCCCCAGGCAGAAATTACCTAGGGATGGCGCTCGTCTCCGCTCCCCAGAGGAGGAGTCAAGCATGTTATTCATAAGTACATTAAAATCTCCGCAAATGACTAGGTTACCTTTTTTCATTGCTTTTGCTTTTTGTATTGTTTTGCGTAAAAACCTAATCGGGCTTTTGTTTGGAGCATACAAATTCACCAGTGTGTATACCTCATTGTTAATTTCGGTAATCAGGATGATATACCTACCATTACCATCATAGTGTTCATCTAGGAGGTTAAAAGATACAGAGTCCTTAATAGCGATCATTACTCCATTGTTTTTTTTTTAGTTATTTGCCGTGAAGACATGTGGAAATTTCTTATGGGAGCATTTAGGTGTACTTTGGTCCAGGAAATGAGTCTCTTGTACACACAGTACATCACAGTTCTCGTCCAGGGCAGTTTTCCATAGGGTTCTCCTTTTATAGGGGCTGTTAAGTCCTCTAGCGTTGATAGATAGCAGTTTAAGTGTCATTTGTTTCATTCATGGTGCTTCGGTGACATCTAGTGGCGCAATATGAGAATTGGCTGTAGCTGAGCATTAATTTCTGAGCAGTGAGGAGCTGTAATTTGGTTTTCATTACAGAAACCTGGAGTCTCAAAATTATACAGAGACAAGTGACCATTGCAACGTCAATGGTCTGAAAATCAAAACATATAACCGTCATCATCAACAGGATGGATTTGGAACAATCCCAAAAGCAGTATTGGGGTAAAAACATTCAGGTGATTACCTGTTCAGCCGAACATCCGGGGACCATCTGTTCAGCATTAGAAGGCGAAAGAGGCGCAGTAAGGTTAATTTGGAAAACAGGAAGTTCAGCACCATAGGACCATTATTAGTGTAGTACAGATGTGGTTATTTATCACGGTTGTTCCTGGCACTGCGGTTGTTGATAAGTTCCGATCTGGGTGAAGACTGGTCCATGGATTCAGGGAAACCTTCCTGGGGAAGGAGTCCCCACTTGCGGAGTAGTTCCAGACCTTTATCCAGGGAGGAAATGGAATACCATTCGTTGTTTTTCTCCAGAATGATTTTTGCAGGGAAGCCCCATCTATAGAGAATCTTATGATTTCTCAGCATTTTTGTAACCGGTATCAGATTATTTCTAGCCTTCATTGTGGCCTGTGATAGGTCAGCATACAGTGTGATTCCAGCATATGGGTCTGGGAGGATGTTGTTTTGCCTGGAAAACCTCATAAGCTGGTCTTTAATATGAAAGAAATGAATTCTGGCTATAACATCCCTAGGGATCTTCTCAGGGAGATGTTGTGGTTTGTGCAGCCTGTGTGCTCTGTCAATAATGACATCCGCTGTGGTGAGAGAGGGAATTGCCGTCTTCATTAGCTGCTGCAGGAATGAACTCAGTTCGGCAGGCTTAACTGTTTCAGGAATCCCTCTGAATTTCACATTGTTCCTGTGTGCGCGGTCCTCGAGATCTGAGACCTTCAGGCGTAGTGCTGTGAGTTCATCTTCTTCCACATGAGCATCCACCAATTCGTTGTGGGCTGCAGAGAAATCCCCCATTTTGTTTTCGACATAGGCTATTCTATCCCCCATTGCACTCAGCTCCCTGCGTGTGGAGTGAGCGATGTGAGCTATGTCTTGTTGTATGGCCCCTCTTAGCGTCAGGATCATATCCTTCATTATTGTATCGGTCATGGGCTGACCAGAGACAGGCATATCATCCAGCTTCTGGGCATATGAGGCAGCTTGCTCCATGTCATCTCCCCCCCCCTCCTTGTTCATTGCTATCATCCCCTGGGGCACTGACCCTCCGTTTCTGCTTGAGGGGGCTGTTGAATGGGGAAGAATAGGGGGGCTGAGTTAGTGTGTCATTAGGTAGCTCACCCTGCAAAGTGAATGTCGCGCCGTTCTCTCCCTCATGGCAGTGTGATGCATGCAGTCCCGCTGCGGCGCCATCTTGGGCCTTCCGGCCTGTCATGGAGGGATAGAAGTCCGTCAATTTTCTGGGCCCCTCTCTGTTCTTGCGTTTGGCCATGCTATCGGCGGTGTTCCTCCTGCCTTCCGCCGCTCGGATGTGCTGTTTCTGAGCCTCAAAAGCCGCTAAAGGTTGCTTAAGGTCCCCTGATGCGTCGGAGCTCTCCTCTCACACCACCATCTGCTCCGGCCGCCGGCTCCGCCCCAATCAGGCCCCCTACTTTCTGACCGTCCGCAATTTATTTATAAAAAAGCACCTTCCTTAAGGGACACACTAGCCCCTGGAGTGATTGACCCTCCTACCCATTCTGAGAACAGAATTTTTGATTTTCTGACTGGCTTTCACAAATGTGGTCGTTGCCCACCATGTCGACAGGCCAGAAAGAATTTAAAAAAGCGGAAGGAGTTTGTGGCATCAGCAACGGGAAAAAATTACAAGATCAAGGATTTTATCACTTGTGATACCACAGGGGTTGTATACATGCTACAGTGTGAGTGTGGTTTGCAATATGTCGGTAGGACATCTAGGCCCCTTCATGTAAGGATAGGGGAGCATGTCAATAATATTAAAAAGGGGTTGGTTACTCACAACGTTTCGAAGCACTTCCGACTCCACCATAACCGTAGCCCATCTGGGTTGCAGTTCTGGGGGATAGAGAAGGTGATGAACCATTGGAGAGGAGGACACTTCATTCGGCAGCTCAGCCGACGTGAGTCATTTTGGGTATATGAATTGAAGGTGGGGGTCCCGTTGGGGTTGAACGTTGAGTTCGATCACAATTGTTTTATATCAGACCGTTAAGATTTACGTTTTTTCTTTGTTATAGGGTTAATAGTTTACTATGTATTTAGTATGTGATATTTGTTTAACAATTTAGATGGTTGTGCTGACGTCTATATTAATCTCACAGGTCCATTTATGACTGTTTGATTACCTTTATGCATCTCTGGCCCCTGTCTAGTGTCAAGATTGCTATTGTTATTAGGACCCATTGGGCCCACAAATTTATAATAAGAAGGGGGGTGCTGGAATAAGTCTATGCACATAGTGACCATTGTGCCCTTTATATGGTCAGATCTGTTGATCTGTGCATATGCGACTCCAGCAAGCGTATATGCATTTTTGCATTTTTGAGTTTGCTTGGTACCCTTCTATATATCTTTCCACAAAAGTATATTTTATTAAGGTAAAAACAGGATTACATTTCAATACGTTTTACAAGGTTATCATGAACAGAAATGCGGAGGACTAGGGTCCTCTTTTTGGCAAATAACAACGTTTGAAATATCGCATAGTGTGCTATAACAAACAAATGATGCAGAGACTAACACAATTGGGTAATTGTATTGTCATGGAGATCTATGCAGCATATAGGTTGAGCAAGAACAACGAGCATATCAGCCATTTTAGGGAAGGGCACCCCATTCATGTCAAGTCATATCATATTTGTAGGCATTACCACGTAGGCCAACCTTTACAGGCCTAATCGTGGCACTTAGATGCGGGCAAATAGACTGGATTCCCGAATGGGGTGGGAATAACTTTGGTGATTATGTCGGGGTTTCCCTTTAGAGAGAGACTCAATGTCGTTGTGTGGCTTAAGGGGAAGGGGGGGAAATGGGGGTGAAAAGGGAAGGTAATTAATGAGAAATTGGGAGTTTGGGGGGAAAGGAGAGTGTAAAGGTAAGAAGGAGTGAAAGAAAAAGAAAGACAAAGAGGTAAGAGAAAGGAAGAGAGACAGGAGCCGGTCCTCGCCCCCGCCCCCCCGGGTCTCCTTAAGTCGCAGGCCATACCGAATTCAAGGCAGGGAGCTCCTCCAAGTGTTTACTGCGGTAGGTAGGCTTTATAGAGGTCAGACGATTTGAAGTGATACCAGCATGCCCATGTTTGCGTAAAAATCTGTACGCGTTCCTGAGAGGAGAATATCAGTTCCTCCATTTCTTCTATCTTGGCTATCCTAAGCAGCCATTCTCTGATGGTAGGTGCCTGTGGTGAGCGCCAGTGGACAGGTATGCATAGTCGAGCTGCATTAACCATGTGCATGGCCAGTGATTTAAAATAGGTACGTTTAGCAAGGGTTGTGTGATGTAAGAGGTATTGTGCAGGATTGTAATCCAGCTCATAAGTGGTAACGTGTTTGATAATGGCATGGACCTCAGTCCAAAAAGGTTGAATGGAGCTGCACTCCCACCAAATATGGATCATGGAGCCTATTGCTGCCTTGCATCTCCAGCAGATGTTCGAGATTGAAGGTGTGAATTTGTGTAGGCGTGAGGGAGTTCTGTACCATTTGGTTATGATCTTATACCCATTTTCTTGGATTGCTATATTCATCGATCCCTTATGAGCATGTGTAAAAATAGTTTCCCACTCCCCGTCAGACAGAGTCAGGTTTAGGTCCTTTTCCCATGAGGTACGCGTGGGTTTGGTCGCTGGATGGAGGGAGTCCTCCTGAAGAAGAGAGTATATGTAGGATATGAGATGTCTTTGTGGTGTGCTGCATAAACAGAGGGCTTCATATGGAGTAGGTTGTCTGGACCACGTCACACTTGGTGTTTTGTATGTGAAGAAATGTCTCAGGTGTCTGTAAGACCAAAAAGGGAACGAGTGTGTGCGCGATTCGGACAATAGGTCCTCATAATCCCTGATAACACCTCCCCGGAAAAAATGTTGCGCTCGTATTTCATCGTGGGGCCATTCTTTCTGGAGGAACGTAGGGTCCCCAGGAGGGAAATCCGGGTTCCCTCTCAGGGGGGTCATTGGTCCTAGATATGAGGAAAGTTTGTGGATCGAAATTGCTTTGTCAAGGGCCATTAAGGAGGGGTATATTAGCGGGTGTGTTTTAACTGCGAGGGGCCATAGACGGGGTGGGAGCCATGGGAGTACATGAGTAGGTGTCTGTATGAAATGTTTTTCTAAGGTCACCCAAGTCTTTCCCCGGTAGTGAACCCTCCAATCCACGATTCTAGTCAGGTGACACGCAAGATAATATTTTTGGAGGTCTGGTAGGCCAATGCCACCCATGGCCTTTGAGAGGGTCAGGCGAGAGTATTTAATGCGCGGGAGAGAGTTCTTCCATAGGAAAGTTGTGCAGGCTTTCCTATAGGTAGCAAAGAAGGAAGGGGGTAAATGGATTGGGATTGTCTGCATCAGGTATAGCAAGCGGGGAAGTACCACCATTTTGATTATAGCTGCACGGCCGAACAAGGATACATTCATAGTAGTCCATTCTTTAAGATGGGTCTGTATTTTTGAAAGGGCAGCTAAGAAGTTATGACCGTAGAGATCGACAGTATTCTTCGTAATTTGGACACCTAAATATGTGAGGGCTACAGTCTTCCACTGAAATGGGAAGAATTGTTGGCAGTGTTCTACTTCCTGCGGGGGTAGGGAAATATTTAACGCATGAGACTTTGAGTAGTTAATTTTGAGATTTGAAATCTCGCCAAAGTGTTGTATGTCCTTCAGTAAGTTGGGCAGGGAGGTTCGGGGGGATTGTAAGGAGAGTAAGATATCATCTGCAAAGGCAGCTACTTTGAATTCTTTGCGTGCTATGTTGATGCCCTTGATGTCTGCATTGCTGCGTAGCCTGTTTAAGAGGGGTTCTAGTGTCAGAACAAAGGTTAAGGGGGATAAAGGACATCCCTGTCGCGTGCCGTTGCTGATAGAGAAGGCGTTTGAGAGGAGGCCATTGGTCCTCACCCTCGCCGAGGGATTAGAATAAAGTGCGTTAATGTGCGCGAACATGCGGGGTAGGAGGCCTATTCCCTTCAGGACCTCTTGCATGTAGTCCCAAGCCACCCTATCAAACGCCTTCTCAGCATCTAGGGATAGAAGAAAGCCTCTGGAACCCGAGGAGTGTAACCAATGTTGTATGTTTATGGCGCGTATGGTGTTGTCCCTGGCCTCCCTACCCGGGATGAAACCCACCTGGTCGGCTGTTATGAGGTCAGGGATAAGAGGTAATAGTCTGTTGGCTAGGATTTTTGCGTATAATTTGATATCTACATTGAGTAAGGAAATAGGTCTGTAGTTTGAGGCTAGTGTGGGGTCTTTTCCATCTTTTGGGATAACTGTTATGTGGGCTTCTAATAGTCTGCCTGTTGATGTATGAGGATCCGCTAGAGAGTTACACATTTTAAGTATCTCAGGAGTCAGTATATCCTGAAAGGATTTGTAATATATTAGTGGGAGACCATCAGGGCCAGGGCTCTTTCCTACTTTCATTTGTTTTATGGCTACATGGAGTTCCTCCTTAGAAAATGGGGTTTCCATGGCCTCCGCCTGCTGTGGGGAGATAGGTTTGGGGCAGTATTGGGCTAAAAAGTCCTTTAATTGGGAAGTACGTTGGGCTGCCCTAGTCCCTTCAACGCCGTGTTGGGGCAAGTTGTACAGTTTAGAATAGAAGTGTTCGAAGTGATTGGCTATCTCCTCATTTCTAGAGAGGAGTGTGCCTTGGGTGTCTCGTACTTCATGAATTCTGGATGTGAGCCTAGCTGCTTGTATAGTGCGCGCCAGCAATCTACCACTCTTGTTGCCATGTTCATAGAACACCTTTTGTTGGAGGACATAGCGCCTCCTTGTGCGTTTTCCTAGTTCATCTAGAAGTACTGATCTAGCGTTTAGTAGGTCTTGCAGCGTGGATTGCGAAGTCGATTGTTTGTGGGCGTTTTCAAGTCTGTGAATTGTGTTAATGAGTGATCTAAGTTGCTCTTGGTGTCTCTTTTTGGCTTTAGTTGCTAAAGAGATAAGTTTCCCCCTCACCACACACTTATGTGCCTCCCAAAGTGTGACTGGGGAAATGTCTGGGGTGGAATTTTCTTGGAAATAAAGCTGGATATGGAAACTCATCTGGTTGATGATTTCTGGGTCTTTTAGTAGGGCGGAATTCAGGCGCCAAGATTTGGAAGTCTTGGTCCGTTCAGGAAATGTGAGTGTCATGGAGATTGGGTGGTGGTCGGATAAGAACATTGGTTCTATGGTGGCCTGAGTAAGAGAAGATAAGTCTGTCTGGGAGAGAAAGAAGTAATCGATCCTAGAATATTTTTGGTGTGGGGGAGAAAAAAAGGTATAGTCTTTGTCGTTTGGAAAAAGGGTGCGCCATGTATCATGGAGAGTCAGGTGTTGGAGTTGCAGTTTAATCTGGCGGAGTGCTCGGTAGGATAGTGCAGAAATACCTGATGAGGTGTCCAGTGCGGGGTTCAGAGGTACGTTAAAATCCCCACCCAGGATTAGCATGCCTTCCTGAAAGGTAGTAAGAAGGTCACCTACTTTTCTAAAGAATGCAACTTGGTGTTCATTGGGGCTGTAAATGTTTGCCAGGGTTATTGGTTTGGAGGCATATGTACCCTTAAGAAAGATGTATCTGCCCTCGGGGTCAACCAAAGAGTCTGCTAATTGAAAATCTGCGTGTTTAGAAATAAGAATGGAGACACCCTTAGTTTTGGAGTCTGGGCTTGTGGAATGCAGTGCTTGTCTGTAGAGATGATTTGCTAATTTAGGAATGGCATCAGACCGAAAATGTGTTTCCTGAAGTAGTAGAAAGTGTGCTTTGTGTGTAGACAGGGCAGAGAGAACTTGAGATTTTTTTTCTGGGAGGTTTAGACCTTTAACATTTAGCGACACACATTTAAGGGATAAGTGCCTGTGTTTGGACAATTGATCAGGTAGCATTTTGTGGGTCAGTGGTTTAGGTTGCCTCCAGCCGTTCGGTTAACAAGGTTTACTATGTAGATACAACGACCCACAAATGGGGGAGCGAGAGCGAGGAGGGGCGTTCTCCAAAAACGCTTAGAAAAGAGAGAGAGAAAGAAAAAAAAAAAAAAAAAAAGGGGGGGGAAAGGAGAGGGGGTGATTAGAAGAGAAGGAGAGAAAAGAAAACAGAAATAGGAGAGAGGTATAGGTTAGAGCTTGGGGTACAGAACTTCGGGTAGTAGGATCCCAGGAGGAAGAAGGAATGAGGGGAAGGTGGTAGATGGTATCGGACCGTAGTGTGGAATCTACCAGTCCTATGTAGAGGGTCTCCGGAGGTAGGACTAGGTATTCCTAGTCACTTAAAGAAAAAAGTCCGGGGTTCCAGCTATAGTCCTACTGGACCGCTGTGTGTGGGCAGTAAACCGGGAAGGGGTCAAGAGGTGGGCACTAGAGAGGACCATGAGTGCTTAAGGATACGAAGTGGGGGAGAGTCTATTACTTGCAGAGTGTGGGCTCTGAGATCAGAATATGCAGGATATCCTCGGTGGAGAGAATTGAGGTACGGCAATCCAGCAATACATTTAAGCAAAGCGCGGCAAGGTAAAACTAACAGTCAACATCCCCTATTGTTATAAAACTTATCATATAACTGAACATTCAGAACAGGGTATAATTTACTTATAACTCACCACAGGGGGGCTGCGCGTAAAGAACACTAACTAAACCTAGGTGGTATTAACGCATACCAGGTTCTCAGGTGGTTCATTGCAGTTACCTCCTCCCTATCTCACCTCCTCAACCAGGGTAATGTGCATAGATGTTTGCGGGTTAGAGCTGTGTTACAACCGACGCTGCATATCCCTAAGGGTAGGAGGGGTCTTATCAGGTTGCTTCCGTTAAATAGCCTATGGGCTTTGCAGTTAGGTAGACGTGTGGATTCGAGAACATGTCAGGTTTAGTTGGTAGGGGTGTGTCATACGTGAGATCTGGTTTACATCGGAAGCCTAAAAGTAAGAACCATTTCCGAGATGTCATAGACATCGATCAGGTGGTGCGGTTGTGGATTAGTATGGTAGGGGCCTACCCACGCATGTACGCCCAGATATTTTACCCGTCCGGTTCTGTGTTCTTATTCTCTTTCCTTCCCGTCCTTACAGCTATAGAGGCTACTAAGGCTACTAATTTAAGTGAGCATTAGGAAGGATATTAAGCTAAGTGGATTAGCAGCCTATCTTCTACATAACTCTACTAAGCTGGTGTGGATATCTGTCTATCCGTCGCTGCTAGGCGTGGGCACACAACTTATAAACCAAAGGTACCTCGCATACCGTGAGGCCTGAAGAGATATTCAGCTAGACTATTTAGACATAGTAACATATAGCCAGCATCAGCAGACCCTTAAAAAAAAAAAAAAAAAAAAAAAAGGGGGGGGGTGTAAAACCCCTGGGAGAGGGTGGGGAGGGGGAGAAGTCAAAGCATGGGATTACTTAAATCTTGTGTCCCATCCTTTGGCTGTAGCACATAGTCTCTGGGCCGACACTTAACACCTAGTGGAGGTATGTGTCAAAAAAAAAAAAAAAAAAAAGGCCAAAGGGGTGAAATAGGGCTCATCATGGAGCACGGCATCAGTACTCATAGTTCCTTAGGTGCAGATCCAGCCGGATGTAAGCCTAAGGTGTAATGAAAACAGTACCTGGATGATAGTAGGCTGTGGGAGAGGTCCTCGATCCTGGTGAAGGGGTGGGAGGAAGGAGTCATCACGCTGCGGCTAAAGTCCCTGGGTATTCGTTGTGGTGCGGGGGTATATAAAAAAAAAAAAAAAACAAATGGACAAAAGTTACAAACGAGTGAAAAGAAAAGGCAGAACTCAACTTACTGACCCACGGGTCAACCATCACATATCAGGCCGATCACAAGTCTCTGTCTCCCCTGCGTGGGGTGCCAGCATTCCCAGGAGGGTGTGAGGAGAGATCTCGACGAGAGAGACGTTCTCCTGGCGAAGTGGGGTCTAGCCTGCAGCGTCTGGATTTTTGACGTTGCGCTTTGGGTGATGAAATGTGTGAAACTGGCTTCCAGGGTTCCGTGGGGAAGTAGAATGAATGCCAATCAGGTATGTCTACAGGTGGTAGATCCAGTTGCTCGCAGAAGGTAGGGAGGTCTTCCGGTGTCCGGAGCAGTGCCGTGCGTCCCCTGGCGGTTGCTGACAAGCAAAATGGGAATTTCCACCTGTATTGGATGTTGCGGGAGCGCAATATGTCCAGCAGGGGTCGCAAGGTGCGCCTATTCTGTAATGTTATCTGGGACAGGTCCTGAAAAAGCTTAATGTCGGCGCCATTGTGAGAGATGCGTCCCCTTTCCCTCGCTTTCCTGAGAATCTCCTCTTTCAGGGGGAAGTTTACAATGCAGCAAACTACATCTCTGGGGGGTTCAGCATCTCTAGGAGGGGGTCTGAGGGCACGGTGCAGTCTCTCCATCTCTATGGGGGAATCCGCAGGCCTATCTAGTAGGTCATTAAAGATGGCGCATATAGTCTGTGATAGGGAGGCCTGTTCAATGCTCTCAGGAACCCCCCTAATCCTTATGTTGTGCCTGCGCCCCCTATTGTCTAAGTCCTCCACTTGTCTGTGCAATTCAAACATGTATGGGAGATGCATATCGTATGTCTTTTGCACTTGCCTGATCGCTTCAGCTTGGAGCTGTGTGGTTTCTTCCACATCAGTCAGGCGGTTATTCATCCCCTGTATTTCCGTCTTAAGGTCCGATATGGCAGCCGTCAGGGTGTGTTTAATGTCCAGGGAGAATAGCTGCAGGTCTCTCTGCAAGTCCAGGAGGCTCGGGTTCGCGGCTCTATTAACATCCATGAGCGGCTCGGAGGAGTTTCTAGGCGAGCTCGGGGATGAGGCCTGTGAGGCCTGTGAAGCCAGTGATTCCGCGAGGTGTGTTGCGGCCCGGGTCCGGAACATCTCCGGTATGTTGCCGCTGAATTGCGTGCCGGAGTCCTTGAGTGAGCGGGGGGTCGAGGTGCTCCTGTGAGTTCTGCCCATTCCTAACAGAGCATGTAAATCCCCCAAAAGTAGCTTAAAAGATCCTCAGAGTGCCGGAGCTCTCAGATCATGCGGCCATCTCGTGCCCCGTCCAAGCCACGCCCCTCTATATATCTTTCATTGAGATAGCGGGATCACTGGTGCGGTTTTAACTTTATTTTATAAATTTATATTTTATATTGTATTTTATTCCATTCTTTTTACTTTTTTGAAATCCTGTATGACATGCATTACAGGTATCTGCCACTGTGTGGCACTCTATGGGGTACAGCGGTTGCTGTGCAACATTAAAAATATTGCCTGTTATCATTGCCATATGTTATTATTTTTGACAACCATGTATTAGCCAGGAGGGATGGGTTTAGAAATGGTGGATCTGATATAGGTTATCCGGAGGTTTTATATGCTTAGCACAGTGAGGATCAGTCCTAGCGTGCTTTGTTGACACTTGGTGTCATGTGACCGCTCGGCTCCGCCCACAGATTTACGTGGATGCGGAGAACTGAGCGCTCTGTAGGCATGTTTACTTCCGTCGTCATGACGACGGATCACGTGGGGAGCGCCGACCCGGAAGGTCATAGACCGGGAGGCAGTACCTCCTGTGAGTCCGCCGCCAATGGGAGCAGCAATACAAGAGGTAAGGGTCATGACCCGGAAACTCTTTGACCACTATACTTCTTTAGCCAATGACCGCTGGTCTGTCATTTTGGCATGGCTTTCAGCTACCTATGAGGGCGCTTGATACATGGTCCCCTAATTATGGGGGGGTGGGATTTATTTCCCATACACAGCACACACCAGGAATATGGCCTATATAAACGAACTGACATGTTGTCCCCATTTAAATATCGCTGAGGAAGTCCTTACCCACGGACGATACGCGTGCGAGGGGCTACACGACGTCAGGACAGCCATCTACCTGGTTCCACATCTAAGTTACATGACTGCCATCCGAGCACAGGGTATCTGTGCTTTGTTTGTGAGTAACTTTTTATACCAATAAATCAAGTGTTTTTTTCTATGGAGAGCACTATGTATTTCTTTTTTGACATTTTTCATGTAACCACGTCAAACATATGAGTTCATTACTGGGAGTATAGAGTGATTGAGGATTTCGGTTGAAGTGCCGTATGAAGACAGCCCTCTCATCTTTTACATTACCCTTGTTAAAGGGACTGCTTATGTGACCTTCTGGTAAAACAGAGGTCCACATTTTGAGGTGAGCGGCCTGTACACTTGGTGGTGGAATTACACGGAAGTGGTTGCACTTGTGATCATATACAAGCACTCTGTTTCACAGCTAGAGGATCCTTCTATCCCCCTGTTGGTGCTTTGGAGAACATCTATTTTTCTGAATTATACACCTATGGACTCTTTTTGTGTTATATACGTATTTAGCGCTGCACTGCTTTTCTATACATACACACTATTAGTGAAAAGATTATACACCAGTGATTGGTGTCACCAGAAATGCAGTAGGTGTAATACTAAATGTTACCACTAAAAAGTGATCAACTATATAAAACCAGAAAATATACTGTGCAAAACATTAAATGAACTGAACAACCAGGCAAATAGCTCTAGGAGTAATTCACAGTACTACAGATGGTTTTCAACATCAAAGAAATAATGTCCCATATGCAACAGTGGTTGCAATATAGAAAGAAGGAAAACAATTGATTTAAAATAAAATAAAAGTCACACAACATCCGACATCTAGGACCGATAATGTTCGGTGAAATTCAACAGTTGGCTCAATAACAGCAGAGATCAGAGGACCATGTGGGGAATAAAAAGAAAAAGCAACTTGTGAAGTACCGCTTAGGAACAGATTAACAATACGCTGTTATTGGGAAAACTCACAAGCCTTCAATGATAACCGATCATCAGTGTGTTTCGGTCAACACTAAGAACCAGTGACGCTGCTTCCGGTTCTTGTGGAACGCACGCCGTTGTGAACCCAGAACACACTGACGCCCGGTTATCATTGAAGGCTTGTGAGTTTTCCCAATAACAGCGTATTTTTAATCTGTTCCTAAGCGGTACTTCATAAGTTGCTTTTTCTTTTTATTCCCCACGTGGTCCTCTGATCTCTGCTCTTATTGAGCCAACTGTTGAATTTCACCGAACATTATCGGTCCTAGATGTCGGATGTTGTGTGACTTTTATTTTATTTTAAATCAATTGTTTTCCTTCTTTCTATATTGCAACCACTGTTGCATATGGGACATTATTTATTTGATGTTGAAAACCATCTGTAGTACTGTGAATTACTCCTAGAGCTATTTGCCTGGTTGTTCAGTTCATTTAATGTTTTGCACAGTATATTTTCTGGTTTTACTTAGTTGATCACTTTTTAGTGGTAACATTTAGTATTACACCTACTGCATTTCTGGTGACACCAATCACTGGTGTATAATCTTTTCACTAATAGTGTGTACCATCATCCCGAAAGGTTTAGATGGTTGACATTCACACATACGTTTGTATTGAGCACATTTATTTTCGCTAGCGCTGCATTTTATAATTTTTTTTATCTCTCAAGGTGTTAGTGCCTTATGCTGTAGCAGCTGCGCATATAATAATTTCTTTTCACTTGTCATTTATTTTTGTATGTCTCCATAAGCGCGAGTTTTAGTTTTTGTTTAGGTACCTGTTTTTGACAGGTACCGTTCCCCACTTTCAGAGACTGAGCCACGGCGCAGTCTCTCAGAAGTTTGGCCCCTCTCCTCCTTCCTTCACCGCCGGGTCAATTAGAAAGAGCAGCGCACTTTGCGCTTATGCGGTAGGGAACCGACTGTAAAGCCAAAAGGCTTCACTGCCAGGTTCCCTCACCAGGAATGGCGGCGGCTGCACCCCGACAGCTAATCCGAAGATCGGATGAGGTGTCGACATCGCAGGCTCCCTGCACAGGTAAGTGTCCATATATTAAAAGTCTGCAGCTGCAGTATTTGTAGCTGCTGACTTTAAATTTTTCGTGGGGGGGTGGACCTCCTCTTTAAGAATGATAAGAATGATATGGTGATAGGGACCTATTATACCTGACAAACCAAAGGTAATGTTTAGAAAAGCCCTGACTAATCCTAAAGGTTTCTTTCCATGTAAGAAGGGTCCAGTTTGTAAATGTTGTGGACATAATACTGTCAGGACAAAATCTTTTAAGTCTACCATTGCCCAAAAAGTATATAAAATTGTTCAGTTTATAACCTGCTCTACCAAGAATATTGTCTATCTCCTTGAGTGCTCATGCCACCTGCAGTATGTGGGTATGACAAAAAGAGCACTGCATGTTAGTATTGGGGAGAATTTAACTAATATTAGGAAAGGATTGAAAAGCCATAGCCTTTCCAAACTTTTTGCCCTGCATCATCATAGGGACCCCCCTTGTTTAAAGGTGGTTTGAATAGAGAACTTTAGGGCACAGTGGAGAGAAAGCAATAATATGAGACAAATCTTGCATAGGGAAACACGTTGGATTTACCAATTGAAGTTTTATAATCCATTAGGATTAAATGTTCAGTGGGACAATAACTATTTTATTAATAATAATTAAGTACTGCTCAATTTAATATATTTTATATTTACTTTTATTTAATTTATTTTCATATTTTGATTTTGATTTCTTTGAATTTTACTACGGTATTTGTAGTAAACTTTATAGTGTGGACCTGAATGATTGCATTTATATTTGCATAATAATCTATTGCTGGTGATTATCATTAATAGTTTTATGTGCTATATTCTCATCCAAATGAGTTGTAATCTAGTTGGTTTCAAATATATTTTTAGTCCTAATCCATGTGTTTATATATACATAACAATATGTTGTTATTTTTATCCAAATGGATATGATTAAATTTGTCTGGATATTTGGAATATTACTATAGACAACTTTTTAGAATTTTTTGAATTTAGCTTAATATTTTTAATAATATTGTTCTTGTATGTTCCTCGGATTTCTGAGACGGATGCACTGAATGATCCAACTAAGTGTATTTGTTCTATGGAGAGATTTGGAGAGGATGAGCACCCTCTGGTGTTGGCTAGCCTGTGTTCTATAAAGATCTACTGCCTCTATTCATGCTACTCTGATTACCCAAGGAAGATGTTCCATTGAACAAAATGTACATTGGGCAGAGAATAGCAGTGACATCATTGCGACCGCCCAAAGCATTGGTGGTACGGTCTTTTAATGCACATATTGCTTTTTGTGAGTATCTTTCTATTTGATTTTGATAAATCACTATACAGTACTTCACTATGGGATGATTTTTTTTTTTTTTTAGTATGCAACTATGGTGATAAAGTTAGATCAGTGTGAGGGGGATCTGAGGCACTGACGGCTGAAAGATCAAATGGTTTGAAACTATTGTAATGTGAGGTCTAAAATTCTGGTAAGCTGTCTCTTTTTTTGACTTGTGGTTGGTGTACTTTGGATCTATCAAGACTTTCTTCACCGTGGACTTTTTCATAGTTAACACTCTTGGACTACTACTTTTTTGGTTTCTTATGATTTATTATTGCTGAATGTATGTGGCAGTATAACATGTTTTCTTTTGACATAAAGTACTAAAACAGGGTTTAAATAAATGGATGGGAATATGATTGAGTATGCAGGTGGAAAAATTCATATTCTAGATCAATTTAATCAGAGATGCAGAGGCAAGTAGAGAGAAGTGGGAGAGAGAAGAAGTCAGGAGTCAGAAATTAGAGTGGAAGAGAGAACTCAATTCAGGCATTCTAAAAATCTGATAACTCAATCCTAGCAATTAAGTTTGAAGTCAGAATTTAAGAGAAGGTGAAAACTTTGAAAATAAAAAATTGTAAAATTGTAATTGGTGTCAGTAGCGTCAGCCAAAGGCACCATCATTCCCTTCACAACCAGGAGGAAAGCTAGTAGAGCTGCACTACTGCAATATATATCTACAGTGGGGAGAACAAGTATTTGATATACTGCCGGTTTTGCAGGTTTTCCTACTTACAAAGCATGTAGAGGTCTGTAATTTTTATCATAGGTACTCTTCAACTGTGAGAGACGGAATCTAAAAATCCAGAAAATCACATTGTATGATTTTTAAGTAATTAATTTGCATTTTATTGCATGACATATGTATTTGATACATCAGAAAAGCAGAACTTAATATTTGGTACAGAAACCTTTGTTTGCAATTACAGAGATCTTACGTTTCCTGTAGTTCTTGACTAGGTTTGCACACACTGCAGCAGGGATTTTGGCCCACTCCTCCATACAGAGCTTCTCCAGATCCTTCAGGTTTTGGGGCTGTCACTGGGCAATACAGACTTTCAGCTCCCTCCAAAGATTTTCTATTGGGTTCAGGTCTGGAGACTGGCTAGGCCACTCCAGGACCTTGAGATGCTTCTTACGGAGCCACTCCTTAGTTGCCCTAACTGTGTGTTTCGGGTCGTTGTCATGCTGGAAGATCCAGCCACGACCCATCTTTAATGCTCTTACTGAGGGAAGCAGGTTGTTGGCCAAGATCTCGCGATACATGGCCCCATCCATCCTCCCCTCAATACGGTGCAGTCGTCCTGTCCCCTTTGCAAAAAAGCATGCCCAAAGAATTATGTTTCCACCTCCATGCTTCACGGATGGGATGGTGTTCTTGGGGTTGTACTCATCCTTCTTCTTCCACCAAACACGACAAGTGGAGTTTAGACCAAAAAGCTCTATTTTTGTCTCATCAGACCACATGTCCTTCTCCCATTCCTCCTCTGGATCATCCAGATGGTCATTGGCAAACTTCAGACGGGCCTAGACATGCGCTGGCTTAAGCAGGGGGACCTTGCATGCACTGCAGGATTTTAATCCATGACGGCATAGTGTGTTACTAATGGTTTTCTTTGAGACTGTGGTCCCAGATCTCTTCAGGTCATTGACTAGGTTCTGCCGTGTAGTCCTGGGATGATCCCTCACCTTCCTCATGATCATTGATACCCCACAAGGTGATCTTGCATGGAGCCCCAGACCGAGGGAGATTGACCGTCATCTTGAACTTCTTCCATTTTCTAATAATTGCGCCAACAGTTGTTGCCTTCTCACCAATCTGCTTGCCTATTGTCCTGCAGCACATCCCAGCCTTGTGCCGGTCTACAATTTTATCCCTAATGTTCCTACACAGCTCTCTGGTCTTGGCCATTGTGGAGAGGTTGGAGTCTGTTTGATTGAGTGGGTGGACAGGTGTCTTTTATACAGGTAACAAGTTCAAACAGGTGCAGTTGATACAGGTAATAAGTGGAGAACAGGAGGGCTTCTTAAAGAAAAAATTACAGGTCTGTGAGAGCCGGAATTCTTACTGGTTGGTAGGTGATCAAATACTTATGTCATGCAATAAAATGCAAATTAATTATTTAAAAATCATACAATGTGATTTTCTGGATTTTCGTTTTAGATTCCGTCTCTCACAGTTGAAGAGTACCTATGATAAAATGTACAGACCTATACATGCTTTGTAAGTAGGAAAACCTGAAAAATCGGCAGTGTATCAAATACTTGTTCTCCCCACTGTATGTGTCTGCTGGTTTGCCCTATGAGCTACCATGCAGACATAGACAGTGAGGGCTGCACAATTGTGCCCAACAATACTAGTTACTGGGTACTGAAGGGCTTATCTAAGCTGCCTAAACTAGTGCTTACATTACTTACTGACCAGGCTCATAGCTCACTTACCGAGAGGAAGGAATCTGCAGTCCCCCACCACCTCTTCGAAAGAACCATGTGTCCACCAATAAACCAAAAACATCTGTGACATAAAAAAAAATGCCCAAGAACCCAACATGTTTTTCCCTCTAATATGGAAAGCTTTGTCAGGGGTGTAATAAGTTAAAAAATGTGGACCAAAGTTTCACCATGGTTACAGCAAATAGGTGGCACCATTTCATGTCTCCTCTATTTGTAATCAATATGGCCGCTAAGCCCTCCACTTCCTGTTAGCATCATTACACAAGCAGCATCCAAATCATAGCATGCGTGACATTATGACATAAGTACGTTGCGATGCTCATGCATGCGCAATGGGAATTACGGATTCCCATCTAGAGGACAAACATGAGGTTTCAAAGGCCACAAATAGAAGATTTAATGAAGGGACATCACTCTTTAGACCCAACATCACTCAAAGCCATCTATAGCCTGTTTTGTCACATATATATAGGAGGGTACACTTAATTTGTCCATATTGAATGACAGAACAATCTATAGAAGTCTCTGAGTGATGTTGAGTCTAAAGACTGATGCCCCATAATTAAATCTTCTATTTGCCACCTATGAACCTCATGTTTGAGGAATGGGCAGCTAAAAAGTAATCCAACATATAAAGCAGGCCACATACTGTTACTAATATATTCTATATAATATATTCTTGAATTATGTAAAATAATCACATGCAAAAGAGGCAGAGCGTTTACAAAAGATTGTCATCATTCAGGTTCGTCCACTGCAGCATACAATATACAGTAATTTAAAGAGTTTTCACCTCTATACAAATGTTATTATATAACTTCATGCCTCAGACTAAAAGCTGACGGAATACGCATGGATATATGGTTACTAGGGATGAGCTTCGTGTTCGAGTCGAACATACGTTCGACTCGAACATCGGCTGTTCGATCGTTCGACGAAGATCGAACGATTTGGGCCGTTCGCGCCAAATTCGAGTGACGCGAACGGCCCACAATGCACTACGCCATCGCAGTGTCATCCAGGCACTGTGATTGGCCAAGCATGCACTGTGACCCCGCATGCTTGGCCAATCACAGCGCCGGCAGCGAGGAGAGCAATGATTGGCCACAGGCAGGATGCCTGTGGCCAATTATTGCTGAGGGTGTTTAGTACACGCCCCACACTATAAAAGGCCGCCAGCACGGCGGCCTAGTGTAGTGTGTTCCGGAGCAGGGAAAGAGCAGCATAGGCAGGGACAGTGACTTTTATTTCTTTCTTGCTTAACCTGGATTCCTTTAGTTTAGGGAAAGAGAAGGATAGGTAGGGAGAGTGTCAGTGTGTTTTGTGCTTGTGCTATAGTGTGCTTAAAAAAAACATTTTTTCTAGGGACAGAAAACTCTAGGTAGGGAGAGTGTCAGTTTCTTTCACTGTGCAAGTCCTTGTTTCCAGGGACAGGGAAGGACAGTGAGTGAATTCTCCTTGTGCTATAGTGTGCTTAAAAAAAACATTTTTTCTAGGGACAGAAAACTCTAGGTAGGGAGAGTGTCAGTTTCTTTCACTGTGCAAGTCCTTGTTTCCAGGGACAGGGAAGGACAGTGAGTGAATTCTCCTTGTGCTATAGTGTGCTTAAAAAAAACATTTTTTCTAGGGACAGAAAACTCTAGGTAGGGAGAGTGTCAGTTTCTTTCACTGTGCAAGTCCTTGTTTCCAGGGACAGGGAAGGACAGTGAGTGAATTCTCCTTGTGCTATAGTGTGCTTAAAAAAAACATTTTTTTCTAGGGACAGAAAACTCTAGGTAGGGAGAGTGTCAGTTTCTTTCACTGTGCAAGTCCTTGTTTCCAGGGACAGGGAAGGACAGTGAGTGAATTCTCCTTGTGCTATAGTGTGCTTAAAAAAAACATTTTTTCTAGGGACAGAAAACTCTAGGTAGGGAGAGTGTCAGTTTCTTTCACTGTGCAAGTCCTTGTTTCCAGGGACAGGGAAGGACAGTGAGTGAATTCTCCTTGTGCTATAGTGTGCTTAAAAAAAACATTTTTTCTAGGGACAGAAAACTCTAGGTAGGGAGAGTGTCAGTTTCTTTCACTGTGCAAGTCCTTGTTTCCAGGGACAGGGAAGGACAGTGAGTGAATTCTCCTTGTGCTATAGTGTGCTTAAAAAAAACATTTTTTCTAGGGACAGAAAACTCTAGGTAGGGAGAGTGTCAGTTTCTTTCACTGTGCAAGTCCTTGTTTCCAGGGACAGGGAAGGACAGTGAGTGAATTCTCCTTGTGCTATAGTGTGCTTAAAAAAAACATTTTTTCTAGGGACAGAAAACTCTAGGTAGGGAGAGTGTCAGTTTCTTTCACTGTGCAAGTCCTTGTTTCCAGGGACAGGGAAGGACAGTGAGTGAATTCTCCTTGTGCTATAGTGTGCTTAAAAAAAACATTTTTTCTAGGGACAGAAAACTCTAGGTAGGGAGAGTGTCAGTTTCTTTCACTGTGCAAGTCCTTGTTTCCAGGGACAGGGAAGGACAGTGAGTGAATTCTCCTTGTGCTATAGTGTGCTTAAAAAAAACATTTTTTCTAGGGACAGAAAACTCTAGGTAGGGAGAGTGTCAGTTTCTTTCACTGTGCAAGTCCTTGTTTCCAGGGACAGGGAAGGACAGTGAGTGAATTCTCCTTGTGCTATAGTGTGCTTAAAAAAAACATTTTTTCTAGGGACAGAAAACTCTAGATAGGGAGAGTGTCAGTTTCTTTCACTGTGCAAGTCCTTGTTTCCAGGGACAGGGAAGGACAGTGAGTGAATTCTCCTTGTGCTATAGTGTGCTTAAAAAAAACATTTTTTCTAGGGACAGAAAACTCTAGGTAGGGAGAGTGTCAGTTTCTTTCACTGTGCAAGTCCTTGTTTCCAGGGACAGGGAAGGACAGTGAGTGAATTCTCCTTGTGCTATAGTGTGCTTAAAAAAAACATTTTTTCTAGGGACAGAAAACTCTAGGTAGGGAGAGTGTCAGTTTCTTTCACTGTGCGAGTCCTTGTTTCCAGGGACAGGGAAGGACAGTGAGTGAATTCTCCTTGTGCTATAGTGTGCTTAAAAAAAACATTTTTTCTAGGGACAGAAAACTCTAGGTAGGGAGAGTGTCAGTTTCTTTCACTGTGCAAGTCCTTGTTTCCAGGGACAGGGAAGGACAGTGAGTGAATTCTCCTTGTGCTATAGTGTGCTTAAAAAAAACATTTTTTCTAGGGACAGAAAACTCTAGATAGGGAGAGTGTCAGTTTCTTTCACTGTTCAAGTCCTTGTTTCCAGGGACAGGGAAGGACAGTGAGTGAATTCTCCTTGTGCTATAGTGTGCTTAAAAAAAACATTTTTTCTAGGGACAGAAAACTCTAGGTAGGGAGAGTGTCAGTTTCTTTCACTGTGCGAGTCCTTGTTTCCAGGGACAGGGAAGGACAGTGAGTGAATTCTCCTTGTGCTATAGTGTGCTTAAAAAAAACATTTTTTCTAGGGACAGAAAACTCTAGGTAGGGAGAGTGTCAGTTTCTTTCACTGTGCGAGTCCTTGTTTCTAGGGACAAAGAAGGAAAGTGAGGGGAATTCTCCTTGTGCTATAGTGTGCTAAAGCATTCCTCATCAACCATCTTTGAAATCCTTGATTTTTGGACAGTCAGGGAAATTGTCGTTGTGCTTTTCTGTGCAAAAGCAATCATCCTCAATAGGGATGGGCCCGGTGCTCGATTCGAACCCATGTTCGAATCGAGCATCGGGCGTTCGCTCGCTCGTCGAGCCCAGAACTATTTGGGCCGTTCGCATCACATTCGTGTGATGCGAGCGGCCCCGCAATGCATTGCGGCCGGCGCGGCCGGCGCAGTGCATTGCTGGCTGATGATTGGCCAAGCATGCACTGTGACCCCGCATGCTTGGCCAATCACAGCGCCCGAAACTCGGAGAGCAATAATTGGCTACAGGCAGGACGCCTGTAGCCAATTACAGCTCAGGGGCTTTAGTACACGCCCCACCATTTAAAAGGCCGCCACGCCATCGGCCCCGGTCACATGAGTTCCGGCTTTAGGAGAGATTAGTCTGCTGATTCTGTCTTTGCTTGATACTGAAAGATTTGCTCTTCTTTGCTAAACCATTGGCTATTTCTTTGCTAAACCATTGCTACCTAAGTCATTGATCGTTCATTGCTGCTGATTGCACAGTTAGTGTGTTATTAGCTGCTGCTGGGGATTAGTCTGGTGCGTGCTTACTGTTAGTACAGTATTGCAGTAGTACCAACCGCAGTGCTGTTAGCACAGCATTGCACCCCAACAGCACCCATAGGACTTCTAGTGTGTTAGTGGCAGCAAACAGAGCTCCTATATTTTCTTCTCATCAGCACCCATAGGACTTCTAGTGTGTTAGTGGCAGCAAACAGAGCTCCTATATTTTCTTCTCAGCAGCACCCATAGGACTTCTAGTGTGTTAGTGGCATCACACAGAGCTCCTATATTTTCTTCTCAGCAGCACCCATAGGACTTCTAGTGTGTTAGTGGCAGCAAACAGAGCTCCTATATTTTCTTCTCAGCAGCACCCATATGACTTCTAGTGTGTTAGTGGCATCACACAGAGCTCCTATATTTTCTTCTCAGCAGCACCCATAGGACTTCTAGTGTGTTAGTGGCAGCAAACAGAGCTCCTATATTTTCTTCTCAGCAGCACCCATAGGACTTCTAGTGTGTTAGTGGCAGCAAACAGAGCTCCTATATTTTCTTCTCAACAGCACCCATAGGACTTCTAGTGTGTTAGTGGCATCACACAGAGCTCCTATATTTTCTTCTCAGCAGCACCCATAGGACTTCTAGTGTGTTAGTGGCAGCAAACAGAGCTCCTATATTTTCTTCTCAGCAGCACCCATAGGACTTCTAATGTGTTAGTGGCATCACACAGAGTTCCTATATTTTCATCTCAGCAGCACCCATAGGACTTCTAGTGTGTTAGTGGCATCACACAGAGCTCCTATATTTTCTTCTCAGCAGCACCCATAGGACTTCTAGTGTGTTAGTGGCAGCAAACAGAGCTCCTATATTTTCTTCTCAGCAGCACCCATAGGACTTCTAGTGTGTTAGTGGCAGCAAACAGAGCTCCTATATTTTCTTCTCAGCAGCACCCATAGGACTTCTAGTGTGTTAGTGGCAGCAAACAGAGCTCCTATATTTTCTTCTCAGCAGCACCCATAGGACTTCTAGTGTGTTAGTGGCAGCAAACAGAGCTCCTATATTTTCTTCTCAGCAGCACCCATAGGACTTCTAGTGTGTTAGTGGCAGCAAACAGAGCTCCTATATTTTCTTCTCAGCAGCACCCATAGGACTTCTAGTGTGTTAGTGGCAGCAAACAGAGCTCCTATATTTTCTTCTCAGCAGCACCCATAGGACTTCTAGTGTGTTAGTGGCATCACACAGAGCTCCTATATTTTCTTCTCAGCAGCACCCATAGGACTTCTAGTGTGTTAGTGGCAGCAAACAGAGCTCCTATATTTTCTTCTCAGCAGCACCCATAGGACTTCTAGTGTGTTAGTGGCAGCAAACAGAGCTCCTATATTTTCTTCTCAGCAGCACCCATAGGACTTCTAGTGTGTTAGTGGCAGCAAACAGAGCTCCTATATTTTCTTCTCAGCAGCACCCATAGGACTTCTAGTGTGTTAGTGGCATCACACAGAGCTCCTATATTTTCTTCTCAGCAGCACCCATAGGACTTCTAGTGTGTTAGTGGCAGCAAACAGAGCTCCTATATTTTCTTCTCAGCAGCACCCATAGGACTTCTAGTGTGTTAGTGGCATCACACAGAGCTCCTATATTTTCTTCTCAGCAGCACCCATAGGACTTCTAGTGTGTTAGTGGCAGCAAACAGAGCTCCTATATTTTCTTCTCAGCAGCACCCATAGGACTTCTAGTGTGTTAGTGGCAGCAAACAGAGCTCCTATATTTTCTTCTCAGCAGCACCCATAGGACTTCTAGTGTGTTAGTGGCAGCAAACAGAGCTCCTATATTTTCTTCTCAGCAGCACCCATAGGACTTCTAATGTGTTAGTGGCATCACACAGAGTTCCTATATTTTCATCTCAGCAGCACCCATAGGACTTCTAATGTGTTAGTGGCATCACACAGAGCTCCTATATTTTCTTCTCAGCAGCACCCATAGGACTTCTAGTGTGTTAGTGGCAGCAAACAGAGCTCCTATATTTTCTTCTCAGCAGCACCCATAGGACTTCTAGTGTGTTAGTGGCAGCAAACAGAGCTCCTATATTTTCTTGTCAGCAGCACACATAGTACCTATAGTGTGTTAGTGTCAGCACCCATAGGACCTACAGTGTGTTGTGAGCACACATAGGAGTTCTATTTTTTATACTATATACACTACCGACTACAATGGCTGGAAGACCGCCAAGGAGAGGCAGAGCGTGCCGAGGCAAGAACACAGGGCAGGCAGGCTCTGTTTCTAGAGACAACAGTGCTGGCCGTGGACGTGGTCGTGCATCGTCATCAGCACGTGGCCATGGGACACGCTTGTCTTTGTTTTCGGCAGCTGGACATGTGGAGCCGCATCATGCCGAAGGCTTGGTAGAATGGATGACCAAGCCCTCCTCATCCTCCTCATCCTCTCTCACCCAGGCTCAGGGTACTGGCAGAGCAGCTGCCAACGCGTACTCAATGGCATCATCAGCCACCCCTTCCCTAGACCCACCATGTCCTCCTGAGGAGTCCCCCGAACTGTTTGAGCACAGTGTTGGGTACATGCTCCAGGAGGATGCCCAACGATTCAAAGGCTCGGATGATGATACCCAGCTTGAGGAAGTCAGTAGTGTGCGCGCAGAGAGAGGGGATGATGAAGGACAGCAATCTGGCAGTAGTGTTCCACCAGCTGCAGCTTACTGCCAGGTTTGCTCTAGTGGTGAAGAGGGAGGGGATGATGAGGTCACTGACTCCACGTGGGTGCCTGAAGGGAGAGAGGAGGAGGAGGAGGAGGATGCAGCGTCACATATCCAACGAGGCAGGATGCCCCCTGGAGGCCAGCTAGAGGCCAGCACAGCAACTGTACCACACCGCAGAGCTCCGCCTGTGCAGGGCGCTGCCTCTGCACGTTATCACAAAAGTTCTTTGGTGTGGGCCTTTTTTGAGACGAGTGCATCAGATCGCACCACTGCTATTTGCAATATTTGTCTCAAGCGTATCTCGCGTGGCCAAAACATCAGCCGCTTGGGCACCACAAGCATGAGCAGACATATGTCGACCTGCCATGCAGATCGTTGGCAAGCACACATAAAAGACCCACACCAAAGAACAAAGCGGACCTCTCCTTGCTCCTCATCAGCTGGGATCTCCATCCCCACTATATCTTCAGTCCTCTCTGAAAGCTGCTCTGAGAGGACTAAAGGTGTAGAATTAGGTGTGTCACAACCAAGTACTTGCAGTACACCGACGTCCGATTGTAGCAGGCAAATTTCCCTGCCCCAGCTGCTGGACCGTCGAAAGAAGTATACTCCCAGCCATCCACATGCCCAGCGGTTGAATGCTAGCTTGGCTAAATTGCTAGCACTTCAACTGCTGCCTTTTCAGTTGATAGACTCGGCCCCCTTCCGTGAGTTTGTTCAATGTGCGGTTCCTCAGTGGCAGGTTCCCAAACGCCACTTTTTCTCACGGAAGGCGATTCCGTCTCTCTACTGGCATGTGGAAGGCAATGTCCATGCCTCGCTGGACAGGGCGGTCAGCGGTAAGGTGCATATTACCGCTGACTCATGGTCCAGCAGGCATGGACAGGGACGTTATCTTTCTTTCACGGCCCATTGGGTCACTCTATTGGTAGCTGGGAGGGATGCAGGACAAGGTGCAGTAGTGTTGGAGGTTGTTCCGCCACCACGCCTCCAAAATGCTACTACTGGTTGTGACACACCTCTCTCCTCCACCCCCTCCTCTTCTTCTTCCTCCATGTCCTCTTCGAGTGCTCTGTCCTCGGAACCAGCGGTGCTCCGTAGGCGTACAAGGGGCTACGCGAGTACGCAGGCAAAAAGATGCCATGCCGTGCTTGCGCTGGTGTGTTTGGGGGACAGGAGCCACACTGGGCCAAAGGTTCTGGCAGCTCTGCAGGGGCAGGCCGAGAGGTGGTTGACGCCACGCCAGCTTAAGCCAGGAATGGTCGTTTCTGATAATGGCACCAACCTCCTCTCCGCCCTGCGACAGGGGCAGCTCACCCATGTGCCCTGTATGGCTCACGTCCTCAACCTGGTGGTGCAGCGGTTCTTGGGCAGGTTCCCAGGCTTACAGGATGTCCTGAGGCAGGCCAGGAAAGTCTGTGTGCATTTCCGCCGATCTTATAATGCCAGTGCTCGGCTGACTGAGCTGCAAAAGGAGCTGAACCTGCCCAAAAACCGCCTAATATGTGACATGCCCACCAGGTGGAACTCAACGTTGGCCATGCTGCAGCAACTGCACACGCAGCAGAGGGCCATCAATGAGTACCTTTGCGACTACGGCACCAGGACAGGGTCAGGGGAGCTTGGCTTTTTTTCCCCACGCCAGTGGAGCATGATCAGGGATGCATGCACTGTCCTCTCACCATTTGAGGAGGCCACGAGGATGGTGAGCAGTGACAGTGCATGCATCAGTGACACTGTACCTCTTGTCCACCTGTTGGAGCATACGCTGCGTGGGATAATGGACAGGGCACTTGAGGCAGAACAGAGGCAGGAAGAGGAGGACTTCCTTGTCTCTCAAGGCCCCCTTTATCCAGACAATGTTCCTTCTGTCCCACCCATCACACAGGAAGAGGAGGAGGAGGAGGAGGAGGAGGATTGTGTGAGCATGGAGGTGGAGCCTGGCACTCAGCATCAGCAGCAGCAGTCTTTTAGGGATGATGTACAGTCCCAACAAACCAGTGGACTTGTACGTGGCTGGGAGGAGGTGGCTGGCGATCATGTCATCCTCAGTGACCCAGAAGACTCCGGACCGAATGCCTCAGCTAACCTACGCTGCATGGCCTCCCTGATCCTGCAAAGCCTGCGGAAGGATCCTCGTGTTCTTCGGATCAAGGAGAGTGACCATTACTGGCTGGCCACTCTCCTTGATCCACGGTACAAGGGTAAGGTTGCGGACCTTATCTTGCCGTCGCAGAGGGAGCAGAGGATGAGACATCTCAGGGAGGCCTTGCAGAAAGGTCTGTGCAACGCGTTCCCAGAAACTGGGAGGTTACAAACTCCTGGTCCTGGACGACGAGTTGCTGAGGCTTCGGTCAGTAGCAGAAGGAGCGGTGGGGAAGGTGGACGTCTGACCGATGCGTTCAGACAATTTTTTAGTCCGCAGCCCCAAGGTATGATCAGTTCCAGCAACCATCGCCAGCGTCTGATATACATGGTGCAGGAATACCTAGGGGCAAGGTCAGACTTGGACACCTTTCCCACCGAAAATCCTCTGGCTTACTGGGTCCTGAGGATGGATCACTGGCCAGAGCTTGCACAGTATGCAATTGAGCTACTGGCCTGTCCTGCATCCAGCGTTCTTTCCGAACGCACATTCAGTGCTGCTGGAGGATTTGTCACCGATCATAGGGTGCGCCTGTCCACCGACTCGGTTGATCGACTGACCTTCATAAAAATGAATCAGTCTTGGATCACCACCAGCTACCAGACACCTGAAGCGGATATAACGGAATAATTTATAATGTCACATCCCTTCAAGACTGCCTATGCTGATGCTGAGTGACTGTCCTGTTATGTTCACTGACTATCCTCTTCCTCCTCCTCAATGATCCATGCCACCACACCAGTGCCTAAGGCACAATTTTTCAGCCCCTGTATAACAGGGGCGTGTAATTACAATTTTTTAAAAAGATGCTTCGCAACAGGTGTGACTGCTGTGCTCAGAGTACAGTATCTGTGAGGGGTTGCAGTGTTGTGGCACCAGCACCAGTGCCTAAGGCACAATTTTTCAGCCCCTGTTGGGGCGTGTAATTACAATTTTTAGGCAATGCTTTGCAACAGGTCTCATTGCTGTGCTCAGAGTACAGTATCTGTGAGGGGTTGCAGTGTTGTGGCACCAGCACCAGTGCCTAAGGCACAATTTTTCAGCCCCTGTATAACAGGGGCGTGTAATTACAATTTTTTAAAAAGATGCTTCGCAACAGGTGTGACTGCTGTGCTCCAAGTACAGTATCTGTGAGGGGTTGCAGTGTTGTGGCACCAGCACCAATGCCTAAGGCACAATTTTTCAGCCCCTGTTTAACAGGGGCGTGTAATTACAAATCTTGATCTAATAGTTCACAGCAGGGCCCATTCCTGCGCCCACCAAGAGTAACTATGAGGGCCTACAGTCTTGTGGCAACACCGTCCACCACCACCACCACCACCAAAGGCCCAATTTTTCTGCCCTGTTCAACAGGTGCATGCAATTACAAATCTTGATCTAATAACTCACAGCAGGGCCCATTCCTGCACCCACCAAGAGTAACTGTGAGGGCTTACAGTCTTGTGGCAACACCGTCCACCACCACCACCACCACCAAAGGCCCAATTTTTCTGCCCGGTTCAACAGGTGCATGCAAGTACAAATCTTGATCTATTAACTCACAGCAGGGCCCATTCCTGTGCCCACCAGTCTTGTGGCTACACCAACATCTAATAGGGCAAATTTCTGCAGAGTATATACGGCAGGCCCCTACTTTCAAACATCCAACTTACAAACGACTCCTACTTGCAAACGGCAAGAGAAAACAGGAAGTGAGAGGAAATCTACCCCTAGGAAGGAAAATTCTATCCTGTTAGATTTAATTTGGGAAAAAGGTATCTCCTCTCTACTGATGCTTTATCACCAATCCTTGTTTCAATTAAAACCCCACTTTTCCAAAAACATTTGTCATTGGGACGGAAAGTGAGGTGACATGTTCTGAACAGATGTGCAAAGACAGCAAATGTTACAGGGGTGATAACCCCTCCCTATGTTCTCCAAAAAGCTTAAAAATTGATTTTTTAGGGATGTAGCTACACTTCATAATGTACCTGTTCAGATTCTACTTAAGAACAAACCTACAGTCCATGTCTTGTTTGCACCACCTATATACTGCTGTTCAGAGTATATAGGGTTGTAGGTATAGGGTTTTATTTTGGGTGCGGGGTCCCCCTTAGTATCCATACAAGACCCAAAGGGGCTGGGGTGGGGGGGGGGTGATGGGGTAGCCATGCCATTTTTCTCAAGGATTTTCAGCCATATGGCGGCCAGGACAAGACATGACATTAAAGCCGCAAGTGGTTTTAAATGGCTTCTTTTTTTCCTTTACAAATGTCATTTTGTGCAAGGACAGTTCTAAACACGGGAAACACATGCCACTTCACAGGCATACTTTAGACACCCCCCAGGTACCATATTTAAAGGAAAATTTCACTTTTTTTTTTTCACTTTATGCATCATTAAAATGACTGCTCCCGAAAAAACTTTAGTTTTTAAAATTTCTTTTTGCATTGATATATGTCCCCTGGGGCAGGACCCGGGTCCCCAAACCTGTTTTATGACATTAACATGCATATTGGCCATTGTAATTAGCAATTTTGATTTCGAACGTTCGCGTCCATTATAACGAATAGGGTTCGAAAATTCGCGCGAACTTTCGGTCCGTTCGAAGGTTCTGGTGCGAACCGAACCCGGGGGTGTTCGGCTCATCCCTAATCCTCAACCATATTTAGAAATCCTTAAGTAAAGGGACAGAGAAGGACACCTGAAGGTAGCCCTTATTGCTTTTTTCCCATCTCCCTGCAGGCCATCTATTAGAATGTCTGGAAGGCAAACAAGGAGAGGCAGACAGTCAGGAGGCAATAAAAGAGGGCAAGCAGGCTCTGTGTCTGGGGGCAACAGTGCTGGTCGTGGACGCGGTGCATTGTCATCAGCACATGGCCATGGGACACGCTTGTCCTTCTTTTCGGCAGCTGGACATGTTGAGCCACATCATGCCGAAGACTTGGTAGAGTGGATGACCAAGCCCTCCTCCTCCTCCTCATCCTCTCTCACCCAGGCTCAGGGTACTGGCAAAGCAGCTGCCAAAGCGTCCTCTTCCCTGTTATCAATGTCAGACTCATCATCAGTCACTCCTTCCCTAGACCCACCATGTCCTCCTCCTGAGGAGTCCCCCGAACTGTTTGAGCACAGTGTTGGGTACATGCTCCAGGAGGATGCCCAGCGTTTCGAAGGGTCTGATGATGAAACCCAGCTACAGGAAGGCAGTAGGGTGAGAGCAGACAGAGGGGATGCTCAAGAAGGACACCAATCTGGCAGTCATGTTCCAGCAGCTGCAGCATACTGCCAGATTGGCTCCAGTGATGAGGAGGGAGGGGATGATGAGGTCACTGACTCCACGTGGGTGCCTAATAGGAGAGAGGAGGAGGAGGATGAGGAGGAGGCACATCTCCAACGAGGCAGGATGCCCTTTGGTGGCCAGCGTAAGGGCAGTACACCAACGGAATCACACCGCAGAGCTCCGCCTGTGCAGGGCGCTGCCTCTGCCCGTCATTCAAAAAGTTCCTTGGTGTGGGCCTTTTTTGAGGCTAGTGCATCAGATCGCACAGCTGCTGTTTGCAACATATGTCTCAAGCGTATATCGCGTGGCCAAAACATCAGCCGCTTGGGTACCACATGCCTGACCAGACATATGTTGACCTGCCATGCAGCTCGTTGGCAAGCCTACCTCAAAGACCCACACCAAAGAACAAAGCGGACCTCTCCTTGCACCGCATCAGCTGGGATCTCCAACCCCACTATAACTTCAGTCCTCTCTGAAACATGCACTGAGAGGAATGAAGGTGTAGAATTAGGTGTGTCACAGCCAAGTACTTGCGGCCACTCTGCTAGCAGTACACCGACGTCCGATTCTAGCAGGCAAATTTCCCTGCCCCAGCTGCTGGACCGTCGAAAGAAGTTCACTCCCAGCCATCCACATGCCCAGCGGTTGAATGCTAGCTTGGCTAAATTGCTAGCGCTTCAACTGCTGCCTTTTCAGTTGGTAGACTCGGCCCCCTTCCGTGAGTTTGTGCAATGTGCGGTTCCTCAGTGGCAGGTTCCCAAACGCCACTTTTTCTCACGGAAGGCTATTCCGGCTCTCTACCGGCATGTGGAAGGCAATGTCTTGGCCTCGCTGGACAGGGCGGTCAGCGGTAAGGTGCATATTACCGCTGACTCATGGTCCAGCAGGCATGGACAGGGACGTTACCTTTCTTTCACGGCCCATTGGGTCACTCTTTTGGCAGCTGGGAAGGATGCAGGACAAGGTGCAGTAGTGTTGGAGGTTGTCCCACCGCCACGCCTCCAAAATGCTACTACTGGTTGTGACACACCTCTCTCCTCCACCCCCTCCTCTTCTTCTTCCTCCATGGCCTCTTCCTGTGGTTTGTCCTATGAACCAGCGGTGCTCCGTAGCCGTTCACGGGGCTACGCAAGTACGCAGGCAAAAAGATGCCATGCCGTGCTTGCGCTGGTGTGTTTGGGGGACAGAAGCCACACTGGGGCAGAGGTCCTGTCTGCTCTGCAGGGCCAGGCCGAGAGGTGGTTGACGCCACGCCAGCTTAAGCCAGGAATGGTGGTTTGTGACAATGGCACCAACCTCCTCTCCGCCCTTCGACAGGGACAACTGACCCATGTGCCCTGTGTGGCTCACGTCCTTAACCTGGTGGTGCAGCGGTTCTTGGGCAGGTACCCGGGCTTACAGGATGTCCTGAGGCAGGCCAGGAAAGTCTGTGTGCATTTCCGCAGATCTTATAATGCCAGTGCTCGCCTGGCTGAGCTGCAAAAGGAGTTGAACCTGCCCAAGAACCGCCTTATATGTGACATGCCCACCAGGTGGAACTCAACGTTGGCCATGCTGCAGCGGCTGCACACGCAGCAGAGGGCCATCAATGAGTACCTGTGCGACTACGGCACCAGGACAGGGTCAGGGGAGCTTGGTTTTTTTTCTCCACGCCAGTGGGGCATGATCAGGGATGCATGCACTGTCCTGGCACCATTTGAGGAGGCCACGAGGATGGTGAGCAGTGACAGTGCATGCATCAGTGACACTGTACCTCTTGTCCACCTGTTGGAGCACACGCTGCGTGGAATAATGGACAGGGCACTTGAGGCAGAACAGAGGCAGGAAGAGGAGGACTTCCTTGCCTCTCAAGGCCCCCTTTACCCAGACAGTGTTCCTTCTGTCCCACCCATTGCACAGGAAGAGGAAGAGGAGGAGGAGGAGGAGGAGGAGGATTGTGTCAGCATGGAGGTGGAGGCTGGCACTCAGCATCATCAGCAGCAGTCTTTTAGGGATGATTTACAGTCCCAAGAAACCAGTGGACTTGTACGTGGCTGGGAGGAGGTGACTGCGGATCATGTCGTCCTTAGTGACCCAGAGGACTCCGGAGCGAATGCCTCAGCAAACCTACGCTGCATGGCCTCCCTGATCCTGCAAAGTCTGCGGAAGGATCCTCGTATTCTTCGGATCAAGGAGAGGGACCATTACTGGCTGGCCACTCTCCTTGATCCACGGTACAAGGGTAAGGTTGCGGACCTTATGTTACCGTCGCAGAGGGAGCAGAGGATGAGACAACTCCGGGAGGCCTTGCAGAAAGGTCTGTGCAACGCGTTCCCAGAGACTGGGAGGTTACAAACTCCTGGTCCTGGACAACGAGTTGCTGAGGCTTCGGCCAGTCAAAGAAGGAGCGGTGGGGAAGGTGGCCGTCTGACCGATGCGTTCAGACAATTCTTTAGTCCGCAGCCCCAAAGTATGATCGGTTCCAGCAACCATCGCCAGCGTCTGATAAACATGGTGCAGGAATATCTAGGGGCAAGGTCAGACTTGGACACCTTCCCCACCGAAAATCCTCTGGCTTACTGGGTCTTGAGGATGGATCACTGGCCAGAGCTTGCACAGTATGCAATTGAGCTACTGGCCTGTCCTGCATCCAGCGTTCTTTCGGAACGCACATTCAGTGCTGCTGGAGGATTTGTCACGGATCACAGGGTGCGCCTGTCCACCGACTCGGTTGATCGACTGACTTTCATCAAGATGAACCAGTCTTGGATCACCACCAGCTACCACACACCTGATGCTGATATAACAGACTAATTGATTTTAACATGTCACATCCCTTCAAGACTGATGCTGATGCTGAGTGCCTGTGCTGTTATGTTGACTGGCTATCCTCCTCCTCTGAGTCCTCAATGATACGATTGATGATGATAGCTTGGAAGATCATTTTTGTTCATGGGTGCCGCCACCAGTGGCTAAGGCCCAATTTTTCAGCCCCTGTTTTACAGGGGCGTGTACTTACAATTTTTTTAGCAATAATTTGCCATAGGGCTCATTGCTGTGCTCCAAGTACAGTATCTGTGAGGGGTTGGAGTCTTGTGGCACCAGTGCCTAAGGCCCAATTTTTCAGCCCCTGTTTAACAGGGGCGTGTCATTACAATTTTTGAAGCAATACTTTGCAACAGGGCTCATTGCTGTGCTCCAAGTACAGTATCTGTGAGGGGTTGTAGTGTTGTGCCACCAGTGCCTAAGGCCCAATTTTTCAGCCCCTGTTCAACAGGGGCATGCAATTACAATTCTTGATGTAATAATTCACAGCAGGGCCCATTCCTGCACCCACCAAGAGTAAGTCTGAGGGCTTACAGTGTTGTGGCAACGCCACCACCACCACCACCACGAAAGGCCCAATTTTTCAGCCCCTGTTCAAAAGGGGCATGTAATTACAATTCTTGATCTAATAATTCACAGCAGGGCCCATTCCTGCACCCACCAAGAGTAAGTCTGAGGGCTTACAGTGTTGTGGCAACGCCACCACCACCACCACCACGAAAGGCCCAATTTTTCAGCCCCTGTTCAAAAGGGGCATGTAATTACAATTCTTGATCTAATAATTCACAGCAGGGCCCATTGCTGCACCCACCAAGAGTAACTGTCAGGGCTTACAGTGTTGTGGCACCAGCACCACCATCAAAGCCCCAATTTTTACTACCACTGTTCAACAATTATATGTAATTAAAATTCCTGATATAATAGTTGACAGCAGGGCGTTCCAGCACCAACCAAGAGTAACTGTGAGTGCTTACAGTGTTGTGCCAACACCAACAACTAAGGGGCCTATTTCTGCAGATTATATACGGCAGGTCCCTACTTTCAAACATCCAACTTACAAACGACTCCTACTTGCAAACGCAAGAAGACAACAGGAAGTGAGAGGAAATCTACCCCTAGGAAGGAAAATTCTCTCCTGTAAGAATAAATATGGGAGAAAGGTGTCTCCTCTGTACTGATGCTTTATCAGCAATCCTTGTTTCAAGAAAAACACCACATTTCAAAAACAGTTGTCATTGGGACGGAAAGTGAGGTGAAATGTTCTGAACAGGGGCACAGACAGCAAAACAAATGTTACAGGGGTGATAACCCTTACCTATGTTTTCCAAAAAGTTTAAAAATAGATTTTTGGGCTGGAGCTACACTTAAACAATGTACCTGTTCAAAATTACAAACACATTCTACATAAGACCAAACCTACAGTCCCTGTCTTGTATGCACCGCCTGTATACGGCTGTTCAGAGTATATAGGGCCTTTTTTATTTTATGTGCGGGGTTCCCCTTAATATCCATACAAGACCCAAAGGGGCTGGTAATGGGCTGGGGTAGGGGGGGGGGGGGGGTCATGGGGTAGCTATGCCATTTTTCTTAAAGATTTTCATCCATATTACCGGGACCAGACATTACATTAAAGCCGCAAGCAGTTTTAAATGGCTTTTTTTTCCTTTAGAAGTGTCATTTTGTGCAGGGACAGTTCTAAACACGGGAAACACGTGGCACTTCACAGGCATACTTTAGACACCCCCCAGGTACGATATTTAAAGGAATATTTGACTTTTTTTTTTTTCACTTTATGCATCATTAAAATGACTGCTCCCGAAAAACAACCGTTTTTAAAACTTCTTTTTGCATTGATACATGTCCCCTGGTGCAGAACCCGGGTTCCCAAACCCTTTTTAGGACAATAACATGCATAATAGTTGTTATAATTAGCACTTTAGAATTCGAACGTTCGCATCCATTGTATTTAATAGGGTTCTAATGTTCGTACGAACTTTCGGTCCGTTCGCGGGTTCTGGTGCGAACCGAACCCGGGGGTGTTCGGCTCATCACTAATGGTTACCATGTGACTGCTTTAGTTTTAGCCTGCTTTTATCACACTGCTCACATAAAATATAGTGGGGCATTTATTAACACAGTATTTCTTGAAGAGCCTAATCTGTTAAATTACCAGCCTGCGTTTGGGCTACATAATTTGATTTGCAGGGCTACATAATTTGATTTCGCTATGATTGGTCATAGCAATCACATGATTGCAATGTAAACAAAACAGTCATGAATGGCTTCCATTAATGCATAGAGCAGCCTGGATCCTCTTCTTCTCGGGTCCCTCTTCGGCTCTCCTGGTCCCTCCCTTCTGACAAGTGCCCCCCACAGAAAGCAGCTTGCTGTGGGGGCACTCGAGCCGAGCTGCAGCTCTGTGTGTCCATTCAACCATTTACAGAAGAGCTAACTGGTAGGGTCCTGAAAAAACAAGTACCAGCCACCTGCATTACTCTCTTCCATTGTACTTTATAAAAACCAGAGAGAAAAACACAGGAACTAAAATGCATCTATTGTCTATATCAACCAATCAGAATTTATCTTCTATTATCTTAAATAATAAAACAAAGAATCCAATTGGTTGTTAGTATAGGTGTAGCGGGGTCTTTAAATCTAGGGGAATGTTTGAGTGGTAGTTGTACTCAAACACACTATTTGATAGGGTTCTGTTAAACCATTTTATACTACAGGTGGGATACTGGTGTATAGTTCCCTGTGGCCTGTTGATGGCGCTGCTATCGGAGGCTAGGGTTGAACCGCTGGTACAGTGCTGTGCCTTGGATTCCCCTCTCGGCGGGAGAGGATATAAAAAGGGGCAGGCCCTGTCTGTAGGGGGTGAGTTCCTGGGGGTCCGACCCCGGGAGTGTGTTGTTCTGTTCATGGCCACCCCAGGCACCTTTAGCCCTGGGGTGGAGTTCCAGGTTCGGTACACTGGCGGATCAGTCCCAGGCACCTTTAGCCCTGGGGCTGCAACTGAAGCTCTTGGGTCCAGCACCTTCGGCTGGAGCTCACGGAGGGAGGAGAAATCCCAGGGTGCTGCCTTGCGAGGAGACCCGTATCTGGAAGAGGAGGCCGGGGGAGGACCGTTCTGAGGGACTGGTGAGAGATCACAGTGAAGGAAGGGGCCCGGTAACTCTCTGGAGGGATGTCACCTTCCTAATAGAGGCCTAATACTGCAAACAAAGTTTACCAGGTCTGTGGCAGAGACCCAAAGTTCACCAGGTCTGTGGCAGAGACCCAACGTTCACCAGATCTGTGGCAGAGTTTGTGCAGAGACTGTGTGTAATCTAATTCAAGCATCACTCTGGCTGCTAGGATCCACTCTAAGGGGAGACTATCCGGGTGAGCTGAGACTACCTGAAGATTATGTATTCGTTTGTGCCTGGACCTACTCCAACACCTCTTGCTGTCCTGTTCTCCATCCATCCTTTCCTATTTAATGACTATGCATATGAGAAAATAAACTCTACGTTGGAGTTGCATTTGGTGTGGACCTTGGAGTTATTGGGGGATAGAGACTTGTCTTTATTGCAGTGAAGACGGGAACCATTCTCTGGAGAACCTAACCATAGAGACCCAGGTACATTACACCGCTCAACCTCTTCACACAAAAGGGTACGGGCATGTAGCAATGGTGTGCCCCTTTTCCTACAAGTGAGCCAAAGGTAGGGAAAAGGGGTCTGGTGGCTACACGTGGGGGCTCGTCCGGGATTTCTATGGCCAAAAAAACCCCAGGAGTTTGGACTTTATTCCCCTTGTGAGGCTCCGTGGAGGTCGGCCATCTTTGGAAGAATTTTGACTGTGCCACGAGGAGAGCCCAAACTGTGTAGTTCGTGGGTGTGTCAAGGGAAGAGAAAGCCTGCGAACATTGCAGGAAAATGGGAGGAGCCTCGCCATGCGGTGAGATGTGCGTGGTGACTTTGGCGCCAAATGGACAGTGCGTGATGAATCAGCGAGTGAGCAACATGGCGACTAATGCCCCATGGATTCCAGTTCCTACAACCATGAACGCTGCCTCACTGGCTGCTCCCTTGATGGATACGGGGATTTGGCTGAAGCCTCGGGGTTGCTTCGCTCTCTATGTCTGCAGAGATGCGGAGGCCCTTGGAGTGGTTTGTCCCAGTAGCCAGGGACTGGTGGTGCACCTTCGGCCCTTTGGAAGATGTGACAAGTGCAAGGAATTTATCTTCGAGGTAGAGCAACCTACAGAAAAACCTTGGGCCTACCATTTGAATTACCTTACGGGCGCCACTACTCTTGAGGAGGAAACCTACGCTTCCACAGTCACCCCCACGTGCACTGTTGTGACTTTGGAGGAAGTCGTTGTGGATGTTCCGGTAGTTGAGGAACCGGAGACGGAGAAGCCGGCGGATGCGGCCTTCGTCACTACAGAGTCTTCGCTCCCACCACCCAAGCGAAAGGTGGGCTATGTGAAAGTCTCCTGTGGCCGTGGTCAAGCTACACCCCAGCACTTGCCTGAATCAGATTGTTTAGTCGGAGGGCCCTCCAGATGATCCGCGACAGCTACAGGCCGAGGTAAGCCGGGGAAATGGACAAAGGTTAATGTCCGAAGTATCGGGGACGTTTGGGTTCCCGACTCCAAGGAACTTGCTAAAGACAGTGATTCCTCCACCACCAAAAAATATTTGCCGGCAGAGGAGTACGATACCTCTTACCTGGAGTCGTCCTCTGAGGTGGGAGACGATGCAGAGATAGACAAACTGTTTGTCAAAAAGAGCTGGGATAAAATACCCCTATCCTCCGCCAGAAGTAGAAGGGATTCACCCAAAGACTCTGGGGATATCACACTCCGGGTGGAGGCCCATGTACATGAGGAGGTATCTGACCCCATGCCTACATCATCCAGACCTATATTGCCTGTGCCTACCGCTGTGGCTGAGTATGCGCCATTGCGGGCTGCTATGTTGGGTCTCAAGTCAGTGAAAGTGCCTAGGCATCCGGATGCCGTTGTCCTACCGGGTGCGGGAGACCGTGCTACTCTTCCTCGACTTTCCAGGATCCAACGGCTGTTCAATCAGAGAGTGGCCGCTGATTATGGATGGGAGTCCCCGTATGTCCCAAGAGACTTGCTTTTTGAGGTGGAGGCCTACAGGGAGAGATGGTACGCTGACTTTCTGGGGAACTATTTGAAAGTGCCCAATGCCCGCAGGTATCTCTCTTGTTCTGCTGCTGTTGCTGAGAGGTACAAGGGGTGTAAGCTGGACTGGGTACTGGGTCGGCACATACACACAGATCGGGTGGTTGTGTGTCGGAAGGAGCGGGAGGATGCCATGTATTCCATTGAAACTTTTGACAAGAACTGGAAGCTCCTTGTTTTGCCCGATCCAAAATTTTACCTCTAAAAAGACTGGATTCCATTGTGTTTTTTTTTGGAGTGTACTCTCTTGGAGTCCAGGGACTTTGCCCTTGTGAATTGGGGTAATGTACTCAGCTGGAGAGCCAGGAGAGCTGTTGCCGCTTCTCTCCGCTCACAGCACCACAAAGACAGAGACTTTGGGGGTAGATACAGTTAGGGCCACAGAAGAAGAAAAGAAGAAGATTTATTTTCAAGTGTTTGTGACAATGTTATGACGGTAGCGCTTCCACTAGGTGGCGGTGTTGCAAAGGGTTTCTGTGTGCTCAGAGAGGAAAAATATATCTATTAATGTTTTTTATTTTACACTAGGACTAGTGTAATAGATACTTTATTTAGAAGGAAAGTGTCCTTCCCTCGGGGAGGATAGTTCCCTTCCTATGTAGATAATAGTATAGGATGTTATTATGCTGGTTTTATATGTGTTTTCTCCCATTGCAGGTGAACGACTGACAACCACTGAGCATGGGTGGGTTAGCTAGTATAAGAGGGGAGGGAGATGTAAATACGAATATAATAATGTGTTTTATATTGATATGTGACATTAAGAATGGGATGTACACATTTTTCTTTCTCTTGTTGATCTTCCTTCATCTCTTTATTCAATCCCTTTCCCCACATTCAGGTTCCGGCACAAACAAACTATTTTTTTTCTATTACTTATTTATTTTTTTGTACATAGTTCAGGGATAAACATGCGTAGACTCAGGCTTGAGGTACGTGGGTTTACCCCAGACACTGGGGACAGTGTCTATCTGTCCTGGGGGAGTGTGTAGCGGGCTCTTTAAATCTAGGGGAATGTTTGAGTGGTAGTTGTACTCAAACACACTATTTGATACGGTTCTGTTAAACCATTTTATACTACAGGTGGGCTACTGGTGTATAGTTCCCTGTGGCCTGTTGATGGCGCTGCTATCGGAGGCTAGGCTTGAACCGCTGGTACAGTGCTGTGCCTTGGATATCCCCTCTAGGCGGTGGTGTGGTGGGCGTGTCGGCCTGCTGTGCATGCCGGGAGAGGATATAAAACAGGCTGACCCTGTTTGTAGGGGGTGTGTTCCTGGGGGTCCGACCCCGGGAGTGTGTTTTTCTGTTCGTGGCCACCCCAGGCACCGGAGGTGGAGTTCCAGGCTCGGTACACTGGCGGATCAGTCCCAGGCACCTTTAGCCCTGGGGCTGCAACTGAAGGCCTTGGGTCCAGCACCTTCGGCTGGAGCTCACGTAGGGAGGAGGAATCCCAGGGTGCTGCCTTGCGAGGAGACCCGTATCTGGAAGAGGAGGCCGTGGGAGGACCATTCCGAGGGACTGGTGAGAGATCACAGTGAAGGAAGGGGCCCGGTAACTCTCTGGAGGGATGTCACCTTCCTGATAGAGGCCTAATACTGCAAGCAAAGTTCACCAGGTCTGTGGCAGAGACCCAAAGTTCACCAGGTCTGTGGCAGAGACCCAACGTTCACCAGATCTGTGGCAGAGTTTGTGCAGAGACTTGTGTAACCACTTCTCTACTGTGCACGAAAACCCCCTTCCTGCCCAAGCCATTTTTCAGCTTTCAGCGCTGTCACATTTTGAATGACAATTGCGCGGTCGTGCGACGTGGCTCCCAAACGAAATTTGTGTCCTTTTTTCCCACAAATAGAGCTTTCTTTTGGTGGTATTTGATCACCTCTGTGGTTTTTATTTTTTGCGCTATAAACAAAAGCAGAGCGTCCAGTTTGGAAAAAAAACACAATTTTTTACTTTTTGCTATAATAAATACCCATTTTTTTTTTTAATAAAATTTTCCTCAGTTTAGGCCGATACGTATTCTTCTACATATTTTTGGTAAAAAAATAAAAAATCGCAATAAGCGCGTATTGATTGGTTTTCGCAAAAGTTATAGCGTGTACAAAATAGGGGATAGATTTATAGCATTTTAATTTTTTTATTAGTAATGGCGGCGATCTGCGATTTTTTATTGTGACTACGATATTGCGGCGGACACATCGGACACTTTTGACACATTTTTGGGACCATTCACGTTTATACAGCGATCCCTGCTATAAAAATGCATTGATTACTGTATAAATGTGATTGGCAGGGAAGGGGTTAACCACTAGGGGGCGGGAAGGGGTTAAATATGTTCCCTCAATGTGTTCTTACTGTGGGGGGAGGGGACTGACTGGGGGAGGTGACCGATGGTTGTCCCTATGTACAAGGGACACACCATCGGTCCCCTCTCCCTCACAGGACGTGGATCTCTGTGTTTACACACAGAGATCCACTTTCCTGCTCGTTTCCCGGGCAATCGCGGGTGCCCGGCGGCAATCGCAGCCGCCGGGCACGCGCACCGGGGCCTTGTGAACGCGGCGGGTGCGCGCCGCTGGCGCGAGCGCGCGCCTCCTAGCTCGTTTTAAAGGGAGGACGTCATATGACGTCCTCCCAGAACGAGAGTATCCTCCGCCCGCCGTCAATTGACAGTGGGCGGGGGACAAGTGGGTAATCTAATTCGAGCATCACTCCGGCTGCTAGGATCCACTCTAAGCCCACGTTCACACTGGGGCTGTTGGAGTGAAGCCTGCGAGTTCAGCTGAACTCGCACAATTTCACTCCCGCTGGCAGTCCCGATTTCAGCCACGATTTCAAAGACATCTGAAACAGATGTCAATGTAAATCGTGGCTGAAATCGCAAAAAGTAGTACAGAAACTACTTTTTGTAATCGGTGCAGCGCCGCAGATGCGGCCTCGCACCGATTAGGACGTGCCATTGCCCGCAATTTGCGGCAAATTTCGCCGATTTGACATGCGATTTGACATGTCAAATCGCATGTCAAATCGCACCAGTGTGAACCAGGGCTAAGGGGAGACTATCCAGGTGAGCTGAGACTACCTGAAGATATAGGTAGTGAATATGTATTCGTTTGTGCCTGGACCTACTCCAACACCTCTTGCTGTCCTCTTCTCCATCCATCCTTTCCTATTTAATACTATGCATATGAGAAAATAAACTCTAATTTGGAGTTGCAATTGGTGTGGACCTTGGAGTTATTGGGGGATAGAGACTTGTCTTTATTGCAGTGAAGACGGGAACCATTCTATGGAGAACCTAACCATAGAGACCCAGGTATATTACACTGCTCAACCTCTTCACACAAGAGGGTACGGGCATGTAGCATTGGTGTGCCCCTTTTCCTATAAGTGAGCCAAAGGTAGGGAAAAGGGGTCTGGTGGCTACATAGGCAACAACTCCTGTTTTGTTTCCTTCTTTTCCCAATTTTTTTGTAATCAGCTTAGTAAGTAATTGAACTATATTCTTTGTTTCTGTATCAAATGAATACACTTATACTTTACAAAAAAACTGCAATCAACAACTGCAAATGTTCACAGAAAGCATATAAGCATATTCTCGCAACCTCTCTTTTTAAATGTAAAATATTATCATAATGCTGCTTTATAGGACTGAAATCTAAATATGCAAGACTTACTAATAACATATGCATGACACATACCTGTAAGGGACTGGTAATCATTAAAATCTCACAAGGAAATAGAATTACTTGTACCTTAAGCACAAATTCGAATGAAAACAATAGCAAAATGGCTCAATTATTTAAAACGATTGCATACTGCTGGTTAAATACGTTAAATCATGTAGTTAAGTGGAGCAACAAGCCGTTAAAGTGTACATGCATATGTCTATGCATAAAGCGCATAATAGATATTTTTTCAATTAACTGTTAAGCCTGGTTGTTGTACTGGAATATAGTTAGAGGCTGAAGCACCTAGTATGATCATTTCTGTGTAAAGGGTAATGCTTGAAGCATTTTGTGAATCTGCTTTGAATACAAAATGACAGCACAGAAGTAAATGACTCCACTTCTTTCTAACTGCTGCAAAACAGACCATCATCAGAAGGTTGAGACCAGAATGTAACATGCTACCTTAGAATGCTCTGCATAGTTCAAATAACTCATAACAGATTAAGAAAAAAAACATAAATAGATATACAAAAAAAAAAAAATGTATAGTGGAGCATGATAAAATAGTAATAAACATAAGACTGTTTAATTGTAGTATATAAAAAAGGAAAACATGCATTACCTCATTAAAGATGTATTTTGGTATTTGACTGCAGGTTTGCACATAAAAATCCCTGCCATGTCCAGCCAGCATGGTGCATTATTCTTCTAACACTCTATGCTCCCTGACATGGGTCAGGCACCTGAGGGTGAGATGTTTAACCACTTCAATACTGGGCTATAGTAATATGACGTCCGGAGGAGGGATCCCCCATCCTGGGTGGACGTCATATGACGTCCTGGGCTTCCCAGCCGTCTAGGGGGCACGCGCCCGCCGCGTTACTCAGGACCTGGTGCGTGTGCCTGGCGGCCGCGATGTCCGCTGGGCACCCGCAATTGCCCGTGAACACAGCAGGACCGTGGATCTGTGTATGTAAACACACAAATCCACGTCCTGTCAGAGGTTAGGAGACCGATGTGTGTTCCCAGTACAAAGGAACACAGATCGGTCTCCTCCCCTTGTAAGTCCCCGCCCCCTCCCTACTTATCGCTGTATAAATGCGAATGGTCCCAAAAATGTGTCAAAAGTGTCTGATGTGTCCGCCGCAATGTCGCGGTCACAATAAAAATCGCAGATCGCCGCCATTACTAGTAAAAAAATTAATAAAAATGCCATAATTCTATCCCCTATTTTGTAGACGCTATAACTTTTGCGCAAACCAATCAATATACGCTTATTGTGATTTTTTTACCAAAAATATGTAGAAGAATACGTATCGGCCTAAACTGAGGGATTATTTTTTTTTTTTTAATTGTGATATTTATTATAGCAAAAAGTAAAAAATATTGTGTTTTTTTTCAAAATTGTCGCTCTTCTTTTGTTTATAGCGCAAAAAATAAAAACCGCACAGGTAATCAAATACCACCAAAAGAAAGCTCTATTTGCGGGGAAAAACAAACAAACATTTCATTTGGGTACAGTGTTGCATGACCGTGCAAGTGTCATTCAAAGTGTGACAGCGCTGAAAACTAAAAATTGGTCTGGGAAGGAAGGGGGTGAAAATGGCCTGTATTGAAGTGGTTAAGGCTGTTTACAGCACAGTAGTAAAGAATACACGAAAACCTGTAATACCAGACTCACCCTCTCCACCTACTGGTTTAAAAAAGGAACATTTAAAATAGAGTATTTTATACACAATGATGCATGAGTAAAGTGAATTAAAATATTTGACAATGTTATTTCTTATTACTTGCTTCGAAACATAATACATTCAATTAATAAAATGTGGAGCCTCTTCTAAAATAAAAACCTACCTGCAAGTAATAAAGAGTTTAATTCTGCTTTAAGAGTATTTGTCACAGCTCAGCAGCAAGATGATCTTCAGCTTTGTATAGTTAATGTAGTCTCTCCAACCTTGCTACTGCAGCCTTTTCCATTCCACAGGATTGGAAGCTATAGACATGGCAGGATTCCACCTACTGATTAATATAGCAGCTACATGGCCAGCCAGTTCTTGCCCAACCTGTCAAGTAATCTCGCTATTTAGCTAAGCTCAAGCCAACAACTGTTGCCTGAGAAATAGGTTTATTTAATTGCCTAAGACTCTAGTATGTATTATTATTGCGGTCCTGCATTCCTGCTTCTCTGGTTACCATTTGTTCACTAACCATTCTGACTTTTGCAGTTCTCTGTTGCTATATCTGCCTGTCTTTGTACCACATTTTGGTTATAATCCTGAGGTCAGCTGCCATCTGCACATGTGTGCCCAAAGTCTTCAGCCTGGTACACCATCCACTAGCCCACCATTCCTTCTGTGGTGTTTGGTACAGCTCTGCTGGCATGTACTTACGTAGATAGCACAGAGGGTCCACTATCCATTATTGCCCATCTATGAGTCAGAATGGGTGAATAATCAGGAGGCATGACAGCAAGCACAAAGAATGGCTTCATCATAACGAAGTGGAGAAATTTGACTGGCTTGCATAGAACTCTGAATTCAATCAAACCAAAAACAAGTTGAAAGAATTGAAATTCTGACCAAGTCTGAGTGCTGAACATCAGCAAATGAAATTTGAAATGAATAATGAAATAATTATGCTCAAGAAAATAGTTGAAATTCCTCCTAGAGACTAGAGCCTGTTATAACAGCAAATGATGGATTAAACTGATAGTAAAGGTTTATTTTATTTTTTTAAACAAACATGTTATGCTTATCTGCTCTGTGCAATGGTTTTGCAGTGCGGCCCTGATCCTCCTATTCCAGAGCCTGCCGCTGGTGCTATCAACACGTCCTTTTCTCTGTCCGCCACCATAGGAAGAAGCTACCTATGGTGGCACACATGCAGGCTTGATCTAGGGCCTGGTTGTGCACATCTATTGACATGTGCAGCTCAGCCTCACCTTCCACTCCCTACTATTGCTGACTCATTCCCTCAGAAAGAGAGAGAGCAACACTGCTGCAGATAGACACAGTGCTGGATTGAGATTGAGATCGGGCTCAGGTAAGTATTTAGAGGGGGGGACTGGGGGTGAGCTAGACATCAAAGGTTTTTTACTTTAATGCAGAGAATGCTTTAACATAAAAATCCTTTAGCTTTTGCAACCACCTTAAGTTCCTACTCTCATGCATGCTTTTGCCATGGCATGTTAAATAAATAGGCATATGGGTACTTCTGGATAGGATGAGCCCGCAGTTCGACTCGAACGTAAGTTTTTCAATTTTAGTTTTTTTATTGAAATTTTTCATGTATACAAAAACAGATTCAAAAGATTGTCAGAATATAAAATAGAGCATACAGCATATAATAAAAGTGTATCAATCAATTCACAGTACTGCCAGCATACAATTATCATGGGATATTAGCCGTACAAAAGGAATTGAGCAAATGAGTAAATAGCCAGCGAATGGGCAAAACAAAACAATATACCATATAACGCATGTAAGCAAAATTGTATTCACTGGGTCTGATAACAGTGAGACACCCAGGGCGCCCCCCCAGAAATCGAGGGCACCACGCAGGTATCGCACCTAGTGAGAGGACAAAACAAAAAAAAAAAAAGGAACGGGGGAAAGCACCATGGAATCTTCAAAGGGAGTAGTGAACAAAACCTCTACATTCTAACTTTGGGATAAAAGGTCAAGATAAAGTCTCCTCGCTGGAAGATAAGGAAGTGCCACTAGGGTTGAAATCTGAATGTTCCCAAATATCCCACACTTTTGAAAATTGAGGAAGAGTGTTGTGCACCATTGCAGTGAGGCGTTCCATTTTACAGATCAGTCCCAATATTTGAAGAACTTGTGGAAGTGTAGGCGGGGAAGGGGACAACCATCGTGAGGGTATAGCCCGTTTTGCTGCTAAAATGATATAGGTAGCCAATTTTTGGGTATGTTTGGAGACACCAGGGTTCGGCAGGCCTAAAAGGAAATAAATCGGGTCCAATGGGGGAGTGACGTCCAACAACTGCTGTAGAAAGGTCTGGACAGAAGACCAAAATGGGCGAATCAAAGGACATTCCCAAAAAATGTGGAAATGAGAGCCAACGTCTCCCCGGCATCTCCAACATACGCGAGGGGTTGTGGGATCATATTTATGTAGTATTTCAGGTGTTCTATACCAAAAATATAAAATTTTGTATGCCGTCTCTCTTTGTTCCACACATCGTGAAGACCTGGAAATAGCCTCCCAAATCGTCCGCCATTGAGGAAGGGGGATGGGACGGCCTATTAATTGGGACCATTTATGCATGTATAGATGGGATGTGTCAGTAAGTGAGGCAGCGTCATGTAAATATTTGTAGATATCAGAAATGAGATGGGTCTGGTATGGTCCCTGAGCACATAAAAGTTCGAACGGGGTAGGTTTTTCAAGAGTCAGGGAAGCTGCTTTAGAAGCAAAATAATGTTTAATCTGTAAGTAGGAGTATAACAATTGTTTAGGGATCTGATATTTCCTCTGTAGGTCAGCAAAGGGCAAAAGTGTATGAGTGAGGGGGTGTACAATGTTTCAAAGTTGAAAGATTCCAGCTTGTGTCCACGGAAGCATGCGAGTATAAGATAGGCTATCAGGGATGTCAGGGTTGAACAACACGTTCAGTAGCGGTGGACATGGGGATGCAAGAGAGAATTGGCGTGAGCATTTTTTCCATATAGAGAGGGAGAACAACATTGGCCCCAGGCAAATACTTCGAAGTTGACTTATAGACGAATCCAGGTTAGCCCAGATCATAGCGCATGGATGTACTGGTCTAGTGACACTCATTTCGATCTCTGCCCACACACTAGGCGCCATTCTGGAGGACCAAACAATGATCGGTTTGAGATGGGTGGCGTAAAAATATTTAATGAGATCTGGAGCCCCCATCCCACCTCTTGCCCTAGGGGCCAGCACTACAGAGCCCGCAATCCTGTGAGCCCTATAGTGCCAGATGAAATTAAGAAATGCTCTTTGCGTAGCTTTAAGTTGGGACATAGGAATGGGAATCGGGAGAGTGTCAAATAGGTATAAAAGTCTAGGCATAATAGACATCTTCAGGACATTAATGCGACCCAAGAGAGAGATGGGATACATATCCTATTGTCGCAAGAGCCGGTCAATGTCTCGGAAGAGTGGGGGGTAATTAGCCTGATATAAAGTGGAGTATGAAGAGGTTAAATTCACCCCCAAATACGTAAGGGAATCCGAGCACCAATGAAATGAATAATTTTGTGTGAGAGTTGTGAGTTCTAAGGGTGGAATGTGTATAGGTAGGGCTTCGGATTTACTGGTGTTAATTTTATAACCCGAGATAGAACTAAATTCCTTCAGTAGGGCTATGAGGTTTGGAAGAGAGGTATGGGGTCTAGTCAGAGTCAGCAGAATATCATCTGCAAACAGGGTCAATTTATACTCCTTCTGGCGAAGTAAGACCCCATGAATATCAGGATGGTTGCGAATAGCCGCGGCTAAGGGTTCAAGACATAGGATGAAGAGTAGGGGGGATAATGGGCATCCTTGTCTGGTACCGTTGCTCAATAAGAAGGATGAAGACAGATAAGAGGATAGTTGTACTTGGGATGAGGGACATGAGTATAGGGCGTGCAAGGCTGCAATAAAGGGACCTCCAAACCCATATTTGGAGAGGGTAGCGAACATAAACGGCCAGCTGAGCCGATCAAAAGCCTTATGTGCATCAAGGCTCAGTATCAGGGCTGGACGGGACGTTTTGTTCAGTAGGTCTATTAGATCGATCGTACGTCTCGTATTATCACCGGCGTGTCTGGTCTTCACAAAGCCTACCTGATCTTTGTGTATGAGTCTGGGAAGGAAATGGGACAATCGATTCGCCAATATTTTCGTGAATATCTTGTAATCAGAGTTAAGTAATGCAATGGGTCTATAATTATCAGGGATGGAGGGGTCTTTACCCGGTTTTGGGATCACAGAAACATGGGCATGTAAAAAGTGTGGGTGTGGAATGGTACCTTTAAATAGTGAAGCATACAAGGAAAGCAAATGAGGGCTTAGGATAGGTAGAAAGGTCTTATAATAGGAGTACGGTAGACCATCAGGGCCAGGAGATTTCTGGGTGGGGAGATGTTTTACTACGTCTTCTAATTCCTCGGGTGTAACTGCCAAGTTCAAGGAGGCTAAGTGGGCGGGTGAAAGTTTAGGTAGTTGTAGGGATTCGAAGAATGAATCAAATTTCTCTTGAGTAAATTCATACCTGGAATCCGTACGTAGGCAGTTGTACAATTGATGATAAAATTCACCAAAGATTTTGGACATAGTGAGAGGGCAATATGTGGGTGTTCCGTCCGTTTGCCTAAGAAAGTCATGGGAGGTTTGAAAGGGGCGGGGCTTTAGCCTATTTACCAGCATATTGTGAGGTTTATTTGAGTATTCATAACATTTTTGTTTAGACCATAAAAGAGCTTTGTCAATTTTGTCCATTTTCAATGCCTTAAGTCGATTCCGTAAGGAAACAACAGTCCGGAGCCTAGCCACCGTGGGGGATGACAACAAGAGCCCCTCCGCCGAACGGAGTTCAGACATAATAGATGAATATTGAAATGCAGCATCTTTTTTTAGGCGGGAACCTGTAGCAATGCAATGTCCCCGGAAGACGGCCTTATGCGCCTCCCACAAAGTGGAGGGCTCCAAGACTGAACCAGCGTTAAATTGAAAGTATTCAGTTAGGCTAGCAGATAGGTGATCTTTAGTGTCAGGGATACGGAGAAACGTCTCATTGAGTCTCCAATGACAGGTTTTAGGGGACACCGAAGAGAGGAGAATGTCTAGGTTTACAGACGAGTGGTCAGACCAAGGTATGGGATTGATATCAGAGGATATCGTGGACGTCAGGAAAGGAGTAGAGATAAAAAAATGATCCAGTCTGGAGTAAAGTTTGTGGGAGTGTGAGTAGAACGTGTATTGTTTATGTGTAGGATGTTTAATCCTCCAAATATCTAAAAGATTTTTAGCTCTGATGAGCTTACGGAAGGATTTAGAGAGGCGATCAGATCTGGGAGTGGAAGAGGATGGAAAAAATATGTGTCTGTCTTTGCCAGGTGACATGGTAACATTAAAATCTCCCCCAATGACCATGAAAGGTTGGGAGAAATTGTCTAGGATCTCAAACATAGAGGATAAAAATTTGATCTGACCTGTATTGGGAGCATACACATTAACAATAGTAAAGGATTGATTGAGAAAGGAGCAGTCCAGAACAATAAATCTGCCACGGGGGTCCAGGTGGGTAGATTTAACTTGTAAAGGGCATGATCTGTTAATCAAAATAGCTACGCCTGCCTTCCCGGATGGGTCAGATGCTATGAAGGACTTAGGAAAGTGTTTACTAGCAAATTTAAAGGATCCCCCAGTGCGGAAATGAGTCTCCTGGATCAGGATTACATCTGCTCTAGAAGCTTTAAACTCTTTCAAAGCCAGCCATCTCTTTCGAATAGAGTTTAAACCTTTAACATTGCATGTCAAAAATTTTAGAGCCATAACAATTCAGTCTGGAAAAAAAACAATAGACATAGCTTACAATATATGATGGATGAAGAATACCATGGTGCATTGTGTATATAAAGAAAATAAAATATCACAGATACAAATAAAACATTGGCAGCATTGCAATGGGGACGTCTTAAGTCTATCAGAAACAGTAACCGCAGGTCAAAAAAAAAAGACCTGAGAGAAAAAAATAGATGTAAAAACAAAAGGAAAAAGAAACTGAAAAAAAAATGTCAACGTCTACCAAATAGAAACCTGGAAGGCCGATCGCCTCCAGGGAACCCAGGACCAAGCCTTGGGTCATTAAGAGGAGCACGAGAGCCCCCAAACATGGAGACGGGAAAACCCCCACCCCCTCCCAGAGCAAAGAGTCCTGGAGTATATAACTGAGGGAGTAGATATATAGAACCAATAAACCAGGGTGGCTGTGGAGCAACAAGCCACGCATCCCCCGGGCCAGGGGATGTGAAAAACCTGCTAAGGGGCCAATGGCCACTCAAGAAACAAAAAGACACATAGCAAAAACAACAACTAGGGGCCAATTAAATTTGGTATACAGAACCTCAGATTTTTGAAAGAATATTCAGGTTGGGAATCTTGAAGCATGACGCCTCTGGGGCGTAAGATTGGACTTGGATGGTTTCTGGCGTACCGGGGTCCAAATGCGATTTGGAGCCATCAACGTTTTAGGAGTAGCAGGAAGCGGTGCTGGATCTTCATCAGGAAGAGGGGGTATGCCCAAGTTGCATAGAAAGGTGTCGCTCTCTTGAAGATCATGAAGAGAGTATTGTACGCCATCTCGAGATGCAGAAAGGCGGAAGGGGAACCCCCAGCGATATACGACTTTTTGAGATTGAAGATGTAGCGTCAGCGGGCGTAGGTTCCTCCTCCTAGCTAGAGTAATAGGGGAGAGGTCACTAAAGATTTGGATCTTGGAACCTTTGAACTCGATCCTGGGTTGATTATGGGTTGCAATGGTTAGAGCTTCTTTACTATCATAGTAATGAAATCTGACAATCACATCTCTTGGGTTAGCGCCAGCCGGGGGTTTAGGGGCCAGTGATCTGTGAGCTCTGTCTAAGCGCCAGTCTATGTCAGGGATGTTTGGAGCAAGCACATTGAATAAGCTTAGAAGGTAGGAGCGGAGATCTCTGTCTTCAACATCTTCCGGGATACCTCTGATTCTCAGGTTTTGCCTGCGTTCCCTGTTTTCTAGGTCTTCTTGTTGGGCTTGGAGCTGGGTAACTGTGTTTTTTATGGCCGCATTGTCTTCCTCAAGCACCTGTACATATTGAACCATCTCATCAAATTTGTATTCTAGGGAATCAGTGCGCTCACCAAGCTGGCTAATTTCCCCCCGTAATTCTTTCGCTAGCTTCCCGACTTCCTGTGCAATATTATGGGTAATAGCCTGGAGTAGGGACTGCAATTTGGCATCTAAAACTTCTTCTGTCAGCGGGGGGGATGGCCCCGGTACAGAGGTGGGAAGAATGGCAAAAAGAGTACCTGTGTCTAAGTCTGATTGCTCCAATCCGTTTTGTGCGCCATCATTATTATTTGGGGCTGTGGATGTAGGCTTACTCAGAAAGCGGTCCATCTTGGCTGAAGTCTGAGATCTGAAGACTGTGGTGTAGTTGTGTCGTTGATCTCCAATTTTGCCCATGGGGCACGTGGCTGTCGCGTGGAACTGAGGAGACGACTCCCGTAGAAATTAAAGCTGTGTAACGTTCAGTGGGAGTCACAGGGAGGAGGCGGGGGTCTCACACGTCCGCCATGGCTAGAAGCCGTGCATGCGCCTTCCAACAAAACTCATGTCAAGTAAGTAGCAGGTGAGTATGTTTTGCGTCAGGTATAAGCCAGCAGCCGGTCTACAGCGTCCGTTTAACAGGTGGAGGGTGGCCCTCTGGACGTAGCAAAATGGCCTTTATGTAATTGTTATGATCAGAGTCTACAAGGCAAGTTTGCAATGGGAATATTGTGGGGATTGGGGACAGGCCGCTTTTTGCGTTTTGTGAGGGGGGATGGCCAGACGTCAAGGACGTATGAACAATTTATAGTAATGGGCCTCTGGTATCCCTCTCTTTACTGTCTCTGGCTATTGTAGGAAGAAACGGTTCACCCCCAGGGGCAAGGGTACAGGGGCAGGAGTAGGAGTAGGAGATGACCGGGTGTTTTGTAAAGCGCAGTACCTGACAGAGGGGGTTCCGTAGATCACAAGGTGTCTGTATATCAGGTCCTCAGAGGTCCTCCTATGGCCTTCTACAAGTGGAGACAAGGGGGATGTTGTCTGCTGCCGAATGGGTGTAGTGGGAGCAGCAAGATGGCCGCCGACTTCCAGGGGTAGGCCGAAGCCGCAGACTTTCCCAGAGCCGACCGCTGCGGACCCGCGGGACCGAACGTTCCGGGGTCACTCCCGAGGTTCCACAGGCACAGAGGTCAGTCCAGTGGAGGCCCAGGTGCGATCAAGCTCCCTGCCGTTCACCCCGCTGATCGCAGCAATGTAGGCCGGAGGATGCTGACTTTCCTGTAGGCCGCAAGATGGCGACCAGGCTCCGGAGCCGACCACGGGCCGGCAAGTGGATAAAGAGGTTCCCTACTGGGCAGACACCTCCACCGAAGCCTCGGTGGAGAAATCGGATGTCTGCGGGATACCTGTAGAGCAGCAGGGGAGCGGTGGAGGTTTCGTAGGCCTCAAGGTGGCGTTGGGCCTGGGCTGTGTGGAACGGACCTGGCGGGCTCCAATCGGCCGGCCGGGAGGCACGATTCAGGCCGGGATGAGGGTAGGGGATCCTCAGGGACAAGAGGGGTAGGATTGAAGTGTCCTTCACCGAGCTAGCAGTGAAGATGGCTGTCCTTTGTACCTTTTTTAACTGCTGGAGACTGGTTCCTCAGGAGGGCCTCCGGCCTACAGGATGGCTGCCCAGTGGTCAGGATGTTATGGCTGATCGTGATTGCAGCATATTACAAGGCCTCTTGGTCCTGCAGGCAGTGCACACTGTCGAAGCTGCCTCTGTTGTTCACGGATGGGGCATCTGTTCGTCCCGCTGGCCGCTGCACTCGAGCAGAGGTTGTGGAGGTCTCGTAGGCCTCAAGATGGCGGAGGGTCCCCGGTGTATGGAGCCGGCCATGGGCCGGATAGCAGAGCGTATAGTCGGCCGGGAACCTCAGTTTTGGTTGGGATCAGCTCTGGGGATGTCCCGGGACTCGGATGTACCCTTTGGTGGCCAAGATTGGAGTCGCTGGATCAGGATGGCAGTGGATCTCAGCAGGGTAAGCGGAGCTCCACAACAACACGTCTTTCCCCATTCACATCCGGACACGCCCCCCTACTCGAACGTAAGTTTGACTCGAACATCGGGTGTTCGTTTGTTCTAAAACAAACTGAACATATGGGGCGTTTGCAGGAAATTTGAGCGCCACGGAACACACCATAATGCACTGCGAGATCGCAGTGCATTGCTGTATGATGATTGGCCAAAGCATGCACCTAACCTGCATGCTTTGGCAAATCACAGTGCGCTCTGCTGAGAGAGCCATAATAGGCCAAAGGCAGGGTGCCTTTGGCCAATCATGGCTCAAGGTGCTAACTCCACGCCCCACACTATAAAAGGTTGCTGCTTACATGGCGGCCTTATAGTATAATGAATGAAGAGCTAACTGGTAAGGTCCTGAAAACAAGAGACAGTCAGTGGCATGCAGGTAGTGTATTTGATATATATATTGTGACAGCAGGAAGGTAAAGTCACCTGGTTGCATCCAGGGGGGTAGATATATTTCGCCCAGATTCAGGCTTTACGCCGACTTATACAACTAGGTGGAGAGTTGTATAAGCCCAGCTGGGGCTAGTGGGCTCATGGATGACTCATACCTCTAGGGAGAGTGTGGGGCGTCGTGCAGACAGGGAGTTGATGAGACCAGCTGAAGCTTGTCAGCTCATTTAGGCCTCTATAAGAACTCCCAGCTTCATTAGATGTTAGCTCATGCCTGGAAGCAGACCTGTGTGGACTTCCTGGAGAGAGTGAACCCTTGTGCGGTGAGACAAAGCCTGTGTGGCTATTTGCTTGGACATTTAAAACCAGGGACTTAGGGACTAGGACAGCACTAGGCTGATCCCAGTTGTTAGTTAGGAAACCTGTATGTTTAGTCAGAGGTCAAGTTGACCAGGATTTATTTTGTTTATGTTTCTTTTGCTTTGCTGTGTTTTGTCACTGTAAATAGAAAATAAACCGCACCTTTTTGATTTTGAAAACCACAACCTCCGTTTGCTGGGCCTATTTTTGTGTGGGGAGCCCATCCCGGGGGTCACACACACCCGCTGCCGAGCTAACCCCCTCACAGTTGGTGGAGAACCAGTGGCAGTTTTTTTTTAAGCCAGCATGGAGGAGATACTGAAACAGCTGGCTCTAGCAAATGCCAATCAACAGCAGACAAATGCAGGTTTGCAAAAGAGCCTTGCAGCTCATCAACAGAGCCTTGCAGCTCAACAACAGAGCCTTGCAGCCCAGCAGCAAGCTCATCAACAGAGCCTTGCAGCCCAGCAGCAGACAAACGCAACTTTGCAACAGAGTCTGGAGGCTCAGCAACAAGCCCAGCAGCAATCTGAGGCCCGCTTCATAGACCTGTTGCAGAAGCAAGAGCAGAGACTACAACAACAGATGGAAGCAGTAATGCAGCAACGTCCGCAGACCAGTGAGGAAAGCCGTCCCACTAATACCGCGTCCTTTGGGGTGAGTCGTTTATTGACAAAAATGACTGGAGAGGATGATCCAGAGGTATTTTTGACCACATTTGAAAGGACCGCTGAAAGAGAAAAGTGGCCTGAGGAGCAGTGGGCTGGACTGGTGGCTCCTCTGTTAACTGGTGAATCGCAGAAAGCTTACTATGACCTAGAGCCTAACCAAGCAAAAGACTATGTGATGCTAAAAGCTGAAATATTGGCAAGGCTGGGTGTCACCCTGGCTGTCCGGGCTCAGCGTGTGCATAACTGGACTTTCCAGCTTGGAAAACCCCCCAGGTCTCAAATGTATGATCTCATTCACCTGAGCAGAAAGTGGCTACAGCCAGAGACTTTGTCCGCACCAAAGATTGTGGAACGTGTTGTAATGGATCGGTTTTTGAGAGCTCTTCCTACTGCCATCCAAAAGTGGGTAAGCCATGGAGACCCAGAGACGGCCGATGGTCTTGTGGATCGTGTGGAGAAATACTTGGCTACAGAGAACCTGACGGCCTCTTCCAGAGACACTCGGACTTTCCACCCTAAGACCAGACCATCCCCAGGGGCGGATAAGAGGATTCCAAGGGGTGAGGGTGGAGAGAGTGAGAGGGTGGGAGCTCTACCCCAAGTTTGGCGAGAACAGCCTGGGAAATCAGCGGCTCAAGAGGCGGCAAGAAGGATCGTTTGCTACCGCTGCCGGCAAGCGGGACATATTGCAGCCAATTGCCCGGTTGTGGAGGAACCCATGCAGTGTGACTTTCTGACGGGCAGACGTCAGTCGCTGTGTGCGACAGTCACATGCACTGCCATTCGAGGAACTGAGAAACATTTATGCAAAATTTGTGTTAATGGTAGAAATGTTGTGGTATTGCTGGATTCAGGTAGCCTTGTGACCCTGATAAAGGCTGAGTTAGTTAAAACAGAGGTCTCTGGGAATAGCAAGGTAGCTGTTATTTGTGTGCATGGGGACACCCGAGAGTATCCAGTGACTACAGTGTGTTTCGAGACCCCCAAAGGTACCCTCTTTCATCCAGTGGGCTTAGTATCTCAGTTACCGCATGACGCCATTGTGGGAAGGGATTTTCCGAAGTTCTGGGAACTGTGGGATGATCCTGAGCCCCCCACTGGTGCCCCTATGTACCAGGAATGTGATAGCCAGAACTCCCCTGAGAGTGGTGAGGACTCTCCGGAATTTCCCTTATCAGTATTGGCAGGGGAGACTCAAGAAACTGGAGAGGAGCCCACCTCCTCAGACGAAAACCTACCGTCTGTGGAGTTTTCTGATCTTGAGGTTCACAGGGAAAACTTTGCCACAGAACAGTTGAAAGACCCCGCCCTAATAAAGGCACGGGAAAACGTAGTGAAAATAGATGGCGAGTTAGTGAACCCAGATAATACCTGCACTTACCCATACTTCAGCGTAGAGAAGGACCTACTGTATCGGATGGCAAAAAGGGCAGAAGAAACCGTTGAGCAGCTTGTGGTGCCCAAACCTTACAGGAAGTTGGTGTTGGAGTTGGCCCATGGGCACATTCTTGGAGGTCATCTGGGGACAGAGAAAACCCGAGAGAGGGTATTACAGAGATTCTATTGGCCGGGGGTGATGAAGGACATAGAAAATTATTGTTCCTCCTGCCCTGTGTGTCAGAGGTCGGCCCCGATGCCACATTTCCGTAGCCCGCTGGTCCCTCTACCCATCATTGAGGTCCCGTTTGAGAGGATCGCCATGGATTTGGTAGGTCCTATAATCAAGTCCGCTAGGGGGCACCAGTACATATTAGTTATAATGGACTATGCCACCCGTTATCCAGAAGCGATCCCTCTCCGAAATACCTCGGCCAAAACCATAGCCAAAGAGCTATCTCTTGTGTTTAGCCGGGTGGGTATTTGTAAAGAACTGCTTACGGACCAAGGTACACCCTTTATGTCCCGGGTTATGAAGGAGCTGTGTAAATTGTTCAAAGTGACGCAATTACGTACATCTGTGTATCACCCCCAAACCGATGGGCTGGTTGAAAGATTCAACAAAACCCTAAAACAAATGTTGAAGAAAGTGGTGGATATAGATGGAAAGGATTGGGACTGTCTACTTCCTTATCTGATGTTTGCTATTAGGGAGGTGCCCCAATCCTCTACGGGATTCTCCCCCTTTGAGTTACTGTATGGGAGACACCCAAGAGGGCTGTTGGATATTGCCAAGGAAACTTGGGAAAGTGAGAGTTCTCCCCACAGGAGTGTGATTGAGCATGTCGCCCTGATGCAAGACCGAATTGCACAGGTAATGCCCATCGTGAAGGAACATTTGGCCCAAGCGCAGTTAGCACAGCAGAGAGTGTACAACCGTGGAGCCAAGACCCGTACCTTTTCCCCGGGGGATAGGATACTGGTACTTGTCCCTACGGTTGAAAGTAAATTCCTTGCCAAATGGCAAGGCCCCTACGAGATAATGGAAAAAGTGAGCAAAGTGAATTACAAGGTCAGACAACCAGGAAGGCGAAAGCCCGAACAGATCTATCACGTTAATCTGTTGAAAGCCTGGAGGGATAGAGAGTCCCTAGTCGCAGACACTTGGTCACCAGCTCAAACTGGTTGCGTGATTCCTGAGGTTGGAATAGCAGCCACCTTGTCACAACCCCAACAACAGGAGGTTAAGGAGTTTGTGCTTCGCAACAAGGAGGTATTCTCTGAGCTGCCGGGACAAACATCTGGGGTAGAGCATGACATCATTACCCCGCCCGGTGAAAGGGTGAAGTTAAAACCCTATCGGATCCCAGAGGCCCGACGGGAGGCAATACGGGAGGAAGTACAGAAAATGCTGAACTTAGGGGTGATAGAGGAGTCCCAAAGTGATTGATCTAGTCCCATTGTGTTGGTGCCTAAACCGGATGGGAGCTGGCGATTTTGTAACGATTTTCGTCAGTTGAACAAAGTTACAAAATTTGACACCTACCCCATGCCACGTATAGATGAGTTGATCGACCGGCTGGGAACAGCCCGATACATGACGACTCTTGACCTCACAAAAGGGTATTGGCAAATCCCCCTGGCCAAGTCGGCCAAAGAGAAAACCGCATTTGTAACCCCAGACGGGGCGTTCCAATATAAAAGAATGCCGTTCGGGTTACAGAATGCGCCGGCCACATTCCAGCGGAAAATGGACCAGATGCTGAGGCCCCATCGGAAGTATGCTGCGGCTTACCTGGATGACGTAATTGTCCATAGCACAGATTGGGCCTCACATCTGCCAAAAGTGCAAGCAGTCCTGGACTCTGTTCGGGAAGCGGGGTTTACGGCTAACCCCAAGAAGTGTACCATTGGGCAGGAAGAGGCCAAATATCTTGGGTACACCATTGGGAGGGGAGTAATAAAACCCCAACTCAACAAAGTCGAGGCCATCCAGAGTTGGCCATGTCCCAACAGCAAGAAGCAGGTACGAGCCTTTCTGGGAATCGCTGGGTATTATCGGCGATTCATTCCCCACTTTGCTTCTAAGGCTGTGCCCCTAACCAACCTGACGAAGGGGAAAGGGTCGGTCATGATTAAATGGACCCCCGAGGCTGAGGCAGCATTCCAATTCTTGAAACAAGCCTTATGTAGCCAGCCAGTGTTGTACTCACCCGACTTCTCTAAAGACTTTGTCGTACAAAGTGATGCGTCAGATGTGGGGTTAGGAGCAGTATTGTCCCAGGTCTGGAACGGGGAAGAGCACCCAGTCATTTACCTCAGCAGGAAGTTGAAGTCCCATGAGGTAAATTACGCCACCGTTGAAAAGGAGTGTTTAGCGGTGAAGTGGGCTCTAGATTCCCTTCGGTACTACCTGCTAGGTAGGCACTTTGACTTGGTTACGGATCACGCTCCGTTAAAGTGGATGGCTCAAAACAAGGAAACAAATAGAAGAGTGAATAGGTGGTTCCTGGCCCTCCAGGAATTCAACTTCACAGTAAAGCATCGCCCTGGCGTTCAAATGGGGAATGTGGATGCTTTGTCTCAAGTACATGAATGCCTGATTGCTGGTGTTCCAACCCCGAGGTTAAAACAAGAGGGGGGGGGTATGTGACAGCAGGAAGGTAAAGTCACCTGGTTGCATCCAGGGGGGTAGATATATTTCGCCCAGATTCAGGCTTTACGCCGACTTATACAACTAGGTGGAGAGTTGTATAAGCCCAGCTGGGGCTAGTGGGCTCATGGATGACTCATACCTCTAGGGAGAGTGTGGGGCGTCGTGCAGACAGGGAGTTGATGAGACCAGCTGAAGCTTGTCAGCTCATTTAGGCCTCTATAAGAACTCCCAGCTTCATTAGATGTTAGCTCATGCCTGGAAGCAGACCTGTGTGGACTTCCTGGAGAGAGTGAACCCTTGTGCGGTGAGACAAAGCCTGTGTGGCTATTTGCTTGGACATTTAAAACCAGGGACTTAGGGACTAGGACAGCACTAGGCTGATCCCAGTTGTTAGTTAGGAAACCTGTATGTTTAGTCAGAGGTCAAGTTGACCAGGATTTATTTTGTTTATGTTTCTTTTGCTTTGCTGTGTTTTGTCACTGTAAATAGAAAATAAACCGCACCTTTTTGATTTTGAAAACCACAACCTCCGTTTGCTGGGCCTGTTTTTGTGTGGGGAGCCCATCCCGGGGGTCACACACACCCGCTGCCGAGCTAACCCCCTCACAATATATATATATATATATATATATATATATATATATATATATATTATATATCCTGTGTATATATATATATATATATATATATATATATATATATTGATGGCCTTCAAAAACACACTCTCTTTCATACTCCATCATACCTTGATAGACATCGAGGGCAGATACCTAGCTATAGACTGCTCCTTAAACAACATCAGATGTACCATTGTGACGGTATATGCTCCCAACAAAAGGCAAATTAGCTTCCTGTCTACACTGATGAAAAAACTCAATAGCTTCAAACAAGGACACCTCATTATATGTGGAGACTTTAATGTTGTCCCAAGCAACTCCATTGACACTTCGTCCCGCTCCAACAGATATGCTTCCCCTATGGGCCCTTTTATAAGATCCCATGATCTTTATGACGTTTGGAGATGTCACCACACCACCGAAAGAGACTACTCTTACTTCTCCCCTTGCCACAACTCGTACACCCGGATCGACTATTTCCTAGTTGATAAATGGACCCTGCCCAAGATCTCAGCTTCAGAAATCTCCACCATCACATGGTCTGATCACGCCCCAGTCACCATGACTCTGAATGATTCACCCTCTTCTATGCAGACATGGATCTGGAGAGCTGCCGCCTCCCTTATCCATTCCCCAGTCTACTCTGACCATATCAAAAACAGTCTAGAAGAATACTTTGCTAATAATGTTGGTTCTGTCAGTGATAATTTTGTTCTTTGGAACGCCCACAAAGCATTTATCAGGGGAATTTTTGTACAATTGGGAGCTAGAAAGAGGAGGAGGAGAGCACAGCACCTAGATTCCCTCACAGCTGAAATAAAAACACTAGAAAGCCAAAACCAATCTCTTCCTAATCTGGCTACCAAACACAAGTTAGATCTTCTTAGCTAAGAATTGAGAGCCCATCTACTAGACTCTTATCAAAAAGCCCATAACTACTTCAAAGCCAAACATTACTCTACTGGCAATAAAGCAGGGAAAGCCATGGCCACTAGACTCAAAGGTCACTTCTCTAAGTCAAAAATTGCCCATTTGTACCATCCCTCTACCAAACAAAAACAAATTGATCCTTCCGCCATTGTGGATGCCTTTAGCTACTATTATAATACATTGTACAATCTAAAATGATTCGTCAACTACCCAACCTACCCCCCAGGATATAACATCCTTTCTCCAGGAAATCAATCTCCCTAGGCTATCTGTGGACCAGCTAAATTTATTGAACGCTCCGTTCACACAACCTGAAATTTTGCGTACAATCCTAGCTCTTCCTTTTAACAAATCCCCTGGCCCTGATGGTCTCACTAGCGAGAACTACAAAAAATTTGGTACAATTTTAGCCCCCTTCCTAGCTCAGATCTGCAATGATGCTGCCTCGTCCTCCTCTCTCCCTCCGGAAATGTTGACTGCTTTGATTGTCACCCTACCGAAACCAGGCAAGGAACCCACCTGCGCACAGAACTTCGGACCCATTTCTCTTCTTAACATAGATACCAAGATATACGCCAAATTAATTGCCAATCAATTGATAGATCTAATGCCGCTCCTCATACACAAAGACCAGTCCGGTTTCACCAAAGAGCGGCAAACTTTTGATGCTACCCACAGAGTTATTAACATAATCCACAGTGCTGGTTCAACTCAAACGCCTTCTCTGCTCCTCTCTCTGCATGCAGAGAAGGCGTTCGACAGAGTCAATTGGACCTATATGAAAGCAACTCTCACTAAATTTGGTTTTCAGGGGCCCATCTTGTCCGCCATAATGGCTTTATATTCTTCCCCCTAAGCTCAGGTTTACACTTCAGAAATGTTATCTAAACCCTTCCTTATCACCAATGGCACCCGTCAATGATGTCCATTGTCTCCACTTATATTCAACCTGATAATGGAACAGTATCGTATTTTTCGCTCTATAAGACGCACCTGACCATAAGACGCACCTAGGTTTTAGGGGAGGAAAACAAGAAAAAAAATATTCTGAACCAAATGGTGTACTAAAATATTTGCTGCGGACATGGACATGGACAGAGGCTGCGCTGCGGACATGGTCATGGACAGGGGCTGCGGACAAGGACATGGACTGCGGACAGGGACAGGGGCTGTGGACGTGGATGTGGACAGGGACAGCGGCTGTGGACATGGACAGGGGCTGCGGACATGGACATGGACAGGGGCTGCGGACATGGACAGGGGCTGCGGACATGGACAGGGACAGGGGCTGCGGACATGGACATGGACTGCGGACAGGGACAGGGGCTGTGGACGTGGATGTGGACAGGGACAGGGGCTGCGGACATGGACAGGGGCTGCGGACATGGACATGGTCAGGGGCTGCGGACATGGACAGTGGCTGCGGACATGGACAGGGACAGGGGCTGCGGACATGGACAGGGGCTGCGGACATGGACAGGGACAGGGGCTGCAGACATGGACAGGGACAGGGGCTGCGGACATGGACAGGGACAAGGGCTGTGGACATGGACAGGGGCTGCGGACATGGGCAGGGACAGGGGCTGCGGACATGGTCAGCATCCTTCTTCTAATACATTTTCTGGTCATTATTGCTTACATGTTACATCACTGTGACTGTCCCTCTGCTGAGCCAGGACAACGTCAAGACCGACCGCCCGAGCATAGCCGAAGTGAGCTGAGCGGGGACCGCCCCCTCCCACCCGAGCACAGCCGAAGTGAACTGAGCGGGGACCGTCCCCTCCAGCCCGAGTATAGCCGAGCCCAGCTGAGCGGGGACCGCTCCTCTTCCCGAGTATAGCCGAGGCCAGCTGAGCGGGGACCGCCCCTCTTCCCGAATATAGCCGAGCCCAGCTGAGCGGGGACCGCCCCTCTTCTCGAGCATAGCCGAGCCCAGCTGAGCGGGGACTGCCCCCTCCAGCCCGAGTATAGCCGAGCCCAGCTGAGCGGGGACCGCTCCAGGACATTCACTATATGCCGCTTTATTGGGGACTCTATTTGTGCGGCCGTCGGAACTCGTGGGGAGCTTTTTTTGTGCGGGGGGGGGCGGCTTTCTTGCAGTGGCGGGGGGAGTTACCAGCGGCAGCGGGGGGCGATACCAGCAGTGGCGGGGGCGTTGCCAGCAGCGGCGGGGGTGGTGCCTGATGTACATTCGGACCATAAGACGCAGAGACATTTTCCCCCATATTTTTGGGGGGGAAAAGTGCGTCTTATGGTCCGAAAAATACGGATATGGAACATGAGCAGATGTCAGCATGTGAAATATAAATCTAAAGGCACCACCATCCCTGTGTAAACATATAACAAAGAGGTAGAATATGGGACTTTGAAGGTGCTTACGACAATTGAAAAACAAATTCCAAAACAGGAAAGATTTTTATAAAAAATAGAAAAAATATTTATTACAATACACATAAAAAACTGATACATATACACGCCTGTGACCATCACAGGTATACACCTAATACCAATATCAAGATGGTCACGCAGATATATACAGTTGAAGTTAAGCGTCCACAGATTTTCTACAGTTCAGCCTACTAGACTTGAAACAGGCTATTAGGTATGAGAAAAGAAAAACATATTAATAAAATACAAAAAACTAAATAAACACTTGAGAACATTCAAAAGTAGCACACCAATGCATTCCCCAATATAACAAATGCAGGTCACATATGGAGCAGACAGCCAGGGGATCCCCACAACCCTTCATACCTCCGCTTGAATTGGTCAAAGAATGGTCCAGACCACCATCATGGATTGCCAAAGAAAAAGCCAACCAATCCCGCCTCCAGCGATCACAATCCCGTAAGGGAGGACAAATTTTGAAATTTCAAAATATCATATATGTTCAGTAGGTATCTATAGATATTGAAAGAAAAATCATGCTTTAATATATGGTATAGACAGTAGTGAAAGTATACCGTGGTCCTGTTACCAAAAGGGCCACACTCACCTCCCCACTGTCCATTAACCAACTAACCAAACTGCGGAAGCTCATATATGGCGGCAATAGAAGTAACTGGCTCTCAAGAAGACAAGTTTCAAATAGAGACCCGTCTAAGAGGAAAAAGAGAGCAACTGATATTATCTACAGGAACCCAATCATTAAAAATTAAAAATTAAAATTCCAATATTCAAAATTACTCACCAACAATAAAAATAAAGTTAAAGAAGGGTTTCCAAAAAATTGCAGAGTTACAGATCCAAAAACCTCCCAGTTGAACGTAGAGGCAGAATCCACTCTTGCATTAATGTAGAGAGATCTGAGGTGAACATTCCACATTGGTAAAGTTTCTTCCAAACCAGAATAAAGCGCCAGATACTATATGAATAAAATAGTAACCATAAGTTCAATGTAACACCTCTCCTTATATCCTCCCCGATCCGCCAAAATGCGGCGTGTGACGTCACACTGCATGGTGTGCGGCGCCTCGCCGCGAATGATCAACTCACGGACAACAGAAGAGAATGCGCAGATGCATGGACTGACATCCGCTTGACAGGAAGTGACATCACTTCCTGTGAGAGATCGAGCACAGATACACTCTCTGCTGACACTGCCTAACCTCGCCAAAGCTGATGGGCGTGTCAGATCTAAAGAGTCTCTAGATGGTAAATCTCAAAGAATGCCATGTAACAAAGAGCATTCAATGTGGGCGGAAGCCAGGCTGGACTCATCCAGCCTAGTTTATACCCTTGAGTGTCCGTATGGGGTGAAAGCCGGCCAGGACAAAGTTAACCAAACTAATGACAAATCCATAGACAGACGCAGGTGAAGTGAACCAGAGAGAAGGGGGAAAGAGAAGAAAAAGAAAGAACCAAGGCCGAACACCCTCCCTGATTGTTTGCTCTGACGTGCACCTATGGGACAACAACAAAAGATAGAAAAAAAGTATGTTTTAATGCATCCGTGTGCAACGCCCAAATGAATCCAAGAAAACAAAAAATATATGTAAGATAATTACATCTATAAATTATGTAGGCAATTACATACATCTTGCCTAAACATAATGAAGATACAAAGTAACACTGTGAAGTATAAAGCAACATAAATTAATAAATAAAAACCTATTATATATTTAAACCTTTAAAATTAATGAAGGAAATGATGTTGGCAAATGGTTTGTGGAGTCCGCTCCTAGGTAATGTGATACCTTTCCTCCCCCCACCCATAGGTCATACCCCTAACCTCAAACGATGGAATGAAGCACCATAGGGGATAACGGAAATTTGGGGGGCATATCAGTACCTGGTGCCCATAGATTGTGTAAATAGGCAAATCAGAACAGGAACTGAATAGTCCTGTGTCTGAACAAAGGTCATCATAAGAATGGTTTAAAGCTGATTCCTTCATTCAGGCCAGGAAGTCGGGTGGCTTGTAAGAGATAAATCCACCTACTCTCAAGCTGGAGAAGCTTTTGGTCAATTTCTCCCCCTCTTTCGTGTTGTGGTATATGTTCTAAAGCAAAGAACTTTTATAAATTTTAGATCAAAATTATGGTATAAGCCTACATGGCGGCTGATTGGTGTCTCCATTTTATGTTTGGCAATAAGGGACACATGGTCCCTAATGCGACAAAAGAATGGTCGTTTCGTTTTGCCCACATAAAAGGTGCCGCATAGACATTTCATTATGTAAACAGCCCCAATTGATTGGCAGTTACACCTGTGTTTGGGTGTCCAAATAGTGTCATTGGGAAGAGCTACGGTTTTACCCGTCAAGATAAAAGTGCAGTAATTGCATTTCCCACAGGGATATGTACCTGGGACTGATTTTTGAACTATAACATTTTGGGTATGGTGACTAGAAACCAAAATATCCCTTAGTGATTGTGATCTCCTATAGGTGATTTCCGGGAAAGGTTTAATGAATCTCGCTATTCTCTGGTCTGCCGTAAGTAGGTACCAGAATTTGTTGTAAACATTCTGGACCTTCAAATGCTGTCGATTACATTTTGTAATAATTCTAGTTGACAAACACGACTTGATCTGTCTAGATTTGTAAATTAATGATTGTCTGTTAAGACATTTAACTCTGTTAAATGCTTTTCTTATACAAGTTTTGCTATAGCCTCTGGCTTGAAGACGCGTATTTAGAGAGTCAGATTCTCGTTGAAAGTCTGCATCCAGAGTGCAATTCCGTTTGATTCTTAGGAATTGACTATATGGTATGCTTCGCTTTAATAATTCAGGATGAGAACTAACAGCGTGCAATAAAAACTATTGCCCGCCGATGGTTTCCTGAAAAGAGTGGAACATAGTTCTCCCTTTTCATTAGTGAAAATTTCCACGTCCAGAAAGGTAATTTTGGACAAATCAAACGTGTACGTGAATTTCAATTTATATGTATTCACCTGCAAACCTTCCAGAAAACTAATCAAGTCGCTCCTAGATCCCGCCCAAAAAAATAAAACACATTGTCAATGTAACGATGCCATGATATTATGTTGCCTATGTCAATTTGTTTGGAGTCATCGGCGAAGAGGTCACATTCCCACTCCCCCAGATACAGGTTCGCATATGATGGTGCGCACTTGGCGCCCATAGCGACCCCCTGCATCTGGAGGTAGTGGGAACCTCCAAACACAAAGATGTTATGTGTCAATACAAAATTTAATAGTTCAACAACAAAGTCATTATATTTGCGGGAATCTAATTCCCGTTCTCCAAGGAATCCCCGTACAACCTCTACACCCCTGGCGTGGGGTATAGAGTCGTACAGGGCCTCAATATCAATGGCTACAAGCCATGCCCCAGGGGGTATTTGTAGACCATCAATGACTTTCAATAGTTCTATTGTATCCCTCACATGAGAAAAAAGACCCTTAACATGGGGATATAGATATTTGTCAATGAATTCACTAGCACGTTCCGTTAGTGATCCACATCCCAAAATAATCGGTCTGCCTGGAGGTTTTATTAGGCTTTTGTGCACTTTCGGAAGTACATAAAAGGTTGGTACTGTGAAGTTTTCCATATCCAGATATTTGTAGGTGTTCTGATCTATGGTGCCAGTATGTTGTGCCCTAAGGATGATATCCTTATATTTTCTGGAATAGTACTGGACGTGGGACTCAGGGACCGGACGATACCATTCGCGGTTGCGGATGATATCGTAACACATGTCCTCATATTGTCCCACATCTATAACCACCAGATTCCCACCTTTATCAGATGGCTTGCTCACTATAGATGTATTGCATCTGAGAGTTTTAATAGCTTTCTTTAGGCATGGGGACAGATTGTTCTGCGGTCCAGTTTTCCAGTTGATAGCTTCTATCTCTTTGTTGAGCTGAATTACAAAGGCCCATATGTTGGAATTACCCTGTAGGACCAGGAAGGATCTGGAACGGGGCTTGTATGATTTAGGTACACCAATAGTTTATTGCACACTGTTAGTTCTCATCCAGAATCATTAAAGCAAAGCATACCATATAGTCAATTCCTAAGAATCAAACGGAATTGCACTCTGGATGCATACTTTCAATGAGAATCTGACTCTCTAAATATGCGTCTTCAAGCCAGAGGCTATAGCAAAACTTGCTTAAGAAAAGCATTTAACAGAGTTAAATGTCTTAACAGAAAATCATTAATTTACAAATCTAGACAGATCAAGTCGTGTTCGTCAACTAGAATTATTACAAAATTTAATCGACAGCATTTGAAGGTCCGGAATGTTTACAACAAATTCTGGTACCTACTTACGGCAGACCAGAGAATAGCGAGATTCATTAAACCTTTCCCGGAAATCACCTATAGGAGATCACAATCACTAAGGGATATTTTGGTTTCTAGTCACCATACCCAAAATGTTATAGTTCAAAAATCAGTCCCAGGTACATATCCCTGTGGGAAATGCAATTACTGCACTTTTATCTTGACGGATAAAACCGTAGCTCTTCCCAATGACACTATTTGGACACCCAAACACAGGTGTAACTGCCAATAAATTGGGGCTGTTTACATCATGAAATGTCTATGCGGCGCCTTTTATGTGGGCAAAACGAAGCGACCATTCTTTTGTCGCATTAGGGACCATGTGTCCCTTATTGCCAAACATAAAATGGAGACACCAATCAGCCGCCATGAAGACTTATACCATAATTTTGATCTAAAATGTATAAAGTTCTTTGCTTTAGAACATATACCACAACACGAAAGAGGTGGAGAAATTGACCAAAAGCTTCTCCAGCTTGAGAGTAGGTGGATTTATCTCTTACAAGCCACCCGACTTCCTGGCCTGAATGAAGGAATCAGCTTTAAACCATTCTTATGATGACCTTTGTTCAGACGCAGGACTATTCAGTTCCTGTTCTGATTTGCCTATTTACACAATCTATGGGCACCAGGTACTGATATGCCCCCCAAATTTCCGTTATCCCCTATGGTGCTTTATTCCATCGTTTGAGGTTAGGGGTATGACCTATGGGTGGGGGGAGGAAGGGTATCACATTACCTAGGAGCAGACTCCACAAACCATTTGCCAACATCATTTCCTTCATTAATTTTGAAGGTTTAAATATATAATAGGTTTTTATTTATTCATTTATGTTGCTTTATACTTCACAGTGTTACTTTGTATCTTCATTATGTTTAGGCAAGATATATGTAATTGCCTACATAATTTATAGATGTAATTATCTTACATATATTTTTAGTTTTCTTGGATTCATTTGGGCGTGGCACACGGATGCATTAAAACATACTTTTTTCTATCTTTTGTTGTTGTCCCATAGGTGCACGTCAGAGCAGACAATCGGGGAGGGTGTTCAGCCTTGGTTCTTTCTTTTTCTTCTCTTTCCCCCTTCTCTCTGGTTCCCTTCACCTGCGTCTGTCTATGGATTTGTCATTGGTTTGGTTAACTTTGTCCCGGCCGGCTTTCACCCCGTACGGACACTCAAGGGTATAAACTAGGCTGGATGAGTCCAGCCTGGCTTATGCCCACATTGAATGCTCTTTGTTACATGGCATTCTTTGCGATTTACCATCTAGAGACTCTTTAGATTTGACACGCCCATCAGCTTTGGCGAGGTTAGGCAGTGTCAGCAGAGAGTGCATCTGTGCTCGATCTCTCACAGGAAGTGATGTCACTTCCTGTCAAGCGGATGTCAATCCATGCACCTGCGTGTTCTCTTCTGTTGTCCGTGAGCCGATCATTCACGGCGAGGCGCCGCACACCATGCGGCGTGACGTCACACGCCGCGTTTTGGCGGGTCGGGGGAGGATATAAAAACTCCAGACAGTCTCATTGAGCCGTCTGGAACATTGGTGGAGGCTCAGGCTGGCGGCATAGGGTATGGAAGGTAAACTCTTTCGTTTTCACGCCATTTATGGCATATAAGGAGAGGTGTTACATTGAACTTATGGTTACTATTTTATTCATATAGTATCTGGCGGTTTATTCTGGTTTGGAAGAAACTTTACCAATGTGGAATGTTCACCTCAGATCTCTCTACATTAATGCAAGAGTGGATTCTGCCTCTACGTTCAACTGGGAGGTTTTTGGATCTGTAACTCTGCAATTTTTTGGAAACCCTTCTTTAACTTTATTTTTATTGTTGGTGAGTAATTTTGGATATTGGAATTTTAATTTTTAATTTTTAATTAATGGGTTCCTGTAGATAATATCAGTTGCTCTCTTTTTCCTCTTAGACGGGTCTCTATTTGAAACTTGTCTTCTTGAGAGCCAGTTACTTCTTTTTTTTTTTTTCCAAGAAATTTTATTTTATTGAAAAGATATAAAGAATCAGTTACAGGTCTCTTAATACAGCATTTTAACAGGGTAGCTTGTATATAATCACATTAAACCGTCACAGAAAGCAGTGTCTAATACCACTATATATCAGGTATGGGGGAGAAATGGCTCCCTATTTGTGGGATCAAAGGGGCCAAGGTGATGCAGGATATATTAAGTTCGGATAGAGGGTCGGGATGAATTCGGTGGATTTCTCCATGCACATTCTATGTAATCCGGGGCGAATGTGTGTGGTTTATGATGGTGATGAATCAGGATTCCACCGTGATACAGGCTTGGATTCTAGGTGGGTACTGGTGGTTAAGGCGGTATTTTGCGATTGATATTAGTGATAGAGTTTTCCTGAGGTGTATGTGGGACGGGTAGTTGACTCCTGTAGAAAGAGATTGCGATGTGGCGACTGGGAGGGTGGGGGGTGAGGAGGACCAGATAGGGGGAAGGGGATGGGGGGGATTAGAGGGGAGGTTGTCCCTGACTCCCCCTAACCGTCAGTGATGTGATTGTGGAGTGGTAACTTTCGGGCTTATGGGGATGTGTGTGGAATCAGCGTATCTGAGGGTAAAAGATGCATCGAAAGTAAGGGATTGGTTGGGTATTATATAAAAAAGAGAGGGGGAGCGGGAGAAGAGAAAAGAAGAAAACAATATAATGATTAACTTTTGATTTTGTTTAATTCCCTCCTTAATCAGTCCCTTGTGTGTTTGTTTTCTGTTTCCTTCCCTCTCCTCTCCGTCTCCCCTGCCCTCCTCCATTTTTATTTGTTTATTGTTTCTCTTCCCTTCTAGGTGGGAAGGAGCATTATGTTTTTGTATTCGGTTGTTGTCTGATGATGCAACCAACATGCCCATTTTGCACTAAATTTGGTTGGGGTGTCGTGAGCTGTGTGAATGAGCCTTTCCATATCAGAGACTCTATTTATTCTGGTGAACCACTCTCTAAGAGTGGGCACTCGTGCTGAGTTCCAGTATAGCGGAATACATTGTTTGGCAGCATTAATCATGTGCATCGCTAAGGATTTGTGATAGGACCTATGTGATAGCAGTGAATGGTGTAGAAGGAATTGAGCTGGGGAGAATTCTAGGTTATAGGAAGTGACCTGGATAGTAATGCGGTGGACTTCTTTCCAATAAGCTTGTAAAGAGGTACAGGACCACCAGATGTGGAGCATCGAACCTATTTCCTGGTGGCATCTCCAACAGGAGTCAGATATGGTTGAGTTAAATTTATGTAGTAATAATGGGGTTCGATACCATCTAGATTGTATTTTGAAACCATTTTCCTGTGTGGTAACGTTTATTGACCCTTTGTGGATGTTTAGAAATACGTGTTCCCATTCCTCTTCTGAGAGTGAGATAGATAGGTCAGTTTCCCAGTTTTTGCAGGCTATGTTGTCTTTGGCTTTTGTTTCCGCAAAAATGAGGTTATGAGTTAGGGATATTAGGTGAGGTTGAGTTGCCTGTTGTGTGCAAAGTTTTTCATATGAAGTAAGTTGCCTCGAGCACTGCAAGGCTTTATTCAAAGACGTTAATAAGTGGGCTAGTGTTAGGTATGTCCAGGGAGGAATGGGTGGTCTATCCATCTGGGTGGAGATTTGGGCTGCCGAGAGGAGCTTATCTTGGTGGAAGAATTGGTGTGCTCTGATATGGTCGTGAGACCAGTTACCAAAGAGGAAAGTTTTATGCATGCCTGGTGGGAAAGCGGGGTTTAGTCTCACGGGGGTCAGTGGGCCCGGTATGGAGGAAATGGAAGTTTGTCTACAAGTCCGTTGGAAGCATTCTAAGGTAGGACCTATTAGGGGGTGGAGGCGAACTTCTGGGGGAATGTGGTTTGGGGGAATCCAGGGGAGAGAATTCAGGTGTAAGTTTGTGAAAGATGCTTCCAGGGAGACCCAATCTTTTTGAAGCGAGTGGATGTTCCAATCCACTATTCTAGTGAGGTGGATAGCCGTGTGGTAGTTAAGGAGGTGTGGGAGGCCGATTCCTCCCAATCGTTTTGGTCTAGAAAGTTGTTTGTATCTGATTCTAGGCTTATGGCCCTCCCAGAGGAATCGGGAGCAAATACTCCTATATTTTTTGAAAAAAGCAGGAGGTATTCGTATAGGGATTGTTTGCAGTAGGTAGAGCATCCTTGGCAGGGCGTTCATTTTGAGAACTGCTGCTCTGCCAAACCATGAGAATATTGGTTTGTTCCATCTTTTGAGATCAGCAGTCAGTCTATTTATAAGGGGTAGATGATTAAGCACATATAAGTCTGAGAGTTTTGTTGGAAGCTGAATGCCTAAGTACGTTATTGCGTCGTGTTTCCAATGAAATGGAAAGATCACTCTGCATTGATCGACTAGGGGTTGGGGTAATGACACATTAAGAGCGAAGGACTTCGAGAAATTTATTTTGAGGTTGGAGAAAGATTGAAATTGTCTGAATTCTGATAGCAATACTGGGAGGGATATCATAGGATTAGATAGGAATAGCAAGATGTCGTCTGCGAAGGCGGCATATTTATATTCCTTTTTGGGTGTGCGGATCCCCTGAATGTCAGGGTTGAGTTTTAGTTTGTGGAGGAATGGTTCAAGAGTGAGGACGAAAAGGACCGGGGATAAGGGGCAGCCCTGTCTTGTTCCATTACGGATGGGGAAGGCATTCGACAGAGCGCCGTTGACACAGACTTTAGCTGACGGATTAGCGTACAGCGAAAGGATTAGCTCAGACATGTGTGGACCCAATCCTATCGCCGCTAGGACTGCACTCATGTAATCCCAGACCACTCTGTCGAATGCCTTCTCCGCATCTAGGGATAGGAAGAAGCCTTTTTGGTTGGTATGGGTCATCAGGTGATGTAGGTTAATCGCATTGATAGTGTTGTCCCTGGCTTCTCTTCCAGGGACAAATCCAACTTGATCTTGGGAGATAAGGGAGGGAAGCAATGGTAGAAGTCTGTTTGCCAGTATCTTGGAGAATATCTTAATGTCTACGTTTAGAAGAGATATCGGCCTATAGTTGCTGGGTTGTGCAGGGTCTTTATTTTCCTTGGGTATAACTACAATGTGAGCTTCTAACATTTCTCTCGATAGGGGATTTAAAGAGGAAAGCGAATTGAAAGCGTGGAGAAAAGGTGTTTGTAAAGTGTCTGAGAATGATTTGTAGTAGGCTGCCGGGAGGCCATCTGGGCCGGGGCTTTTGCCTGGTTTCAATTGTTTTATGGCTTGTTGCCATTCCACTATGGTGATTGGGGATTCTAGGTGTGTGGTCATGTCTTCGGGGATCCTCCCTGGAGCGAATTGGTCCAAGAAAGAATTTATTTCATTGAGTCTTTTGGGTGTAGGAGATGTACGTGGGTCAGATTTTTTAAGGTCGTATAGGGAGGAATAGTATTTCTCAAATTCTTCCGCAATGTCTTTGTTGCGAGTAAGCGTTTTGCCTGTATGTGTGGTCAGGTGGTGTATTGTAGTTTTGGCTTTCTTCTTGTGCAGGGCTTGTGCAAGGAGGTGGCCACATTTGTTCCCGAACTCGTAGAAGAGTTTCTGAGAAAGGGGGAATTTCTTCCTGATAATGAGGCCTAGTTCTTCTTGTATATGCGTGCGAACTTCAATGAGTTCCGAGTGCGTTTTGTGTGCTAGGGTACTCTTGTGTGTCGCTTCAAGTCTTTTCAATGTGGTGAAAAGGGTAGCTAATTTGGTTTTCCGTTCTTTCTTGATCGCCGTCATTAACGAGATCAATTTACCCCGCACTACACATTTGTGGGCCTCCCATTGTGTTAACTTTGACGTGTCAGGGGTGTCATTATCCGTGAAGTAATTTGTTAAGCAATTGCGGATTTCTTGCTCATTTTTGATATCTGTCAGGATAGTTGGGTCTAATCTCCATATGTAGGTGTGATCGAATTTATCTGGAAAAGTGAGTGTCATCGTGACTGGGTGGTGGTCCGAGCATGTCATAGGTTCTATGGTGGCCTTCGTCAGTGCTGGGAGGTCTGGTTGTGTAAGAAAAAAGTAGTCAAGTCGTGAGTATTTGTTGTGGGGGGTAGAGAAGAATGTAAAGTCTTTGTCACTCGGGTGGAGGGTTCGCCAGGTGTCATGTAGGAGAAGGTCTTGGAAGCAGCGTCTTATTTGTTTAAGTGCTCTGTAGGGTAAATGGGATTTACCCGATGAGGTATCTATGAGGGGGTCGAGTGGGACGTTAAAGTCTCCTCCGAGAATCAGGATACCTTCCTTAAAGGCAGCCAGTTTTCGTGAAATGGCTCTGAAGAAGGGTACCTGTGACGAGTTGGGGCTGTATAAGTTTGCTAGGGTTATTGTTTTGTTACTAAATGTACCCTTAATAAATATAAATCTTCCCTGGTCATCGATAAGAGAGTCCGAAATTTGAATGGGTACTTTTTTTGAAAGAAGCACCGAGACTCCTTTGGATTTTGAGATGGGGGAGGTTGAGTGGAAGCTGTGGGGGTAAAATTGATTAGAGAAGTTGGGTGGTTGTTTTGAGCTGAAATGGGTTTCTTGTAGGAATACTACATCTGCTTTCATGCTCCGCATTTGAGAAAGTATTTAGGAACGCTTTTCCGGGGTATTTAGGCCTTTAGCGTTTAGGGAAACTATCTTTAGCGAGCTGTTGGAGATTTTTGGTGTGTGAGAGGCCATGGTAAGTGTAGAAGCAGGAGTTCAGGACTGTTAAGGGAGGTTCAGGGGAGTCAGAGACAAAGGGAGGTGGGGTGGAGCGAGAACAAAAGCCAAGTGGGGAGGGGGGTGGGATGAAGAAGGATGTGGGGAGGGAAGAACTGGTTGAGGTTGGGAAGGGAGAAGAGGGGGAGGTCAAGGGCGTATAATCTGCTCCCTTAACTAGAGGGGTTAGGGGGTTATACCGGATGTAGGATTTGACCTACAAGCCCCACCGAAAATATGTGGAAAAGTCCGGCGGGGGTCAGCGGTGTCTACCAGAGTCCGCTGCGGGGGATACCAGTAGGTGTCGATCAATGAGATGGGTGAGTTCCGAGCCCCTTGAGGTCAGGACATGCGTGTGAATGGGGATTAGTGTTTGTACTGTCAGGGAGCGGGTGGGGAATGTGTGTCCCCGGTGCTCCCTGTGACAGCATGTATGGGGTAGGGAGACATGGTGAGAAAGATATATGGTTGGTTGGTCCAATGAAAGCGGGCTATTGCATGCCTTTAGTTTAGTGAGGAGTAGCTTCAGGGTTTAGGCGGTATGGAATAAGGTATGAGGAAAATTTAACATGTATCGTGGCATAGGAAGGTACTGTATGGATGACTCTGGAGAGGAAAGTGTATGATTCGGGTTTACTAGTATCAACAAGTTAAAACTTCAAACATAAATGAAAGATTTCACCTGACACTGAACGGAGAACCAGATTCTGATCTAAAGCATTAACTATGTGCATAACAACATCAGCAATCACAACAATGGCCTAACATATAATAACATTACCCTGGGGGGGTTGGTGTCGGTCGATTGGTCTCGAGGGGGGCACGTCCATTTTCGGGCCACCACCCCAAGCTTTGTATATCTCTCCTTTACTTTCAGTAATGAGGGAGGATGTGTGGGTCTGGGAGAGATGCCCATGTTAAGTAAGAGGATCTGTACAAGTCCTATTTTAACGTAGCCCCCTCGAGACCCCGACTATGGGTTTATAGATGGAGAAGCAACAGATTTGGAGTCTTATCTTTCCTTGTGGATTGAGAGGAGATAAAAACATCAAGATAATAAGTGTGTATATCATCAAACAAACCTATTCCTGAGGGTGAGTTTAGGGACGAGGAAGGTAAGGAATGAGGGAGGGTTATAAGGAAAGAAAGGGGATAAGGGGGGAAGATACGTCCAGCCTATAAGGAGTAAAATGGGCAAGGAAAAAAGGGAAGGGAAAGAACCAAGGGAGGGGGAGGCGAGTGAAGGGGGACCATATCTAGTCCAGCTACCTTTGCAATACTTTTCGGAGTGCTACACATCAGATCCTCGAGTTGTCTGTTAGAGGGGACCTCTTGGGGTAGGTACACTCTGGTAACAAGATGGAAGAAGCTTACGATCAACCGATCGATACCCTTGTTTTGAGTTTCAGGGATAGTTGAACACGTGAATTGTTCTGGGGTTTTTGTCCATTAGCTGTTGTCTCTTTTTGTGGCACATCATTGTCGATTGTTCGCTGGCATGAGCAAAGGGAAAAACGGCCTGGATCCCAAAGGGGGAGGCTTGGGAGTTAGAGTTAAAGAGGTAGCCTGCATGGTGTGGCAAGAAGCTGGCGGTGAAGTTTGTTGGAAGTAGCTGGATGAGATGCTGGGCCAAGAGTCTCCGGGACAAAGTTTCTTGTAGCACATATGTTGGGTCTTGGGGATTTGTCCTTATTAGTAAAATTAGGGTAGGTAGATTCTAGTCAGTAGCAAGTGTCCTTGGGGTATCCGGCAGGTACAGGAAAGATTGATTTCTGTGTGGTATAAAGCAGGGGTATGTAGTAAGATTAGAGGGATGTGACTATCAGGCAGTTCGGGTCTTCGCTGGACAGATGGCAGCAGTGTAGGGGATTTTGACAAATCTACACTTTTGTATAAACAAATAGTATGTCCACGTATAAAGAGGCCGAGCTTAAGGGTTAAGTCTCCATGTCAGGTGAAAAAAAAAAAAAAAGAACCAAAAAAGAACAGTGAGAAAATTTGTACTGAAGAGCAAGTACCTGTCTAGGTGAGGCGAGCTCTACGGTGCACTGGTGAAGCTGTCGGGCTGCCATTTCGAGGGGCTCCGGAGTTTTTCAGCGGCGTGTGAGGAGGAGGAGGAGGGTGGGAGCGGCGGCGGCTGCTGCTGTATTTGCCCGCTTCATCTATGCCGTCCATCGAGGATGCTCTTGTAGGGGATGGCAGACGGAAATCACTATACCAGTCTGGTAGATCGACGTGTTGGATGCCTATAGCATTGCAAAAGTGCTCCAGATCTTCCCGGACTTTAAGGTTTGCCGTACGGCCTTGAAGTGTCACGGAAAGGCAAAATGGAAACTTCCAGCGGTAAACGATGGATTTGGTTCTCAGGACGTCCAACAGTGGTCGCAATTCCCTCCTGCGCTGCAGGGTGATGCCTGATAGATCTTGAAAGATTCTAATCACAGCCCCGCCAAAAGCTAGCTGATCACGGCTCCGTGCTCTGCGGAGGACGTCTTCTTTTAGCTGGAAATCCATAAGGCAGCATATCACGTCTCTAGGGGAATCCGTCTCCTTTCCCCTGGGGCGCAATGCTCTGTGGATTCGTTCAAAAACGATCGGCGTGTCAGGGGGTCTTTCCAGGAGATCGTTAAAAATATTAGCTACCGTCAGGGAGAGTTGGCAGGGGTCTACATTTTCTGGGAGTCCTCTTACCCTGAGGTTCCGGCGCCTCCCCCTGTTATCTAAATCTTCCATGTGGCAGTTGAATTCTCTGAGGTGTATGGCGTGGGACTCCGTTATTTGTTGTACATGGCATAGTGAAGTGTCATGGCGGGCCTGTGCTGTTTCCACCTCCTCCACTCTGATGGCCATGGCCTGCATGTCGGATCTCATATTTGATATTGCCGCCATCAGGGTGTTTTTGATGTCTGCAGCCACACTGCGGAGATCGTCTAGGTTTACCGCTGGAGGCTGTGTCTTCTCCATTTCCGCTCCGAGTGATCTCCGTGATCCAGAGCGTTGTGGGCTGGGGCTCTGAGGGCGCGTCTCACATGAGGAGGCTGCCTGCATTCCGTCTTTAGGCCGCAATTTAAAGAACTCGGGGATATGCTTGCCTAGGTGCACGTTCTGGCTCAGCGGCGATCGGGACCTTGTAGCTGAGACGCTGCGGGATATTCTCACCATGTCTGAGGCGGTTTTAGGGCGAAAAGCTAAAGTAGCAGGACCTCTGGGAGCGGGAGCTCTGAACTTACACGTCCATCTTGGATCGGCTCCAAACCACGCTCCCGAGAGCCAGTTACTTGTTATCTTGAGAGCCAGTTACTTCTATTGCCGCCATATATGAGCTTCCGCAGCTTGGTTAGTTGGTTAATGGACAGTGGGGAGGTGAGTGTGGCCCTTTTGGTAACAGGACCACGGTATACTTTCACTACTGTCTATACCATATATTAAAGCATGATTTTTCTTTTAATGTCTATAGATACCTACTGAAAATATATGATATTTTGAAATTTAAAAATTTGTCCTCCCTTACAGGATTGTGATCACTGGAGGCGGGATTGGTTGGCTTTTTCTTTGGCAATCCATGACGGTGGTCTGGACCATTCTTTGACCAATTCAAGCGGAGGTATGAAGGGTTGTGGGGATCCCCTGGCTGTCTGCTCCATATGTGACCTGCATTTGTTATATTGGGGAATGCATTGGTGTGCTACTTTTGAATGTTCTCAAGTGTTTATTTTGTTTTTTGTATTTTATTAATATGTTTTTCTTTTCTTATACCTAATAGCCTGTTTCAAGTCTGTTAAAATTGTTTGGGCGTCTATTCCTGATTAAGCCTAAAAGGCAAAACTGTAGAAAATCTATGGACGCTTCACTTCAACTGTATATATCTGCGTGACCATCTTGATATTGGTATTAGGTGTATACCTGTGATGGTCACAGGCGTGTATATGTATCAGTTTTTTATGTATATTGTAATAAATATTTTTTATTTTTTTTACAAAAATCTTTCCTGTTTTGGAATTTGTTTTTCAATTGTCGTAGGCACCTTCAAAGTCCCATATTCTACCTCTCTGATAATGGAACCTTTAGCAGAACATGTCAGAAGCAACACCGGAATAGCAGGTTTTACACATGGTACATTAGGACATAAGATTAGTTTATTCGCGAATGATGTGATAATGATGATCACAGAACCTATCTCCTCCCTGGCTTCGGTACAAAAGTTACTACAGCGCTTCAGCAACGTCTCTTATTACAAGGTAAATGAACATAAATCTTATATTCTTGAAATGGGTTTGGATACAGATACTAGCAATCTTCTCAGGAATAAATACCCCTACCCATGGGCAGAAACGGGGATACCCTACTTGGGTATCACGCTCACTAAATCCACAAAAGGCCTTTAAAATGATGATACTGCCTAGATTATTGTACATCTTTTGTACGCTCCCTATACCAATCCCTCAATCCTATCTTAGGTCCTTACAATCCATTTTAACCCAGTATATATGGCAAGGTAAAAAATCCAGGATGCAATCATGCAAAGCTCATCAAACACAGATCTGTAGGTGGGATGGGACACGTTGATATAAGAGACTATTATATAGCGACTATTCTCTCACAACTTAAGGAATGGATGTATCCTACTCCTACCACACTTTGGGGCAATATAGAAAATAGCATGATTCCTGGGCATAACTTGTCCCACTGGTTATTTAGCACAACCACAGGAACCATACAACTAAGCCTTTACTCCCCCACTATTCAAACCTCTGTTAAAATCTGGAAAATAATCCACTCATCTAAATGGGCAAATCTCCCGACCAAAAATATCCCAGTACCCATAGGAACTTTGTCACTACTTACTCCAGACCTACATATCCCACAATGGATTACTACTCGAGTGACTGATAAACGCGAACTACGCTCTTTAGTTCACGCTACGCCGTTTTCCCTCGCTCAAGAGAAACTCGAAGCGCCTACCACAGATTACCTTACATATTTTAGAGTGCGACACTGTCTCAATACGAACCCTTCCATAGAAGGATCCCTGCCCACTAACTTATGGAACTACCTCTTCTCTAACAAACCAAAAGCTAGGGGCACCTCCTTGATATACTCAGTCCTACAAGAAAAAGACACATTTTATTTAATTCAAAAGGTTTTTATTCGGCAATATGTACATACAAAATGGACATGCAGATCAACAACATGAGCACATACATGGCAAACTGGAGTACAGTAAAGTGAAAAGAAAATCACATACATATCTGAGGGGTGTATCGAGAACCATTAAGAGAGAGTGTCAGAAACACCCAGCCATCGATCCCAGATTTTATTATACTTAGCCGGGCACCCTCTATTAATGTACATGAATTTACAGTACGAAAGAGGACCATTAAGGTCAGCTTTCCATTCAGCCATGTTCGGAGGGGATGGTCTCATCCATTTTCTCGCAATCAATTTCCTTGCTGAGAAATGTGTCTCCTGGAGAAACTTTTTAGTGAACTTATCTAGTTCGGGGCCAGGGTATATCCCCAGTAAACACGACTGTGGGTTCAGCGTAAGAGGTGAGCCCATGTCATTGTGGAGAAAATCGACTATTTGCTTCCAGAAACCCTGGACCACAGGACAGGTCCAGAGTAAATGGAAGAATGTGCCCAGTTCCCGCGTACACATGGGGCAGGAATTGGGATAGTCCCTCTTGAATCTGGACCCTCGGAGCGGGGTGAGGTAAGACCTATGCAGAATGTATATTTGGGTAAGCCTATCCGAGAGTTTTGGGGAAATCTCCTTGCAGGTATCCAGAGCCTCACTCCACTCCTCATCCCCAAGATCCCCCACCTCCCTCTCCCAACGGGGCTTAAGAGCATAGGCTATTTTCGTGGATGAAGGTATAAGCAACATATTGTAAAAGTAGGAGATGAGTTTTTGAGGGTCTGTGCCCTTGACTACGACCATAACGGAGTTAGGGGAGGGCTGTGGCAGTGTCCCCTGAAATTGTGCGGTGAGGGCATGATGGACTTGGATATATCGAAAATACATGCTGTCTGGGAGCTCAAACTCATCTCGGAGAGCAGGGAAAGATTTAACGCCGCCGTCCACGATGATATGTGAGAGGTAGATTACCCCCCCGAGAGCACCACAGTTCAGGGTCAGGGATCCAGGAGAGTTCAGACAGGTGACTATTGTGCCAGAGGGGAGTGTAGTCATTGAATGGAAACAAAGGGGTTAACCAAGCGCACTCAAGAAATAGGTATATGCAAACTGATATGGAGGCAGAGGGAAAGTGATTGGGAGAATGATAAACGTGTTTAGTCCATGACATATTAGTCCATACGTGTACAATAACAAATAACAAATCCGCAAAGAAGGCTGCCAGCTGACAGATAGAAGTGATCTGGAATAGCAAAAAATAAAACAAGAAGCAGCGCCTTCTAAGCGTAGCAGTCAATTGAAATTTAATAAAGATAAAACCAAATGCAAGTATTACACTCACAAACGAACAAATTTAAGAGGCTTATCTGGAGAGATGTACGGTTCATCCGCTCTTCCCAGGAAGGGGGTGGTGTATGTCCAGTAATGAAGGAGGGATGGTATCTCTGGATGTCCTCTCAAGAATCGTCTGCGTTCAGTGATGCACACACTCACAGCAGCGGAGACGAGGGACGGCTTCCCTGGAACATAACAGCGGAGGTCACTTCCGGGTCGTGGGGTCAGCGGGAGGGTGCGTGCGTTCGAAGCATGCGTGCTTCTTCATCAGGCTCTATCCTATCATATCATGGGTCTATGGTCAGCTTATTCATAGCAATGTCCCAGATTTTCCTATAGTGGTATAGAGTAGATTTGGCCTGTGCAGAGCTGGTGCCTCGCACTCCCAGTGCAATTGTAGCAATAGGGTCCCATGTCTGTTGCGTTAAGCGAGGGCAGAGTAGGGTCACGAACCTGTCCCTGTCAGTTTTATCAACATGGAATAGCTGGGAGAGCTGTGATGCGATGTAATAGAGATGCAGGTCGGGCATGGCAGTTCCCCCCAAATCTGTGGGATTCTTAAGGGTTCGCCAGGCCAACTTATGTCTGCTCCTACCCCAAACAAAGGGCTTGAGTAAGGAATCAAAACATTTAAAATACTTGAGGGGAATGTATACCGGGGAATGCCAAAGTACATACAACATTATGGGGAGCAATACCATTTTTATCAAGTTTATTCTGCCCCATACTCCAAGAGGCAATTGTGACCATATTTGTATTTTGTCCTTCACTAGGGAGTAGAGGGGTTCTATATTGAGGGCAATGTAATCTGACGGTGACCTAGTGATCTGAACTCCCAGATATTTCACAGCACTCACCCGAAGTAAAGGGAGCTCCGACTGTATCCGAGGGGGCACAGAGGGTCAATAGGAAGGATCTGGGACTTGCCCCAATAAATTTTTACGCCCGAGAAGGTCCCAAAGTGTTTGATCGTATCGAGCGCGTGTCATAGGGAGGGGCCAGAATCTGGCAGGTATAACAGGGTGTCGTTCACGTACATACTGATCTTTTCCACCAGTCCACCACAGGTCAGTCCACGTATATCAGGATTCTCCCGAATGGAAATGGCCAATGGTTCTGCCGCAAGGGCGTATAGCAGGGGGGAAAGAAGACACCCCTGACAGGTGCCTCTGGTGAGTCCGAATGAGTTAGAAGGCCAGCCATTCGCTATCACTCTGGCAGTGGGATCCTGGTATAGGAGACGGACCCACGTGATGAACCTGGTGCCAAAACCATAGTGCTCCAGGCAAGCCCATAGGTATCTCCATTCCACAGAGTCAAACGCCTTGGCGGTGTCAAGTGTCACCACCACGCGTTCTCCAACATTGTCATGTGAGGCCTGGAGATTGATAAACAGCTTTCTGAGATTAAACAAGGTGTTATGGCCAGGCATGAAACCCACCTGATCAGCATGTATCAGGGATAGAATAACTTGATTCAACCGATTGGCAAGGATTTTAGCAAGAATCGAAATATCTACTCTCAGGAGGGAGATGGGCCTATAAGATTCCGGATATCCCGGATCCTTCCCCAGTTTGGGGATTGTGACAGGGGTCACTTGGGGCACAGGGGGAATGAGAACCCCACCATGATCTGGGATAGTCATATTCAATGCTGTATATACATGGTATATATTGGGTGTATATTGTGTGTGGGCTGTTGTGTAATATTTGCTGTGATGGGGTGTGATTGCATTCTATTGTCTATTGTGGCTTGTGGTAATTAAGTCTTCTACTGTGGTGATGTGGATTGGAGCTTGGTAGACAGTCTGGCTGCCTATTATGGGATGTTTAAGTGTCTTTCTGTGAGGGGGGGGGAAATCACCCCTCCTGCTAAGACTGTTTACTGAAAGAGAAGTTTGAACACACCTGACCTGTATGACCATTGTCATTGGACAGTTTAACCCGCCCTGTTCCCCAAGGATGGGAGGGAAGGGTTTTGAAGAGAAATGTGTTACCATGTGCTTGTAATAAATTCATTCCCTGTTTTTGGAACTTCAACACAACGCTTGTCTGTAAGGATTAATCCTATGGGAAGCGGTCGCCTGACTGTGGAGGATCGGCAGTGGATGTGTGTCCAGAGAAGGAATATCTTAAACAGCGTTAACCCCTTTCATACTTGGGGTGCCGTTACAGGGATTAATACTATTATGGCCTCTCTCATGGATGGGGGCAACACCTGATTATCAAATAAGTAGTTGTATAGGGTGAGGAGCTTTTGAGTAAGTATTTCACTAAACTGCTCGTAGAACTCAATGGGCAGACCATCTGAACCTGGGGCTCTGGACGTGGCCCCAGTGATTTCCTCTACTTTTAATTGGTTCTTCTAGAAGGGTCACTTGCTCTTCAGTCAACCTAGGAAACGGGATGCCCGCCAAAAAATCACGCATCTCCTCTCCGTCCGGGGGAGTCCTAGAAGTGTAAAGGTCTACAAAGAAATCCCGAAATCGCTCAGTGACACTTGGGGGATCTGTTATGCGCCCACCCTCCCGGTCTATCTTCTCTATGAACCATATAGGCTAATAGCCTGCCAGCCCTTTCTCCATGCTCAAAGAGCTTTTGTTTGGAGAAGAACAGTTTGCGCGGGACTTTTCATAATGCAGCTGACTATCTACTCGGGCCTGTAATTTAATAAGGTCTGCCTGGGCAGGGGAAGTGTCACCCACAAATCTGCGTTCCGCTGCATCTAATTCAGCCTCAGACTTTTCAAAAGTATCAGCCGATACTTTCTTTATTTTGTTAATCTTATGCTTAAGGAGTGAACGAGCATGCATTTTGAATGTTTCCCAAACTGCTAAGGGGGATGCGGAGGGATAGTTATCTTTGAAGTACTGGTCAAGCTCAGTCGGGAGTGTATCCTCCTCTGGCAGGAAAGTGAGCCAGAAGGGGTTAAGACACCATGAGCCGGGAGGTTTGATAACAGGAACAGTAAGCAAAACCCTGTAAGGGCAATGGTCCTAGAGAAGTCTCGGGCAAAAGCCTGCAGCCTGCACTCTGGGTAACAACTGTCTTGAGATCAGTATATAATCAATGCGAGACATGGTGCTGTGTGTAGAGGAAAAGCAGGAATATGCCTGTGTCAGGGGGTAAAGGTGTCTCCAGGTGTCGGCCAGGTTAAAGGAAGCAAGGATCCTAGAGAATCTGGTGGCTTGGGGAATAGGTGCCTGTGGATCAGTGGGTCTGAGCCTATCCAGGGATGGATTAAGGGCTTCATTAAAGTCACCCAGCCATACAGCCTGAACTGTAGGGTGACGGGACATATAGGCAAGGCCATCTACAAAAGTATTGGTATCGAATGGGGGTGGAACATAAAATGCCAATATGAGGAATGGTTCACCATACAGCTTAGCATGCATAAATACATAGCGACCTTCTGGGTCAGTACAAACGTCACAGAATTCGAAGTGTAACGACTTGGTCACCAGAACTGAGACTCCGCGAGCATGGGACGTATGGGTGGATTGAAAGGCCCACCCTATCCAGGGCCTACGGAGTGCCAGTTGTAGTCTGCCCTCAACATGAGTCTCAACCAGTACAAATTACATCAGCCCTCTGTTTCTTGAGGTAAGTGAGGGCCGCCGAGCGCTTAATTTTGTCTCTAACGCCCCTCACATTCCAAGTAAGAAATTTAATGCTAGCCCTAATCTAGGCACAGGCGTATAAAATACAATATAAGTCTAAGGTACCCCCAAGCTGGTAAACTCGGGGCACAGTGAGGCATCATAAAAAAAAAATGTGCAGATCAGCTAGTACTCAATTAGCATAAAATAGAGTAGAACAGCACATTATTATTGACCATATGTGAAACATAACATTGCCGAACCATAACACAAACTCCCCCCCCCAACCCGCCCTACACCCTCCCAAACTGGTGTGGGCATCAACCCAAAACACGGTGCAACCAATCCTCCTGAGAACAAAGCTGGACTCCGATGCATTGTACTCAAAAACAACCACTAGATGGCAACGTGGGATAGGGAGAAATAGGACTGAAAAACAGAAACTGTCCCAGAGATTAACATAGAGACATGCTAGTAGTTGTGGAAATGGTAAAAATGAACACAATGAGAACATGCACCAGAGACTATAGTAGATTAGAGGAGTTTTCTTCAAACAAATATAGAATGGTGTGAGCAATGTCTCAGGGGATGGTCGGGCGAATCCACGCTGTTCTATGCACGGAACCGTCGGGTCGCAGTTCAAGTTGGAGACTCGTTCATATTATCAAATAGGCATAACAGCACAAAAAGTACGAGTTTTGGTTTCAAAGAGGATCCATTAGAATCGTAATGAAAAAGCAAGGGATATACAGGTATCTGTTAGTGAGACCCCATATGTAAGTAGTATAGTAAAGTACTCCGAAGGTGGTAAATCAAAACTGCAGGCTGCGGCCGCAGCCTCACAGGTGGTGACTGGGACATGGGGGTATAAACGTCAGTTAACATGAGAGTGTGCGGTGCAGAATCCAGGATAATGGTGGGCCCCTCCCGGAGGGGTTGAGGGCCACAGTGCAGGCCCCACGAGTGACAGTTCATGCAGCAATGCAGCTGTGGGGGTGAGGGGGGGAGAAACAGGAGTGAGATGGCTGCATAGAGAAACAAGGCAAGAGCAAAATGTACTCACGGGAACCAAGTAGAAAGACTGGGCCGGAGACTCCAACTGCTCTTCCTGCAGGTGTAGGTCTGTTAGCGTGGTGGGTCACCCCGAGCCTCCCTGCGTTCCAGCCACGCAACAGCGTCTTCAGGGTCCTCAAAGAAGAAGACCCTGTTGTCAGCCTCTATCCGCAGCTTCGCTGGAAAGAGCATGGCGTACTTCAGATGCTTTGTTCGGAGCCTGCGCTTCACCTCCATGAAGCTCTGCCTGCGGTGTTGGACCTCTGCCAAGAAGTCTGGAAACACCGGCACTCTGCCATTACCGAATGGAATGTTCCCCTTCTCCCTAGTCAGGCGCAGAACGGCATCACGGTCCTTGTAATTAAGGAATTTGGCGATGAAGGTGCGGGGGGGCTCCTGGCGGCGGGGCCCTAGCTGGCATGCGGTGGACCCTCTCCACCGCCAAGATGGCCGAAAAGGCCTCACGTCCATAGGTGGTAGTCAGGAGCTGTTCAAGGAAGACAGTAGGATCCTTACCCTCCGCACCCTCAGGCAGGCCGATGAACCGGAGGTTAGACCTTCTCAGTCTGTTCTCCATATCGTCCTGCTTTGCCAGAAGCTGGTTTATTTGGAGTTGCATTCTGTCTGAGCCTGCCCGCAATCGTTGCACTGCATCCTCCACTAGGCCGATTCTGTACTCCGCCTCCGTGACCCGACCGCGGAGGGACTGGAGATCCTGCCTGAGGAGGGAGATGTCTACCTTCACCTCCTCGATCTGGGCAGTCAGCGTGGTGCGGCACAGGGTGATGGCCTCCAAAAGCGTGGTAGTGTCAGCGCTCGGTGCATGCGAGCTCTCGCACGCGGCGCCGCAATTTTCCTCCCCCTCCTCCTGATTCAAGCGACGGAACTGCGTGAGCTTGTCCTTCGCCGCTTTCTGCGCCTTGGATGGGGACATGTTGCTCTGAGTGCCTGGGGGTCTTCCGGAGTCAGTGGGATCAAAAAAGAACAACTGTGGGTCGCAGGATATAGTGCCTTACAGGATTAGAAGACGGAGCTCCCTCTCTGTGCGACCTACTCCATGCTGCGTCAAGCCACGCCCCCGAAAAAGACACATTTAACAAATCCAAACCCATCACTGACTGGGAGACTGACCTCCTTACACAGTTCTCTGACCAACAATGGCACGCTGCAATCAAATCAGTATATAAATATACGTCCTGTACCTCTTTGTGGGAACTCACCCAAAAGTTACTGATGAGATGGTATTTGACACCTTCCAGAGTAGCCAAATTTCATACTCACACATCCCAAGACTGTTGGAGAAACTGCACCTTCTCAGGTACACTCATACATATTTTTTGGACGTGCCCTTACCTGTGACAACTATGGACTGCAGTAGAATCGATACTGAGAGACATACTTAATTTTCCTATCTTACTGACTCCCCACCTAGCTCTTCTGAATCGGACTAGACTAGTGGTCACACATATCCTCTTAGCAACAAAACTTCTGATAGCCAGAAATTGGAAATCTAAAGACATCCCCACTCTCACAGAAGTGGTCAACCTGGTACAAACTCACCATATGTATGAAACCATCCTCTCACAGGGAACACCTGCCAACTCTGCTTTAAAGGGTCTATGGAACCCATGGAAGCTCTGGTACAACAACAAATATAACAGCTGATTTATAGTATTCCTTTTATGGCTCTCATTCCTTTCCTCCCCCTCTACCCCCCAGCTCTACCCCTACTGCCTCCTGCCCTAACTTCCTGCTTCCCTTGTTCGACATGTTTCATAGTGTAGATGCTAATTGATCGATAATTACTTATTGTCTGTTTGAATTGCTATATTTTGACTCTACAACATGATGGTGCATACTATTTGAATTTGTTCCTCTACAGATCCCCAATGTATTCTACACTGCTTATTTCATATCATTTATGTATTTGCATATATGTATGTTTGAAAAAATTCCAATAAACATATTTAAACTAAAAAAAATCAAAAAAAAATCAGGAAGTTCATGGGAGGAGCAAAGGATTCAAGGTTCAAGGCAAACAAGATTCAAGACAAGAAAGATCATTCAAGGAATTGTCCAAGGAGCTGTCCAGCATTCCAGGTGGCTCATCAAGCAGAGTCACCACCAGACACGCCAGATGTCCCAGGTTCAAGCCGAAGTCCTACCAGTTCTCCCCTCCTTCCAGGATGTCCCCTGGACATCTTAGGGCCAGGTTTCTGAGGAAACCTCTGGTGGAATTCCCTTGTTAATCTTGGGGCATGTACATTCGTTTCAGGCTCCCAAGATTTTTCTTCTGTCCCATATCCTTCCCATTGAACCAAATATTGCAATTTGTTCCTAGAGATCCTGGAATCAAGAATTTTTCCCACCACATATTCTTCTTCACCCTGTACCTCAACAGGTGGAGGAGGAGGATGAATTCTTCCAGAAAAAGTATTTTCATGAAACTGCTTGAGTAGTGATATATGAAAAACAGGGTGAATCTTCATATTGTCAGGAAGTTTTAGGCGAAAAGTGACAGGGTTGATTTGAGCAGAAATCTCAAAAGGTCCCATAAACTTTTGACCCAACTTAGCACATGGAACCTGAACCTTTAAATTTTTGGTAGATAACCAAACTTTGTCACCTACGTGAAAGGTGGGAATAGACCTACGGTGTCTGTCAGCGGCCTTCTTGTAATATTCCTGCGCCTCCTTCAATGTATCAGTCAATCTCTCCTGGATCTCATGTAATGAAGTTAGTCTGTTGGTAACAGCAGGAATTGAAGTTGAGATAGGGAGATCAGGAATAAAAACTGGATGATACCCGGTGTTTAAGAAAAATGGGCTTTGGGAAGTGGAGCTATGTTTAGAGTTATTATAAGCAAACTCTGCCGTAGGAAGGTAGTCCACCCAGTCATCCTGGAGATAACTCACAAAACATCGAAGGTATTGCTCCAGAGTTTGATTGGTCTTCTCGGTCTGACCATTAGACTGTGGATGAAAAGCTGAGGACAGATTAATTGTTACACCCAAAGCTAAGCAAAAACTTCTCCAAAATTTTGAGGTAAACTGTACCCCTCTGTCAGACACCACATCATCAGGAATTCCATGAAGTTTAAAAACTTCTCTAACCATTACCTCAGCAGTATGTTTGGCGGAGGGTAACCCCTTAACTGGAATAAAATGAGCCATCTTAGTGAGACAGTCAACGACTACCAGAATGGTGGTCATCCCTTTTGAAAGAGGAAGGTCGACCACAAAGTCCATAGAAATTGACCCCCATGGCCTAGATGGAACAGGCAGTGGTAGAAGTAACCCCAGAGGAGAAGATCGGGGTGTCTTATTGCGAGCACAGGTTAGACAAGAAGCCACATATCTCTTTACATCTTTCTTGTACCCAAGCCACCAAAAGGAACGTGATAAGAGTTCTTCTGTCTTAGAAACCCCAAAATGACCAGCAAGTTTAGAGTCGTGTACCAACTTGAGGGCTTCTACCCAAACTGATTCAGGTACATAGAGGCAATGCGATTGAGTCCAAAAACCATTGTTGTACTTGAGGTTTATGTCTTTAGGAGGGTTATTAAGAAGCGGGTCATTCTCATATCCCTCCTTGAGGAGATTAAGAAATGTCTTTGAACTTGTGGCCCCTAGAAAGTTCTTTTGAGACAGGATTGTACATTCAGAGTTGCTTTCCTGGAGAGGCCCAGGCAACATCTGTGATAGGGCATCAGCCTTACCATTCCTTGACCCATGGCGGTATGAGATAACAAAATTGAACCTGGAGAAGAAAAGGGTCCAACGTGCTTGTCTAGATGACAACCTTTTAGCAGACCTAATAAATTCTAAATTTCTATGATCGGTGAGAACGGTTACAGGGTGCTTAGCCCCTGCCTCCACTCAGAAAATGCTTCCTTAATTGCCAGCAGTTCCTTGTTTCCAATGTCATAATTCTTCTCGGCTGGAGACATCATTCGAGAGAAATATGCGCAAGGATGAAGCTGCATTTTTTCTCCCATTCGCTGAGAAAGGATAGCTCCCACAGCAAAATTAGAAGCATCAACTTCTAGGATGAAAGGTAGTTCTGGATCTGGATGTACCAGTATTGGTGCAGAAGTGAAGAGAGTTTTCAGTTTACTAAAGGCAGTCCGTGCCTCAGGTGACCAAAAAAAGGGCATCCCTTTCTTTGTCAGCTGTGTAATTGGAGCAATTACCTTGGAGAAATTCCTTATAAATCTTCTGTAAAAGTTGGCAAATCCAACAAATCGCTGTATCTCCTTAACATTCCTAGGGACAGGCCAATCCACCACTGCTTTGATCTTATCAGGATCCATGCTTATCCCTTCAGAAGAGATTATGTATCCCAAGAACAGGATCTGAGTTTGTTCAAACTCGCATTTCTCTAGTTTGATGTAAAGTTGATTCCGCCTTAGTCTCTCGAAAACAATACAGATATGCTTACGGTGTTCTTCCAAAGTATCAGAGAAAATGAGAATGACATCCAAATATGCTATTACAAACTGATCAAGCAAATCTCGAAAAACATCATTAATAAAATGTTGAAAAGTTGCAGGAGCATTGCAGAGCCCAAAGGGCATGACCAAAGACTCAAAATGTCCATATCTGGTTCTGAAAGCAGTTTTTCATTCATCTCCGGGACGAATGGGGACAAGGTTGTATGCCCCCCGTAAATCTAATTTAGTAAAGAGCTTGGCGGAGCGGAGTCTCTCAAGCATTTCTGGAATTAGTGGGAGTGGATAGCGATTCTTAATTGTGATCCTATTTAAATCTCTGTAGTCAATACACGGACGCAGGGTGGAGTCCTTTTTCACCATGAAGAATAAGGCTGCCCCAGTAGAAGAGGGTGAGTGTCTGATAAAACCCTTCTCTAGATTCTCATTAATCGACTCCATGAGCACCTTCAGTTCAGGTTCTGATAAATAATAAAGGCGCCCAAATGGTATTTCTGCCCCTGGAAGTAATTCAATGGGACAATCATAAGTGCGATGAGGAGGCAGCTGATCTGCGTTCTTTTTATCACAAACGTCCCGATACTCAAGATATTGTGGAGGTAGCTTGTCGTATGGCTTGGTAGTTGCCAAAACTGCTTGTAAATCTTGGGTTGGTGGAGGGCTTATGGATAGAGAACCAAGGGATGCCCAGGATAATAGGGAACTTGGGTGATGTGATCAGCTCAAAGCTGATAGCCTCCTGATGGTCAGTCTCGATTAGTTTAAGCGGGATGGTCTCGTGGGTAACTGGACCTGAAGACAAAGGTGAGCCATCCACAGTTTCCATATCAATAGGGGCAAGCTTATTTCTTATTTTAAGGTTATTACTTTGGGCAAATTCGATGTCCATGAAGTTTCCCCCGGCCCCTGAGTCCAGCATAGCAACGCAAAAATTTTCATTGCTTTCCACAATAAGCCTTATTGGGATGACAAAGTGAGTTGATAAAGAATTAACTTTATTTGCTTCCTGAATCAAAGGAAAGACAGACTGAGAAATTTAGTTTATTTGTTCAGATACTGTAACATCCGTTGCTGCAATTGTTCTTTTAAATTTATTGGGACAATTAACTGCATAATGTCCAGAGTCTCCACAATAAAGACACAAGTTCTCTGAACGTCATCTTTCTTTCTCCTGAGTGGTAATAGATCTTTTAATAGCATCCACCTGCATAGGTTCAGGAGTGTCAGAATCAGGAAAAACTCTTGGACCCTTAGGAGGATACTGAGTAGTAAAAAAACGCATGCCACCATTACTGCCTAGGATTCCCAGTCTCTCCTTTCTCCTTTCAGTAAGTCTTCTGATCAATTCGAATACATAATTTAATAAAAGCCTCAAGGTCGTCAGGACTTTCTACTCTGGCAAGCTCATCTTTTACTTGCTCTGAGAGTCCTTGACGGAACTGACTTTTTTGTGCTGCTGGATTCCAATTGGTATCTGAGATCCAACGTCGGAATTCAGTTGTGTACTCTGCAACAGAGCGTCTACCCTGCCGTAAATTGTGCAATTTTGCCTCAGCAGTAGCGCAGTGGTTAGGATCATCGAAAACTTGGTTCATCGCAGCCACAAAAGAATCTAAATCATCCAGGACGACATCATCTTTCTCCACATAAGGGGAGGCCCAGGCTAAAGCTTCCTCAGTCAGGAGGTTGATAATAAACAGCACCTTTTTCCTGTCAGAAGTAAATGCAGCAGGTTGCATCTGAAAGTATATACGACATTGATTAAGGAACCCTCTATAATGGCGGCGTCTCCGTTAAACTTAAGTGGTAGGGGCATTCATGCATTAGTATCTACGGCAGCAGTAGGGATGAGCTTCGTGTTCCAGTCGAACATACGTTCGACTCGAACATCGGCTGTTCGATCGTTCGACGAAGATCGAACGATTTGGGCCGTTCGAGCCTAATTCGAGTGACGCGAACGGCCTACAATGCACTACGCCATCGCAGTGTCATCCAGGCGCTGTGATTGGCCAAGCATGCACTGTGACCCCGCATGCTTGGCCAATCACAGCGCCGGCAGCGAGGAGAGCAATGATTGGCCACAGGCAGGATGCCTGTGGCCAATTATTGCTGAGGGGGTTTAGTACACGCTCCACACTATAAAAGGCCGCCAGCGCGGCGGCCTTGTGTAGTGTGTTCCGGAGCAGGGAAAGAGAAGCATAGGCAGGGACAGTGTCATTTTTTTTCCTTTACTAATCCTGGATTCCTTGTGTTTAGGGACAAATAAGGATAGGTAGGGAGAGTGTCAGTGTGTTATTCTGTGCTAAACCTTGTTTGTAGGGACAGAGAAGGACAGTGAGGGAAAGTGTCAGTGTGCTATTCTGTTCTAAACCAATCTTGCTGAACCATATTTGAAATTCTTGAGTTTAGGGACAGAGAGGTACAGTGAGGGAAAGTGTCAGTGAGCTATTCTGTTCTAAACCAATCTTGCTGTACCATATTTGAAATCCTTGAGTTTAGGGACAGAGAAGGACACTCATGGAAACTATCAGTGTGCTATTCTGTGCTAAATCTTGTTTGTAGGGACAGAGAAGGACAGTGAGTGAAACTGACAGTGTGCTATTCTGTTCTAAACCAATCTTGCTGAACCATATTTGAAATCCTTGAGTTTAGGGACAGAGAGGTACAGTGAGGGAAAGTGTCAGTGAGCTATTCTGTTCTAAACCAATCTTGCTGAACCATATTTGAAATCCTTGAGTTTAGGGACAGAGAAGGACACTCGTGGAAACTATCAGTGTGCTATTCTGTGCTAAATCTTGTTTGTAGGGACAGAGAAGGACAGTGAGTGAAACTGACAGTGTGCTATTCTGTTCTAAACTAATCTTGCTGAACCATATTTGAAATCCTTGAGTTTAATGACAGAGAGGTACAGTGAGGGAAAGTGTCAGTGAGCTATTCTGTTCTAAACCAATCTTGCTGTACCATATTTGAAATCCTTGAGTTTAGGGACAGAGAAGAACACTCGTGGAAACTATCAGTGTGCTATTCTGTGCTAAATCTTGTTTGTAGGGACAGAGAAGGACAGTGAGTGAAACTGACAGTGTGCTATTCTGTTCTAAACCAATCTTGCTGAACCATATTTGAAATCCTTGAGTTTAGGGACAGAGAGGTACAGTAAGGGAAAGTGTCAGTGAGCTATTCTATTCTAAACCAATCTTGCTGTACCATATTTGAAATCCTTGAGTTTAGGGACAGAGAAGGACACTCGTGGAAACTATCAGTGTGCTATTCTGTGCTAAATCTTGTTTGTAGGGACAGAGAAGGACAGTGAGTGAAACTGACAGTGTGCTATTCTGTTCTAAACCAATCTTGCTGAACCATATTTGAAATCCTTGAGTTTAGGGACAGAGAGGTACAGTGAGGGAAAGTGTCAGTGAGCTATTCTGTTCTAAACCAATCTTGCTGAACCATATTTGAAATCCTTGAGTTTAGGGACAGAGAAGGACACTCGTGGAAACTATCAGTGTGCTATTCTGTGCTAAATCTTGTTTGTAGGGACAGAGAAGGACAGTGAGTGAAACTGACAGTGTGCTATTCTGTTCTAAACCAATCTTGCTGAACCATATTTGAAATCCTTGAGTTTAGGGACAGAGAGGTACAGTGAGGGAAAGTGTCAGTGAGCTATTCTGTTCTAAACCAATCTTGCTGAACCATATTTGAAATCCTTGAGTTTAGGGACAGAGAAGGACACTCGTGGAAACTATCAGTGTGCTATTCTGTGCTAAATCTTGTTTGTAGGGACAGAGAAGGACAGTGAGTGAAACTGACAGTGTGCTATTCTGTTCTAAACTAATCTTGCTGAACCATATTTGAAATCCTTGAGTTTAGGGACAGAGAGGTACAGTGAGGGAAAGTGTCAGTGTGCTATTCTGTTCTAAACCAATCTTGCTGTACCATATTTGAAATCCTTGAGTTTAGGGACAGAGAAGGACACTCGTGGAAACTATCAGTGTGCTATTCTGTGCTAAATCTTGTTTGTAGGGACAGAGAAGGACAGTGAGGGAAACTGTCAGTGTGCTATTCTGTGCTAAACCAATCTTGCTGAAGCATATTGCAAATCCTTGTGTTTAGGGACAGAGAAGGATAGGCAGGGGACAGTGTCAGTGTCATTGTTGCTAAGCCTCCTGCACAGTATACACCTGAAGGTAGCCCTTATTGCTGTTTTTCCCATCTCCCTGCAGGCCATCCATTAAAATGTCTGGACGGCAAACAAGGAGAGGCAGACAGTCAGGAGGCAAAAAAAGAGGGCAAGCAGGCTCTGTGTCTGGGGGCAACAGTGCTGGTCGTGGACGCGGTGCATTGTCATCAGCACATGGCCATGGGACACGCTTGTCCTTCTTTTCGGCAGCTGGACATGTTGAGCCACATCATGCCGAAGACTTGGTAGAGTGGATGACCAAGCCCACCTCATCCTCCTCATCCTCTCTCACCCAGGCTCAGGGTACTGGCAAAGCAGCTGCCAAAGCGTCCTCTTCTCTGGTATCATTATCTTCATTAGTCAATCCTTCCCTAGACCCACCATGTCCTCCTCCTGAGGAGTCCCCCGAACTGTTTGAGCACAGTGTTGGGTACATGCTCCAGGAGGATGCCCAGCGTTTCGAAGGATCTGATGATGATACCCAGATAGAGAAAGGCAGTAGCGTGAGAGCAGAGAGAGGGGATGCTCAAGAAGGACACCAATCTGGCAGTCATGCTCCAGCAGCTGCAGCATACTGCCAGATTGGCTCCAGTGATGAGGAGGGAGGGGATGATGAGGTCACTGACTCCACGTGGGTGCCTAATAGGAGAGAGGAGGAGGAGGAGGATGAGGAGGAGGCACATCTCCAACGAGGTAGGATGCCCTTGGGTGGCCAGCGTATGGGCAGCACACCGACGGAATCACACCGCAGAGCTCCGCCTGTGCAGGGCGCTGCCTCTGCCCGTCATTCAAAAAGTTCTTTGGTGTGGGCCTTTTTTGAGGCGAGTGCATCAGATCGCACAGCTGCTGTTTGCAACATATGTCTCAAGCGTATATCGCGTGGCCAAAACATCAGCCGCTTGGGCACCACATGCTTGATCAGACATATGTTGACCTGCCATGTAGCTCGTTGGCAAGCCTACCTTAAAGACCCACACCAAAGAACAAAGCTGACCTCTTCTTGCACCGCATCAGCTGGGATCTCCAACCCCACTATACCTTCAGTCCTCTCTGAAACCTGCACTGAGAGGAATGAAGGTGTAGAATTAGGTGTGTCACAGCCAAGTACTTGCGGGCACTCTGCTAGCAGTACACCGACGCCCCAGCTGCTGGACCATCGAAAGAAGTTCACTCCCAGCCATCCACATGCCCAGCGGTTGAATGCTAGCTTGGCTAAATTGCTAGCGCTTCAACTGCTGCCTTTTCAGTTGGTAGACTCGGCCCCCTTCCGTGAGTTTGTGCAATGTGCGGTTCCTCAGTGGCAGGTTCCCAAACGCCACTTTTTCTCACAGAAGGCGATTCCGGCTCTCTACAGGCATGTGGAAGGCAATGTCTTGGCCTCGCTGGACAGGGCGGTCAGCGGTAAGGTGCATATTACCGCTGACTCATGGTCCAGCAGGCATGGACAGGGACGTTACCTTTCTTTCACGGCCCATTGGGTCACTCTTTTGGCAGCTGGGAAGGATGCAGGACAAGGTGCAGTAGTGTTGGAGGTTGTTCCACCGCCACGCCTCCAAAATGCTACTACTGGTTGTGACACACCTCTCTCCTCCACCCCCTCCTCTTCTTCTTCCTCCATGGCCTCTTCCTGTGGTTTGTCCTCGGAACCAGCGGTGCTCCGTAGGCGTTCCAGGGGCTACGCAAGTACGCAGGCAAAAAGATGCCATGCCGTGCTTGCGCTGGTGTGTTTGGGGGACAGGAGCCACACTGGGGCAGAGGTCCTGTCTGCTCTGCAGGGCCAGGCCGAGAGGTGGTTGACGCCATGCCAGCTTAAGCCAGGAATGGTGGTTTGCGACAATGGCACCAACCTCCTCTCCGCCCTCCGACAGGGACAACTGACCCATGTGCCCTGTATGGCTCACATCCTTAACCTGGTGGTGCAGCGGTTCTTGGGCAGGTACCCGGTCTTACAGGATGTCCTGAGGCAGGCCAGGAAAGTCTGTGTGCATTTCCGCAGATCTTATAATGCCAGTGCTCGCCTGGCTGAGCTGCAAAAGGAGTTGAACCTGCCCAAGAACCGCCTTATATGTGACATGCCCACCAGGTGGAACTCAACGTTGGCCATGCTGCAGCGGCTGCACACGCAGCAGAGGGCCATCAATGAGTACCTGTGCGACTACGGCACCAGGACAGGGTCAGGGGAGCTCGGGTTTTTTTCACCACGCCAGTGGGGCATGATCAGGGATGCATGCACTGTCCTGGCACCATTTGAGGAGGCCACGAGGATGGTGAGCAGTGACAGTGCATGCATCAGTGACACTGTACCTCTTGTCCACCTGTTGGAGCACACGCTGCGTGGAATAATGGACAGGGCACTTGAGGCAGAACAGAGGCAGGAAGAGGAGGACTTCCTTGCCTCTCAAGGCCCCCTTTACCCAGACAGTGTTCCTTCTGTCCCACCCATCGCACAGGAAGAGGAGGAGGAGGAGGAGGAGGAGGATTGTGTCAGCATGGAGGTGGAGGCTGGCACTCAACATCATCAGCAGCAGTCTTTTAGGGATGATTTACAGTCCCAAGAAACCAGTGGACTTGTACGTGGCTGGGAGGAGGTGGCTGCGGATCATGTCGTCCTTAGTGACCCAGAGGACTCCGGACTGAATGCCTCAGCTAACCTACGCTGCATGGCCTCCCTGATCCTGCAAAGTCTGTGGAAGGATCCTCGTATTCTTCGGATCAAGGAGAGGGACCATTACTGGCTGGCCACTCTCCTTGATCCACGGTACAAGGGTAAGGTTGCGGACCTTATGTTACCGTCGCAGAGGGAGCAGAGGATGAGACAACTCCGGGAGGCCTTGCAGAAAGGTCTGTGCAACGCGTTCCCAGAGACTGGGAGGTTACAAACTCCTGGTCCTGGACAACGAGTTGCTGAGGCTTCGGGCAGTCAAAGAAGGAGCGGTGGGGAAGGTGGCCGTCTGACCGATGCGTTCAGACAATTCTTTAGTCCGCAGCCCCAAAGTATGATCGGTTCCAGCAACCATCGCCAGCGTCTGATATACATGGTGCAGGAATACCTAGGGGCAAGGTCAGACTTGGACACCTTCCCCACCGAAAATCCTCTGGCTTACTGGGTCTTGAGGATGGATCACTGGCCAGAGCTTGCACAGTATGCAATTGAGCTACTGGCCTGTCCTGCATCCAGCGTTCTTTCACAACGCACATTCAGTGCTGCTGGAGGATTTGTCACGGATCACAGGGTGCGCCTGTCCACCGACTCGGTTGATCGACTGACTTTCATCAAGATGAACCAGTCTTGGATCACCACCAGCTACCACACACCTGATGCTGATATAACAGACTAATTGATTTTAAAACGTCACATCCCTTCAAAACTGATGCTGATGCTGAGTTCCTGTGCTGTTATGTTGACTAGCTATCCTCCTCCTCCTCCTCAATGATCCGATTAATGATGATAGCTTGGAAGATCATTTTGGTTTATGGGTACCGCCACCAGTGGCTAAGGCCCAATTTGTCAGCCCCTGTTTAACAGGGGTGTGTAATTACAATTTTTGATGCAATACTTTGCAACAGGCCTCATTGCTGTGCTCCAAGTACAGTATCTGTGAGGGGTTGCAGTGTTGTGCCACCAGTGCCTAAGGCCCAATTTTTCAGCCCCTGTTCAACAGGGGCATGTAATTATAATTATTGATCTAATAATTCACAGCAGGGCCCATTGCTGCGCCCACCAAGAGTAACTGTCAGGCCTTACAGTGTTGTGGCACCAGCACCACCATCAAAGGCCCAATTTTTACTACCACTGTTCAACAATTATATGTTATTACAATTCCTGATATAATAGTTGACAGCAGGGCGTTCCAGCACCCACCAAGAGTAACTGTGAATGCTTACAGTGTTGTGCCAACACCAACACCTAAGGGGCCAATTTCTGCAGAGTATATACGGCAGGTCCCTACTTTCAAACATCCAACTTACAAACGACTACTACTTGCAAACGGAAGAAGACAACAGGAAGTGAGAGGAAATCTACCCCTTGGAAGGAAAATTCTCTCCTGTAAGAATTAATATGGGAGAAAGGTGTCTCCTCTCTACTGATGCTTTATCACCAATCCTTGTTTCAATAAAAACACCACATTTCAAAATCAGTTGTCATTGGGACGCAAAGTGAGGTGAAATGTTCTGAACAGGGGCACAGACAGCAAAACAAATGTTACAGGGGTGATAACCCTTCCCTATGTTTTCCAAAAAGCTTAAAAATAGGCATTTGGGCTGGAGCTACACTTAAACAATGTAGCTGTTCAAAATTAAAAACAGATTCTACATAAGAACAAACCTACAGTCCCTGTCTTGTATGCACCGCCTGTATACGGCTGTTCAGAGTATATAGGGCCTTTTTTATTTTGTGTGCGGGGTTCCCCTTAATATCCATACAAGACCCAAATGGGCTGGTAATGGGCTGGGGTGGGGGGGGGTGTGATGGGGTAGCTATGCCATTTTTCTTAAAGATTTTCATCCATATTACCGGGACCAGACATTACATTAAAGCCGCAAGCAGTTTTAAATGGCTTTTTTTTCCTTTAGAAATGTTATTTTGTGCAGGGACAGTTCTAAACACGGGAAACACGTGGCACTTCACAGGCATACTTTAGACACCCCCCAGGTACAATATTTAAAGGAATATTTGACTTTTTTTTTTTCACTTTATGCATCATTAAAATGACTGCTCCCGGAAAACGTCCGTTTTTAAAACTTCTTTTTGCATTGATACATGTCCCCTGGTGCAGAACCCGGGTTCCCAAACTCTGTTTAGGACAATAACATGGATAATAGTCGTTATAATTAGCACTTTAGAATCCGAACGTTCGCATCCATTGTATTTAATAGGGTTCTAATGTTCGTGCAAACTTTCGGTCCGTTCACGGGTTCTGGTGCGAACCGAACCCGGGGGTGTTCGGCTCATCACTAGGCAGCAGTATCTCGGGCATGAAAATCCCGCAATTGTTTATTCAGATCAAAGATTTCCTCTTGTAGTGATTTCACTTCAATCTGTAACTCTGTAAAGAATTTTTTTCCTGGTAGTTAACACCAAATTCAAATAAAATAAGCTGTGCTAATAAACTATTAATACTAAATTGATTCTGTAATAAGTGCTTTACAAGTAAATTTACACCCTCTCACAGGTGTAGTGATACGTGGAAAAGAAGACAAAAACAAATTGAAAAAATTGCCGTCCCAATAATAATAAAAAACGACAAAATCTGATGCTTATATTCCAAAGTCTCTTTCAGATACAGAGTAAGATTATTGTGTATAAGACACTATTGCAGTTGTTCGCCCATCTAATGTTGTCACCATATAGTTGATGGAAAAAACACAAATGAATAATAAAGAGTCCTCTCCACCCGGATGTCAAACGTGATGGTTAACAAACACCCAAGGAAAAGTGAATGATCGAAGAATCCTCCACCTATAGTCTGCTGCTTCTTACCAGAAGCTGAGATCTCTTTTTAGGGAGATCGTACACGCTTTGGACTATTTCCCCAGCCCCGGGTCTCTGTACCCTGAAGTTTTGAAATGCCGTCACTCATTCTCAATCTAGAGCTCCGCAGTAGCATTCATATTCCATGTAAACAAAAGAAGGGGATGCCACCATAGCGTAATTCCGTAATAAAACATTTATCGTAAAAAAGAATCACACTTACAATTAAGCTGATGTATAAAGGCAGTTGTATATAAAAGAATTTGAGCCGGCCGGCTCTCGATCACAGCCCGTGACTTCCGGGACTGGCAGTACGCGATGACGTCAGCACGCCGCTTTACCGTTTAACACCAAATGTCTGCAACTCAGCAATTTGCAGCCTGAGAGGAGCTACAGCAGCTGCTACAAAGGCCTCCATGTTTTGGGCCAGAATATTCTGTCACGGTCTGGAGTCAGGCTCAGAGGCCAGTAGCTATAACAGCAGAGCAGGTATTCACACAGGTCACCCTGGCTGATGACACGGGTTCACCTGAGGTGCAGGGTCTAAGCACTGACCGGTATTCACCAGGGCTCCTAAAGGTGGAGATGGGCTTTGCTGCGTGTCAGTGCCAGGTCGCGGCCCTCAGGTTAGCCCCACCAGGAGGTGAGCAAGCCGGGGTCCGGAAGCAGATAATACATGTAGGGATCAAGCAGAAGCGTAGTCGGGGTTGACCCAAAAGTTGGTAACAGATAGTTGCAAGTTGGGATTCAGCAGAAGCGTAGTCGGGGACGGGCCAAAAGTCGGTAGTGAGTGGTAGCAAAGATGCGGTCGGCAGCAGTAGACAGGAGCAAGATATTGGCTGGTGAAGACACAATATTCTGGCAACCAGGAAGTGCAGGGACATGGCTTAAATCAGGAAGTTCATGGGAGGAGCAAAGGGTTCAAGGTTCAAGGCAAACAAGATTCAGGACAAAAAAGATCATTCAAGGAATTGTCCAAAGAGCTGTCCAGCATTCCAGGTGGCTCAGCAAGCAGAGTCACCACCAGACACACCAGAGGTCCCAGGTTCAACCCCAGGTACTAACAGTAGGTTTGATATTCAGTGTAGAATATATATTCAATCAGTACAGGCAGTGTATTGGAGATGTATATATATATATACAGCCTAGTATATGCTCTGCATTTAGATTAGATATTCAGTGTAGAATTTAGATTTAGGCAGTGTAGTATATAAAATATGGTGCATTGAAGTGGTTAAGGGGGACCCTGCGCCAAAATAAAAATGGCATGGGGTCCCCCCAAAATCCATACCAGGCCCTTCAGGTCTGGTATGGATTTTAACCACTTAAGCCCCGGACCAATATGCAGCATAAAGACCAGGCATCTTTTTGCGATTCGGCACTGGGTCGCTTTAACTGACAATTGCGCGGTCGTGCGACGTGGCTGCCAAACAAAATTTGGGCGATCAGCGATTTTTTTCGTGACTGCAACATTATGGCGGACACATCGGACACTTTTGACACATTTTTGGGACCATTGTAATTTTTTCAGTGATCAGTGCAATAAAAATGCACTGGTTACTGTAAAAATTACACTGACAGTGAAGGGGTTAACCACTAGGGGCGCTGAAGGGGTTAAGTGTGCCTAAGGGCGTGATTCTAACTGAGGGGGGGCGTGACTATGAGTGACACGTCACTGATCTCTGCTCTGATTACACAGAGCGGAGATCGGTGACAGTGTCAGTAGGCGAGCGGGGAGAGGTTGTTGTGTTTACACTAACATCTCCCGCTCCATCCCTCCGTGAGATGATCGCGTGGATTCCCGCGGCGATCGAGTCCGCGGGACCCGCGGTCCGACTCACGGGGATGACTGCAGGGTCCCGAGCGTGCCCCAGGTGGCGTGTGCGCAACCACATGGCAGGCAGTTAAAGGGGACGTACAGGTACGTAATTGTGCCTGTACGAGCCATTCTACCGACGTATATATGCCGTGAGCGGTCGTTAAGCGGTTAAGGGGAACCCTGCACCAAAATGTAAAAAAAACGTGGTGTGGGGGTCCCCCCAAAATTAATACCAAACCCTTATCCGAGCAGGCTGCAGGAAAAGGGAGGGCAAGAGAGCACCCCCCCCACTCCTGGACCGTACCATGCCACATGCTCTCAACATGGGGAGGGTGCTTTGCGGTCCCCCCAAAACACCTTGTCCCCATGTTGATGGGGACTAGGGCCTCTTCCCATCCCGCTCCCCCCCTATGTGAATGGGTGTCGGGTACATTGTACCCCTACCCATTCCCCAAAAAAGTGTCAAAAAAGTAAAAATGACAGCAGACAGTTTTGGACAAGTCCTTTATTAAAAAAAAAAGTGTCCCGCGATGTCAATTAATCTTTAACCACTTCAATACAGGGCACGTTCACCCCCTTCCTGCCCAGGCCAAATTTCAGCTTTCAGTGCAGTAACATTTTGAATGACAATTGCGCGGCTATGCAACACTGTACCCAAATTAAATTTTGATAATTTTTTCACACAAATAGAGCTTTCTTTTGGTGGTATTTAATCACCTCTGCGGTTTTTATTTTATTTTTTGCACCATAAACAAAAAAAGACCAACAATTTTGAAAAAAAAACACAATATGTTTTACTTTTTGCTATAATAAATATCCCAATTTAAAAAAACCAAAGAAAACATTTTTTCCTCAGTTTAAGCCGATATGTATTCTACATATTTTTGATAAAACAAATCGCAATAAGCGTATGGTTTGCGCAAAAGTTATAGTGCCTAAAAAATAGGTTATTGATTTATGGCATTTTTTTTTTACTAGTAATGGCGGTGATCTGCGATTTTTATCATGACTGCGACATTGCGGCGGACAGATCAGACACTTTTGACACTTTTTTGAACTCATTGACACCTGTACAGTGATCAGTGCTATAAATAGCCATTGATTACTGTACAAATGTCACTGGCAGGGAAGGGGTTAACACTAGGGGGCGATCAAGGAGTTAAATGTGTTTCCTATGTGTGCGTTCTAACTGTGGGGGAATGGGACTGACTGGGGGAGTTGAACGGTCGGTGCTCCTATATACTAGGAACACACGATCTGTCTCCTCTCCCCTGACAGGACGTGGATCCATGTTCCTGCTCTGTCATAAGCGATCGTGGGAACCCGGCGGACATCGCGGCTGCCAGGCATATAAGAGCTGTGAATAACCAAATATTCAAGTGAACATTCACATAATAGGTGAAAATAAAATGATTAAACTTCCCAGTGTTAAATGATGAAAGAGTATGGATAAATGCCACAATATGTAAAATAAATCACAAAAAACGTTCATATTTTATCCATAATAGTTCATTAATTGCAAGTTGAGTAATCCTTAAACGTCCACAAGAGTATAATGAATAAGTTCAGTAATTGTAAATCCACCCGTGCACAATTCCTTAAATGATAAGATCCAGACTTTTCAGGAGTAGGAAATAGGGCCAAATAAGTGATATCCATCACCGAATGCCAAAAAATTCTGCTTACCAGAGCCCCGTGGTCCCTTGTTACGAAGGACCCGGAGAGGCTTATGCCGTGTACACACGATCGGTTTTACCGATGAAAACAGTCCGATAGACTCTTCTCATCGGACAAACCGATCGTGTATGGGCCCCATCAGTCTTAAAAAATAGAACATGTTTTAAATTTATCCGATTGGGGGAAAAAACTGTAAGTGCAATATGTTGTTTTAAATTTTCTATTAAACATTAAGAGGTTTTACACTATTCGAGGCACTTTGTTCTTTCATGCCACATCCACATCACTCGGTACCCATTATCATGGAGGGTGCGGAACAGCGGTGCGGACCCCAAAGCCCCCCCATGTTGAGGGCATGTGGCCTGGTCCGGTTCAGGAGGGGGCCCCCTTTTCCTGCGGCCTGCCAGGTTGCGTTCTCGGATAAGGGTCTGGATTTTACATTTTGGCACGGGGTTCCCTTTAATATCCATACCAGACCTGAAGGGCCTGGTTTGGATTTTGGGGGGACTCCCACACCATTTTTTTTTAAATTTTGGAGCAGGGTTTCCCTTAATATTCATACTAGACCCAAAGGGCCTGGTAATGGACTAGGGGGGATCCACGCCGTGTTTTTCAATGATTTTTTTATGTATATTGCCGGGATCCGTCAATACATTATAGCCGCAAGCTGTTTTAAATTAATTTTTTTCCTTTAAAAATTAAATTTTGCTGTGGCATAGTAAAATACATCACAAATATGCACAACTTTACAGGCAGACTAAGGAGACCTCCAGGGACGATATTTAAAATGAATATTTAATTTTTATTGTTTCATTTGCCAACCAGCGCATGACGATATACGTCGACACAATGGCACGGCTGGGCAAATGGGCATACAGGTACGTCCGCTTTAAGATGCGGCAAATACCACCAAAAAAGATGCTCTATTTGTGGGGAAAAAAGGACGTCAATTTTGTTTGGGAGCCACGTCGCACAACCGCGCAATTGTCAGTTAAAGCGACGCAGTGCCAAATCGCAAAAAGTGCTCTGGTTATACATTATTGAAATTACTGCTCCTGAAAAAAACTTCAGTTTTAAAACTTTTTTTTGCATTGATACATGTCCCCTGGGGCAGTACTTGGGTCTCCATAGACTTTGTATGGCAATAACTTGCATATACTGTAAAGCCCCGTACACACGATCGGTTTGACTGATGAAAACCGTCCGATGGATGGTTTTCATCAGACCAACCGATCGTGTATGGTACTCATCGGTCTTTTTTCCATCGGTTGTAAAAAATAGAACTTGTTTTAAAATTTTCCGATGGATAAAAAACCGATGGGAATTTCCGATCGTCTATGGGCAAGTCCATCGGATCAAAAACCCACGCATGCTCAGAATCAAGTCGACGCATGCTCAGAAGCATTAAACTTAATTTTTCTTGGCTCATCGGAGTGTTTTACGTCACCGCGTTTGGAACGGTCGGTTTTTTGACTGATGGTGTGTGGGCAAGACTGATGGAAAACAGTTTCATCGGATATCAGATGGACAAATCCATCGGACGAAAATCCATAGGTTATCCGATCGTGTGTACGGGGCTTTAGCCTTTAAAATTAGCACTTTTGATTTCTCATATTCGTGTTCCATAGACTTTAACGGTGTTTGCATATTCGCACAAGTTTTTTGCCTGTCCGCATGTTCTGGTGCGAACCGAACTGGGGGGTGTTCGGCTCATCCCTAGTCTTGAGGAGGAAAAAAGTCTGCATAAAGAATGAAAATAAATTTGTGATATAAGGCCTTGAAGGGGATGAGGAGGAAAAGGATGCATTAGGAGTTCATAAAAATGCTTGAAATGCACCATTAAGGAGGATGAACAAAAGGGTGCATTAGCAGAACGTTAACAGAAAGTAGATGCTATGTGCCCATTAGGAGGAATGCATTTTATTTTTCTGACTTGCCTCATTGAGATACCGCTCTCATTGAGCTTTTGGTTACAGAGACTGCAAACCACAATGGTGCTGTAGGTAGTAGACACATTAGAACAGGCCCACATGTCAGAGTGCTTTCTATTCTATTTTCCACCTATTCAAGTTCTTGGCTACTGCTCCTATGCTGGCCAATTCATGCAGAACACATATCTGAAATCTATATTTAAAGTTCCCAAACCCTTTTTATAGCAATAACTTGCATATAAGCCTTTAAAATTAGCACTTTTGATTTTTCATGTTTGTGTCCCATAGACTTTAATGGTGTTTGAGTGTTCGCACAAATTTTGTGCCTGTTCTCCTGCGAACCAAACCTTGGGGGGTGTTCGGCTCATCCTTACTTCTGGACATATATTGTATCAAAGTATTCTTTCTAAGAATTGGAGTTACTCACCCTCAGCAACAAATTAGATTCAATGCTGCCCAAAAAAGTGTGAAAGATGGACCCTGGTTTGTTACTGGAGAAGGTAAACTTTGTAGAAAACACAGTAGTTAAAGGATAGGTTCACTTTTCAAAGCATGTTACATGTTACACTCATATTTGGGGTCTAACATGTAACATGCTCATATACACCTGCATCCAGCACTGCCCGCTCTGTGACAGTGGGTGGGGGATCTTCTCCCTGCACCCACTGTTATGCCGCGTACACATGACCGTTATTCATGTCATGCAAAAAAACAACGTTTTTCTCGTTGTGATTCCTCTCAAGCCTGCCTTGCATACACACGTTCATAAAAAAACGCTCGAGCAAAGTGCGGTGACGTACAACACGTATGACGGCACTATAAAGGGGAAGTTCCATTCGAATGGCGCCACCCTTTGGGCTGCATTTGCTAATCCTTGTGTTAATAAAGTTTGGTGAGTGGCGAGTCGCGTTTTTCAGTCTTTGTGCTTTTCAGTCCGTTACAGCGTGACGAATGTGCTATCTCCATTACGAACGCTAGTTTTACTAGAACGAACGCTCCCGTCTCATACTTGATTCTGAGCATGCGCATTATTTTTCCCCTCGTAAAAGCATACACACGACCATTTTTCACGACGTTAAAAAGAACGATGTGAAAAACGACGAGAAAAAATAGAGCAGGTTCTAATTTTTTTTCGGGCAGTTTTCTCGTCGAAAAAACTACTATGGAGCATACACACAACCGTTTTTCACGACCAATCTAAAAAATGGCAGTTATCTCGTCATAAAAAACGGTCGTGTGTACGCGGCATTACCCTTTTGAAAACAGCCCTGAAGTTCGCAGCTCTGTCCACACAGCCATGCCATTCATTCACAGTTTCCTGTAAATGAATGAACTACAAGAATTGTTGTTCACCAATGCAGACAGCTTGTAGTTCTTGATGAACTGTTAGGCTGCTGGTGAGCGCTCTTGTAGTTCATTTATTCTTTCTGGACTTCCCTATTTTTCACAAACTGATATTGCAACTGACTAAGATAAACATTGTTGTAATATGAATGAATGGACCAAACTAATTTGTTGGGTAAAAATTGAAATACGTGTTTTTTTCAGGGTGTCATCTTACTACTTAAATTCAGCAGCTATCTATTCTTTAATTCTTGGTCAGTAAAAACAAAAGTAAATTGTATACTCAATTAATACCATTTTACTGTCCCCTTATTAAAATCTAAATAAAACCACTATCACACAGCAGCATATTACCATGTGTCTTATCTTCAAAGAAGAAAATTTAATTGTAACTTGGTGTTGTTGCACAGTTTATTTTTAACTATACATGTGCCTTGGTAAACCCCTTTTACCATTTCCTTAATTTTTTTTTAGCTGTGGTTTTACAATAACAGTATCACCTTGAGTTTAGAGACATTTTAGGGTGGGGGGTTCTACTTTCAAATCAACAATATCACAATGACTTTGAAACTGTCAGGTTTCTAGTCTTCCTATCTTAAAAGCTGCAGCAATATCTGTATTGGATGTTGCCTGAAACCTTCCATTTTCTGTCCAATATTGCAGTCTATGTAAGAAAAACAGGGGTCTCAGAGAATTGAAGGCTATATCACATCCCAAAGTAGATATGTCAAACAACTCAACAAATCACACAACAAAATTGGTTAACATTTTTTCTTTATTTTGCTCACTTAAAAGGGAAAATGGTTTCTAATATTTGTGCTTTATTGTTGGGAATGTTGAAATTTAAAGCTTCTAACTTAGTGGTTGTAAAACAAAACCAAAGAAAATTCCCAGCTCAACTTACCGACCAGCCTGCAACCAACCGAATTATCCTTTCTAACAGTATGCATTAAAAACAGGGTTTTTTTATTTTTTCTCTTTCTTTTACATATGTTCTTCTGACATATACCTCCCTGCCTACCCCCCAGCCGACCTGCCCTACCCTGATGGAGGGTCTATGTCAGGGTCACCTGTGGCCAGGTGACAGATGCACACCGTAGGGGGACAGGAGTGCACCGCGAGGTAGTGAACCCTATGGCTGGCTTCTGTGGATAGGAAACTGGGTGGTTGTGGAAAGCGGGACCAGAGGAGCACAACCGGGATCCCAACGGAAGCGAGAGCCAAGATTCCCCAGGGCGCGGAGTCTAAGACCCAGCTGGTCTTCTCCAGGGCCTCTAGTGGTGAGGATGTTACGCTGCAGGCTGGGACCAGGTCGCGGCCCCTGGAGTTTCCTAGCTCACGCCCCGTAGGATAAGGGGAAGCAGCAGCACACGATAGAGAGAACCGAATAACAAGCCGAAGGTCAGGGGCCACAAGCAGACAAGGATAACGAAGAACGAGCCGAAGGTCAAGGGTCACGAGCAGACAGGGATGGTCGGGGACAAGCCAATAACGTAACAGAGAGACAGACGTAGCACACGGCAGGCAGGAACCCAAACACACAATGCCTAACAAACACGTTGATCAGCAAAGCAGGCTTGCAGTGCACAGGTTAATATAGTGTTCAGTGATAGGGCCTGGGGTGGAGTCAGGCTGGGAGGAGATTATAAAGGAAGCCAGGTGAAGGAGGTCTGGTCTCTAGATGAACACATGAGGAGGAAGGTAAGATGGCAGACAGACATTAATGCATATCCATGACAGTACCCTCCCTCTTACGAGGCCTCCCCCTTCCCCGCCTGGGCCCAGGTTTAGAGGGAAACTTCAGATGAAACTCCTTTAACAGACGAGGTGCAAAGACCTCAGATGCAGTGATCCAAGACCTCTCCTCAGGACCAAACCCTTTCCAATGAACGAGGTACTGAAGAACGCCTTTACAGAGTCGGGAGTCCAGAATTTGACTGATCTCGTACTCCTGATTATCCTCAGAGACAGGCGCCACGGTAGGAAGAGGACGAGAGAATTTATTGAGGACTAAAGGCTTTAGAAGAGCAACATGAAAGGAGTTAGTGATTTTAAGGCTCTTAGGAATCTGGAGTTTGAAACAAACCGGATTCAGTTTAGCAGTTACCGTGTATGGACCGATGAATCGTGGAGCAAACTTCAGAGAAGGAACTCGGAGCTTGATGTTCCTGGTAGAGAGCCAGACTTTGTCCCCTGGCTGAAGAGAAGGCGGTTTACGCCAGCGGCGGTCGGCAAAGCCTTTGAATTTTTCAGCAGCTGCCCGGAGGGAATCATGAACGTGACCCCAAACGGAATTGAGAGACTCCTGAACCGAAGCCAAAGCTGGAATGTCTGGAGAACAGATCATAGGAAGAGGAAGTTGAGGGTGTTTTCCATAAACTGTGAAAAAGGGTGTCTTCTGCGAACTGGTATTCACATGATTGTTATGGGAGAATTCTGCCCACGGGAGTAGAGAGGACCAATCGTCATGGTGAGAAGACACAAAGGTGCGAAGAAAGACCTCTAACTCCTGATTAACCCTCTCAGTCTGTCCATTGGATTGGGGATGGTAAGAAGAAGAAAAATCCAAGACAATATTGAGGGATTTGCAAAAGGCTCTCCAAAAACGAGACGTGAATTGGACTCCCCTGTCGGAAACAATATGAGAAGGGACCCCATGTAGGCGGAGAATTTCTCGAATGAAAATGGGAACCAAGGCAGGGGCAGAAGGAAGACCAGGAAGAGGAACAAAATGAGCCATCTTGGAGAATCGATCGATTACCACCCAAATGACTGTATTATTCTCAGACAGTGGGAGATCGGTGATAAAATCCATGGCAATATGGGCCCAGGGTTCCTTAGGAATAGGCAAGGGCATGAGGAGACCAGCAGGAGCTTGTGTGGAGGATTTGGACTGAGCACAGACATGACAAGCTTTAACGTAGTCTTTGACGTCTGAGCGGAGATTAGGTCACCAGTAGTGACGACTGATGAGTAGGAAGGATCGGAGGAATCCAGAATGCCCTGCCACCTTGGAATCATGTCCCCAACGAAGGATCTTAGCTCTTAGCTCAGTGGGGACAAAGGTCTTACCAGGCGGAATTTTAGACTTCAGGGTGGTAGAGTGGGCAACAATGCATGAGGTGGGAATGATCGGCTCAGGTTCAGGGGCGGACTCCTCGTCCAAAGTGTCAAATGACCTAGAGAGCGCATCAGCCCGACCGTTGCAGGAACCAGGTTTGTAGGTAATCGTGAAATTAAAACGGGCAAAGAAGAGACTCCACCTGGCCTGTCTAGGATTCAGACGTTTAGCATTCTGTAGATACTGTAAATTCTTGTGATCGGTAAAGATCGTTATGGAGTGAGGGGAACCCTCCAAGAGATGACGCCACTCCTCTAACGCCAATTTAATTGCGAGAAGTTCCCGATCACCGATGGCATAATTCCTCTCTGCCTGAGAAATTTTTTTGGAGAAGAACGCACATGGTTGGCGTCTCTTCTCAAAGATTTGAAGAAGCACAGCTCCCACCCCCATTGAGGAAGCGTCCACTTCAATAAAAAATGCATTCCCAGGATTTGGTCTCCTCAAGAGGGGGCCAGAAACAAAGGCCTGTTTCAGGTTGTGAAATGCAGAGACAGCTTCGGGAGGCCAGTCTCTGGCATTCACACCCTTCTTGGTCAAAGCGATAATAGGCGCGGCAATGGAAGAGTAATTCCTTATGAACTGCCTATAATAATTAGTGAAGCCAAGAAAGCGCTGTGTGGCCTTGAGGCTAGCAGGAAGAGGCCAGTTGGTGATAGCCAAGACCTTCCCAGGGTCCATACGAAGCCCCGAACATGAGACAAAGCACCCCAAAAACAGGACCTCAGAACATTCAAAGGAACATTTCTCCAGCTTGGCATAGAGATTGTTCTCTCTAAGACGTTGAAGTACAGTGCGGACATGGTTTCTGTGGACGAGCAGATTTTCAGAAAAGATCAGAATGTCATCCAGATAGATGACAACAAACTGGTACAGCAGATCTCTGAAGATTTCATTGACAAAGTTTTGAAACACGGCTGGAGCATTACACAGACCAAAAGGCATCACCAGATATTCGTAATGCCCATCTCTAGTGTTAAATGCAGTCTTCCATTCGTCACCCTCCCGTATTCGAATGAGATTGTACGCGCCTCTGAGATCCAACTTGGTGAAAATGGAGGCACCCTTCAACCTATCGAATAGCTCAGATATTAAGGGTAAGGGGTATCGATTTTTAATAGTGACCGCATTTAAACCCCGATAATTGATGCAGGGTCTTAAGGTACCATCCTTTTTGGCAACAAAAAAGAACCCTGCCCCTGCAGGCGATGAGGATTTCCGGATGAACCCTCTCTCCAGATTCTCTGCTACATACTCCGACATGGCCTGGGTCTCTGGGATGGACAGAGGGTAGGTACGACCCCTGGGTAGAGTTGCTCCGGGGACAAGATCAATAGCACAGTCAAAAGACCTGTGGGGAGGAAGCACCTCAGCTGATTTTTTACAGAACACATCCCGGTAATCGCTGTATGCGGCGGGAAGATCAGAAGAAACAGAAGTGGCAGCAACCGGAAGACTCTCCTTGGGGGTCACCTTGAGAAGACACGACGAGAAACATGAGGAACCCCAGGCCAGGATCTGCCCAGAGACCCAGTCCACATGTGGAGAGTGGAGCTGTAGCCAAGGGAGGCCCAATACAACTGGGGTAGAGGCCTTGGGTAGAATAAGAAAGGATATCCACTCCTGGTGGAGAATCCCTACCGACATCCTAATGGGTAGCGTCTGGAAGCGAATAGGGCCCCCTGGGAGAACAGTGCCATCAATTGCCGAGACTACCAATGGGGTAGTGAGAGGTGAAAGGGTAAGCTTCATAGAAGAAGCAGTTCTCCAATCCATGAAATTGCCGGCAGCCCCGGAATCCAGGTATGCAAGGGTTGACTGAGGAGAAGTGCCTACATGAAGGGACACCGGCAAGAGCAGGCGAGAAGGTGATGTTTCTGGGTCCAATACTCCACCTTCCAAATGTATTAGACCCGAGCGTTTCCCGGACGAAGCGAGCAGGAGTCACGAAAATGACCCTTGCCCCCACAATAGAGGCACAAGCCCAGAGTTCTGCGCCTAGCACGTTCTTCGGGGGTTAGTCTGGTCCGGCCCAGCTGCATAGGTTCTTCAGCAGGTAGAGGATGCTCCACGGAATGAAGGGAGGGGAGCTCAGACTGGCTAGGACCCAGAGAGTGCTGGCATCTTTTTTCTAAGGACCTCTCTTGAAAACGAATGTCGATCTGGTTGCATAATGAAATTACATCGTCCAGACCGACGGGAATGGCTCTTCCCGCTAATTCGTCTTTCACTCGGTCAGAGAGGCCATGTAAAAAGGTAGCGACCAGGGCCTCATTATTCCAGCTCAATTCAGCTGTGTGGATACGGAACTGAAGAGCATATTGCCCCACTGAACTAGATTCTTGGCGAAGACGTAAGACAGCACTAGCCGCTGAAGAAGCCCGAGCCGGCTCTTCGAAGATATTACGAAAGAGCTTCAAGAATTCGGACAGACTGGAAACCACCGGATCGTTCCTCTCCCACAGGGGGGCAGCCCAGGCCAAAGCTTCACCGGAGAGGAGGGAAATGATATAGGCTACCTTAGCCCGGTCAGATAGGAAGCTTTGAGGCTGAAGCTCAAAATGAATAGTGCATTGGCTGAGAAACCCCCTGCAGGCCTTGGAGTCCCCAGAGAAACGGAACGGAGCTGGCAATCTTAGAGAGTGTGAGGCTGCGACTGGTGCGATAGGTACAGCCGCTGGTTGTACTTGGGGTTGCGGATTCGGGGTTCCCAAGGAGACCTGAAGCTGCTCGAATCGAGAAGCCAGATCCTGGAGGAATCGCATCACCTGGGTCTGATTTGATTCCTGGGTCTCAAGTCTGCGAACTATGCCCTGCAATGGATCATCCGCGGGAAGCGGGATGTCAGCCGGGTTCATGGCTGATCAAACTGTCAGGGTCACCTGTGGCCAGGTGACAGATGCACACCGTAGGGGGACAGGAGTGCACCGCGAGGTAGTGAACCCTATGGCTGGCTTCTGTGGATAGGAAACTGGGTGGTTGTGGAAAGCGGGACCAGAGGAGCACAACCGGGATCCCAACGGAAGCGAGAGCCAAGATTCCCCAGGGCGCGGAGTCTAAGACCCAGCTGGTCTTCTCCAGGGCCTCTAGTGGTGAGGATGTTACGCTGCAGGCTGGGACCAGGTCGCGGCCCCTGGAGTTTCCTAGCTCACGCCCCGTAGGATAAGGGGAAGCAGCAGCACACGATAGAGAGAACCGAATAACAAGCCGAAGGTCAGGGGCCACAAGCAGACAAGGATAACGAAGAACGAGCCGAAGGTCAAGGGTCACGAGCAGACAGGGATGGTCGGGGACAAGCCAATAACGTAACAGAGAGACAGACGTAGCACACGGCAGGCAGGAACCCAAACACACAATGCCTAACAAACACGTTGATCAGCAAAGCAGGCTTGCAGTGCACAGGTTAATATAGTGTTCAGTGATAGGGCCTGGGGTGGAGTCAGGCTGGGAGGAGATTATAAAGGAAGCCAGGTGAAGGAGGTCTGGTCTCTAGATGAACACATGAGGAGGAAGGTAAGATGGCAGACAGACATTAATGCATATCCATGACAGTCTATTCCGAGGTCACTTAGACTTAGCACCCCATCGCTATCTCTTTCTTTTTGGCTCCTCAGGACGCTACGCTGTTTCAACCCGTGTTCTCTATCACAGATACCATAGATCCACGGAAGTTCTATCGTGTCTGTTTTCTTTATCTTATTTTTATATTCTCTACAGGTCCCCACAGTGTTTCAATGCTATTAACGGGCCTGCCGGCCGAGAGACATCTGTAGATGTCAAACTGCTCTGTTTCAATATTTGTTCTAGTGTCATGTTTGAATGTTTGGTTTCCATATTTGATCTAGTGCAGATGCTAATTGTACTACTGCTTACTTGTTCCCTTTTTCACCGTGAGTCTGCTGTGCACCACTCTCCACTCCCTCTTTCGTAACAATCTGAGCCTCTAGAGCCTCGTGTCAGTAGTCCCAGGGCTCTCAGGCACCTTCGCTTTCTCCCCCTCCCTCTTTGGAGGTCCTGTATGAGGAGCCGCTTGCACAGTGAATTCATGCGGAAAAAAAGTGAAGTTCACGAATATGTATATTCTGGTTCTGTTGTTTTTTCCTGTTTGGTTCCCTACTACCTTCCCTCCCATCCCACTCCTTCCTTATTGCATTTTCTCCTGCATCGTCTACCCAAAAGCTTGCTGCCCGCATAACCCATGCAACTCCATTCCTCAGTCGAGTCTCCTATATTCAATCTATGATACACTGATCTCAGGTCCCCTCAAATACCTCCTCTTTAACACACCACCTTAGGGTTGTTTAATGGAATGTTAAGGGTCTCCGTTCTCCCCACAAGAGAATGAAGATCCTCCGCCACCTTAAACGGTTGAAAACCGATATTGCGCTACTTCAGGAAACACATCTCCATTCTTCTGACTTCCACCGAATGCAGAAACTGTGGGTAGGGACAGTCCTGGGCTCAGAGGCAGTGGGGCGTAAAGCTGGTGTCCTCCTGCTGATCCATAGAAACCTCCCATGCTCCGTCCTCTCCACTGACACAGACGACCAGGGGCGCTTTATCTCGACCTGAGTTAAACTCGGGTCTAAGGAGATATTAATATCTAACATATATGCCCCCAACAGCCCGACGAAACCTTTTTACTGTCAATTATCCTCATTGCTCCTCACCCCTACTCATCTACCCCATTTGATTGGGGGAGATTTCAATGACATTATGCACTTGACAGATGACAGGTCCTCACCAAAATCATCGTTAGCACCCTCCTCTCCCTCCACCCATACACTGCTCGCGTCAACCATGGACTCCCTACATCTCTCAGACCTATGGTGTCTATCTCATCCAACAGATAAGGCCTTTACATTTTACTCTAACCCCCACAAGATCCTTACCAGGATCGACTACTTCTTTGGCTCCGATAACCTTATACCCTTTATATCAGAAACCGGGATAGAAGACATTGCCATATCTGACCATGCCCCAATTACACTTACCCTTGAACGACTGGATCTCCCACCCCACTTGATCTCCCACCCCACCCACCCAACCTTTGGCGCTTTCCCTCATTCCTCCACAATAACACAGACTTTAGAAATTATATAGTGCACTCCTGGGAAGAATTCTCCTCAGCTAATGCCTCCCATTCAGGCGACCCGAACCTCTTCTGGGATGCTGGTAAGGCCTTCCTGAGGGGGAGGATCATATCTTATGCTGCTACTTTTAAGAAGAATGCGCTATCTAAGTTTAAGCTAGCCAGTACTAGACTACACAGTGCGCAACTCAAATTAGTCACTTCCACAACTCCCGCTGACAGAGACGAATGGTCGGCAGCTAAATCCTCCTTTGACGCCTGGGCAACTACCAGGCGATTAAGATTGGGAAACTGCCATCTTCTCTTTACCATCTTAACTATCCCCCTCTCTTTGGAAAAATCTCTCAGGAACTGTCTAACTGGATGGATCTCCCCCTATCGCTCTTGGGAAGGTGCCACCTGGTAAAAATGATCAGCTTTGCCAGACTACTGTATCCTTTGCAAACTATTCCACTATTGTTAAAACACAAAGATATATCGGCTCTCAATTCTAAAATCTCTAAATTCCTCTGGCATGGCAAAAGGCCACGCATAGCTTTTAGGAAACTGCACCTTCCCAGGACCGAGGGGGGTATTAGCCTGCCACATATTAGAATGTATAATCTCGCTTGTTTAGTTAGGACTAGCCTCGACTGGGTGGCCCACCAATCCCGTCATTCCAACTATGAACTAGAGTCTGAAATGGCACAACCCTACTCCCTGGTGGCCCTCCTGCATTGCAGGTGGAAATCTGTCCCCCTCCCACTGCAACATAACCTCCTTCTACGCGACATAGCCTTGGCCTGGAGGGAGACCAGAAAAATCCTAAAGCTCCCATCCTACATCTCCCCCCACCTTCCCATTAGGGGGAATCCTGGTTTTCTTCCTGGCATGCACAGCAAACCTTTTGAAATATGGCAGGAGCATGGCCTATCAAACTTCTCCGCGCTCTGTGATCTCACGACCGGAAAGCCCTTGTCTTTCTCGACAGTGGCTACCCAATTCTCCTTACCTCCTTCCCATAGGTTTTACCACAATCAATGTGTCAGTTTTCTCTCCAGTACCTGCAAAGAACCATCCTGGAGATTTAAACCAAGTTTCTTAGATCGGTTGCTAAAGATTGGTCACTTCTCTATCTCGAACATATACAAGCCTCTGCTACATGACTCCTCCCCACCTCTCACATCGTCTTCTATAGCCAACTGGAGCAAAGACTTCCCAGACCCTAACCTCATCGAAAAGATTCTATCTGGCCTCCAAAGAGTTCTTCGCTTAACCCCTATAGAAACATGGAGGGAAACACAGCTAAAAATTGCTCACCGAGCATATATTCCCTTCCTCTCTCCCAAATCCGAGACGGAGGGAACTGCATGCCCCCTATGTTCAGTTACCAGACCTTCGCTTTCTCACCGCTTTTGGTCCTGCTCCTTCATCTCCTCGTTTTGGGATCAAGTTATTCTCTACATCTTCGAAGTCACGCTATTGACAATCCCCAAAGACCCTTTTCTCTTAATTTTTGGATATTGGGACCCCCTACTGCTACCATGGTCATCCTCCTCATCTAAGGTCGCATCCCCCAAGGGGGCGGCCCCAAACTCTCCCTCAAAGGATTGGATCCTGCTATGCCTACTCATCGCAAGGAGACTCATCCTCAGACATTGGATTTCACCTCAAAGTCCACCCATCATCCAACTCAAAAAGGATTGTCATAGTCTTCTATACAGAGAACGACTCCTCACAGACTTTAAAGACCCCAAATCCAGATTTCAGTTTCTCATTAGATGGCAATTGTTCATCTCTTCAGCTCTATCTCCAGACGACCAACTGGATCTTCACACGCTTTCCTTCTCATATGATGAGCCAATCCCTGAGGATCCGTAATCTGTAATCCGTATAGTCATTCCTGGATATCATCTTTTTTTTTTTTCAATATTACTATACTCGGTGGACACTTTTGGAGCCCCTATATGACGTTGCATCCTCTTAAGCCCGCAAGTCTTCCCCCCCCCCCCACGGTGCTTTCCTGGTTGTACCCCCCCCCCCCCCGTCTATTAGAATTTATTTTTATTTTTTTTCTCAGGGGTTAGCATTCCGATCCATCCAATTTTCTGTCTTCAACCTTATCTAGACTGTGTATTTGCTGCAACCCCACGACGTTAGTTGTTTTTGTCTTTCTTTAAATACCTTCCTGTGTTCATCAACTGTTCAGTCCTGCTGACATATGTGCTATGTACAGATCTTTGTTTGTTAGATCTCATGCAGTTTCTGTAAAAACAACTGACAATAATCTGTATATGTGTCTTTGTACTCTCTTTTTTTTTTTCCTCTACCCCAATAAAAACATAAATAAAAAAAAACCAAAAAAACAGGGGTTTAGTTTGCAGACATTTGCAAATACATGTCTAGCGCACCCACCTATCCCCCTCCTGCATTTAACTCGGTTCCTCGCAGGGGGAGACAGGCACACCGCACCAGAAGCCCGTACCCTCCTGTGTAAAGAGATTGAGCGGTGTTATTTTTGGGTCGTGTCTGCAGCCAGAGTCAAAGTCCTCCTGAGAATGATTCTCGCCTCTACCATGTGTAGATGCAAGTCCTTGACTTCCCCAGTAATGTAAATGTCCACACCATCGGAATCTCCAACTCAGTATTTATTCTCACTTTGTAATAAACAGTCTCTTTGGATAGGAAAGGGTTGGAGCAAAGAAAACAGGGCAACCCAAGGTGTGGAGGAGGTCCAGGCACAAACGTAGCTCAAACTCTTCACTGCTCAGATTCTCAAACAGTTTTAGGCGCACAGTCTCTGCCACAGACTGTGAAGTTGGTCTCTGCCACAGACCTGGTGAATAAGGCCCCTGCCACGGACCTGATGAACTTGAACTCCCTTTCTAGTACATGGCCGCTATCAGGGAGAAGATGTCCCCCTAGAGAGTCAACAGACCCTTCCTTCACTGTGACTCCCGCATCGGTTCCTCAGAATGATCCTCCCTTCTCTTAGGGTGTGGGTCCCCTCACAAGGCAGCACCCTGGACTCCTCAATCCCTAGCGGACCCCAGCCGAAGGCGCTGTGCCTGAGCCATCGCTGCAGCCCCCGCGTCTCCATACCCCGGCGGACAGGAATGGTGAGGTAGTACCTCACCCCAGGCTAAAGGTGCCTGAGGTGGAACCGGAACACGGCCTCCGGGCCGAGGGCACCCGGATATGTGCCACACGCACCCCCAGGCTGAAGGTGCCTGGGGGTGGACCCTGCTCAGAAGATATCTGCCCCTTTTATATCCCCTCCCAGCACGCACAGCAGGTTCCCCGCCCCACTGTACGGCTGCCGAGAGGGGTCACAAAAGGCACAGCACTGTATTGATAGTTCAACCCCGGCCCAATATGGCAGCGTCACCCATAGGCCACAGGGAACTTCACACCAATACTATCCCCTGAGGACAAAAATGGTCCATAACTCCTAACAATTTAAGGTGTCTGAGCCTGGTTACCACTCAGACACTTCCCCTAAATTGAACACCCCGCTACACATGCGTAAGCTGAAGAGCAACTTAACAACACCTCAGTATTATCTGCACTCCTAACTCTAAATTTTGAGAGCCTCCATAGTAGAAGCACATGCATTATAATAGATAGGCAGAGGGAAGGTGAGCATGGAGGGAGCCCACCCCTCCTTAAAGGCACAGGGGCACACTGGACAGCCAGCATATAGCACATGTTAGAAAATATGTCCAGTGCATCCTCTTACCAGTATTCCAACAGTACAAACAAATGGCCACTGCAAACTGACCTCTGCAGAAAGGAGCATATGGAACCAGCCTGCAACCAACCAAATTATCCTATCTAACAGTATGCATTAAAAACATTTTTTTTTTCTTTTTTTAAGTGGTTGTAAACCTCAGACATGAACTATGAACAACGCATATCACGCTCTAATGTGTGCTTGTCTCAATCCAGAGCAGAAGTGTAATTTCTGTCTGCTGTCTCATTCCTACGCTATAAGCATGAGTAACTTCTGACAAGTTTTCGTGACATCAAGAAAAAAATGGTGATGGAGAGGGAGCTGCAGCAGATTGACAGCCTCAGCTCTGTTCCTGTGTGCTGTGTGGAGGGTGTATCCCTTCCCTCCGATCAGCTCTCAGAGCTGTCTTTAGTGATGTAACTTCAGCTCTCCTCCCCCTGTTTTTCAGAGCTGAGAGATACTGTTTAAATTCTGCACTTTGAATGGATGTAGGGGACAGATTCCCCGCAGATAAACAGGTACAACTTATGTAGGAGGATTTCTTTCATCTCTGTGTATCACCTGAAGCCAGTCACTTCAATGGGTATATGTAAGGGTTCACAACCACTTTAAGCTGACTTTATAATTAGAATGTTTTGGTCTAAAGACAAAAAACAAGTCATCAGCATATGCAGCAACCTTATGTTGTGTTCTTCTCACCTCTTCACCCAATATGTCTAGATTTGCTCTGATACGTCTAAATAAGGCCCCTTTCACACTGGGCTGTCCATTTTTACAGACTCTGTTTGCTCAGCAGGGATCGCTCTGTTGATCCCTGCTGAGTCGGCGGATGACAGGTCCATCTCTGCTCACTGTGCAGGGATGGACCTGTCAGAGCCCCACACTCCTCTATGGGAGATCACATGAAAACGGACCGCCTGTTCGTTTTCATCCAATACGATCCGCCAAACGGATGGAAAATAGGGTTTCCATCTGTCTAGATTCAGCGGATCGGAGCGGATGTCAGCGGACATGTCACCGCTGACATCCGTCACTCCATAGACCTGCATGAGCACCCGTTCAAGTCCGCCTAAAAAGCTGACAGGCGGACTTGAACGGTCCGCCTGTGTGAAAGGGGCCTAAGGACTCAGGCATCAGTATAAAAATGAGCGGCGAGAGCAGGCAAAACTGTCTAGTACTGTTTGATTGAATTAAAATCTGCCAAAATTATCTTGTTGACCTTAATTGCTGCAACTGGGTGTGTATATAACACATAAACAATATTTTTACTTTCATCCTATCTAAGATTAGGGTTTTGACCTGATCTCACAATGAACAAAGCGTTATCGCCTTTGCTGCTGCCAACAATTTTTTATGGGTAACTTCCAGGGACTGTATTTGAGATAATAATCTTGAAAGTTTCTCTAACCTTTCTCTCTTGTGTTTAGCCCCAATTTTTATTGGTTCACCTCTGATAACACACTTATGAGCTTCCCAAATATTGATGTGCGATACCTCAGGGGTTGAATTTGTGGAAAAAAATCTAAGAAATTTTAACTTTCAAATCAGCTTGCAGTTTCTCATCTTGTGGTATGACTTCATTAAGTCACCTGCACCAAAGTTTCTGTAAATTATGGCCTATCCTGATGGTAATCATTATCAGGGCACAGTCTTTAACATTTCAAATGACTGCTTCTAAGGAAGTATGTAGTATAAAAAAGTAATTAACTCTGGAATAAGACTGATGAGTACAATGTGTAATCTCTATTGTAACAGTGCTGGTATCTCCATGCATAAATCAGTTTTGCACCAAGCAGGGGCGGATCCAGAGTCTAGTCTCGGGAGGGGCACTGCCAGAAAATATTTTTTTGGGGGGTAAATTTATCGGGGAAATGGCTGGTATTGGCGCTTCAATCATCATGGCACCATGGTTGTTATTACTGTTATTACATTGTTATAAAAAATTTAATAGTTCAACTCATCATAATGCAGAATCAGTGGGAGCCCCGAGTGTGTCACTTGCCACTGTCACCTGCCAACAAATGTGGATTGTCACTTGCCACATCACCTGTCACCAGATGCCGATTGTCACTTGCCACATCCCCTGCCACACGTTGCGGATTGTCACTTGCCATGTCGCCTGTCACCAGATGCAGATTGTCACTTGCCACGTCACCTGTCAGCAGATGCAGACTGTCACTTGTCACATCACCTGCCACTAAGTGCATATTGTCACTTGCCACGTCACCTGCCACCAAATGCGGATTGTCACCTGCCACGTCTTTTGCCATGTCGCCTGTCACCAGATGCAGATTGTGGTTCTAAAAAGAAAAATGTGCGCTAGGTGCAAATTATTGAAGTGCAATAAATGAATGAATCCCAAAAGGAAAACCTGCTGCTAAACACCAAAAAAACCTTGATATAAGGTACAACAAAAATAAATATACAAAAAGGTGTAGCGCTGGATAAGCAAAACTGTGTATAGCTATACAGTGAACTGATAAGCAAGATAAAAAGTATCAAAAACATGAGTGAATACTACTAATAAACAATTTAAAGTTCATATGTGTCTGTGAAAAATATATATATAAAAAATATATATAGAAAATCCTCTCCTCTATTCAAAGATGATAAAGAGTTCTACAGAGTGCAGGTATCCGATAAAAATCATGGGGATAATGCTCCAACATATAGTAAAAGATCCCGCCACAAAGGTGAAGAATGAAGGCTTACCAGACAGCCTGCGACCGCCCTTCTCAGTGGGGTCAAAACAGGCTCAGTAGAGTGATGTTTACTCAGTGGAAAGCAGAATGATTCAGCAGGAACGCTTCATCCACAGTGGGAGAGTCTCCAGAGACGTTGATTGGACACCTGGTCGGAACCGGAAGTAGACACACTCTTGGCAGATCAGAGTGGATGTTCCTCAGTAAATGGGATAAAATCGAAAAGAGAAAGAAAAACTTCCCATAGTGTAGCGTTCATCCATAAAAAAGGTTTATTTACACAAAGATGTGCGATACAGAACCTCAAAGGACCAAGTCCTGAGATATTAAAATACTGATAAAAAACTCCTTGCAAGGAATACAAAAGCTCTGTGTTCTATCAATCAAAAACGACCGTTCGCGCGTGCGTAATGCGCGCACGTGTCGCCCTACGTCGTTTCGTCAAATCTGACGTCATCAGGGGCACGCCCACGCAAGCGCGCACACGCTATTTATAGCCAAAGGGCCCACAAAGGGTTCTCTCATTGGCTAAGGTCACAGATTGACAGACGGAGCGGATAAGGTAGACCTGTGCATTGACTTCTCACTGCAGAGGTCTAAACATAGACAACAGTCACATCCTGACACCCGGTGGAAGCTCCGGATATTGCACCTATTTAAATCTATTCCACATAGCGCCATCTTGTGGGTCATGATGTAACTGTTTACAATCAAAAGAGATTTGTGAAATCCCAATAAAACAAATTAATATACATTACATATATATATAAAATCACCATAAATTAATAAAAAACTTTCTATTAGATATACTAATTGATCTAAATTCAGAAATGTTATCCATAGAACTAAAGCCCAGATCGAAAATACATAGAAGGTAAAAAAATGAAAATGGATAAAGATTATTGGCAGGGACATCAAAATATTAAATCACCCATTATTAATGAAGCAATTTATGTCCCATTCCACATTAAGGCCTCCCGGTGTATGACAACCTAATTTATGTATCCAGCTGGTTTCAGATCTGGATATGCTTCTTTTACCATTTCCACCTCTCCAGTGGGGCACATATTTTTCCAAACCAATAAAGGGCTTTAGTTCTATGGATAACATTTCTGAATTTAGATCAATTAGTATATCTAATAGAAAGTTTTTTATTAATTTATGGTAATTTTATATATATATATGTAATGTATATTAATTTGTTTTATTGGGATTTCACAAATCTCTTTTGATTGTAAACAGTTACATCATGACCCACAAGATGGCGCTATGTGGAATAGATTTAAATAGGTGCAATATCCGGAGGTTCCACCGGGTGTCAGGATGTGACTGTTGTCTATGTTTAGACCTCTGCAGTGAGAAGTCAATGCACAGGTCTACCTTATCCGCTCCGTCTGTCAATCTGTGACCTTAGCCAATGAGAGAACCCTTTGTGGGCCCTTTGGCTATAAATAGCGTGTGCGCGCTTGCGTGGGCGTGCCCCTGATGACGTCAGATTTGACGAAACGACGTAGGGCGACACGTGCGCGCATTACGCACGCGCGAACGGTCGTTTTTGATTGATAGAACACGGAGCTTTTGTATTCCTTGCAAGGAGTTTTTCATCAGTATTTTAATATCTCAGGGCTTGGTCCTTTGAGGTTCTGTATCGCACATCTTTATGTAAATAAACCTTTTTTATGGATGAACGCTACACTGTGGGAAGTTTTTCTTTCTCTTTTATCCCATTTACTGAGGAACATCCACTCTGATCTGCCAAGAGTGTGTCTACTTCCGGTTCCGACCAGGTGTCCAATCAACGTCTCTGGAGACTCTCCCACTGTGGATGAAGCGTTCCTGCTGAATCATTCTGCTTTCCACTGAGTAAACATCACTCTACTGAGCCTGTTTTGACCCCCCTGAGAAGGGCGGTCGCAGGCTGTCTGGTAAGCCTTCATTCTTCACCTTTGTGGCGGGATCTTTTACTATATGTTGGAGCATTATCCCCATGATTTTTATTGGATACCTGCACTCTGTAGAACTCTTTATCATCTTTGAATAGAGGAGAGGATTTTCGATATATATTTTTTATATATATATTTTTCACAGACACATATGAACTTTAAATTGTTTATTAGTAGTATTCACTCATGTTTTTTATACATTTTATCTTGCTTATCAATTCACTGTATAGCTATACACAGTTTTGCTTATCCAGCGCTACACCTTTTTGTATATTTACCAGATGCAGATTGTCACTTGCCACGTCACCTGCCACACATTGCGGATTGTCACTTGCCACGTCCCATGCCACCCGTTGCGGATTGTCACTTGCTGTGTCACTTTCCTGCTAAGGTGGTTGCTTTCTGTGTCCCAGAGTCAGGCAGCAGATTGCCAGTCAGGCAGCAGAGAGATAATGTAATCATCTGCGAGACATCTAAAAGGGGATCCAAAGTCTGATTGCAGTCTTATCCCAGGATTACTAACCCCTTGGAGAAATTTGACAGATCTGTCAAGAATGAGTCTAGAAAACACATATTGAGATGTGTTAGGGAGGTACACTTTTGCCAGGCCTTTCCACAAATTTACCCCTCAAGGCAAGAGGGGTATAATAGAAAAAAAGAAGAGATAGAATTTGAAAAAAGGAAGTAAAAAACAAAACAAGAAAAGGCTAAATCTAGCCAATTATCCACTACACCAGGGATATGCAATTAGCGGACCTCCAGCTGTTGCCAAACTACAAGTCCCATCATGCCTCTGCCTCTGGTTGTCATGCTTGATGCTGTCAGAGTCTCGCTATGCCTCATGGGACTTGTAGTTTGGCAACAGCTGGAGGTCCGCTAATTGCATATCCCTGCACTACACTATGCTACTTATAGGAGCAAGTAGTGTGGAATGGGAAGGTAGTAAGTGTGGGTGGTCAAGAAGTGCATCTGAAACCCACCATTCCAGTCAACATATGTCCCTTTGTCACCTCCCAGGTTTGCCTAACTTTGGCAATGACCAAGAGAGGAGGCCTAAAGACAAAGGGAAGACGAGAAAAAACTATGCATAAATGCCAATGCATACATGATCATCTGATCAACTGCAAGGCCTTCATATCATTTTTATACAATTTCAACTGTCAATTTATACTTGCCAGTGTACATAACCTTTTTTCTCCTTTTTTCTCTGTCAGATCTTCCAAATTCACTTCACTGTATCAACTGACACACTAAGGTAAGTGGGGTAGAGAGAGAAAAAAAAGAGGGAAACATAGGTATCTTGGGTGTATCTTACTTCAAGACTTTAAGATGTCTTCAAGGACAACTTTCTCCCCCTGTTAGATACGATTCGTCAGGATCTGAAGAAAAGGCAATGTCTCACTCATACATGGTTCAGGATAAATAGCATTCTGAAGATGATTGCACTCCTTTGATTACTGTATCTCTATCAAACTCTTCTCATCTCAATCCCTTCTAATTTCTTGAAATCAGTGAAACGTAAATTCTCTTAGTTTCTTTGAGCAGATCCTGAACCTAGAATTAAAGCAGATATCTTGAATCTGCCAAAACATAGAGATGGCATGAGATCTAAAGAAGGAGGTGTGTCAATGGCTTCCACTGCTGTCCCCGGAGAGCCGATACTCTTGTGCACATCGCTGGATCAAGGGGAAGCTCAGGTAAGTATTAGGGGAGCTGTTGTATACAGAAGGTTTTTTCCCTTCAAGGTTTTTTCCCTTCAAGCAATATCAAAAGGAAAGAAAAATGAAAAAATAATAATGAAAAAAAAAAAAAAAAACTCCAGAAAATCTTACCCGATCAGGCAGACCAAGTTATGTCCAATGTTAACATGATGTCCCCAAGAATTCTTTACATTTGAATGAGATTTGGAACTGCATCCAAATGCACCATGTCTTGATACCTTAAAGTGGTTCTAAAGGCATGAAGGGAAAAAACCTTCAGCCTTTACAACCACTTTAATTTATCAAGATTAGGGATGAGCTTCGTGTTCGAGTCGAACATACGTTCGACTCGAACATCGGCTGTTCGATCGTTCGACGAAGATCGAATGATTTGGGCCGTTCGTGCCAAATTCGAGTGACGCGAACGGCCCACAATGCACTACGCCATCGCAGTGTCATCCAGGCGCTGTGATTGGCCAAGCATGCACTGTGACCCCGCATGCTTGGCCAATCACAGCGCCAGCAGCGAGGAGAGCAATGATTGGCCACAGGCAGGATGCCTGTGGCCAATTATTGCTGAGGGGGTTTAGTACACGCCCCACACTATAAAAGGCCGCCAGCGCGGCGGCCTTGTGTAGTGTGTTCCGGAGCAGGGAAAGAGAAGCATAGGCAGGGACAGTGTCATTATTTTTCCTTTACTAATCCTGGATTCCTTGTGTTTAGGGACAAATAAGGATAGGTAGGGAGAGTGTCAGTGACAGTGTGCTATTCTGTGCTAATCCTTGTTTGTAGGGACAGAGAGGTACAGTGAGGGAAAGTGTCAGTGTGCTATTCTGTTCTAAACCAATCTTGCTGAACCATATTTTCAATCCTTGAGTTTAGGGACAGAGAGGTACAGTGAGTGAAACTGACAGTGTGCTATTCTGTTCTAAACCAATTTTGCTGTTCCATATTTTCAATCCTTGAGTTTAGGGACAGAGAAGGACACTCGTAGAAATTATCAGTGTGCTATTCTGTGCTAAATCTTGTTTGTAGGGAGGGACAGAGTAGGACAGTGAGGGAAAGTGTCAGTGTGCTATTCTGTTCTAAAACTATTTTGCTGAACCATATTTTCAATCCTTGAGTTTAGGGACAGAGAGGTACAGTGAGTGAAACTGACAGTGTGCTATTCTGTTCTAAACCAATTTTGCTGTTCCATATTTTCAATCCTTGAGTTTAGGGACAGAGAAGGACACTCGTAGAAATTATCAGTGTGCTATTCTGTGCTAAATCTTGTTTGTAGGGAGGGACAGAGTAGGACAGTGAGGGAAAGTGTCAGTGTGCTATTCTGTTCTAAAACTATTTTGCTGAACCATATTTTCAATCCTTGAGTTTAGGGACAGAGAGGTACAGTGAGTGAAACTGACAGTGTGCTATTCTGTTCTAAACCAATTTTGCTGTTCCATATTTTCAATCCTTGAGTTTAGGGACAGAGAAGGACACTCGTAGAAATTATCAGTGTGCTATTCTGTGCTAAATCTTGTTTGTAGGGAGGGACAGAGTAGGACAGTGAGGGAAAGTGTCAGTGTGCTATTCTGTTCTAAAACTATTTTGCTGAACCATATTTTCAATCCTTGAGTTTAGGGACAGACAGGTACAGTGAGTGAAACTGACAGTGTGCTATTCTGTTCTAAACCAATTTTGCTGTTCCATATTTTCAATCCTTGAGTTTAGGGACAGAGAAGGACACTCGTAGAAATTATCAGTGTGCTATTCTGTGCTAAATCTTGTTTGTAGGGAGGGACAGAGTAGGACAGTGAGGGAAAGTGTCAGTGTGCTATTCTGTTCTAAAACTATTTTGCTGAACCATATTTTCAATCCTTGTGTTTAGGGACAGAGAAGGATAGGCAGGGGACAGTGTCAGTGTCATTGCTGCTAAGCCTCCTGCACAGTATACACCTGAAGGTAGCCCTTATTGCTCTTTTTCCCATCTCCCTGCAGGCCAGCCATTAAAATGTCTGGAAGGCAACCAAGGAGAGGCAGACAGTCAGGGGGCAAAAAAAGAGGGCAATCAGGCTCTGTGTCTGGGGGCAACAGTGCTGGTCGTGGACGTGGTGCATTGTCATCAGCACATGGCCATGGGACACGCTTGTCCTTCTTTTCGGCAGCTGGACATGTTGAGCCACATCATGCCGAAGACTTGGTAGAGTGGATGACCAAGCCCACCTCATCCTCCTCATCCTTTCTCACCCAGGCTCAGGGTACTGGCAAAGCAGCTGCCAAAGCGTCCTCTTCTCTGGTATCATTATCTTCATTAGTCAATCCTTCCCTAGACCCACCATGTCCTCCTCCTGAGGAGTCCCCCGAACTGTTTGAGCACAGTGTTGGGTACATGCTCCAGGAGGATGCCCAGCGTTTGGAAGGATCTGATGATGATACCCAGCTAGAGGAAGGCAGCAGCGTGAGAGCAGAGAGAGGGGATGCTCAAGAAGGACACCAATCTGGCAGTCATGCTCCAGCAGCTGCAGCATACTGCCAGATTGGCTCCAGTGATGAGGAGGGAGGGGATGATGAGGTCACTGACTCCACGTGGGTGCCTAATAGGAGAGAGGAGGAGGAGGAGGATGAGGAGGAGGCACATCTCCAACGAGGCAGGATGCCCTTGAGTGGCCAGCGTATGGGCAGCACACCGACGGAATCACACCGCAGAGCTCCGCCTGTGCAGGGCGCTGCCTCTGCCCGTCATTCAAAAAGTTCTTTGGTGTGGGCCTTTTTTGAGGCGAGTGCATCAGATCGCACAGCTGCTGTTTGCAACATATGTCTCAAGCGTATATCGCGTGGCCAAAACATCAGCCGCTTGGGCACCACATGCTTGATCAGACATATGTTGACCTACCATGCAGCTCGTTGGCAAGCCTACCTTAAAGACCCACACCAAAGAACAAAGCTGACCTCTTCTTGCACCGCATCAGCTGGGATCTCCAACCCCACTATACCTTCACTCCTCTCTGAAACCTGCTCTGAGAGGAATGAAGGTGTAGAATTAGGTGTGTCACAGGCAAGTACTTGCGGGCACTCTGCTAGCAGTACACCAACATCCGATTCTAGCAGGCAAATTTCCCTGCCCCAGCTGCTGGACCGTCGAAAGAAGTTCACTCCCAGCCATCCACATGCCCAGCGGTTGAATGCTAGCTTGGCTAAATTGCTAGCGCTTCAACTGCTGCCTTTTCAGTTGGTAGACTCGGCCCCTTCCGTGAGTTTGTGCAATGTGCGGTTCCTCAGTGGCAGGTTCCCAAACGCCACTTTTTCGCACAGAAGGCGATTCCGGCTCTCTACAGGCATGTGGAAGGCAATGTCTTGGCCTCGCTGGACAGGGCGGTCAGCGGTAAGGTGCATATTACCGCTGACTCATGGTCCAGCAGGCATGGACAGGGACGTTACCTTTCTTTCACGGCCCATTGGGTCACTCTTTTGGCAGCTGGGAAGGATGCAGGACAAGGTGCAGTAGTGTCGGAGGTTGTTCCACCGCCACGCCTCTAAAATGCTACTACTGGTTGTGACACACCTCTCTCCTCCACCCCCTCCTCTTCTTCTTCCTCCATGGCCTCTTCCTGTGGTTTGTCCTCGGAACCAGCGGTGCTCCGTAGGCGTTCAAGGGGCTACGCAAGTACGCAGGCAAAAAGATGCCATGCCGTGCTTGCGCTGGTGTGTTTGGGGGACAGGCGCCACACTGGGGCAGAGGTCCTGTCTGCTCTGCAGGGGCAGGCCGAGAGGTGGTTGACGCCACGCCAGCTTAAGCCAGGAATGGTGGTTTGCGACAATGGCACCAACCTCCTCTCCGCCCTCCGACAGGGACAACTGACCCATGTGCCCTGTATGGCTCATGTCCTTAACCTGGTGGTGCAGCGGTTCTTGCGCAGGTACCCGGGCTTACAGGATGTCCTGAGGCAGGCCAGGAAAGTCTGTGTGCATTTCCGCAGATCTTATAATGCCAGTGCTCGCCTGGCTGAGCTTCAAAAGGAGTTGAACCTGCCCAAGAACCGCCTTATATGTGACATGCCCACCAGGTGGAACTCAACGTTGGCCATGCTGCAGCGGCTGCACACGCAGCAGAGGGCCATCAATGAGTACCTGTGCGACTACGGCACCAGGACAGGGTCAGGGGAGCTCGGGTTTTTTTCACCACGCCAGTGGGGCATGATCAGGGATGCATGCACTGTCCTGGCACCATTTGAGGAGGCCACGAGGATGGTGAGCAGTGACAGTGCATGCATCAGTGACACTGTACCTCTTGTCCACCTGTTGGAGCACACGCTGCGTGGAATAATGGACAGGGCACTTGAGGCAGAACAGAGGCAGGAAGAGGAGGACTTCCTTGCCTCTCAAGGCCCCCTTTACCCAGACAGTGTTCCTTTTGTCCCACCCATCGCACAGGAAGAGGAGGAGGAGGAGGAGGAGGATTGTGTCAGCATGGAGGTGGAGGCTGGCACTCAGCATCATCAGCAGCAGTCTTTTAGGGATGATTTACAGTCCCAAGAAACCAGTGGACTTGTACGTGGCTGGGAGGAGGTGGATGCGGATCATGTCGTCCTTAGTGACCCAGAGGACTCCGGACTGAATGCCTCAGCTAACCTACGCTGCATGGCCTCCCTGATCCTGCAAAGTCTGCGGAAGGATCCTCGTATTCTTCGGATCAAGGAGAGGGACCATTACTGGCTGGCCACTCTCCTTGATCCACGGTACAAGGGTAAGGTTGCGGACCTTATCGTACCGTCGCAGAGGGAGCAGAGGATGAGACAACTCCGGGAGGCCTTGCAGAAAGGTCTGTGCAACACGTTCCCAGAGACTGGGAGGTTACAAACTCCTGGTCCTGGACAACGAGTTGCTGAGGCTTCGGGCAGTCAAAGAAGGAGCGGTGGGGAAGGTGGCCGTCTGACCGATGCGTTCAGACAATTCTTTAGTCCGCAGCCCCAAAGTATGATCGGTTCCAGCAACCATCGCCAGCGTCTGATATACATGGTCCAGGAATACCTAGGGGCAAGGTCAGACTTGGACACCTTCCCCACCGAAAATCCTCTGGCTTACTGGGTCTTGAGGATGGATCACTGGCCAGAGCTTGCACAGTATGCACAGTATGCAATTGAGCTACTGGCCTGTCCTGCATCCAGCGTTCTTTCAGAACGCACATTCAGTGCTGCTGGAGGATTTGTCACGGATCACAGGGTGCGCCTGTCCACCGACTCGGTTGATCGACTGACTTTCATCAAGATGAACCAGTCTTGGATCACCACCAGCTACCACACACCAGATGCTGATATAACAGACTAATTGATTTTAAAATGTCACATCCCTTCAAGACTGATGCTGATGCTGAGTGCCTGTGCTGTTGACTGGCTATCCTCCTCCTCCTCCTCAATGATACGATTAACGATGATAGCTTGGAAGATCATTTTGGTTTATGTGTGACGCCACCAGTGGCTAAGGCCCAATCTTTCAGCCCCTGTTTAACAGGGGCGTGTAATTAAAATTTTTGATGCAATACTTTGCAACAGGCCTCATTGCTGTGCTCCAAGTACAGTATCTGTGAGGGGTTGCAGTGTTGTGCCACCAGTGCCTAAGGCCCAATTTTTCAGCCCCTGTTCAACAGGGGCATGCAATTATAATTATTGATCTAATAATTCACAGCAGGGAGCATTGCTGCGCCCACCAAGAGTAACTGTCAGGCCTTACAGTGTTGTGGCACCAGCACCACCATCACCACCACCACCACCACCAAAGGCCCAATTTTTAAGCCCCTGTTCAACAGGGGCATGCAATTATAATTATTGATCTAATAATTCACAGCAGGGCCCATTGCTGCGCCCACCAAGAGTAACTGTCAGGCCTTACAGTGTTGTGGCACCAGCACCACCATCACCACCACCACCACCAACAAAGGCCCAATTTTTCTGCCCCTGTTCAACAAGGGGCATGCAATTATAATTATTGATCTAATAATTCACAGCAGGGCCCATTGCTGCGCCCACCAAGAGTAACTGTCAGGCCTTACAGTGTTGTGGCACCAGCACCACCATCACCACCACCACCACCACCAAAGGCCCAATTTTTCAGCCCCTGTTCAACAGGGGCATGCAATTATAATTATTGATCTAATAATTCACAGCAGGGAGCATTGCTGCGCCCACCAAGAGTAACTGTCAGGCCTTACAGTGTTGTGGCACCAGCACCACCATCACCACCACCACCACCACCAAAGGCCCAATTTTTCAGCCCCTGTTCAACAGGGGCATGCAATTATAATTATTGATCTAATAATTCACAGCAGGGACCATTGATGCGCCCACCAAGAGTAACTGTCAGGCCTTACAGTGTTGTGGCACCAGCACCACCATCAAGGGCCCAATTTTTACTACCACTGATCAACAATTATATGTTATTACAATTCCTGATATTATAGTTGACAGCAGGGCGTTCCAGCACCCACCAAGAATAACTGTGAGTGCTTTCAGTGTTGTGCCAACATCAACACCTAAGGGGCCAATTTCTGCAGAGTATATACGGAAGGTCCCTACTTTCAAACATCCAACTTACAAACTACTACTACTTGCAAACGGAAGAAGACAACAGGAAGTGAGAGGAAATCTACCCCTTGGAAGGAAAATTCTTTCCTGTAAGAATTAATATGGGAGAAAGGTGTCTCCTCTCTACTGATGCTTTATCACCAATCCTTGTTTCAATAAAAACACCACATTTCAAAAACAGTTGTCATTGGGACGCAAAGTGAGGTGAAATGTTCTGAACAGGGGCACAGACAGCAAAAAAAATTGTGACAGGGGTGATAACCGTTCCCTATGTTTTACAAAAAGCTAAAAAAAAAGGAATTTGGCATGGAGCTCCACTTAAACAATGCAGCTGTTCAAAATTACAAACAGATTCTACATAAGAACAAACCTACAGTCCCTGTCTTGTATGCACCGCCTGTATACGGCTGTTCAGAGTATATAGGTCCTTTTTTATTTTGTGTGCGGGGTTCCCCTTAATATCCATACAAGACCCAAAGGGGCTGCTAATGGGCTGAGGTAGGGGGGGGGGTTGATGGGGTAGCTATGCCATTTTTCCTAAAGATTTTCATCCATATTACTGGGACCAGACATTGCATTAAAGCCGCAAGCAGTTTTAAATGGCTTTTTTCCCTTTAGAAATGTTATTTTGTGCAGGGACAGTTCTAAACACGGGAAACACGTGGCACTTCACAGGCATACTTTAGACACCCCCCAGGTACAATATTTAAAGGAATATTTGACTTTTTTTTTCACTTTATGCATCATTAAAATGACTGCTCCCGGAAAACGTCAGTTTTTAAAACTTCTTTTTGCATTGATACATGTCCCCTGGTGCAGAAGCCGGGTTCCCAAACTCTGTTTCGGACAATAACATGGATAATAGTCGTTATAATTAGCACTTTAGAATCCGAACGCTCGCATCCATTGTATTTAATAGGGTTCTAATGTTCATGCGAACTTTCGGTCAGTTCGCGGGTTCTGGTGCGAACCGAACCCGGGGGTGTTCGGCTCATCACTAATCAAGATATGGTGCATTTGGATGCAGTTCCAAATCTCATGCAAATGTAAAGAAATATTGGGGACATCGCCTTAACATTGGACATAACTTGGTCTGCCTGATCGGGAAAGATTTTTTGGAGTTTTTTTTATTTTATTATTATTATTTTTTATTTTTTTTATCTTTTGATATTGCTTGAAGGGAGGGTGGGGGAGGGAGTAATGTAAATATGGAAATAATTGATTACTTTGGAGTAGAACAGAACATTTACAGCAGTAAAAAGATATTGATGGATACATATCATTGTTTAGTTCAGATTGAATAAACAGGTCTAGGTCTAAGTAAAGTATGATGGGATAATCTGCCTAATAACTGTTGTTACAAATGTCTGCATGTGTCTCATATTATGACAATATGGCTGATGTTATTTATTGCACAGCTGAACCTGATTGTCTTAACTAAATAAAGAGTTATAACAAAAAAATATCTTTATTAATATAGATGATCCAATACTGTACCTATTTAACTATATGGTTTATGTGTTAAAGTGGTTGTAAACCCTTGTTTACAACTTTATGCTACAGGTAAGCCTATTGTCATGATCCATGTTATGGCTTCGGTCACCTGCTGGTGGCACTATTGCTTCCAGCAACAAAGGGTGTAATTCTGGTGGCCACCAGCGGGTGTCTCCCAGTAAATGGACTCTTCATTAATCAAGCTGCACTTGATGTGAGCTGCTGGAAGTATACAAGCCCGCCCTTCACTGAGGTTAAGGGCTTCAGTATTCCCTCTGCAAGCTTGTCCCTGCCTGACCTGATCCATGTGCCTGAACCTGTTTCCCATCTGCTTCCTGCCCTGTCCCCTGATTACTGCTTCCAGCTCCCCCTTGCTACTGCTCCCTCCATCTGGCCGCCTGTTTCCCCTTGTCTCTCGTCCCTGCCTTGCTGATGTATATGTGCTCCTGTTCTTTTATACTGTGTATTAGTTAGTTAATTAGTTAGATTAGGTGTTTTGGGGTTTGCTGTGTTTTCTTGTATTTATTCCTTGTATGCATTTCTTGTTTTTGATGTGCTGTTGTTTGGTTTGCACGTGTGCCTTATCTTTAACCACCTCAATACTGGGCACTTAAACCCCCTTCCTTCCCAGACCAATTTTCAGCTTTCAGTGCTCTCGCAATTTGAATGACAATTATTCAGTCATGCTACACTGTACCCAAATGAATTTTTTATCATTTTGTTCACACAAATAGAGCTTTCTTTTGGTGGTATTTGTTCACAATTTCATTTTAAATTTTTTGCGATATAAGCGAAAAAAGAGCGAATATTTTGAAAAAAAACAACATTTTCTACATTCTGTTTTAAAAGAAATCCAAACAAATCAAATTTCGGCAAAAATTTAGGCCAAATGTATTCTGCTACATGTCTTTGGTAAAAAAAAATCCTGATAAGTGTATGATAATTGGTTTGTGTGAAAGTTATAGAGTCTACAAACTAAGCTACGCATTATTGCAAATTGATCAATCCTAATGCACTGATGGCCTATCTCATTTCTTGAGGCCCTAAAATGTCAGGACAGTACAAATACCCCCCAAATGACCCCTTTTTGGAAAGAAGACAGTCGGAGGTATTTAGTAAGAAGCATCGTGAATTTTTTGAAGTTGCAATTTTTTTCCCACAATGCCTTGGAAAATTAAGAAATATATATTTTTTTTTTCTTCACAAAGTTGTCAATTTAGAAGATCTTTCTAACACATAGTATGTACATAGCAAAAATAACACCCCAAAATACATTGTGCTACTCATCCTGAGTATGGCGATACCCAGTGTGTGAGACTTTTCCACATCCTGGCCACATACGGAGGCCAAACATCCAAGTAGCACCATCAGGCGCTCTAAAGGCATAAATTACACATTTTTTATTTCCTGAGTACCTATCACATTTTTGAAGGCCCTGGAGAACAAGGACAATGGAATTACCCACAAAATGACCCCATTTTGGAAAGAAAACAACCCAATGTATATTCTATGAGGCATAATAAGTCTTTTGAACATGTCATTTCTTTCCAAAAGTTTTGGGAAAATGTGGAAAAAAAATTAAAACATATTTTTTTTTCACAAAGTTGTCAATTTAGAAGATCTTTCTAACACATAGTATGTACATAGCAAAAATAACACCCCAAAATACATTCTGCTACTCGTCCTGAGTATGGTGATACCACATGTGTGAGACTTTTCCACATCCTGGCCACATACGGAGGCCAAACATCCAAGTAGCACCATCAGGCGCTCTAAAGGCATAAATTACACATTTCATTTCCTGAGTACCTATCACATTTTTGAAGGCCCTGGAGAACAAGGACAATGGAATTACCCACAAAATGACCCCATTTTGGAAAGAAAACAACCCAATGCATATTCTATGAGGCATAATAAGTCTTTTGAACATGTCATTTCTTTCCAAAAGTTTTGGGAAAATGTGTAAAAAAAATTAAAACATTTTTTTTTTCACAAAGTTGTCAATTTAGAAGATCTTTCTAACACATAGTATGTACATAGCAAAAATAACACCCCAAAATACATTCTGCTACTTGTCCTGAGTATGGCGATACCCAGTGTGTGAGACTTTTCCACATCCTGGCCACATACGGAGGCCAAACATCCAAGTAGCACCATCAGGCGCTCTAAAGGCATAAATTACACATTTCATTTCCTGAGTACCTATCACATTTTTGAAGGCCCAGGAGAACCAGGACAATGGAATTACCCACAAAATGACCCCATTTTGGAAAGAAAACAACCCATTGTATATTCTATGAGGCATAATAAGTCTTTTGAAGATCTCATTTCTTTCCAAAAGTTTTTGGAAAGTGTGGAAAAAAAATTAAAACATATTTTTTTTTTCACAAAGTTGTCAATTCAGAAGATCTTTCTAACACATAGTATGTACACAGCAAAAATAACACCCCAAAATGCATTCTGCTACTCGTCCTGAGTATGGTGATACCCCATGTGTGAGACTTTTCCACAGCCTGGCAACATACAGAGGCCCAACATGCAAGTAGCACCTTCAGGCTTCTAACACATAGCATGTACACACCAAGAATTACACCCCAAAATACATTCTGCTGAGCATAAGGTAATAAAAAAAGGCTCATCTATGGTTTTAGTAGGCAGGAATACCATTCCAGAGCAGTCAAAGCATTGGTCCAGACAGCCATAGGAAATGTTCAGGAATTGTCCAGGCAGCAGACAGAGATATGGGAACGTATGAACATGGTCCATGGTTTAGCAGGCAGTTCAGGTAACAGGCAGAGGCATGGCCAGTTCAGGAGGCAGGCAAAGGTATGGCCAGTTCAGGTGGCAGGCAGAGGCATGGCCAGTTCAGGTGGCAGGCAGAGGCATGGCCAGTTCAGGTGGCAGGCAGAGGCATGGCCAGTTCAGGTGGCAGGCAGAGGCATGGGCAGTTCAGGTGGCAGCACTATAAAATTTAGGCCTTGGTCAGGAAAGACCTAAGGACAGGGGTAGAGGCTTCTTCCCACCCAAATCTCTACGAAGCCTCCGAGTCTCCAGACCCTAATCCGAGAAAAACAAAACCCGGAGAAAAACATTTTCTCCACTCGGAAACTCTTTTCTGGAGCCCCTCAAATATGTGAGACCCCTGTGCTGTACTCAAATGATCAGTTTAGGAGGCAGGCAAAAAGCATGGTCATTTAACAGGCCAAGGTCGATTCACGTTGAAGGCAGAAACATGGTTGGCAGAGGCATAGTCGAAAACAGTCCGGGTCATTCACAGAAATGGCAGATGGTGAAAACTGGAAAAAAAATCATCTTCACTTTACTAATAGTTTAGTAAAGTATGATAGCTCTGAAAGCACTTTCCAATACAAAGGCCTGGCTGGGAGGGACATTGGGGACAGTAGTATCGGGTGTCACGACGAATTCCTCTACTTGAACACACACAACATTTTTTTGGGGGTTTGCGACCTGTTTCGGTAAGAGGGAGGATTTCGGAGAAGTGCCTTTCGTGTAGTCTGGCTACTGCATCGGAGCAAATTAGTTGAGGGGCTTGGCCATGGGGATAGAGAAGGGCTTTGATCACGTCTTCTTGGAATTTTAGATAGGTTAGGGAACTTTGGGTGCACTTAGAAAAAATGATATAAGAATTGAACAGGGCTAGTTGCATCAAATAAATGGCAACTTTTTTGTACCAAAACAGTGATTTCTTGGTGGCCAAGTAGGGCTGCATCATCTGGTCATTCATATCCACCCCCCCCCCCCCCATGTAAAGATTATAGTCATGCACACATTTTGGCTTCTGGACGGGGCCTCTTCTTCTCTGCAGTTCCACCAAGGTCTCATCATGCATTGTGGAAAGGATGTAGACATCTTTTTTTATCTCTCCACTTCAATGCTAGGACCTCTTCAGCCCGCATACTGGCCATTTCCCCCTGTTTCAATTTCTTGGCAACCAATCTCTGTGGGAAGCCTTTACGGTTGGTCCGTGCTGTCCCACAGGCCACAGTTTTCTTTTGGTACAGATGGCGAAAAAGTGGGAGACTTGTATAGAAATTGTCTATGTATAGGTGGTAACCTTTCCCAAGCAATGGTTCAATCAGCTGCCAGACAATTTTGCCACTTGTTCCCATGTAGGTAGGGCATCCAGGGGGGTTTAGCTGTTTGTCTTTTCCCTCATAAATTATAAAATCATATGTGTAACCCGTGGCCCTGTCACATGCCTTATAAAATTTTACCCCACGTCTGGCTCTTTTACTGGGGAGGTATTGCTTTATTCCAAGTCTTCCTGTGAAGTGTACTAATGATTTATCTACACATATATTTACATCAGGGGTAAACATCTGCTTGAAGCTGGCGCAAAAAAAATTGATTAGGGGCCGAATTTTGAATAATTTATCATAATTGGGATGATTTCGAGGGAGGCATTGGGCATTGTCGTTGAAGTGTAGAAACCTCATTATCATCTCGTAACGGGTTCTTTTCATAAAAGATGAATAGATTGGCATGTGGTAGATAGGTCGGGTAGACCAGTAGGAATGGAGTTCATTTTTTTTGTCAGCCCCATGTTGAGGGTTAGGCCAAGGAAAATTTTTAATTCTTCCACGGTGAGGGGTTTCCAAACAAAAGGACGGGCATAGGAAGAATTTGGATTGTTGGCTATATATTGACTGGCGTATAGATTACACTGCTCCACAATGTAGGTTAGGATATCATCAGTAATAAATAATTCAAAATAATAAATCGGGGTAGCATTTTCCGACTGTATCTGAGGGCCTGGCTGGGCTGTAAAAGGGGGAATGACAGGTTCTACTGACGTATCGGGCAGCCATGTTGGATACAGTAGAAGATCGGGGAGGCTAGTATGGGCCCTGCCTCGTTGTTGATGGGACGCCCCATTGCTAGCATTTGGCCTATCCTCTAGAAAAGTTGCAGAACTGCTGGTGGATGCCTGCCTATCCTGGCGTGCTGCGCTGCTGGTGGATGCCTGCCTATCCTGGTGTGATGCGCTGCTGGTGGATGCCTGCCTATCCTGGCGTGATGCGCTGCTGGTGGATGCCTGCCTATCCTGGCGTGATGCGCTGCTGGTGGATGCCTGCCTATCCTGGCGTGATGCGCTGCTGGTGGATGCCTGCATATCATCATAGAGTCCTGCGCTGCTGGTGGATGCCTGCTGGTGGATGTCCTGGAGTGCTGCGCTACTGGTGGATGTTTGCGGCGCCTGATCAAAACTCCTGATCTCACTTGTTACGATTCTATCCTCAGTTTCTATTTCAGAGCCACTACTTTCCTCTGGATAATATTCACTATCCGATTCTGACAGAGAGAGTTCCTCGCTACTCTCGTCCGACATACCCTGGAGTATCTGGAGAGCCTCCTCGCTGCTGTACAATCGTTTAGCCATGTGGGCAGATGTGCCAGATGCTGGCGGTCAGATGTGCCAGATGTTGGCGGGCAGATGTGCCAGATGTTGGCAGGGCAGCTGTTGGCGGTCAGATGTTGGCGGCCAGATGTTGGTGGGCAGATGCCAGATGTTGGCGGCCAGATGTTGGCGGGCAGACTTGGCAGCTGTTGGCGGGCAGATGTGGCAGCTGTTGGCGGGCAGATGTTTACTGCCAGATGTTTACTGCCAGATGTTGGGAGTCAGATGTGCCAGATGTTGGCAGGGCAGATGTTGGCGGGCAGATGTGCCAGCTGTTGGCGGGCAGCTGTTGGCGGTCAGATGCTGGCGATCAGATGTTGGCGGGCAGCTGTGCCAGATGTTGATGGGCAGATGGCGGCCAGATGTTGGCGGGCAGATGTGCCAGCTGTTGGTGGGCAGATGTGCCAGCTGTTGGTGGGCAGATGTGGCAGCTGTTGACGGGCAGATGTGGCAGCTGTTGGCGGGCAGATGTTTACTGCCAGATGTTGGAAGTCAGATGTGCCAGATGTTGGCAGGGCAGATGTTGGCGGGCAGATGTGCCAGCTGTTGGCGGGCAGCTGTTGGCGGTCAGATGCTGGCGATCAGATGTTGGCGGGCAGCTGTGCCAGATGTTGATGGGCAGATGGCGGCCAGATGTTGGCGGGCAGATGTGCCAGCTGTTGGTGGGCAGATGTGCCAGCTGTTGGTGGGCAGATGTCCCAGCTGTTGGCGGGCAGATGTGGCAGCTGTTGACGGGCAGATGTGGCAGCTGTTGGCGGGCAGATGTTTACTGCCAGATGTTGGAAGTCAGATGTGCCAGATGTTGGCAGGGCAGATGTTGGCGGGCAGATGTGCCAGCTGTTGGCAGGCAGATGTGCCAGCTGTTGGCGGGCAGCTGTTGGCGGTCAGATGCTGGCGATCAGATGTTGGCGGGCAGATGTGCCAGATGTTGGCGGGCAGCTGTGCCAGATGTTGGCGGGCAGATGCGCAAGATGTTGGTGGGCAGATGCGCAAGATGTTGGCGGGCAGATGCGCAAGATGTTGGTGGGCAGATGCACAAGATGTTGGCGGGCAGATGTTTTCACTGTTTTATGGACACTGTGTTTTGGGGACACTGTGTTTTGGGGACACTAGCTGGGTGATCAGTGGGTAAACAGCAGACAAACAGCTAAAAACTCACTGATCTCCCGGCTGCAGCACAGATTGTCTCTTCCTCTCCTCACTGACAGGCTCTGTGTGAGAAGAGGAAGAGATCAGAGCAGTTACAACTGCTCTGTGTTTACATTACATGACGGCTGTCATTGGACAGCCGTCATGTCATCAGGAGGGCCAATCACATGGCCCTCCTGTCTGCACACATCTCCTATCTCTGGGGGGTACAGGCAGATCGGGATCGCGCCGCTGCGCGTGCACGTGGCGGCGCGATCCCCTCACAAGTGCCAGCCCCCCTCTCTGTGTTTACATCACGATGGCTGTGATTAGACACAGCCATCGTGCTGATCAGGAGGGCAAATCACAGTGCCCTCCTGCTGTTCCGAGATGCGGCGTGTCCGCGGGACACGCGCGCATCGGGTTCGCGTGGATGCACGCGCGCGCCCGCGATCACGCTCCTTCTGAGGGACGTTCGGGAACGTCCACTCAGAAGGCGAGAGCACCCACCCAGCCGTATATATACAGTGGCCGGGTGGGAAGTGGTTAATAAATAAATATATATTTTTCACTTACTTTTGTGCCTGGTTCCTTATGTGCAGCCCACTGATCTGTGTACCCTGTGCTGGATGCCTATGTTAGGCTTCCCTGACAGAATACTGAAGCCTTACAAACAGATCGGCTGCACTTAGGAATTGGGTCTGGGTACTTGCTATTGCTGAAAAGATGTATCTGGAAGATTTTCTGTATCTTTTACTCCTGGCAACAGATGACAGGGATTTTTGTCATCAGACATTAAGTGAATACACTAGAGAGTAGTTACTGGAATGCATCCGTCTTGCTCATGTTTTTGTTTATCAGGGTAGTTTTCTGTTTGAGGACATGCAGCTATTGATTCAGGTCTGTACAAAGTTGGCCCTGTCTGATGCCTCTAGTGGAGGTGATGATTATACATCACCTCCACTAGAGGCATTAGTTTATTAGATTAGATTATACACCTGTTTTTAGTGCAGCTCAGGTAGAGTCTTTGGTGTGGCTTTTGGAAGATGACTCAGCCTGTTTCCATGAGCAGTACTTGTTCTCAACAGGTGCTTGCAGCATGCATTAATTCAGTGCAGTCTCTGGTCAGACAAGCAGTGTGCAAACCTGATTTTGTGAAACCATTATTACAGGCCTGGTCAAGTTTGTTGTACTCAGCCCCTGTCAGCTCCCAACCATCCATTTCTATGTCTAGACACCAACCTGCTGGGATGTCTTCCTCTCCTTTACCCCCAATTCCCACTTTTGCTGAACAATACTCCCTGATAACAATGAAGTACCAGTACCATGTTTCCTCCTGCTGCACTTACCCTGCCTTTAACCCTTCTGCTTCTTCTTGGCTGCCTCCAGCAGTTCCACCAAAATCCCTTCCAAAGTCTGCCCCCTCTGTTTCACCATCCCTCCGCTCTTCACCTCTACCAGCTGCATCCATTGAAAAGAAATGAGAGTTGTAGTGGTGGCGCTGTTCTTATATAAACAAATCCAGCGGATATTAGATTGAATTGAAAAGTAAAAACATTTAAGATGGCGCTGGGCCAGTGAAGAGCAATTCCAATACCTTGGATTGCTCTTCACTGGCCCAGCGCCATCTTAAATGTTTTTACTTTTCTAACACAACATGAGTACCCTTTTTTCCCGATTTCCTAAATAGACCAATTTTATACGGGTTCACACTATGGGCATCCTTTCTTCCTTTCCATAACCCTCACCTTCGCGGAGGACCACAAGGGACCATTGGAGTCATGCCGTCTTCCTGAGACTGCTACACAGTGGCATATACTGTGACTGCACCATACCCCTCGAGGGTATGAAGGATCTGGTGAGTGCAACATCCTAAACGATCACGGATAACCACATTCACGGCACAGGCTACTAGAATAAGCGCAACAGCAAAAGTCACCAGTTTATCCTGTCACCATTTTTTGGGATTTATCACCATAGGACATTATTTATTTTCATAATTTTCTATTATTATCTTTTTTCCACATTATGTTGAACATTCCATGTGTAATATCAGAGTGCATCACGGATCACTTAAACACTCTCTCTAATAGCTCAAAGACTTGGGATTGAGCACAATCTCAGCTGGGTTCAGTAAACACCCGGCCGAGAAAACATTTCAATTAATGTCAATTCATTCACTCATCTTGTATCCCCTGCAATACGCACAGTATTTCATCGCCAGTTTTTTTTCCACCAGTATTTTCCTAAATAGCACTCCTAGCAGCTAGTTTGCATATTAGCAAACACCCGGCCGGAACTGGCAAACCCATTTCACCTACCTATTTTACATTATTTTAAATATTTTCTCACCCACTTGTACACCCATCAACACAACTACTCTGAACACTAAGCCTACCACCAAGGTTCAGTAAATACCAGGCAGAGACAATTTTATCTCATTATATTTTATTTATAAAACTATTTTTATATCTCATTCACAATTCACTTGAGGTTCATCATATTTAATACCAATATTAAGGCTTTGAATACATTTCCACATCTATCACTTGTTGGGACGACAGCAAACACCCGGCAGAGACCGCTCTGTTACTTGTCCATTTATATATTCTGTAAATTTAAAAAAAAATTTACTACTACACTTGGTTTCAATTCAATCTAATATCCACTGGATTTGTTTATGTAAGAACAGCGCCACCACTACAACTCTCATTTCTTTTCACATTCCTTTCTCCACCTAGACAGGAGGTAGCAATAAGTAGAGGCAGCAGTTCTGATTACAGGCATACCCCACTTTTAGGTACACAATGGGACCAGAGCATGCATGTAAAACGAAAATGTACTTAAAGTGAAACAATACCTTTTTTCACTTCTAGGGTGTAGTGGGGGGTCAGGGGCTGTAGTTGGGGTGTCAGGAGCTGTAGTTGAGGTCTCAGGGGCTGTGGTGGGGGTGTCAGGGGCACACTGGAACAGGGTGGGCTATGCTCTCGGAGCTTCAGCTCCTTCTACTGCGGCTGCAAAATGTCTGTACAGTACTTGTGAGGCACTTTACATACACTCACGGGTATGTCCTTACTCGCGAGTGTATGTAAAGTGAGTGTACTTAAAGCGGGGTATGCCTGTACTGTGTTGTGCTTAGATTCCTTTGCGCGGAGTCACCCCACTTTTTCATTTTTACAGCTGCATCCATTACCTACAGCTAGATATGAGCTTCGAGTTCGAGTCGAACTCATGTTTGACTCGAACATTGTCTGTTCGCCCGTTCACCGAACAGCAAACAATTTGGGGTGTTTGCGGCAAATTCGAAAAGCCGCGGAACACCCTGTAAAAAACTATGGGAGAAATCTAAAGTGCTAATTTTAAAGGCTTATTTGCAAGTTATTGTCCTAAAAAGTGTTTGGGGACCCGGGTCCTGCCCCAAGGGACATGTATCAATTCAAAAAAAAGTTTTAAAACTGCAGTTTTTTCGGGAGCAGTGATTTTAATAATGCTTAAAGTGAAACAATAAAAGTGAAATATTCCTTTAAATTTCATACCTAGGGGGTGTGTATAGTATGCCTGTAAAGCATCGCTTGTTTCCCGTGCTTAGAACTGTCCCTCCACAAAGTGTAATTTCTGAGGGAAAAAAAGTAATTTAAAAGTACTCGCAGCTGTAATGAATTGTTGGCTCCCGGCAATACAGAGAAAAGTAATTTAAAGTCATTGATTAAAAAAAAAAAATGTGTGGGGGTCCCCCCAAATTCAATTACCAGGCCCTTCAGGTCGGGTAGGGATATTAAGGGGAACCCTGCATCAAATTTAAAAAAAATGACGTGGGGTTCCCCCCAAATATCCATACCAGACCCTTCAGGTCTGGTATGGATTTTAAGGGGAACTCCAACCCAAATAAAAAAAAATGGTGTGGAGTTCCCCCCAAAAATCCATACCGGACCCTTTATCCGAGCACGCAACCTGGCAGGCTGCAGGAAAAGAGGGGGGGGACGAGAGAGCGTCCCCCCTCCTGAACCGTACCAGGCCACATGCCCTCAACATGGGGATGCTGTGACCCCTCAAAGCACCATGTCCCTATGTTTTGTTTTTTTTCCAATTCTCTTTATTAGATTTTCTTTTTCTTTCTCACATTACATCATACATTTTACATCTTATACATTTTACATTATACATTCCTCCAAAAAAAAAAAAAGACAAAACACAAAAAAAAGAAGTCCCATCAGTCCTCTCATTCGCAAAAAATAGGTTTATATGTTCCATAACCCTTTTGTCCGTTGGTGTATTTCTATCCCAATTTCACATCCCCCTCCCCTGCAGCTGTCATAGCAATCTCTATCCAATTTGCCCAGACTTTCTCATATTTCTCCTCCTTTCCTCTGTTGGAGTATATCTCCTTGTACAGTGTCAAGTTACTATTTACTAGATTTTTCCATTGTGCCAATGAAGGCGCTTCGGCCTTCTTCCAGTTCAGCACTATTGCCTTCCGTGCATAAAAGAGGAGAAGGCCAAGTTGTGTTCTTCTTTCTATGGAAAGCGTATTTTCCTCAGATAGTCCTAGTAGGCAAATCTCTGCCTCTAGGTCCAGCTGCACTGATGTCACTTTATCGATTATTCTCAGAATCTTTTTCCAAAATACCCTTATCTTCGGACAAGTCCAGAAGATATGGATAAAATTTCCAGGTGCACCTCCACAACTCCAGCAGTTTTGAGAATTAGATATTGATATTTTAGATAATTTATACGGTGTAAAGTAGCTTCTATGTGTTATTTTAAATTGTATTAATTTATCTCTATTTGAAATTAAGATCTGAAATGGAAATTTAATTATCTTTCCCCAGTTTTCTGCTGATATTCTTGGAATATCTCTTTGCCAGGGATGAGCTGAACACCCCCCTGTTCGGTTCGCACCAGAACCTGCGAACAGACAAAATGTTTGTGTAAACTTTAGAACCCTATTAAATACAATGGACTTGAACGTTCGAAATCTAAAGTGTTAATTATAAAGGCTAATATGCAAGTTATTGTCCTAAAAAGTGTTTGGGGACCTGGGTCCTGCCCCAGGGGACATGTATCAATGCAAAAAGAAGTTTTAAAAACGGACGTTTTTTCGGGAGCAGTGATTTTAATAATGCTTAAAATGAAAAAATAAAAGTGAAATATTCCTTTAAATTTCATACCTGGGGGGTGTGTATGATATGCATGTAAAGTGGCGCATGTTTCCCGTGCTTAGAACTGTCCCTGCAAAAAATGTCATTTTTGAAAGAAAAAAATGCATTTAAAACTCACTCGCGGCTATTAATGAATTGTCGGCTCCCGGCAATACATACAAAAGTCATTGATAAAAAAAAAAAAAAAAGCGTGGGGGTTCCCCAGAATTCAATTACCAGGCCCTTCAGGTCTGGAATGGATATTAAGGGGAACCCCGCCGCAAATTAAAAAAAAAATTGACGTGGGGTTCCCCCAAATATCCATTCCAGGCCCTTCAGATCTGGCATGGATTTTAAGGGGAACTCCACCCCAAATTTAAAAAAAAAATGGCGTGGAGTCCCCCTAAAAATCCATACCAGACCCCTTATCCGAGCACGCAACCTGGCCGGCCGCAGGAGAAAAGGGGGGGACGAGAGAGCGGCCCCCCTCCCTCCTGAACCGTACCAAGCCACATGCCCTCAACATGGGGAGGATGTCCCCATGTTGATGGGGACAAGGGCCTCATCCCCACAACCCTTGCCCGGTGGTTGTGGGGGTCTGCGGGCGGGGGGCTTATCGGAATCTGGAAGACCCCTTTAACAAAGGGGACCCCCAGATCCCAGCCCCCCTATGTGAATTGGTAAGGGGTACATTGTACCCCTACCATTTAACGAAGAAAGCGTAAAAAAATGTTTAAAAAAACACACAAACACCTTGAAAAAGTCCTTTATTTAAAAAAAAAACAAAAAAAACATTCCAGCAGTGAAATCCAGTGTCCCGCGGCGATCCCGATGTCCAGCGCTGTCCTTCATTGGTTGTGCCTGAGCGTACCTGATGGGGAACTCCCTCTCAGTATTTTAAATGTATAGACCCGCCCCTTCTAAAGTTCCCCATCAGAACCGCTCAGCGGACCAGATGTGGAACATGAGAAGGGGCGGGTCTATACATGTATTACCAAAGTGAGAGCAGTTCCCCATCAGGTCCGCCCCCTCGGTATGTCGGACCCGCCTACGTCATTGGCTTGAGCGGGGAACTTCCTTCACTATGTAAATTTTAATTACACCGTGAAGGAAGTTCCCCGCTCAAGCCAATGACGTAGGCGGGTCCGACATACCGAGGGGGCGGACCTGATGGGGAACTGCTCTCACTTTGGTAATACATGTATAGACCCGCCCCTTCTCATGTTCCGCATCTGGTCCGCTGAGCGGACCTGATGGGGAACTTTAGAAGGGGCGGGTCTATACATTTAAAATACTGAGAGGGAGTTCCCCATCAGGTCCGCTCAGGCACAACCAATGAAGGACAGTGCTGGACATCGGGATCGCCGCGGGACACTGGATTTCACCGCTGGAATGTTTTTTTTTTTTTTTTTTTTTAAATAAAGGACTTTTTCAAGGTGTTTGTGTGTTTTTTTAAACATTTTTTATACGCTTTCTTCGTGAAATGGTAGGGGTACAATGTACCCCTTACCAATTCACATGGGGGGCCGGGATCTGGGGGTCCCCTTTGTTAAAGGGGTCTTCCAGATTCCGATAAGCCCCCCGCCCGCAGACCCCCACAACCACCGGGCAAGGGTTGTGGGGATGAGGCCCTTGTCCCCATCAACATGGGGACATCCTCCCCATGTTGAGGGCATGTGGCTTGGTACGGTTCAGGAGGGAGGGGGGGCCGCTCTCTCGTCCCCCCTTTTCCCCTGCGGCTGGCCAGGTTGCGTGCTCAGATAAGGGGTCTGGTATGGATTTTTAGGGGGACTCCACGCCATTTTTAAAAAAAATTTGGGGTGGAGTTCCCCTTAAAATCCATGCCAGATCTGAAGGGCCTGGAATGGATATTTGGGGGAACCCCACGTCAATTTTTTTTTAAATTTGCGGCGGGGTTCCCCTTAATATCCATTCCAGACCTGAAGGGCCTGGTAATTGAATTCTGGGGAACCCCCACGCTTTTTTTTTTTTTTTTATCAATGACTTTTGTATGTATTGCCGGGAGCCGACAATTCATTAATAGCCGCGAGTGAGTTTTAAATGCATTTTTTTCTTTCAAAAATGAAATTTTTTGCAGGGACAGTTCTAAGCACGGGAAACATGCGCCACCTCACATGCATATCATACACACCCCCCAGGTATGAAATTTAAAGGAATATTTCACTTTTATTTTTTCATTTTAAGCATTATTAAAATCACTGCTCCCGAAAAAACTGCCGTTTTTAAAACTTCTTTTTGCATTGATACATGTCCCCTGGGGCAGGACCCCGGTCCCCAAACACTTTTAGGACAATAACTTGCATATAAGCCTTTATAATTAGCACTTTAGATTTCTCCCATAGATTTTTCTAATTTGCCGCGAACACCCCAATTTGTTCGCTGTTCGGCGAACGGGCGAACAGGCAATGTTCGAGTCGAACATGAGTTCGACTCGAACTCGAAGCTCATCCCTACTCTTTGCCAACATTCAAACAATTTATTCATATCTGATTGTTCTATCTTAAATAGATGGTTATATAGAATTGAGTTCGTCCCCCTTTCTCTTCTCTTTCTCAGCATTTTCTCTAAACCAGTTTCTAATAACTGAGGGGTACCCTGTGGAAACTGAGCTGACAGCGCATGGACTAGCTGTATGTATCTAAAGAGATAGCTCTCAGGAATTTTCCAGTTCTTTCTCATATCTGCAAATGAGGATATTTTTCCCTCGTGTATTACTTGTGATATTTTTTTAACTTCAGATTTTGTCGATACCCTAGGATCCGGAATAGACGCTAAATGCCGAAACTCAGGATTCCTCCATAACGGAGTATTTGGAGAGATCTCTGTTTTTGGATTGCTCTCTCTTATCATGCCCACTTTCCATGCTTTTACTGTTGTTATTATTGATGGAGTTAGATCTCGACTATTTTTTAACCCGCGGAATGGTAGCGCCTGCAGCGCCTCCAGGAACTGGGCCACTGCAGCCTCCACCATTGTAGCGGGATCGTATCTGTCAGGATTCAACCATCTTCCCACTGTTACCAACTGTGCTGCTAGATAATACCTATATAAATCCGGAAAAGCCAATCCCCCCTGTGACACTGGGTGCATAAGTGTATTTAATTTTATTCTAGCCAGTTTATTTTGCCATATGAATGACGATAGCATGCTATGTAGCTGTGTAAAAAAACGTTTTGGTAGCCATTGTGGTGAATTTCTAAACAGATATAATAGCTGAGGGAGAATCTTCATCTTTATCAAATTTATAAGTCCTAGTAGGGACAGGGGAAGCTTTTCCCATATCTTTAATTTTTCTTATTTTCCTGTATCACTGGATCTAAATTCAAAGTTTTAAATTTTTCGGCTTGTCGCGATATTAATATGCCCAAATATTTAAATTCCGTTACCCATTTTAGTGGCAGATTTGGGGTTGCTGTATCCTGTGCTCCTTGATCTATAGCAAATAACAATGATTTACCCCAATTTACTTTAAGTCCAGTGAACAGTGTATAGGTGTGTAATATCTCCAACGCCCCATTCAATGACGGACCCGTATCCCTCAAAAACAGCAGCATATCATCTGCGTACAGAGCTACCCTCTCCTCCAGATTTTAATAATGCTTAAAGTGAAACAATAAAGGTGAAATATTCCTTTAAATGTCGTACCTGGGGGGTGTCTAGAGTATGCCTGTAAAGCAGCGCTCGTTTCCCGTGCTTAGAACTGTCCCTGCACAAAGTGTAATTTCTGAAGGAAATAAAGTCATTTAAAAGCACTCGCTGCTATAATGAATTGTCGGCTCCTGGCAATACAGAGAAAAGTCATTGATAAAAAAAATGCGTGAGGTTCCCCCCAAATATCCATACCAGGCCCCTCAGGTCTGGTATGGATTTTAACGGGAACTCCACCCCAAATAAAAAAAAAAATGGCGTGGAGTTCCCCCCAAAAATCCATACCAGACCCTTTATCCAAGCACGCAACCTAGCAGGCTGCAGGAAAAGAGGGGGGACGAGAGAGCGCCCCCCCCTCCCTCCTGAACGGTACCAGGCCACATGCCCTCAACATGGGGAGGATGTCCCCATGTTGATGGTGACAAGGGCCTCATCCCCACAACCCTTGCCCGGTGGTTGTGGGGGTCTGCGGGCTGGGGGCTTATCGGAATCTGGAAGACCCCTTTAACAAAGGGGACCCCCAGATCCCGGCCCCCCTATGTGAATTGCTAAGGGGTACATTGTACCCCTACCATTTCACAAAGAAAGTGTAAAAAATTGTAAAAAAAACACACAGACACCGTTGTGATAAGTCCTTTATTAAAAATAAAAAAAAGATTCCAGCGGTGGTAATCCACTCTCGGTCTCCACTCCAATGCTGTTGGTGTCCTGCAATGGATGCTCTTCTCTCCAGGGTCCAGTGGTGGATTATCTCTTCTCCATCCAGGTCCAGGCTCCAGCGATGAGATGTCCAGCGCATCCTGTCTCTACTGGAGATACCCCGGGAATATCGTTGCCGCAGCCTGACAGGTCTCGTATGTAGCTGAGGACGGGGCCACCACGTGACCCCGTCCCCCTCTGACGCAAGGGGAAACCCGGGCTTCCCCAGTGACGTGCGGGTAACTCCGCCCCCCTCTGATGTAACGCAGGTTTCCGTTGCATCAGAGGGGGGTGGGGTCACCCACACGTCACTGGGTAAGCCCGGGTTCCCCCTTTCGTCAGAGGGGGACGGGGTCACGTGATGGGTGGCACGTCCTTAGCTACATACGAGACCTGTCAGGCTGCGGCGACGATATTCCCAGGGTGTCTCCGGTGGAGACAGGATGCGCTGCGCTGGACATTTCATTGCTGGAGCCTGGACCTGGATGGAGAGGAGATCATCCACTGCTGGACCCCGGAGAGGAGAGCATCCATCGCAGGATACTGACAGCATTGGAGTGGAGACCGAGAGTGGATTACCACCGCTGGAATCTTTTTTTTATCTTTATTTTTAATTTTTAATAAAGTACTTATCTCAACGGTGTCTGTGTGTTTTTTTTTTAAATGTTGCTCTTTTTTTGTGAAATGGTAGGGGTACAATGTACCCCTTGCCAATTCACATAGGGGGGACCAGGATCTGGGGGTTCCCTTTTGTTAAAGGGGTCTTCCAGATTCCGATAAGCCCCCCACCTGCAGACCCCCACAACCACCGGCCAAGGGTTGTGGGGATGAGGCCCTTGTTGTCCCCATCAACATGGGGACATGGTGCTTTGAGGGGTCACAGACCCCAAAAGCATCCTACCCATGTTGAGGGCATGTGGCCTGGTACGGTTCAGGAGGGGGGGGCGTTCTGTCGTCCCCCCTCTTTTCCTGTGGCCTGCCAGGTTGCGTGCTCGGATAAAGGGTCTGGTGTGGATTTTTTTGGGGAACTCCACGACATTTTTTTTTATTTGGGGTGGAGTTCCCCTTAAAATCCATACCAGGCCTGAAGGGTCTGGTATGGATATTTGGGGGGAACCCCACATAATTTTTTTTTTTGGACGCAGGGTTCCCCTTAATATCCATACCAGACCTTAGGGGCCTGGTAATTGAATTTGGGGGGACCCCCACACATTTTTTTTTATTTTTATCAATGATTTTCAATTACTTTTCTCTGTATTGCCGGGAGCCGACAATTCATTATAGCTGCGAGTACTTTTAAATTACTTTTTTTCCTTCAGAAATGACACTTTCTGCTGCCCAGTTTGAAGTTCCAGTACCTGCTATCCAGTCCGATGCACCTGCTGTTCAGCCTGTTGTGCCAGCACCTGCTGTTCTGCCTGATGTGCCAGCACCTGTGCCAGCTGCCCAGTCTGAAGTTCCAGTACCTGCTTCCCGGTTTGAAGTTCCAGTACCTGCCTTCCAGTCTGATGTCCCGGTGCCTGCCTTCCAGTCTGATTTACCCACTTCCCAGTCTGATGTGCCCACTTCCCAGTCTGATGTGCCCGCTTCCCAGTCTGATGTGCCCGCTTCCCAGTCTAATGTGCCCGCTTCCCAGTTTAATGTGCCTGCCTTCCAGTCTGATGTGCCTGCCTTCCAGTCTGATGTGCCTGCCTTCCATTCTGATGTGCCTGCCTTCCAGTCTGATGTCCCGGTGCCTGTCTTCCAGTCTGATGTTCCTGCCTTCCAGTCTGATGTCCCGGTGCCTGCCTTCCAGTCTGATGTGCCTGCCTTCCAGTCTGATGTCCCAGTACCTGCCTTCCAGTCTGATGTGCCTGCCTTCCAGTCTGATGTGCCTGCCTTCCAGTCTGATGACCCGGTGTCTGCCTTCCAGTCTGATGTGCCTGCCTTCCAGTCTGATGTCCTGGTGCCTGCCTTCCAGTCTGATGTGCCCGTCTTCCAGTCTGATGTCCCGGTGCTTGCCTTCCAGTCTGATGTGCCTGCCTTCCAGTCTGATGTCCCGGTGCCTGCCTTCCAGTCTGATGTGCCTGCTTTCCAGTCTGATGTCCCGGTGCCTGCCTTCCAGTCTGATGTGCCTGCCCTCCAGTCTGATGTCCCGGTGCCCACTTTCCAGTCTGACATGGCCAGTTTCCAGTCTGATGTGCCTGCCTTCCAGTCTGATGTCCCCGTGCCTGCCTTCCAGTTTGATGTGCCCGCTTTCCAGTCTGATGTGCCTGCCTTCCAGTCTGATGTCCCGGTGCCTGCCTTCCATTCTGATGTGCCTACCCTCCAGTCTGATGTCCTGGTGCCTGCCTTCCAGTCGGACGTGCCCGCTTTCCAGTCGGACGTGCCCGCTTTCCAGTCTGACGTGCCCGCTTTCCAGTGTGATGTCCCGGTGCCTGCCTTCCAGTTTGATGTGCCCGCTTTCCAGTCTGATGTGCCTGATTTTCAGTCTGATGTTCCGGTTTCCGCTTTCCAGTCTGATGTGCCCGCTTTCCAGTCTGATGTCCCAGCGCCCACTGTCTTGCTTAATGATCCAATGTCTGATCTGCTTAGTGATCCCATACCTGGTATCCAGCCTGACGATCCAGTTCCTGATGGTCTCATTCCTTATACCCTGCCTGGTGGTCCCTTTACCGCTGCCCAGGCTGATGACCCTGAGCTCGCTGCCCAGCCTGATGACACGGAGCTCGCTGCCCAGCCTGATGACTCGGAGCTCGCTACCCAGCCTTATGATCCTGTGCCCTCTGCCCAGCCTGCTGTCATGGTACCTGTTAAACCAGTTCCTGGTGCTCAGCTTGCCGCTGATTCTCCCCTGTTTGATTTCCAGCCTGACTGTGATGCTCTTGTGTTGTCGGCCCCTGATAGGTTCATACATGTTTCCCTGCCTGTTTTCATCTCCAGATCCAAACTTTCAGACCCTGGTGGTGGGGTGCATGTTCCATTTTCGGACTCGGGGGGCACGCCTCTCAATGGATTAAGACACTCAGGCCGGAAAAGTGCAAAGTATTCCGCAGTCACAGGGGAGACTTTTTGGGATTTTTCCACACCTACATGCACTACCAGGTCAAGGGCAGAATGGAGTGTCATGATCCATGTTATGGCTTTGGTCACCTGCTGGTGGCACTATTGCTTCCAGCAACAAAGGGTGTAATTCTGGTGGCCACCAGCGGGTGTCTCCCAGTAGATGGACTCTTCATTAATCAAGCTGCACTTGATGTGAGCTGCTGGAAGTATATAAGCCCACCCTTTACTGAGGTTCAGGGCTTCAGTATTCCCTCTGCAAGCTTGTCCCTGCCTGACCTGATCCTTGTGCCTGAACCTGTTCCCGATCTGCTTCCTGCCCTGTCCTGGACTCTGCTTCCTGTACCCTGTCCCTGAGTCTTGTCCCCTGATTCCTGCTTCCAGCTCCCCCTTGCTACTGCTCCCTCCATCTGGCCGCCTGTTTCCCCTTGTCTCTCGTCCTTGCCTTGCTGATGTATATGTGCTCCTGTTCTTGTATATATTAGTTAGTTAGATTAGGTGTTTTGGGGTTTGTTGTGTTTTCTTGTATTTATTCCTTGTATGCATTTCTTGTTTTTGGTTTGCTGTTGTTTGGTTTGCACGTGTGCCTTATCTTTAATAAATATATATTTTTCACTTACTTTTGTGCCTGATTCATTATGTGCAGCCCACTGATCTGTGTACCCTGTGCTGGATGCCTGTGTTAGGCTTCCCTGACACCTATATTAAGGCTTACCTGTAGCTAACAAGGATATCTCTTAAACCTGCATGGTTTAGGCGATATCCCTGTATTTGCATGTGCCGATATCATGTGTCACATGCGCACTTAAGCCAACTGAAGCAATGGCACTATTTGCCGTTGCTTCAATTGGACTGTGCTGTTCCCGTGCGCATGCGCGGGAGTGACGTCATCACGGCTCCGGCCAATCAGAGCGCCGGTGCCACGATACACGGAAGTCACTGTGGGACAACATGTCGGCGGCCGGAGGGGGAGACGTAGATGGCTGCGGGAGCTTCGATCGGAGGTAAGTGCTACATAATTAGCTAGTATGCTATGCATACTAGCTCATTATGCCTTTGTCTTGCAGGGTTTTTTTTTTTTTTTGAGGAGGGTTTACTTCCTCTTTAAAGACCACAATGATATATGGCATTTTCACACCCTGAAGCCTCGTACACACGACCGAGTTTCTCGTCGTAAAAAACACGTCGTTTTTTTTCAACGAGATTCTTGTTAACCTTGACGAGTTTCTCGTCAAGCTTTCTATGCGTACACACTGACATTTCACAATTTCCTCATTGTTCTCCGCGGTCACATCCAGCACGTACGACGGCACTATAAAGGGGAAGTTCGATTTCCCTGGTGCCACCCCTTGGGCTGCTTTTGCTGATCTCGTGTTACTGCGGGTGAAGTAAAAGTTTGGGAAGAGACGATTTGCACTTTTCAGTCTTCGTGCTTTCAGTTCGTTTTCTGCGGTTCAGTTTGTGCTTGTGGGTTCGTATCTTGTCTTTCAGGGCATCTCGGCAGGTCGTATCTGTTTTACAGTGCGTTCTTGCCCGTTCGTTTCTGAATTTCAGTTCGTTATTCATAGGCCTTGCTGTTCTAAAGTGCGTTCTGTTCTGTACGTTCTGATAAGACGACCGTTTCCTAGCCATGTCGCCTGTACGTTCTCGTCGTCGAGTTCGTGCTGTGCGGGCGCTTGGTGTTGGTCTGCTTGTTTTGGACCAAGACCAGTCCATGAACGGGGTGAGGAGGAGTTCATGGACCAAGAATTGGTTGCTCCAGCGGGACCAATTCTGCCATATGCCTCTGCTGCGGGAGATCGTCGAGAATAATCCTGAGGACTTCAGGAATTTTCTGCGGATGTCTGACCCCGTTTTTCAGCAACTGTTGGCTTTGGTGTCCCCCTATATTATAAAAATGGAAAAAATCCGCGCTAACCGTGATTAGAATTGGTGAAATAATTGAATAAGAGAACCATTATATATATATAAAAATAATAATGGTAAAATTAATAAAGTGAATTAGTGTGTGCTGCAAAAAAAATAGCTGGAATAACCACTACACAAATATATGCAAAAAAAAATTAATAAAAATGCGCTACCCTTAAACAAGCAATCATAGTGCTAATAATTCATATGTGTTCACACACACCAAAAAACAAAAAAACAAAACAGAAACAAAGTCCTGTTAATGAAACACGGCAATATATCTGAAATATCCCCTGTGCACAGGTAAATGAATAAATAAAAATTAAAAATATATATATAAAAAATATATATATAAAAAAATGTGAAAGAGAGAAAGTCCAAATGAAGTTCATAAACAAAAAAAGCCACATCTGCTGATGTATATATAACAGACTCTTCTAAGCAGCTGTAGGCGAAATATCCACATCCAACTTGCTCAAACGATTTATAGAAGAAATAGCAGCTTACCAGATATAATAGATCTCTGTCACGGAGATCTATAGGGGCTCAGATTCATATGATGATCCCACCGGACATTCAGCCACGAAACACTGGAATCGAGCGATATCCTCCTCCTCCTGGATATTTATTCCAAGAAAAGAGCTCTCCCTCCAGGTATCCGCTGATGTAATTAGCTCATGCAGCACAATGGATGTTGATATGGAAGAAAAATAAATAAAACCTCATGGTGCAGTATTCCTAATAAAATAGGATTCCCTTTATTTATCCTGGGTAAAAAATGACATCCAGCAGGTTTTCAAAACAAGAGCGGCAAAACTCCAAAGAAACGAATGCTGGTACTCAGCTGCGGTCTGTGCTGATCAGCTGTAGCGTAGTGACGTCACGTTCGTTGGCTCCACCCGACGCTGCGTTTCGTCGTAAGAGGCGTCCACTGGGAAAGGAGGCTAAGGAACGGACATCACTTACCACGCTTTTGTAATGGCAGAGGGATGACACCGGAAGCCGGAAATTAAAAAAACCTCCGGCGCCCCGTGTCAAGATAATGTAATCCCTGAGCGCTCAACAACAAAGGTAAAGAGGCTGCCTAGGACACAATAGTTACCGTTGATATAAAATTAGCATTTAAAATCTGACAAAATTAAAATTAAAATTTGACAAAATTAAAAAATTAATTAAACATCTTAAAAATAAACATATAAGCATATGTATAAAAAACGGGAAGGCATATTCTACACATATAATTGCAACCACTGAAAATATATATATATATATATATACATACATATCAGTCTGCAAAAAAACATACTTATAATAGCAATTAAAAATATATGTGCAACCACATGAATTCCAATACCATGAAACTCAAATTATTGCACAGACACCAATGGGTGAAACCCCCCATTGATGTCTTATGACAACATTTATAATATACCCTTTACTATACCACATCCCAGGGGTCCCAATGGATAAGGGGCCCCTGAGTGGAGCATATGAGTGCCTCTTTGCAACACATAAAGTTAAAGGTTAATTCCACTACATAAGTACACACTACCATCTAGTGGTGAAGAGGAGAATAACTTTACATAAAATATACTAAAAACTTATATGTATATATGCACACATATGGATGAACACAAAATTTTTTTTAAAAAAAAACTTCCCATATATATTATGTTGGCCTACTTCCTTCAAATTTTACCCCTGGGAAGTGATATTAACATTTTGATATATTTATGTAAAGTAGGACTCATGAGAGCACTGATAGGTGGTAAACTTAACTATTGTTTATAAAACAATTTATATCCCACTCTATGTTGAGGCCGAGGGGTCGGTAGCATTGTAAATTAAAAATCCACCTCGTTTCTCTACGAGATATTGAACGCTTAAGGTCACTACCCCTCCAATGGGGAGTATAGGCCTCAATGCCTATTACCTCCAGAAGAGAGGGGTCTCTGTTGTGGCATAGATGAAAATGCCAAGAGACACTGTGATCTTTAACCACTTAACGACCGCCCACTGTAAATATACGTCAGCAGAATGGCACCGACAGGCACAATCACGTATATATACGTGATTGCCTTTGTATAGTTGGGGGGTCCGATCGGACCCCCCTTCTTTACAGTGAGCGGTCGTTTTACCTTCGGGAGCGATCCGGCATGAGGGGACGGCCGTTCGATTCCGGCCACCCCCTCTCGATCGCTCCCGGCGAATGAGAGAGCTTCCCCTGCCTGCCAGGAAGGAGGAAGTGATGTCATCTCTCCTGGGGCGCTCACATATACCGAGCGCCGTACAGGAGAAGATGCCAGGTTAGTACACACAACACTACACTGACACCAGGACACATAGGCACATAAATCGCCCCCCCAGGCCCCCCCAGCCCCCCCAGCCCCCAGTCACAGTGTCACTGATTGCAGTGACCATTTATTTAGTGATCACTGCAATCAGTGACATTTGTGACTGTAAAAGTGTCACCAAAGTTTAGTCTTAGGTCCAGTGTAGCCCCCTAACCCCCCCTAATAAAGGTTTAACCCCCTGATCACCCCCCAGATAACCCTTTCACCCCCTATCACCACTGTCACTAAGCAATCATTTTTCTGATCGATGTCTTAGCCTCGGTGATGCTGATCGGTAGCCAGTAATTTTTTTTAGGTTCGCCGCAGGTTTTTATAGCGTCGGGTACCCCCATATATTACCTAATAAAGGTTTAACCCCCTTGATCGCCCCCCAGGTAACCCTTTCACCCCCTATCACCACTGTCACTAAGTTATAATTTTTCTGATCGATGTCTTAGCGTCGGCGATGCTGATCGGTAGCCAGTAATTTTTTTTAGGTTCGCCGCAGGTTTTTATAGCGTCGGGTACCCCCATATATTACCTAATAAAGGTTTAACCCCCTTGATCACCCTCCAGGTAACCCTTTCACCCCCTAGTACCGCCGTGGCTATGCGATCATTTTTCTGATCGATGTCTTAGCGTCGGTGATGCTGATCGGTAGCCAGTAATTTTTTTTAGGTTCGCCGCAGGTTTTTATAGCGTCGGGTACCCCCATATATTACCTAATAAAGGTTTAACCCCCTTGATCGCCCCCCCAGGTAACCCTTTCACCCCCTATCACCACTGTCACTAAGCGATAATTTTTCTGATCGATGTCTTAGCGTCGGCGATGCTGATCGGTAGCCAGTAATTTTTTTTAGGTTCGCCGCAGGTTTTTATAGCGTCGGGTACCCCCATATATTACCTAATAAAGGTGTAACCCCCTTGATCACCCCCCAGGTAACCCTTTCACCCCCTAGCACCGCCGTCACTATGCGATCATTTTTCTGATCGATGTCTTAGCGTCGGTGATGCTGATCGGTAGCCAGTAATTTTTTTTAGGTTCGCCGCAGGTTTTTATAGCGTCAGGTACCCCCATATATTATCTAATAAAGGTTTAACCCCCTGATCGCCCCCCAGGTAACCCTTTCACCCCCTATCACCACTGTCGCTAAGCAATCGTTTTTATGATCGTTGTCTTAGTGTCGGTGATGCCGATAGGTAGCCAGTAATTTTTTTTTAGGTTCGCCGTCAGGTTTTTAGATAGCGTCAGGTACCCCCATATATTACCCTAATAAAGGTTTTAACCCCCTAATTGCCCCTAGTTAACCCTTTCACCAGTGATCATCATATAAGTGTTACGGGTGACGCTGGTTAGTTAGTTTGCTTTTTATAGTGTCAGGGCACCCGCCGTATATAACCCAATAAAGGTTTAACCCCCTGATCGCCCGGCGGGTGATATCAGTTAGGTTTAAGCATCAGAGAGGGTCTGCGTCACACCCCAGGCAGCGTCAGGTTAGTGCCAGTAGCGCTAACACCCACGCGTGAAGCATACACCCCCCTTAGTGGTATAGTATCTGATCAGCTCAATATCTGATCTGATCAGATCTATACTAGCGTCCCCAGCAGTTTAGGGTTCCCAAAAACGCAGTGTTAGCGGGATCAGCCCAGATACCTGCTAGCACCTGCGTTTTGCCCCTCCGTCCAGCCCAGGCCACCGAAGTGCAGTATCGATCGATCACTGTCACTTGCAAAACACAACACACATAACTGCAGCGTTCGCAGAGACAGGCCTGATCCCTGCGACTCCAGTGCTGTAGGAGGTGATTTCACCACCACAGTTAAAAAAAAAAAAGCATATATGCCGAAGCATTGGGGCAGCAGGAGCGGAGGAGCGATTTTGCTCCTAATGCCGTGTACATACGGTCGAAATTCCGACGGAGGCTTGCCCGTGGAAAAGTCTGACCATGTGTACGCGGCATAACTTTTGCGAGAAGATGCCCCCATGCTTCGGCATATATAAATGGTGCATGTATGCCCATCATTAGAAGTGGGTGGATGAAGGGCGGTATTCTAATGGTGGGCATACCCACCGATCAATCTTTTTTTTTCGTTCAGCCAACAGGCTGCATGAAAAAAAAGATTACAATACATGTCCAACAAGGACCAGCAACGTACTGGTATGTTGCTGGACTTTGAATGTTTATACCAGAATGATGCCTGCGGGTTTAGGTATCATCTTGGTATCATTCTTTTCAGCCAGCGGCCGGCTTTCATGTAAAAGCAATCCTAGTGGCTAATTAGCCTCTGGACTGCTTTTACAAGCAGTGGGAGGGAATGTCCCCCCCCCGGATATAAAAAGCGCCATTGGGAAATTGGGAAAGCATTTTATCACACCGATCTTGGTGTGGTCAGATGCTTTGAGGGCAGAGGAAAGATCTAGGGTCCAATAGACCCCAGTTTTTTCAAAAAAGAGTACCTGTCATTACCTATTGCTATCATAGGGGATATTTACATTCCCTGAGATAACAATAAAAGTGATAAAAATAAATAAATATGGAAGCAACAGTTTAAAAATAAAATAAAAAAGCAAAATTAATAATAAAAAAAAAAAAAAAAGCACCCCTGTCCCGCCCTGCTCTTGCCCAATAGCGAACGCAAGCGTCGGTCTGGCGTCATATGTAAACAGCAATTGCACCATGCATGTGAGGTATCACCGCGAAGGTCAGATCGAGGGCAGTAATTTTAGCAGTAGACCTCCTCTGTAAATCTAACGGGGTAACCTGTAAATGCTTTTAAAGGCTTTTAAAAATGTATGTAGTTTGTCGCCAATGCGCGTTTGTGCGAAATTTTAAAGCATGTCGTGTTTGGTATCTATGTACTCGGCCTAAGATCATCTTTTTTATTTCATCAAACATTTGGGCAATATAGTGTGTTTTAGTGCATTAAAATTAAAAAAGTGCATTTTTTCCCCAAAAAATGCGTTTGAAAAATCGCTGCGCAAATACTGTGTAGAAAAAAAAATGCAACACCCACCATTTTATTCTGTAGGGCCTTTGCTTTAAAAATATATATAATGTTTGGGGGTTCAACATAATTTTCTTGCAAAAAAAAAATATGTTTTCAACGTAAACAAAAAGTGTCAAAAAGGGCTTTGTCTTCAAGTGGTTAGAAGAGTGGATGTAAGCTTCCTAATGTTGTGTATAAAATGCCAGAACAGTTCAAAACCCCCCCAAATGACCCCATTTTGGAAAGTAGACACCCCAAGCTATATACTGAGAGGCATGTCGAGTCCATGGAATATTTTATATGTTGACACAAGTTGCGGAAAAAATAATTTTTAATTTTTTATTTTTTGCACAAAGTTGTCACTAAATGATATATTGCTCAAACATGCCATGGGCATATGTGGAATTACACCCCAAAATACATTCTGTTGCTTCTCCTGAGTACGGGGATACCACATGTGTGAGACTTTTTGGGAGCCTAGCCGCGTACGGGACCCCAAAAACCAAGCACCGCCTTCAGGCTTTCTAAGGGTGTCAATTTTTGATTTCACTTCTCACTGCCTATCACAGTTTCGGAGGCCATGATGGCACAAACCCCCCCAAATGACCCCATTTTGGAAAGTAGACACCCCAAGCTATTTGCTGAGAGGTATTGTGAGTATTTTGCAGATCTCGCTTTTTGTCACAAAGTTTTGAAAATTGAAAAAAAAAAGAAAAAAAAAATGTTCTTTCTTCATTTTCAAAAACAAATGAGAGCTGTAAAATACTCACCATGCCTCTCAGCAAACAGCTTGGGGTGTCTACTTTCCAAAATGGGGTCATTTGGGGGGGTATTGTGCTATTTTGGCATCTTATGGCCTTCAAAACTGTGATAGGTAGTGAGGAGTGAAATCAAAAATTTGCGCCCTTAGAAATCCTGGAGGCGGTGCTTGGTTTCCGGGGTCCCGTACGTGGCTAGGCTCCTAAAAAGTCCCACACATGTGGTATCCCCGTACTCAAGAGAAGCAGCAGAATGTATTTTGGGGTGCAATTCCACATATAACCATGGCATGTGTGAGCAATATATCATTTAGTGACAACTTTTTGTAATTTTTTTTTTTTTGTCATTATTCAATCACTTGGGACAAAAAAAATATTCAATGGGCTCAACAGGCCTCTCAGCAATTTCCTTGGGGTGTCTACTTTCTAAAATGGGGTCATTTGGGGGGGTTTTGTGCTATTTTGGCATTGTATGGCCTTCAAAACTGTGATAGGTAGTGAGGAGTGAAATCAAAAATTTGCGCCCTTAGAAATCCTGAAGGCGGTGCTTGGTTTCCGGGGTCCCGTACGTGGCTAGGCTCCTAAAAAGTCCCACATATGTGGTATCCCCGTACTCAGGAGAAGCAGCAGAATGTATTTTGGGGTGCAATTCCACATATAACCATGGCATGTGTGAGCAATATATCATTTAGTGGCAACTTTTTGTAATTTTTTTTTTTTTGTCATTATTCAATCACTTGGGACAAAAAAAAAAATATTCAATGGGCTCAACATGCCTCTCAGCAATTTCCTTGGGGTGTCTACTTTCTAAAATGGGGTCATTTGGGGGGGGGGTTTGTACTGCCCTGTCATTTTAGCACCTCAAGAAATGAGATAGGCAGTCATAAATTAAAAGCTGTGTAAATTCCAGAAAATGTACCCTAGTTTGTAAACGCTATAACTTTTGCGCAAACCGATAAATATACGCTTATTGACATTTTTTTTACTAAAGACATGTGGCTGAATACATTTTGGCCTAAATGTATGACTAAAATTGAGTTTATTCGATTTTTTTTATAACAAAAAGTAGAAAATATCATTTTTTTTCAAAATTTTCGGTCTTTTTCCGTTTATATCGCAAAAAATAAAAATCGCAGAGGCAATCAAATACCATTAAAAGAAAGCTCTATCTGTGGGAAGAAAAGGACGCAAATTTCGTTTGGGTACAACATTGCATGTCTGCACAATTTACAGTTAAAGCAGCGCAGTGCAAAATTCTGAATTCACCTCTGGTCCTTTAGCTACCAAATGGTCCGGGGCTTAAGTGGTTAAAACCCTTGCGTATATTGGCCAAATGCTCCCCTATCCTAATCCAATGCAGCCATTTTGCCCCTTCCAATGCAGCCATTTTGCCCCTTCCAATGCAGACATTTTGCCCCTTCCAATGCAGCCAGTTTCCCCCCAGCCCTGCACTTACCTTCTTCTGGTCCGCGCAATCCTTCTTCTGTCCTTGATGTCTTTTCCTGCCCTCGATGTTGCATCAGCCAATCATGTTACCGTTAAACAGACTTGGTGAACATGATTGGCAGAGCAGCCTGTCAGTATTTAGCCAAGAAATGCCCCCCCCCCTGCGTCCCCTATTTCACTTTTAGCAAGCCAATTACATCCCTCAGGCTGTAATTTGCAAGCCTATTTGCCCCCCTGTTTCTGATAAGCAATTTTCACCACAAAAATGCCGCAGTTATTCATATGTCCGTCGCTCAACAGGGGGCCATCCACCTGAATAGTGGGCGGCATTGACAATACATAGGTTAATGCAAGGCATGAACCTATGTATTGTTCTGAGTGACGGGCGCAGGATAGAGGGGGCAGTGCTCCAGCGCCCACTCTGGACGCACCGCCACTGCAATGCTATCCTGTGGCCAAACACAGCTACACCCCCCCCCCCCCCCAAATTGGGTTTTAATGGACCATCAGAGAGGGTGATGAATATGAAACTTGAACCTTCCATTATACTTATTAAAAACACCTTAAACTGAGAATTTGATTGAGGTTGGGCTCTAATGTATTTTCTTATAATCTGCTTGCAATCTTATAATTTAAATTTCTAATTTTATTTCATCTTGTTTGACTCCCCAGCTTCCTTCCATACAACAGGAATGGCAGACTGTGGCATGGGAGTTTGCCACGCGGTGGGACTTCCCCAACTGCGGTGGTGCCATAGACGGGACGCACGTCCGCATCGTGCCGCCACCCCGTTCTGGGTCCTACTACTACAATTACAAGGGGTTTCATAGCATTGTGCTGATGGCGGTGGTGTCAGCACGGTATGAATTCTTCTATGTTGATGTAGGGAAGAATGGCCGGATGTCCGATGGGGGATCCTTCATCCAGACGGAGTTTGCCCTCCGTCTCCAGAGTGACGACCTTGCATTGCCACCGGATGCAGGGAATGTTGAAGGACTCCCCTTTGTTTTTTTGGCTGATGAAGCCTTCGGACTCGGACCGCACCTCATGAGGCCATTTCCACAGAGGACCCTGACCCCAGAGAAGAGGGTGTTCAATTACCGGCTGGCCAGGGCCTGAAGAGTCGTTGAAAATGCCTTCGGGATAATGGCCAGCCGGTTCCGCCTTTTTATGACTCCAATCCACTTGGCGGAGTACAAGATAAACTATGTCGTTTTATGCTGCTGTGTGCTCCATAATTTTCTTTGCCGAAAATCAAGTACTTATATGGCCTCAGTATTGCCTGAGCCAGGACTTTCCCATGCCAATCCCCTGCCGGGCCTCGAATCTGCCCGTCCTGGCTTGCCCCCCCAAAATGCCCGTGAGGTTCGGGATAAATATATGGACTATTTCACGGGTAGGGGGGCAATTCCTATGCCAGGCCATGACTAAAGATTCGTGCATAAAGAACTCATTAAAATTCATTTTAAATCTTGTAACTTTGTTTGTTTCCTGTCTCCTAGTTTGTCTTACTGCATTTGTATTGGCAAGTTTTTTTTCCTTTAGTAAATAACAACCATTTCACTATGAAACCCAAACAAATGCACAAATAAGGTTAGAGCGTATTTGAAAAAGAAGCTACACTTTGTTTGTGTTCAAACATTTTACTCTGTGCACATTCACACACATGGTATTTTTTTAATTTTTTTGGGCTGTCCACAAACCGCCAATTTTTTTTAATGAAAATACAAAACCATCAGTTGCATTCCAAAAAGTACAACATTGGATACCTCTGAGCAATATGAGACATTCACTTACACAAAATATGTCTCTATGTGCCCGTCCTAATATGGGGTCTTGGCACCCCTGGCCCAGACAAAAATTGAATATGCATACATTTTGTTGTAATTTCCAATAGGGATTTTAGACTCCTGATCCCTATTGTCAACATGTGCCATCTGCCATCAGGGGTGATCAATGGACGTGTTTTGTGGGTGCAACCCCTTCTTCAGTTCACCTACTTGAGATACAAGGAAGGGGTTGCACCCCCAAAAGCCATACATGGATATCCCCTGATGGCAGATGGCACATGTTGACACACTGTGTGCATATTCAATTTTTGGCTGGATTGATTGTCAAAAAGAGATTAAAAGGGGGAAGAACAAACTGTAACAAAAAATGGGGGTTTTGATGCCTTATTCAATTCTCCCCAAAACATCTAGGATGTCTTTAAAGGTTTGATCCATCACATGAATTCTCTGTTTAATTCTGTCCAGTTCTGTGCTATATTCCATCACTTGCTGTATTATTCGTAGGGCACTGTCAGCAGAGAAACGTGTACTTTCTTTCAACACAACATTTACATCCCCTAAAAATAAAATAAAAAGGTATTATAACTCTGCAGGCCTACATCTCTTACCTGAAGCTGTGGTGACAGATACTGACCTGTTGTGGTGACCAGTCATCCACTTCTCCTTCCTGCACTTCTCCTTCCTCCACCTCTTCAACTTCCTCAACATCCTTAGGTTGTGGGTCTTTGTGAGGTTGGGGTTGTGTCGAAGCTGTGGGGTTCCTGTGCTCTCCGGAGTGTTCTCCTCCCAGTCTTCTCTCCCCTATGAGAATCAAACAAAAGGTCTATTTATCACACTGAAATTCTCTATGAAAACTAAAAACAGCCTAAATTGCTTGGAAGTGGGGTACAAGTGTGTGTTTGTGCTGAATTTCCACATGAAGACATTATTTCTTCACAAAAATATGTTTAGTATTCACCTTTGGCTGTCAATTTTTAGACATGGAGGCACCACAAAAATTCACTGATGCACCTGTGTGGGACCCCCAAAAAAGGCGGTTCTGTTGGCCCACACTATAGTGCTCAAAAGTACAGATGTGGAACCAGCTGCTGAGTGTCCTCTCCTTTACACTGATTAAAGTTTGTATTTCATTCTCTTTACAAACACATCATCTAGCCAACAATATAAGAACAACAAATGAATCAAAACAGACAGATGTCTAATTTAATTTAACCCTGTAAAATAATCAAAAAACGAGGATAGTGGCCGAACGATGTGTCTGTAACGAACGATTACTGTGCCAAACCAATTTCAAGCTATGACATTTTGTAAGGTAGTACAATATAAAAAAAAAAATACATGGAGCAACATGTAAGTTGAGAAATACATTAATAGCGTAAAATTAGAACAAGTACTTACTTTTTCCTAGCATTCTCTTAATGCTCCTTAACTGCTCCGGCTCCCTCAGTTTGAGGTCTGACCACCTCTTTCTGAGCTGCTTATTTGAGCGTTTCACCCCAAAATTCTTCTTCAGACTCTTCACGACTTTCTTCAGGATTTTGGCCTTCCTTCTATTAGGTTTGCTATACGGCCCATGCTTTGCGTCATAATCCGACTTTAGCAAGATGTCCACCATCTCCGCCATCTCCGCATAAGACATATTGGATGCCTTGAATCTCCTCCTTGATCGTGACGTTTCCTCAGTCTCTGGGCTTGTCTCCTCCTCGTTATTTGAGGAATTATCAGACACCTGCTGTGAATCCGCCATATCTGTCTGCGTGCCGAAAGAGAAGGGGCGGGGAAAAGATGTTAGTTAGAACGTCATGGGCGGGCGACATGTGCGGAGCGACGTGTGCGTAGTTTCACGCATGCGTGGTGTATATATAGCAAACACACATGTGACTATACTACGTTCGGTGTGCGGAGAGAGGAGTTCAAGTGACGGACATGCGAGCGAAGGTATGTGATTTTGTGCCTTTGATAAATTGTTGCCCTATACTGTCTTGAGAATGTTGGAGGATATATATGGTGAATAAGATTTTAAGGAGGTTAGACTGTGTGCCTCACATTAGTTATATAATTTTTATTTTACTTGCAGACCAAAAATGAATGTCTTTATAAGCGACAAAGAATTCCTTGCGGAATTTATAGACCGGGTAAGGGAGCTGCCCACTCTGTGGGAAACCAAAAACCCCATCCATAAAAAAAAGGGGTACGAAAAGCAGCGCTGGAGAGCCTGCTCCCATTTGTGTAGACCAAGGTGCCCACAGCCACAGCAAAACAGATGGACACTAAAATTGGGAGCTTGAGAGGCACATACAGGACTGAACGCTCTAAGGTCCTGGCTTCTCAGAGGTCAGGAGCAGCAGCAGATGATGTGTATGTCCCCAATTTGTGGTACTACAGCAGGATGTCCTTTCTGGATGACCACATTGAGGCAAGGCCATCACTCTCCACTCTTCCTCCCAGACTTCCCTGCAGCCAACCTGAGCCTTCTGGAGCCAGGTATAGTATTTAAAACAAATGTATTGGGATAAACTTAATGTTTGAAAAATAAGTCAAGATGAAAATCATAAACTATTTTGGGTTCCACAAGTGAAATCAAGATCTCTAGACATTAGTCTGCCCTAAATTTGGTGCTAAATAGTCAATCTGATGTAGTCGAAAAAACATTTAATTGTTTTCTTGATTTACATTCAAATTTCTACATTCATGATCTGAAAGTTGTATGAAAATAATAAAACAAAATATTAAACTATGTCCCTTTTTCATACACAGGATGAAATCAGCCAGGAGGAGGGTCAGGAAACTGTCAGGCAGGAGGAGGCAGGGCCCAGTGGCAGCCAGGAGGTGGCAGGGCCCAGTGGCAGCCAGGAGGTGGCAGGGCCCAGTTGCAGCCAGGAGGTGGCCGGCCCAAGGAGAACCACAAGAACACAGGTGCCTCCCATCCGCCTTCCAAAAAGAAGCAGGAGGGACAGGACCACCAGTGAGGCAGCAATGGCCCTTATTAGAGAGGCCCATGCCACCCTCCAGGAGCCCACATGCCCTGAAGAGGCCATTGCCGGCCTAGTGGAGGCAAAGTTCAAGGTGATGAGCATGGTGCAACGCCTCCTATGCGAGCCCCTGATCATCACCTTGCTGAACAAGGGGGTGATGGAGAGAATTACCCCCAATACGGCCATATGTGAGGTGGCACAACTATCCCAACCTCAACCTCCTCCTCCACCTCCACCTTCTTCTTCTGCCCCACCCCCTTCTCCTCCACCTCCTCCTCCACCTTCTTCTTCTGCCCCACCCCCTTCTCCTCCACCTCCTCCTCCACCTTCTTCTTCTGCGCCACCCCCTTCTCCTCCACCTCCTCCTTCTCCTGACAGGAGTACCCCTCCAGTGGCCCAGCCTCCAGCCACACGAAGAAGGAAGGCTGCAGGGAAGGCTTCAGGGAAGGCTGCAGGGAAGGCTGCCAAGAAGACGAGGAAGTGATGGCCTTGCTTCATTGTGGTCGGACAGAAGGCAGCCTGTTGTAGTACCACACACTTGGGACATATATATCACCTGCTGCTGTTCCTGACCTCTGGGAGGCCAGCATCAGATTGTGCTCAGAACTGTTGGCCTTCTCAAGCTCCCAATTTTAGTGTCCACACAGGGTTGATGTGTGCTCTGGGGTCCCTGGGATGCACAAATGGCAGCAGGTTCTCCAGCGCTGCCTTCTCTTTATTTTTAAAAAAACATGAATAAATGTTTTTTTTGGTTTAAGTTCATACTTGACTATGTTTATTTTTTCAAATTTTTAATTTAGCTAAGGAGTAAGCAGATACATTTGACAGCAAAAAAAAAAGGAACGGATAACAACCCCAAAAAAATAATAAAATAAAAATATTTTAAAAATATAGGGTGTAAAATTTAGACAAAAAAAATTAAAATATACAATGGGAGATCACTATCAAAACATTGCCAAATTACAATTAACATCTGTTTGAAAACGAAAAAAAAAAAAATATTCAGAAGATCTTGCACGATATAATACACCTGTCAAACGAAGTACTTACCGAGGCCGAGATGCCGAGAGTGGTTCACCCTTGCACCCAAGCGCACTCCGCCCCCTGGAGGTGAGACAGGGAGAGGACAGCACGAGGGAGCACTGGCCACCAGCAGGTAGAGGTGTCTTGCTGAAGAATCTAGCAGGGCTGAGTCTGAAGAACAGGCCGGGAGTCAAACACCAAGGGTAGACCGGGTCAAACAGCAAACAGTAGCAAGGGCACAAGTCCGATTAAGAGTTTAGCAGAAAGCACCAGACTAGTCAGGTTAAGCAAGAAGTCCAGGGTACAGGCAGAAGGTAGAGGGCTGGAGGCAGGCAGCAGATCCGGGTCACGGGCCGAGGGTCAAGCACAAGGAGAGAGGTAGAAGTCCATTTAACAAGCCAAGGGGTCAGGTTCAGGAGGAGAAGCAGAAGCGTAGTCAAATCCGGTCCGGGTCACAGCAGGAGAACTTTAACTTATTTCAGGCACAAGAAAAACACAGCAAAGCTGACAAACCAGCAACCAGATAGTGTTACTGCGTCTGTTTAAATAGGCCCGCCTGTAGTCCCATTGGCGAGCTATTGCGCACGCGCATTCGTCGTTGCGCCGGTGCGCGCACCCGAGCACGCCGAAGCGCCATCCTGCCGCGCACGCGCATGCGCCGATGCGCCGTTTTGCCACGCATGCGCACTGAGCGCAGATTGGTGACAACAGACGGGGAATTTCCCTGACAGTGCCACCCCCGAGGGGCGGACTCCGGACGCCCAGACTGGCCATTAGTTCCGGATGTTCTTGGTGGAAGGCTCGTTTTAGGCGAGGAGCATGCAAGTTCCTGGATGGTTCCCAGGAGTTGTCTTCCAGGGGGTACGCTTTCCATTTAATTAAGTATTGTAACTGTCTGCCTTTTTTCCTACAGCCCAGGATGGATTCCATCTCAAATTCCTTTTCCCCATCTACTTCAACTGGTGGAGGAGGAGGTCCATCTCTTCCAGGAAAGGCGTTGGGAATGACGGGTTTTAATAAAGATGAGTGGAACACTGGGTGAATCCTATAGGAATCAGGTAATGCTAGTTCAAAAGCCACAGGGTTAACAGCTCGTTTGATCTTGAAGGGCCGATAAATCTAGGACCAAGCTTTCGAGAGGGAATAGGCAATCTGAGGTTGGCGGCGGAAAGCCAAACTTTTTCCCCGACCCTGAACGCTGGGTTTTCCTTCCTCCCCGGTCATAAAATTCCTTGTAGGATCCTTGGGCATTCCGCATCATCTCCTGGAGTCTTTGGAAATTCGCCTGGACAGAGGCCACTCGGTCCTGGACCGCGGGAACAGGGCTCTCGGGGATGTTTGCAGGGAGGAAGGAGGGATGAAAAACGAAATTGGCCCAAAAGGGGGTTTGATTGGTAGCAGAATGTATTGAATTGTTATAGGCAAACTCTGCGTAAGGAAGTAGAGATGCCCAGTCATCCTGGGAAGCAGAGCAGAAACAACGGAGGTATTGCTCCAGGGTCTGATTGGTTCTTTCTGTCTGGCCATTGCTTTGGGGGTGGTACGCAGACGAGAGGCAGGTTTTGACTTCTAGTGACTTGCAGAGTTCCTTCCCGAATTTCGAAGTGAACTGGACACCTCTGTTGGAGGTGATACTCTTTGGTATTCCGTGAAGCCTGGTTATCTCCTTAAAAAAGATTTGAGCAGTATCCATGGCTGAAGGTGTCCCAATCATCGGTAAAAAGTGAGCCATTTTTGAGAGGCGGTCCACAACGACCAGAATCGTGGTAAACCCTCCGGAGGAAGGCAAGTCAACGATAAAGTCCATAGACACGTCTGCCCAAGGGCGCTCAGGAATGGGTAAGGGCTTGAGCAGGCCCCAACTCTTGGTGTTTGACCCCTTGTTACGCTGACACTGAGTGCAGGAAGCGACATAAGACTTACAATCTTGCCTCCAGCCTGGCCACCAGAAGGAGCGGGAGACAAGTTCCGATGATTTACGTGCTCCGAAGTGACCTGCCAGTTTGAGATCGTGGAAGGTCCTCAAGACCAGCGGTCTTGTTTCCAAAGGGACGAAAATCTTGTCCTGGGACCAGAATAGGCCGTCCCGCTTTTCCAGGGAGGTAGTGACCAGATCAGAGCAGAGCCCGGAAGTGATCTTAATAGAGGTGAGTAGATCGGCCCGGGGAATCAACAGAAAGTTCTGAGCTGACAGAATGGTGCCCGGTTGGGCCGACTGAGGGGTTTCCGGAAACATCCTGGATAGCGCATCCGCCTTCCCATTCTTGGAGCCGGGTCTATAGGAAATGTGAAAGTTGAACCGGGTGAAGAAAAGGGCCCAACGGGCCTGCCTGGGGCATAGACGTTGAGCTGTTCTTAGGTACTCTAGATTTTTATGATCTGTGAAGATCATGATGGGGTGTACTGCCCCCTCCAGAAGGTATCGCCATTCCTCCAGTGCGAATTTTATGGCCAGTAATTCCCGGTCCCCTACATCATAGTTTCGCTCTGGGGGAGTCAACTTTTTAGAGGCAAAGGCTACTGGATACAGGAGAGCCTTGGGGCCTCGTCTTTGAGAGAGGATGGCTCTGATGGCTGTCTCAGAGGCGTCCACTTCCAGGGTGAACAACAGTAGAGGATCCGGGTGCTGAAGTACTGGTGCTGAAGTGAAGACATCCTTGAGGCGGGAGAAGGCCTCTTGAGCTTCTGGAGACCAGTGAAAACGGTTATTTTGCCGGGTAAGTTGGGTTATTGGGGCTACAATGGAGGAAAAGCCCACGATGAATCTCCTATAGAAGTTGGCGAAGCCTATAAACCGCTGTACCCCCTTCTTGTCGGTTGGGGCTGGCCAGTCCTGGATGGCCTTCACCTTCTGCGGGTCCATCGCGACCCCATCGATGGAAATGATAAAGCCGAGGAACTGTACGGTGGTCTTTTCGAACTCACATTTCTCAGCTTTGAGGTAGAGTTTGTGCTTCCGAAGGATGGTGAGGACCTTCATGACATGAGCCCGGTGGAGTTCGATGTTGGTGGAAAAGATGAGGATATCGTCCAGGTACACTACTAAGAAGTCGTCAAGGTGCTGTCTGAAAATATCGTTGACTAGGTGTTGGTGGCTGGAGCATTACAAAGTCCGAACGGCATGACCGAATACTCAAAGTGCCCGAAACGAGATCTGAAGGCGGTTTTCCACTCGTCTCCGGCCCTGATTCTGATAAGATTGTAGGCCCCCCGTAGATCCAGTTTGGAAAAGACCCGAGCAGATCGGAAACGCTGAAATAGCTCCGGAATAAGGGGTAGTGGGTACCTGTTCTTAATGGTTATCTTGTTTAGGTCCCGGTAATCGATACAGGGTCTTAAGGACCCGTCTTTCTTTTCCACAAAGAAGATCCCTGCACCGGCTGGAGAGGAGGAAGGGCGAATAAATCTTTTCTGGAGGTTTTCATCAATATAAGCCTTGAGGGCTTTCAACTCGGTTTCGGACAACGGAAAGATACGTCCGAACGGAATTTTAGAGCCCGGCAAGAGATCGATAGGGCAATCATAGGGCCGATGAGGTGGTAGATGGTCGGCTTGCTGCTTATCGAACACGTCCCGGAATTCTAGATAGACTGAAGGAACATGCTGTAGGTTGTCCGGCTTGGCAATCATGGAAGCGCAGGCCGTAGAGGCAGAGGCAAGACAGTTCTGGGAACAATAGGAGGAGGTGAAGCTAACCTCTTTCTTCACCCAATTTATGAGGGGCTCGTGTGCCTGTAGCCAGGGAAGGCCCAGGATGATGGGGAACATCGGGGAAGGTATGAGGTCTAACCGGAGAAGTTCTTGGTGACCCGAGTCAGAGATGGCAAGGATAGGTTTGGTTTCCAGCGTGATCAGCCCTGAACGGGGCAAGGACCCATCCGCCAGGTGGATCTGAAGGCAGTGGTCCTTAGTTTGAGTGGGGACATGGAATCTTGAGGCTAAAGCAGAGTCCAGGAAGCAGCTGCAGGCTCCGGAATCAATAATTGCCGGGAGGCGGATTGCCCCTTCCGGCAGCTGTAGGGACACAAAGAGAATGACATAAGACTGAGGGTTGTCAAAGAGTTGATAGTTTAAAGTGTCTTTAGAGATAGACTTACTAGGTCTTACGGGGCAGTTGAGGAGGAAGTGGCCGGCACCCCCGCAGTATAGGCACAGGTTGGCCTGGCGCCTTCGCTGTTTTTCCTCAGGAGTCAGGGGAGCCCGAACCAACCCGAGCTGCATGGGTTCTGGCTCAGGAAGAGGTGTGACTGCAGGCGCAGAGGTTGGTGGGTAGTGAGGTACAGTCCTGGATGGAGGCCAGTTGGGACGAGGAGATTGAAATCGCTCCGCCCGTCGTTCACGCAGACGCCTATCGAGTTGTATGGCGGATTGGATCAGGTTCTCCAAGGTAGTGGGGGTTTCGATCCTGGCCAGCTCGTCCTTGAGCGTCTCAGATAGTCCCTGGCGGTATTGGTATCTGAGGGCCGCCTCATTCCATTTGGTGTCGGCGGACCATTTCCTAAATTCCGACGTATAGTCTTCCACCGGTCTTCTCCCCTGAGTTAGGCTATGGAGGACAGACTCGGCCGTGGCTGATCGCTGGGGATCATCGTATAGTTGAGCCATATTTTCAAAAAATGTCTCTACTGAGTCCAATATGGGGCTCTGTTGCTCCATCAGGCCATGGGCCCAGGCTTGAGGGTCATCCGTTAAGAGAGAGATGATAAACCCCACTTTTACTGCTTCCGAAGAGAAGGTCCTTGGTTGGAGGGCAAGGTAGAGGGAGCAGGCGTTTTTAAAGGCCCGGTATTTTTTGCGGACACCCGAAAAACGTTCCGGAATAGGGACCCTGGGTTCAGGGGTGGCCATCACTACTGTAGAACTCGTAGGTACTTGGGAGTTGGTGGCAGTGTTGGCAGAGGTGGCAGCTGAGGGGGCTGGTCCTAGGAGACCAGTGAGCTGTTGAAGACGGCCATCAATCTGAGTGTATCCCTCTTGGAGTCTTTGGACAGTGTCCGTTAAGGTGGAGACCTGCTGGCAGAGGGTGTCAAACGGGGAACGCACTCTGTCGGCCTCAGACATCTGGCTGGTTTGTACTGTCAAACTAAGTACTTACCGAGGCCGAGATGCCGAGAGTGGTTCACCCTTGCACCCAAGCGCACTCCGCCCCCTGGAGGTGAGACAGGGAGAGGACAGCACGAGGGAGCACTGGCCACCAGCAGGTAGAGGTGTCTTGCTGAAGAATTTAGCAGGGCTGAGTCTGAAGAACAGGCCGGGAGTCAAACACCAAGGGTAGACAGGGTCAAACAGCAAACAGTAGCAAGGCCACAAGTCCGATTAAGAGTTTAGCAGAAAGCACCAGACTAGTCAGGTTAAGCAAGAAGTCCAGGGTACAGGCAGAAGGCAGAGGGCTGGAGGCAGGCAGCAGATCCGGGTCACGGGCCGAGGGTCAAGCACAAGGAGAGAGGTAGAAGTCCGTTTAACAAGCCAAGGGGTCAGGTTCAGGAGAAGCAGAAGCGTAGTCAAATCCGGTCCGGGTCACAGCAGGAGAACTTTAACTTATTTCAGGCACAAGAAAAACACAGCAAAGCTGACAAACCAGCAACCAGATAGTGTTACTGCGTCTGTTTAAATAGGCCCGCCTGTAGTCCCATTGGTGAGCTATTGCGCACGCGCATTCGTCGTTGCGCCGGTGCGCGCACCCGAGCACGCCGAAGCACCGTCCCGCCGCGCATGCGCCGATGCGCCGTTTCGCCACGCATGCGCACTGAGCGCAGATTGGTGACAACAGACGGGGAATTTCCCTGACAACACCTAAATCTACTTAAGAGCAGCATGAAAAAGGTTAAAAATATATAGTCATAACTCTGTGTGAATATCAGCAGCAAAACAAGTTCATTCGTTTGGATTAATGTAACATTCTAAAGAAGATTTCAATGCACAACATTTAAACGATGCAATAATTTACAGCGTGACGAATGTGCTATCTCCATTACGAAGGCTTAATTTAGCAGAAGATGCGCTCCCGTCTCATACTTGATTCTGAGCATGCACGCTTTTGGAAGAGTCGTAAAAGCATACACACGAACCATTTTCTCGTCACAAAACAGGCCGACGAGAAACACGACGAGGAAATCTTGAATCCTGACGAGAAAATAGAGAGCAGGTTCTCTATTTTCTCGTCGAGATTCACGGCAGTTTTCTCGTTGTAAAACCATACACACGAACGGTTTTCTCGACAATAAAGCTCTCGCGGCACTTTTCTTGCCGGTTTTGGACGAGAAACTCGGTCATGTGTACGAGGCTTGAAAGAGGCAAAATACTCCAAATACCACTTTACACAATTTTACTACAGATTATTTCTCAAATCCTAATATCCAGGACTGACAGAAAATAGTGTTGCTGTCTTTTGCTTATATTTGATTCCAGTCATTTAGGCATACAACTTTTAATTATATGGGTATTAGACCATGAATATCAATACAAATTTTTGTTTCTACCTATTTTGATGTGAGATTTGTTGAGCGGGTATGCCTTAAAAAGTCCCACTATACATTTTGTTTTGTTTGACATACTGCTGTTTAGTAAAACTTTGTTAACAAACCCTACTTTACTTCTTCAGTGATTTTTCTACTTATAAAATGTTTTAGTTAATATTTATTGAAGAGGAACATGTAAAGTTCAATATAATCACATTATAACTAAGCTCACTGAGCAGTGATAGAGCTTTTGATGCCCCAGGGTCCTTAACAGAACACATGGAACATTTTAGATCAAGCTCACTGAAGTTGCTCACTGTCCAAAAGACTCAGAAACCCATGAGTGGAAAAGAGCAAATATTTTGGGACAGCCATACATTTTATCAAGTTTTTCCAGGATCATATATTTACTGCATACTTCACAAACATGGCTTATATTAGCAATTAGGAATAGGCTTTGGGCTCAGGCTAAACATGAGTTTGACTCAAACCCAAATGTTTTACAGTTTTTATGTTCCAGCTTCTATCTATAAAAGTCAGGGTTCCCAGCAGCTTTTTGTCAGTGTGTGGGGAGACCCTATTAAATACAATGGACGCGAACGTTTGAAATCAAAAGTGCTAAATATAACGGCTAATATGCAAGTTATTGTCCTAAAAAGGGTTTGGGGACGCGGGTTCTGCCCCAGGGGACATGTATCAATGCAAAAAGAACTTTTAAAAACAGCAGTTTTTTCGGGAGCAGTGATTTTAATGATGCATAAAATGAAAAAAAGTGAAATATTCCTTTAAACATAGTACCTGGGGGGTGTCTAAAGTATTCCTGTGAAGTGGCACGTGTTTCCCGTGTTTAGAACAGTGCCTGCACAAAATTACATTTCTAAAGGAAAAAAGTAATTTAAAACTGCTTGCGGCTTTAATGTAATGTCTGGTCCCGGCAATATGGATGAAAATCATTGAGAAAAATTGCATGGGTACCCCCCACCCCCAGCCCACTACCAGCTCCTTTGGGTCTTGTATGGATATTAAGGGGAACCCCACACCCAAATTTAAAAAAGGCCCTATATACTCTTAACAGCAGTATACAGGCGGTGCAAACAAACAATCTATTTTTAAGCTTTTTGGAAAACATAAGGAAGTGTTTTCACCCCTGTAACATTTGTTTTGCTGTCTGTGCACCTGTTCAGAACATTTCACCTCACTTTCCGTCCCATTGACAAATGTTTTTTGAAAATTTTAGGTATTTATTGAAACAAGGATTGTTGATAAAGCATCAGTGGAGAGGAGACACCTTTTTCCCATATTAACTCTTACAGGAGAGAATTTCCCTTCCTAGGGGTAGATTTCCTCTCACTTCCTGTTGTCTCCTTTAGTTTGCAAGTAGGAGTCGTTTTTGATGCCGCGTACACACGATCGTGATTCACGGCGGTGAAAACACTGCCGTGAATCACGACAGGAAAAATGAGGGAGCGGCTTGTTCCCCCACACACGCCCGTTTTTCCCATCATTTTTTCTCTTGGCGAGAAAAACTACCGTGTGTAGGCTCCACGGCAGTGTTTCCCTATGGGAAAAATGCAGCGGAAAAAAATGACAGGAATCACGACGAGAAAAATAAGAGCATGTTCTAATTTTTCTCGTCGTGATTAATGCTGTTTTTCCCGTCGGGAAAAACGGCAAAAAGCCCACAGACGATCGTTTTTCTCGTCCAAAGGAAAAAATGTCATTTTTCCTGACGGGAAAAATGATCGTGTGTACGCGGCATAAGTTGGATGTTTGAAAGTAGGGGCCTGCCATATATACTCTGCAGAAATTTGGCCCTTAGGTGTTGACGTTGCCACAACACTGTAAGCCCTCACAGTTACTCTTGGTGGGTGCAGGAATGGGCCCTGTTGTGAATTATTAGATCAAGAATTGTAATTACATGCCCCTGTTGAACAGGGGCAGAAAAATTGGGCCTTTGGTGGTGGTGCTGGTGCCACAACACTGTAAGCCCTCACAGTTACTCTTGGTGGGCGCAGGAATGGGTCCAGCTGTGAAATATTAGATAAAGAATTGTAATCATATGCCCCTGTTGAATAGGGGCAGAAAAATTGGGCCTTTGATGGTGGTGGTGGTCTTGCCACAACACTGTAAGCCCTCACAGTTACTCTTGGTGGCCGCAGGAATGGGCCCTGCTGTGAATTATTAGATCAAGAATTGCAATTACATGCCCCTGTTGAACAGGGGCATACAAATTGTGCTTTAGGCACTGGTGCCACAACACTGCAACCCCTCACAGATACTGTACTTGGAGGGCAGCAATGAGCCCTGTTGCAAAGTATTGCATCAAAAATTGTAATTACACACCCCTGTTAAACAGGGGCAGAAAAATTGGGCCTTAGGCACTGGTGCTGGTGCCACAACACTGCAACTCCTCACAGATACTGTAGTTGGAGCACAACAATGAGCCCTGCTGCAAAGCATTGCATCAAAAATTGTAATTACACGCCCCTGTTAAACAGGGGCTGAAAAATTGGGCCTTAGCCACTGGTGGCGGTGCCCAGAACCAAAAATGTTCTTTCAAGCTATCAGCATGATTATTGAGGAGGAAGAGGATAATCACTCAGCATAACAGGATAGTCACTCAGCATCAGCATAGGAAGTCTTGAAGGGATCTGACATTTCCAAAAAAATTTTTGGGTTACATCAGCATCAGGTGCTTGGTAGCTGGTGGTGATCCAAGACTGATTCATTTTTATGAAGGTCAGTCGATCGACCGAGTCAGTGGACAGGCGCACCCTGTGATCGGTTACAAAGCCTCCAGCAGCACTGAATGTGCATTCCGAAAGAACGCTGGATGCAGGACAGGCCAGTACCTCAATTGCATACTGTGCAAGCTCTGGTGAGTGATCCATCCTCAAGACCCAGTAACCCAGATGATTTTCGGTGGGAAAGGTGTCCAAGTCTGATCTTGCCCCTAGGTATTCCTGCACCATGTAAACCAGACGCTGGCGATGGTTGCTGGAAGCGATCATACCTTGGGGTTGCGTACTAAAAAATTGTCTGAACGCATCTGTCAGACGGCCACCTTCCCCACTGCTCCTTCTTTGACTGACTGGAGCCTCAGCAACACATTGTCCAGGACCAGGAATTTGTAACCTCCCAGTCTCTGGGAATGCATTGCACAGACCTTTCTGCAAGGCCTCCCGAAGATAATTCATCCTCTGCTCCCTCTGCAACGGCAAGATAAGGTCCGCAACCTTACCCTTGTAACGTGGATCAAGGAGGGTTGCCAGCCAGTAATGATCCCTCTGCTTGATCGCACGAATAAGAGGATCCTTGCGCAGGCTTTACAGGATCAGGGAGGCCATGCAGCGTAGGTTTGCTGAGGCATTCGGTGCAGAGTCCTCTGGGTCACTGAGGACGACATGATCTGCAGCCACCTCCTCCCAGCCACGTACAAGTCCATGGGTGTCTTGGGACTGTAATTGATCCCTTGGAGACTGCTGCTGATGCTGAGTGCTAGGCTCCACCTCCATGCTGACACAATAATCCTCCTCCTCCTCCTCCTCTTCCGGTGTGATAGCCGGGCCAGCAGGAACACTGTCTGGATAAAGGGGGCCTTGAGAGGTAAGGAAGTCCTCCTCTTCCTGCCTCTGTTCTGCCTCAAGTGCCCTGTCCATTATTCCACGCAGCGTGTGCTCTAACAGGTGGACAAGAGGGACAGTGTCACTGATGCATGCACTGTCACTGCTCACCATCCTTGTGGCCTCCTCAAATGGTGCCAGGAGAGTGTATGCATCCCTGATCATGGCCCACTGGCGTGGGGAAAAAAATCCAAGCTCCCCTGACCCTGTCCTGGTGCCATATTGCAACAGATACTCATTGATGGCCCTCTGCTGCGAGTGCAGCCACTGCAGCATGGCCAACGTAGAGTTCCACCTGGTGGGCATGTCACAGATTAGGCGGTTCTTGGGCAGGTTGTAATCCTTTTGCAGGTCAGCCAGCCGAGCACTGGCATTATATGACCGGCGGAAATGCCCACAGAGTTAATTGGCCTGCTTCAGAACCCCCTGTCCTGGTGCCATATTGCAACAGATACTCATTGATGGCCCTCTGCTGCGAGTGCAGCCACTGCAGCATGGCCAACGTAGAGTTCCACCTGGTGGGCATGTCACAGATTAGGCGGTTCTTGGGCAGGTTGTAATCCTTTTGCAGGTCAGCCAGCCGAGCACTGGCATTATATGACCGGCGGAAATGCCCACAGAGTTAATTGGCCTGCTTCAGAACCTCCTGTAAGCCTGGGTACCTGCCCAAGAACCACTGCACCACCAAGTTAAGGACGTGAGCCAAACAGGGCACATGGGTCAGTTGTCCCTGTCGGAGGGCGGAGAGGAGGTTGGTGCCATTGTCGGAAACCACCTTTCCTGGCTTAAGTTGGCTTGGCGTCAACCACCTCTGAGCCTGCCCCTGCAGAGCTGACAGAATCTCTGCCCCAGTGTGGCTCCTGTCCCCCAAGCACACCAGCTCAAGCACCGCATGGCATATTTTTGCCTGTGTACTTGCGTAGCCCCTTGAACGCCTACGGAGCACCACTGGTTTTGAGGACAAAGCATAGGTAGAGGCCATGGAGGAAGAAGAGGAGGGGGTGGAGGAGAGGTGTGTCAGAATCACCAGTAGCAACATTTTGGAGGCGTGGTGGCGGAACAACCTCCAACACTACTGCACCTTGTCCTGCATCCTTCCCAGCTGCCAGCAGAGTCACCCAATGCGCCGTGAAAGATAGGTAACGTCCCTGTCCATGCCTGCTGGACCATGAGTCAGTGGTAATATGCACCTTACCGCTGACCGCCCTTTCCATCAAGGCCAAGATATTGCCTTCCACATGCCGGTAGAGAGCCGGAATTGCCTTCCGCGAGAAAAAGTTGCGTTTGGGAACCTGCCACTGAGGAACCGCACATTGCACAAACTCACGGAAGGGGGCCGAGTCTACCAACTGAAAAGGCAGCAGTTGAAGCGCTAGCAATTTAGCTAAGCTAGCATTCAACCGCTGGGCATGTGGATGGCTGGGAGCGAACTTCTTTCGACGGTGCAGCAGCTGGGGCAGGGAAATTTGCCTGGTACAATCGGACTTCGGTGTACCGAAAGGAGATTGCCCGCAAGTACTTGGCTGCGACTGTGACACACCTAATTCTACACCTTCATTCCTCTCAGTGCAGGTTTCAGAGAGGACTGAAGGTATAGTGGGGTTGGAGATCCCAGCTGATGAGGAGAAAGGAGAGGTCCGCTTTGTTCTTTGGTGTGGGTCTTTTAGGTACGCCTGCCAACGGACTGCATGGCAGGTCGACATATGTCTGGTCAAGCACGTGGTGCCCAAGTGGCTGATGTTTTGGCAACGTGAGATACGCTTCAGACATATGTTGCAAATGGCAACGGTGCGATCTGCTGCACACGTCTGAAGAAAGGCCCAGCAGACAGCAGCGCCCTGCACTTGCAGAGCTCTGCGGTGTGATGCTGCTCTTAAGCTGGCCCCTGGAGGGCATCCTGCCTCGTTGGAGATGTGCCTCCTCCTCCTCCTCCTCTCTCCTATCAGGCACCCATGTGGAGTCAGTGACCTCATCATCCCCTCCCTTTTTACTGGAGAAAATCTGGCATTATGCTGCAGCTGGGGGAACATGACTGCCAGATAGCTGTCCTTGTTGGGCACCCCCTCTCTCTGGGTTCACGTTACTACCCCCTCTCTCTGGGCTCACGTTACTGCCTTCCTCTAGCTGGGTTCCATCATCGGAGCCTTCAAAATGCTGGGCATCCTCCTGGAGCATGTACCCAACACTGTGGTCAAACAGTTCGGGGGACTCCTCAGGAGGACATGGTGGGGCTAGGGAAGAAGTGACTGATGCCATTGAGCAGAGGGAAGAGGCCGCTTTGGCAGCTGCTTTGCCAGACAACGTACCCTGAGCCTGGGTGAGAGAGGATGAGGAGACTGAGGACGGCTTGGTCATCCACTCTACCAAATCATGGGCATGTTGCGGCTCAACATGGCCAGCTGCCGAAAAGAAGGACAAGCGTGTCCCACGGCCACGTGCCGATGAGGATGCACCGTGTCCACAACCAGCACTGTTGCCTCTAGACACAGAGCCTGCTTGCCCTCCTTTATTGCCTCGTGACTGTCTGCCTCTCTTTGTTTGCCTTCCAGACATACTAATGGCCTGCAGTGAGATGTAGCTGCACAAAGGTGGGATGTGTGTATATATATATATCTGTGTATATATATATATATATATATATATATATATATATATATATATATAATGCAGCTATCAGACTCCACTGCCTGCTGTGGTATTAGTATGAGAAAAGCAGCAAAGGTCTTCAGTTAGTTTTAGGTGAACACTGTGCAGAGGACACAGTACGCTAACTGAAAATACTAGCAGCTCTCTGCCTGTGGTTTTATTACGAGAACACCACAAAAACATTTCAGGTTCCTTTAAGTGAACGCTCTGCAAAGGACAGAAGTACTGCAGTACTGAAATTAATGCAGCACTCTGCCTGTGGTTTTATTATGAGAACACCACTAACTGTATTCAGGTAAGCTTTAGGTGAACGCTGTGCAAAGCACACAGTACACTAAGTGAAACTCTGCTGCAGCTAGCACAATCACCTGCCTGCCTGTCACAGTATAGAGAACAGCAGTAACGGATCTAGCTAAACTAAATACAGTGTATAAATATATATACAACACATAGGATGCATATATATCCTCTACACACTGTAACAGCAGCTAACTGACTCGCCTGCCTGCTCTATCTAACTCAATATAAATGACACTGTCTCTCTCTCTGTAACTCTCTCTTTCACAAACGCCAACACACTACACAAGACCGACTTCCAGGCGGCCTTATATAGTGTGGGGCGTGTACCTACTCCTCTGAGCCATGATTGGCCAAAGCCACCCTGGCTTTGGCCAATTACGGCTCTCCGTTATTACCGCGCTGTGATCAGCCAGCAATGCACTGCGATGCCGCAGTGAATTATGGGCCGTGACGCGCCACTCGAATTTGGCGGGAATGGCCCATAATGTTTGGGTTAGACTCGAACACGAAGCTCATCCCTATATACTACTATACAGTGCTGCTGAAAAGTGTTATATTGCCACAGTCATATATATATATATATAATATATATATATATATATATATATATATATATATATATATATATATATATACAGTCAGTGTGTGGTGAGACCTGGAGTAGATAGGAACTAGTGATGGATGAATCTATCCACGTTAGATTAGACAAGGGTCCAGTGAATCTTTTTCAAAATTTGGCAAGCCCAAACTTGGAGGTGAATTATATTTAAGTCTATGTGGGCGAACCCTGTAGCTAAATTATGGACATGTTTTGAGCTTATAGGCAAACTACTATCAAAAACTATGTGGAAATCAAAGGAACTGCCATGGGTACCATGCACCAATGAAAAATATCAAACAGAAGAGTTGATTTTGGACTGCAATCCATGGACTTTAAGGGCACACAACATTAATTTAATAAAAAATATACATTTTTATTAATACACATTTGCAATCATAAAATCAAATAAAACACAAAAAGTACAGTAGAATATTGTACCTATGAAAAAAAATTCAAGTGAACCGCGCACCCTATTCTTTAACAAAACATATATCTCAAATATTGCAAATTACTGCAATATCATAAGCAACCACTAGTTGTCCCTAGCAGGTTGCTAAACGTATACAGAAGTGGTCATAAAAATAATTATAATTAAACACACGTAAGTGTCAACAAATTTCTCCAGTGTGTGATAATGACTTTAACAGTCAGATGGGTGATATGGCGCACTCTGGTTATGGCTTAATATAATAGTAAAATTAAATGGTAAAATTAATGGGAGGAAGGAGGGGAACCAGGGAGGTAGTGACAGTATTTTTAGGGGGGTATAAGTCCATGTAAGGTAACAATAAATGGATATTGTTCAAGGAAGGCTATCAGTTCAAAAAAAGTTGAAGTTAAAAGAACTCTGCAATAGAAGAAAGGGAAAGAGAACAGCACCCTCTAAGTGCAATAATAACATATTAAACTGCACAAAATATGCAGAGACTTTGATGACTACAACTCAGACAGAGTGTTTTGTTGGAAAAAGCTGAGATCCTTCACGTATCATCCTCCCCCCTCACTGAGAAGTGATCATGGGTCCCACATGCATGGAGATTCCATCCCCGTCCCTCTCTTGGATTGTAAACCCAGGCCCACCAGGAATTTTCACAACCTATTCCCCCATCCCTCAATTAATCGTACACCTCGACCTAGGCAATTACTGTGTACACCTATACATGGCAACCATAGCCACCCATGTCCTAACACTTGGGCATCTTCAGCTAAAAAACAGAGACCTCCCAGAAAACGCACTACCAATGAAAAAATAATGCATCATTCACCCAGTACCACAACCTCAATAAACCCTAACATAATCATAGTTGGGGCTAGAGTGGGACTTGGACCTCTCCCTCGATCTACATCAGATTCCCAAACTACCACACAGACCATTACATCACCTATTGCTCCATTGACTCCAAACAACACCACAACCCCAATAACCACCACTATGTTCAATTCTGCAGAACAGTCTTCCACCTTTTCTTCCCTTTAGGGGAACCCCAACATTACACTACTTCTCCTTCTCCTTTTTTATCGATCACCCCCCTTTTAGGACCAAAGAGAAAACTCACCATAGAGGAAGAAGAGGGGGAAGACGTAGAAACAAACCAAAGAGAGAAACAACGCAGACTGTAAAGATTTTTAACCTTTCAGATCATGTTCTGTCCCTACCAGAACAATCACTACTGGCACGAGGCCTTACATTTGCTCCTACGGCAGCTCCCAATCCCTTCACACTCTTTCTTGATCTTAATAGGTTTATTAGGAACATCCCGGTTCAACGATATTTCAATATTAAAGCTTCTAAAAAGAACCATTGAGACAGAAGAAAATGACTTCATCCCTTCTGAATCCATCGTGGACACTATGGACCCAATAGAATTAAAGGCACTAGAGGATCTAGAAGACTTGTATACAGAAGATATAGACTATTATGTCGAAACACTGACCCAACAACATCACTCATCTTCACCGCCCATTCAGCACACTAGATTTAAACCAAAATCTATGGTTAATCCTACATTTGTCAAGGGTCCCTATATCCAGAGCTTTTATCAAGTGGTGTATGCTGACATCGTTCGCCTATGCCAACAACAGTGGCGTATCCAAGGTATGGCAGGCATGGCAAGAACCATGGGCGCCGTAGGGGGGGCGCCAAAAAAAACGTTCCCTGTACGACAAAAAATTCCCACCCGTTCTCCTGCTGCCGCATCCTGCACTATAGTCCCGGTGCCGGCGGCGGCACGGCAATTCACTTATAAGTAATGTTTCCTGGCTGGCATGTAGGAGAGTGACAGGCACGGGCCGTGGGCGCCCCCATGCTTGTCTATGAGTGGTATCGCCCACTGCTCAGACCATCAATCAGCTAACTTGCGGAGGCTCCGCCTAAAGCTCCGCCTACCCTCCAGTCCTCTTCGCATCGCAGCTTCATCTTCTCCCCGAGCGCCGAGCGCGAGCGGGTCGGTGACGTCACCGTCGTCACTTGTGAGGTCAGGTCACTGAGGAGAAGAACTGGCTAGTCTGAGTCTGACAGAGAAGAGACTAGTCCCTGGAACCCCCAGCCAGGCAGGCAGCACTGCAGCAGGTACGGACAGTACTATATTCTATAGTCACACGTGTACTGTGTTATGTTATCATCGTGTACAGTATGATGATGTGTGCCAACTGCCAAATATAGTGCTTAATATATGGAATAAAAAAATTATAATATGCATAGCCATAGATATCATAAATAAAGTGATTTGTGCAAGTAGTACCTGCTGTTGCACAAATCACTTTATTTATGATATCTATGGCTATGAATAATTCAATTTATTTAATCCATATTGAGCACTATATTTGATTGGCTGCTTAGTTCTGTTTGGGTCTGTGCCTGGCACATGATGACTTAGGCTACTTTCACACTGGGGCGTTGCGCCGTCGGCGGTAAAGCGCCAATATTTTTGCGGCGCTTTACTGATGGTTTTCGCGGCGCTAGCAGGGCGCCTCAAAGATGTGGCTGGCAGGACTTTTTTGAGCATCCTGCTAGCGCACCACTAGCAGCCCAAAAAGGGTTAAAACCGGCCGCAAAGCGCCGCTGCAGCAGTGCTTTGCTGGCGGTTCGGTTGCACTGCCCATTGATTTCAATGGGCAGGGGCACTTTAGAAGCAGTGTGTACACCGCTCCTACAGTACCTCAAAGTTGCGGCTAGCAGGACTTTTTTGAGCGTCCTGCCAGCGCACCGCTCCAGTCTGAAAGCCCTCGGGCTTTCACATTGGAGTGAGAAAAGAGGCTCTTTCAGGGCACTTTGCAGGCGCTATTTTGTAGCGATGTAGCACCTGCAAAGCGCCTCAGTGTGAAAGTAGCCTAAGACCCCTTTCACACTGAGGCGCTTTGCAGGCGCTATAACGCTAAAAATAGCGCCTGCAAAGCACCCTGAAAAAAAGCAGTATCTTTGAGGCGCTGTAGGAGTGGCTCCTAAAGCGCCCCTGCCCATTGAAATCAAAGCAGCGCTTTGCAGGTGTTTTGTTAACCCTTTCTCGGCCACTAGCCGGGGTTAAAAGCGCCCCGCTAGCGGCTGAATAGCGCAGCGAAAACTACGGTAAAGCGCCGCTAAAAATAACGGCGCTTTACCGCCAACGCCCTCACCCCCCCAGTGGGAAAGAGGCCTTAAAGTCCTCATCATGTGCGATTGTGCGTGTGTGCTAAGCAAACAGGGCCACTGGTGATCCTACTCCCTCTGTACAGTGTCAGAGGTGCTGGAGCAGCAGTGGCAGAGGACTGTATCCATTATGAGGAAACATCCCCTGCACCGCTGTGTGTCCTTGATCATCACCGTGCCACTGCCAGTGAGTGTGACCTGTCTGTGTACCACTGCGCGCAGTCACTGTCTCTGATGTTCCTTTCCACTCTGCCTTTGTGCCCAGTGCTGTGCCCGTCCACCACATGATCCGCCCCCATGGAGGCCGCTCTCTCTTCCTCCTGCTAAGTGCCCATACACTGCACGATTCCTCCGCATTTATAGGTGCTGATATTACTGCATTTATGGGTTCTCGTAAGGCTTCATTTTTATAGGTGCTGGTAAGGCCGCATTTATAGGTGCTGGTAAGGCCGCATTTATAGGTGCTGGTAAGGCCGCATTTATAGGTGCTGGTAAGGCCGCATTTATAGGTGCTGGTAAGGCCGCATTTATGGGTGCTGGTAAGGCTGCATTTATAGGTGCTGATATTACTGCATTCATGGGTTCTCGTAAGGCTTAATTTTTATAGGTGCTGGTAAGGCCGCAATTATGGGTGCTGATATTACTGCAATTATGGGTGCTGATATTACTGCATTTATGGGTTCTCGTAAGGCTTCATTTTTATAGGTGCTGGTAAGGCCGCTTTTATGGGTGCTGATATTATTGCATTTATGGGTGCTGTAACCACATTTATGGGTGCTGATATTACTGCAATTATGAGTGCTGATGTTACTGCATTTATGGGTTCTGGTAAGGCCGTTTTATGGGTGCTGATGTTACTGCATTTATGGGTTCTGGTGCTTTTTTTTTGTTAAGGTTATCTGAAAGATGGGTTTCAAATGTTTTGACAGGGGCGCAGTTTCAGTGCTTGCCATAGGCGCCATTTTCACTAGATACGCCTCTGGCCATTTGGCCAACAATCCACCTTACACACCCAGTCCAAATCGAATCTCACAACTGCAGAATCTAAGGCTCTAAAGGAACTCACTGACAACAAACAGTTAATCATTAGACAGGCATATAAAGGAGGAGGCATTGTGGTCCAAAGCCATACACACTATCAGGCCAAATCTGATAGACTTCTATCAGACACATCCACTTATAAAAAACTAACATCAGACCCACTGCCCAACTTTATAATTGAAGCCCATGAAATCATCCTAAAGGCAGCCACAGAAGGGATTGTGACTAAATCTGAGGTCGCTTTTTTGAAACATGATTACCGGTACTACAAAAGGCCTTACTTTTATCACCTACCCAAGGTACATAAAGACCCCAACGACCCCCTGGCAGGCCAATCGTGGCAGCAATGGAGAACGTTACCAGCTACTTCTCAATTTACTTAGACCACTTCTTACAACCTATAGTCGAAAATCTTCCCTCCTATATAAAAGATAGTATACACCTAATGGAAATGCTGGAACACTATTTTTGGGAACCAACATACCGTACACATCTATCCCACATACAGTAGGCCTACAAGCCGTTGAATACTACCTTAACCAAGACCCACTCCTCAACTCACGTCAAATCCACTTCTTACTAACAATCTTGGAATATTGCCTATCACATAATTATTTTTAGTCCAACTGCAACTTTTACATTCAGACACAGGGCACTGCCATGGGGGCTAATTTTGCCCCCAGTTATGCTAATCTTACCATGGGACAGTGGGAAAAGAAACATATTCAACAAAACAATCCTTATGGTTCCCACATAGTTTTTTATGGATGTTACATAGATGATGTTGTCATTATATGGGATGGTCCCGAATCTATTATTCCTGCCTTCCTACAATATTGCAACACTAACAACATGGGACTTTCCTTCACCTCCGTGTCTGATAGACATAAATTAGCCTTTTTGGACTTGGAACTTTTTCATCAAGACAATACCATCTGCACCAAAAATTATACTAAGCTCACATCAGGTAATTCTTATTTACTCTACAATAGCTGTCACCATCGTCATTGGATCAATAACATACCCAAAAGCCAGTTCTGCAGACATAAGCACAATTGCACTTTAACAGAGGATTACAATACCCATGGCCATTTACTGAAAACCAAATTCCAGGAGAAAGGATATGCAGACGCCATCGTAGAAGAAGCTTTCCAACATTATCTACACAAAGACCTAAAGATCAAGAAAGAAGCAGCACCACCTGACAGCTCCCAACCCACCAGCTTTGTTAAGCAATTCCATAATAAATAAAAAAAAAGGAGAAGATCCTCATAAGACATTGGCCCATACTACAAGAGGATCCCCATTTAAAAACCTCAGTGAGCGATCGTCCCCTAGTCACCTATAGACGTGCCAAACACATCAAGGCAAAAATAGCTCCTAGCAAGACCGAGATATCTCGCCCCACCCTAAGTGCCTCATGTACTTTTTTCAACATCAAATGCATGTACCAATGCAAGAAGCCCCTATACCGTACATGTGCCCATGTGACACATAGACAAAAATACTTTTTCCGCAAGGGTTAACAATATATATTACCAGAATTTTTCACATGTTCTACGGAATATGTAATATACTGTCTAACTTGTTCATGTGGCCTGCTTTATGTAGGCCGCACAACCAGAACCCTACGTAAAAGATTTGGTGAGCACCGAAACCTAGTGGAAAAAGGAAAAGATAAACACAGTGTCCCCAGAAATTTTCTCCAATTCCACCAACAATTTTCTGAAGGCCTAAGAGTGTGGATCCTGGAGACGATCTCAAAAACGTTACCTACCGCTGAACGATACAAAAGACTGTGCGAAAGAGAAAATTATTGGATTTACTCTCTTGACACCATATCGCCTGGAGGCCTAAATGAGAGAATTGAAATTAATACACTATTATGATAAAGCTCCTCAAACCTCTCAAGTTCCTTTGCCCACCTGACGTCACACTTTTAGACAAAAAACATCAGCACCACATAAGTACCAACATCTTTGTTTGATTTTACATCAGAGTACCCATTGCACACACTTATTGTATATGGCCTGTGTATAGACCGGTGTACATAGTCATTTGTATAGGCTTTTTTACATGCATTTTTATATGCATTTTTATGCATTTTTATATGTATCTTATATTTTGGTGTAATTTTCCTATGAACTTTCACATTACCATTCTAGACATACTCATACACATACACCATAGCTTTTTATTATGACCTATTTTATGGTTCTAGTGTCATGGATATGCAGTAGTGTTTGTCTGTCAGCTTACCTTCCTTCCCATGTGTTCATCTTAGAGGCCAGAACCCTTTCACCTGGCTTCCTTTATAATCTCCTCCCAGCCTGACTCCACCCCAGGCCCTATCACAGAACACTATATTAACCTGTGCACTGCAAGCCTGCTTTGCTGATCAACGTGTTTGTTAGGCATTGTGTGTTTGGGTTCCTGCCTGCCGTGTGCTTCGTCTGTCTCTCTGTTACGTTATTGGCTTGTCCCCGACTATCCCTGTCTGCTCGTGACCCTTGACCTTCGGCTCGTTCTTTCGTTATCCTTGTCTGCTTGTGGCCCCTGACCTTCAGCTTGTTATTCGGTTCTCTCATATCTTGTGCTGCTGCTTCCAGTCTTTTCCCCTTATCCTACGGGGCGTGAGCTAGGAAACTCCAGGGGCCGCGACCTGGTCCCAGCCTGCAGCATAACATCCTCACCACTAGAGGCCCTGGAGAAGACCTGCTGGGTCTTAGACTCCGCGCCCTGGGGAATCTTGGCTCTAGCTTCCGTTAGGATCCCGGTTGTGCTCCTCTGGTCCCGCTTTCCACAACCACCCAGTTTCCTATCCGCAGCAGTCAGCCATAGGGTTCACTACCTTGCGGTGCACTCCTGTCCCCCTACGGTGTGCATCTGTCACCTGGCCACAGGTGACCTTGACAGTTTGATCAGCCATGGACCCGGCTGACATCCCGATCCCCGCGGATGATCCATTGCGGGGCATAGTCCACAGACTTGAAACCCAGGAATCGAATCAGACTCAGGTGATGCGATTCCTCCAGGATCTGGCTTCTCGATTCGAGCAGCTTCAGGCCTCCTTGGGAACCCCGAATCCGCAACCTCAAGTACAACCAGCGGTGGTACCTATCGCACCAGTCGCAGCCACACACTCACTAACACTGCCAGCTCCGTTCCGTTTCTCTGGGGACTCCAAGTCCTGCAGAGGGTTCCTTAGCCAATGCACGATTCATTTTGAGCTTCAGCCTCAAAACTTTCTGTCTGATAGGGCAAAGGTAGCCTATATCATTTCCCTCCTCTCCGGTGAAGCTTTAGCCTGGGCAGCCCCTCTGTGGGAACTGAATGATCCAGTGGTTTCTAGCCTGTCTGGCTTCTTGAAACTTTTTCGGAATATCTTTGAAGAACCGGCTCGTGTCTCTTCAGCAGCCAGCGCCCTTCTACGTCTCCGCCAAGAGTCTGCTTCAGTGGGACAGTACGCCCTTAATTTCCGCATACTGTCGGCTGAGTTGAGCTGGAACAATGAGGCCTTAGTCGCAACCTTTTTGCATGGCCTGTCTGATAGAGTGAAGGATGAATTAGCAGGAAGAACCATCCCCACTGATCTGGACGGAGTTATCTCCTTGTGTAACCAGATCGATATTCGCTTTCAGGAAAGGACCCTAGAAAAGCGGCGCCAGCACTCCTTGGTCCTTAGTCAGCCTGAGCTCCCCTCTCCTCGACCCGTGGAGCATCTCCTGCCAGCTGAGGAACCCATGCAGCTGGGCAGGACCAGGCTATCCCCAGAGGAACGTGCTAGGGTCAGAACTCTAGGCCTGTGTCTCTACTGTGGGGGCAAAGGTCATTTTCGTGACACTTGCTCTCTTTGTCCAGAAAAACGTTTGGGTCCACTTCATCTGGAAAGTGGAGTATTGGACCCAGAAATATCACCTTCCCCTTCTCGTCTTCTGCTTTCTGTGTTCCTTCATGTTGGTGCTTCTTCTCATTCAGTCTCAGCATATCTGGATTCCGGAGCCGCTGGTAATTTCATGGACTGGGAAATCGCATTGTCCATGAGACTTACTCTTTTGCCCCTCACCACGCCATTGGTGGTCTTGGCGATTGATGGTACTGTTCTCCCAGGGGGACCTATCCGCTTCCAGACCCTCCCTGTTAAGATGTCGGTAGGGACACTCCACCAGGAGTGGATATCCTTCCTTATCTTACCCAAGGCCTCAACACCTATAATTTTGGGTCTCCCATGGTTACAGCTCCATTCTCCTCATGTGGACTGGACTACTGGACAGATCCTGGCTTGGGGTTCCTCCTGTTCCTCGTCCTGCCTACCCAAGGTTGCCCCCTGTGAACCTGAGCCGGTCATTCATTCCAGGTCGCATAACCATTTACATTTCTCTGTCCCTAATCGCCCTTGGACGCACAGCCAGGCTAGCTTGTCTACAAGTCCTGCAGTCGCTACGTCTTGCGATGCGATTCAGGTAGTCGCTACACCTGACTCTATTCACTCGGCCTCTGTACTAGTTATGCCAGTCCAGCCCATGCCCAGTGAGCCGCCTACTTTTTCTTGTTCAGGACATTCTGCTTGTCTTTCAGCTATTCAGCTTGACTCCTGTGACATGTCACCCTCTAACCAACCTGACTTCAGGGTTCCACTGACATCTGCCCAGTTTGATGGTCCTGTGCTAGATGACCAGTTCATCTTTAAGGGTCTAGGGGACCCTCCTCAGATTTCTGTTGATCCTCTCATGCCCTTGCTTATTCCTAGAGAGCCTTTGGTCCTCAATAGATCTTCTTGTCGTCTCCCTACCTCGGTTCTGGTCTCTGAGGATAATCTAAAGTACGAGGTTAGACAAGTTCTGGATTCTCGGCTCTGCAGAGGTATTCTTCAGTACCTTGTGCATTGGAGAGGTTTTGGTCCTGAGGAGGCGTCTTGGATCGCTGCATCTGATGTCGTTGCACCTCATCTGTTGAGGAGGTTTCATCTGAGATTTCCCTTTAAGCCTGGGCCCAGGCGGGGGAGGGCCCATAAGAGGGAGGGTACTGTCATGGATATGCAGTAGTGTTTGTCTGTCAGCTTACCTTCCTTCCCATGTGTTCATCTTAGAGGCCAGAACCCTTTCACCTGGCTTCCTTTATAATCTCCTCCCAGCCTGACTCCACCCCAGGCCCTATCACAGAACACTATATTAACCTGTGCACTGCAAGCCTGCTTTGCTGATCAACGTGTTTGTTAGGCATTGTGTGTTTGGGTTCCTGCCTGCCGTGTGCTTCGTCTGTCTCTCTGTTATGTTATTGGCTTGTCCCCGACTATCCCTGTCTGCTCGTGACCCTTGACCTTCGGCTCGTTCTTTCGTTATCCTTGTCTGCTTGTGGCCCCTGACCTTCAGCTTGTTATTCGGTTCTCTCATATCTTGTGCTGCTGCTTCCCCTCTTTTCCCCTTATCCTACGGGGCGTGAGCTAGGAAACTCCAGGGGCCGCGACCTGGTCCCAGCCTGCAGCATAACATCCTCACCACTAGAGGCCCTGGAGAAGACCTGCTGGGTCTTAGACTCTGCGCCCTGGGGAATCTTGGCTCTAGTTTCCGTTAGGATCCCGGTTGTGCTCCTCTGGTCCCGCTTTCCACAACCACCCAGTTTCCTATCCGCAGCAGTCAGCCATAGGGTTCACTACCTTGTGGTGCACTCCTGTCCCCCTACGGTGTGCATCTGTCACCTGGCCACAGGTGACCTTGACATCTAGCTTCAGGATTGTTTTATATAGACTCTCTAATATATAGACTCTCTAATATACTACTACATAGTCTCCCCACATGCGTTTCTTTATTATTATATTATTATTATATATACATGTCTTTTATATAGTATATATGTGTGTATATATAGACTAAATATCTTCTATATGAGTATATTTCATTTTTTAACATACAACTATTTTCCATTCGTCTATTAGATTTTAATTGTACCGCCGATATAGTCCATATAGATAGGTCCTTTTGACCCCTTGATCGTTAGTAGTAAGTATACAGAACACACCATAATATAGTATAATACCATTCACTAGTTTTCTCCATTATCTGGCGATCCTATCAGGTTTTAATTAGTTGATTCTAATTGCTTTTAAATGTCTCTTCAATGCTTTTTTCCATTTGACCTGTTGAACTTTATTGTTGTACTATTGAAAAAAATTGGGGAAATTCCCGCGCTGCCCTAACGTGAAATGAATAAGTGAACCCAAAACCCTAACAGGAAAGGGGGGGGGATTGGTGGGGGGGTGCACTGCTGCCAAACACCTGGGAATCCAATTCAAAAAAACTTAAAACAATATACAACAGTGATGGTTTTGGCGCTGTGTTTAAACAAAGAGAGAATAGGAAAACTGAGAACAGTGTGACTGATAACACACTAAACCTGAGTAATATTATAACCTTATATAAAAGTGACTGACTTAATTAAATTTAAATGCAATCATGTGATCAACGTGGTCGTATAACCATATCCGAATGTCCAATAGTGATAAATCCAAAGAAATATACTAATATGTAAATACACTTTAAAAATATAAAAAATATATATAAAAATATATATATATAAAAATATATAAACATAAAAATATAAAAATATAAATATATATATATATATATAGTGTAAATGGTTGAAGGGTCCGAGTAGAATCCGATTCAGACCGTGCAATCCAAAAATATATCCAAAGTGATTCCCGTCACCAAAATTAAAAAGTGACAAAATAAAACACACATTAGTTCAGTGCTTGAAACTTGATTTCTCTTCAGTGCTCCACCTCTGTGCCTGTAAGCAGCTTACCTTGTTGCTAATTAAGCTTAGCACAACCAGGTCACAGGTTTATTCAGAACAGGTGGGCAGTGGCTTGGATGGTACCAGTCTCCTTCCTGTTGCTGCAATCCTCCCCAATGGCATGTATAAAATCAAAGAAAATGGATCATAGTGTGGTACCGCCAGTGTCCAGAGATGCACACACACGCCAGAAAGGTACTCACTTCACAGATAGAGAATGTGGGAGCATCTCCACGAGCGCTGAACTCGTCGCCCCTCTAATTATCTGTGGCTCTGTGTGGATCCCAGTGCAGTGGTGTCTCAGATGGGCGTCATATTCAAAAAAATAAAAGATATGGCAAACATAGCATAGTCCCGTACCAAAAAGGTTTTATTGAAAATACACAATATAACACTCACATAAGTTTAAAAGGTGACTGCAGGGTATCCTACGAGCGCCTCGCTCGTCTTCCTGCTCGGGTCCTGGTCTGTCAGCGAACCTCCAATCCCTATGCGTATCGTCACTTGTCACGTGACTTCATCAGGGGATACTAGAGTGAAGGGCTGCTGACAATATATAGTCTGCTAATTGGACATCCCGCACACATACGGCCGCCATTTTGTTGTGGTCCCTATTTTGTAAACAAACCGGCGCCATTTTGCCAGGGTCGTTCCGGAGTGTTTGTAACCTGTATAATGTGTACTGATACACATATTCAGTCATTGTTCCACAGTCGCCATTTTGTTGAAGTGCCAAACCCATACAAATAAACAGACAGATACCATGTTGTCTCGGCTGATGCTTGTCAGTCTGACAGCAGTATCAGATTTTATGTCCTGTTTATTGCAATGGCCATATAAGCCGGGCTAAACGGACCAGCTACAGAATACTAGGTCCAGCATCTTGCCCTAGTGGCTAATCCACCGAGGCAAGCAGGACAAGGGAAGGAATTTTAATACAAATCCCGTCACCGCTCACACCCATCACTCCTGATGCTACCGGAATCATAGGTTGATCAGCCACTGATCCAAGCTGCAATAGCACAACACCATAGCACGGAGTGGCGTGACGAACGACAAGATAGACAACCCATTAGCACAGAACCAGAGAAAAGGACATAACACAAATAAAAATGTATAAATCGGACTCAGAGTCTTAATCTCTGATTCAAAGACATATACACCTATATTACTGTATAAAAATATATTTAAGATATGTGTATAGATAAAAATGTATAAAATTGAATTAAAATATTCAAATTATTAAAATAGATTGTAGTCAATCCATAAAATAATAATACATCAGTGGTATTCATAGGGAGTGGCAAATGAACTATTATTTGCAAGGTCTAAAGATATTCTGGAGGAGTGCCGCACACCAAAAATCCCAGCACGAAGATCCAGGCCTCAAATCATGGCATTCTTATCAAAGATGATTATAGATAATTATGCAAAAAATCATACAAATATATATAACATGTAAAACATATATATTCATAGAGAGGGGGGGGAAGAGGGGGAAGGAGAGAGGGGGAAGGAGAGAGGGGGAAGGAAAGAGGGGGAAGGAGGGGGAAGGAGGGGAGGGGAGGAAAAAGAGGGGGGAGGAGGGAGGAGGGAAAGGAGGGAAGAGAGGGAAAAGAAGGTTAAATACGGAGAAAAGTTTAGACAATTTATTCATACAAAAGTGTTAGTGTGTTAATATGTTAGTATTAATAATTGATGAGAAAAATCTGAAAAACAGAGGAAAAAGGGGAGGAAAAGGGGGAAGTGTTAATAAAAAAATGGTGTTAATACTGGGGACAAAGGGGAGGGGGTGTTAGTCAACACTAAATTGTTAGTACTAAGGGAAAGGAAAAGAGGTAGACACACAAACACAGCATAGAAAAGAGAAAAGGGAACAAGGAAAGAGGGGAAAGAAGGAAGGGGGGGAGGGGAAGGGGGGTTGAGAAAAGGGGAAAGGGGGAAAGGGAGGAAGGGGAGGGAGGGGGGGAGGAAGGTGAAAGAGGTGTATGAATAAATTGTCTAAACTTTTCTCCGTATTTAACCTTCTTTTCCCTCTCTTCCCTCCTTTCCCTCCTCCCTCCTCCCCCCTCTTTTTCCTCCCCTCCCCTCCTTCCCCCTCTTTCCTTCCCCCTCTTTCCTTCCCCCTCTCTCCTTCCCCCTCTCTCCTTCCCCCTCTTCCCCCCCTCTCTATGAATATATATGTTTTACATGTTATATATATTTGTATGATTTTTTGCATAATTATCTATAATCATCTTTGATAAGAATGCCATGATTTGAGGCCTGGATCTTCGTGCTGGGATTTTTGGTGTGCGGCACTCCTCCAGAATATCTTTAGACCTTGCAAATAATAGTTCATTTGCCACTCCCTATGAATACCACTGATGTATTATTATTTTATGGATTGACTACAATCTATTTTAATAATTTGAATATTTTAATTCAATTTTATACATTTTTATCTATACACATATCTTAAATATATTTTTATACAGTAATATAGGTGTATATGTCTTTGGATCAGAGATTAAGACTCTGAGTCCGATTTATACATTTTTATTTGTGTTATGTCCTTTTCTCTGGTTCTGTGCTAATGGGTTGTCTATCTTGTCGTTCGTCACGCCACTCCGTGCTATGGTGTTGTGCTATTGCAGCTTGGATCAGTGGCTGATCAACCTATGATTCCGGTAGCATCAGGAGTGATGGGTGTGAGCGGTGACGGGATTTGTATTAAAATTCCTTCCCTTGTCCTGCTTGCCTCGGTGGATTAGCCACTAGGGCAAGATGCTGGACCTAGTATTCTGTAGCTGGTCCGTTTAGCCCGGCTTATATGGCCATTGCAATAAACAGGACATAAAATCTGATACTGCTGTCAGACTGACAAGCATCAGCCGAGACAACATGGTATCTGTCTGTTTATTTGTATGGGTTTGGCACTTCAACAAAATGGCGACTGTGGACCAATGACTGAATATGTGTATCAGTACACATTATACAGGTTACAAACACTCCGGAACGACCCTGGCAAAATGGCGCCGGTTTGTTTACAAAATAGGGACCACAACAAAATGGCGGCCGTATGTGTGCGGGATGTCCAATTAGCAGACTATATATTGCCAGCAGCCCTTCACTCTAGTATCCCCTGATGAAGTCACGTGACAAGTGACGATACGCGTAGGGATTGGAGGTTCGCTGACAGACCAGGACCCGAGCAGGAAGACGAGCGAGGCGCTCGTAGGATACCCTGCAGTCACCTTTTAAACTTATGTGAGTGTTATATTGTGTATTTTCAATAAAACCTTTTCGGTACGGGACTATGCTATGTTTGCCATATCTTTTATTTTTTTGAATATGACGCCCATCTGAGACACCACTGCACTGGGATCCACACAGAGCCACAGATAATTAGAGGGGCGACGAGTTCAGCGCTCGTGGAGATGCTCCCACATTCTCTATCTGTGAAGTGAGTACCTTTCTGGCGTGTGTGTGCATCTCTGGACACTGGCGGTACCACACTATGATCCATTTTCTTTGATTTTATACATGCCATTGGGGAGGATTGCAGCAACAGGAAGGAGACTGGTACCATCCAAGCCACTGCCCACCTGTTCTGAATAAACCTGTGACCTGGTTGTGCTAAGCTTAATTAGCAACAAGGTAAGCTGCTTACAGGCACAGAGGTGGAGCACTGAAGAGAAATCAAGTTTCAAGCACTGAACTAATGTGTGTTTTATTTTGTCACTTTTTAATTTTGGTGACGGGAATCACTTTGGATATATTTTTGGATTGCACGGTCTGAATCGGATTCTACTCGGACCCTTCAACCATTTACACTATATATATATATATTTATATTTTTATATTTTTATGTTTATATATTTTTATATATATATATTTTTTTATATATATTTTTAAAGTGTATTTACATATTAGTATATTTCTTTGGATTTATCACTATTGGACATTTGGATATGGTTATACGACCACGTTGATCACATGATTGCATTTAAATTTAATTAAGTCAGTCACTTTTATATAAGGTTATAATATTACTCAGGTTTAGTGTGTTATCAGTCACACTGTTCTCAGTTTTCCTATTCTCTCTTTGTTTAAACACAGCGCCAACACCATCACTGTTGTATATTGTTGTACTATTACCATGGTGACCGCAATGCAGACTCGGTCTGCGAGTCTATTTAAACCCCCTCCCCTAACATGGTCACCATCCAATGCCTGATGAAGGAGTAAGAATACTCCGAACGCTAGCACCGCCCCGCTGATCTGACCCGGAAGTGACGCAGTCCATTGTGCACCGCCAACCGAGTTCCTCCCATCCGGAAGCATCGTTGCCAGCCTTGTTCACGGAGCACAGACTCCACCGCGGACACCCATCCACTACAGTGACACCGGACCTCATCCCACCCGGAAGCCAGGAGCGGATGATCCATTCCTTGCCTGCTTACACGAGTATACTGTAAGTGTAAACATTTACCTTGTTGCAAATTAAATACTTTTTTTTGCACTTAGAGGGCGCTGTTCTCTTTCCCTTTCTTCTGTGATAATGACTTTGTAATACAGTGTCCAAAAAATGTATAGATATTGTGTCCAAAATTCAATAGTGTCATGAATGGACAATGTCCAATAAGTTCCCATCAAGCGATGTCCAAAGGTACATATGATTCTATATATCCACCAATATAACTAGGATCTTCCTCCACCAATACCGGTCACACAGCCTATTTACATGAATTTACAGGACCCCCATTACAGGAGTCATATACAGCGGATAAATGCAGACAACTCTCGATGTGCGTCCCCATAGAATCCTATGGTTTGATAAGGGGCGCTGCTGTCTGCCCAGAAACATGTAGCCAGTGATGGAGAAACCCAATTTTTCCATCCTTGTGGCTCACTAATGTTAAGGGAAGCCTCCTCTACGACCTGGTCAAGGATCCATATAAGGTCATATGTATAGCTTTACCTTACTTACGTAAAGCTTGTGCAATGCAAGATGCAGGATGACTGAGCCCACTATCCCCCTTAAAAGATGATATCACTGTCCAAAGAACTTTGATTGGTCATTTTCCCACATATTAGCCTGTATCTACCACAGCCCTAACTGGCTGTGGTAGACCCAACAAACAGTTCAATATTTGTGGGGAGTAGGTCGAGGCACAATCCTTTACTGTAGAGCCAACCACTGTGGTGTCACCAGTGGCGCATAGTCACTGCCACTGACTATATAGAACAGGAACATGGATTACTTTCGCTAACGTAGCCCCTATCAGGGGGAAGACATCCGTCCAAGACAGTTACCGGAGGCCTCTCCGTCACCAGCAATGCTGCACTGGACTCTCCGGAGAAGTTCCGCTCAACGGCCTCCTCGTCTCAGACACGGGCACCCAAGGAGTTAGGGCCCCCTCGGATTCCTCCACCCTCGCGGAACTCAGTCGAAGGTACTGAGCTCCAGGCTTCCGCCATAGTACCTCACCCCAGGCTAAAGGTGCCTGAGATGGACTCCATCTCCAGCTCCGGCCAGGTTAAGGGCACCTGGGCCCGGAACTCCGGAACGCCAGCACCCAGGCTGAGGGTGCCTGAGTGCGGCCGCGTCCTCCGACTCCAAACTCTGAACCCCAAGGTCAGAGAGTCCGCCCCTTTTATCCCCCCTCCTCCTGCATCACAGCGGGTTCCCCGCCCACTGTACAAGCACCAGGAAAGGACAAAAAGGCACAGTCTTACAGCGTGGGTTCAACACCAGCCCAGGGCGACAATGCCACCTGCAGGCCACAGGGAACCCCACACCACCAGAGTCCTCCAAGACAGTAAATGGTCTCTAATTCCCCAGCAATCAGGGTGCATTGGGTCATACTACCACCCATGTACTCCCCCTATATTTTAGACCCCCTCTACACTCTCCCCCCAGTGATTTAACACTGGTCCCCAGTGTCTGGTGCAAACCCATGTCTTCCAAAAAGTGGTAACATAAGCTTGACCCAGAGACCAACATTCACATAAAACCAACCTTTACCATTTAACCAGGAATTGTGCCAAGACCTAAAAATGGACAAGGGAAAAAAGAAAAAAACAAAACGGGAAGATAAAACTATAAACTTTGCAATAAAAAAAATACTTGAAATAATTTCACACATGTACATTTCCTCCCCCCCTATCTATCTAAGAACCACCCCATTTTCAGCAGCCTTGATAGACGAGTCTCCTGTAGAGGGTAGAAAGAAAAGAAACATACATCCTAACATAATAACGTGCTTGCTTGAAATGAATGGGTCTATCTAAGGAGAAACCCACTCACCTCAATGAGTATGTTGCATAGTGTAAAACAATCGTTGCGCAACACTGCCACCTGGTGACAATGCCGCGGTAAAGACACCTATCAATCCAGATGAACTTCTTTATTTTTTCCTTAACTGTGACCCTATTCTGTCTAACCCCAAAGTCACTGATTAATTTTCCTTGACGAGAGGAGAAGTAGGGAGAACAAGAACAAAAACAGCTCCCATTCTCCTAAGAGCAAAACATCAGAAAGAAAATGTAGAGCACAGTCCCTATGTTCCAGCACATACTTCTGGAAAGTTCAGCAGCAACAGAAAAAACAAAGGAGTCTCTTTCTCCTAAAGGTAGAATTTTGGATGTGGCAGGAATATAGGCTTCAAATGCTTATCAAAAGCCTCCACATTGTACTCAACATTCCCTCCATCCTTGCGACAGATCACTACTTTGTCCGCATGGATATGCCTTCCCAGCATCCACTCTGCCTTACAGTCCTGGAATTTCTTAGTGACCGTAGGTGAGCATGAGAGGTAACGGCGTGCGTGAGGTACCTTAAGCTTTGTCCAAACAAAGTCATTGTACCACCGCTGCCGGAAAACTTCCACCTTATAGAGCAATTCTCGAGGCAGGTATGGGTATTCCCACCCATATTCCCGGTCAACTTTTTGACAAAAGAGACGCTGCAGCCTTGCCAAGGGTGGCATTGTGGCACGGTCTCATTCTCCAGCCAAAACAATGGACTCCGGATGGCGAGGTGCGTTCACCACCTCTGTAGATTTGGGCCTAGGAGCCCGCAGTGATGTCCTTTGCACTCCCGCAACAGGAGCACGTGAAACAGCCGCTGTCTCAAGAGATGGGATCACAGACAGGGGACCAGATTCTTTTCTAGGCTCCAAAGCCTCCACCCAGGATGTACTATCCCCAATGGACATAGGTGGGTCCCTTGAGACACGGGATGAGGGTAATTTCATCTTGTCCCATCCCTTCTTGTGGAAGATTTCATCTATCTCCCCATCATCAGACAATGACTCCAGGTCGGAGGTGTCATAACACTCTGCAGGCAAGTAATTCCCCGTACTTATGGAATCACTCCCCTTAACGGCTCCCACCGACTCTGGGCTGCCGACACCTCCAACCACACACACAGTCCCAACCCCTGACTCACCTGGGCCTTCAGAAGAACAGTGATGTCCAGGGCTCTTTCCTCCGGATCCATCCAGGCCAGGCAAGCGACGGGGCGAAGCTCTTCCACGACCACAGGATGCCATCACAAGTCCAACTTTCCTCTTCGGTGGTGGGAGCAGGGAGCTTGTGGTGACCGAGGCAGCATCCTCGGATTTCTCTCTCTTTGTCTCCTTTTGGGCTGTCACATCGCCCTGGTCAGTGCGCACGGGAAACGCATAGGCATCGATCTCTCCCTCTGGAGTGGCAGTCCCTGTGAGGTAGTTGAGGTGGAAAGCACAAGGCCTTTCTGTGGATGGCTCCACCTCGAAGAGGAACTCCTTGCAGACCTCACATCACCCGAACGGCTTCAACTGGACCACCAGTCCCGAACAGCCGGGACAGATCACACCGAGGGCCTCTATTTCTCTGCAGGTATACAGAGCCAACTGCCCCCGGGGCCTTAGTATTATTCCCGTATCCGTAATCTGGGCAGCAAAGGAAGTCATCTCCGTGATGGAAGAAGCAGAAATCCACGGGGTATATGAAGCCATCCTGACTGTTTGCTGCTCCAATGCGCACTGACCACTACGCGCCGGAATCTCCACGTGAGTCCTTCCACATGGCCAGACTCCTCCCACACTCTGCACTTGTTTGCGGGCTTTTTCTTCTCCCCGCCCACGAACTGCGCAGCTATGGTTTGCCTCGTGGCGCCTTGGCCAATATGGCCGACCTACTCGGAACTCCTCCGGACAGCAAAGTTCAAATTCAGACACAACACACATCCCGGACACGATGCCCCCACGTGTAGCGACCTCACCCCTCTCACCCCTTTCTCATTCTCGGCTTGTCTGTCTTGTCTAGGGGTTAGTGCTGGGGAAGGATGAGATACACCACGGCCCATGTCCTCCAATGTGTAGAGGTGAAGGCCAGAACTATTGGGCTTTGTGTGTGTGTCCTAGGGTCAAACCTTCACTGAATGACCCCCCCCCCATTGCTTCCATTAACCGAAGTTCCACACATTGAAAACGGTCCAACTCGTATTTATTCTTCTCTGATAAATAGTCATACAACACAGACAGGTTGGGACCCAACGAACAGTTCAATATTTGTGGGGAGTAGGTCGAGGCACAATCCTTTCCTGTAGAGCCAACCACTGTGGTGTCACCAGTGGCGCATAGTCACTGCCACTCACTATATAGAACAGGATCATGGATTACCTTCGCTAACGTAGCCCCTATCAGGGGGAAGACATCCACCCAAGACAGTTACCGGAGGCCTCTCCGTCACCAGCAATGCTGCACTGGACTCTCCGGAGAAGTTCCTCTCACCGGCCTCCTCGTCTCAGACACGGGCACCCAAGGAGTTAGGGCCCCCTCGGATTCCTCCACCCTCGAGGAACTCAGTCGAAGGTACTGAGCTCCAGGCTTCCGCCATAGTACCTCACCCCAGGCTAAAGGTGCCTGAGATGGACTCCATCTCCAGCTCCGGCCAGGTGAAGGGCACCTGGGCCCGGAACTCCGGAATGCCAGCACCCAGGCTGAGGGTGCCTGAGTGCGGCCGCGTCCTCTGACTCCGAACTCTGAACCCCAAGGTCAGAGCGTCCGCCACTTTTATCCCCTCTCCTCCTGCGTCACAGCGGGTTCCCCGCCCCGCTGTACAAGCACCAGGAAAGGACAAAAAGGCACAGTCTTACAGCATGGGTTCAACCCCAGCCCAGGTTGACAATGCCACCTGCAGGCCACAGGGAACCTCACACCACCAGAGTCCACAAGACAGTAAATGGTCTCTAATTCCCCAGCAATCAGGGTGCATTGGGTCATACTACCACCCATGCACTCCCCCTATATTTTAGACCCCCGCTACACTTAGATTTGTAGGTGTGATCTCTCTTTACACATATCGCAAAACCCTAAAAAAAAGTGTAATCTTTCACATAAACAGCCACATCCCCTCCACTTCCTGACACCATCACCCAGCCAAGAGAGGTGCTGTTTGGAGCCGCTGCTATCTTTCTACTTCTGAAAGCCAATGTTGCTTATGTTCCAGCCTGAAGCTTGACAGCCGTACTTCCACCATGAACTCTGCTTCAGCCAGCCATTTGCGTGCATAGCTCTGTGGCCTCCTGGTGATCATTTGGAGGTCTATATGAGTTAATGACAAGCCTTGATCCACTTTTAACTAGTGAGCATACTTTTATTGTCTTTTTATCTTTTTAATAAAATGGTACACCTAGATGGAAGCGCCCTCTTGTGTTTGTATTTTATATGTGCATTAGGATCTCAGGACCCAATCTGGTGTTACATACCAATCTCCTGGCCCTCTTATGTGCCCCATTAAATGATGGTTGGGTTATAGTCAGTGCAATAGCTTATTCATTTTCTATAAAGACGTGGTAGGTGGACTTGGCGGGAGACCGCAGACTTTGTGGAGGAGGATACAAGGTATGGCTATGAGACAGTGCATTTGTATGAACACTTTGAATTGGGTGCTAGTTGTGTGTGTGAGTCCCCCTACATAAGTATATCTGGCTGTGTTTCTTGGTGAGCATGGGCTCACCTTGAGCAGTAATGGGATTACCATATACAGTGCCTTGAAAAAGTATTCATACCCCTTGAATGTTACAACCAAAAACATAAATGTATTTTATTGGGATTGTATGTGATAGACCAACACAAAGTGGCACATAATTGTGAAGTGGAAGGAAAAATATTAATGGTTTTCAAAATGTTTTACAAATAAATATGTGAAAAGTGTGGCGTGCATTTGTATTCAGCCCCCCTGAGTCAATACTTTGTAGAACCACCTTTAGCTGCAATTACAGCTGCAAGTCTTTTTGGGTGTGTCTCTACCAGCTTTGCACATCTAGAGAGTAACATTTTTGCCCATTATTCTTTGCAAAATAGCTCAAGCTCTGTCAGATTGGATGGAGAGCATCTGTGAACAGCAATTTTCAAGTCTTGATTCTCCATTTGATTTTAGGTCTGGACTTTGACTGGGCAATTCTAACACATGAATATGCTTTGATCGAAACCATTCCATTGTAGCTCTGGCTGTATGTTTAGGGTCGTTGTCTTGCTGGAAAGTGAACCCGTCGCCCCAGTCTCAAGTCTTTTGCAGACTCTAACAGGCTTTCTTCTGAGATTGCCCTGTATTTGGCTCCATTCATCTCCCCATCAACTCTGACCAGCTTCCCTGTCCCTGCTGAAGAAAAGCATCCCCACAACATGATGCTTCCACCACCATGTTTCACGGTGGGGATAGTGTGTTGAGGGTGATGTGCAGTGTTTGTTTTCCTCCACACATAGCATTTTGCTCTTAGGCCAAAAAGTTTAATTTTGGTCTCATCTGACCAGGGAACACTTTTCCACATGTTTGCTGTGTCCCCCCATGGCTTCTCGCAAACTGCAAATGGGATTTCTTATGGCTTTCTTTTAACAATGGCTTTCTTCTTGCCACTCTTCCACAAAGGCCAGATTTGTGGAGTGCACGACTAATAATTGTCCTGTGGACAGATTCTCCCACCTGAGCTGTGGATCTCTGCAGCTCCTCCAGAGTTACAATGGGCCTCTTGGCTGCTTCTTTGATTAATTCTCTCCTTGCCCGGCCTGTCAGTTTAGGTGGACAGCCATGTCTTGGTAGGTTGCAGTTGTGCCATACTCTTTCCATTTTTGAATGATGGATTGAACAGTGCTCAGTGAGATGTTCAAAGCTTGGGATATATTTTATAACCTAACCCTGCTTTAAACTTTCCACAACTTTATCCCTGACCTGTCTGGTGTGTTCCTTGGCCTTCATGATCCTGTTTGCTCACTAAGGTTCTCTAACAAACCTCTGAGGGCTTCACAGAACAGCTGTATTTATACTGAGATTAAATTACACACAGGTTGAGTCTATTCACTAATTACAGTAGGTGACTTCTGAAGGCAATTGGTTCCACTAGATTTTAATTAGGGGGATCAGAGTAAAGGGGGCTGAATACAAACACACGCCACACTTTTCAGATATTTATTTGTAAAAAGTCTTGAAAACTATCTATCATTTTCCAAAATGTGTAAAATGTCAAGGGGTATGACTTTTTCAAGGCACTGTATATGAGGATGTTCAATGAAAAAGTATTCCTTGTAGGAAATGACCCCTTTTGTTACGCATATCCCCAAGCTCTGTGTATCTATAATGATGATTGGAAACAGGATAGATTGACTGTACTATAAAAGGGAGACTCCTACTATCTGTAATTAGGTAGGTAATAGGTAGGTAATACATGGACATGTAACAAAATAGGGCAGTCTAAGTTGATAGCTAAGTGGGATCTTTAGTTAACATTAGGGGTGCTGAAATTAATCGCTGCATTGATGCATCAGGATTCGGGTGTCCCGATGCGGCATTGATGCGTGTGACGTCATCCCGACCGGAATGATGCTCGCAGCTGCAGGCATCATCCGGTACCGTTTTTTAGAGCTGTCGGTCGGCTTTCCAGAGATAACAACCGATGTGGCTAAAAGCGGCTAGAACCAGAGGAGCGGGAGGGGACATCACCCCTCCCTCCGCCTTCCGCCGTTCTTACCGAGCCTCCCGTCCCACCGGGAGACCCGATCTGCGAGCCGCCACTTACGGCGGCTAGAGACAGACTGGCACAAAGACAGAAATGGCTTTGTTCCAGTCTCCTGTATGTAAACACGGAAGCGATGTCACAACGTCACTTCCAGTTTACTCGGCTGCCAATGGCGCCAGTTTTAAAAAAAAAAAAAAAAACAGTATTCAGAATCGTTGTTTTTGGCGATCTGAATACTTTGAAGTGCAAAGGAAGGATTTGGGGTCTTTTAGACCTCCGATCCCTCCATAAAGAGTACCTGTCACCACCTATTACTGTCACAAGGGATGTTTAAATTCCTTGTGTCAGCAATAAAAGTGATCAATTTTTTTATTTTAATTTTTAAAACACAATGTAAAAAAATAAAAATAAATATGAAAAACATTTTTTTAAAGCGCCCCTGTTCCCGCGAGCTCACGCAGCAAAGAAAATGCAAGTCACGCCTGAATATGTAAACGGTGTTCAAATCACACATGTGAGGTATCGCAGCGATCATCAGAGCGAGAGAAATAATTCTAGCACTAGACCTCCTCTGTAACTCTAACCTGGTAACAGTTATTTTTTTTTAAAGTGTCGCCTATGGAGAATTTTAGGTACCAAAGTTTGCCGCCATTCCACAAGTGTGCGCAAAAAGACACTCACCTGTCCCACAATCCAGCGACGTGGCCACCCGAACCCTCCATTCTCTCCACCACCTGTCCACGGTGCTGGCAATACTACTGCAGGCAGCTTCACAGCCGGGTGCGCATGTCTTACTGTGCTGTCCTGCATAGCCGGGCAATCTTTTGGGACCTGTGATGTGTCCCAGAAGATTGCAGGGAGGAAGGGCCGCCTAGGCGGCCCAAGCGGAAGTGGGAGTTCGTCAGTAATCGTGATGCATCGCGGAATCGAATCGTTGACCAGATAATCGTAACCAAATCGAATCGTGAGACCAGTTAAGATGCGCACCTCTAGTCAACATGCTGTGTTTTTTCTAGGCTTTGTAGCCATTTGTACATATTTGTTTAACTTTTGATGATGTATGAGGCCCCTAAGCTTGCCTAAGATATGTATTTTACTAGTAATACAGCTTTCGCTTTTTTTCTCCTTGACCAGTCTTTCCGCAAGTGCAATGACAGTTTCTTCTATTTGTATTGAGTTACTGATGTTGATGATCTGTCTTATTATCACCATTATATATGCACTATTATAAGTTATTTCTGGGTTCTTTATGTTGTTGGTAGCATTTCTATTTTTGCACCATCTGCCCAGGGAGAAGCTGAACAACTCAGAACATGTCAAGCCCCATGCATAGGGATGGTGGCATTCCCAATTACCGATATTTTACAGGATTTGTCATTGCTGTTTTTTTGTGAATAATACTTTATATTCTGATAGGGGCTATCATCCTTATTAACACATAGGTGCAATATGCTACTGTACTTTTTGGGTTGTAATTGATATGATTGGAAATGTGCATTAATAAAAATTTCTATTTTTTTATAAAATTAATATTGTGTGTCCTTAAAGGAGACATCCAGCCTGAGCTTGTTTGGCTGGGCTTTTCCTAAGGGCCACAGGAGTGCAAATCGTTTTGCACTCCTGTGACCCGTTTTCAGCAGAGAGCGGTCTGAAGTCCGCTCTCTGTTGACGTCACTGGAATTAGTCCAGTCACTGCATCATCATGACAATGAAGCCTGGATCCGCCAGCTTCTTGGACTGAAGCCTGTCTCAGCCTTTTAGCAAGCAGCTGAGAGACTGAGACAGCCTATCCCTGCCCCTTCACAGCTTAGCGCTCCAGTGAGCGTGGAGAAACAGAGAGGAGAGCTGCTGATTGTCAGTCAGTAGCTCTCCTCTCTGGGATCTGTGAGAACTGAGCCATCAGCGATGTTCGATGGCTCGGTTCTCAGTGTAGAGAGACACCGGGGGACAGATGCAGCATTTGTCCCATGCTGCATCCACCTAGGTAAGTATAAAAGGGGAAAAAAGAAACCATAGTGATATACAATGTGTACATGTATAAATAAATAGAATAAAGTGAATTATATTATATAATAAACAAAGTGCCTGTGCACTGTGCAAATAAACTCCTATGTGCTAAACTGTTAAAATTACTATCATGTGCAAAATAGCTACTATGTGTAAATCTTAACAAGTGCAAAGAAATAGCAATGCATATATATAAAATGCAGTACTATATGTAAAAGAATCATAAACAAATAAATAAATAATAATCCAACGTGATCCGGGTGAAGTAGTTATAATATAAAAAAAAGAGTTCAAATAGTGATTTGCTTAAATCAGTTTATCCAACTATGTGAGTCTGCTCAATAAAAATGTATTCTTATTTCTGGACGTCTTGAACTATGGCCTCTCAGGACTCTTACCTCCGCGTAGATTTATATGAGCAGTGAGTTATTCTCTCTCTCTTCACTATCTATAAACATTCAATGTTACAATATTCATGTATTGTAATTATATGAAAACTCTCACACTTCATACAAACAACTGAGAAGTGTAAAAGGCAGCAGTAGAAACACTATGATCAATCAATGTGCTGGCCAACAGCATGCAAGGAGTGATGTCTCACACCCCCTCTTTCAATGAAAGAAAATAATAATAATAGTGTTCATGCAATAAAAATCGAGGGTGCTTCAAGTCCATCCAGATCGTATGTGATACGCTTCCAGGTTCTACACCATCACCGATCCACCACATGAACACCCCTTTGTTAATCTACTCACCAGAGGTAAGTATGTATGGAGCCTGTAAAATACTTTCTAGATGAAGCTATGGCCCCTCTCTGTATAGACAGCGATCCTTGTCAGCAACGATTCAATGGTATTTCAGAGCATGTAAACATACAAGGGGATGCTTTACATAGTGTTAAACTGTTTATTAAGAAAAACAAAATGCCCCGCATACAAGAAATGCTTACAAGATTTAGCTATAAAAATGGCACGTCTCTCACAGCTTTGTTATAATTGTTGTTGAGGCAAGAATGTGCTAGCCAATATGGAATGCAAACTCCTCTAATTCAAAATTAATTTTCCCTCAACAACTTGGTTTATCCAGGGAGATACATTTATGGGGCTTTAGAAAAGGTGACAGAGTCCAGAGTATGTTTAAATATTACAATGAACAGCAGCCTTCAGAGTCCCATTTATCATTTATGTCATAGCAAGCATGAAGACACTACAATTCAGCATAATATGTACAATCTATAATATGCATCTAGGTTAAGGTGACCAGATTTTTTAAATAAAATCCGTGGACATTTTATTTTTTTACTAGTAATGGCGGCAATCAGCGACTCTTTGCCTGTCGCCGCCCGTCAAGTCTTACTCTCCGCCGGGCCCCGGCTACTACTGGGAATATCACTCCGCCAGGGAAGGCAAGGAGATAAGCAGCCAGGACTTGAGCCAAGGCAGAAGAACATGCGAGTGGAGCTGAATGGGCACCCGAAACTGAAGAAATATTCCCTCCGCTCCGACCAGCACATGATCATCAGAAAGGGGCACAGATAATGGAAAAAAAAATACACCTCCCTAAGCTAGAAGGAGTGGCGGAGCGGGGGGTGTAATTCAGATTTTTTATTTTTATTTTGCACTGACTGTCTTTGAAATTGCCCCAGCCCCTGTTCAAATCCAATCCGGGGACAAAACTGGGGACAGACTTGGTCCGGGGACAGTGTCCTCAATCTGGGGACTGTCCCCTGAAACCAGAGATGTCTGGTCACCCTTATCTAGGTAGCTTCCATGCATGCAGTAATGTGTGTTATAATCTAGACCTGTGCTTCCATAATGATGAATGAAACCTAACAGCTAAAAACTTCACCTGAAATACTAGTGTCTGAAACTGGAGGGGTTTCTGATTGGTTGACCAAACACGTTTGATCTTGTTGCTAATCAAGATGCAGAGTGTTGCGGCAACGAGTCCTGTTTTTCCCTGCACCACTCTGCATGTGGGAGAAAGTATAGGAGAGTGTCTGCTAAGTGGGGATGCAATCTACCCATCAGCTGCCTGCAATTGACAGTTAGATTGCAGCAGAACTCATGAGGAAAACCCTGGTTGAGAAACCCTGATATAGGCTGTACTGATGTGTATTTATCAATATATTTACTGATGGTTAGCAGGGGAAATTCCTGCATCCACATCATTTGTGTGGATACGGGTATCTGTCAGTTTTTTTTTTTCATTCAACCCACTGTTTGAATGAAAAAATAAAAACTCTCATGCCGCGTACACACGACCGTTTTTCATGACAAGAAAACTGCCATTTTTTAGATTGGTCCTGAAAACCGGTCGTGTGTATGCTCCATAGCAGTTTTCTCGATGAAAAAACTGCCCGCAAAAAAATTAGAACCTGCTCTATTTTTTCTCGTCGCGAAAACCGCTCGTGTGTATGCTTTTCCGAGGGGAAAAAAAACAGGCATGCTCAGAATCAAGTATGAGACGGGAGCGCTCGTTCTGGTAAAACTAGCGTTTGTAATGGAGATAGCACATTTGTCACGCTGTAACGGTCTGAAAAGCACGAGGCTGAAAAGCGCGAATCGTCTCTCACCAAACTTTACTAACACAAGATCAGAAAAAGCAGCCCAAAGGGTGGCGCCATTCGAATGGAACTTCCCCTTTATAGTGCTGTCGTACGTGTTATACATCAACACGCTTTGCTCGAGCGTTTTTTTTCCTGAACGTGTGTATGCAAGGCAGGCTTGAGAGAAATCACGTTGAGAAAAACTTTGTTTTTTTGCATGACAGGAAAAACGGTTGTGTGTACACAGCATCAGTGTACACCCAGCTTTGAAGTGGCACCAATCTGAATGGAGAAGCAATATAACCACCCCTGGAAACAGCATTATCTGGGAAGAGGGTAGTTTTAGATGCACTAACAGATTTAGATGGACTTCCTTAAAAATTAAAGTCAAGCTCCAGCAAACACTTTTAACCACTTCAACACCGGGCTTTTTTTACCACCTCAATACTGGGCCTATTCTGGCACTTCTCTCCTACATGTACAAATCATCATTCTTTTGCTAGAAAATTACTCAGAACCCCCAAACATTATATCTATGTTTTTTTTAGCAGACACCCTAGGGAATAAAATGACGGTCATTGCAATTTTTTTTCTTGCACAGTATTTGCGCAATAATTTTTCAAACGCTTTTTTGGGGGGAAAAAAATGGTTTCCCGAATAAAAAAATAACAAAACAGTAAAGTTAGTCCAATTTTTTTGTAAAGTATGAAAGATGATGTTACGCCGAGTAAATAGATACCTAACATGTCACGCTTTAAAATTGCGCACACTCATGGAATGGCGCCAAACTTTGGTACTTAAAAATCTCCATAGGCGACGCTTTGAAATTTTTTACAGGTTACCAGGTTAGAGTTACAGAGGAGGTCTAGTGCTAGAATTGTTGCATGCACTCTAACGCACGCGGCGATACCTCATATATGTGGTTTGAACGGCGTTTACATATGTGGGCAGGACTTACGTGTGCGTTCGCTTCTGATCGCAAGCTACCGGGAACAGGGGCGTTTAAAAAAAATTATTTATTTTTTTACTTAATTTTTTTTATTTTTACACTTTAAAAAAAAAAAAAATTTGGATCACTTTTATTCCTATTACAAGGAATGTGAACATCCCTTGTAATAGGAATGGTGTGTGACAGGTCCTCTTTATGGAGAGATGCGGGGGCAATAAGGACCCACATCTCTCCTCCAGGCTGGAAAGCATGAGATCGTGAAACAAATTTCACCGATCTCATGCTTACTAGCCGCAATGGCGGCTTTGTTTACTTCTGAGGACCCGGGCGTGACATCATCACATCGCGCCCGGGCCTCCGAAGAAGCACCGGATGGTGGCGGGAGGGGGGTGTCCCCTCCCGCCGCCTATAAGAACGATCAAGCGGTGGAACCACCGTTATGATCATTCTTATGGTGCGCAGAATCACCGGCAGAAGAGAAGGCTATCTGAATGATGCCTCTAGCTGCAGGCATCATTCAGATATCCCCCCACAAAGCCCAGGACGTCATATGACATCCACCCAGGATGGGAGATCCCATCTGTAGACGTCATATTACTATGGGCGGGTAGGGAATTGGTTAAAGCAGTTACAGCAGCAGATTTATTTTTTTTTCTTTTGGGAAGATTTTACATGAAACATTAAAATCTGACCATTGTAACCATCCCTGTCAGTGTTAAATGTTTTGTCTCAACCTTCTAGCTGCCACTTTTGCTGAACAGCTTGATCTGTTAAAGACAGTTGAAAAACAAAATGTGAAGATAAAAGAACAAAAAGCTTAAATAAAGAAAGCTCATGCAGCCAACGCTATTATAACAATAGGTAAACTGCAATAAATAAAATTTTCGTTTTTCGGTTTATTACCACGCTAAGGCTTTCAAAGGGTGTGTTCTGCTTCAAGTGCCATTACCCCAGCATGCTATTGCTGTATACTTATGGTTTTCAACTGCTATAGGCAGCCAAGGGTTATAAGAACCATTGCCACTCTGTAGGGACGAGCCAACTGTCCCGCTTTTTCCCGTTTGGCTTCCTGTTTGGTTGGAGCCAAACATCATGTTGTGGTATTTTTACAGCTTCTATATATGACAGCTTCCAGCTGTCACTGGTTCCTAAGGAAGCTGTGAGTGCTTTCTCTTGGTGCCACTGGTATCCACTGGTATCTGACACTTCCAGTTTATTTTCAGATTCCACATTCCCCACTGCAAATTCCACCTACCAACCCCTATGTCACTACTGTTTCCTCTAGATGTGGCAACTGGTGGGTGGAACCACAGCATGCAGCAGGGAATGTGACGTCTCATGCACTCATAAGTGTGGGATACCAGTGGTGACCTTGGCTGAAAAGAAAATAAGAAGCACCACCCACTGAACAGGTGTGTATTCTTGCCAGGCTGCTTCAGCCACACCAAGTAATTTATTGTCATTATTTACATAAGAAAAACTTGAAGGCAGCAATTTATGACCACTCTTGTAATAAAGCTAGTTGAGAAGCTGCAATGCTGACCCTCTTACCTCAGTAATTTTTAGATTGGGTTAGGCGTCGAGCTGTGTATGAATTGTCTTGGAACTCCGGTTGGTTTCCAACTATAGCCAATGCTCCACCTTCTTCATTGCTCCAACCATGTAAAAAAATAAACAAATTCCTGTTTACTTATTTCATCTGAACATAATTGGGTATTTATTGTAAACAGTTTTTTTTTAACAAATACATAGTTTATCTAAATATTCACACAATTTACCGAGAAATGATTCTCAACTCTTTTAGTAAATCAGCCTAATTATGTTCAATGAAAAGGACACCAAACCCCTATTTATATAGTTCCAACAATTATAGTGACTACCAGAAAGGAAACTAGTCTTAGCTCTTTCAGGTTGTTTTGCTACACATTTGTCACCCATCACAGGCACAGGTAAATTTACCATTTATACATATTTGCTATCTGAGTTAATTTATACTTAATGTGGGTCAGGCTGATGCTGGTACCTGCTTCCTTATTGTGTTGATCTGGAAATTGCTCACTTTTTAAGTAGGTAGGAGATGGAAGGTAATGTTCCTTATGCCATCATAAGGTTTCTGGTTTGATCTCCAAGGAGGTTTATCCTGTCTGACTCCAGTTGCTGTTGCTATAAATCATGAAAAAATGACAGTTAATGTAAACTCCTCATTTGTATATGTATAACTCTCTGTTTACTTACAGTAAAATGGAGTCTGTATTTGAGCAGCAGTTGTACGGGGAGTCTAAAAATTGTTCTTGCACAGGTAGCCATTCATGTCTTTAGCCGCAAGTGCCACGGAACCACACTTCCCCAGAAGGTGTTCCAGAAAGAAAGAGAATATGTCCAGCCTAATCCACCTATTCAGATTCCTTGACCCTGCAGATGATATGCACCATGCTCCAGTCTGATGGAACTACTATTATGTGTATACATACAAAATGTGTTGGGCATATTAAAGTGATTGTAAAGTAAAAATGTTTCTATAAAAATAACAAACATGTTATGCCTACCTGCTCTGAGCAGTGGTTTTGCACAGAGTAGCCCAGATCCTCCTCTTCTCGGGTCCCTGGCTAGAGCTCCTGGCCCACCTGTTGAGTGCCCCCACAGCAAGCAGCTTGCTATGGGGGCACTCGCGCCAAGCTGCAGCTCCGTCTATCAATTCAGACATGGACGGAGCTGCAATTCAGACCCACCCCTCTCTCTCCTGATTGGCTAACTGAGTTTGAATGACAGCAGCGGGAGCCTGTGTCTCGGCCAATCAGGAGGGATAAAAAACCTTCAGACTTTATTATCACTTTAACAGATATGGATGAAAAAAGAGATGTTTATTAACAAAAACATATTTTTTTAATTATGTTGAGGTACAGTGCAATGACATAATTTATCAAAAGGGTTACAGTAGAGATTCTTGCTCAAATCTCTAGCTCAAAACAACCTCTCTACTACTACTTTTAGGGGGTTTCTGTTGGTTTCCCCAGGGTAGTATTTTTTTTTAATTGGTCTATTGATGGAGACACTAGCTGTCTTAAGCTTATGCGGAACGGGAGATTACGCCCGCTGGGGGACCTTAGAGAGGAATACGGCAAGTTTCCAATGGATACCTTGAGGTATGAGCAATTACAGCATTTTTGTAATGCCCACCAAAAGGAGATTGGAAAGGCGGAACCTCTCTCTGATTTTGAATCTCTCTGGCATAAACAGTCAGGTGATGGTGGCTTGCTTTCTATGTCACATGGACTGTTGAACAGGCGTAGTGTCACCACAGGCCTTAGGTTTTTTGGGGAGTGGGAATCGGCGGTAGGCCGCCATTTCACAGACTTATAGAAAAGGAATATGTTAAGACTAGTACATACATCTTCTATAAATATTAAAACACAGGAAACAAATTACAAACATTTGTCCAGGTGGTACAGGGTCCCAAAGATGCTGGCCATCGCATATCCCTCAGTCTCGGACAGATGTTGGCGGGGCTGTGGGCAACAAGGATCCCATATTCACATCTGGTGGGAATGTCCTAAGATTAGTTTGTTTTGGGCTAAGCTCGGGAATGTGATCTCACAAATAATAATGGCTTTGATTAGGGACGACCCGGTGCAATGCCTCTTTCATGGTACCCAAAGTTCACACTTGTGCGTCACGACAGCCATCCTACTTTGGATCCGACTTTGCCCTGCGACATGAAGCCGACATATGTCCGACTTTCAATGAGCGGGGATCCGACTTGGATCCCCGCCAATACCAGGCACTGTGTTTGGTATGAATCTTGAGGGGGAACTCCACGCCAAATTTTAAATAAAAAAACGGCATGGGTTCCCCCTCCAGGAGCATACCAGGCCCTTCGGTCTGGTATGGATTTTAAGGGGAACCCCCTAAGCCAAAAAAACAGCGTGGGGGTACCCCCAAAATCCAAACCAGACCCTTATCCGAGCACGCAACCTGGCAGGCCGCAAGAGAAGAGGGGGGAAGGAGAGCGCCCCCCTCCCTCCTGAACCGTACCAGGCCACATGCCCTCAACATGGGGGGTTTGGTGCTTTGGGGCAGGGGGGCAACCTGCGGCCCCCCCACCCAAAAGCACCCTGCCCCCATGTTGATGAGGACAGGGCCTCTTCCCGACAACCCTGGCCGTTGGTTGTCGGGGTATGCGGGTGGGGCTTATCGGAATCCGGGAGCCCCCTTTAATAAGGGGGCCCCCAGATCCCGGCCCCCCACCCTATGTGAATGAGTATGAGGTACATCGTACCCCTACCCATTCACCTGGTGGAAAAAAATGTCAATAAAAAAACACTACACAGGTTTTTAAAGTAATTTATTACACAGCTCCGGGGGTCTTCTTCCGACTCCGGGGGTCTTCTTCCGACTTCGGGGGTCTCCGGTGTCGACTCCGCGCTCTCCGGTTCTTTCTTCCTTCTGCCGGGCCTTCGCTATCTTCTTCCAGCTCTTTTGCTAGCGGGGCCCGGTCTTCTCCGTCGCCTTCTTTACTCTTCTCCTCTTCGATGTTGACACGTTGCTTCCTCCCGCTGTAATGCACAGTCACATGCTCCCATGACGTCACAGTCACATGCTCCGGGGCCACCCGGAGCTTGTGACTGTGACGTCATGAGAGGCCTATATAAATCAGAGCGCACCGCACACCCAGCATTACAGCGGGAGGAAGCGACGTGTCAACATCAAAGAGGAGAAGAGGGAAGAAGGCGACGAAGAAGACCGGCCCCGCTAGCAAAAGAGCTGGAAGAAGATAGCGGAGGCCCGGCAGAAGGAAGAAAGAACCGGAGAGCGAGAGAAGAAGAGGGAAGAAGGCGACGGAGAAGACCGGGCCCCGCTAGCAAAAGAGCTGGAAGAAGATAGCGGAGGCCCGGCAGAAGGAAGAAAGAACCGGAGAGCGCGGAGACGACACGGAGACCCCCGAAGTCAGAAGAAGACCCCCGGAGCTGTGTAATAAATTACTTTAAAAACCTGTGTAGTGTTTTTTTATTGGCATTTTTTCCACCAGGTGAATGGGTAGGGGTACGATGTACCCCATACTCATTCGCATAGGCTGGTGGGGGCCCCCTTATCAAAGGGGGGCTCCCAGATTCCGATAAGCCCCTGCCCGCATACCCCGACAACCAACGGCCAGGGTTGTCGGGAAGAGGCCATGTCCTCATCAACATGAGGGCAGGGTGCTTTGGGGTGGGGGGGCCACAGGTCGCCCCCCTGCCCCAAAGCTCCAAACCCCCCATGTTGAGGGCATGTGGCCTGGTACGTTTCAGGAGGGAGGGGGGGCACTCTCTCGTCCCCCATCTTTTCCTGCGGCCTGCCAGGTTGCGTGCTCGGCTAAGAGTCTGGTTTGGATTTTGGGGGGACCCCCATGCCATTTTTTCGGCTTAGGGGGTTCCCCTTAAAATCCATACCAGACCGAAGGGCCTGGTATGCTCCTGGAGGGGAACCCATGCCGTCTTTTTTATTTAAAATTTGGCGTGGAGTTCCCCCTCAAGATCAGCAGAGCACAAGTCGCATGCCAAAGTCGGATCATGCAAGACTGCGGTCCGACTTTGATCCGACTTTAATGATAGTCAATGGGCTGAAGTAGGATCAAAGTCGGACCAAAGTAGTACAGGGGGCATTTTCAAAGTCGGACCGACATGTGTCGGACCAGTTAAGACGGCTCTCATAGGGAAACATTGATTTTCACACGTCATGCGACATGAGCTCCCAATGTCGGAGCGTTTGTCGGACAAGTGTGAACCCAGCCTCAGGGCATATAAAAAGAGTATAGTTCCACATTTGTTGGATGCAGCTAAAGGGCTAATTACGGTCTATTGGAAATAGCAACAAGTACCTATGATAGATAAATGGGCGAGACAGGTTAACAAGATTATGGAAGATGAGAAATGGGTTTGTTCTAATAGTAATAGACTGGAAGAGTTCCACGCTAAATGTGAACCATGGGTTAATTATAGCACAGTGAACAGGAGTACATTGTTTCCTTTCCTATGAAGGGAGAGGACATAAATACCTCCTTTTTTTCGTTCTTTTTTTCCCCCATGTTTGTTGGTTATATGTTTGTTTATTGATTGTAAAAAAATAAAAATGAATAAATAAAGATTATACAAAAAATAAAATAAAAGGGTTACAGTATGGATTTTTGGATTGGCATTTTTTAACATTCAATATCCAGTATACAGCCAATTATCAAGGCTGATGGACACATTACTTTACTGAAATCTGGCAACATTTGTGAACGTTTTTGAAGCTGTGGGGTTTACAATGTACCTCGACTACACATTTTCAATGACAGTAAGCCTTCGGGTTATACTTGTAATCTAATCTTAGAATATGTTGTAATTTTGACAGTGTGACATTGTTTGTTGCTACTAAAAATCCCAGGCAGCCAGTACCAAGCAGTCTGTCAATGCATGTGCATGCAATCATACTCTTATTTCCATATCTTTACATTTATATTCAAGCTGAAAGTCTGAACTTGGGAAATTAAAAAAATGACTTCTCTGACACTGAAAATTCTCCTTGTATATCTCTCATTATATCTATCATGGTTGATTATACTAATTATGTTAAAACGAAAACATGGCATAAACAGAAAAAAAACACTACTGTTCCAAATATAATGGGGGTCATTCACTAACAAAGTGCATATTTGCCCAATTTTTCCTATGTACAGGGAACCAGATCAAAGCTAATAGAAAAGGGGGCACAATAGGAGTCCACTTAATTGGGATTATGGCCACCACATGCTTTAAAGGTGTTTTAGGGTTAAATGTAAGGTTTGACTGACGCTGCACAACCTTCAGCAGTGGATGAGTGTGCTCAAATACAGGCTTTAAATGTACTGGTAGATTCTATCTCTTCCTTAGTGAGAACACTGTCCCCTGTTGTTCCTGCTATGGTTCCTTCTACATCTACAGCCTCGTACACACGACCGAGTTTCTCAGCAAGAACCAGCAAGCAACTTGCTGGCAGAGCTTTCTTGCCGAGTAAATCGGTCATGTGTACGCAGCTATCATGTTTCTCATCAAGAAAACCGACAAGAATCTCAACGAGAAAAATAGAGAACCTGCTCTCTTTTTTCTCATTGAGATTCTTGTCAGCAGGTTTCTTGACGAGAAAAGTGTGTGTGTGTACACTTACCTGTCCTCCGGGAAGCCCGCGCATGCTCGAAATGACTTAGAAGCATGCGCGGTAGCTTCCTAGGCATAGGTAGGGTGTAGCAAGATGGCGGCGATGGCATCGAATGTGACGAGCACACGCTCGTCGTAGTCGATAACGTCACCGCGTTCGCTCCATTCAAAGAACCGCAAGTTCTTTGAAAGGAGCGTGTGTACACTCGGCCGGGACAAGTTTCTTGTCCAAGAATCTCGTCAAGAAAAACGACGTGTTTTTTCTTGACGAGATTCTCGGCCGTGTGTACGAGGCTTACTTCTTCTGTGTCTGCTGCTTTGCTCAGCCCCTTACCCAGCACTGTTTATCCTTCTTCTAGCCTAAATGTTCATCAGCCCACCCCTGTTGTTATGGTTCTGGGGGGTATGTCTGGGGATTGCAATGTGCCTAAGCTAGGGGTAATGTGCCGGAATCCTGCATGAAGGAAGTCATGCTGTGTGAGATGTCTCCCCTGGGGTATCATCTGAGCTTAGCAGTGAAAGATAAAATATGGCGGGGGGATTTTATTGACATCCTATCCCTGTTGCCCTCTCAGAAAGATTTTGGGGTTAAGCTAGATAAGAATGACAAGCAGGAAGACGACAGGCGTAGGCCTATACCTAGGTCATTCAATAATTTGTTGCAAGCGTTTTGCATCATTTCTGGCGTCATGTCGGACAAGCATCCTGAGCACAGCGGAGGTTTGTTCCAGCATGTTGACCACATTTTAGAGGCGTACAAAAGTTTTGGGGGGCTCGGTTGGTTCTACTACGATGAGTCATTTCGGCAGAAGTTGGCAGTCTACCCCTCGTTACGCTGGGGTATGAAGGATGTTGGGCTATGGCTAAATTTGCTTGCCCCCCAGAGACCAGTCACTCCTAAACCGGCTGTGGTTACCCCTTCTAGCGCTGTGTACAGGAGAGGCTGCTGCTTTGCCTTTAATGACAGCCAGTGCCGCTGGAATGCGGCTTGTAAATATAGGCACGAATGTGCCTATTGTGTGGGAGCTCACCCTGCAGCCAAGTGTTTAAAAAAGTCAGCAAATGCTGGGGCTAGTCAGAGTCCAAGGGATATTTTTCCAAGGAGCCTGCACGCCAGTGAGGCTGGAAAGCATGAGCCCGTGGCTGGACAGCTATCCAGACCAGGCGACAGCGCGATTTCTAATGGATTTGAATTTGGTTTTCCCCTCCCTTCATTCACCAGGGTGGGGTGTACGGTGGTGGGTAATTTAAAATCAGTCAATCAGTTTCCACACATTGTCAGGGAGAAGGTTCTGAAAGAAATCATTGCTGGTCCTTTTAAGCACCCTCCTTTTGTTGATTTCCGTATATCACCTTTAGGGGTGGTGCCCAAGAAGGAGCAGAATGCGTATCGAATTATCCATCATTTGTCTTTCCCTAAAGGTGATTCTCTTAACAATGAGATTGATGATGTGCTCTGCTCGGTCTCATATGCGACATTCGAAGAGGCGATTGTCAAGATTCGGCAGTGTGGGCCTGGTGCGTTGCTGGCTAAGGCCGATATTAAATCGGCCTTTCGGTTGTTGCCCATAGCTCCCAAGGCTTTTAATTCTTTGGGGTTTTATTTTGATGAGGCCTATTTCTTTGACAGGTGTCTCCCCATGGGGTGTTCTGTGCCATGCTCATATTTTGAAGCCTTTTCCTCTTTTTTGCATTGGGTGATTTGTTCCCAGTCGGGTTGTGATAAGGTAATCCACTACCTGGATGACTTTTTGTTTATGGGACCTCAGGGTTCTTTGCTTTGTAATGAGTAGGGATGAGCTTCGAGTTCGAGTCGAACTCATGTTCGACTCGAACATTGCCTGTTCGCCCGTTCGCCGAACAACGAACAATTTTGGGTGTTCGCGGCAAATTCGAAAAGTCTATGAGAGAAATCTAAAGTGCTAATTATAAAGGCTTATATGCAAGTTATTGTCCTAAAAAGTGTTTGGGGACCCGGGTCCTGCCCCAGGGGACATGTATCAATGCAAAAAAAAGTTTTAAAAACTGCCGTTTTTTTAGGAGCAGTGATTTTAATAATGCTTAAAATGAAAAAATAAAAGTGAAATATTCCTTTAAGTTTCGTACCTGGGGGGTGTGTATGATATGCATGTAAAGTCACGCATGTTTCCCGTCCTTAGAACTGTCCCTGCACAAAGTGTCATTTTTGAAGGAAAAAAAGTCATTTAAAACTCACTCGCGGCTATTAATGAATTAGGTCTGGAATGAATATTAAGGGGAACCCCGCCGCAAATTTAAAAGAAAAATGGCGTGGGGTTCCCCCTAAATATCCATACCAGGCCCTTGAGATTTGGCATGGATTTTAAGGGGAACTCCACCCCAAATGTAAAAAAAAGTGGCGTGGAGTCCCCCCAAAAATCCATACCAGACCCTTATCCGAGCACGCAACCTGGCTGACCACAGGGGAAGAGGGGGGGACGAGAGAGCGGCCCCCCTCCCTCCTGAACCGTACCAGGCCACATGCCCTCAACATGGGGCCTCATCCCCACAACCCTTGCTCGGTGGTTGTGGGAGTCTGCGGGCGGGGGGCTTATCGGAATCTGGAAGACCCCTTTAACAAAGGGGACCCCCAGATCCCGGGCCCCCCTATGTGAATTGGTAAGGGGTACATTGTACCCCTACCATTTGACGAAGAAAGTGTCAAAAAATGTAAATAAAAACACACACACCTTGGAAAAGTCCTTTATTAAAAAATAAAATAATAATAATAAAAAAAAACATTCCAGCGATGAAATCCAGTGTCCCGCGGCGATCCCGATGTCCAGCGCTGTTCGTCATTGGTTGTGCCTGTGCGGACCTGATGGGGAACTTCCTCCACTGTGTTTTAAATGTATAGACCCGCCCCTTCTAAAGTTCCCCATCAGGTCCGCCCCCTCGGTATGTCTGACCCCGCCTACGTCATTGGCCTGAGCGGGGAACTTCCTTCACTGTGTAATTTAAATTTACACAGTGAAGGAAGTTTCCCGCTCAGGCCAATGACATAGGCGGGGTCGGACATACCGAGGGGGCGGACCTGATGGGGAACTTCGTTCGCTGTGTAATACATGAATAGACCCGCCCCTTCTCGCGTTCCGCATCTGGTCCGCTGAGCGGATCTGATGGGGAACTTTAGAAGGGGCGGGTCTATACATTTAAAACACAGCGGAGGAAGTTCCCCATCAGGTCCGCACAGGCACAACCAATGACGGACAGCGCTGGACATCGGGATCGCCGCGGGACACTGGATTTCATCGCTGGAATGTTTTTTTTTATTATTATTTTTTTATTTTTTAATAAAGGACTTTTCCAAGGTTTGTGTGTTTTTATTTACATTTTTTGACACTTTCTTTGTGAAATGGTAGGGGTACAATGTACCCCTTACCAATTCACATAGGGGGGGCGGGATCTGGGGGTCCCCTTTGTTAAAGGGGTCTTCCAGATTCCGATAAGCCCCCCGCCCGCAGACCCCCACAACCACCGGGCAAGGGTTGTGGGGATGAGGCCCTTGTCCCCATCAACATGGGGACATCCTCCCCATGTTGAGGGCATGTGGCCTGGTACGGTTCAGGAGGGAGGGGGGGCCGCTCTCTCGTCCTCCCCTCTTCCCCTGTGGCCGGCCAGGTTGCGTGCTCGGATAAGGGTCTGGTATGGATTTTTGGGGGGACTCCACAGCATTTTTTTTTTAATTTGGGGTGGAATTCCCCTTAAAATCCATGCCAGATCTCAAGGGCCTGGTATGGATATTTAGGGGGAACCCCACGCCATTTTTTTTTAAATTTTCGGCGGGGTTCCCCTTAATATCCATTCCAGACCTAAATGGCCTGGTAATTGAATTTGGGGGAACCCCCACGCTTTTTTTTTATTTTTTATCAATGACTTTTCTATGTATTGATAAAAGCCGACAGTTCATTAATAGCCGCGAGTGAGTTTTAAATGACTTTTTTTCCTTCAAAAATGACACTTTGTGCAGGGACAGTTCTAAGCACGGGAAACATGCGCGACTTTACATGCATATCATACACACCCCCTAGGTACGAAATTTAAATGAATATTTCACTTTTATTTTTTCATTTTAAGCATTATTAAAATTACCGCTCCCGTAAAACGTCTATTTTTTAAACCTTTTTTTGCATTGATACATGTCCCCTGGGGCAGGACCCGGGTCCCCAAACACTTTTTAGGACAATAAATTGCATATTAGCCTTTATAATTAGCACTTTAGATTTCGAATGTTCGAGTCCATTGTATTTAATAGGGTTCTAAAGTTCACACGAACATTCTGTCTGTTCGCAGGTTCTGGTGCGAACCGAACAGGGGGGTGTTCGGCTCATCCCTGGTAATGAGCTCTTGCAGGCCTTTCGGAATACGTCTAGTCAGTTTGGTGTGCCCTTGGTGGAAGAAAATACGTGTTTCCCCACAACATCTTTGGAATTCTTAGGCATTCACATTGACACCTGTCGGATGGAATTCCGGTTGCCTGAGGCAAAATTAGTGAAGTTGAAGTCCTTATTGAGGTAATTTCTGTTGAAGAAAAAAGTGTTGCTTAAGGATAGGCAATCTCTTTTGGGTGTCTTGACGTTTGCATGCCGGATCATGCCAGTTGGTCATATTTTTTTGGGTCGTCTTTATTTAGCGATAGAGGGTGTGAAGTCACCATTCGACCACATCAGGTTGACCAGTTCACTTAAAGCAGATATGTTGGTTTGGGCACGATTCCTGGATGTATACAACGGGTGGTCCTTTTTTCAGAATTAGATTATTTTTGCCCCAGACTTCAAACTATTCACGGATGCAGCGGGGTCGAAAGGCTTTGCTGCGATCTGGGGGATGCACTGTTGCTGTGCAGCTTGGCCAGAATCGTGGGTGGCTCAAGAAGTCACTAGGAACATAGTTCTACTGGAGCTGTTTCCAATTTTGGTGGCCATGGAACTGTGGGGTGCTCATTTTGCAAATAGGAGGATCCTGGTTGAAACGGACAACAAGGGGGTTCTCTTTGCGATCAATTGCCTCTCGTCCAAGTCGCTGTTGGTAGTTAAGGTGCTTCGGCAAGTTGTTTTTTTGTGTTTACAATTTAATGTCTGGTTGAAAGCCAAATATACACCGGGGGTCCAAAATAACCTTGCCGTTGTGTTATCTCAGTTTCAAATGGACCGTTTTCGCCAGCTGCTTCCAGAGGCAGACGTGGAAAGGATTCGTTGCCCGAAGTTTCTGTGGGATGTGATTTGGACGTAGTGAAAAGAGCTATACAGGGTTTGGTCGCACCCAAGACATGGATGTAAAAAAATGAAAAAATTGCTGTGGGGTGTGGCGCTGCTCACTCTTCAGGTGTGACCCAGAAGATAGAGATGGGCTAATCTTATTCAAAAATAAAAAGGAGATGGAAATATCGGGACTAGTTGCTTGTCACCCCAAAAGGTTACTGGGTTCCAATCATTGAGCCAAAGTCCCCTGCGGTGGGGAGATAACAGTATAAGTGGGTGAAAAAATTATAATAAATGACGAAACCTTCCAATCACATACCCACGCCTCCCAAAGCCAATAGAGGCCTGATAACACAATGAGAGGCTGGGATTACCCCTCTGTAAGGTACGATAATAGTGTATTAAACAAAAATAGTGCCAGAAAATATTCAATAATATAAATAATACTAGATGTATCTGTGAGTTAGCTAAATTGCATAAGGGTCATATATAGGGATGAGCTTCGTGTTCGAGTCGAACATACGTTCGACTCGAACATCGGCTGTTCGATCGTTCGACGAAGATCGAACGATTTGGGCCGTTCGCGCCAAATTCGAGTGACGCGAACGGCCCACAATGCACTACGCCATCGCAGTGTCATCCAGGCGCTGTGATTGGCCAAGCATGCACTGTGACCCCGCATGCTTGGCCAATCACAGCGCCGGCAGCGAGGAGAGCAATGATTGGCCACAGGCAGGATGCCTGTGGCCAATTATTGCTGAGGGTGTTTAGTACACGCCCCACACTATAAAAGGCCGCCAGCACGGCGGCCTAGTGTAGTGTGTTCCGGAGCAGGGATAGAGCAGCATAGGCAGGGACAGTGACTTTTATTTCTTTCTTGCTTAACCTGGATTCCTTTAGTTTAGGGAAAGAGAAGGATAGGTAGGGAGAGTGTCAGTGTGTTTTGTGCTTGTGCTATAGTGTGCTTAAAAAAACATTTTTTCTAGGGACAGAAAACTGTAGGTAGGGAGAGTGTCAGTTTCTTTCACTGTGCAAGTCCTTGTTTCTAGGGACCTGGAAGGACAGTGAGTGAATTCTCCTTGTGCTATATTGTGCTTAAAAAAAACATTTTTTCTAGGGACAGAAAACTGTAGGTAGGGAGAGTGTCAGTTTCTTTCACTGTGCAAGTCCTTGTTTCTAGGGACCTGGAAGGACAGTGAGTGAATTCTCCTTGTGCTATATTGTGCTTTAAAAAAACATTTTTTCTAGGGACAGAAAACTGTAGGTAGGGAGAGTGTCAGTTTCTTTCACTGTGCAAGTCCTTGTTTCCAGGGACCTGGAAGGACAGTGAGTGAATTCTCCTTGTGCTATATTGTGCTTAAAAAAAACATTTTTTCTAGGGACAGAAAACTGTAGGTAGGGAGAGTGTCAGTTTCTTTCACTGTGCAAGTCCTTGTTTCCAGGGACCTGGAAGGACAGTGAGTGAATTCTCCTTGTGCTATATTGTGCTTAAAAAAAACATTTTTTCTAGGGACAGAAAACTGTAGGTAGGGAGAGTGTCAGTTTCTTTCACTGTGCAAGTCCTTGTTTCCAGGGACCTGGAAGGACAGTGAGTGAATGCTCCTTGTGCTATAGTGTGCTTAAAAAAAACATTTTTTCTAGGGACAGAAAACTCTAGGTAGGGAGAGTGTCAGTTTCTTTCACTGTGCAAGTCCTTGTTTCCAGGGACCTGGAAGGACAGTGAGTGAATTCTCCTTGTGCTATAGTGTGCTTAAAAAAAACATTTTTTCTAGGGACAGAAAACTGTAGGTAGGGAGAGTGTCAGTTTCTTTCACTGTGCAAGTCCTTGTTTCTAGGGACCTGGAAGGACAGTGAGTGAATTCTCCTTGTGCTATATTGTGCTTAAAAAAAACATTTTTTCTAGGGACAGAAAACTGTAGGTAGGGAGAGTGTCAGTTTCTTTCACTGTGCAAGTCCTTGTTTCTAGGGACCTGGAAGGACAGTGAGTGAATTCTCCTTGTGCTATATTGTGCTTTAAAAAAACATTTTTTCTAGGGACAGAAAACTGTAGGTAGGGAGAGTGTCAGTTTCTTTCACTGTGCAAGTCCTTGTTTCCAGGGACCTGGAAGGACAGTGAGTGAATTCTCCTTGTGCTATATTGTGCTTAAAAAAAACATTTTTTCTAGGGACAGAAAACTGTAGATAGGGAGAGTGTCAGTTTCTTTCACTGTGCAAGTCCTTGTTTCCAGGGACCTGGAAGGACAGTGAGTGAATTCTCCTTGTGCTATATTGTGCTTAAAAAAAACATTTTTTCTAGGGACAGAAAACTGTAGGTAGGGAGAGTGTCAGTTTCTTTCACTGTGCAAGTCCTTGTTTCCAGGGACCTGGAAGGACAGTGAGTGAATGCTCCTTGTGCTATAGTGTGCTTAAAAAAAACATTTTTTCTAGGGACAGAAAACTCTAGGTAGGGAGAGTGTCAGTTTCTTTCACTGTGCAAGTCCTTGTTTCCAGGGACCTGGAAGGACAGTGAGTGAATTCTCCTTGTGCTATAGTGTGCTTAAAAAAAAACATTTTTTCTAGGGACAGAAAACTGTAGGTAGGGAGAGTGTCAGTTTCTTTCACTGTGCAAGTCCTTGTTTCCAGGGACCTGGAAGGACAGTGAGTGAATTCTCCTTGTGCTATATTGTGCTTAAAAAAAACATTTTTTCTAGGGACAGAAAACTGTAGGTAGGGAGAGTGTCAGTTTCTTTCACTGTGCAAGTCCTTGTTTCTAGGGACTGGGAAGGACAGTGAGTGAATTCTCCTTGTGCTATAGTGTGCTTAAAAAAAACATTTTTTCTAGGGACAGAAAACTGTAGGTAGGGAGAGTGTCAGTTTCTTTCACTGTGCAAGTCCTTGTTTCTAGGGACTGGGAAGGACAGTGAGTGAATTCTCCTTGTGCTATATTGTGCTTAAAAAAAACATTTTTTCTAGGGACAGAAAACTGTAGGTAGGGAGAGTGTCAGTTTCTTTCACTGTGCAAGTCCTTGTTTCCAGGGACCTGGAAGGACAGTGAGTGAATTCTCCTTGTGCTATATTGTTCTTAAAAAAAACATTTTTTCTAGGGACAGAAAACTGTAGGTAGGGAGAGTGTCAGTTTCTTTCACTGTGCAAGTCCTTGTTTCCAGGGACCTGGAAGGACAGTGAGTGAATTCTCCTTGTGCTATATTGTGCTTAAAAAAAACATTTTTTCTAGGGACAGAAAACTGTAGGTAGGGAGAGTGTCAGTTTCTTTCACTGTGCAAGTCCTTGTTTCTAGGGACCTGGAAGGACAGTGAGTGAATTCTCCTTGTGCTATATTGTGCTTAAAAAAAACATTTTTTCTAGGGACAGAAAACTGTAGGTAGGGAGAGTGTCAGTTTCTTTCACTGTGCAAGTCCTTGTTTCTAGGGACCTGGAAGGACAGTGAGTGAATTCTCCTTGTGCTATATTGTGCTTAAAAAAAACATTTTTTCTAGGGACAGAAAACTGTAGGTAGGGAGAGTGTCAGTTTCTTTCACTGTGCAAGTCCTTGTTTCCAGGGACCTGGAAGGACAGTGAGTGAATTCTCCTTGTGCTATATTGTGCTTAAAAAAAACATTTTTTCTAGGGACAGAAAACTGTAGGTAGGGGGAGTGTCAGTTTCTTTCACTGTGCAAGTCCTTGTTTCTAGGGACCTGGAAGGACAGTGAGTGAATTCTCCTTGTGCTATATTGTGCTTAAAAAAACATTTTTTCTAGGGACAGAAAACTGTAGGTAGGGAGAGTGTCAGTTTCTTTCACTGTGCAAGTCCTTGTTTCCAGGGACCTGGAAGGACAGTGAGTGAATTCTCCTTGTGCTATAGTGTGCTTAAAAAAAACATTTTTTCTAGGGACAGAAAACTGTAGGTAGGGAGAGTGTCAGTTTCTTTCACTGTGCAATTCCTTGTTTCCAGGGACCTGGAAGGACAGTGAGTGAATTCTCCTTGTGCTATATTGTGCTTAAAAAAAACATTTTTTCTAGGGACAGAAAACTGTAGGTAGGGAGAGTGTCAGTTTCTTTCACTGTGCAAGTCCTTGTTTCCAGGGACCTGGAAGGACAGTGAGTGAATTCTCCTTGTGCTATAGTGTGCTTAAAAAAAACATTTTTTCTAGGGACAGAAAACTGTAGGTAGGGAGAGTGTCAGTTTATTTCACTGTGCAAGTCCTTGTTTCTAGGGACTGGGAAGGACAGTGAGTGAATTCTCCTTGTGCTATATTGTGCTTAAAAAAAACATTTTTTCTAGGGACAGAAAACTGTAGGTAGGGAGAGTGTCAGTTTCTTTCACTGTGCAAGTCCTTGTTTCCAGGGACCTGGAAGGACAGTGAGTGAATTCTCCTTGTGCTATATTGTGCTTAAAAAAAACATTTTTTCTAGGGACAGAAAACTGTAGGTAGGGAGAGTGTCAGTTTCTTTCACTGTGCAAGTCCTTGTTTCCAGGGACCTGGAAGGACAGTGAGTGAATTCTTCTTGTGCTATATTGTGCTTAAAAAAAACATTTTTTCTAGGGACAGAAAACTGTAGGTAGGGAGAGTGTCAGTTTCTTTCACTGTGCAAGTCCTTGTTTCTAGGGACCTGGAAGGACAGTGAGTGAATTCTCCTTGTGCTATATTGTGCTTAAAAAAAACATTTTTCTAGGGACAGAAAACTGTAGGTAGGGAGAGTGTCAGTTTCTTTCACTGTGCAAGTCCTTGTTTCTAGGGACCTGGAAGGACAGTGAGTGAATTCTCCTTGTGCTATATTGTGCTTAAAAAAAACATTTTTTCTAGGGACAGAAAACTGTAGGTAGGGAGAGTGTCAGTTTCTTTCACTGTGCAAGTCCTTGTTTCCAGGGACCTGGAAGGACAGTGAGTGAATTCTCCTTGTGCTATATTGTGCTTAAAAAAAACATTTTTTCTAGGGACAGAAAACTGTAGGTAGGGGGAGTGTCAGTTTCTTTCACTGTGCAAGTCCTTGTTTCTAGGGACCTGGAAGGACAGTGAGTGAATTCTCCTTGTGCTATATTGTGCTTAAAAAAAACATTTTTTCTAGGGACAGAAAACTGTAGGTAGGGAGAGTGTCAGTTTCTTTCACTGTGCAAGTCCTTGTTTCCAGGGACCTGGAAGGACAGTGAGTGAATTCTCCTTGTGCTATAGTGTGCTTAAAAAAAACATTTTTTCTAGGGACAGAAAACTGTAGGTAGGGAGAGTGTCAGTTTCTTTCACTGTGCAAGTCCTTGTTTCCAGGGACCTGGAAGGACAGTGAGTGAATTCTCCTTGTGCTATATTGTGCTTAAAAAAACATTTTTTCTAGGGACAGAAAACTGTAGGTAGGGAGAGTGTCAGTTTCTTTCACTGTGCAAGTCCTTGTTTCTAGGGACTGGGAAGGACAGTGAGTGAATTCTCCTTGTGCTATAGTGTGCTTAAAAAAAACATTTTTTCTAGGGACAGAAAACTGTAGGTAGGGAGAGTGTCAGTTTCTTTCACTGTGCAAGTCCTTGTTTCTAGGGACTGGGAAGGACAGTGAGTGAATTCTCCTTGTGCTATAGTGTGCTTAAAAAAAACATTTTTTCTAGGGACAGAAAACTGTAGGTAGGGAGAGTGTCAGTTTCTTTCACTGTGCAAGTCCTTGTTTCTAGGGACTGGGAAGGACAGTGAGTGAATTCTCCTTGTGCTATATTGTGCTTAAAAAAAACATTTTTTCTAGGGACAGAAAACTGTAGGTAGGGAGAGTGTCAGTTTCTTTCACTGTGCAAGTCCTTGTTTCCAGGGACCTGGAAGGACAGTGAGTGAATTCTCCTTGTGCTATATTGTGCTTAAAAAAACATTTTTTCTAGGGACAGAAAACTGTAGGTAGGGAGAGTGTCAGTTTCTTTCACTGTGCAAGTCCTTGTTTCTAGGGACCTGGAAGGACAGTGAGTGAATTCTCCTTGTGCTATATTGTGCTTAAAAAAAACATTTTTTCTAGGGACAGAAAACTGTAGGTAGGGAGAGTGTCAGTTTCTTTCACTGTGCAAGTCCTTGTTTCCAGGGACCTGGAAGGACAGTGAGTGAATTCTCCTTGTGCTATATTGTGCTTAAAAAAAACATTTTTTCTAGGGACAGAAAACTGTAGGTAGGGAGAGTGTCAGTTTCTTTCACTGTGCAAGTCCTTGTTTCCAGGGACCTGGAAGGACAGTGAGTGAATTCTCCTTGTGCTATATTGTGCTTAAAAAAAACATTTTTTCTAGGGACAGAAAACTGTAGGTAGGGAGAGTGTCAGTTTCTTTCACTGTGCAAGTCCTTGTTTCTAGGGACCTGGAAGGACAGTGAGTGAATTCTCCTTGTGCTATATTGTGCTTAAAAAAAACATTTTTTCTAGGGACAGAAAACTGTAGGTAGGGAGAGTGTCAGTTTCTTTCACTGTGCAAGTCCTTGTTTCTAGGGACCTGGAAGGACAGTGAGTGAATTCTCCTTGTGCTATATTGTGCTTAAAAAAAACATTTTTTCTAGGGACAGAAAACTGTAGGTAGGGAGAGTGTCAGTTTCTTTCACTGTGCAAGTCCTTGTTTCCAGGGACCTGGAAGGACAGTGAGTGAATTCTCCTTGTGCTATATTGTGCTTAAAAAAAACATTTTTTCTAGGGACAGAAAACTGTAGGTAGGGGGAGTGTCAGTTTCTTTCACTGTGCAAGTCCTTGTTTCTAGGGACCTGGAAGGACAGTGAGTGAATTCTCCTTGTGCTATATTGTGCTTAAAAAAAACATTTTTTCTAGGGACAGAAAACTGTAGGTAGGGAGAGTGTCAGTTTCTTTCACTGTGCAAGTCCTTGTTTCCAGGGACCTGGAAGGACAGTGAGTGAATTCTCCTTGTGCTATAGTGTGCTTAAAAAAAACATTTTTTCTAGGGACAGAAAACTGTAGGTAGGGAGAGTGTCAGTTTCTTTCACTGTGCAAGTCCTTGTTTCTAGGGACCTGGAAGGACAGTGAGTGAATTCTCCTTGTGCTATATTGTGCTTAAAAAAAACATTTTTTCTAGGGACAGAAAACTGTAGGTAGGGAGAGTGTCAGTTTCTTTCACTGTGCAAGTCCTTGTTTCCAGGGACCTGGAAGGACAGTGAGTGAATTCTCCTTGTGCTATATTGTGCTTAAAAAAAACATTTTTTCTAGGGACAGAAAACTGTAGGTAGGGGGAGTGTCAGTTTCTTTCACTGTGCAAGTCCTTGTTTCTAGGGACCTGGAAGGACAGTGAGTGAATTCTCCTTGTGCTATATTGTGCTTAAAAAAAACATTTTTTCTAGGGACAGAAAACTGTAGGTAGGGAGAGTGTCAGTTTCTTTCACTGTGCAAGTCCTTGTTTCTAGGGACCTGGAAGGACAGTGAGTGAATTCTCCTTGTGCTATATTGTGCTTAAAAAAAACATTTTTTCTAGGGACAGAAAACTGTAGGTAGGGAGAGTGTCAGTTTCTTTCACTGTGCAAGTCCTTGTTTCCAGGGACCTGGAAGGACAGTGAGTGAATTCTCCTTGTGCTATATTGTGCTTAAAAAAAACATTTTTTCTAGGGACAGAAAACTGTAGGTAGGGGGAGTGTCAGTTTCTTTCACTGTGCAAGTCCTTGTTTCTAGGGACCTGGAAGGACAGTGAGTGAATTCTCCTTGTGCTATATTGTGCTTAAAAAAAACATTTTTTCTAGGGACAGAAAACTGTAGGTAGGGAGAGTGTCAGTTTCTTTCACTGTGCAAGTCCTTGTTTCCAGGGACCTGGAAGGACAGTGAGTGAATTCTCCTTGTGCTATAGTGTGCTTAAAAAAAACATTTTTTCTAGGGACAGAAAACTGTAGGTAGGGAGAGTGTCAGTTTCTTTCACTGTGCAAGTCCTTGTTTCCAGGGACCTGGAAGGACAGTGAGTGAATTCTCCTTGTGCTATATTGTGCTTAAAAAAAACATTTTTTCTAGGGACAGAAAACTGTAGGTAGGGAGAGTGTCAGTTTCTTTCACTGTGCAAGTCCTTGTTTCTAGGGACTGGGAAGGACAGTGAGTGAATTCTCCTTGTGCTATAGTGTGCTTAAAAAAAACATTTTTTCTAGGGACAGAAAACTGTAGGTAGGGAGAGTGTCAGTTTCTTTCACTGTGCAAGTCCTTGTTTCTAGGGACTGGGAAGGACAGTGAGTGAATTCTCCTTGTGCTATAGTGTGCTTAAAAAAAACATTTTTTCTAGGGACAGAAAACTGTAGGTAGGGAGAGTGTCAGTTTCTTTCACTGTGCAAGTCCTTGTTTCTAGGGACTGGGAAGGACAGTGAGTGAATTCTCCTTGTGCTATATTGTGCTTAAAAAAAACATTTTTTCTAGGGACAGAAAACTGTAGGTAGGGAGAGTGTCAGTTTCTTTCACTGTGCAAGTCCTTGTTTCCAGGGACCTGGAAGGACAGTGAGTGAATTCTCCTTGTGCTATATTGTGCTTAAAAAAAACATTTTTTCTAGGGACAGAAAACTGTAGGTAGGGAGAGTGTCAGTTTCTTTCACTGTGCAAGTCCTTGTTTCTAGGGACCTGGAAGGACAGTGAGTGAATTCTCCTTGTGCTATATTGTGCTTAAAAAAAACATTTTTTCTAGGGACAGAAAACTGTAGGTAGGGAGAGTGTCAGTTTCTTTCACTGTGCAAGTCCTTGTTTCTAGGGACCTGGAAGGACAGTGAGTGAACTCTCCTTGTGCTATATTGTGCTTAAAAAAAACATTTTTTCTAGGGACAGAAAACTGTAGGTAGGGAGAGTGTCAGTTTCTTTCACTGTGCAAGTCCTTGTTTCCAGGGACCTGGAAGGACAGTGAGTGAATTCTCCTTGTGCTATATTGTGCTTAAAAAAAACATTTTTTCTAGGGACAGAAAACTGTAGGTAGGGAGAGTGTCAGTTTCTTTCACTGTGCAAGTCCTTGTTTCCAGGGACCTGGAAGGACAGTGAGTGAATTCTCCTTGTGCTATATTGTGCTTAAAAAAAACATTTTTTCTAGGGACAGAAAACTGTAGGTAGGGAGAGTGTCAGTTTCTTTCACTGTGCAAGTCCTTGTTTCCAGGGACCTGGAAGGACAGTGAGTGAATGCTCCTTGTGCTATAGTGTGCTTAAAAAAAACATTTTTTCTAGGGACAGAAAACTCTAGGTAGGGAGAGTGTCAGTTTCTTTCACTGTGCAAGTCCTTGTTTCCAGGGACCTGGAAGGACAGTGAGTGAATTCTCCTTGTGCTATAGTGTGCTTAAAAAAAACATTTTTTCTAGGGACAGAAAACTGTAGGTAGGGAGAGTGTCAGTTTCTTTCACTGTGCAAGTCCTTGTTTCCAGGGACCTGGAAGGACAGTGAGTGAATTCTCCTTGTGCTATATTGTGCTTAAAAAAAACATTTTTTCTAGGGACAGAAAACTGTAGGTAGGGAGAGTGTCAGTTTCTTTCACTGTGCAAGTCCTTGTTTCTAGGGACTGGGAAGGACAGTGAGTGAATTCTCCTTGTGCTATAGTGTGCTTAAAAAAAACATTTTTTCTAGGGACAGAAAACTGTAGGTAGGGAGAGTGTCAGTTTCTTTCACTGTGCAAGTCCTTGTTTCTAGGGACTGGGAAGGACAGTGAGTGAATTCTCCTTGTGCTATATTGTGCTTAAAAAAAACATTTTTTCTAGGGACAGAAAACTGTAGGTAGGGAGAGTGTCAGTTTCTTTCACTGTGCAAGTCCTTGTTTCTAGGGACCTGGAAGGACAGTGAGTGAATTCTCCTTGTGCTATATTGTGCTTAAAAAAAACATTTTTTCTAGGGACAGAAAACTGTAGGTAGGGAGAGTGTCAGTTTCTTTCACTGTGCAAGTCCTTGTTTCTAGGGACCTGGAAGGACAGTGAGTGAATTCTCCTTGTGCTATATTGTGCTTAAAAAAAACATTTTTTCTAGGGACAGAAAACTGTAGGTAGGGAGAGTGTCAGTTTCTTTCACTGTGCAAGTCCTTGTTTCCAGGGACCTGGAAGGACAGTGAGTGAATTCTCCTTGTGCTATATTGTGCTTAAAAAAAACATTTTTTCTAGGGACAGAAAACTGTAGGTAGGGAGAGTGTCAGTTTCTTTCACTGTGCAAGTCCTTGTTTCTAGGGACCTGGAAGGACAGTGAGTGAATTCTCCTTGTGCTATATTGTGCTTAAAAAAAACATTTTTTCTAGGGACAGAAAACTGTAGGTAGGGAGAGTGTCAGTTTATTTCACTGTGCAAGTCCTTGTTTCTAGGGACTGGGAAGGACAGTGAGTGAATTCTCCTTGTGCTATAGTGTGCTTAAAAAAAACATTTTTTCTAGGGACAGAAAACTGTAGGTAGGGAGAGTGTCAGTTTCTTTCACTGTGCAAGTCCTTGTTTCTAGGGACTGGGAAGGACAGTGAGTGAATTCTCCTTGTGCTATAGTGTGCTTAAAAAAAACATTTTTTCTAGGGACAGAAAACTGTAGGTAGGGAGAGTGTCAGTTTCTTTCACTGTGCAAGTCCTTGTTTCTAGGGACTGGGAAGGACAGTGAGTGAATTCTCCTTGTGCTATATTGTGCTTAAAAAAACATTTTTTCTAGGGACAGAAAACTGTAGGTAGGGAGAGTGTCAGTTTCTTTCACTGTGCAAGTCCTTGTTTCCAGGGACCTGGAAGGACAGTGAGTGAATTCTCCTTGTGCTATATTGTGCTTAAAAAAAACATTTTTTCTAGGGACAGAAAACTGTAGGTAGGGAGAGTGTCAGTTTCTTTCACTGTGCAAGTCCTTGTTTCTAGGGACCTGGAAGGACAGTGAGTGAATTCTCCTTGTGCTATATTGTGCTTAAAAAAAACATTTTTTCTAGGGACAGAAAACTGTAGGTAGGGAGAGTGTCAGTTTATTTCACTGTGCAAGTCCTTGTTTCTAGGGACTGGGAAGGACAGTGAGTGAATTCTCCTTGTGCTATAGTGTGCTTAAAAAAAACATTTTTTCTAGGGACAGAAAACTGTAGGTAGGGAGAGTGTCAGTTTCTTTCACTGTGCAAGTCCTTGTTTCTAGGGACTGGGAAGGACAGTGAGTGAATTCTCCTTGTGCTATAGTGTGCTTAAAAAAAACATTTTTTCTAGGGACAGAAAACTGTAGGTAGGGAGAGTGTCAGTTTCTTTCACTGTGCAAGTCCTTGTTTCTAGGGACTGGGAAGGACAGTGAGTGAATTCTCCTTGTGCTATATTGTGCTTAAAAAAAACATTTTTTCTAGGGACAGAAAACTGTAGGTAGGGAGAGTGTCAGTTTCTTTCACTGTGCAAGTCCTTGTTTCCAGGGACCTGGAAGGACAGTGAGTGAATTCTCCTTGTGCTATATTGTGCTTAAAAAAAACATTTTTTCTAGGGACAGAAAACTGTAGGTAGGGAGAGTGTCAGTTTCTTTCACTGTGCAAGTCCTTGTTTCCAGGGACCTGGAAGGACAGTGAGTGAATTCTCCTTGTGCTATATTGTGCTTAAAAAAAACATTTTTTCTAGGGACAGAAAACTGTAGGTAGGGAGAGTGTCAGTTTCTTTCACTGTGCAAGTCCTTGTTTCTAGGGACCTGGAAGGACAGTGAGTGAATTCTCCTTGTGCTATATTGTGCTTAAAAAAAACATTTTTTCTAGGGACAGAAAACTGTAGGTAGGGAGAGTGTCAGTTTCTTTCACTGTGCAAGTCCTTGTTTCTAGGGACCTGGAAGGACAGTGAGTGAATTCTCCTTGTGCTATATTGTGCTTAAAAAAAACATTTTTTCTAGGGACAGAAAACTGTAGGTAGGGAGAGTGTCAGTTTCTTTCACTGTGCAAGCCCTTGTTTCCAGGGACCTGGAAGGACAGTGAGTGAATTCTCCTTGTGCTATATTGTGCTTAAAAAAAACATTTTTTCTAGGGACAGAAAACTGTAGGTAGGGAGAGTGTCAGTTTCTTTCACTGTGCAAGTCCTTGTTTCCGGGGACCTGGAAGGACAGTGAGTGAATTCTCCTTGTGCTATATTGTGCTTAAAAAAAACATTTTTTCTAGGGACAGAAAACTCTAGGTAGGGAGAGTGTCAGTTTCTTTCACTGTGCAAGTCCTTGTTTCCAGGGACCTGGAAGGACAGTGAGTGAATTCTCCTTGTGCTATAGTGTGCTTAAAAAAAACATTTTTTCTAGGGACAGAAAACTGTAGGTAGGGAGAGTGTCAGTTTCTTTCACTGTGCAAGTCCTTGTTTCCAGGGACCTGGAAGGACAGTGAGTGAATTCTCCTTGTGCTATATTGTGCTTAAAAAAAACATTTTTTCTAGGGACAGAAAACTGTAGGTAGGGAGAGTGTCAGTTTCTTTCACTGTGCAAGTCCTTGTTTCTAGGGACTGGGAAGGACAGTGAGTGAATTCTCCTTGTGCTATAGTGTGCTTAAAAAAAACATTTTTTCTAGGGACAGAAAACTGTAGGTAGGGAGAGTGTCAGTTTCTTTCACTGTGCAAGTCCTTGTTTCTAGGGACTGGGAAGGACAGTGAGTGAATTCTCCTTGTGCTATATTGTGCTTAAAAAAAACATTTTTTCTAGGGACAGAAAACTGTAGGTAGGGAGAGTGTCAGTTTCTTTCACTGTGCAAGTCCTTGTTTCCAGGGACCTGGAAGGACAGTGAGTGAATTCTCCTTGTGCTATATTGTGCTTAAAAAAAACATTTTTTCTAGGGACAGAAAACTGTAGGTAGGGAGAGTGTCAGTTTCTTTCACTGTGCAAGTCCTTGTTTCCAGGGACCTGGAAGGACAGTGAGTGAATTCTCCTTGTGCTATATTGTGCTTAAAAAAAACATTTTTTCTAGGGACAGAAAACTGTAGGTAGGGAGAGTGTCAGTTTCTTTCACTGTGCAAGTCCTTGTTTCTAGGGACCTGGAAGGACAGTGAGTGAATTCTCCTTGTGCTATATTGTGCTTAAAAAAAACATTTTTTCTAGGGACAGAAAACTGTAGGTAGGGAGAGTGTCAGTTTCTTTCACTGTGCAAGTCCTTGTTTCTAGGGACCTGGAAGGACAGTGAGTGAATTCTCCTTGTGCTATATTGTGCTTAAAAAAAACATTTTTTCTAGGGACAGAAAACTGTAGGTAGGGAGAGTGTCAGTTTCTTTCACTGTGCAAGTCCTTGTTTCCAGGGACCTGGAAGGACAGTGAGTGAATTCTCCTTGTGCTATATTGTGCTTAAAAAAAACATTTTTTCTAGGGACAGAAAACTGTAGGCAGGGAGAGTGTCAGTTTCTTTCACTGTGCAAGTCCTTGTTTCTAGGGACCTGGAAGGACAGTGAGTGAATTCTCCTTGTGCTATATTGTGCTTAAAAAAAACATTTTTTCTAGGGACAGAAAACTGTAGGTAGGGAGAGTGTCAGTTTCTTTCACTGTGCAAGTCCTTGTTTCCAGGGACCTGGAAGGACAGTGAGTGAATTCTCCTTGTGCTATAGTGTGCTTAAAAAAAACATTTTTTCTAGGGACAGAAAACTGTAGGTAGGGAGAGTGTCAGTTTCTTTCACTGTGCAAGTCCTTGTTTCCAGGGACCTGGAAGGACAGTGAGTGAATTCTCCTTGTGCTATATTGTGCTTAAAAAAAACATTTTTTCTAGGGACAGAAAAATGTAGGTAGGGAGAGTATCAGTTTCTTTCACTGTGCAAGTCCTTGTTTCTAGGGACTGGGAAGGACAGTGAGTGAATTCTCCTTGTGCTATAGTGTGCTTAAAAAAAACATTTTTTCTAGGGACAGAAAACTGTAGGTAGGGAGAGTGTCAGTTTCTTTCACTGTGCAAGTCCTTGTTTCTAGGGACTGGGAAGGACAGTGAGTGAATTCTCCTTGTGCTATAGTGTGCTTAAAAAAAACATTTTTTCTAGGGACAGAAAACTGTAGGTAGGGAGAGTGTCAGTTTCTTTCACTGTGCAAGTCCTTGTTTCTAGGGACTGGGAAGGACAGTGAGTGAATTCTCCTTGTGCTATATTGTGCTTAAAAAAAACATTTTTTCTAGGAACAGAAAACTGTAGGTAGGGAGAGTGTCAGTTTCTTTCACTGTGCAAGTCCTTGTTTCCAGGGACCTGGAAGGACAGTGAGTGAATTCTCCTTGTGCTATATTGTGCTTAAAAAAAACATTTTTTCTAGGGACAGAAAACTGTAGGTAGGGAGAGTGTCAGTTTCTTTCACTGTGCAAGTCCTTGTTTCCAGGGACCTGGAAGGACAGTGAGTGAATTCTCCTTGTGCTATATTGTGCTTAAAAAAAACATTTTTTCTAGGGACAGAAAACTGTAGGTAGGGAGAGTGTCAGTTTCTTTCACTGTGCAAGTCCTTGTTTCTAGGGACCTGGAAGGACAGTGAGTGAATTCTCCTTGTGCTATATTGTGCTTAAAAAAAACATTTTTTCTAGGGACAGAAAACTGTAGGTAGGGAGAGTGTCAGTTTCTTTCACTGTGCAAGTCCTTGTTTCTAGGGACCTGGAAGGACAGTGAGTGAATTCTCCTTGTGCTATATTGTGCTTAAAAAAAACATTTTTTCTAGGGACAGAAAACTGTAGGTAGGGAGAGTGTCAGTTTCTTTCACTGTGCAAGTCCTTGTTTCCAGGGACCTGGAAGGACAGTGAGTGAATTCTCCTTGTGCTATATTGTGCTTAAAAAAAACATTTTTTCTAGGGACAGAAAACTGTAGGTAGGGAGAGTGCCAGTTTCTTTCACTGTGCAAGTCCTTGTTTCTAGGGACCTGGAAGGACAGTGAGTGAATTCTCCTTGTGCTATATTGTGCTTAAAAAAAAATTTTTTCTAGGGACAGAAAACTGTAGGTAGGGAGAGTGTCAGTTTCTTTCACTGTGCAAGTCCTTGTTTCCAGGGACCTGGAAGGACAGTGAGTGAATGCTCCTTGTGCTATAGTGTGCTTAAAAAAAACATTTTTTCTAGGGACAGAAAACTCTAGGTAGGGAGAGTGTCAGTTTCTTTCACTGTGCAAGTCCTTGTTTCCAGGGACCTGGAAGGACAGTGAGTGAATTCTCCTTGTGCTATAGTGTGCTTAAAAAAAACATTTTTTCTAGGGACAGAAAACTGTAGGTAGGGAGAGTGTCAGTTTCTTTCACTGTGCAAGTCCTTGTTTCCAGGGACCTGGAAGGACAGTGAGTGAATTCTCCTTGTGCTATATTGTGCTTAAAAAAAACATTTTTTCTAGGGACAGAAAACTGTAGGTAGGGAGAGTGTCAGTTTCTTTCACTGTGCAAGTCCTTGTTTCTAGGGACTGGGAAGGACAGTGAGTGAATTCTCCTTGTGCTATAGTGTGCTTAAAAAAAACATTTTTTCTAGGGACAGAAAACTGTAGGTAGGGAGAGTGTCAGTTTCTTTCACTGTGCAAGTCCTTGTTTCCAGGGACCTGGAAGGACAGTGAGTGAATTCTCCTTGTGCTATATTGTGCTTAAAAAAAACATTTTTTCTAGGGACAGAAAACTGTAGGTAGGGAGAGTGTCAGTTTCTTTCACTGTGCAAGTCCTTGTTTCTAGGGACTGGGAAGGACAGTGAGTGAATTCTCCTTGTGCTATAGTGTGCTTAAAAAAAACATTTTTTCTAGGGACAGAAAACTGTAGGTAGGGAGAGTGTCAGTTTCTTTCACTGTGCAATTCCTTGTTTCTAGGGACTGGGAAGGACAGTGAGTGAATTCTCCTTGTGCTATATTGTGCTTAAAAAAAACATTTTTTCTAGGGACAGAAAACTGTAGGTAGGGAGAGTGTCAGTTTCTTTCACTGTGCAAGTCCTTGTTTCTAGGGACTGGGAAGGACAGTGAGTGAATTCTCCTTGTGCTATAGTGTGCTTAAAAAAACATTTTTTCTAGGGACAGAAAACTGTAGGTAGGGAGAGTGTCAGTTTCTTTCACTGTGCAAGTCCTTGTTTCTAGGGACTGGGAAGGACAGTGAGTGAATTCTCCTTGTGCTATATTGTGCTTAAAAAAAACATTTTTTCTAGGGACAGAAAACTGTAGGTAGGGAGAGTGTCAGTTTCTTTCACTGTGCAAGTCCTTGTTTCCAGGGACCTGGAAGGACAGTGAGTGAATTCTCCTTGTGCTATATTGTGCTTAAAAAAAACATTTTTTCTAGGGACAGAAAACTGTAGGTAGGGAGAGTGTCAGTTTCTTTCACTGTGCAAGTCCTTGTTTCTAGGGACCTGGAAGGACAGTGAGTGAATTCTCCTTGTGCTATATTGTGCTTAAAAAAAACATTTTTTCTAGGGACAGAAAACTGTAGGTAGGGAGAGTGTCAGTTTCTTTCACTGTGCAAGTCCTTGTTTCCAGGGACCTGGAAGGACAGTGAGTGAATGCTCCTTGTGCTATAGTGTGCTTAAAAAAACATTTTTTCTAGGGACAGAAAACTCTAGGTAGGGAGAGTGTCAGTTTCTTTCACTGTGCAAGTCCTTGTTTCCAGGGACCTGGAAGGACAGTGAGTGAATTCTCCTTGTGCTATAGTGTGCTTAAAAAAAACATTTTTTCTAGGGACAGAAAACTGTAGGTAGGGAGAGTGTCAGTTTCTTTCACTGTGCAAGTCCTTGTTTCCAGGGACCTGGAAGGACAGTGAGTGAATTCTCCTTGTGCTATATTGTGCTTAAAAAAAACATTTTTTCTAGGGACAGAAAACTGTAGGTAGGGAGAGTGTCAGTTTCTTTCACTGTGCAAGTCCTTGTTTCTAGGGACTGGGAAGGACAGTGAGTGAATTCTCCTTGTGCTATAGTGTGCTTAAAAAAACATTTTTTCTAGGGACAGAAAACTGTAGGTAGGGAGAGTGTCAGTTTCTTTCACTGTGCAAGTCCTTGTTTCCAGGGACCTGGAAGGACAGTGAGTGAATTCTCCTTGTGCTATATTGTGCTTAAAAAAACATTTTTTCTAGGGACAGAAAACTGTAGGTAGGGAGAGTGTCAGTTTCTTTCACTGTGCAAGTCCTTGTTTCCAGGGACTGGGAAGGACAGTGAGTGAATTCTCCTTGTGCTATAGTGTGCTTAAAAAAAACATTTTTTCTAGGGACAGAAAACTGTAGGTAGGGAGAGTGTCAGTTTCTTTCACTGTGCAAGTCCTTGTTTCTAGGGACTGGGAAGGACAGTGAGTGAATTCTCCTTGTGCTATATTGTGCTTAAAAAAAAACATTTTTTCTAGGGACAGAAAACTGTAGGTAGGGAGAGTGTCAGTTTCTTTCACTGTGCAAGTCCTTGTTTCCAGGGACCTGGAAGGACAGTGAGTGAATTCTCCTTGTGCTATATTGTGCTTAAAAAAAAACATTTTTTCTAGGGACAGAAAACTGTAGGTAGGGAGAGTGTCAGTTTCTTTCACTGTGCAAGTCCTTGTTTCCAGGGACCTGGAAGGACAGTGAGTGAATTCTCCTTGTGCTATATTGTGCTTAAAAAAAACATTTTTTCTAGGGACAGAAAACTGTAGGTAGGGAGAGTGTCAGTTTCTTTCACTGTGCAAGTCCTTGTTTCTAGGGACCTGGAAGGACAGTGAGTGAATTCTCCTTGTGCTATATTGTGCTTAAAAAAAACATTTTTTCTAGGGACAGAAAACTGTAGGTAGGGAGAGTGTCAGTTTCTTTCACTGTGCAAGTCCTTGTTTCTAGGGACCTGGAAGGACAGTGAGTGAATTCTCCTTGTGCTATATTGTGCTTAAAAAAAACATTTTTTCTAGGGACAGAAAACTGTAGGTAGGGAGAGTGTCAGTTTCTTTCACTGTGCAAGTCCTTGTTTCCAGGGACCTGGAAGGACAGTGAGTGAATTCTCCTTGTGCTATATTGTGCTTAAAAAAAACATTTTTTCTAGGGACAGAAAACTGTAGGTAGGGAGAGTGTCAGTTTCTTTCACTGTGCAAGTCCTTGTTTCTAGGGACCTGGAAGGACAGTGAGTGAATGCTCCTTGTGCTATAGTGTGCTTAAAAAAACATTTTTTCTAGGGACAGAAAACTCTAGGTAGGGAGAGTGTCAGTTTCTTTCACTGTGCAAGTCCTTGTTTCCAGGGACCTGGAAGGACAGTGAGTGAATTCTCCTTGTGCTATAGTGTGCTTAAAAAAAACATTTTTTCTAGGGACAGAAAACTGTAGGTAGGGAGAGTGTCAGTTTCTTTCACTGTGCAAGTCCTTGTTTCCAGGGACCTGGAAGGACAGTGAGTGAATTCTCCTTGTGCTATATTGTGCTTAAAAAAAACATTTTTTCTAGGGACAGAAAACTGTAGGTAGGGAGAGTGTCAGTTTCTTTCACTGTGCAAGTCCTTGTTTCTAGGGACTGGGAAGGACAGTGAGTGAATTCTCCTTGTGCTATAGTGTGCTTAAAAAAAACATTTTTTCTAGGGACAGAAAACTGTAGGTAGGGAGAGTGTCAGTTTCTTTCACTGTGCAAGTCCTTGTTTCCAGGGACCTGGAAGGACAGTGAGTGAATTCTCCTTGTGCTATATTGTGCTTAAAAAAAACATTTTTTCTAGGGACAGAAAACTGTAGGTAGGGAGAGTGTCAGTTTCTTTCACTGTGCAAGTCCTTGTTTCTAGGGACTGGGAAGGACAGTGAGTGAATTCTCCTTGTGCTATATTGTGCTTAAAAAAAACATTTTTTCTAGGGACAGAAAACTGTAGGTAGGGAGAGTGTCAGTTTCTTTCACTGTGCAAGTCCTTGTTTCTAGGGACCTGGAAGGACAGTGAGTGAATTCTCCTTGTGCTATATTGTGCTTAAAAAAACATTTTTTCTAGGGACAGAAAACTGTAGGTAGGGAGAGTGTCAGTTTCTTTCACTGTGCAAGTCCTTGTTTCTAGGGACCTGGAAGGACAGTGAGTGAATTCTCCTTGTGCTATATTGTGCTTAAAAAAAAACATTTTTTCTAGGGACAGAAAACTGTAGGTAGGGAGAGTGTCAGTTTCTTTCACTGTGCAAGTCCTTGTTTCCAGGGACCTGGAAGGACAGTGAGTGAATTCTCCTTGTGCTATAGTGTGCTTAAAAAAAACATTTTTTCTAGGGACAGAAAACTGTAGGTAGGGAGAGTGTCAGTTTCTTTCACTGTGCAAGTCCTTGTTTCCAGGGACCTGGAAGGACAGTGAGTGAATTCTCCTTGTGCTATATTGTGCTTAAAAAAAACATTTTTTCTAGGGACAGAAAACTGTAGGTAGGGAGAGTGTCAGTTTCTTTCACTGTGCAAGTCCTTGTTTCTAGGGACTGGGAAGGACAGTGAGTGAATTCTCCTTGTGCTATAGTGTGCTTAAAAAAAACATTTTTTCTAGGGACAGAAAACTGTAGGTAGGGAGAGTGTCAGTTTCTTTCACTGTGCAAGTCCTTGTTTCCAGGGACCTGGAAGGACAGTGAGTGAATTCTCCTTGTGCTATATTGTGCTTAAAAAAAACATTTTTTCTAGGGACAGAAAACTGTAGGTAGGGAGAGTGTCAGTTTCTTTCACTGTGCAAGTCCTTGTTTCTAGGGACTGGGAAGGACAGTGAGTGAATTCTCCTTGTGCTATATTGTGCTTAAAAAAAACATTTTTTCTAGGGACAGAAAACTGTAGGTAGGGAGAGTGTCAGTTTCTTTCACTGTGCAAGTCCTTGTTTCTAGGGACCTGGAAGGACAGTGAGTGAATTCTCCTTGTGCTATATTGTGCTTAAAAAAACATTTTTTCTAGGGACAGAAAACTGTAGGTAGGGAGAGTGTCAGTTTCTTTCACTGTGCAAGTCCTTGTTTCTAGGGACCTGGAAGGACAGTGAGTGAATTCTCCTTGTGCTATATTGTGCTTAAAAAAAAACATTTTTTCTAGGGACAGAAAACTGTAGGTAGGGAGAGTGTCAGTTTCTTTCACTGTGCAAGTCCTTGTTTCCAGGGACCTGGAAGGACAGTGAGTGAATTCTCCTTGTGCTATAGTGTGCTTAAAAAAAACATTTTTTCTAGGGACAGAAAACTGTAGGTAGGGAGAGTGTCAGTTTCTTTCACTGTGCAAGTCCTTGTTTCCAGGGACCTGGAAGGACAGTGAGTGAATTCTCCTTGTGCTATATTGTGCTTAAAAAAAACATTTTTTCTAGGGACAGAAAACTGTAGGTAGGGAGAGTGTCAGTTTCTTTCACTGTGCAAGTCCTTGTTTCTAGGGACTGGGAAGGACAGTGAGTGAATTCTCCTTGTGCTATAGTGTGCTTAAAAAAAACATTTTTTCTAGGGACAGAAAACTGTAGGTAGGGAGAGTGTCAGTTTCTTTCACTGTGCAAGTCCTTGTTTCCAGGGACCTGGAAGGACAGTGAGTGAATTCTCCTTGTGCTATATTGTGCTTAAAAAAAACATTTTTTCTAGGGACAGAAAACTGTAGGTAGGGAGAGTGTCAGTTTCTTTCACTGTGCAAGTCCTTGTTTCTAGGGACTGGGAAGGACAGTGAGTGAATTCTCCTTGTGCTATATTGTGCTTAAAAAAAACATTTTTTCTAGGGACAGAAAACTGTAGGTAGGGAGAGTGTCAGTTTCTTTCACTGTGCAAGTCCTTGTTTCAAGGGACAGAGAAGGACACCTGAAGGTAGCCCTTATTGCTTTTTTCCCAGTTTCTTTCACTGTGCAAGTCCTTGTTTCCAGGGACCTGGAAGGACAGTGAGTGAATTCTCCTTGTGCTATATTGTGCTTAAAAAAAACATTTTTTCTAGGGACAGAAAACTGTAGGTAGGGAGAGTGTCAGTTTCTTTCACTGTGCAAGTCCTTGTTTCTAGGGACTGGGAAGGACAGTGAGTGAATTCTCCTTGTGCTATATTGTGCTTAAAAAAAACATTTTTTCTAGGGACAGAAAACTGTAGGTAGGGAGAGTGTCAGTTTCTTTCACTGTGCAAGTCCTTGTTTCTAGGGACCTGGAAGGACAGTGAGTGAATTCTCCTTGTGCTATATTGTGCTTAAAAAAACATTTTTTCTAGGGACAGAAAACTGTAGGTAGGGAGAGTGTCAGTTTCTTTCACTGTGCAAGTCCTTGTTTCTAGGGACCTGGAAGGACAGTGAGTGAATTCTCCTTGTGCTATATTGTGCTTAAAAAAAAACATTTTTTCTAGGGACAGAAAACTGTAGGTAGGGAGAGTGTCAGTTTCTTTCACTGTGCAAGTCCTTGTTTCCAGGGACCTGGAAGGACAGTGAGTGAATTCTCCTTGTGCTATATTGTGCTTAAAAAAAACATTTTTTCTAGGGACAGAAAACTGTAGGTAGGGAGAGTGTCAGTTTCTTTCACTGTGCAAGTCCTTGTTTCCAGGGACCTGGAAGGACAGTGAGTGAATTCTCCTTGTGCTATATTGTGCTTAAAAAAAACATTTTTTCTAGGGACAGAAAACTGTAGGTAGGGAGAGTGTCAGTTTCTTTCACTGTGCAAGTCCTTGTTTCTAGGGACTGGGAAGGACAGTGAGTGAATTCTCCTTGTGCTATAGTGTGCTTAAAAAAAACATTTTTTCTAGGGACAGAAAACTGTAGGTAGGGAGAGTGTCAGTTTCTTTCACTGTGCAAGTCCTTGTTTCCAGGGACCTGGAAGGACAGTGAGTGAATTCTCCTTGTGCTATATTGTGCTTAAAAAAAACATTTTTTCTAGGGACAGAAAACTGTAGGTAGGGAGAGTGTCAGTTTCTTTCACTGTGCAAGTCCTTGTTTCTAGGGACTGGGAAGGACAGTGAGTGAATTCTCCTTGTGCTATATTGTGCTTAAAAAAAACATTTTTTCTAGGGACAGAAAACTGTAGGTAGGGAGAGTGTCAGTTTCTTTCACTGTGCAAGTCCTTGTTTCAAGGGACAGAGAAGGACACCTGAAGGTAGCCCTTATTGCTTTTTTCCCATCTCCCTGCAGGCCATCTATTAGAATGTCTGGAAGGCAAACAAGGAGAGGCAGACAGTCAGGAGGCAATAAAAGAGGGCAAGCAGGCTCTGTGTCTGGGGGCAACAGTGCTGGTCGTGGACGCGGTGCATTGTCATCAGCACATGGCCATGGGACACGCTTGTCCTTCTTTTCCGCAGCTGGACATGTTGAGCCACATCATGCCGAAGACTTGGTAGAGTGGATGACCAAGCCCTCCTCCTCCTCCTCATCCTCTCTCACCCAGGCTCAGGGTACTGGCAAAGCAGCTGCCAAAGCGTCCTCTTCCCTGGTATCAATGTCAGACTCATCATCAGTCACTCCTTCCCTAGACCCACCATGTCCTCCTCCTGAGGAGTCCCCCGAACTGTTTGAGCACAGTGTTGGGTACATGCTCCAGGAGGATGCCCAGCGTTTCGAAGGGTCTGATGATGAAACCCAGCTACAGGAAGGCAGTAGGGTGAGAGCAGACAGAGGGGATGCTCAAGAAGGACACCAATCTGGCAGTCATGTTCCAGCAGCTGCAGCATACTGCCAGATTGGCTCCAGTGATGAGGAGGGAGGGGATGATGAGGTCACTGACTCCACGTGGGTGCCTAATAGGAGAGAGGAGGAGGAGGATGAGGAGGAGGCACATCTCCAATGAGACAGGATGCCCTTTGGTGGCCAGCGTAAGGGCAGTACACCGACGGAATCACACCGCAGAGCTCCGCCTGTGCAGGGCGCTGCCTCTGCCCGTCATTCAAAAAGTTCCTTGGTGTGGGCCTTTTTTGAGGCTAGTGCATCAGATCGCACAGCTGCTGTTTGCAACATATGTCTCAAGCGTATATCGCGTGGCCAAAACATCAGCCGCTTGGGTACCACATGCCTGACCAGACATATGTTGACCTGCCATGCAGCTCGTTGGCAAGCCTACCTCAAAGACCCACACCAAAGAACAAAGCGGACCTCTCCTTGCACCGCATCAGCTGGGATCTCCAACCCCACTATAACTTCAGTCCTCTCTGAAACATGCACTGAGAGGAATGAAGGTGTAGAATTAGGTGTGTCACAGCCAAGTACTTGCGGCCACTCTGCTAGCAGTACACCGACGTCCGATTCTAGCAGGCAAATTTCCCTGCCCCAGCTGCTGGACCGTCGAAAGAAGTTCACTCCCAGCCATCCACATGCCCAGCGGTTGAATGCTAGCTTGGCTAAATTGCTAGCGCTTCAACTGCTGCCTTTTCAGTTGGTAGACTCGGCCCCCTTCCGTGAGTTTGTGCAATGTGCGGTTCCTCAGTGGCAGGTTCCCAAACGCCACTTTTTCTCACGGAAGGCTATTCCGGCTCTCTACCAGCATGTGGAAGGCAATGTCTTGGCCTCGCTGGACAGGGCGGTCAGCGGTAAGGTGCATATTACCGTTGACTCATGGTCCAGCAGGCATGGACAGGGACGTTACCTTTCTTTCACGGCCCATTGGGTCACTCTTTTGGCAGCTGGGAAGGATGCAGGACAAGGTGCAGTAGTGTTGGAGGTTGTCCCACCGCCACGCCTCCAAAATGCTACTACTGGTTGTGACACACCTCTCTCCTCCACCCCCTCCTCTTCTTCTTCCTCCATGGCCTCTTCCTGTGGTTTGTCCTATGAACCAGCGGTGCTCCGTAGCCGTTCACGGGGCTACGCAAGTACGCAGGCAAAAAGATGCCATGCCGTGCTTGCGCTGGTGTGTTTGGGGGACAGAAGCCACACTGGGGCAGAGGTCCTGTCTGCTCTGCAGGGCCAGGCCGAGAGGTGGTTGACGCCACGCCAGCTTAAGCCAGGAATGGTGGTTTGCGACAATGGCACCAACCTCCTCTCCGCCCTCCGACAGGGACAACTGACCCATGTGCCCTGTGTGGCTCACGTCCTTAACCTGGTGGTGCAGCGGTTCTTGGGCAGGTACCCGGGCTTACAGGATGTCCTGAGGCAGGCCAGGAAAGTCTGTGTGCATTTCCGCAGATCTTATAATGCCAGTGCTCGCCTGGCTGAGCTGCAAAAGGAGTTGAACCTGCCCAAGAACCGCCTTATATGTGACATGCCCACCAGGTGGAACTCAACGTTGGCCATGCTGCAGCGGCTGCACACGCAGCAGAGGGCCATCAATGAGTACCTGTGCGACTACGGCACCAGGACAGGGTCAGGGGAGCTTGGTTTTTTTTCTCCACGCCAGTGGGGCATGATCAGGGATGCATGCACTGTCCTGGCACCATTTGAGGAGGCCACGAGGATGGTGAGCAGTGACAGTGCATGCATCAGTGACACTGTACCTCTTGTCCACCTGTTGGAGCACACGCTGCGTGGAATAATGGACAGGGCACTTGAGGCAGAACAGAGGCAGGAAGAGGAGGACTTCCTTGCCTCTCAAGGCCCCCTTTACCCAGACAGTGTTCCTTCTGTCCCACCCATCGCACAGGAAGAGGAAGAGGAGGAGGAGGAGGAGGAGGAGGAGGATTGTGTCAGCATGGAGGTGGAGGCTGGCACTCAGCATCATCAGCAGCAGTCTTTTAGGGATGATTTACAGTCCCAAGAAACCAGTGGACTTGTACGTGGCTGGGAGGAGGTGACTGCGGATCATGTCGTCCTTAGTGACCCAGAGGACTCCGGAGCGAATGCCTCAGCAAACCTACGCTGCATGGCCTCCCTGATCCTGCAAAGTCTGCGGAAGGATCCTCGTATTCTTCGGATCAAGGAGAGGGACCATTACTGGCTGGCCACTCTCCTTGATCCACGGTACAAGGGTAAGGTTGTGGACCTTATGTTACAGTCGCAGAGGGAGCAGAGGATGAGACAACTCCGGGAGGCCTTGCAGAAAGGTCTGTGCAACGCGTTCCCAGAGACTGGGAGGTTACAAACTCCTGGTCCAGGACAACGAGTTGCTGAGGCTTCGGCCAGTCAAAGAAGGAGCGGTGGGGAAGGTGGCCGTCTGACCGATGCGTTCAGACAATTCTTTAGTCCGCAGCCCCAAAGTATGATTGGTTCCAGCAACCATCGCCAGCGTCTGATAAACATGGTGCAGGAATATCTAGGGGCAAGGTCAGACTTGGACACCTTCCCCACCGAAAATCCTCTGGCTTACTGGGTCTTGAGGATGGATCACTGGCCAGAGCTTGCACAGTATGCAATTGAGCTACTGGCCTGTCCTGCATCCAGCGTTCTTTCGGAACGCACATTCAGTGCTGCTGGAGGATTTGTCACGGATCACAGGGTGCGCCTGTCCACCGACTCGGTTGATCGACTGACTTTCATCAAGATGAACCAGTCTTGGATCACCACCAGCTACCACACACCTGATGCTGATATAACAGACTAATTGATTTTAACATGTCACGTCCCTTCAAGACTGATGCTGATGCTGAGTGCCTGTGCTGTTATGTTGACTGGCTATCCTCCTCCTCCGAGTCCTCAATGATACGATTGATGATGATAGCTTGGAAGATCATTTTTGTTTATGGGTGCCGCCACCAGTGGCTAAGGCCCAATTTTTCAGCCCCTGTTTTACAGGGGCGTGTACTTACAATTTTTTTAGCAATAATTTGCCATAGGGCTCATTGCTGTGCTCCAAGTACAGTATCTGTGAGGGGTTGTAGTGTTGTGCCACCAGTGCCTAAGGCCCAATTTTTCAGCCCCTGTTTAACAGGGGCGTGTCATTACAATTTTTGAAGCAATACTTTGCAACAGGGCTCATTGCTGTGCTCCAAGTACAGTATCTGTGAGGGGTTGTAGTGTTGTGCCACCAGTGCCTAAGGCCCAATTTTTCAGCCCCTGTTCAGCAGGGGCATGCAATTACAATTCTTGATGTAATAATTCACAGCAGGGCCCATTCCTGCACCCACCAAGAGTAAGTCTGAGGGCTTACAGTGTTGTGGCAACGCCACCACCACCACCACCACGAAAGGCCCAATTTTTCAGCCACTGTTCAAAAGGGGCATGTAATTACAATTCTTGATCTAATAATTCACAGCAGGGCCCATTCCTGCACCCACCAAGAGTAACTCTGAGGGCTTACAGTGTTGTGGCAACACCACCACCACCACCACCACCACGAAAAGCCCAATTTTTCAGCCCCTGTTCAACAGGGGCATGCAATTACAATTCTTGATCTAATAATTCACAGCAGGGCCCATTGCTGCACCCACCAAGAGTAACTGTCAGGGCTTACAGTGTTGTTGCACCAGCACCACCATCAAAGCCCCAATTTTTACTACCACTGTTCAACAATTATATGTAATTAAAATTCCTGATATAATAGTTGACAGCAGGGCGTTCCAGCACCAACCAAGAGTAACTGTGAGTGCTTACAGTGTTGTGCCAACACCAACAACTAAGGGGCCTATTTCTGCAGAGTATATACGGCAGGTCCCTACTTTCAAACATCCAACTTACAAACGACTCCTACTTGCAAACGAAAGAAGACAACAGGAAGTGAGAGGAAATCTACCCCTAGGAAGGAAAATTCTCTCCTGTAAGAATAAATATGGGAGAAAGGTGTCTCCTCTGTACTGATGCTTTATCAGCAATCCTTGTTTCAAGAAAAACACCACATTTCAAAAACAGTTGTCATTGGGACGGAAAGTGAGGTGAAATGTTCTGAACAGGGGCACAGACAGCAAAACAAATGTTACAGGGGTGATAACCCTTACCTATGTTTCCCAAAAAGTTTAAAAATAGATTTTTGGGCTGGAGCTACAGTTCAACAATGTACCTGTTCAAAATTACAAACACATTCTACATAAGAACAAACCTACAGTCCCTGTCTTGTATGCACCGCCTGTATACGGCTGTTCAGAGTATATAGGGCCTTTTTTATTTTATGTGCGGGGTTCCCCTTAATATCCATACAAGACCCAAAGGGGCTGGTAATGGGCTGGGGTAGGGGGGGGGGTCATGGGGTAGCTATGCCATTTTTCTTAAAGATTTTCATCCATATTACCGGGACCAGACATTACATTAAAGCCGCAAGAAGTTTTAAATGGCTTTTTTTTCCTTTAGAAGTGTCATTTTGTGCAGGGACAGTTCTAAACACGGGAAACACGTGGCACTTCACAGGCATACTTTAGACACCCCCCAGGTACGATATTTAAAGGAATATTTGACTTTTTTTTTCACTTTATGCATCATTAAAATGACTGCTCCCGAAAAACGACCGTTTTTAAAACTTCTTTTTGCATTGATACATGTCCCCTGGTGCAGAACCCGGGTTCCCAAACCCTTTTTAGGACAATAACATGCATAATAGTTGTTATAATTAGCACTTTAGAATTCAAACGTTCGCATCCATTGTATTTAATAGGGTTCTAATGTTCGTACGAACTTTCGGTCCGTTCGCGGGTTCTGGTGCGAACCGAACCCGGGGGTGTTCGGCTCATCACTAGTCATATACCACAATAGTAATGCATGTGACCAAAAAAGGGGGAATTAATTCCTCAAATATTGTGAACCAAATGGTTATAAAATGTCCAAATAAATCAATTTATAGTCCACACAGTGTATGGTGATTTCAAAGTGTCCACAGTGAAACGAATAAAATGAAAAAATCTTCCAGTAACTTTGACAGATGCTCCCCCTCAAGGGTCCCTACTCACCAGCTCATCGCACCCCTACAGGGGTAGACAGAATATACGGCTGGATCCAGGTGGGGTCCCGATTTCCCGATCTGTTACTTCCAGGATAGGGTATGTATCCACAGCGGGTCTCCAAAAAATCCTCGGTTTCTCACATCCAGAGATGATTTGGTTGACAAACAGCGATTGTCCAGTGCCCTGAACGTCTTCTTCCGCCTCAGAAGACGTTCAATACGAAACGTGCGTAAGGCAGAACCACGCACATCACGCTGTGTCCATCTGGGTACCTGAGACTGGTCATACGGATACCGTGGAGCTGTATTTTCGAAATTACCGCGCCTTGGAGGCAGCCTTTTATGTTTTGATTTTAACTTTATTTTAATAAACTATCCAAATTTTACTGCACTATGGGAGCCTATCACTTTCTTTACTGAGGGCACTGGACAATCGCTGTTTGTCAACCAAATCATCTCTGGATGTGAGAAACCGAGGATTTTTTGGAGACCCGCTGTGGATACATACCCTATCCTGGAAGTAACAGATCGGGAAATCGGGACCCCACCTGGATCCAGCCGTATACGCTGTCTACCCCTGTAGGGGTGCGAGGAGCTGGTGAGTAGGGACCCTTGAGGGGGAGCATCTGTCAAAGTTACTGGAAGATTTTTTCATTTTATTCGTTTCACTGTGGACACTTTGAAATCACCATACACTGTGTGGACTATAAATTGATTTATTTGGACATTTTACAACCATTTGGGTCACAATATTTGAGGAATTAATTCCCCCTTTTTTGGTCACATGCATTACTATTGTGGTATATGACCCTTATGCAATTTAGCTAACTCACAGATACATCTAGTATTATTTATATTATTGAATATTTTCTGGCACTATTTTTGTTTAATACACTATTATCATACCTTACATAGGGGTAATCCCAGCCTCTCATTGTGTAATCAGACCTCTATTGGCTTTGGGAGGTGTGGGCATGTGATTGGAAGGTTTTGTCACTTATTATAATTTTTTCACCCACTTATACTGTTATCTCCCCACCGCAGGGGACTTTGGTTCAATGATTGGAACCCAGTAACCTTTTGGGGTGACAAGCAACTAGTCCCGATATTTCCATCTCCTTTTTATTTTTGAATAAGATTAGCCTATCTCTATCTTCTGGGTCACACCTGAAGAGTGAGCAGTGCCACACCCCACAGCATTTTTTTCATTTATCTAGGATCCTCTTGTAGGATCTTAATAGGGAGGCTGCAGCTCTACACACACATATATATAAACTCTCCTAAGCACAGGAATACTACTTTTTCCAAGACATGGATGTGTTATGCAGCTTCCTGGAACAGTTGGCTGTCCTTTGCAGGGGTGTTGGGAGTTAGTGATGGCCGCCCATCTGAGGGGTCGTTATTGGCCTTTGTGGCATCCCTTATGCAGCAGCGTTTTTCTTACAGTAATATTTCGAAAACATTGGAGGGTGTTTCGTTTTTCTGCCGTTTACAGGGGTATCCTCCGTGCACAGCATATTTTTCAGTGAAGCAGGCTCTGAATGGGGTATAGGAGGGTCAATTTTGTACCAGATGATAGGAGACCGATCTAGCTCGAACTTTTGGGTAGGCTTTGTGGGGTGATGTCGGCCGTGTGTTACTCGGAGTTTGAATCATTATTGTTTAGAACGGCGTTCATTCTTGCCTTTCATGGGGCTTTGCGCATCACGGAGCTGCTTCCCGGGTCTTAATTGGGCGGTTCGGGGGTTCGTTCTGAGCATGTGACAGTGGGTCCTTCGGGAGTACACTTGTGGATCAGGCGTTCTAAGACTGACGCCTTGGGGAAGGGCATTGGGATTTAGTTAGCGGCACAGGTCGACAAGTCAATTTGTCCTGTGGAAGCGGTGAATCGTTTTTTAGGGGTCAGACCCCCGGGTCAGGGTCTATTCTTGGTTCACGGGAACGGGGGGCCCCTTACCAAATATCAGTTTGATTTTGTTCTTCATAAGTGCCTCCAGAGTTTGGGTTTACATAACCTTAGAATATCCTCCTACTCGTTCAGAATAGGCGCAGCATCAGAGGCGGCCCGGAAGGGGGTGTGTGAGTCGGCTATTAAGGACATGGGGAGGTGGAAATCCAATTGCTTTAAATTATATGTTCGTCCTAACCTGTTTATTTAAATCCCTCAGGTCGGCCTCGTACAGTTTGGATTCTGGGACACTCATTTATTTATTGGGCGCATAAAAGAGCCCTGCGTAGGTATTCTACCAATTTGTCTCTTCATCCAGAATCCTTTCAGGTATATTGGAAGGGAGTGCGAGGCCTGCAGTGGCATCAAATTTATTTCCATTTATGTAGGTTATGTCAATGTTGGCCTAGGCTGGATGTTTTAGTATTGCATGTGGGGGGGAATGATTTGGGCAATGTGAGGACATTGGATTTGCTTTTTCTAATACAGAGGGATCTACAACGTTTCTCTCTCACTTCTCTAGGTACAATCTTAGTATTTTCTGAAATTATCCCTCGCCTCTCCTAGCTTTCCTCTTGTCAGAGGAAGGTCATGGAGAAGATGAGGAAGCGCATAAATAGGACCATGGAAAAGTTCATGCCTAAACTTAGCGGGCTTTCATACAGACATGTGGATCTGGAGGGTGGTTTTCCAGGGTTATACAGGCAGGATGGAGTCCACCTCTCGGATGTGGGTCTTGATATTTTCAACCTGGGATTGCAGTATGGAATTGAAGCTTCCGCTGTGTTGGGGTGGGGCCGGGCATGATACTCAAGCCCGGCTTGTGGGGCGTGTTATTTCATGATATAATGAGGTAATGCTGCTTGAGTTCTGAAAACTAAGCAGTTACACAGTTGGTTGGTTTCATTAAAGTATGATGTTTGATGTTGAATAATAAAAGTATATATGGTTGATTTAACTTCATGTTTTAAAACCAATAAAAAATGCCGCAGCCATTATTTGCCAAACTTGGGTCAGTATATTTTATTTGATTGTACCTGGAGTAAAGTTTTTTGGGGAATATGTGTGGCCTACAGTCCCATAGAAAAGGGGGCACAATAGGAGTACACTTAATTGGTATTGTGGCCACCACATGCTTTAAAGGTGTTTTAGGGTTAAATGTAAGGTTTGTAGTATGCAGTGTATGTATAGGCTTATTTGAACTTTACGGTACTGTTGCTTTAAATGTGGGATCAGCAGAAAGCCAATGAGATGGGGCAGAAAGTACTGGAAGCCAGGAAGGCTTTATAAGGATTGGCTGGGCTGGGAATCCCCCCTTTTCCGTCAGTAAGCACCGGTGGAAGAACTCCCTCCCTCCCTCCCTAGTCGCGCGCATTTTTATGTGGTCGGGTCACCCTGGATGTCTTGGGGGGACGTGTTATTTCATGATATAATGAGGTAATGCTGCTTGAGTTCTGAAAACTAAGCAGTTACACAGTTGGTTGGTTTCATTAAAGTATGGTGTTTGATGTTGAATAATAAAAGTATATATGGTTGATTTAATTTCATGTTTTAAGACCAATAAAAAATGCAGCGGCCATTATTTGCCAAATTTGGGTCAGTATATTTTATTTCATTGTACCTGGAGTAAAGTTTTTTGGGGAATATGTGTGACCTACAGTCCCATTGCTCCTGGTTTGTCATGGTTCGTTGGGCTTTTGCATGTTGTCCTTAAACCAGCCTCCACTGTGAGTAACTTCTGTCAGCTGAAACAAAACTGAAATATAGGTATGCTTTGTATGGTGTGATGTGTATCAGTATGTAAAATCTACAGGAAGATGTTCAGATTTACTGTACAATTGTGCTCAAAAGTTTGCATACCCTGGAATTTTGGCAATGATATTAAAAATATGACTGATCAAAAAACTTTTTTTTATTTAAGGACAGTGATCATTTGAAGCCATTTATTATCACATAGTTGTTTGGCTCCTTTTTAAGTCATAATGATAACATAAATCAACCAAATGGCCCTGATCAAATATTTTCAATACTCTGGAATGTTTGGCCTTGGTACAGATACACAAGGTGACACACACAGGTTAAAATGGCAATTAAAGGTTAATTTCCCACATCTGTGGATTTTAAATTGCACCGTTAAAGTCTATTGAACGCGAACATGAAAAATAAAAGTGCTAATTTTAAAGGCTTATATGCAAGTTTTTGCCAAAAAAAGTATATGGGACCTGAGTATTGCCCCAGGGAACATGTATCAATGGGACAAAAAAAGTTAAAAAAATGGACGTTTTTTCAGGAGCAGTTATTTTAATATTGCTTAGCGTAAAACAATAAAAATGAAATATTCCAGAGGAAGTGGCTTGGATGGCAGCGGGATCAGACGTGCACTGTTGAAGTTCCTCGCTTGGCCTGCCTGCATAGCCTTATTCAACACTGACCGCCTGCACTACCATGGGCAAATATAAGAAGAAAAAGGACCCCAAGTCCCAGGGACACAATACCAGGCCTTCCTCCGCACCTCCGCTGCTCATCACAGAGTATTTTGGTCCGGAATCTCCGGTGGGACTCCAAGATGGCGACGGCCGCGGCCTCCACACTCGCCTCTCCTACACTGTCACCTCCGGGAGCCGGGACTCACAGGTATGGCTCAGAGGGGGACCTCACGGCTGCCTCTACCCAGGATGCCACCTTCCGCTCTCAGGTCAGGCCCCCTGCTCCTCTCAGTGGCCATCTCCTAGGCAGCCTCTCTCAGCCGTTTCCCCCCTGCCTTGTGGAGCCCCCTCCGCCCACGCTGGCTCAGACTGTAACTCCATCAGCATCCTGGGACTCCCTCACCCCTGAGTGGGATCCACGCTCTTTGCCACAGCGATCCCAGCCACACAAGGACAGAGAAGCGCGATCCCAGCCACACAGGGACGGAGCACCCTCTCCTTCTCTGCACCAGAGTGACATGCCTCACACCTCGACCCCCCCTCAGCTCCCACTAGCCCCGGAGCATCTGGGGACTCATTCCCACCCAGGGAATGCGCATGTCACCCACACAAAGACAAACTATAAGCCATCTACTCCTTACCATCCATCCCTGGGAGACTATCCCCTGCCTGCTGCCTGTGCAGCCCCTGCATGGGGCACCCCTGCCAATGTTGCCACTGATTCTGATGCAGACCCTGAAACCTATACCTCCTGGCGTGATTATGTACGCTGTATGCCTACAAAGCAGGACTTCCGTATGCTCATCCAGGAGGTGCGTGAGACCCGCAGATCTGAGATCAACATGCTGCGGACAGACCTTCACCACCTCTCTACCAGAGTTTCTTCGCTAGATGAAGAGGGCGGTGATATCAAGCACAAAATCTCCCAAATTCACACCCAACTAGCCTCCCAAGCATCCACACTCCGGGACTTTAACCGCCATCTTGAGGACCTCGACAATAGGGGCAGACAAAATAACATCAGGGTCCGAGGCCTCCCGGAAGCGACTCAGGAGGAAGACCTACCTGTTACCCTACAAGCTATCTTTAACAGAGTCCTTGGTCGCCCTGAACACCAAAAAGTTAAGCTGGACAGGGCTCATCATGCTCTCCGCCCTCGTGGGCCAGGGTCTAGACCTCGTGATGTGATTTGCAGGGTTCATAACTATACCCTCAAAGAAGAAATTATGAGGAAGGCCCGCAACATGCGCACTATTGATTTTGACGGCGCCTCCATACAGCTCTTTCCTGATCTGTCGTGGATTACTCTCCAGCAACGACGCTCCCTGCAACCACTTCTTACCCTACTGAGGGAGCATGTTTTCCGCTACCACTGGGGTTTCCCCTTTAACCTTACAGCAAAGAGAGATGGGAGGTCCACCACGCTACGATACCCTGAGGATCTTCAATCCTTCTGCAGAGACTTGGACATTCCGGTACCGCCAACTCCCGGATGGGACCCCCTGCCTATTCCCCCACCACGACCGCTCCCCTGGAACCAGGTCCCCGGGAGGAAACATCCATGGCCCAGTCCCTCCGGCTCCTCCCCGCCCCCTTCTCGGCATTAACTTTCTGCTCCCGCTGACATTACCAAATTTTTGATGGTTTGATGACTGGTTTCACTCCTCTCCCCCAATCTGGGGCTTCTGGATGAGGCCTGGTTACTATATCTCTCATTGGTTTGTTCCTATGCCTTAGAGGTAAAACTACTATGGATTAAACCCTCCTTCCCCTTTTTTGTTTGTTGCGAATCCCCCCTCCCCGATGTCCCTTTAGGGGATGTTGGACCAGGGGACTCGCTTGGGCAAAATTTTGGGATCTTCTGATACCATTTATCCCAAGCAGCTGGCCCACTAAATTGTTTTTGGGTTTTAGCTACAGTCGCAGTTATGTTTGTTTGCTAAGTGCAGGTTTATCATTAGCTCCATTTGCAGGCAGGCCCGGGAGTGGATCATTCCTCCCTTGGTCATGCATCCTCCCCCCCTCGGGAGCTCTCCGAATGGTTCCCTACCTGATTATACTGTTTTGTTTACTGTCCTCTGACGGATTAATTTTTCCAACCCCGTCAGGGGGAGCCTTTTGGAGACTCCTAACCCGCCACCTTTTTTAGGTGGGTTATACTGTGAGATGTTATTAGTATTTCAATATGTGTTTTTTGATCTTGTCCCGTGTGTTTTATTTGTTGTTTTTTTTTCTCTTCTCCCTTCCTTGGCTTTCCCCCTCTTTTTCTTTTTGTCATCTACCTCTCACCCTTCTGGACACCCCCCACCTCCGGAACGTGGGGTCTGGCTGCTCGACCCTGGTCCCCCGATCCGAGTCTACCCCTGGGAACCAACTGGCGGGTCTCCTGCACATCTGGTCAATGTCTACTGGGATGGGTAAGCGAACACGTCTCTTGTTTCTGTATCCACCATGATTGACATACTGTCCCTAAATGTGAAGGGCCTTAACTCTAATGTAAAACGTAGTTTAGCCCTCCGCGAGTTCAAGCGGTCCACAGTGGACATTATCTTTATCCAGGAGAAACACCTTGCTAAGTCAGGCATTATGACCTTCGCCCTCAAACACTTCCCCCAAATTTATCTCGCCTCTAATCCCTGTAAACGGGCAGGTGTGGCGATCCTCTTTAAACAGGGATCTCCTTTCCAATTGCAACCCCTGTACCCTTTAGGTCATTATCTCATTCTTCGGGGCTCTTGGAAAGGCGCCAACCTTACTGTGTAATTTTACGCCCCGAATGTCAACCAGCACTCCTTTTTATCCAAAGTATATAAACGCTTATTTGTGACTCCCCACCAGTATCTGGTTATAGGAGGAGACTTTAACCTGACCTACTCCCCGGGTCTCGATAAGCTCTCCATAAGTCCTGGAAAAGCCTCCCTAGCTGCTGATAGGAAGTCCACCCTTTTCCGCCAATTAACTAGGCAATATGCCCTATTTGACACCTGGCGCACCGCCTATCCATCAGCTAAGCAATTCACTTTTTATTCCCACCCTCACAAGTCCCATTCGTGTCTCGACTATTTTTTTGTTAATGCACCAACCCTGAGAGCCTGTACAGGCTCGGATATCCAAGCAATTTCTTGGTCGGATCACGCTCCGATTAAACTTTCCCTAGCTCTTTCCCCGGGATCCTTTCGAGTTTGTCACTGGCATCTAAATGAGTTCTTGCTTAAGCATGTTCCCTCCAAAGTGGAATTGGAACAAACTTTGAAGCTGTACTTAGCTGAAAACAGCTCCCCTGAGGTCTCACCCGCCTCCTAATGGGAAGGCCATAAAGCGGTCTTTCGTGGCCAATGCATATCACTTTCTACTGCTCTAAAACGTAATGCCAATAAAGCCAGACAACTGCTGTTGGATCAGCTCTGACAACTGGAAGCGAGCTTGCTGTCTTCCCCCTCCCTGCGTACTCTTAGGGCACTGGTGAGCACTAGGGCTAGTCTGCGAGATATTGATCTAGGGAAAACAGAGAAAGCCCTTCTCCGACTGCGCCAATCTTTTTATGACAAGGCTAATAAGCCGCACACCCTCCTAGCAAGGCAACTCCAAGATCGTGCGGCTGCTACCTCACCCACCTCTATTAAAGACGCAAATGGCACTCTCCAATCTCATCCCTCTAAAATTGCCCAGCTCTTCCATGACTATTATTCCACCCTGTATAATGACCCAAGTGTACCGCACAATCCCCCCCTCCTTATTTATCCCAGGCCATCCACTCTTACCTAGTAGACTGCGACCTTCCCACTCTTTCCACCTCCGCCCTAACCAGCCTTAACTCCCCTATTTCTGAAGAAGAAGTAGTCAACACGGTTAAATCTCTCCCGAATAACGAAGCCCCTGGGCCTGATGGTCTACCATACCTCTATTATAAAACCTTCTTGCCACTCCTTCTCCCCCACGTCACCCCTCTGTTTAATTCCTTCATGACCAACACACCCATTCCGAGAGACATGCAGACCTCTTTCCTTACAATGATCCCCAAACCAGGAAAGGACCATACTCTGTGCTCTAACTATAGGCCGATTGCGCTCTTGAATTCAGACTTACATTTTTTTACTAAACTACTAGCTAATAGATTAAACACCTTTTATGCCCTCATTGATTCATAAAGATCAAATGGGGTTCATACCCCTCCGACAGGCTGGAGACAATTCCCGGAGAGTTATTGACCTTGTGGAGGTGGCAAACAGGAACAGGTCAGAGGCACTGCTTCTTAGCCTAGACGCGGAAAAGGCCTTCGATAGGCTAGGCTGGCCCTTCCTCTTTGCTACTCTCCGTCGAGCCGGTATAAAGGGCCCCTTCCTACGAGCCATTACTCATTTGTACTCGTCCGCCTCGACCTTAGTCAGAACTCAGTTTGCCTCCTCGCCCACCTTACCTATCTCCAATGGCACACGACAGGGCTGCCCGCTCTCCCCCCTCCTATATGCCCTCTGTATTGAGCCCCTAGCAGCTCATGTTAGACAAAACCCGAACATTCACGGCATCCAAGTCTGTATTAGGGACTTTAAGATTTCTTTATTTGCAGACGATGTCCTGCTCACACTTACCCAGCCCCATATATCTCTTCCGAATCTACATGAAGAATTAGATCGCTACAGCACTTTCTCGGGCTATAAGATTAACAACTCTAAGACAGAGGCCCTCCCCCTCAACATGACCCCTCGGACACTGTCTGCCCTCTCCCAGTCATTCAACTATACGTGGAAGACGTCCACCTTGAAGTACCTAGGTGTCCACCTCACACCCTCCTATGAAACTTTATACAAGGCCAACTTTCCTCCATTATATAAATCTATTAAGGCCTCTCTGGCTTAATGGAAAACCTTAAAGCTATCTCTCTTTGGTCGTCTGGCGACCATTAGGATGGCGATCTTACCCAGACTCCTTTACCTCTTTGAGACACTTCCTATCCCTATCCCAGACGCACACTTCAGAAGCCTTGAGGGCGACTTGCTCAAGTTTTTTTGGAATTACAAGAGACACAGGATTGCTAGATCAATATTATATGCCCCCCGCAGCCAAGGCGGTCTCGCCTTTCCCAACATTGCCAAGTACTACTTGGCTGCTCAGTTGCGCCTGATGGCTTCTTGGTGTACCCTCCACGCATACAACAGATGGACACAAATTGAGAAGTTATGGCTGGCCCCTACCAATCCTAACTCCATGTTATGGAGAACAGAGATACCTCTCGGTGGGTCCCAACTGCTAGGCCCAATGGCGCTCTTACGGACACTATGGCAACGTGCTAAATCGACGTACCCGCTCACCTCCGCTGCTTCCCTGGTCACCTCCTTTTTTTTTACTCCCAATGTCCCGGACAGCTTGACCTCGCAGATGTCCCACTTTTGGATGGAAAGGGCCTTATTTCGATATGGTCAATTGGTGGATACTAGAACCAGAATCCTGAGGTCCTTCCAAGACCTGAAAGATGCCTTTGATTTACCCAGACAGGCCTTCTTTAGTTACCTACAAATCTGCCATTTTGCACAGTCTCTGGTATCAAATCTGCAATTCTCCCCCTTAACCGAGTTTGAGAAAATCTGCTTGGAGGTTTCGTCCCCTAAAGGTATGCTATTGCGCACCTATCAACTCCTGGTCATGGATATGTCACCATCTGGTCCTCGGCATGCCTATATGCATAAGTGGGAGCAGGCCTTGGGTGAGGATATACCCTTGAAGATTTATATGGTCACAGGCCCCTAGGAGTTCTGTCTGTACACTGTACAAAGAAAATCAATACAAAATTTTACTTCACTGGTACCAAACTCCTGACCTGCTTCACTCTATATACCCCTCAGCTGATCGCCGCTGTTGGCGCTGCAGTAAAGAGATGGGGATGCTGTATCATACCTATTGGACATGCCCACTGATTGTCCCCTACTGGCAGACGGTGCATTCTCTTCTCCACTCCATCTTTGATACTTGGGTGCCATTCGACCGTAAATTGTTCCTCTTGGGTCTTCTACCCCCTTACTTTTCCAAAACTTCGAAAAAAACTCCTAGCCCAGGTGCTAACAGCAGGGAGATGCTTGGTAGCCCTGAAATGGAAAAGGAAGGAACCCCCCTCCTTGTTTGAATTGCACTCCAGGATTAGAGATGTTAAGCGGATGGAATACCTGACTGCATCCCTAAACAATACCCTCGATACACACAACCAAATATGGGAATTGTGGGACAAACTAGAAGCTCCTAATATCAGCTAACACGTGGTTGATGTCCCCGGGCGGTGAGGGGGCCTGAGGTTGGGATGTTGTCCTCTTCTTTCCTACCCTTTTCCCCCTTCCACCCTTTCCTCCTCTCCCTATCCTTGTCCTTTCTAGTCTCTTTGACTCTATCTACCTTTTCTTTATCCTTTCTCTTACTTTTTTTTGTTGTTCCTGATTTTTATCTGAACGAGTCCGACCTTAATGGTACTACAGATACCTTAAAGCTAACTTTATTGTTTGGATATGGACGCACGCGGCTTAGTGTTTATTTGTTTTATATGCCTCAACTTTGTCTCTTCATGGGTGATAATGTGTGTGGACTGTTCGCCTGAGGTTTGACATGTTTCGCATAGCGTGCCTTTTATTTGTATTTTTTATTAAATTTTTTGTATTGTCTGTCTTTTTTCTGTTGGTAAATATAAAAAATCAATAAAACTGTCAGTTTTCAAAAAAATAAATGAAATATTCCTTTAAATATTGTGCCTTGGGAGTCCCCTTAGTCTGTCTGTAAAGTAGAATTTCTAAAAGAAAAAATATTATTTATTTTTTTTCACATTTTTTATTTAAACAAAAGGCATGGTACGGAGGCATACAGTAAATACTATACAATCTTAACCCACCATACAACAACATAAAACCTGTGTTACATCATATGAAACGTTATACATCTTATATGACTGAACATATGTTGGATACGTAGGGAGTCATATCCACTACATATTTTACAAGTCATTACCCAGATCCCATGTATCCTCCACTAGGGTACCCCCCTGTAACCAGCCCAAATCAAATTTTACTTATATGGAAATATACAGTGATGGTGGACAGAAAACAAAGAAAAAAAGAAAAATAAAGATAGAGGTAAAATAACGATTACAGAAAAACCCACCCGGAAAAATAATGACAACCTAGTATTAAAAACGAAGAAGAAAAATAAAAGAACACAAAAAAATAAAGAATGAATATATAAAAGGGAGAGGTAGAGGAGGGAAAGGGTATAACTGTCGGCAAGGGAGGTGGAGACCCCAGCCTCAAGGTGTAAAGAGGGCCTTCCCTTCCTCCGAAACTTTAAATTTATTCCATTGGGCCCACGTTTCTAAATAAATCTCAAATCGGTTTGGCGCCGATAATAACAAATCCTCCATCTTGTTCACCTCTTTAATCCGTGTAAACCATACAAAGATTGTTGGAGGTCTCGTATCTCTCCACTGTCGTGCTATACACGCTCTAGCAGCATTAATGAGGTGTCGCAGATCTGATTTGCTATATATTTTCCCTGGTATGTTCAAGACATGTAACAAAAATAACGCCGGATCTTCCGGGAGATTATACTTTGTGAATTTCTGTGCTATCCAACGTACCTCTTTCCAGAAGTACTCTAGCTTCGTACATGACCAGAAAACAAGAAGTAATGTCCCTCTTTCCTCCTGGCACCTCCAGCAATTATCCGAAATTGCCGGAGAATATTTATTAAGTAGTGAGTGTGTACGGTACCATCTTGTCATAATTTTAAAGTTAGTTTCTTGTGCCCGTGTGGATATTGAGGATTTTAATGCTAAATTTATAATCTGCCTGTGTTGTGCCTGAGTAAACGTCCTATCTAGCGTCATTTACCATTTCCTTATATAGGGAGGGACATCAGGAGGGGCAACCAATAATGCATACATTTGTGAGAGTGTATGAGAACAGGGGCCCGTCTCCTCACATAATTGTTCTAAGGGAGTCCGAGGTCGCTGAAACCTATCCGGCGATGGGAGTGTCTTAAGGAAGTGTCGCAACTGAGCTCCACTCCAAAAGTCCAGACAAAAGCGTTCACTGAATGAGGCTAGCTCACCCATTGAGGGCCACGTCCCTGTTGCTGTTTGTACAAAGTGTGAAGCCTGATAATATGGCGAGTCCAATCGTTTTCTAAATGGTCCCTCCTGTAATCCCAGAGGGAAGCGTGGCTTCCCTACAATAGGATACAGGGGGGAATCATCAGGTGATCGCAAAGTAGTAGAACATATTCGAGAGCATATACGCAGGGTGGGACCCAAGGTTGGGTGTTTTTTGAGAGCAGGGCCGAGATCTCCAAAGCACCAAACCGCACGACGCAATGGGACCCCACACTGTGATTGCTCTATCTTTTAAAACTTGGCCATCTTTTAAAACTTGCATGCCTGCATCAATCTATTAGTCTCACCATATAAGCCGCCTGATAATATTTCTGCATATCTGGTACCGCTATCCCCCCATATTGTTTAGGCATGGTCATTAAACGTCTTTGTAATCTGGGCCTTTTTTATGTGCCCAGATAAAGTCATTTATTAAGGAAATTAACCTGTTTAAAAAATTCTGGGTTTATTTGAATGGGTAAAGTTTAAAAAAAGATAAGAAAATTTAGGCAAGATTTTCATTTTTATTATATAACATCTACCGAACCACAAAAATATGCACTGGTGCCATTTTGAAAGTAAGATTCTCACTCTACTAAGTAGAGGTGGAAAATTCAGCCCGTAGATTTGGTCCAATTTAGGTGGAATGAGTGTGCCCAGGTATTTAAGGCCCATATAGGTCCATCTAAACTTAAAGTTAATTTTTAAGGCATTGGTTTGACTCAGCGACATTGATACCCCCATTGCCTCTGATTTAGACATGTTAATTTTTTAATTGGACAGTGCACTATATTGGTCCAATTCTCTTAAAAGATTTGGCATAGATATAACTGGTTTAGTAAGGGAGAATAAAAGGTCATCCGCATAAGCGGATACCTTATTCTGCAAATTTCCGGTTATTATCCCCATCATATCCTGGTTTTGCCTGACCTTACATAAAAATGGCTCCAGTGAAAGGGTAAAAAGAAGAGGTGATAGAGGGCACTCTTGCCGGGTGCCGTTAGAGTTGGAAAAAGTTTCAGACATAACACCATTTGCTTTGATTTGTGCCACTGGTTTTAAATATAAACTTGAGATCCAACTGACCATCCTCTCCCCTAACCCCACATACCTTAAAACTGAGAACATAAAAGACCAGCTGACCCGGTCAAATGCCTTTTTGGCATCCGTACTCAAAAACACTGTGGGTGTATTGGAGTGGCCGGCCAGATGGATGAGGTTCAAAGTTTTGATGGTATTATCGTGGGCCTCATGGGTTGGGATTGACCCTACCTGATCGGGATGTATTAATGCCGTCAAATGTGGTTGGATATGTGTAGCCAACATTTTTGTAAATAACTTAAGGTCCACATTTAACAGTGAGATAGGGCGGTACCTCCCACATGCTGATGGATCCTTATCCTCTTTAGGTATAACAGTAATGTGTGCTCTGTTTCTGAAGTGAAGCCTGTCTCCTGTCTTATTGCATTGAATGTTTGTATCATCCACTTACCCTGCTGCGGAAAAAATGTCTGATAATATTTATGAGTAATGCCATCCGGGCCCGGAGCCTTGCCAGGTTTAGATGTCTTAATGGCCTCTTGTAGTTCCTCTAAAGTAATAACCGCTTCCAGGTCTACTCAAATCTGTTCGGTCAGCTGAGGTATACCTGAAGAGGAAATTTATTCCTCTATAATGTTGTGAGGTTGCGGTCTAGTAGGTAGATTGTATAGTGATTGGTAAAACCTGCGAAAGGTCGAGACAATCTGAGTGGGAAGGTGTGCCTATCTACCCTCTGGGTCCACCAAGTAGGGGATGTAAGATTGGGCTCTCTGATCCTGCAGGGCTCTGGCCAATGAACGGCAACATTTGTCTCCTGTTTCGTAATAATATTTCCGACATCTCTGCATGGCTGCTTTAGCTCTATATTGAAGTAAAGCTGTCACCTGTCACCTGTCTACGTAAATTAAGAAGTTCAATCTCTCCTGTTACCCCCAGATTCTGTTTATGTTGGGTCTCCATATCGTGTATATCTGTCAATAATTTAGTCAATTGGGCCTCCCTTTCCTTTTTTATTCTAGAGCCATGCTTAATAAGAACCCCACTTATTACCGTTTTATGTGCCTCCCATATTATCCCTGCATCTGAATCCAATGTGGTATTGTATTGAAAGTAATACTGCAGTTCTTTGATAACGTCCGCTACCACTATCTCGTCCTCTAAGAGACTCTCATTCAGTTGCCACTGTCTCGTCTTACAGGAAGGATGTTTATTCCATGTTAATGTCAAGGTGACCGGTGCATGGTCCGACCATGTGATACACCCCATAGTTACTTCTTTAACCTCCATCAACATACTGTGGGGTATGATAAACAGGTCTATACGCGAATAAACCTTATGTGGTATTGAATAAAAGGTATAATCCCTTTCGTCCGGGTGATACGCCCTCCATACATCAGTAAGTTGATAACTATGGAGGGTCTGTAGCACTCTTTTCCTAAGGCCTTTAACTTTCAAAGGAGCTTCCCATTGACGTATCCGCCTTTGGGTCTAGTGGGAGATTAAAATCTCCCCCCAAGAGGAGTCTACCTTCGGTAAACTTCATAAGCTTTTCAACAGTGGAGCAGATAAATTGATCTTGGTTATTATTAGGGGCGTAGATCGTAGCTAAGGTCACCTTGACCTCTCAATCGTACCTTTAAGAAACAAAAATCTACCCTCTGTATCTACTCTCTTGTCTATTAGGCTCCAGGGTACTCATCGAGAGATCAATATAGAGACCCCTCTAGATTTAGTTGCCCTGTTAAAAGTGTGGTATACAGAAGGGTAAAGATTATTCTTTAAAATTGGATCCTTACCCTCTCTGAAGTGGGTTTTCTGGATATATGCTACATCTGAGAGTGAGCGTTTCAAATCTTGAAGTAGCATCCTCCTTTTCTCTGGTGTGTTAAGCCCCTTAATGTTTAAAGAGGTTACCCTTAGTGTCTCCATCTCTCCTACCGATCAGAGAAAAGAAAAGGGGAAAGAAAGTGGAAAAAAACAAAAACGGGAAAACCAAAACCACAAGGATTCTAATAAGTAACCCTAGTGTGTTACGGTGGGTTTACTCACCCCCGTATCCCCCTCCAACAGATGAAGGGAAAGAGAAATATCTATATATGCACTCACATATAATTTGCCACTTAAGTGAGTGCTGTCCTAAGTGGGGATGTGGTCAAATATGAACTGGTGAAGGCCGCCGATCCTCTATTAATTTTATTAACAACAACCTCTATACCTTCTACCTCCTACCTATTTATCCACATAATATTATAGTACTTTTCTTCTGTTAAAATAGAAAAAATAAAAAATAAAATAATAATAATAATTTACCCCTCCTCCTCTTTGTATATACAGTCTAGCTCTTCCTTTTGGTAACTTAGGGGGATGCAGGGGGGCCCATAACTGGGTCGGGCGAAAAATAAAAAATAAAACACTCCCACCCTTCTGTGTCTCCTCCAAAAAATCCCATACCTCACCAAATCACTTTATATTCATGTGACCCAACCCCCCTGCTCCCCCGAAACATAAACATCCCATTACAGTGGAAAACCCATGTGTATTTAAATCTAATATCCCTATATATCCTCCATAAGTCTATATATACTTGAGGAGAAAAAAAAAAGAAGAAGAACAATTTCTGGTGTGTATATTTAGTGTAGGACAAAAAACAGTGGTTATAAATATAACAAACCACCCCCCCCCCCAGAAAAAAATAAAACACATCCGCACCCTCCAAATAGAGTATAAATAATTGGGCCTACTACCTAAGGAAGAAGGGGAGAGCCCTAGATCTAGGGGCGCATTAGAGATATACGTTCATACCCTAGGGATTGTATTCAACGTAACACTCATTTTTCATTCAGTACGGATTCAAGAGGAGTGGTCTATAGCAGTCTACCAAAGTCTTGGTCAGCAATATGAGCCCCCCACGGCCCCCCTACCCAACCAGGCCCGCATACCACCTCGCCTTATATCCACTTTACCTCTGGAATATTATCCCTAGGCCCGACATATTCCATAGATCACTCCTCCATTCTCCCTAGTGTATCTAACAATTACTCTGTCCTTTAATGAGTTTTATAACAGGGATAAATTCCTTCCCTCGCAGGCACATTCAGGGAAAAAAAAAATATATGGAGCAGGAATTATTGTCCCTCAAATATATTAACCATTTCCTGGTGTAAATTTGCATAAACATTCCCCCTATCTGCTATTCTACTACCCCATCTTATATCCGGCCACACAAAAAACAAAAAGAGAAGAAAAAACCCAAGAGACCAACCGGTAAAAAAAAAGAAAAAAAGAGGGGGGTACCCATGTTAGAAAAAAATAAATAAATAAATAATAATATATATATATATATATATATATATATATATATATATATATATATATATATATATATAGGTACAGTACCGTTGATATTCATTGTTTCATCGTTTGAATCTCCATTCATTATTTGAACTTTATATTTGGTGGACTATTCTCCCAGCAAATTATTGGAGTCACTTGAACACTCAGAGGGCTCTTTTAATTTTTTATATTTTTATATTCTGATACATATTTGTTTTGAGATCTATTTTGGACGTATTATCTGATCACATAGAGAATTCAAGTCTTCCAGTGTCTGATGCATTGGTCACATATTTGTGTCACTTTATTTCAATTTCTTCACGCATTTCAGTGCAGCTTATTATTTTCCAGTTCTATTATTTGTGTGTATCTCACATAAAAGTTGCAGCAGTTTTTTTCTACAATACTTTTTTCACAATTCAGAGCTGCCTATATAACAGCTGTCACAGCCAAGAGGCAGCAGTTAGCAGGACGCCTCCCATTGAGGCAGAGCTTTTTTTTGGGGGGTCCGTCGGGCGCTGTGTTTGAAGATGGATGGGCATCGCGGGACACCTTCTTTTTTTAATAATAAAGGAATTGTCTCCTGTCGTTTTAACACTTTTTTAGGGGGAATGGCTTGGATCTGGGGACCCCCTTGTTAAATGGGGCTTCCAGATTATGATAAGCCCCCTGCCCACAGACCCCCCACTACCACAGGGCAAGGGTTGTGGGGATGAGGCCCTTGTCCCCATCAACATGGGGACAATGTGCTTTGGGGGGGCGCTCCCCCACTTTACAGGCCTGCCATGGCTGCTTACTCGTATAAGGGTCTGGTATGGATTTTGGGGGGGACCCCACGTCATTTATTTTTTAAATTTTGGAGCAGGGTTCCCCTTAAAATCCATACCAGACCTAAAGAGCCTGGTATGGTTTGGGGGGAAACCACACCATTTTGTTTTTAAATTTTAACCACATACACTGTGTTTGTATATACTACACTTAAAAAACAAATAATTTCTGCGCATTGGCTAAGAGATAAAACAAGTAAAAATATGAATGAACACGGCAGCCAGCACTAAAGGTTATGATTGCAAAACCACTAAAAGCAAATATATATGTAAGGGTGCAGCACCAATAAGTAAGAATTGCAATATAAACTTTGTTGTAAACAGTCCTATCCAAAAATCGCCAACAATGAGGGATGATAGGTTGGTAAAAAAGTCCCAGCACCCGCAGTGTGAAAAGGGGTTGAATACACTCGTCACCACCAGTGTGTATAGGCAATCCTGCTTACCAGAGGAAGTTGACTCTCAGATTATAAAGAGTCAGGGAACGCGTGTGATATAAAAATAAACATCCGTAACTGCATCACTCCACCTCCTGTCATCTATAGGAGACACAATCCCAGCCCCGGAAGCGCTTTCTCCAGGTAAGTAGATGCATATATGAATATACAATGGCCGTTTTTCCTCAAAAAATTTAAGGGCACCACAATAGTGTGCTTAAAAACACTATTTTCATTTAAAAAAATATATGCAGTACACTCACATTTCCGTGGATGGATAATAGACAAGGAATATCATAAAAGGATCTCACGACGCAATATGATTGTGAAACAAGTAAGGCAGTACCGGACGATGTAAGCACGCCACGATCTCTGGACCTTTTATGATATTCCTTGTCTATTATACATCCATGGAAATGTGAGAGTACTGCATATATTTTTTTTAAATAAAAATAGTGTTTTTAAGCAATATCACACTATTGTGGTGCCCTTACATTTTTTGAGGAAAAGCGGCCACTGTATATACATCCACTTACCTGGAGAACGTGTTTACGGGGCAGGGATTGTGTCTCCTATAGATGACAGGAGCTGGAGTGATGCAGTTACGGATGTTCACACACGTTCCCTGACTCTTTATAATCTGAGAGTCAACGTTCTCTGGTAAGCAGGATTGCCTCTACACACTGATGATGCTGGGACTTTTTCACCAACCTATCATCCATCGTTGTTGGAGAGTTTTGGATAGGACTGTTTACAACAGAGTTTATATTGCAATTCTTCCTTATTGGCACTGCACCCTTATATATGCTACACTGCCTGCACTGACTGAATATAGAGTCTACACTGAATATCTAGTCTACACTAAATGCAGAGTATATATATATTGTAATGTTCGGGGAACCAGCTAGATCGCAGGACACAGGCTTTTCAAACAAAAGGACGTTTATTTAAACTTAAATGGCTTCACAGCAGCAAAACAAAAGAAATGACAGTCTCACCGACTTGTAGAGTTTATAACTGCTGTCGCAGTTAAACAGTCCTTACTTGGTGTTGCAGGTAAGTTTCCCAGCTAGCAGGCTTCCATGCAGGCCACTGCCATGTACATTCACAGCTTCCCAGAGCTTTTCCCAGCCTCCACAGCTTTTGCAGTGTCCACCATTCACCATGCAGACTTCACTACACTCCTTCACTCTCTCACCTACAACTTCCTGTCTCTCTTAAACCACTTCCTTGGACAGGTGTGTTAACCATTGCTGTTCCCTTAAAGGAACCACAGCCCAAACAGAGGGGAAATATAGCGTCCTTCCAGGACCCAGCCACGGCGTCCTGTACATATCCCCCCCCCCCTGTGCCCCAACGCCAAGGAGGTGGAGGCAACAGTGGAGCTAAAACAATGGACTCGGGAGAGGGCATCTGCATTTTGATGCAGTCTCCCGGGCCTATGCTCCACTACAAATTTAAATTCCTGGAGCGCCAGGAACCAACGTGTAATTCTGGCATTAGTCCCTTTACCTTGCCTCATCCATGTTAAAGGGGCATGGTCAGAAATTAACCTAAACTTCCTTCCCAAGAGGTAATATCTGAGAGATTCCAGAGCCCACTTAATGGCCAGACATTCTCGTTCAACTATAGCGTAGTTTTTCTCCGCTGGTGTCAACTTCCTACTGAGGAAGACTACTGGGTGCTCCTCACCATGAACAACCTGTGACAACACAGCTCCCAATCCTACATTGGAAGCATCAGTCTGGACAACAAACTCGTTTGAAAAATTGGGTGCTATCAGGACAGGGTGTTGGCACAGTGCTGACTTGAGCTCCAAAAAAGCCTTTTCAGCATCTGCATTCCATTATGACCGATTTCCGTCCCTTAGTCAGATCGGTCAATGGAGCCGCCAATGTGGCAAAGTTGGGTACGAATCTCCTGTAGTATCCCACCATGCCCAGGAATGCACGTACCTGCTTTTTTTGTGAGAGGGCGGGGCCAATTCTGTATAGCCTCTACCTTGTTAACCTGAGGTTTCACCACCCCTCTACCTACAATATAGCCCAGGTATTTCACCTCCTCCATTCCCAAAGCACATTTTTCAGGGTTTATTGTAAACCCCTCCTTCCAAAGAGAGTCCAGTACTGCCTGGACTTTGGGCAAGTGTGATTCCCAGTCTCTGCTAAAAATGACTATGTCGTCCAAGTACACTGAAGCATACTCCCGGTGAGGTCGTAAAATCCTATCCATTGCTCGCTGGAAAGTGGCTGGAGCAGTTTGTAGTCCAAAAGGCATTCTTTTGTACTGAAAACTCCCCTCTGGGGTAGAAAAAGCAGTTTTCTCTCTAGCAGCCTTAGTCAACGGGATTTGCCAATACCCCTTGGTAAGGTCTAATGTTGTAATATACCTGGCTGGACCTAGTCTCTCAATAAGCTCATCTACCCGGGGCATGGGGTAGGCATCAAACCGTGAAACCTCATTAAGTTTCCGGAAATCATTGCAGAATCGCAGAGTCCCGTTGGGCTTTGGTACCAACACAATTGGGCTCGACCACTCACTCTGCGACTCTTCAATGATCTCCAGGTCCAGCATCTTCTTCACTTCCTCTGAAACGGCCTTCCTTTGAGCCTCTGGGATGCGGTAGGGCCGGACAAAAACTTTGACTCCAGGTTCCGTGATAATATCATGTTCTATAACACTAGTTAGCCCTGGCAAGTCTGAAAACTTTTCTTTATTTCTCTGCAAGAACTCCTTTGCCTGCTGACTTTGGATTTTAGACAGGGTACTTGCTACTTGGACACTCTCCACCCCAACCTGAGGCTCAAGTCTTGCACTAGCCAGGGAGGTCACCGGTTCCCTGTCTGTCCAGGGCTTTAACAAGTTGACATGATATATCTGATACGGTTTCCTCTTGCCTGGCTGGTGGACTCTATAATTTACCTCTCCCACTTTTTCCACAACTTCAAAGGGACCTTGCCATCTGGCCAAGAATTTACTTTCCACAGTGGGAATTAGCACCGCTACTCGATCCCCCACTTGGAAGTGCCTTATTTTAGCAGCCCTGTTATAGACCCGTCGTTGAGCCTCCTGGGCTTTTTTCAAATGCTCTTTGACTAGTGGCATCACAGTTTGGATCCTTTCCTGCATTTGGGAGACATATTCAAGAACACTCTTATGCTGAACAGGTTCACTTTCCCATTCCTCTTTAATAAAGTCAAGTAGTCCGCGAGGTCTCCGCCCATATACCAATTCAAAGGGCGAAAACCCAGTGGAGGCCTGGGGCACTTCCCTGATAGCAAACAGGAGAGTTGGTAACAGGCAGTCCCAGTCTTTCCCATCCCTTTGTACCACTCTCTTTAGCATAGACTTAAGGGTCTTGTTAAAGCGTTCCACTAACCCGTCCGTTTGGGGATGGTAGACCGATGTGCGCAGCTGTTTAATCCGGAACAGCTTGCACACATCGGCCATAACTCTCGACATAAATGGGGTGCCCTGGTCTGTGAGTATTTTCTTGGGAAAACCCGTCCGTGTAAACAACTGGAATAATTCCCGGGCAATAGCCTTAGAGGAGGTATTCCGCAGTGGAAGCGCCTCAGGATATCGGGTGGCATAGTCAAGAATCACCAATATGTAGGAGTAACCTCGAGCCGACTTTACCAAGGGACCCACTATATCCATGGCTATCCTCTCGAATGGGACCTCAATTATGGGCAGAGGGACCAAAGGGCTCCGGAAGTGGGTCACCGGAGCGGTCAACTGACAGGTGGGACAAGAGGCACAGTATTTCTTTACCTCTGCTTTCAGACCTGGCCAGTAAAACCGGTCGGTGATCCGTGCTTCCGTCTTCTCAACTCCCAGGTGTCCCCCTAACACATCATCATGGGCCAGGTCCAGAACCTTTTGTCTATATTGTTGGGGTACCAACAATTGTTCTACCACATTTTCCCTCACCTTGGTAACCCGATACAATAACTCATTATACATTGCGAAGTGTGGCCACCGCTCATTTGCACCTGGCTCTTGGGGAACCCCATTTACTACTACAACTTGTTCCCGTGCATGGGCCAAAGTGAGGTCCTGCATCTGAGCAGTACCAAACGCCCCCTGGGGAACACTCAAATCTGGCAGGGCAGTGGTAGAGGCCACTTCCTCGTCCTCTTCCCCCAGCATTACCTGAAGTGGGGAAGATCCTCCCCCCTCAGTGTTTTGGTAGGTCTGTGGACCACATGTCTTGACATTATCAACAGTATCAGCTCTACTTTCATCACCATTAACCGAACCATTAGCAATTTCATCATTTGGATCCACATTAAGAACATTTGGCAGTTCAGGGTTATTCCTCTCAGCAGCAGGAACAGGGAGGCTAGTTTCTCCCCAATCTCTGAACTGTTCTCCTTGTTCCCACAGTTTTGTAAACAACGGACAGTCTCGTCCTATTATAACATCATGTACCAAGTTCTTTACCACCCCCACCTCTTGAGTACCAGTGCTACATGCTGAGGAGATGGTCACCGAGATGAGAGGGTACTCTCTAGTGTCCCCGAGAATGCACACCACCCGTAAGGTTTTTCTTACCGGACCGATCTTCCCAATTACTCTAGGATGAACCAGGGTTACCATGCTTCCAGAGTCCAACAAAGCCCGGGCAGGGAGGTGGTTCACGTGGACTTCACACTCAAATTTTTCCTCACCCAGGTCGAGCTGTGTGGTGCATACTTTATGGGCATAAAAAGACCCCCTCCGAAGAACCCTGCATTCCATGGGCTCCTCTTGCAGTGGGCAGTGTGCTCGGGTATGACCCCAGGAATGACATCGCCAACATTGTACATCCCCTCCTCTCCGAACAGGAACAGAACGCTGAGGGGGTACCAGGAATGACTCTTGACCTTCCGGGGTGTTTGCTCCAGGACTCCTTGGAACATCCTTTCGAAGGGCAGCAATTGGTCGAACAGGCCGTGGTAGACTGGGGCCTATGCGCTTGGTAGGTCCGAGCAGGTCCTCCACCACTGTATATCGTTCCACCATCTCGACAAGGAGGTTTTCTGTTTTGGGGTCTCCATGGCTGACCCACCGTTGAAGGTCATCTGGCAGGGATCGCAGGTATCGGTCCAGCACAACCCGTTCCACGATTTGGGGGCCCGACAACACCTCAGGCTGCAGCCATTTTTTACCAGTTGCACCAGGTCATGCATTTGAGACCGGGGTGGCCGATACTTCCATTGGTGTACTCGTTGGGCCCGAACGGCCGTAGTCACCCCCAGACGAGCCAGAATTTCTGCTTTTAACTTTGGATAGTCTTTAGCATAATCGGGTGGCAAGTCAAAGTAGGCTTTTTGAGGATCTCCGGTGAGAAAAGGAGCAATGAGGCCGGCCCACTGGTCCTGAGGCCACCCTTCTCTCTCTGCCGTCCTCTCAAATGTAGCAAGAAATGCCTCTACATCATCGCTCAGGGACAATTTCTGCAAAAAATGGCTTGCCCTCACAGTCACCTGGTTGCCAGGGGCAATAGCCACTTGTTCCTGAGACAGCTTCTGTACTGCTTCCTTTAAGACAGTAACCTGCGCCTGCATAACCCCTTGCTGGGTCGCTTTCTGGGCTGCCAACTGGGCCACCAAAACTCGAGTATTTTCTTGCTGCAGAGCCAGCGCCTCTTTGTGGTGATTTTGTTGTACCTCCAGCTGGGTTGCTAAGCGCTGATTAGCTTCCTCATGGCGAGTCTGCGCTTGCATATTAGCCAGGGACAGCTGTTTAATTAGCTCCTCCATTGTTTCAGGTTTCAATGTTTGTGCAGCTTTAACCCAGGACATAAATCCAATGTACTGTCCCTTTAACTGTTCAAATGCAAAGATAAAAAAAAAAAAAAAAAGTTTTTTTTTTTTTTTTTTCTTTCTTCTTATGCCTGTTATTCTGACCTGCCCGCATTCGAGCACCAGTGTAATGTTCGGGGAACCAGCTAGATCGCAGGACACAGGCTTTTCAAACAAAAGGACGTTTATTTAAACTTAAATGGCTTCACAGCAGCAAAACAAAAGAAATGACAGTCTCACCGACTTGTAGAGTTTATAACTGCTGTCACAGTTAAACAGTCCTTACTTGGTGTTGCAGGTAAGTTTCCCAGCTAGCAGGCTTCCATACAGGCCACTGCCATGTACATTCACAGCTTCCCAGAGCTTTTCCCAGCCTCCACAGCTTTTGCAGTGTCCACCATTCACCATGCAGACTTCACTACACTCCTTCACTCTCTCACCTACAACTTCCTGTCTCTCTTAAACCACTTCCTTGGACAGGTGTGTTAACCATTGCTGTTCCCTTAAAGGACCCACAGCCCAAACAGAGGGGAAATATAGCGTCCTTCCAGGACCCAGCCACGGCGTCCTGTACAATATATATATATATATATATACACACTAGACTGTATATATATATTTTAAATACACTGCCACTAACTAACCTGCTTGCCTAATCTAGCTCAATCTAGCTCCGTCCACAGTCACACACTACACACGGCCGCTATGTAAGCAACCTTATATAGTGTGGGGCATGTACTTAATCCCCCTGAGCCATGATTTGCCAAAGGCACCTTGCCTTTGGCCAATTATGGCTCTCGCAGCAGAGCACGTTTTGATTGGCCAAAGCATGCAGGTCAGGTGCATGCTTTGGCCAATCATCAGACATCAGTGCACTGCAATCTCTCAGTGCATTATAGGGCATTCTGCCACGTTGAAATTTGCCACATAACGCCCCATATTATTAGCTGTTTGGCAGACTTGAACCTCAAGCTCATCCCTACTCAAGACAGCATATCAGCTTTGTTTTTGAGTGCTGGTGGTTAGGAAGAGTCTTAGGGTGTGGATAGTGAGAAGGAAGAATTTTTTTAGAGAGGTTTCAAAGGGGAGGTTTCACTCCTCCCTGATACAAGGGCATAAATCAGGAAGATCTACTGTCACCATCCAAGAGTGGGTCCAAAATGACTTATTTTGAAAATGCTGTACAAAGAAACTCTTTGCAACTATTTCTAATGGTGATTGAATCCCTCCACACTGCAGGAGGAAAATCTAAGGGCAATCCCGAGACTTCCACAACGGGACTTTCACACAGGCAAAGCTGCCTTTTGTTTACTATACTTACTTACTATACAGTTGTGAGCGTCAAAGCATCCCATATTTATCCATCATATTGCCGTAGCTGCCACTAAATTTCGGAAATTCCCTTCATTAATAAATAAGGTAAGGCAGGCCTAAAATAAAAGGCAAAATGTCTGCACACTGAGAGCCGGTTCACACAGGGACGATTTGGAATCCGACTTCAAGTCGCCCCAAGTTGCCCCAAGTTGCGCTGTTTTTATAACTAATGGAAGTGAATGGAGTCCCAAGTCGTGCGGTTTAGAAAAGTAATGGGAGTGAATAGAGCCGTCTTAATGTACACTACTGCAGTCTCCTCCGACTTCAAAAAACTTTCCTGTATGACTTCAATCCGACTTGTAGGCGACTTGTACCCATTAATTTCAATGGAAGTCGCCTCCAAGTCGGATCCCCATTCATAGAGAGGCAACTTTACAGGAAGTCGCCCCTCTGTGAACCGGCTCTAAGGCAAACCCCTCCCACGGAGCTGGTATTTGGTATGAATCATGAGGGGGAACTCCACGCCAAATTTTTAATAAAAAAATGGCATTGGTTTTCCCCAAAGAGCATACCAGGCCCTGGGGGAAAAGTGTCAATAAAAAAACACACTAGACAGCTTTTTAAAGTAATTTATTAGGCAGCTCCGGGGGTCTTCTTCCGACTTCGGGGGTCTTCTTTCGACTTCGGGGGTCTCTTCCGACTTTGGGGGTCTTCTGCCGACTTCGGGGGTCTCTTCTGACTTCGGGGGTCTTCTTCCGACTTTGGGGGTCTTCTTCCGACTCTCCGTGCCTTCTCCGCGCTCTCCGGTTCTTCTCCCGCTCTCCGGTGCTTTCTGTCTTCTGCCGGCCCCTCGGCTATCTTCTTCCAGCTTTTTTGCTAGCGGGGGCCCGGTCTTCATCTTCCCTTCTTCTTCCCCCGCCCCCTATGACGTCACAGCCTGGGGCATTATGGGACATTATCGGAGCTGCCTAATAAATTACTTTAAAAAGCTGTCTAGTGTGTTTTTTTTTTATTGACACTTTTCCCCCAGGTGAATGGGTAGGGGTACTATGTACCCCATACTCATTCACATAGGGTGGGGGGCCGGGATCTGGGGGCTCCCTTATTAAAGTGGGCTCCCGGATTCCAATAAGCCCCCCGCCCGCAGACCCCAACAACCAACGGCCAGGGTTGTTGGGAAGAGGCCCTTGTCCCCATCAACATGGGGGCAGGGTGCTTTGGGGTGGGGGGGCCGCAGGGCGCCCCCCTGCCCCAAAGCACCCATCCCCTCATTTTCAGGGCATGCGGCCTGGTACGGTTCAGGGGAGGCGCTCGCTCGTCCCCAACCCCTTTCCTGACCAGCCGGGCTTCGTGCTCGGATAAGGGTCTGGTATGGATTTTGGGGGGACCCCCACGCCACTTTTTTTGGCGTAGGGGGCTCCCCTTAAAATCCATACCAGACCTAAGGGCCTGGTATGCTCTTGGAGGGGAACCCATGCCGTTTTTTTATTTAAAATTTGGCGTGGAGTTCCCCCTCATGATTCATACCAAACACAGGGGGCAGCCTGTCCTGGAGGCGACTTCAAGTCGCTCCAGGTTGCGCTGTGATTCCGGCTCAAGTCGCGTCCAAGTTGCCTCGCAGAGTCGCGCTCAAAATCGTGTTGCCCCTGTGTGAACCGGCTCTGAGGTACTATGTTTTTAAAATATTATTTTTATTAACTAACTTGATTTTTTATTTATATTATATACAAACATTTTCTCAGCACACAGATCACGGTCTAGCAATTTCCATTTAAAACAGTTTTTAGAAGCACACATTTGCAAACATTTGCAAATGTATATGGAAGCAGCATCAAGGCCCCTCTGTAAAATACAGTCCTAACTCTTATATTTAAGAGATTCCATATTGAAGCATATATAGCAATGGATAGATTAAGGGCAGCTTTGCCTAGAGCTAGCCCAATCCTTCTTAACCACTTAAGCCCCGGACCATTATGCAGGTTAAGGACCAGAGGTGTTTTCAGAATTTCGCACTGCGCTGCTTTAACTGGAAATTGTGCGGACATGCAATGTTTTTTTTTTTGCGATATAAACGGAAAAAGACTGAAAATTTAAAAAAAAAATGATATTTTCTAATTTTTGTTATAAGAAAAATCGAATAAGCTCAATTTTAGTCATACATTTAGGCCAAAATGTATTCAGCCACATGTCTTTAGTAAAAAAAAGTCAATAAGCGTATATTTATTGGTTTGCGCAAAAGTTATAGCGTCTACAAACTAGGGTACATTTTCTGAAATTTACACAGCTTTTAATTTATGACTGCCTATCTCATTTCTTGAGGTGCTAAAATGGCAGGGCAGTACAAAACCCCCCCAAATGACCTAATTTTTTAAATAAGACACCCCAAGGCATGTTGAGCCCATTGAATTTTTTTTTTGTCCCAAGTGATTGAATAATGACTAAAAAAATTACAAAAAGTTGTCACTAAATGATATATTGCTCACACACGCCATGGTTATATGTGGAATTGCACCCCAAAATACATTTGGCTGCTTCTCCTGAGTACGGAGATACCACATGTGTGGGATTTTTTAGGAGCCTAGCCACGTACGGGACCCCGAAAACCAAGCACCGCCTTAAGGATTTCTAAGGGCACAAATTTTTGATTTCACTCCTCACTACCTATCACAGTTTCGAAGGCCATAAAATGCCAAAATAGCACAAAACCCCCCCAAATGACCCCATTTTGGAAAGTAGACACCCCAAGCTATTTGCTGAGAGGCATGGTGAGTATTTTACAGCTCTCATTTGTTTTTGAAAATAAAGAAAGAAAATATATATATTTTTTTTCAATTTTCAAAACGTTGTGACAAAAAGTGGGATCTGCAAAATACTCACCATACCTCTCAGCAAATAGCTTGGCGTGTCTACTTTCCAAAATGGGGTCATTTGGGGGGCAGGGTTTGTGCCATATGGGCATTCCATGGCCTCCGAAACTGTGATAGGCACTGAGGAGTGAAATCAAAAATTTATACACTTAGAAAGCCTGAAGGCGGTGCTTGGTTTTTGGGGTCCCGTACGCGGCTAGGCTCCCAAAAAGTCTCAAACATGTGGTATCCCCATACTCAGGAGAAGAAAAAGAATGTATTTTGGGGTGTAATTCCACATATGCCCATGGCATGTTTGAGCAATATATCATTTAGTGACAACTTTGTGCAAAAAAAAAAAAAAATTGTCTTTTTTCCGCAACTTGTGTCAACATATAAAATATTCCATGGACTCAACATGCCTCTCAGTATATAGCTTGGGGTGTCTACTTTCCAAAATGGGGTCATTTGGAGGGGTTTTGAACTGTCCTGGCATTTTAGACACAACATTAGGAAGCTTACATCCACTCTTCTAACCACTTGAAGACAAAGCCCTTTCTGACACTTTTTGTTTACATGAAAACATTTTTTTTTTTTGCCGAGATCTTAGGCCGAGTACATAGATACCAAACACGACATGCTTTAAAATTTCGCACAAACGCGCAGTGGCAACAAACTACATACATTTTTAAAAGCCTTTAAAAGCCTTTACAGGTTACCACGTTAGATTTACAGAGGAGGTCTACTGCTAAAATGACTGCCCTCGATCTGACCTTCGTGGTGATACCTCACATGCATGATGCAATTGCTGTTTACTTATGACGCCAGACCGACGCTTGCGTTCGCCATTGCGCAAGAGCAGGGCGGGACAGGGGTGCTTTTTTTTTTTTATTATTATTAATTTTGCTTTTTTATTTTATTTTTAAACTGTTCCTTCCATATTTTTTTTTTTATCATTTTTATTGTTATCTCAGGGAATGTAAATATCCTTTATGATAGCAATAGGTAGTGACAGGTACTCTTTTTTTGAAAAAACTGGGGTCTATTGGACCCTAGATCTTTCCTCTGCCCTCAAAGCATCTGACCACACCAAGATCGGTGTGATAAAATGCTTTCCCAATTTCCCAATGGCCCTTTTTATATCCGGGGGGGACATTCCCTCCCACTGCTTGTAAAAGCAGTCCAGAGGCTAATTAGCCGGTAGGATTGCTTTTACATGAAAGTTGGCCGCTGGCTGAAAAGAATGATACCCAGATGATACCTAAACCCGCAAGCATCAATCTGGTATAACCATTCAAAGTCCAGCAACATACCAGTACGTTGCTGGTCCTTGTTGGACATGTATTGTAATCTTTTTTTTGTATGCAGCCTGTTGGCTGAATGAAAAAAAGAGATTGATCGGTGGGTATGCCCACCATTAGAATACCTCCCTTCATCCACCCACTTCTAATGATGGGCATACATGCACCATTTATATATGCCGAAGCATCCTCCCGCAAAAGTTGGTCAGACTTTTCCACGGGCATGCCTCCGTCGGAATTTTGACCGTATGTACGCAGCATTAGGAGCAAAATTGCTCCTCCGCCCCTGCTGCCCCCATGCTTCGGCATATATGCTCTTTTTTTTAACTGTGGTGGTGAAATCACTTCCTACAGCACTGGAGTCGCAGGGATCAGGCCTGTCTCTGCGAACGCTGCAGTTATGTGTGTTGTGTTTTGTAAGTGACAGTGATCGATCGATACTGCACTTGGGTGGCCTGGGCTGGACAGAGGGGCAAAACGCAGGTGCTAGCAGGTATCTGGGCTGATCCCGCTAACACTGCATTTTTGGGAACCCTAAACTGTTGGGGACGCTAGTATAGATCTGATCAGATCAGATATTGATCTGTTTAGATACTATACCACTAAGGGAGGTGTATGCTTCACGCGTGGGTGTTAGCGTTACTGGCACTAACCTGACGCTGCCTGGGGCGACGCAGACCCTCTCTGACGCTAAAACCTAATTGATATCACCCGCCGGGCGATCAGGGGGTTAAACTTTTATTGGGTTATATACGGCGGGTGCCCTGACACTATAAAAACCAAACTAACTAACCAGCGTCACCCGTAACACTTATATGGTGATCACTGGTGAAAGGGTTAACTAGGGGCAATCAGGGGGTTAAACCTTTATTAGGTAATATATGGGGGTACCTGACGCTATATAAAAACCTGACAGGGAACCTAAATAACAAAATAACTAACTTGCTAGCCAGTGGCACCAGTAACACTTATACGGTGATCACTGGTGAAAGGGTTAACTAGGGGCAATTAGGGGGTTAAACCTTTATTAGATAATATATGGGGGTACCTGACGCTATAAAAACCTGCGGCGAACCTAAAAAAAATAACTGGCTACCTATCGGCACCAGCATAACGAATACAGCGATCAGAAAAACGATTGCTTAGTGACACTGGCAAAAGGGGGTGAAAGGGTTACCCTGGGGGGGCGATCAAGGGGTTAAGCCTTTATTAGGTAATATATGGGGGTACCTGACGCTATAAAAACATGCGGCGAACCTAAAAAAAATAACTGGCTACCTATCGGCATCACCGACACTAAGACAGCGATCAGAAAAACAATCGCTTAGTGACACTGGCAAAAGGGGGTGAAAGGGTTAGCTGGGGGGGCGATCAAGGGGTTAAACCTTTATTAGGTAATATATGGGGGTACCTGACGATTTAAAAACCTGCGGCGAACCTAAAAAAAATAACTGGCTACCTATCGGCACCAGCATAACTAATACAGCGATCAGAAAAACGATCGCTTAGTGACACTGGCAAAAGGGGGTGAAAGGGTTACCTGGGGGGGCCATCAAGGGGTTAAACCTTTATTAGGTAATATATGGGGGCACCTGACGCTATAAAAACCTGCGGCAAACCTAAAAAAAACAACTGGCTACCTATCGGCATCACTGACACTAATACAGCGATCAGGAAAACGATTGCTTAGTGACAGCGGTGCTAGGGGGTGAAAGGGTTACCTGGGGGGCGATCAAGGAGTTAAACCTTTATTAGGGGGGTTAGGGGGCTACACTGGACCTAAAACACTCTGCTCTGACACTTTTACAGTCACAAATGTCACTGATTGCAGTGATCAGTAAATAAATGGTCACTGCGATCAGTGACACTGTGACTGGGGGCTGGGGGGTGATCTGGGGGTGTCTGGGGGGACCTGGGGGGGGGGGCGATCGTGTGCCTATGTGTCCTGGTGTCAGTGTGCTGTTTAGTGCACTAACCTGATGTCTTCTCTCATGCGGCGCTCGGTATATGTGAGCGCCGCATGAGAGATGACATCACTTCCTCCTGCCTGTGTAAACATTACACAGGCAGAGGAAGCTTTTCATTCGCCAGGAGCGATCGCGAGGGGGTGGCCGTAAACGAATGGCCATCCCCTCATCACGGATCGCTCCCGGAACGATAACCACTGTTTACTTAGAGAAGGGGGGTCCGATGGGACCCCCCAACTATATGAAGGCAGGCACGTACAGGTACGTGATTGTGCCTGTCCGTGCCATTCTGCCGACGTATATATACAGTGAGCGGTCGTTAAGTGGTTAAAGGTGCATTGACATATTAGAATCTCAGCAGGTGCACAGTGGCAGCTGAAAGCATCCAATGTGTCCCCACACCAATTCCAACAAGCAAGCTTTACAAAAGATAACAAATAACCCAATTTATAACTTTATAGCTTTAACCACTTCAATACTAGGCACTTTCACCCCCTTCCCAGGCCAATTTTCAGCTTTCAGCACTCTTGTACCTTCAATGACAATTGCGCGGTCATGCAACACTGTACCAAAATGAAATTATTATAATTTTGTTCACACAAATAGAGCTTTCTTTTGGTGGTATTTATTCACGACTCTGTTTTTTATTTTTTGTGATATAAGTGAAAAAAGAGGAAATTAAAAAAATATATATATTTTCTTCTTTCTATTTTAAAAGAAATCCAATAAAATCGAATTTTGTCATAAATTTAAGCCAACATTTATTCTGCTACATGTCTTTGGTAAAAAAAAAAACTTTAAGTGTATAATTGGTTTGTGTGATCACGGACAGATGTACGCAGTTGATCATGTACAGATGTGCGCAGGTGATCACGGACATGTGTGCAGATGATCATTGGGACATATGATTTTACTGTTACATATGTGGGGGACAGGTGTTTTTATTGTGTGGGGACATGTGTGGAGACAGTGTTTTGGTAACACTGTTTTGGGGACTTTGTTTGTTTACATTGTGTGGGGACATGTGTGGGGACACCGGGCCGATGATCAGTGTGTAAAAAGCAGTAAAAAACAGCTCATACTCACTGATCATCAGCCGGCTGCAGCGATCTGCTCTCCTCTCCTCACTAACAACTTCTGTATGAGAAGAGGAGAGCCGATGGCCTACCAACCGACTCTCTTTTTGATTGGACACAGCCGTCATGTGATGAGGGGGGCCAATCAGAGAGCCCTCCTGCCGATCGGAGATGCGCCGTGTCCGAATGACACAAACGCATTGGGATAGTGCCGCTGCATGGGCACGAGCGAAATCCCCCTACTTATTAGGGACGTTCCTGAATGTCTACTCAGAAGGAGAAAGCACCCACCCGGCTGTATATGTGCAATTGCCGGGTGGGAAGTGGTTAAGTAAGATGAACACGGAAGGGTTTGTACAGCACAAAATAAAAAGAAACAAAAGTTTTCCCAGCATCTTTACCAACTAGCCTATAACTATATTTGAGAGTCTCCATATTGAGTATTTAGGTAGCTACTGAATAACGTACTGTTTTTTAAAACTTTATAAATGCTCACTATTTTCACTTACCTATTAGTAATGGCATAAATAATTTTTAAATGAAAAACATATCAGAGAGGATACAACAGTGTGAAATTGGCCAGCAGCACAACAGTTTAATCATAAATAATAGGCCTAACTGGCATATATCTAACTTTTTTTTTCCTATAGGGAAGGGAGGGAGGTGCAATAAATGTGAGTGATACCTTGTAATATTATTTAGGTGCACACTGTTCTGCTGTTTTTTCTATTAATTTTTATATACCGTATATATATATAAAAAAAAAAAACTCTTGAACAGGCAATCAGCAACAGTTATCACCTAAGTTTAAAGTTCTAATCTAAAGTAGCTCAGGTGTTAACAATTAAAGAGCTACTATTAATAATCTGTTGGGGACAGATAAAAAGATTTTTGGGGTGTACAGATCTGTGCACACAGGCAGGTCACATAAAATATGTACCCCAGCACTGCATAGTTTGTTAAAGTAGATGTATACCTAAACACTAAAATTATATATATTCTTTACCACCTAGTAATACCAATATAAAGTTCTTTGTTTGGGTACTTTGTGTTATGGGATAACAACACTCCCGTCCCCTACAACCTCCTGTCCACTAGCCACCCTGTCGCATGCTTTCCCAAAGGAAAAACTAAGCTTTTTGCGCTGATGCAAATTGCCCAGGAATATTACCCTGTTTTCTGTTAGTCCCCTAAAAAAATTGCAGCTAGCAACAATTAGGAAACATGTCCTGGTAAAATACACATACATCTGTTTAGCAGTGAAATGCAAGTGGACTCAGGGACAGGCTGTGAAAAAAATAAATTACAGCCAATATAAAATATAAAATATGATTTCTTATAACCACACATTGTCAGGAACTTGGTAGAAGGCCGAGATGCTAGGAGGGCTCCCCTTGCAGCCGAGCGCAGCACACCACTGAAGGTGACACATCAGGTGTGGTGTCCACAGAAGCACGGGTGCCTGGTAGCTAGAACTGGAGACAGGCGTGCTTGGATGGTCGAGGAAGCAGGGACCGGTGGACAGACTTGGTAACAGAGTCAGGAGCCAGGCCAGGGGTCAACACAGGAAGTCAGTCCAGGATCAGAGTCAAGATCAGGGAGTAAGATAAACAAGTCCAGTAGCCAAGCCAGGATCAGATGCAGGAAGCAGGCAGAGAGAAGTCAAATGCAAGCCAAGGATCAAGCCAGAGGGTCAGAAGGATCAGGTCAGGCAAGCCGAGTCGGTACACAGATCAGGAACAGCAGATTCACAGGACACAGGAACGCAGGACAAGCTGAAGATACGCCAGCGATGCGCCACTGTCAGCAGTGGGTTTAAATAGGCCAGGCATCCATCACGCCGGGCGTGCGCCATTGCGCATGTGCGTGCGCATAGTCACGGCACCGCGCGTCCACCTAGTCCCGGCGCGTGCCTGCGCAACCATGGTGCTGCGCATCCTTGTGCGCGCATGTGCATCAAATTGTCTATTTCCCTGATACACATTCAGCCTGTTATTAATGTAGAAGGTTGCAGGGGTTGCAGGGGCAGGGATTGCATTGGCAACTATCATCTTGGATAAAGTATTCATATTGGATTACGTATTACACTTCGGCTCAGCACAATCTAAAAAACTCTTCTCTATTACTCCACATTAGGGATGAGCTTCAAATTAGAGTCAAACTCATGTTCGACTCGAACATCGGCGGTTCGCTCGTTCGATGAAGATCAAACATTATGGGCCGTTGGCGCCAAATTTAAGTTGCGCGTCACGGCCCATAGTGCACTGCGTCATCGCAGTGCATTGCTGGCTGATGATTGGCCAAGCATGCACTATGACCCGCATGCTTTGGCCAATCACAGCGCCGTCAGCACAAAGAGCAATAATTGGCCAAAGGCAGGGTGCCTTTGGCCAATCATGGCTCAGGGGGACTAAGTACATGCCCCACACTATATAAGGCCGCCTGCGTGTCGACCTTGTGTAGTGTGTTCCGGCTTTCAGAGAGAGACAGAGAGAGAGAGAGAGAGATTTTGGCTTTATTTCAGTTAGCAATAGCTAGATTGAGCAGGCAGTTGATTGAGCTAGTTAGATCCAGTATTCCAGTATATTTAGTATATATATGCATTGCACGCTTTGTATATATATATATATATATATATATATATATATATATAGTGTATACAGTTTAGCTAGATCTCATTGCAGAGCGTTCCTGTTATTCTATTCCTACTAATAATGCATGCAGGCAGTTGATTGTGCTAATCTGCAGTATATTAAGTCAGTGTACTGTATACTGGCCACAGTGTGCACGTAAAGCTGATTGCAGACTATTCCATCCTGTTCTATTACTAATAATACAGGCAGTTGATTGAGCTAGTTAGGTAGTTAGATCCAGTATTCCAGTATATTTAGTATATGTATATGCATTGCACGCTTTGTATATATATATATATATATATATATATATATATATATATATATACTGTATACAGTTTAGCTAGATCTCACTGCAGAGCGTTCCTGTTATTCTATTCCTATTAATAATACAGGCAGGCAGTCGATTGTGCTAAGCTGCAGTATATTAAGTCAGTGTACTGTATACTGGGCACAGTGTGCACGTAAATCTGACTGCAGACTATTCCTTTTCTATTACTAATAATACAGGCAGTTGATTGAGCTAACCAGCAGTATATTAAGTCAGTGTACTGTATACTGGGCACAGTGTGCATGTAAAGCTGACTGCAGACTATTCCTTTTCTATTACTAATAATACAGGCAGTGGATTGAGCTAACCTGCAGTATATTAAGTCAGTGTACTGTATTCTGGGCACAGAGTGCACATAAAACTGACTGCAGACAATTCCTTGTGTACCTATTCCAATACATCAAATACAGTATCTCTGGAAGGCCAACAAAGAGAGGCAGACACTCACAGGCCAATAAAAGAGGGCAAGCAGGCTCTGTGTCTAGAGGCAACAGTGCTGGTCGTGGACATGGTGCATCCTCATCAGCACGTGGCTGTGGGGCACGCTTGTCCTTTTTTCTGGCAGCTGGCCGTGTTGAGCCGCAACATGCCGAAGAGTTGGTAGAGTGGATGACCAAGCCGTCCTCATCCTCCTCATCCTCTCTCACCCAGGCTCAGGGTACTTTGTCTGCCAAAGCAGCTGCCAAAGCAGCCTCTTCCCTCGGCTCAATGGCATCAGTCACTCTTTCCCTAGCCCCACCATGTCCTGAGGAGTCCCCCGAACTGTTTGACCACAGTGTTGGGTACATGCTGCACGAGGATGCGCAGCGTTTTGAAGGCTCCGATGATGGTACCCAGCTTGAGGAAGGGAGTAACGTGAGCCCAGAGAGAGGGGGTGCCCAAGAAGGACAGCAAACTGGCAGTCATGTTCCCCCAGCTGCAGCATACTGCCAGGTTTGCTCCAGTGATGAGGCTGGCAACCCTCCTTGATCCACGTTACAAGGGTAAGGTAAGGTTAATCTATCTATCTAAAACTGAGCTCTTAATATTCTCTTCCCCAAGTGCCCCTTCCCCTGACTTCTCTATCGGGATCAATGGCACATCTATCAGTCCTTCCCCACATGCCAGGGTTCTAGGGGTAACCTTAGACTCTGAACTGTCCTTTCAGACCCACATCCAATCCCTGTCCAAATCATGCCGCCTTAGCCTCCGCAACATTTACAGAATACGCCCCTTTTTAACTAATGACACCACCAAGCTTCTAATTCAGTCCCTGGTTATCTCTCGCCTCCACTGCTGCAACTCCCTCCTCATTGGATTACCGTTACATAGACTATCCCCCTTTCAGTCCATCATGAATGCCGCTGCAAGACTCATCCACCTTACCAACCATTCAGTGTCCTCCACCACTCTCTGCCAATCCCTCCACTGGCATCCACTCACCCAACAAATAAAATTCAAAGTACTAACAATAATTTACAAAGCCATCCACAACTCGGCCAAAATACCAACCAAGCCGCTCTCTTTGGGCCTCCCAAGACCTCTTGCTCTCTAGCTCCATTGTCACCTCCTCCCATGCTCGCCTCCAGGATTTCTCCAGAGCTTCTCCCATCCTTTGGAACTCCCTACCCCAAACTGTCCGACTGTCCCATAAACTATCCATCTTTAGACGATCCCTGAAAACTCTTCTTTTTAAAGAAGCCTATCCTGCTTCTAACTAACACTATTTTACTTCCTCCATCAGCTCATCCCCCTCAGCTATTACCTTTTGTATAAATTGACCCCCCCTTTTTATATTGTAAGCTCTATTGAGCAGTACCATTTGATTCCTCTTGTACCAAACTGTAATGTAACTGTAATGTCTGCCTTTATTTTGTTAAGTGCTGCGCAAACTGTTGGCGCTATATAAAACCTGTATAATAATAATATAATAATAATAAAAATATATGGAGATGTAAAATGGCACACATCAGCAACAATAAGATGTAAAAGGCCTTCCTTCTCTCCATACCTAAATAGTTCTGGATACATAGCATTTTCTTCCTAGAGACTATTCAGGAAGGGTTTATTACTTTAAGGAACCAGTGTTTTTAAGCCCTAAACTAATCTGTCGATATACACTTTATCAGCAGCACTAAGTCCCTGCACTTTCCTTCTCCCAGCTAAGTACATTGTAAATACCCTGCCTTTTATAGTGAGGGACTGGCTGGCTAGGAAAGCCCCAATTATTGGACATTCTAAGCCACCTGACCTAAGTTCAGAGGCCAGGAAGAGTACCATTGGTTTGTGGTATCTGTGAGATGCCTCTTTTTCCTCCTCTCCTCCCTTCCCTCCCCCCCCCAACTTTCCCTCCCCTCCTTTCCTTGTTTCTCTTCCTTACATTTTCCCCCTCCTTTCTTCTTTTCCTACCCCCCTTCTTTTCTCATTCTTCCCCCTTTTTTCTTTCACTGCCCCTTTTCTCCTCCCTCTTCCCTCTCCCTTTCCCTTTATTTCCCTACTTCCCCCGACTCCTTTTTCCCTCTTCCTCCCTTCCTCTTCCCTCCTCATGATTTAGAAAAGAATATTACTTTTTTGATAATTATTTTAACAGTGCTTTTCAAACAACAATGCATCTCATTGAATTTCTCTTTGGCTTGATGGCCCTGTCTGCGTTGTTGGTCCCTAAGGGGATAGATAATAAAAGTTTAATTTGTTTCCCCACAACTCTATTTTCCCATGTGTCTATGCTACAGTATATGGTCAAATACAACTAGGTGTTATTTGTAAGTCAAATTTAGATATTTGGATTTCCATGAACAGTACGTATTTATTACTGTGACTTTGGTTCTCAGTTCATATTAGCATCGTTTCGGTGTTGTATGGTCCCTTGTATGCATTACATGTAATGAGAAAAATATTCTAGACATATATGTTTTTATGCTTTTTATGGGCCAGCTTTTATTGTAAATTTTGAATAAAAGTAATTTTTTAAAGCTTTTTATCCAATCTGGCGTGTATGTGTTACTGTTGGAGGTATATTTAAAGTCTACATTATTCTATTTTTTGTTATACTTGTTTACTTATTGGGCATGATCCTCCTATGGTACTCTAGCTATATTTACATCAACATTCAACCTCCAATATTTATTTTGGGTTGGGTTCACCTCAAACCCAAACTCAACCTAAACTCAAAGCTCATCTTCAATAGACAGGATGTGGCAATAAGAGGTTGACTATATTCATTAATTCTGATATGCAAAAAAAGTTAAAATTGTGTATGCTTAAAGAAAAACTGTCAGTTGTTTAGTATACATAGGGGCTGATTTATGACATGTTTGTGCCATGAGTATCGGCGCATCTGCGTGCACAACGGCTGTTTTGGTATTTACAATACATTTGCGCCGGTAGCGCAGCGCTATTTTCCATTTACTATAGTGGTCTCGGCAGACGGGAGGAGGCGCTCAGTGCGCTACTATGGACCTGGCGCACGTCATCTTAAAATCGAAATATAAAGAAGCTGGAAGTGCCAATATAATGGGGGTGACATGGGGTGATGTGAGGAAGTTTAGTGACACCTGCCCAAGTAACAAATATGCCCAAAATAGAGTGAGAAAGTAACTTTTTCAGAACCAGCCCGCTGCGCCGGCTAGTTCGTTTAGAACTGCGAGAGTTTTTTTTGAGCTCAGCGCGGGAATTTCACTCATTCAAACGCGCCGGGTCACTGCGCCGGCAAAATCTTCGTAAATGTCAAGTCACGTAAATCAATTTGCATAAGTTGAACAGGCGCAGCTCTGAACTTGCCGTTATATAACAGTGCACCAGCAAAATGACATTTCTAAAGGAAAAAAAAAGGCATTTAAAAGCACCCGCGGCTATAATGAATTTTCGGCTCCCGGCAATATAGAGAAAAGTCATTGAAAGTCTTTAATAAAAAAAAAAAATGCGTGGGGTCCCCCCAAATTCCATTACCAGGTCCTTCAGGTCTGATATGGAAATTAAGGGGAACTCCGCGCCAATTAAAAAAATAAATAAATGACGTGCAGGTCCCCCTCAAAATCCCTTCAGGTCTGGTATGGATATTAAGGGTAACCCCCGTGCCAAACTTAAAAAAAATAGCGTGGGGGTCCCCCTAAAAACCCACACCAAACCCTTATCTGAGCACGCAACCTGGCAGGCCGCAGGAAAAGAGGGGGGGACGAGAGAGCGGCCCCCTCCCTCCTGAACTGTACCAGGCCACATGCCCTCAACATGGGGAGGATGTCCCCATGTTGATGGGGACAAGGGCCTCATCCCCACAACCCTTGCCCGGTGGTTGTGGGGGTCTGCGGGCGGGGGGCTTATCGGAATCTGGAAGACCCCTTTAACAAAGGGGACCCCCAGATCCCGCCCCCCCTGTGTGAAATGGTAATGGGGTACAAATGTACCCCTACCATTTCACAAAGAAAAATGTCAAAAATGTTAAAAATGGCAATAGCCGGTTTTTTTCTTTGTGAAATGGTAGACACCCCCCCATGTATGATATTTAGGGCCAGTTCACACCGAATGCAGTGCAGTGCGTTTTTTTGATGCATGAAAAACACAAAGAAAGTTGATCACATTAATGCCAATGGCATAGTTCACACCACTGCAGTCAGTTCCAGTGCGTTTCAGGAAGGAAAAAAAAATTAGTCATGCTGCATTTCTTAGGTACAGAACTGTACTGGACCTCAGTAAAACACATCAAAAACGCAACGGAACATACCAAAAACGCACTGGAATTCACCGGAACGCACCTAAATGCACCAAAGACGCACTGCAACACACTTGTCCTAAGTGAAAAGAGGGGGGAAAAAAACACTGGACTGAATCAAAAACGAATCAAAAATGCACTGGAACATGTCAAAAACGTGCATGCAGCCTGGAACGCATCCATACTGCGTTTCTATGGTGTGAACTAGGGCCAGTTCACACCATAGAAACGCAATCCGGATGTGTTCCAGGTGCTTTTTTGCATGCACGTTTTTGATGTGTTCAAGTGCATTTTTGGTACGTTTTTGATGCAGTCCAGTGCTTTTTTTTCACCCCTCTTTTTTATTAACCATAGATAAGGACAAGTGTGTTCCAGTGCGTTTTTGGTGCATTTAGGTGTGTTCCGGTGCGCTCCAGTGCGTTTATGATGCGTTTTGCTGCGTTCCAGTACAGTCCAGTGCAGGCAAAATGCAGCATGTTCTACTTTTTTTGTGGAACTGGAAGGCACTGGAACAAACACTGCCATTTAGAACCATATAACCAACTTTCCACGCATTTTTGATGCATAAAAACGCAATGGACTGCATGTGGGGTGAAATGTCCCTTAGGGTGGGACCTGGGCCCCCATTTTAAGGCCAACAACTAGAAGATAAGCCAGACAAGTGGGGACTAGCAAAATTAACAAGTCAGTTCCCATAGACTGCAATGGTATTTGTTGGTGGGGGGGGATGTTTGTCCCATCTCTAATTTTGTAGCATGCTGGATGATGTGCTTAATTTTGGATGGGGGGGGGGGGGGTATTTTCTGCTAGCTGCATTTTTGTTGTTCTGAGCATGCCCAGGCAGTTAGTTTTTTTTTTGGTGCTTTTTGTGTGTGAACAGCACCTGGATATTTCTGGGCATGCTCAGAGAGTGTTTTTATGGGTTAGTAATTGAGGGAAATCCTTAACAGGTGTACCCACTTTGAAGTTCAGTCTCTACATTGGGTGAACTTGCATTTTGGATGTTTCATTGACTGTGAATGTGTTATCAATTGCCTCATTAGCACACAATCCTATGTTATATAAAGCTTGCAGATAGCATCCTCTCCCTTGCCCTGAAAAGAGGCAAGTGTGTGTGTGCGTCCGTCCGGCAAAAAGTACATTTTGGTGTCCTTATCGAGTTTGTAACACATGTATTTTATTTGTTATGTCTTTGCAAAACAGGTGTTTGTTTTACTTTTGTTGATTGTATTTTTTTGTGTGGGGGAAATGTTCCCCTGAAATAATTTTGATGTTGTTAATGTGTGTCATTTGTTCACTTTGATTTAATTGTCTGTGCTGCATTATTTTGCCAAATCTTTCTCAAGATGTTGTGAGTCTGTGACTAATGTTTCAAATTGACCATGTTTTTTTATTTTGGCTTCCCTTTGTTTTGTTGACCAATAAAATTTGATGCAAAGTTTTGATGTTTGTTTTGTGTTTTCTTTGCAACAAATGTGACAGCTGATTGGCATGTCAAAACAAAACAGGTGTGATTTGTCTAACCTGGTGCCTTCATGCTAGCATATGCATGTATTGTGTGCTGCCATGGATAGTCACCAGGAAATGAAAAATACAGAGCGGTAAGTATTGAATTTTCCTTTTTACTGCAGTGGTTCTCAGCCTCAGTCCTCAAGTACCCCCAACAGGACATGTTTTGTGAATTTATCTTATCGAGAATTGCTGTCCAAAATACAAAACCATTGACTGTGAAGCACTGATTTAGAGCACTGCACTTAAAAATAGCTCAAGGCAATATGATTCTAATTGTGGGCATTTTGAGGGAAATCAAGTAAGTGTTAGAACCCCTGCTTGTTTTTTTGTTTTTTTAGGTTGGGCTTTGTGTCCCCTTTTAGTAAAATTGGCTTCACTTTCTGTCACACAGCTAAACAGGAAGTGAAGGTAAAACCCTACCAATGTCTTTTCTTGGGGACACACAGATCAATCTAACTAGTGTCCCCATTAAGCAAATTGCACTCTAGCACTTTGTTGTGTACACCCCAAATCATTGGGTAGTGTGGGGTTTAGTAAAGACAAATCCACTCTGCAGTAAAAGTGTAGGTGCTGAAAATCTGAGGGGGAAGCACTGTTGATTGTAACATCCAATCATGTAAAAGCAAAGATGGTGTTGTTTTTGTTTGCTTGCACGTCCCCCTCGGATATCCAGCAAGTGCACTTGTAGTGCAGAGTAGATTTGCCTTTAGTAAATAGACCCCAAAGTCCAAAATACCTAATAATTTGGGGTGTACCCCGCAAAATGCTGGAGTGCAATGTCCATAATGGGGAAAGTATTTAGATTGACCTGTGTGTCCCCCAAGGAAAGACATTGGTAGGGATTTCCCCTCACTTCTTGTGTGGCTATGTGACAGGAAGTGAATTGTTTGGAAGGATAAAGTGGCCAAATTTGGGAGTTGTCTTCACCCTATCAGGGGTGCAGACATCCCCAAAAACTGTCTAGACTTGTAATCCCTCTGCACTCTATCCCCAAGCAAAAATAAGAAAGGGTTTCATTTAGTTTAACTTTGCAAAGACACATTCCTAAGTTGAATTGTGATGCATGTCAATGGCTCATTTAGACCCTCTTTAATCACTTGAGATCAGCGCTATAACTGATCGACGGCCACAGCACAGTTCTCAATTGCCGGGAGTCCGTCAATAGACGCCCTCCCCTTTGCGCGCGCGCTGTGGTCACCTAGTCACTGAGACTCGGGTGATGACAGATCCGAGTAAGGGGCCGATCCCTGCCCCTTACCATGTGATCAGCTGTCAGCCAATGACAGCTGATCACGTGATGTAAACAAAAGCTGGGTAATGGTTTTTGTTTTCTCCTTGTGCTGACAGCGTGAGCATAAAAAAAGGCAATCACCGGCTTATGTGCAAGGGACATCGGGCCCGAAGAGGAAGAGGCAATTCTGCGTCATCTGTGACAATCAGTAGCCCCTGCCAGTGCCACCTATCAATGCCCACCACTGGTGCCAATCAGTGCCAGCTAGCAGTGCTGCCTATCAGTGCCCATCACTGCCAACTATCATTGCCACCTAGCAGTGCCACTTCTCAATGCCCACCAATACAAACTAGCAATGCCACCTCTCAGTGCCCACCCTTGCCACCTTATCGGTGCCCATTAGTGCAGTCTCATCAGTGTACATCAATGAAGGAGAAAAATTACCTTTTTTCAAAATTTTCGAAATATTAACCACTTTCCTACCGCCCACTGTCAAATGACTTCCTTGGCTTTGTGCGGTGACATCTGAATGATGCCTGCAGTTTTTAGCCGGTGATTCTGTGCACGATAAAAATGATCATAGCGGCAGTTCAGCCGCTTGATCGTTCTTATAGGTGGCGGGATGGGACTCCCCCCTCCCGCCGCCATCCGGTGCTTCTCCGGGCTCTCCCGTGCCATCTGGGGCTCGGAGAACGAATTGGCCGGCACAAGGTGGAAGCATAGAGATGACTGGTGACCAGATGGAGGCCCGGGCGCGATGTTATGACATCACACCGGGTTCCCGTATGTAAACAAAGCCGTGATCTCGGCTGTCAGCATGAGATCGGTGAATTTTTTTGACCAATCTCATGCTTTCCAGCCTGGAGAAGAGATGTGGGGTCTTATTGACCCTGCATCCCTCCATAAAGAGGACCTGTCACAACAGATTCCTATTACAAGGGATGTTTACATTCCTTGTAATAGGAATAAAAGTGATCAAAAAATCTAAAAAGTAAAAAAAAGAGTAAGAAATACAAAAAAAGTAAAAAACAAAAAAAATAATAATAAAAAAAAAACGCCCATGTCCCCGGTAGCTCGCGCTCAGAAGCGAACACACACGTAAGTCCCGCCCACATATGTAAACGCCGTTAAAACCACACATGTGAGGTATTGCTGCGTGCTGTGAGGGGGTTAACTCGGTAGCGGGTGTGTGTGACCCCCTGGTTGGGCTCCCCACACAAAAACAGGGCCAGCAGACGGAGGTTGTGGTTTTCAAAATCAAAAGGTGCGGTTTATTTCTCTATGTACAGTGACAAAAACACAGCAAAGCCAAAAAGAAACATAAACAAAATAAATCCTGGTCAGTTTGACCTCTGACTAAACATGCAGGTTTCCTAAACTAACAACTGGGATCAGCCTGGTGCTGTCCTAGTCCCTAAGTCCCTGGTTTAGTAAAAGTCCAAACAAATAGCCACACAGGCTTTGCCTCACCGCACAGGGGTTCACTCTCCCTAGACAGTCCACACAGGTCTGGTTCCAGGCATGAGCAAACACCTAATGAATCTGGGAGTTTTTATAGAGGCCTTAAACGAACTGACAGGCTTCAGCTGGTCTCATCAACTCCCTGCCTCACGACGCCCAGCACTCTCCCTAGAGGTATGAGTCATTCATGAGCCCACTAGCCTCAGCTGGGCTTCATCAACTCCCTAGTTGTATAAGTCGGCATAAAGCCTGAATCTGGGAGAAATATATCTACCCCCCTGGATGCAACCAGGTGACTTTACCTTCCTGCTGTCACAGTGCGTTAGAACGAGTGCAACAATTCTAGCACTAGACTCTGTAATGCAAAAATGGTAACGTGTAAAAAAATTTAAAGCATCGCCTAGGGAGATTTTTAAGTACTGAAGTTTGCTGTCATTCCATGAGTGTGCGCAATTTTAAAGCGTGACATGTTAGGTATCTATTTACTCAGCATAACAACATCTTTCACATTATACCAAAAAATTGGGCTAACTTTACTGTTTTGTAATTTTTTTAAATTCATGAAACCATTTTTTTCCCAAAAAAAAGGCGTTTGAAAATTTATTGCGCAAATATCGAGCGAGATAAAATTAGCAATGACCGCCATTTTATTGCCTAGGGTGTCTGCTAAAAAAACATATATAATGTTTGGGGTTTTGAAGTAATTTTATAGCCATAAATTTATGATTTTTACATGAAGGAGAGAATTGCCAGAATAGGCCCAGTGCTGAAATGGTTAAAATATCCAATTTTTTTTTTTTTTAGTCGGTCTTTTGTATTTATAGAAAAAAAAACACAGAGGTGATCAAATAGCACCAAAACAAAGCTCTATTTGTGTGCAAAAAAATAATAAATTTTCATTGGGTTACAGTGTTGTATGAGCGCGCAATTGTCATTCAAAGTGCATCAGCGCTGAAATTAGAAAATTGGTCTGGGCAGGAAGGGGGTTTAAGTGGGAAGTGGTTAATATAAGGCTAATTAACATAAGGCTACATGCACATGGACGTTTTTCCAGCCGCTTGTTTGAGCATTTTTTACAGCTTAAAAACGGCTCTCCATGTTAGCCTATGGCCTCATGGCCACCATGGCATTTTTGAGCTGTAAATGGCATAGGCAATTTTAGGCCCCATGTACGCGGGACGCTGGTGCAAAGTCTTCAGAACTAAGGTTGAAAGTGGTGATTAGAAAGGCACGCTTTGTGGCGTTTGCATGCCACGTTTTACCACATTTGCGTCTATACGCGTTTAGTTAGGAAACATCATAAGGAGCCGCCCTAAGCTCCAAAAACAGTATTATTAACGATTTCAGCTATTTTGTGAAACCAGAGTGAGTATCAGCAACTGAGAAAGCAGCAGTGTACTTGTATTTAGCGTGTCACTTGCCACATCACTTGCCACAAGTTGTGGATTGTCCACTTGCCACGTCAGCTGCCCCAAGTTGTGGATTATCCACTTGCCACGTCACCTGCCCCAAGTTGTGGATTGTCCACTTGCCACGTCACCTGCCCCAAGTTGTGGATTGTCCACTTGCCACGTCACCTGCCCCAAGTTGTGGATTGTCCACTTGCCACGTCAGCTGCCCCAAGTTGTGGATTGTCCACTTGCCACGTCACCTGCCCCAAGTTGTGGATTATCCACTTGCCACGTCACCTGCCCCAAGTTGTGGATTATCCACTTGCCACGTCACCTGCCCCAAGTTGTGGATTGTCCACTTGCCACATCACCTGCCCCAAGTTGTGGATTGTCCACTTGCCACGTCACCTGCCCCAAGTTGTGGATTGTCCACTTGCCACAATAGCTGCCCCAAGTTGTGGATTGACCACTTGCCACGTCACCTGCCCCAAGTTGTGGATTATCCACTTGCCACGTCACCTGCCCCAAGTTGTGGATTGTCCACTTGCCACGTCACCTGCCCCAAGTTGTGGATTGTCCACTTGCCACGTCACCTGCCCCAAGTTGTGGATTGTCCACTTGCCACGTCAGCTACCCCAAGTTGTGGATTGTCCACAATGCAATGGAAGCAATTTAATTTTTGGGGGGATATATATATATTTTGAATGGTTTTTCCTCATTTGCCATAATTTTTGAGTTTATCAATGTAAAAAAATAGGTCACCTTTAAAAACGCTTGTAAACTAAAATGCGCCCTTCAGGTCTGGTATGGATTTTAAATGGGAACTCCGCGCCAAACATAAAAAAAATAGCTTGGGGGTCCCCCTAAAAATCCACACCAGACCCTTTATCCGAGCACGCAACCTAGCAGGCCGCAGGAAAAGAGGGGGGACGAGAGAGCGCCCCCCTCCCTCCTGAACCGTACCGGGCCACATGCCCTCAACATGGGGAGGATGTCCCCATGTTGATGGGGACAAGGGCCTCTTCCCGACAACCCTGGCCGTTGGTTGTCGGGGTCTGCGGGCGGGGGGCTTATCGGAATCCGGGAGCCCCCTTTAATAAGGGGGGACCCCAGATACCGGTACCCATTCACCTGGTGGAAAAAAAAATCTATAAAAAACACAACACAGGTTTTTAAAGTAATTTATTAGGCAGCTCCGGGGGTCTTCTTCCGACTTCGGGGGTCTTTCTGCCGGGCGCCCCGCTATCTTCTTCCAGCTCTTTTGCTAGCGGGGTCCCGGTCTTCATCGTCGTTTTCTTCCGACTTCGGGGGTCTTTCTGCTGGGCGCCCCGCTATCTTCTTCCAGCTCTTTTGCTAGCGGGGTCCCAGTCTTCATCGTCGTCTTCTTCCGACTTCAGGGGGTCTCTTGTTCTGTTCTCCGGTGTCGTCTCCGCGCTCTCCGGTTCTTCTCCCGCTGTCCGGTGCCTTCTCCACGATCTCCGGTTCTTTCTGCCTTCTGCCGAGCACCCCGCTATCTTCTTCCAGCTCTTTTGCTAGCAGGGTCCCGGTCTTCATCGTCGTCTTCTTCCCTCTTCTCTCCGCCTGAGGTTGCCTCGTCGCTGTCTGCCGTTACAATGCTCTGTCCGCGGAGCGCACCCACTTATATTGGCATGGGGCGTGGTCACCAGGTGATGCCACCCGCTGACCCCGCCCCCGTTTCACGTCACAGTCCCATCATTCCCCCGGGACTGTGACGTGATAAAGGGTTTATCCGTGCTAGAAACTAAAATTTAATAAGCAGCTGTGCACTATAACCCAGACACCAGGCACAGACAATATATGTAAAAAGAGTGCAGCGATAAAAATATATATAAAAGTGCATTTGTGCGAATGCAAACAAATATACTAATATGCAGACAATTAATGCAAAATCAATAAAACTACAATGTACACCTTCAAATTTTCCCATACTACTTTTAAAATGCCACAATTAGAAATCTTATATCAATTAAAGCATTAGTGAAGTCTTTAATAAACAGTCCCTCTGAATGTAAATGGCATAATGTGATAGTATGCACTGCAATTATATAGCAATTATAACTTAACCGTAAATTATATCCCTCCAGCAGCACACTTTCACTACTGACGCTGCTTTCATCTTCCAATGGTCTTCCTTCTGGGTTTGTGGGCTCCAGCCATTACATGTAGACTGGATTCACAATCCCGCCACAGCTCTCTGGATTGATGGTACATTCAGTTTGCCCTCACAGTGCGCATGCGCCAGTGACCTCAGCGGCTGAAGAAATTGTGAATGTCTCTAAATGGTGCACGTTTAACCTCCCTGGCGGTATTCCCGAGTCTGGCTCGGGGTAAGATTCCAGTACCATTAGCGGTAACCCCGAGCCCAACTCGGGCTGCATCGCAGGATACAGGGAGAGTTACTTACCTTGTTCCCTGGATCCTGCGATGTCTCCCCGCAGTGTGTGCGAGCCGTGTCTCGTTCGATTCACACTGCCAGGTGCCGAGCTCCGTTCCCTGGACGCACGGGGGCAGAGTTCGGTGCCAAATTCAAAAAGTGAAAAACACAGTATAGATACAGTATACTGTAATCTTACTGATTACAGTACTGTATCAAATAATTACACACCCCCTTTGTCCCTAGTGGGCTGTCCAGTGTCCTGCATGCACTTTTATATTATAAAAACTGTTCTTTCTGCCTGGAAACTGGAGATTGTCCATAGCAACCAAAAAGCTAAAAAACAGCGATAATAAATTAGAACCACTTGCAGAATTGAGCGATAGCGATTTGTGGGGAAATTTGTCATCAAACACTAAATCTAATGACAGCGACAATTCTGCAACTGAGCAAATTTCAGTGTTTTTGATTTGATTACAGTATTGAATAATTTGTATTATTATTATATTATTATTTGTTATAATTATTTATAGTTATTTATTATATTATAATTTATGATTTTGTGTTTCAAACTTTATCATACCCGGGATGTCTACTAGACTCTGGTTTGGACAGATTTAAGTGAGTTATTCCTAAGAATTGCAGGCCTACAATATAAAACGCCAAGTTTCCATGCAAAATAATTGTACCGCTTTCAGCACCTAAAATCTGACAGAATCATACCGCCAGGGAGGTTAAGAGATATTTATTATACCTATAGGTTAGCTTTATTATAAGCTCACCTGTAAATACAAGTGACCAAGCAGGGTTTACTACAGCTTTAATATGTTACACTGAAATTACCAAACAGAGGAAGAGACACATTTGAATAAACAACTTAATAGCGTAGTTGATAGTGATAACAAAAATTACCTATAATGATGCAAATTAATTGTTATAGTAGCAGTAAAATAAAAATATGCCTGTTTATATGTAAACATGTTAAGATTATAAAACCCATTAGTACTAAATTCAGAGTTTACATTGGAGTTAGGACAAGCTTTTGAATTTCTGATTTTATTTGTAGATGACTTTCCTGAGATAAATATGTGTTATGAGATCATTCTCTTTCATAATCCATGAAATCTGATCTCCAGCAGAGCAATGCAAAATAGGACTGTAGTGTAATACAACCCTCTTTCTTGTTTTGTCATCATCTTTGATTTGACACATTAAAGCATTATTAGGATTATAAATTACAGTAGAATATTTGCTAGTTATTATCATACAAGGCAAAACATTAAAATGTTGCAGTATCAGAATTTAAAGGCATCTACAGTATGTACAAATTATATTCTTAATATGCATTGAAAAGGCAGTTCACATACTGAACTAACACCTGCCTCCTCATTAAGAAACAGATATATTGTGAAATATGGAATATCTTTAGGGACATTGGGACCCAGGCACACAATTTTTGTTTGCCTCTTAGTCAACCATTGTTAATATCAGACATCCCAACCTGCAAAAACTAATTTCAGGGAGGTGGCAAACTCATTTCAGGGAGGTGACGCTTTGTGTCTGCACTGACCCCCCAGTTAAATGTAGCCATGCAGCCTTACCAGTGCCAATTAAATGCAACCTTACCAGTGCCAAATAAATGCAGCCTCACTAGTGCCAATTAAATGCAGCCTGATCAGTGCCAATTAAATGCAGCTATACCAGTGCCCATGAAATACAGCCTTCCCTGTTCCCATGGAATACTGCCTTACCCATGCCCATGGAATACAGTCTTTCCAGTGCCCATGCAATATAGCCTTACCTTGGTCACTGTAACAAATGTATGTCTCCTATGATACACGTCACACTGATTCAATGTATCATTGGATTGGAGTTCTGTCTATCTAGGAGGCAGGACTTTGTTACAGTCCTCCACTCTGCACAGACTGGGATGTCATCACCAGGTCAGCCATCAGAAATTGTGTGGCCCCCTACAGAGCTTTAGGCCCGGGCCCCCCTGGGCCTGACCACCAACATTCAACTGGCTGTCCCATCGAATCTGCCCACCAGCCATCCCACCAATTCTCATCCTCATCCCCACCCAGAATCATCCACATCCTGGAGAGGGATGGTTGATTCTGTGTGGGCATGAGGATGAGTTACATTGTGGAGAGAGACTGATGATTCTGGGTGGGTATGAGGTTGAGAGTTACATTGTGGAGAGGCTCTCCACAATGTAACTCTCATCCTTATCCCCACCCGGAAACCCACAATGTAACTCTATCATGTCAGGGTATATGATGTCCCATCTGGGCAGACTAGTACAGACAGTCCACTCTCCAAATACAGGCTGAGCTGAGACTACAGCAGCCAGCAGGCTGCACACACACTTACTATCCATGCTGTTTTCTCAAATCTGCATTCAGCACCTGCATTCAGCACAACTTCGGAAGCCGGCCACACACCGTCCCTGAGTCCTGCCCAATCACATTGTGAGTCTAGCAGCAGGCTCCACCTCAGGGTAAAAGTCAGAGCCTGGAAGTGCTCAATTACTGATCAGCTGCGGGGGAGAACCAGGGGAGGAGGAATGTCGCAGCTTTGGCAGTTTGTGTGAAGGCAGTGCACTTCTCTGTTGCGGAGCGAGGTCTATTCTTTCGGGCCATCAGCTGGTTGCCGAAGTGCTTATGCTGCTGGAACCCTGGTCATCACATCCACCTGTCACTCAGACACAGACAGAAGACAGAGCAGCCCGAGCGTTCATATTCGACCGCTTGGGCTGCTCTGTCTTCTGTCTGTGGCTGAGTGACAGGCTCAGGAGGGAGATCACCCGGCACTCGCGGGTGTCCGGGAGCCCGCAGCCAAATGCGGGAGACTCCTGTGACTCGCGGGAGACTTGGGATGACTTGGGATGTCTGTTATATGACATAGCAAGTGTTAAAATGATGGCTACTTCACATTTTCACTGTAAAAGCAAACAAATATCTAGCTGAGCTTTTTTTCTTTTGTTACTCGATATTGAATAAGAAGAAAATTACATGAAGGAGTAATGGGCCCTTTTTCTTTTAATTCCGGTTTAACGTGTTGAATGATCATTTTCAAACTTAGCATGTTAAAAGTAAAAGCATCAAAGGTAAAATTAAAATCTGCTTAAGAAAACTGTACCCCTGCAGTTTGGTAACATTTTACATATTAAAATAAATTCTGCATGCAAAATAGGTTATGCCAGAATGTCAAGGCCACAAAAGAGTAAAATAGAGAAGTGGTCCCATGGGATTGTCACCCCTAACACCCATTTATTTTATAAATACATTTTACTCTTAATAGAGGGCTATGATAATTGTTAATTATGTGTCTCTCTATGGCTGCTTTGCTGGTTCTTTCTATTTTGTGTTTCAGGTGACAAACTGCCTGCTTTGCTAGGAAGATTTACCTCAGCTGCTGAGCACTGGATTGGTGACAAATCCTTTGGCAGGAAACATCTAGCCAATGAGTGTAACCTTTTACTTATATCCTCTCCTGTCACTGGGCAGAGTCAGCATTTACCTCAGGTGTGTCAGCTGGACTCACCTCTGAATTCTCCGCAACCTTCCTTTTGGATCTTTTGACCTAATTAATTTATTTATTTTTTACTCCCGCAACCTCAGTTTTTACTGGCGACAGCTGTATCTCCACTTACATCTGTGGGCCCTGTGCCTATATTGTGCCTCTCATTCTGGAAGTGCCAGAGATACTCTATATACTGATGGTAATAGGTTACCTGAGATCAGCCAGGGAACTTTTCGTCCACCTGTAGGCAGACCTGGTCCTGAGGCAAGACCATAGGAGCATCACATCACGACTGGGACTTTACAGGGACGAGAAGAGGAGGACCACTGACTGGAAGTGTCAGTGTACAGGCCGACAGGACAGAAGCTTCCGTGAAAGAATATGCAGGATAAGGAGGCCCTACTCAGACACCCACATTGCCACTGTTCCTGTTAGCGTGAGCCAGGTAGGCAGTGGGTCTGAAGCTGCTACCATGGGCCGACAGGGTGATCAACACCTCTGCAATAGGATCCTCATCATCATCATTGTAACGAAACGTCCCACACTCCGCTTGAGTGCTTTTGTCATATACCGCTTCCTATCAGTCTGGATATAGATATCAGATATTCCAGCTGCTCACAAGCACACAACGGGATGGTACTTGTTTGTCTGCTGAACATGGACTGGTTTATTAGAAAAAAAAAAAACAGGCTTATATAAAGTAAAAAAGGAGGTATATTACTCTACAATACATTTGTAAGCAGAAACCTAATTAACATGAGCTAATTAACTAATCCCATAAAGCAGCCGTTATGACTCCCTAATTAGAATACACATTATTATACATATCAACACAGAACTCCTTCATACAATTGCAGGGTCAATTAGCACAGAAAACAATGGGTGACAGAGAAGCCACATAAAAAAAAAAAAAAAACGGTAAATATACTTACGAATATACAGAGACAATAATATTATTATATAAATTAACAATGTTTTTTTACATTGATGTAATACCTCAAATTAGACATATTTATTATATTCCCTCAGATTATAATTCCCCCTGAAGAAGACCAAGACACCAAAGGGTCGAAATGCATTGGGGTATTCGGAATATTCATGTGGACCACTATGCTGCTTATGCAATCAACTATGTTTTATTTGGGATATTTATCTGTCACAAGTGATGTTTTATGCTGTTGTGTATATTGTCAACCAGAGTTTGTATCTTAAAATCTACTGCATTTTTCAATGAATCATGTACCAATTAAAAGTTTTTACTTTATTACTTATCCCCAATTCATTGCTGCTAAAAAACCCTTTGGGGTAACCATTCTTTTTTCTGTATACATTTGGGTTATGCAGCTCTGATGGAATCTCATATATGTGTTTTCTGTTTCTACTCTTTCACAGAGAAGCCACATTAGACTCATTTACATTATAGAAGACAACAGACAGACAGGTGGCTGGAGGTGAGGACATTAGCATCTCCTTACAGTATATGTCCCAACAGTATGAATCAGTCACTCTTTCTAATATGGCATATACATGGTCCCCAGGCATACAGCTCACAAAGAGCACCGTTCCCCAAAATGCCAGGGACCTTGATCGCAAGGCAAGAGGCTAGCATTCAGTGCCCTCCAAAAGCCTCTGTCCTGGGTGAGTCTGTCACATTTCTCCCCCATCAAAAGTCGACTAACAAGGTCCCAGACCTCCACCTGGTCTGGACATGCGTTAGTCGGGCAAAGTGAACTCACATAGTCTGTCTGCATGATCTCCAATCTTGGCTGCAAGGAATAGTTGACATCAGTAGGTGTGGGGCAGAGGTCATTGACTCTCTGTCCGGCTGCCGGCAATTCAGCTGGGTGGTTTTTAACATTTCGGGGCTCGGTCTGCTGCTGGGCAGAGGGGCCGACCGCCCCAGCTTCCTGAAGCTGTATAAACACTGTAGGTGCTAGGCAGAGGCCAGCGGCGCTCTGCCCTGTTGCCAGTGATTCAATTGGGAGTAGCAGCTTCACTACATTAGCTCGTCGCTGGAGAGAGGGACCGACTGCCCCGGCTCTTTGGAACTCCACAGTTGTTGCCGGTGCTGGGCAGAGGTTGGTAGCACTCTGCCCTGTTGCCAGCACTTATGCTGGGGACTCCACATCATCCACTCTGGCTAACCGTTGGGGAAGGAGGCTGAATTCCTCCACTCCAAAACTGTGTAGCTGCCATTGGGGAGGTGAGCTGGCTGCTTCCTTTTCCGTTCCCTCATCTGGCTTCTGGGACAACATGTCTGTGGTACTGTCTCCCAGGTGCACGGATCTTTGCTGGGGAGGAAAGACTGGGTTCTCCACCCTGGCCAACTGTTGGGGAGGGACGACGAACACCTCCTCTCCCTTCTCCCCCTTCTGGTGCTGGGAAGTGATCGCCACCTTCTCACCCTGAGCCTCCGGAACTGCCACAGGTGTGGGGCAGAGGTCTTGAACCCTCTGTCCGGTGACCAGTGCTTCAGCTGGGGAAGTTCCTGGAACTCCACAGATATTGCTGTTGGTACTGGGCAGAGCACAGTGACATTTGGCCCTGATACCAGCTCTTCTGCTGGAGGCTCATCAGGTTGTTCTTCCTCAGCAGAAAAGTCTATCAAATCCCCTGTCTCTGCAACTGGTGTCTGGGGATAGAGGTTCTCCATCTCCTGTCTGTGGAACCCATAAGATGCTATCGGTGCTGGGCAGAGGTTAGCAGAACTCTGCCCTGCTGTCAGCACTTCAGCTTTGGGGATGGCAATCTCCATATTTTCCACTGCCGATTCTCTAGCATGCTGCTGGACAGGCACATTCCTATATTCAAGATCATCCCATGCAGAAACAGGATCATCAAGGTCAGTCAGCACTTGCTGCATCCGCCATAAGACCTCCGTGTCCATAGCTGTGGGGGCAGGTTGGCAAAGCACACTGTTACTCTGCCACATTGCTGACTCTTCAGCCAGGATTTCAGAGTTGTCAACTGGTATTTCCTGATAGTCCCAGGCAAAGGGAGCCCAGCCCTGGCGCTGAGCAGAGTCTAGCAGCCGTCTGTAGGCGATCTCCAGATCCCTTTCCAGTGCACTTCCGAGATGTTCAGTATCCCTTCTCTGAAATCCATGATTTTGTCCAACCGCCCCTCTGCTTTAAAGCTGTAAGTGTTCTGCTTTAAAGCTGTAAGTGAAAACAGTGAAAAATAGCAAAAATGGTTGGACAGCCTGAGTTGAAAATGGGAGGCAGAGCCTGGCAGCAAAAGTGTTAAGGCAAAGAGCCTTGCAACCAATCATTATTCAAATTTCTCTACATTAAATATATATGTATATGTAAGTACTATAGGACTTTAGGGGATCAAATATGTTTTATATACATAATACTCAGTTAAAGAGGGACAAGTCCAAGATGGCTGCCACCTCTTTGTGGAGAAGTGAATGCTACAGGTATATATGGAACTCACTGTAGCATCTTCCTACTGATTGAACATCTATAGTTATCCATTCTAATCATAGATCCTTCTTGTCTATGTATTACATGATAGAGCTTATGGGAATTTTCTGAGGAGATCCTGGCTGAATGTGATATTTATGGGGCTTATTTTCCACTCTAAACCAGTGTCTGGACATCCTTATACTTAAAGGGGTTGTAAAGGTTTGTTTTTTATTTTCTAAATAGGTTCCTTTAAGCTAGTGCATTGTTGGTTCACTTACCTTTTACTTAGATTTCCCTTCTAAATATTTTTTTATTTGTTTTCTTTGTCTGAATTTCTCACTTCCTGTTCCTCCTCAGTAAGCTGTTCAGTAAGCTGTTCTGGCTGACTCAACACCGCTCGGATGATGGTGAAAACTAAAGGCAAAACTCTTTTTTACTTTGGATAGAGTAAGGGAGGGTTACTTTCCATTTTTTTATTGACATCTGTGCCCCATTGGAGAGATTATCCTTCACTTCCTGTCCCATAGCCAAAACGGGAAGTCAAAGGAAATCCCTCCAAAGTGAGGGGATTCCTGGTTGTCCCAATGGTAACCAGAACTAGTTAAAAAAAAAAAAAAAACAGGAGAAACACTGCGCTAGATAATAAATGGATAGTGATCTTCACTGTGATAGTGAATGCAAAGCCGCCAGTACCAAAAATCTTGATACAAAACTCAAAAAACATGTGAAATATAAGACGGTCTTTTGATGACGAAACGCCTAGGTGTGGCTTGCAGATTTGACGTCATCATGCCTCTCCATCCGGAGATAAACCTGACACGGAGCATTACAAGCAGCAGAAGCCTCGAGGACATGCCGCGCTCCTATATGACCATTTATCACGCAATTTTACCAGCTTTCCTGTAAGTGCAATTCTTTTTGGCAAATTAAAGCTTTTGTTAACAGTATTACGCTATGGAGCTTTTCTTGTTTTATCTTCTTGAGACACCAGTGCCGTTATACCTCCGCTATTCAGCCACCAACAGTGGGTCTATAGGGAGACCTAAATCCCCTGTGCCTGGATTGACCGCCATTATAGCGGTCATTGAGATAGGGTAAGGAGACTACATTACCTTTCTTGGGTGCCCCAGTGGTGGATGGAAACTCACTTGTCACTAATCCTCCTTTCTTGCACCACTATGGAATGCTCCCACAAGGATTGATCACCTACTTCCAGGATTCACCCGCCAGCCTTAATCTGCTGTATTGGGACTTTTTTTCTTCACTTTTTTCTTTTCTTGTCACAGCTACAAACCATCACATGGGACTGTTATTATGTTTTACATCATACGTATTTCAAGTTATATGTGATGGTGGGATTCATACACATACTTTGAAGTCACTGAGTTGTGTGTTGTTACATCTTGATGGTATTCACATTAGTTTTTTGTTTACATGTGTTTCCTATTAATCTGTATATGATTATCACCCATTCCTCTCATTAGGATCCTATATCATATTTTTTCACTTAGCGCTGTATCTTATATTTCACATAACCAGAACTAGTGTCCCCATTTTCTTTCACTTTTACGTTCAGTGAAAGTGGTAAACAGGACAAATAGAGAGGGTGAGTCTTCCTAGTGGGGGCACAGACAGCCATGAAAAATGTGCAGGTGTTCTGACAGATGGAGCACTTCCATACTTAGGAATTCAGCTTACAGCATCCCTCTCAGATTTATTCTCTTACAACTACCCACCAATTTTGAAACATCTAACAAATTTGATGAATTCTTGGGCCCACCCTCTGATATCATGGACGGGAAGAATAAATGCCGTAAAAATGACGATATTGCCAAAAATATTATATTTTTTTCGAGTTTTGCCAATTCCGATGCCAGCATACTATCTGAGAATAATACAGAAGAAATCAACATCATTTATTTGGGGCTTTACCAAACCGAGAGTACAACTACGCACACTTTATCTTCCTAAAGTAAATGGAGGCTTAGGTTGCCCAAATTTTGCATGTTATTATAGGGCAGCACATACAGCTAGTCTCAGCAAATATCATGCTAAGAATGAAATCCCACTATGGGTATTAATAGAAGCTGCCGAATGCAATCCAATTTCAGTCTCACATTTACTTTGGATCCCCTCAAAATACTGTAAAAATATACAAAATCCTATTACTAAACATTTTATCTCCCTCTGGGATAGATATAAAATAAAAAATCAACTACAATCCCTACACAACCCTCTACTCTCATTTTACAAAAACCCTGCATTTTATCCAGCATGGGTCTCTCCTAAATCTTTTAGAGAATGGACTTCTCGGAATATCCTATATATGTACAAATTTATAAACTTATCATCAATCATCCCTTTCCCGACCCTTTGCGAAACCTACGGTTTACCACAATCAGAACTACTTAGATAACTCCAAATAAAAAAATAATTCACACCATTATTAAATACTTCAATCCCAATTTCCCGACTGACCAGTTTTGAAACAATCTGTAAAAAGGACCTGCATATTAAGGGAGCACCTTATACTCTCAGCTACTGATTCCAGCAGACGCAGGCAAACCACATTATGTCCGGAAATGGGAGGAGAACTTACAAAGAGAATTAGATGATTCAGAATGGAACCAGATATGGTCAACAGCAAAATCAGCCTCCCCTAACATATTAGATGTTAAGGCTAATTATAAAGTACTAACAAGATGGTACCTTGTACCAGCTAGGATAGCGAAATATGTTCCAAATTATTCAGCATAATGCTTTCGGGGATGCACAGAGTTGGGAACACAGTTTCATATTTGGTGGTCGTGTCCAGTAGCTCAAAAATTTTGAAATGAACTCTTTCAAATGGCCTCAGAAATGATGGGTAAAACAATCCTTCTAGACCCAGCAATAGCAATACTCAATTTGAAACCAGAAAGTATAACGCACATACAATTTAAATTGCTAGTGCAATTTTTTACAGCAGCTAAACAAGCATTAGCAAAGGCCTGGGAATCTCCTAAATTAAACACAAACAAACTATTGGCTAGGTTGAATAGGGCTATGACTCATGCTAAGAGGACAGCAATAGAGATGGACACGATCCCCAAGTTTGAAAAATTGTGTCAGCCCTGGATTAACTATACCATGCCATCAACCTTTGACAACAAAGTACATTTACCATGGTAGCTGAGACAAATGGCTTAAATAATTATTTTTCTAGCTGCATCGGTGGCTCCGGGCCTGACCTCACAGACTTCTTCTCTCTTCTTCTTTCCCTTTTTTCATTCCTATATCTTCCATCTCCTCTATTTTTCATTTTTCTTAATTTTTATTTTATTTTTATTTATTTTTTTTATTTTTTTTTCCTTTTTTCGCTTTATTTGATTTACATAAGAATATTACTTGAGATTGAAACTCTTGTTTTTATTTTAACATCAATCTTACAGGTTGTATAAAACCATAGACAAGTTGGTTGTTTCTATGAAACATATATTGTTCATGTATCTTTCAAATGTATTAATAACATTACTATAACGTATATTTAGATATTGAGTGACTACCTTCTAATTAACAAAAATATGTTCTTGAATAGGCATAACTGTGCATTTTCACTTGTCAGAACTATGAATATTTAAGACTATTTGTATATTATTACTGTATATTACCTTAATTATTACTGTATATTAACTTAATAAAATATTTTGACAAGGAAAAATTTACAGGTGTTCTAATCCCTCTCCACTCTGTCCAAAACTAAAACAAAAAATTCATTCAGCTATACTTTAGGACTACACCAAGATTGGGAGTACCGTATATACTCGAGTATAAGCCGACCCGAATATAAGCCGAGGCACCTAATTTTACCACAAAAAACTGGGAAAACGTATTGACTCGAGTATAAGCCTAGGGTGTTCATCTGCATGCCTCACTGTGCCTCACTTTGCCTCACTGTGTCCATGTGCATGCCTCACTGTGTCCATGACTAGACTGACGTTTAACATGGGAGTCTATGGAAGGGGTGCCCGGCTTTGAAAAATCGGTGCTCCCCTGCTGTAAGTCCTCCAGACAAAAAACTTTGCACACTTTTAGAGGAGAAATGGGGCTACATGTGTGCCTAGTTTAGGGTCCAGGGACCTACGACTGGCCGGTACTGGGTCCCCAAAGTCACTGGAGAAATTACCGTTTAACATGGGAGTCTATGGAAGGGGTGGCCGGCTTCGAAAAATCGGTGCTCCCCGGCCGTAGGTCCCCCGGACAACAAACTTTTCACACTTGTAGAGGAAGAGTGAGGCTACATATGTGCTAAGTTTACGGCCGGCCGGTACCGGGTCCCCAAAGTCTGGGAGATCAGGCGCAAAAAGGTGACTTGAGTATAAGCCGAGGGGGGCATTTTCAGCACAAAAAAATGTGCTTAAAAACTCGGCATATACTCGAGTATATACGGTATGTTCCATTATTGGATATACAGTATTCTTATGCTTGAAAACTTTATATATCTATTCTAACTGTGAGTTCCCTTTATTGTACAATATTTATTTATCACAATATAGAGTTCATGGGGACAATCTTAGTAAGACCAGTGGTGGAGCAAAAGTTTATGGGACTTATTCACCTCTTGCCTTCTATCAGACGTTCACGGAAATGTTCCTTGTCACCTTCTTGTGCATGGACAAGTTAAGCCGTGTACACACGATGAAACGATCAATGGTCAGTCCGATGGACTGTTTTCATCGGAAAAACTGATCGTGTATGGGTCCCATCGGTCTTTTTTACATCAGTGTTTAAAAATAGAACATGTTTTAAATTTATCTTATGGTTAAAAAACCGATAGCAAATTACTATCATCTGTGGGGAACTCCATCGGATAAAAAACCCACGCATGCTCAGAATCAAGTCAACGCATGCTCAGAAGCATTGAACTTAATTTTTCTCGGCTCATCGGAGTGTTTTACGTCACCGCGTTTGAAACGGTCGGTTTTTTGACTGACGGTGTGTGGGCAATACTGATGGAAGACAGTTTCATCGGATTTCCGATGGAAAAAAACATCGGATTAGAATCCATAGGATATCCGAACGTGTGTACAGGGCTTTAGTGTTGTTACAAATGAGCTATACAGTATATGTTCATATAATTTAATATGTGGATAATTCTTCAATTGAGATATATATATATGCCTATATTGAATGCTTACATATGTTTAGTGACAGACATGTTATGCAGTATTGGTTTTGTAAGTACAACCATGTAATGTTTTCCTGTATTGGGTACATACTGTATATTTCTATACAGACTAGATAAATATGTATTTTACGTATTTTTTGTATACTGTATAGAGTAGTCACCTACTATAGCGTTCTGAAGAAGTTGAATGTTTCTTCAAAAAATGAGTAGAGTCACTGCTCATCAAACCTTTCACCACAGTTGCTATGCTTAGACTTTAATTTACTTGTAATACCATTGTGATTTTGTACATACAGTATTATGTTCAGGTATGATAAACAATATTTGCAACATGATGATATTGAGAAATGAGCTGAAAGGCATACTATTTTTTTGTTCAAATATTTTTATTGAGATTTTAGGTGATACAGAATCTCCAACAATAAGTCTGAACATTACAGTAATACAGTGAGCGATCATAGCAACATTTGGTCCAATATGTTAAACTATGCTGTGATTAATATTATCCTAGCAGTATCCTCCCTTATCCTGTAATGGACCTTCAAATCCCGAAAAGTAAAAAGCCCATACCAACCTATCCCCGACTCCCCGACTCCCGAGATGCCCCCAAGGGCTCATACTGCATCCCGGAGATCGGAGAATCCGGTGCCTAGGAAGTGTCCATAAGTTTGTCATGTATGTGTATGTGAAGAACTAAGGTATTTCAACTATGTTATCTCAAAGTAGAAAGTATTGAACAGGAGGACTATGCTCCGAACAAGGATTAAGAAGTTCATAACGAAACAAATACAATTGCGTGACCTATATTAAGTGTATAAGATAGTAGTACGTTCACATTTGTTGTAATAACCTAAAGATGCCAAGGGAGGCAAGAAATAGGAGAAGATATAGAAACGTGTGAGAGAAAGAGGAGTAGACAGTCCCATGTTAAGAAGGTTGGATGTGTGTACTCAGAAATCCAGGCTGTACACCGGGTATCAGAGATACGTTGCATGCGGTGGCCCACGGTTCCCAGGTGGCCATAATTTTTTCATTCTTATCAGTAAGTTTAGCGACTATTTGTTCTTGGGCCATGATTCTTCTGAATCCTGTAAACGATACTGTGGGGTTCTTCCAGGCCTTAGCTATGGTTAATTTGGCTCCCAATAGTATATAAAATGAAAGCTTCTGGGAGGTTTTGGGTAAATTGGGGAATGGGTGATTCAGAAGTGCTATATTGTGACGTGGGGTGATCAGTTTACCCGTCAGGGAACTAAGTGTGCGAAAAACCTTGCGCCAGAAAGATCTGATGCGCGGACAGGACCACCATGTGTGGAGCATAGTGCCCTCCAGTTCACAACCCCTAAAGCAAACTGGTGGTGTGCCTGCATACATTATGGCTAGCCTGGAAGGAACGTAGTACCACCGCATTAAGACTTTCAGACTAGCTTCTATCAAAGATACGTTGAGTATACCTTTAAAAGCTTGTTGCGAAGCTCGAAACCAAATCTCAGTGTCCCACGATCCGTCCACATCCTCCTCCCATCTCCGAGCATAGGAGGGTTTGGTCAACCTAGTCAACAGGGCTGTGTAAATTAGGGAGATACCACCCCTCTGATCCATAGTGTCCGAGCACCAGTGTTCATAGGGTGTAATCATATGTGTTACTGACTTGTTAGACCAGATGGAGTGCATGAAATGTGCAATTTGGGAGAAACAGAAATGTTCAGAGTCAGGCATATCCAGATTCTTTTTGCAGTGTGATAAAGTTATAGGGCCCGCGGGAGAAAGAAAGTGTCCAATCCGGTACAAGCCTTTATCTGTCCACCATTTAAAAGCCCTAATATTCAATCCCGGCGGAAAGGCAGGGTTGTGGAACAGATGGGCTAGTGGTTTCAATGGGGAGGTCAGGGATGAATAACTATATATTCGTGAACATAAAGTGACCGAGTGAGAAAGCGTAGGAGAGAGAATTGCAGGTCTGATTTTCGGGTTACAACACAGCAAATAGTCGATGGTGTTCGAGGGGACAGCCTGTCTTTCTATAGAGAGCCAATCTGGTTTCTGTCCCCTTGTGAATACCATTGAGATTTGTGCTATCTGAGCAGCCAGGTAATAATTCCATAAATTCGGGAGGCCTAAACCTCCCTGTGATTTTAGGCGGAATAAGGTTCCCGAGGGACATCTGTATCCTTTGTTGCCCCATACAAAGCGGACAATGTCCGATTGCAGTTTGACCAGTACCTGTTTGTTGATCGGGATAGGGAGGGATCGGAATAAGTACAATAAACGCGGTAGGAGAGTCATTTTAATGGCGTGGATTCTACCAATCCAAGATAAGCCGCTTCTCGACCATTTTTCAAGCTCTGTCCTGCATTTCTGCATAATGGGGGGGTAATTTGCCGTAAAGAGGTGGCTTATGTCAGAAGTCAATTTGATGCCTAAGTATGGTATTGCCCCGGAGGCCCACACAAATTCAAAGTTTTTAGATAATAGGGAAAGCATGTCCTGTGGAACAGTGACATTCAGGGCTGTTGACTTACTCATATTGACTTTCAGACCCGATACCTCACTAAAGGCCTTCAGTGTTTTAAGTATACCCGGGGTAGACGTAAGTGGGGATGTCACAAAGAGGAGTAGGTCATCTGCATACAATGCGCATTTATGTTCTTGTGGTCCGCATTTGACTCCCTGAAAGTCAGGGTTCGATCTGAGCGCGATGGCTAACGTCTCAATTGCTATAGCAAATAGGAGGGGAGATAGGGGGCATCCCTGCCTGGTACCCCTGCTGACAGGGAAGGAGTCTGAGTATCTCCCCATCAAACGTATTTGAGCAGTGGGTGTAGAATAGAGGGAGCTTATAAGGTTGAGGAAAAATGGGCCAAATCCCCATCTCGCAAGTGTACCAGACAGATAATCCCAATCTATGGAATCAAAGGCTTTGTGTAGATCAATTGAGAGCAAGTAACCTTTTTGTTGGCCACCCCCATCCCATCGTGATTGTAAAAGTGAAATAATGTCTATCGATCTTCTGATCTGGTCCGGGCCCTGCCTCCCGGGAATGAAGCCCACCTGGTCCTTGTGGATGTAGGAGGAGATGAAACCAGACATTCTATTAGCTATAATCTTTGTCATAATTTTGACATCGTTATTAATAAGTGAAATTGGTCTGTAATTGCTCACCTCACACGGGTCTTTTTCAGGTTTGGGTATGACCGAGATATAAGCTACGTTCAGGTCTGTTCCTAGCTGAGCTCCATCCCTGAGAGAGTTAAAGAACCGTGCTAAGTGCGGTGTCAGTATTGGACCAAATTTTTTATAATACCCGGTGGAAAAGCCGTCCGGGCCAGGGGAGGATCCCACTTTGAGTGAATTAATGGTGGTCAAGACTTCCGTTTGAGTAAACGGGGCTTCTAGTATGTCTCTATGATCATCCGTCAAGAGGGGTGTCATGGATATGCATTAATGTCTGTCTGCCATCTTACCTTCCTCCTCATGTGTTCATCTAGAGACCAGACCTCCTTCACCTGGCTTCCTTTATAATCTCCTCCCAGCCTGACTCCACCCCAGGCCCTATCACTGAACACTATATTAACCTGTGCACTGCAAGCCTGCTTTGCTGATCAACGTGTTTGTTAGGCATTGTGTGTTTGGGTTCCTGCCTGCCGTGTGCTACGTCTGTCTCTCTGTTACGTTATTGGCTTGTCCCCGACTATCCCTGTCTGCTCGTGACCCTTGACCTTCGGCTCGTTCTTCGTTATCCTTGTCTGCTTGTGGCCCCTGACCTTCAGCTTGTTATTCGGTTCTCTCTATCGTGTGCTGCTGCTTCCCCTCTTTTCCCCTTATCCTATGGGGCGTGAGCTAGGAAACTCCAGGGGCCGCGACCTGGTCCCAGCCTGCAGCGTAACATCCTCACCACTAGAGGCCCTGGAGAAGACCAGCTGGGTCTTAGACTCCGCGCCCTGGGGAATCTTGGCTCTCGCTTCCGTTGGGATCTCGGTTGTGCTCCTCTGGTCCCGCTTTCCACAACCACCCAGTTTCCTATCCGCAGAAGCCAGCCATAGGGTTCACTACCTCGCGGTGCACTCCTGTCCCCCTACGGTGTGCATCTGTCACCTGGCCACAGGTGACCCTGACAGTTTGATCAACCATGAACCCGGCTGACATCCCGCTCCCCGCGGATGATCCATTGCAGGGCATAGTTCGCAGACTTGAAACCCAGGAATCAAATCAGACTCAGGTGATGTGATTCCTCCAGGATCTGGCTTCTCGATTCGAGCAGCTTCAGGCCTCCTTGGGAACCCCAAATCTGTAACCCCAAGTACAACCAGCGGCTGTACCTATCGCACCAGTCGCAGCCTCACACTCACTAAGATTGCCAGCTCCGTTCCGTTTCTCTGGGGACTCCAAGGCCTGCAGGGGGTTTCTCAGCCAATGCACAATTCATTTTGAGCTTCAGCCTCAAAGCTTCCTGTCTGACCGAGCTAAGGTAGCCTATATCATTTCCCTCCTCTCCGGTGAAGCTTTGGCATGGGCTGCCCCCCTGTGGGAGAGGAACGATCCGGTGGTTTCCAGCCTGTCCGATTTCTTGAAGCTCTTTCGTAATATCTTCGAAGAGCCGGCTCGGGCTTCTTCAGCGGCTAGTGCTGTCTTACGTCTTCGCCAAGAATCTAGTTCAGTGGGGCAATATGCTCTTCAGTTCCGTATCCACACAGCTGAATTGAGCTGGAATAATGAGGCCCTGGTCGCTACCTTTTTACATGGCCTCTCTGACCGAGTGAAAGACGAATTAGCGGGAAGAGCCATTCCCGTCGGTCTGGACGATGTAATTTCTTTATGCAACCAGATCGACATTCGTTTTCAAGAGAGGTCCTTAGAAAAAAGACGCCAGCACTCTCTGGGTCCTAGCCAGTCTGAGCTCCCCTCCCTTCATTCCGTGGAGCATCCTCTACCTGCTGAAGAACCTATGCAGCTGGGCCGGACCAGACTAACCCCCGAAGAACGTGCTAGGCGCAGAACTCTGGGCTTGTGCCTCTATTGTGGGGGCAAGGGTCATTTTCGTGACTCCTGCTCGCTTCGTCCGGGAAACGCTCGGGTCTAATACATTTGGAAGGTGGAGTATTGGACCCAGAAACATCACCTTCTCGCCTGCTCTTGCCGGTGTTCCTTCATGTAGGCACTTCTCCTCAGTCAACCCTTGCATACCTGGATTCCGGGGCTGCCGGCAATTTTATGGATTGGAGAACTGCTTCTTCTATGAAGCTTACCCTTTCACCTCTCACTACCCCATTGGTAGTCTCGGCAATTGATGGCACTGTTCTCCCAGGGGGCCCTATTCGCTTCCAGACGCTACCCATTAGGATGTCGGTAGGGATTCTCCACCAGGAGTGGATATCCTTTCTTATTCTACCCAAGGCCTCTACCCCAGTTGTATTGGGCCTCCCTTGGCTTCAGCTCCACTCTCCACATGTGGACTGGGTCTCTGGGCAGATCCTGGCCTGGGGTTCCTCATGTTTCTCGTCCTGTCTTCTCAAGGTGACCCCCAAGGAGAGTCTTCCGGTTGCTGCCACTTCTGTTTCTTCTGATCTTCCCGCCGCATACAGCGATTACCGGGATGTGTTCTGTAAAAAATCAGCTGAGGTGCTTCCTTCCCACAGGTCTTTTGACTGTGCTATTGATCTTGTCCCCGGAGCAACTATACCCAGGGGTCGTACCTACCCTCTGTCCATCCCAGAGACCCAGGCCATGTCGGAGTATGTAGCAGAGAATCTGGAGAGAGGTTTCATCCGGAAATCCTCATCGCCTGCAGGGGCAGGGTTCTTTTTTGTTGCCAAAAAGGATGGTACCTTAAGACCCTGCATCAATTATCGGGGTTTAAATGCGGTCACTATTAAAAATCGATACCCCTTACCCTTAATATCTGAGCTATTCGATAGGTTGAAGGGTGCCTCCATTTTCACCAAGTTGGATCTCAGAGGCGCGTACAATCTCATTCGAATACGGGAGGGTGACGAATGGAAGACTGCATTCAACACTAGAGACGGGCATTACGAATATCTGGTGATGCCTTTTGGTCTGTGTAATGCTCCAGCCGTGTTTCAAAACTTTGTCAATGAAATCTTCAGAGATCTGCTGTACCAGTTTGTTGTCATCTATCTGGATGACATTCTGATCTTTTCTGAGAATCTGCTCGTCCACAGAAACCATGTCCGCACTGTACTTCAACGTCTTAGAGAGAACAATCTCTATGCCAAGCTGGAGAAATGTTCCTTTGAATGTTCTGAGGTCCTGTTTTTGGGGTGCTTCGTCTCATGTTCGGGGCTTCGTATGGACCCTGGGAAGGTCTTGGCTATCACCAACTGGCCTCTTCCTGCTAGCCTCAAGGCCACACAGCGCTTTCTTGGCTTCACTAATTATTATAGGCAGTTCATAAGGAATTACTCTTCCATTGCCGCGCCTATTATCGCTTTGACCAAGAAGGGTGTGAATGCCAGAGACTGGCCTCCCGAAGCTGTCTCTGCATTTCACAACCTGAAACAGGCCTTTGTTTCTGGCCCCCTCTTGAGGAGACCAAATCCTGGGAATGCATTTTTTATTGAAGTGGACGCTTCTTCAATGGGGGTGGGAGCTGTGCTTCTTCAAATCTTTGAGAAGAGACGCCAACCATGTGCGTTCTTCTCCAAAAAAAATTCTCAGGCAGAGAGGAATTATGCCATCGGTGATCGGGAACTTCTCGCAATTAAATTGGCGTTAGAGGAGTGGCGTCATCTCTTGGAGGGTTCCCCTCACTCCATAACGATCTTTACCGATCACAAGAATTTACAGTATCTACAGAATGCTAAACGTCTGAATCCTAGACAGGCCAGGTGGAGTCTCTTCTTTGCCCGTTTTAATTTCACGATTACCTACAAACCTGGTTCCTGCAACGGTCGGGCTGATGCGCTCTCTAGGTCATTTGACACTTTGGACGAGGAGTCCGCCCCTGAACCTGAGCCGATCATTCCCACCTCATGCATTGTTGCCCACTCTACCACCCTGAAGTCTAAAATTCCGCCTGGTAAGACCTTTGTCCCCACTGAGCTAAGAGCTAAGATCCTTCGTTGGGGACATGATTCCAAGGTGGCAGGGCATTCTGGATTCCTCCGATCCTTCCTACTCATCAGTCGTCACTACTGGTGGCCTAATCTCCGCTCAGACGTCAAAGACTACGTTAAAGCTTGTCATGTCTGTGCTCAGTCCAAATCCTCCACACAAGCTCCTGCTGGTCTCCTCATGCCCTTGCCCATTCCTAAGGAACCCTGGGTCCATATTGCCATGGATTTTATCACCGATCTCCCACTGTCTGAGAATAATACAGTCATTTGGGTGGTAATCGATCGATTCTCCAAGATGGCTCATTTTGTTCCTCTTCCTGGTCTTCCTTCTGCCCCTGCCTTGGTTCCCATTTTCATTTGGGAAATTCTCCGCCTACATGGGGTCCCTTCTCATATTGTTTCCGACAGGGGAGTCCAATTCACGTCTCGTTTTTGGAGAGCCTTTTGCAAATCCCTCAATATTGTCTTGGATTTTTCTTCTTCTTACCATCCCCAATCCAATGGACAGACTGAGAGGGTTAATCAGGAGTTAGAGGTCTTTCTTCGCACCTTTGTGTCTTCTCACCATGACGATTGGTCCTCTCTACTCCCGTGGGCAGAATTCTCCCATAACAATCATGTGAATACCAGTTCGCAGAAGACACCCTTTTTCACAGTTTATGGAAAACACCCTCAACTTCCTCTTCCCATGATCTGTTCTCCAGACATTCCAGCTTTGGCTTCGGTTCAGGAGTCTCTCAATTCCGTTTGGGGTCACGTTCATGATTCCCTCCGGGCAGCTGCTGAAAAATTCAAAGGCTTTGCCGACCGCCGCAGGCGTAAACCGCCTTCTCTTCAGCCAGGGGACAAAGTCTGTCTCTCTACCAGGAACATCAAGCTCCGAGTTCCTTCTCTGAAGTTTGCTCCACGATTCATCGGTCCATACACGGTAACTGCTAAACTGAATCCGGTTTGTTTCAAACTCCAGATTCCTAAGAGCCTTAAAATCACTAACTCCTTTCATGTTGCTCTTCTAAAGCCTTTAGTCCTCAATAAATTCTCTCGTCCTCTCCCTACCGTGGCGCCTGTCTCTGAGGATAATCAGGAGTACGAGATCAGTCAAATTCTGGACTCCCGACTCTGTAAAGGCGTTCTTCAGTACCTCGTTCATTGGAAAGGGTTTGGTCCTGAGGAGAGGTCTTGGATCACTGCATCTGAGGTCTTTGCACCTCGTCTGTTAAAGGAGTTTCATCTGAAGTTTCCCTCTAAACCTGGGCCCAGGCGGGGAAGGGGGAGGCCTCGTAAGAGGGAGGGTACTGTCATGGATATGCATTAATGTCTGTCTGCCATCTTACCTTCCTCCTCATGTGTTCATCTAGAGACCAGACCTCCTTCACCTGGCTTCCTTTATAATCTCCTCCCAGCCTGACTCCACCCCAGGCCCTATCACTGAACACTATATTAACCTGTGCACTGCAAGCCTGCTTTGCTGATCAACGTGTTTGTTAGGCATTGTGTGTTTGGGTTCCTGCCTGCCGTGTGCTACGTCTGTCTCTCTGTTACATTATTGGCTTGTCCCCGACTATCCCTGTCTGCTCGTGACCCTTGACCTTCGGCTCGTTCTTCGTTATCCTTGTCTGCTTGTGGCCCCTGACCTTCAGCTTGTTATTCGGTTCTCTCTATCGTGTGCTGCTGCTTCCCCTCTTTTCCCCTTATCCTACGGGGCGTGAGCTAGGAAACTCCAGGGGCCGCGACCTGGTCCCAGCCTGCAGCGTAACATCCTCACCACTAGAGGCCTTGGAGAAGACCAGCTGGGTCTTAGACTCCGCGCCCTGGGGAATCTTGGCTCTCGCTTCCGTTGGGATCTCGGTTGTGCTCCTCTGGTCCCGCTTTCCACAACCACCCAGTTTCCTATCCGCAGAAGCCAGCCATAGGGTTCACTACCTTGCGGTGCACTCCTGTCCCCCTACGGTGTGCATCTGTCACCTGGCCACAGGTGACCCTGACAAGGGGTAACTGTAGGTCCGCTAAAAGGTCTTCGTCTGTCCTGTAGGGGGCCCTTCGGTTCTGTTTGTATAGGTTCGAGTAAAATTGTAAAAAGGTGTCCATAACTTTATCCGGGTTCTGTGTCAAGTCTCCCCCGGTTGTCCGGATTTTGGGGAAGGCCAGTGAGCGGTGTTTAGGAGTGAGTTTCACCGCCAGTTTAGAGCCTATCCTGTCTTTATGTGAATAAAATTTAGCACCCGTCCATCTAAGATGTTGTTCTGCTGCTGTAGTTAAGTGTAGGTTAAGTAGTATCCTAGCCCTGTCCAAGTTAGCTAATGAATCTGGTGTTGGGTTACGTTTGCGCGCTTTGGCTAGAGAGTGAAATTCCTCCGTGAGCCTGTGTGTCTCTGCCCTTCGTTCCGCTTTGAGCTTTGAGGATAACTGAATGAATTTCCCCCTAATAACCGATTTGTGTGCTGCCCATATTGTTTGCGGGGAGACTTCCTCCATATCGTTTATCAGGAAATATTCTTTAATGGCTGCCTCCACCAAAGAACATTGTATTGGGTCGCTCAAGAGGGATTCTTGTAATCGCCATCTGGGCATGCTTCTCTCTCCTGAGGACCTAAGCGTGGTCACAGTGACCATTGAATGATCAGACAGGGGGGATTATACAATTTTGGAACTCCGGAGTACTGGTATTGTGTAGGAATTAGTGAATACATGGTCTATCCTTGCATAAGAATTATGTGGGGCTGAGAAGTGTGTGTAGTCTTTTGTACGTGGATTGACCTCCCTCCAAATATCCACAAGACCCGCCTCATGGAGTATTTTAGCTATGTGTGTGCTCTGTTTGGCAGGGCGTTTGGGTTTAGCAGTACCATCTACTCGTTTATCTAGCGAAAGATTGAAGGCGATGTTGGAGTCACCTCCGATGAAGACAGACCCCCTGAGATGTGGTTTCAGCGTCCGTATAAGAGAGTCAAAAAAATTCTTTTGACCCTTATTCGGGGCATAATAGGACAAAAAGGTATATAGTTCTCCGTCTATGTGACCTGGAGACTAAAACGTAATGTCCCATGGGGTCTGCAATAGTTTCCTGCTGGGAGAGGCTGATGTGCTTGGAGAAGCACACTGCCACTCCTTTCGTCTTATTTTCCGCTGATGCCAGGAAAAATTGGGGGTAGCTTCGGTGAAGAAAAGAAGGTTTGAATGTGGACGGGAAATGGGTCTCTTGTAATAAGAGCACGTCTGCATGCATGGAATGGTATTGCTGAAAGGCCTTCCTTCGTTTGACAGGGGAATTGAGGCCCTGGGTGGTATGTGAAACTATTTTGAGGGTAGATATGTGCTGGTGGGCGTTAGGCATGGATCAGAGGGGATGGTTCCGCGGAAAGATGCAGGTGCTTACCCTTACCCTGGTCCAATGGTACCCAAGAATGCTGCGTGCGGAGGCTGCGTGAGAGGCCTTCATCTGAGATGGGAGGAGGAATGTAATCCCGGATCGAGTGAGATGTCCCTCGAGCATGTGAAAGGAGAAGATAAAGGGTGAAAAAAAGGGGAAAGAAGAAGAAAGGGGTTATAAGCTTGTAATATACACTTAAACAATCGTCCTTCAAAGACCATTGAACCGAAAACTGAGGTGGGGGGTCCCCCGACCCCTCCCCCCCCCTGGAGGTGGTTGGTCTAACCATTCCACACCCCTATACCCAGAGAGGTCTGGAATTCCCCAAATATGGGGGTTCCAGAACGGAACCTAGGAGTACTGATAGTGTCTCCGGTTCCCGGTGGAGGTGCACTGAGTCCACCACAGCCCAAGCACCTGTGAAAACATTAAGCTGAAGGCTAGAGGTAGCCCATAATCATAACTAAAACAGAGCGCCCCAATTAGTAGAGCGAACAAGGCGAGAGACTCCCTCCAACCCAAATAACAACAAGACCCGACTTCCCCCACCCAAAATCCCAGCAAAATAAGGGTGAAGGGGTTGTAATGAACCCTGGTGTCTAGTAGGCCGTACTCCCCCGGCCAGCGGGAGGAAAACCATCCATCCGCTGGAGGAAGGAGCACATTCCCCCACACCCTAAAAACATCATTCTAACCATACTATCCATAAACTGCTGGCCATAACAGAAAAAAAAAAAAAAAAAAATGTAAGTATAAGGGACCAACTAATGAGGCTGAACAGATAACCGTTTAGTTCTTGTATGCACTAAAGAAATTAATCCCCCCTCCCCACCCTACGTTCAGGTAACCCGTAGATACAGTACTCCAGTGTCTTTCTGTCTTGGTGAGTAAATTAAACATGACTGTTCACTTAATGTGATGAGTTTCGTCACGCTTAGGATCCCGGTAGTGAGGAGGAGGTATAAGTCTCAGGCACTCAGGAAGGGAAAAGTTTTCTCAGATCAGGGCCCTGATCAATGACGAGGGGGTCCTCCTTCAGGGTGGCAGATTTTCTTTGGATCTTTTGGAGCTTTGGGTCAGCCAGTTGTGTTGCAGTGGACTAGCAGGCGGTGGTCTTTTAGATGAAGACGGTGTGTTTCTGGAAATCTGCATGGGGGAAGGTTCCTGCGTGAGGATCCCCAGGTGCAGAAGGAGGCGTTCTCCCTCCACCAAAGAGGAGAATCCATAGCTTTTATTCCTGTATGAAAAGTTCAGGCGGAGGGGGAAAGACCACCTGTATGTGATCTCCTTGCCCGTAAGGACCTGTAGTAAAGGCTTTAAGGAACGTCTTTTCTGAATAGTGAAAGGTGACAAGTCAGCAAAAATCTGTATCTTGTGTCCCTGAAAAGTGAGGCTATCCGAGCTCCTGGATTTCTTCATCACCTCTTCCTTGACTGCATAATAGTGAGGTTTTACTATGATGTCCCTGGGGAGACCATCAGAGCGGGGGGGTTGGAGGGCTCTGTGAGCTCTATCCAGCTCCAGATGACTCTCTGTAATCTCGGGGATGAGGCTTCTAATGAGAGCTTTTACAGAATTTTGTACCTCTTTTTCAGTTTCGGGGATCCCCCGCACCCTAAAGTTATATCGTCTGGTTCTATTCTCTAGGTCATCTATTTTTGCGAACGCTGTTTCTAATTGATCCTGTACCTCTTGTAGTCTATCGGTATTCTGGTTAATGCGGGAAACTGCCTGGTCAGCTTTCTGTTCAATAGTGTCCATTCTCACTCCAATTTGCTGCAGGTCAGCATGAATGGAAGCTGTGATCTGTGCAGCGTTCTGAGCAAGCCCTGTGGAGAGCATTTGTGCAAATGCAGCCATCATTGATGATAAATCCGGGTGGTTAGGAAACAGGCCTGTGTTATCAGTGGCAGTCAATAGGAGGCCTGTATTCGGATCTCTCATAGGGGTTGTGGGATAGCCTGTCATCATACTGCCTAGCAGCGATTCAGTGGAGGCTGGGGATGCGGCCAGATTCAGGGGGGAAGTCAGTACCTGCAGGGGGTCGCGGTGGTATCTCCAGGTCAGCAATAATGTCCTCCGTGAGCTCCGTGCTCTGAGGGCCTCGTGCTGCCGCCGCCATCTTGGCATAGCTGAGGGGGCCCGGACTCGCTGTCATCTGGCCTGTCAGGTCCCTCCGCGCCTGAACCGCGGACATCTGGGTGATCCGGGGAGCTTCCCCTGCTGGAATATCCTGTTGTGGGGGCTGTGGGGGCGCTCTGTATGCTCCGGTGTCGATTACAGGGCCGTGGTGGAGCGGAGCTCTAGAAACCGGCGGCCATCTTAGGAGCTGCCGCGCATGCGCCTCCAGGCATACTATTTTTGAGCCCTGCTAAGCTGGGCTCTTTTGTGTGTCTTTTACGTGGTTTTTTTCATGATTAAAAATTATGAATTTTAACTGAATTTGATGTATTGAAAACCCTTTTACCCTTAAAGTCCCATAGTACATATATACTGTATGCATATATATTTGGGGATTATTGGACTTTGACTGGGTAATGTCCATAAAATACTTTGTATATACTCTGATTGAAAGAAATTCTGACTGGGGTCACTGCCATATTGCAATGCATAATTAAATAAGCTTGACAAAGAAATCTTAACAAAATGATATTAACTTGCAAAAGTACCAAAACGAATGCCATCCAGCTGCTTAAAAAAATAATAATGATACATCACTACAATAATTGCTAAAGAAAGTAAAACATTTTCATGTCTGTATTTAAGTTTGCACATTAGGAATAATATTCTTTACAGTCTATTTTATAGTTAGCCACTGTACCAGTTTTCGATTTAGGTTGCACATTGAGTCAGAACCTGAACATCTGCCAATGTGTAGGCTTTAAAACCCAATCTGGCAGCTACGCTTGTAATCTTCTTTGGGAATTGGTTGTGGAGAGAACAAGAAAGGCAATTTGTTCTCCAAGCTGGTCTGCATTGTACAAGTCTCACGCTTAGCCAAATTTTCACCCCTGATTACTCATGATGAAGTATACACAGAGATCTTCCCAAAAGTGACACTTCAAAACAAATACTGATGGGTCCTCAGGGAAATCTGTCCAGGTTGGATCAATAAATATATGCTTTTTTCAAGGAATAATAGTATACATTCTTAAGTAACCTTACAAAGGATTTTAGTATAACTTATAAATATGATAATCAAAACACTTTGTTATTTAACTGCATATGCCCCCATTTGTAAATTGATCCAAGGAAATAAGCTAAAACATGCAGGAATGCTAATTATTTTGGTAATTTAATTAATAGGTATAAAATATAGTGGCATGCTGCTAACCATGCCAAGTAAAAGAATTAAAAGATTACACTGATCCCATAAAATTACATGGTTTCTTCTTTGCCATCGACGCTAATTGCTGTAGAAACAACTGCCTTTGATATCCATGCCATATGAAAATGTTTACAGTAATCATCAAATAAACTCAATCACTAATTGCAATGTTCTATGTCATCTCTTGTAATACAGTGTATCATTGCACATTTCTTACTGACTTATGGTCTAAAAGTTTGCATGGCTCAGTAAAGTCACCAGGTGGAGTAGTCAGCACATTGTGATTATTCTGGGAGAAAGGCTTGTAGTTGTCATGAGTCATGTCTCAGTATCTGTCTAGGGGTAGTGATGAGCCGAACACCCCCGGGTTCGGTTCGCACCAGAACCCGCAAACGGACCGAAAGTTCGAACGAACATTAGAACCCTATTAAATACAATGGATGCGAACGTTCGAATTCTAAAGTGCTAATTATAACAACTATTATGCATGTTATTGTCCTAAAAAGGGTTTGGGAACCCGGGTTCTGCACCAGGGGACATGTATCAATGCAAAAAGAAGTTTTAAAAACGGTCGTTTTTCGGGAGCAGTCATTTTAATGATGCATAAAGTGAAAAAAAAAAGTCAAATATTCCTTTAAATATCGTACCTGGGGGGTGTCTAAAGTATGCCTGTGAAGTGCCACGTGTTTCCCGTGTTTAGAACTGTCCCTGCACAAAATGACACTTCTAAAGGAAAAAAAAGCCATTTAAAACTGCTTGCGGCTTTAATGTAATGTCTGGTCCCGGTAATATGGATGAAATTCTTTAAGAAAAATGGCATAGCTACCCCATGACCCCCCCCCCCCCCTACCCCAGCCCATTACCAGCCCCTTTGGGTCTTGTATGGATATTAAGGGGAACCCCGCACATAAAATAAAAAAGGCCCTATATACTCTGAACAGCCCTATACAGGCGGTGCATACAAGACAGGGACTGTAGGTTTGTTCTTATGTAGAATCTGTTTGTAATTTTGAACAGGTACATTGTTGAAGTGTAGCTCCAGACCAAAAATCTATTTTTAAACTTTTTGGAAAACATAGGTAAGGGTTATCACCCCTGTAACATTTGTTTTGCTGTCTGTGCCCCTGTTCAGAACATTTCACCTCACTTTCCGTCCCAATGACAACTGTTTTTGAAATGTGGTGTTTTTCTTGAAACAAGGATTGCTGATAAAGCATCAGTACAGAGGAGACACCTTTCTCCCATATTTATTCTTACAGGAGAGAATTTTCCTTCCTAGTGGTAGATTTCCTCTCACTTCCTGTTGTCTTCTTTCGTTTGCAAGTAGGAGTCGTTTGTAAGTTGGATGTTTGAAAGTAGGGACCTGCCGTATATACTCTGCAGAAATAGGCCCCTTAGTTGTTGGTGTTGGCACAACACTGTAAGCACTCACAGTTACTCTTGGTTGGTGCTGGAACGCCCTGCTGTCAACTATTATATCAGGAATTTTAATTACATATAATTGTTGAACAGTGGTAGTAAAAATTGGGCCTTTGATGGTGGTGCTGGTGCCACAACACTGTAAGCCCTGACAGTTACTCTTGGTGGGTGCAGCAATGGGCCCTGCTGTGAATTATTAGATCAAGAATTGTAATTACATGCCCCTGTTGAACAGGGGCTGAAAAATTGGGCCTTAGGCACTGGTGGCACAACACTGCAACCCCTCACAGATACTGTACTTGGAGCACAGCAATGAGCCCTGTTGCAAAGTATTGCTTCAAAAATTGTAATGACACGCCCCTGTTAAACAGGGGCTGAAAAATTGGGCCTTAGGCACTGGTGGCACAACACTGCAACTCCTCACAGATACTGTACTTGGAGCACAGCAATGAGCCCTGTTGCAAAGTATTGCTTCAAAAATTGTAATGACACGCCCCTGTTAAACAGGGGCTGAAAAATTGGGCCTTAGGCACTGGTGGCACAACACTGCAACTCCTCACAGATACTGTACTTGGAGCACAGCAATGAGCCCTGTTGCAAAGTATTGCTTCAAAAATTGTAATTACACGCCCCTGTTAAACAGGGGCTGAAAAATTGGGCGTTAGGCACTGGTGGCGGCACCCATAAACAAAAATGATCTTACAAGCTATCATCATCAATCGTATCATTGAGGACTCGGAGGAGGAGGATAGCCAGTCAACATAACAGCACAGGCACTCAGCATCAGCATCAGTCTTGAAGGGATGTGACATGTTAAAATCAATTAGTCTGTTATATCAGCATCAGGTGTGTGGTAGCTGGTGGTGATCCAAGACTGGTTCATCTTGATGAAAGTCAGTCGATCAACCGAGTCGGTGGACAGGCGCACCCTGTGATCCGTGACAAATCCTCCAGCAGCACTGAATGTGCGTTCCGAAAGAACGCTGGATGCAGGACAGGCCAGTAGCTCAATTGCATACTGTGCAAGCTCTGGCCAGTGATCCATCCTCAAGACCCAGTAAGCCAGAGGATTTTCGGTGGGGAAGGTGTCCAAGTCTGACCTTGCCCCTAGATATTCCTGCACCATGTTTATCAGACGCTGGCGATGGTTGCTGGAACCGATCATACTTTGGGGCTGCGGACTAAAGAATTGTCTGAACGCATCGGTCAGACGGCCACCTTCCCCACCGCTCCTTCTTTGACTGGCCGAAGCCTCAGCAACTCGTTGTCCAGGACCAGGAGTTTGCAACCTCCCAGTCTCTGGGAACGCGTTGCACAGACCTTTCTGCAAGGCCTCCCGGAGTTGTCTCATCCTCTGCTCCCTCTGCGACGGTAACATAAGGTCCGCAACCTTACCCTTGTACCGTGGATCAAGGAGAGTGGCCAGCCAGTAATGGTCCCTCTCCTTGATCCGAAGAATACGAGGATCCTTCCGCAGACTTTGCAGGATCAGGGAGGCCATGCAGCGTAGGTTTGCTGAGGCATTCGCTCCGGAGTCCTCTGGGTCACTAAGGACGACATGATCCGCAGCCACCTCCTCCCAGCCACGTACAAGTCCACTGGTTTCTTGGGACTGTAAATCATCCCTAAAAGACTGCTGCTGATGATGCTGAGTGCCAGCCTCCACCTCCATGCTGACACAATCCTCCTCCTCCTCCTCCTCCTCCTCTTCCTGTGCGATGGGTGGGACAGAAGGAACACTGTCTGGGTAAAGGGGGCCTTGAGAGGCAAGGAAGTCCTCCTCTTCCTGCCTCTGTTCTGCCTCAAGTGCCCTGTCCATTATTCCACGCAGCGTGTGCTCCAACAGGTGGACAAGAGGTACAGTGTCACTGATGCATGCACTGTCACTGCTCACCATCCTCGTGGCCTCCTCAAATGGTGCCAGGACAGTGCATGCATCCCTGATCATGCCCCACTGGCGTGGAGAAAAAAAACCAAGCTCCCCTGACCCTGTCCTGGTGCCGTAGTCGCACAGGTACTCATTGATGGCCCTCTGCTGCGTGTGCAGCCGCTGCAGCATGGCCAACGTTGAGTTCCACCTGGTGGGCATGTCACATATAAGGCGGTTCTTGGGCAGGTTCAACTCCTTTTGCAGCTCAGCCAGGCGAGCACTGGCATTATAAGATCTGCGGAAATGCACACAGACTTTCCTGGCCTGCCTCAGGACATCCTGTAAGCCCGGGTACCTGCCCAAGAAGCGCTGCACCACCAGGTTAAGGACGTGAGCCACACAGGGCACATGGGTCAGTTGTCCCTGTCGGAGGGCGGAGAGGAGGTTGGTGCCATTGTCGCAAACTACCATTCCTGGCTTAAGCTGGCGTGGCGTCAACCACCTCTCGGCCTGGCCCTGCAGAGCAGACAGGACCTCTGCCCCAGTGTGGCTTCTGTCCCCCAAACACACCAGCGCAAGCACGGCATGGCATCTTTTTGCCTGCGTACTTGCGTAGCCCCGTGAACGGCTACGGAGCACCGCTGGTTCATAGGACAAACCACAGGAAGAGGCCATGGAGGAAGAAGAAGAGGAGGGGGTGGAGGAGAGAGGTGTGTCACAACCAGTAGTAGCATTTTGGAGGCGTGGCGGTGGGACAACCTCCAACACTACTGCACCTTGTCCTGAATCCTTCCCAGCTGCCAAAAGAGTGACCCAATGGGCCGTGAAAGAAAGGTAACGTCCTTGTCCATGCCTGCTGGACCATGAGTCAGCGGTAATATGCACCTTACCGCTGACCGCCCTGTCCAGCGAGGCCAAGACATTGCCTTCCACATGCCGGTAGAGAGCCGGAATAGCCTTCCGTGAGAAAAAGTGGCGTTTGGGAACCTGCCACTGAGGAACCGCACATTGCACAAACTCACGGAAGGGGGCCGAGTCTACCAACTGAAAAGGCAGCAGTTGAAGCGCTAGCAATTTAGCCAAGCTAGCATTCAACCGCTGGGCATGTGGATGGCTGGGAGTGAACTTCTTTCGACGGTCCAGCAGCTGGGGCAGGGAAATTTGCCTGCTAGAATCGGACGTCGGTGTACTGCTAGCAGAGTGGGCGCAAGTACTTGGCTGTGACACACCTAATTCTACACCTTCATTCCTCTCAGTGCATGTTTCAGAGAGGACTGAAGTTATAGTGGGGTTGGAGATCCCAGCTGATGCGGTGCAAGGAGAGGTCCGCTTTGTTCTTTGGTGTGGGTCTTTGAGGTAGGCTTGCCAACGAGCTGCATGGCAGGTCAACATATGTCTGGTCAGGCATGTGGTACCCAAGCGGCTGATGTTTTGGCCACGCGATATACGCTTGAGACATATGTTGCAAACAGCAGCTGTGCGATCTGATGCACTAGCCTCAAAAAAGGCCCACACCAAAGAACTTTTTGAATGACGGGCAGAGGCAGCGCCCTGCACAGGCGGAGCTCTGCGGTGTGATTCCGTCGGTGTACTGCCCTTACGCTGGCCACCAAAGGGCATCCTGCCTCGTTGGAGATGTGCCTCCTCCTCATCCTCCTCCTCCTCCTCTCTCCTATTAGGCACCCACGTGGAGTCAGTGACCTCATCATCCCCTCCCTCCTCATCACTGGAGCCAATCTGGCAGTATGCTGCAGCTGCTGGAACATGACTGCCAGATTGGTGTCCTTCTTGAGCATCCCCTCTGTCTGCTCTCACGCTACTGCCTTCCTCTAGCTGGGTTTCATCATCAGACCCTTCGAAACGCTGGGCATCCTCCTGGAGCATGTACCCAACACTGTGCTGAAACAGTTCGGGGGACTCCTCAGGAGGAGGACATGGTGGGTCTAGGGAAGGAGTGACTGATGATTTGTCTGACATTGATACCAGGGAAGACGACGCTTTGGCAGCTGCTTTTCCAGTACCCTGAGCCTGGGTGAGAGAGGATGAGGAGGAGGAGGAGGGCTTGGTCATCCACTCTACCAAGTCTTCGGCATGATGTGGCTCAACATGTCCAGCTGCCGAAAAGAAGGACAAGCGTGTCCCATGGCCATGTGCTGATGACAATGCACCGCGTCCACGACCAGCACTGTTGCCCCCAGACACAGAGCCTGCTTGCCCTCTTTTATTGCCTCCTGACTGTCTGCCTCTCCTTGTTTGCCTTCCAGACATTCTAATAGATGGGCTGCAGGGAGATGGGAAAAAAGCAATAAGGGCTACCTTCAGGTGTCCTTCTCTGTCCCTTGAAACAAGGACTTTCACAGTGAAAGAAACTGACACTCTCCCTACCTACAGTTTTCTGTCCCTAGAAAAAATATTTTTTTTAAGCACAATATAGCACAAGGACAATTCACTCACTGTCCTTACAGGTCCCTGGAAACAAGGACTTGCAGAGTGAAAGAAAAAAAACACTCTCCCTACCTACAGTTTTCTGTCCCTAGAAAAAATGTTTTTTTTAATCACAATATAGCACAAGGACAATTCACTCACTGTCCTTCCAGGTCCCTGGAAACAAGGACTTGCAGAGTGAAATAAACTGACACTCTCCCTACCTACAGTTTTCTGTCCCTAGAATAAATGTTTTTTTTAAGCACAATATAGCACAAGGACAATTCACTCACTGTCCTTACAGGTCCCTGGAAACAAGGACTTGCAGAGTGAAAGAAAAAAAACACTCTCCCTACCTACAGTTTTCTGTCCCTAGAATAAATGTTTTTTTTAAGCACAATATAGCACAAGGACAATTCACTCACTGTCCTTACAGGTCCCTGGAAACAAGGACTTGCAGAGTGAAAGAAAAAAAACACTCTCCCTACCTACAGTTTTCTGTCCCTAGAATAAATGTTTTTTTTAATCACAATATAGCACAAGGACAATTCACTCACTGTCCTTACAGGTCCCTGGAAACAAGGACTTGCAGAGTGAAAGAAAAAAAACACTCTCCCTACCTACAGTTTTCTGTCCCTAGAAAAAATGTTTTTTTTAATCACAATATAGCACAAGGACAATTCACTCACTGTCCTTCCAGGTCCCTGGAAACAAGGACTTGCAGAGTGAAATAAACTGACACTCTCCCTACCTACAGTTTTCTGTCCCTAGAAAAAATGTTTTTTTTAATCACAATATAGCACAAGGACAATTCACTCACTGTCCTTCCAGGTCCCTGGAAACAAGGACTTGCAGAGTGAAATAAACTGACACTCTCCCTACCTACAGTTTTCTGTCCCTAGAATAAATGTTTTTTTTAAGCACAATATAGCACAAGGACAATTCACTCACTGTCCTTACAGGTCCCTGGAAACAAGGACTTGCAGAGTGAAAGAAAAAAAACACTCTCCCTACCTACAGTTTTCTGTCCCTAGAAAAAATGTTTTTTTTAATCACAATATAGCACAAGGACAATTCACTCACTGTCCTTACAGGTCCCTGGAAACAAGGACTTGCAGAGTGAAAGAAAAAAAACACTCTCCCTACCTACAGTTTTCTGTCCCTAGAAAAAAATGTTTTTTTTAATCACAATATAGCACAAGGACAATTCACTCACTGTCCTTACAGGTCCCTGGAAACAAGGACTTGCAGAGTGAAATAAACTGACACTCTCCCTACCTACAGTTTTCTGTCCCTAGAATAAATGTTTTTTTAAGCACAATATAGCACAAGGACAATTCACTCACTGTCCTTACAGGTCCCTGGAAACAAGGACTTGCAGAGTGAAAGAAAAAAAACACTCTCCCTACCTACAGTTTTCTGTCCCTAGAAAAAATGTTTTTTTTAATCACAATATAGCACAAGGACAATTCACTCACTGTCCTTCCAGGTCCCTGGAAACAAGGACTTGCAGAGTGAAATAAACTGACACTCTCCCTACCTACAGTTTTCTGTCCCTAGAATAAATGTTTTTTTTAAGCACAATATAGCACAAGGACAATTCACTCACTGTCCTTACAGGTCCCTGGAAACAAGGACTTGCAGAGTGAAAGAAAAAAAACACTCTCCCTACCTACAGTTTTCTGTCCCTAGAAAAAATGTTTTTTTTAATCACAATATAGCACAAGGACAATTCACTCACTGTCCTTACAGGTCCCTGGAAACAAGGACTTGCAGAGTGAAAGAAAAAAAACACTCTCCCTACCTACAGTTTTCTGTCCCTAGAAAAAATGTTTTTTTTAATCACAATATAGCACAAGGACAATTCACTCACTGTCCTTACAGGTCCCTGGAAACAAGGACTTGCAGAGTGAAATAAACTGACACGCTCCCTACCTACAGTTTTCTGTCCCTAGAATAAATGTTTTTTTAAGCACAATATAGCACAAGGACAATTCACTCACTGTCCTTACAGGTCCCTGGAAACAAGGACTTGCAGAGTGAAAGAAAAAAAACACTCTCCCTACCTACAGTTTTCTGTCCCTAGAAAAAATGTTTTTTTTAATCACAATATAGCACAAGGACAATTCACTCACTGTCCTTACAGGTCCCTGGAAACAAGGACTTGCAGAGTGAAATAAACTGACACTCTCCCTACCTACAGTTTTCTGTCCCTAGAATAAATGTTTTTTTTAAGCACAATATAGCACAAGGACAATTCACTCACTGTCCTTACAGGTCCCTGGAAACAAGGACTTGCAGAGTGAAAGAAAAAAAACACTCTCCCTACCTACAGTTTTCTGTCCCTAGAAAAAATGTTTTTTTTAATCACAATATAGCACAAGGACAATTCACTCACTGTCCTTACAGGTCCCTGGAAACAAGGACTTGCAGAGTGAAATAAACTGACACTCTCCCTACCTACAGTTTTCTGTCCCTAGAATAAATGTTTTTTTTAATCACAATATAGCACAAGGACAATTCACTCACTGTCCTTCCAGGTCCCTGGAAACAAGGACTTGCAGAGTGAAATAAACTGACACTCTCCCTACCTACAGTTTTCTGTCCCTAGAATAAATGTTTTTTTTAAGCACAATATAGCACAAGGACAATTCACTCACTGTCCTTAGAGGTCCCTGGAAACAAGGACTTGCAGAGTGAAAGAAAAAAAACACTCTCCCTACCTACAGTTTTCTGTCCCTAGAAAAAATGTTTTTTTTAAGCACAATATAGCACAAGGACAATTCACTCACTGTCCTTCCAGGTCCCTGGAAACAAGGACTTGCAGAGTGAAAGAAAAAAAACACTCTCCCTACCTACAGTTTTCTGTCCCTAGAAAAAATGTTTTTTTTAAGCACAATATAGCACAAGGACAATTCACTCACTGTCCTTCCAGGTCCCTGGAAACAAGGACTTGCAGAGTGAAAGAAAAAAAACACTCTCCCTACCTACAGTTTTCTGTCCCTAGAAAAAATGTTTTTTTTAATCACAATATAGCACAAGGACAATTCACTCACTGTCCTTACAGGTCCCTGGAAACAAGGACTTGCAGAGTGAAAGAAACTGACACTCTCCCTACCTACAGTTTTCTGTCCCTAGAATAAATGTTTTTTTTTAAGCACAATATAGCACAAGGACAATTCACTCACTGTCCTTCCAGGTCCCTGGAAACAAGGACTTGCAGAGTGAAATAAACTGACACTCTCCCTACCTACAGTTTTCTGTCCCTAGAATAAATGTTTTTTTAAGCACAATATAGCACAAGGACAATTCACTCACTGTCCTTCCAGGTCCCTGGAAACAAGGACTTGCAGAGTGAAAGAAACTGACACTGTCCCTACCTACAGTTTTCTGTCCCTAGAATAAATGTTTTTTTTAAGCACACTATAGCACAAGCACAAAACACACTGACACTCTCCCTACCTATCCTTCTCTTTCCCTAAACTAAAGGAATCCAGGTTAAGCAAGAAAGAAATAACAGTCACTGTCCCTGCCTATGCTGCTCTATCCCTGCTCCGGAACACACTACACTAGGCCGCCGTGCTGGCGGCCTTTTATAGTGTGGGGCGTGTACTAAACACCCTCAGCAATAATTGGCCACAGGCATCCTGCCTGTGGCCAATCATTGCTCTCCTCGCTGCCGGCGCTGTGATTGGCCAAGCATGCGGGGTCACAGTGCATGCTTGGCCAATCACAGCGCCTGGATGACACTGCGATGGCGTAGTGCATTGTGGGCCGTTCGCGTCACTCGAATTTGGCACGAACGGCCCAAATCGTTCGATCTTCGTCGAACGATCGAACAGCCGATGTTCGAGTCGAACGTATGTTCGACTCGAACACGAAGCTCATCCCTATCTAGGGGTATGAATAAACTGCACACTTTGCTGCAGCCAGTAATGGTGTACACCAGGGGTGCCCAACGTTTTGAAGAGCGAGGGACATTTAAGCGACTTAGTAACCAGTCGCGGGTCACAATGAGCGGAGTGGGCAGATGACAGATCTGCATATGCAAAGCGGACACAGAAATCTCCTGCTCCATAAAGGTGAATGGAGGGTCCAATTGGGTCAGACCGATCGGGTGAAAGGGGCCTAGGGTTGCTTTTACACTGATGGTCTGCAGGTTACCCACAACACGGGTGCAGTGCAGTGCACCTGTGGCTTTCCTGTGGGTTAGCTGTACTTTTCCATAGAATTCTATTATACCCTGCAAGTGTGATACACTTTCAGAAAGCGCACAAAACCAGCAGGTAAAACCAGAAGTCTATGGCTCAGTGCAGGTAAGCCGCAGGTGACTCTGCGCTACACCTGTGGATCAGTTTGAAAGCAGCCCAATAACCACTGCAGAACACATATGCCCATATATATTTTAGTAATAAACTTACATTTATTAACAGTCTTCCATTCAGGTATCACCGGCTGTTGCTGTCCCAGGCGGAGTGCATTTGATCTCACTCTACCTATGACAGGAGTCAGCGCCATACAGTAAGCAGCGGCTTATGTGGCTCTGCTCCGCAGATGCTTGCTTCCTCTACCGCTGGCTTCATTCACAACACTGATGCTCTGGCATGGTGGGTAGGCAACCTTCAATCTGGGTGTGCCAACCTGTCATCCCAGAGCAGGAGGTCATGTGCCACATCAGAGGGCTCCGCGAGCCACATCAGAGGGCTCTGCGGGCTGCATGTGGCCCCCGGGCCACTGGTTGGGTACCCCTGGTGTATACACTACTGATACAATCAATCACATGGTGTAAGCAATTTAGTCATTGTTTAGGAAAGTTATTACAGGAAAAGTAATTGCATGTCAAATATGTTGTATAGTATTTGAAATAGCTAATATTTTGTGAATATTTAGTCTTTGATACCACTTCTTGTGACAAAATGGAGCATCAATAGCAGTAGTTAGGTATTGGATAACGAGTCCTGTAATAGAAAGACACCATGGCTGTTGTAGAGATCTTCCAGCATCTTGTAAAACATTTAGAACCAAATGTTCAGTTACTCCGTTTTCAATGAAAAATGGGAACAACCAATCTACTCAATATGAAAACAAAATGTTCTGTACACCAGGAGTCACTGCAAAGATCCGGCTGTCTATGACCAGCATTGGAATAGGAAGCCATCAGTATATAGACAATTCCCTTGATAACGTCTGTCATTATATGCAAAGCAGTCATGGTTTTCTTAACTCTTTATATGCTTTTTACTTTCATACTGAACATTGCAATATTAAGGTGTATGATTTTGTGTCCTACTCCATCTGAAACATTTATTAAAAAGGGGTAAAGAGTAATCACTTTCGAGGGAAAAAATCTAGCAAAAAAATAAATAATATATATACATATATATATATATATTGTGACAGCAGGAAGGTAAAGTCACCTGGTTGCATCCAGGGGGGTAGATATATTTTGCCCAGATTCAGGCTTTACGCCGACTTATACAACTAGGTGGAGAGTTGTATAAGGCTAGTGGGCTCATGGATGACTCATACCTCTAGGGAGAGGGCTGGGCGTCGTGCAGACAGGGAGTTGATGAGACCAGCTGAAGCTTGTCAGCTCATTTAGGCCTCTATAAGAACTCCCAGCTTCATTAGATGTTAGCTCATGCCTGGAAGCAGACCTGTGTGGACTTCCTGGAGAGAGTGAACCCTTGTGCGGAGAGACAAAGCCTGTGTGGCTATTTGCTTGGACATTTAAACCCAGGGACTTAGGGACTAGGACAGCACTAGGCTGATCCCAGTTGTTAGTTAGGAAACCTGTATGTTTAGTCAGAGGTCAACTTGACCAGGATTTATTTTGTTTATGTTTCTTTTGCTTTGCTGTGTTTTTGTCACTGTAAATAGAAAATAAACCGCACCTTTTTGATTTTGAAAACCACAAGCTCCATCTGCTGGGCCTGTTTTTGTGTGGGGAGCCCATCCCGGGGGTCACACACACCCGCTGCCGAGCTAACCCCCTCACAGTTGGTGGAGAACCAGTGGCAGTTTTTTTAAGCCAGCATGGAGGAGATACTGAAACAGCTGGCTCTAGCAAATGCCAATCAACAGCAGACAAATGCAGGTTTGAAAAGGAGCCTTGCAGCCCAGCAGCAAGCTCATCAACAGAGCCTTGCAGCCCAGCAACAAGGCCTGCAGCAATCTGAGGCCCGCTTCATAGACCTGTTACAGAAGCAAGAGCAGAGACTACAACAAATGGAAGCAGTAGTGCAGCAACGTCCGCAGACCAGTGAGGGAAGCCGTCCCACTAATACCGCGTCCTTTGGGGTGAGTCGTTTATTGACAAAAATGACTGGAGAGGATGATCCAGAGGTATTTTTGACCACATTTGAAAGGACTGCTGAAAGAGAAAAGTGGCCTGAGGAGCAGTGGGCTGGACTGGTGGCTCCTCTGTTAACTGGTGAATCGCAGAAGGCTTACTATGACCTAGAGTATGACCAAGCAAAAGACTATGTGATGCTAAAAGCTGAAATATTGGCAAGGCTGGGTGTCACCCTGGCTGTCCGGGCTCAGCGTGTGCATAACTGGACTTTCCAGCTTGGAAAACCCCCCAGGTCTCAAATGTATGATCTCATTCACCTGAGCAGAAAGTGGCTACAGCCAGAGACTTTGTCCGCACCAAAGATTGTGGAACGTGTTGTAATGGATCGGTTTTTGAGAGCTCTTCCTACTGCCATCCAAAAGTGGGTAAGCCATGGAGACCCAGAGACGGCCGATGGTCTTGTGGATCGTGTGGAGAAATACTTGGCTACAGAGAACCTGACGGCCTCTTCCAGAGACACTCGGACTTTCCACCCTAAGACCAGACCATCCCCAGGGGCGGATAAGAGGATTCCAAGGGGTGAGGGTGGAGAGAGTGAGAGGGTGGGAGCTCTACCCCAAGTTTGGCGAGAACAGCCTGGGAAATCAGCGGCTCAAGAGGCGGCAAGAAGGATCGTTTGCTACCGCTGCCGGCAAGCGGGACATATTGCAGCCAATTGCCCGGTTGTGGAGGAACCCATGCAGTGTGACTTTCTGATGGGCAGACGTCAGTCGCTGTGTGCGACAGTCGCATGCACTGCCATTCGGGGAACTGAGAAACATTTATGCAAAATGTGTATTAATGGTAGAAATGTTGTGGTATTGCTGGATTCAGGTAGCCTTGTGACCCTGATAAAGGCTGAGTTAGTTAAAACAGAGGTCTCTGGGAATAGCAAGGTAGCTGTTATTTGTGTGCATGGGGACACCCGAGAGTATCCAGTGACTACAGTGTGTTTCGAGACCCCCAAAGGTACCCTCTCTCATCCAGTGGGCTTAGTATCTCAGTTACAGCATTACGCCATTGTGGGAAGGGATTTTCCAAAGTTCTGGGAACTGTGGGATGATCCTGAGCCCCCCACTGGTGCCCCTATGTACCAGGAATATGATAGCCAGAACTCCCCTGAGAGTGGTGAGGACTCTCCGGAATTTCCCTTGTCAGTATTGGCAGGGGAGACTCAAGAAACTGGAGAGGAGCCCACCTCCTCAGACGAAAACCTACCGTCTGTGGAGTTTTCTGATCTTGAGGTTCACAGGGAAAACTTTGCCACAGAACAGTTGAAAGACCCCGCCCTAATAAAGGCACGGGAAAACGTAGTGAAAATAGATGGCGAGTTAGTGAACCCAGATAATACCTGCACTTACCCATACTTCAGCGTAGAGAAGGACCTACTGTATCGGGTGGCAAAAAGGGCAGAAGAAACCGTTGAGCAGCTTGTGGTGCCCAAACCTTACAGGAAGTTGGTGTTGGAGTTGGCCCATGGGCACATTCTTGGAGGTCATCTGGGGACAGAGAAAACCCGAGAGAGGGTATTACAGAGATTCTATTGGCCGGGGGTGATGAAGGACATAGAAAATTATTGTTCCTCCTGCCCTGTGTGTCAGAGGTCGGCCCCGATGCCACATTTCCGTAGCCCGCTGGTCCCTCTACCCATCATTGAGGTCCCGTTTGAGAGGATCGCCATGGATTTGGTAGGTCCTATAATCAAGTCCGCTAGGGGGCACCAGTACATATTAGTTATAATGGACTATGCCACCCGTTATCCAGAAGCGATCCCTCTCCGAAATACCTCGGCCAAAACCATAGCCAAAGAGCTATCTCTTGTGTTTAGCCGGGTGGGTATTTGTAAAGAACTGCTTACGGACCAAGGTACACCCTTTATGTCCCGGGTTATGAAGGAGCTATGTAAATTGTTCAAAGTGACGCAATTACGTACATCTGTGTATCACCCCCAAACCGATGGGCTGGTTGAAAGATTCAACAAAACCCTAAAACAAATGTTGAAGAAAGTGGTGGATAGAGATGGAAAGGATTGGGACTGTCTACTTCCTTATCTGATGTTTGCTATTAGGGAGGTGCCCCAATCCTCTACGGGATTCTCCCCCTTTGAGTTACTGTATGGGAGACACCCAAGAGGGCTGTTGGATATTGCCAAGGAAACTTGGGAAAGTGAGAGTTCTCCCCACAGGAGTGTGATTGAGCATGTCGCCCTGATGCAAGACCGAATTGCACAGGTAATGCCCATCGTGAAGGAACATTTGGCCCAAGCGCAGTCAGCACAGCAGAGAGTGTACAACCGTGGAGCCAAGACCCGTACCTTTTCCCCGGGGGATAGGATACTGGTACTTGTCCCTACGGTTGAAAGTAAATTCCTTGCCAAATGGCAAGGCCCCTACGAGATAATGGAAAAAGTGAGCGAAGTGAATTACAAGGTCAGACAACCAGGAAGGCGAAAGCCCGAACAGATCTATCACGTTAATCTGTTGAAAGCCTGGAGGGATAGAGAGTCCCTAGTCGCAGACACTTGGTCACCAGCTCAAACTGGTTGCGTGATTCCTGAGGTTGGAATAGCAGCCACCTTGTCACAACCCCAACAACAGGAGGTTAAGGAGTTTGTGCTTCGCAACAAGGAGGTATTCTCTGAGCTGCCGGGACAAACATCTGGGGTAGAGCATGACATTATTACCCCGCCCGGTGAAAGGGTGAAGTTAAAACCCTATCGGATCCCAGAGGCCCGACGGGAGGCAATACGGGAGGAAGTACAGAAAATGCTGAACTTAGGGGTGATAGAGGAGTCCCAAAGTGATTGGTCTAGTCCCATTGTGTTGGTGCCTAAACCGGATGGGAGCTGGCGATTTTGTAACGATTTTCGTCAGTTGAACAAAGTTACAAAATTTGACACCTACCCCATGCCACGTATAGATGAGTTGATCGACCGGCTGGGAACAGCCCGATACATGACGACTCTTGACCTCACAAAAGGGTATTGGCAAATCCCCCTGGCCAAGTCGGCCAAAGAGAAAACCGCATTTGTAACCCCAGACGGGGCGTTCCAATATAAAAGAATGCCGTTCGGGTTACAGAATGCGCCGGCCACATTCCAGCGGAAAATGGACCAGATGCTGAGGCCCCATCGGAAGTATGCTGCGGCTTACCTGGATGACGTAATTGTCCATAGCACAGATTGGGCCTCACATCTGCCAAAAGTGCAAGCAGTCCTGGACTCTGTTCGGGAAGTGGGGTTTACGGCTAACCCCAAGAAGTGTACCATTGGGCAGGAGGAGGCCAAATATCTTGGGTACACCATTGGGAGGGGAGTAATAAAACCCCAACTCAACAAAGTCGAGGCCATCCAGAGTTGGCCACGTCCCAACAGCAAGAAGCAGGTACGAGCCTTTCTGGGAATCGCTGGGTATTATCGGCGATTCATTCCCCACTTTGCTTCTAAGGCTGTGCCCCTAACCAACCTGACGAAGGGGAAAGGGTCGGTCATGATTAAATGGACCCCCGAGGCTGAGGCAGCATTCCAATTCTTGAAACAAGCCTTATGTAGCCAGCCAGTGTTGTACTCACCCGACTTCTCTAAAGACTTTGTCGTACAAAGTGATGCGTCAGATGTGGGGTTAGGAGCAGTATTGTCCCAGGTCTGGAACGGGGAAGAGCACCCAGTCATTTACCTCAGCAGGAAGTTGAAGTCCCATGAGGTAAATTACGCCACCGTTGAAAAGGAGTGTTTAGCGGTGAAGTGGGCTCTAGATTCCCTTCGGTACTACCTGCTAGGTAGGCACTTTGACATGGTTACGGATCACGCTCCGTTAAAGTGGATGGCTCAAAACAAGGAAACAAATAGAAGAGTGAATAGGTGGTTCCTGGCCCTCCAGGAATTCAACTTCACAGTAAAGCATCGCCCTGGCGTTCAAATGGGGAATGTGGATGCTTTGTCTCGAGTACATGAATGCCTGATTGCTGGTGTTCCAACCCCGAGGTTAAAACAAGAGGGGGGGGTATGTGACAGCAGGAAGGTAAAGTCACCTGGTTGCATCCAGGGGGGTAGATATATTTCGCCCAGATTCAGGCTTTACGCCGACTTATACAACTAGGTGGAGAGTTGTATAAGGCTAGTGGGCTCATGGATGACTCATACCTCTAGGGAGAGGGCTGGGCGTCGTGCAGACAGGGAGTTGATGAGACCAGCTGAAGCTTGTCAGCTCATTTAGGCCTCTATAAGAACTCCCAGCTTCATTAGATGTTAGCTCATGCCTGGAAGCAGACCTGTGTGGACTTCCTGGAGAGAGTGAACCCTTGTGCGGTGAGACAAAGCCTGTGTGGCTATTTGCTTGGACATTTAAACCCAGGGACTTAGGGACTAGGACAGCACTAGGCTGATCCCAGTTGTTAGTTAGGAAACCTGTATGTTTAGTCAGAGGTCAACTTGACCAGGATTTATTTTGTTTATGTTTCTTTTGCTTTGCTGTGTTTTTGTCACTGTAAATAGAAAATAAACCGCACCTTTTTGATTTTGAAAACCACAAGCTCCATCTGCTGGGCCTGTTTTTGTGTGGGGAGCCCATCCCGGGGGTCACACACACCCGCTGCCGAGCTAACCCCCTCACAGTATGTATATACCGTATATATATATATATATATATATATATATATATATATATATATATATATATGTATATATATTATATAGCATATATAATTGCAACACAACCATATTGTAATTTAAATTTGTAGCACACGGACCCTTTTCGCCTGCCTACCTTCACTTTGCAGGGATAAAGGCACACCATGCCACATGCCCGTATCCTCCTGGTATAAGAGGTTGAGCGGTGTTCTTACAATTTTGGGTCCTGCAGCGAGTTACCTCCCGTCCATTGGTTCTCGTCCCCAGAATATAGGGAAAAGTCTGTTCTTTTCCCCGAAAGAAGGCCAATGTCCAGACAGTGTTTAAACTCCAAACAGACAAGTTTATTTTATCTTGCTTGAAACAGATTTGGGAATAGGTTGAAGATAGCAACAAAAGCAGGTAGGGAGATTCAGGCACGTGGCACTCAGTTACCCTATTCTTCACTCAAGCCTGAGTGTGAATTGCTCACCCGGATAGATTCCTCTTACAGTTCTAGCAGCCAGAGTGAAGCACGGACAGTTTCTTTATTTTAGTCCCCTTCACAGACAAGTCCAAGAGATCCTCTGCCACAGAATCCCTTAGTTACTGAATTAGAACTTTGAAACCCCCATATATTAGAAGAGACCATAGGTTCCAATGGGACACACTACAGGAGCTATACTGCAACTCATGAATTCTTCCCTCTGATAGGCAACCAGGCCTCTCCTTCACCATGAATTCCTTCACCAATCCATCGGACATGTCCTCCCCTGGTTTTCTCTCCTTCAGAGCGGGCCACCTGGGACTCCAGTGTGTTGGTTGTAGACCCAGTTGAAGGTACTGGGCCTACCTGGAACTCTGTAGCCTCGGGCTAAAGGTGCCCGAGACTCCTCGACCAGTTCACGCACCCCAGGCCTGCAAGGCCAACGGGCGCGACTTCGCCACCAGGGGTCCTACTTGGAATCCCCCAGGCACACCACCCCAATGGGGCACACTCCTCCTCAGATCATGGTGTCTGCCCCTTATGTATCCTCTCCCAGCATGCACAGCAGGCCGAACCCGCCCACTGCATGGTAGCCGAGAGAGGACACGCTATCACACCACAATGCCACCCGTGGTTCAACCTGAGACCTGGACAACAGCGCCACCACAGGCCCAGGAGAACTATACACCAGGCAACAACATGGCTGAGCAGAGTCCATATTAAACAGAATTGTAGAATCTGAGCCATACTATTGCTCAGACTGCCCCTAAATTTACAGCATAGCGACCCCATTTTTGGGGGTCCCGCTACAAAGTTATTAAAATTCACCTTTCTTTTTCAATCTACTGTGCTGTAATTGTCTGTAAAATCCAATGCAATATAGCAACCTGGAGGTGTTCTGTACACAGTTGGTGTAGGAAACACCCCCAGAAATGCCATTTCAGCTTGTGTGGTTGGCTCCCTAATTTTCCCAGAAGTGTGCACTAAGATAAGTCAGATTTTAAGCTTCCTCTGCAACAAAAATGTAATTTTTGGTGAGATGCTCTCAAAGAGTTAATTCGTTCTAAATGGATGCAGACCTTGAAACTTGCCTCATTTGAACACTGCAAGTGCATCAGTTGGTTAATAATTAAAAAGTCATCCCCATTCAGAATCAGTACCCAAAAGACATACAAGAGCAGAAACAGGTAGGAATCGGCAACAAAAGTGTGTGCACTGTACATTGAACATTGAGTTAAGGGCTGTAGACATGAGCTGAATATCAGGCGACATCAGCCGTTTCAATAGAAACTGGCCGACACTTGGCCCATGTGTACGGCAGCTGGTTCATAGGGGCATGACCAAAAAAGGTCTGCCGATCGGCATCCGTTCCGCACTCTCAGTCTAGTTAGTACAGCAGCTCCTCCTGAGCTCATCAGTTTTTTATCGTTCAGCCCCGTGGATTGAGCGATAAAAAACTGTAATGCCACATACACACGATCGGAAATTCCGACAAGAAAAATCTGATGTGTGCTTTTTTTTCGGAAATTCCGACCGTGTGTAGGCTCCATTGGACTTTTTCTGTCGGAATTTCTGCCAACAAAAGATTGAGAGCAGGTTCTCTATTTTTCCGACGGAAAAAGTTTCTATCTGAAAGTCCGCTTCGTCTGTATGCAATTCCGACGCGCAAAAAAACATGCATGCTCAGAATCAAGCAGAAGAGTCGAATTGCCTATTGAACTTCATTGATCTCTGCTCGTCGTACATCTTGTAGGTCACCGCCTTCTTGACGGTCGGAATTTCCGATAAGATTTGTGTGACCGTGTGTATGCAACACAAGTTTGAGCCAACATTCCATCAGAAAAAAAATCCACCGTTTTCTTGTCGGAATTTCCCATCGTGTGTAAGCGGCATTAGTGTGTACCAGGCTTAAATTTGGATGGACATCCAAAACTCTATTCAGCTTCATCTATATGTGACTTCTGTACATTTGTCATCTGGTTTTGTTGATATATTGACAGAGCTGTAGGCTAATTGTTTAATTTCTTATAAGTAAAACAGAAATTGTCCTCACAAATAATACTAACTCATGATTTAATTAAAACTGATAGAAGATAAAGGCATATCTGCTTCCTTCTTTGCAGATTGCCAAAATCTTTGTATTATCTTTGCCCCTGAAGTTCAATATTCCTTTTGTGTAGTCATAACAATTTTGTCTTCTGAGCAGATCCCAAGAAAGTTTAAAATAATGTAATTGTTCAGGCAGATTATGTCCTTGATCAGACCAAGTACAATGTAGAAAAGGCCATATCCATGTCTGATCTTTTTTAGGCATTGTCAGATGTTTAAAATACAGTCTTTTTAACTGAGCCTAAGCATGACTTTTCAAGGATTTTTTTGTAAAACATTTGTACTTGTACTAGTTGTCTTTAAAGTGTCTTTTCAGAAACTACAATGTAACATAATATTTACTACAAAGAAGGTTTAAATACAAATTTACTAAGAAACATGAACATGATCAAGTGAATGAATGTGTGCATTAAATATTTAAGCTCATATACATTGGTACTGAAAGATCAGCGTGTTTCTGACACAGATAAACAAATCAGAAAAATATGGCACACCGGCTTTACTTTGGTTTATGGCATGTCATAAATAGCAAGCTTTGATGTTGCAACCCCTAGTCCCTGCTATATTTCCCAAAAGCCCTGTACACACGATCGGTTTTACCGATGAAAACAGTCCGATGGACTTTTTTCATCGGACAAACCGATCGTGTATGGGACCCATCGGTCTTTTTTCCATTGGTTTTAAAAAATAGAACATGTTTTAAATTTTTCCGATGGATCAAAAACCGATAGCAAATTCCGATCGTCTATGGGCAAATCCATTGGATAAAAAACACACACATGCTCAGAATCATGTCGACGCATGCTCAGAAGCATTGAACTTAATTTTTCTCGGCTCATCGGAGTGTTTTACGTCACCGTGTTTGGAACGGTCGGTTTTTTGACTGATGGTGTGTAGGCAAGACTGATGGAAGCCAGCTTCATCGGATTTCCGATGGACAAAACCATCCGATCAGAATCCATAGGATATCCGATCGTGTGTACGAGGCTTAACAGTAATATCACATGCCCAAGAACATTGTTCAAATGTAGGCCAACTCTGTTAGAAGCAAAAAACAAAACTATATGTCACTTGTCCAACTAAAAATCAGTTCTCTTGTACTTGACCATTTACATGAAAAGATAATTTGATATTAGGTAACATATTTTCTCCATACAAATATGATTGTGCAGACTGGCATTTACAGTACCTTTAAAAAGTATTCATACCCCTTGAAATTTTCCACATTTTGTCATGGTGCAACCAAAAACGTAAATGTATTTTTTGGGATGTTATGTGATAGACCAACACAAAATGGCACATAATTGTGAATTGGAAGGAAAATCATAAATGGTTTTCAAATTGTTTTATAAATAAATATATGAAAAGTGTGGCGTGCATTTGTATTCAGCCCCCCTGAGTCAATACTTTGTAGAACCACCTTTCACTGCAGTTACAGCTGCAAGTCTTTTTGGGGATGTCTCTACCAGCTTTGCACATCTAGGAGAGTGACATTTTTGCCCATTCTTCTTTGCAAAATAGCTCAAGCTCTGTCAGATTGGATTGAGAGCATCTGTGAACAGCAATTTTCCAGTCTTGCCACAGATTATCAGTTGTATTTAGGTCTTGGCTTTGACTGGGCCATTCTAACAAATGAATATGCTTTGATCTAAACCATTCCATTGTAGCTCTGGCTGTATGTTTAGGGTCATTGTCCTGCTGGAAGGTGAGCCTCCGCCCCAGTCTCAAGTCTTTTGCAGAGTCTAACAGGTTTTCTTCTAAGATTGCCCTGTATTTGGCTCCATCCATCTTTCCATCAACTCTGACCAGCTTCCCTATCCCTGAAGAAAGGCATCCCCACAACATAATGTTACCACCACCATGTTTCACGGTGGGGATGGTGTGTTCAGGGTGATGTGCAGTGTTAGTTTTCCGCCACACAAAGCGTTTTTGCTTTTAGGCCAAAAAGTTAAATTTTCATCTCATCTGACCAGAACACCTTCTTCCACATGTTTTCTGTGTCCCCCACGTGGCTTCTTGCAAACTGCAAACAAGACTTCTTATGGCTTTCTTTCAACAATGGCTTTCTTGTTGCCACTCTTCCACAAAGGCCAGATTTGTGGAGTGCACGACTAATAGTTGTCCTGTGGACAGATTCTCCCACCGGAGCTATAGATTTTTGCAGCTCCTACAAAGTAACCTTGCCTGCTTCTCTGATTAATGCTCTCCTTGCCCGGCCTGTCAATTTAGGACCACCTTGGATGGCCATGTCTTGGTAAGTTTGCAGTTGTGCCATACTCTTTCCAATTTCGGATATTGGATGTCTGGTGGGTTCTTTGGCCTTCATGATGCTGTTTGTTCACTAAGGTTCTCTATCAAACCTCTGAGGGCTTCACAGAACAGCTTTATTTATAATGAGATTAAATTACACACAGGTGGACTCTATTTACTCTATTTACTAATTAGGTGACTTCTGACGGCAATTGTTTCCACTAGATTTTAGTTAGGGGTATCAGAGGAAAGGGGACTGAATACACACCACACTTTTCAGATGTTTATTTGTAAAAAAAGATTGAAAACCATTTATCATTTTCCTTCCACTTCACAATTATGTGCCACTTTCTGTTGGTCTATCACATAAAATCCCAATAAAATATATTTATGTTTTTTGTTGCAACTTGACAAATATTCAAAAATTTCAAGGCACTGAATATATGATGTAAATAAAGGGAAAAATCTACAGAGATTGACCTAGAAGATGCCTAGGTTACATATAAATTAAAGCTGAATGCAAGGAAAACCATTAAATCCACAGATTAAGTAAATGAGAACTGTTTTACCTATTGCTGTCCATAACATGTACACAGCCCTCTCACAAAGAACAGTGCAGTCTAACTAAGCAGTCTTCTAAGCTCAATGCAAGGACTGCAAAAGGCTGACAATAAGTCAAATCAAGGTAAAAAAATACATTCAAAGTATGAATTAAAATGTATATAAAGTCATTAGCAATCAGTTTACAAGTTTTTTTATTATGCTTGGAATAAGCAAAATTTACCATATTTAAATTTGAGATGTGCACATCCATTACCGACTGAGGGCTTCCCAGCGAAGATGTTAAGGGTGCATCAGCATGAAACATGCATGTAATTGTGCATGCCTGTCAATGCTATCACAGCTCTGAATCTGTGGTCAAAAGTGACATCATAGTGAAATCATAGGACGTAGAGCAGACGATAGAAGACTGTCAGGTAGTGATGAGCCGAACACCCCCGGGTTCGGTTCGCACCAGAACCCGCGAACGGACCGAAAGTTCGAACGAACATTAGAACCCTATTAAATACAATGGATGCGAACGTTCGAATTCTAAAGTGCTAATTATAACAACTATTATGCATGTTATTGTCATAAATAGGGTTTGGGAACCCGGGTTGTGCACCAGGGGACATGTATCAATGCAAAAAGAAGTTTTAAAAACGGTCGTTTTTCGGGAGCAGTCATTTTAATGATGCATAAAGTGAAAAAAAAAAAAGTCAAATATTCCTTTAAATATCGTACCTGGGGGTTTCTAAAGTATGCCTGTGAAGTGCCACGTGTTTCCCGTGTTTAGAACTGTCCCTGCACAAAATGACACTTCTAAAGGAAAAAAAAGCCATTTAAAACTGCTTGCGGCTTTAATGTAATGTCTGGTCCCGGTAATATGGATGAAATTCTTTAAGAAAAATGGCATAGCTACCCCATGACCCCCCCCCCTACCCCAGCCCATTACCAGCCCCTTTGGGTCTTGTATGGATATTAAGGGGAACCCCGCACATAAAATAAAAAAGGCCCTATATACTCTGAACAGCCGTATACAGGCGGTGCATACAAGACAGGGACTGTAGGTTTGTTCTTATGTAGAATCTGTTTGTAATTTTGAACAGGTACATTGTTGAAGTGTAGCTCCAGCCCAAAAATCTATTTTTAAACTTTTTGGGAAACATAGGTAAGGGTTATCACCCCTGTAACATTTGTTTTGCTGTCTGTGCCCCTGTTCAGAACATTTCACCTCACTTTCCGTCCCAATGACAACTGTTTTTGAAATGTGGTGTTTTTCTTGAAACAAGGATTGCTGATAAAGCATCAGTACAGATGAGACCCCTTTCTCCCATATTTATTCTTACAGGAGAGAATTTTCCTTTCTAGGGGTAGATTTCCTCTCACTTCCTGTTGTCTTCTTTTGTTTGCAAGTAGGAGTCGTTTGTAAGTTGGATGTTTGAAAGTAGGGACCTGCCGTATATACTCTGCAGAAATAGGCCCCTTAGTTGTTGGTGTTGGCACAACACTGTAAGCACTCAGTTACTCTTGGTTGGTGCTGGAACGCCCTGCTGTCAACTATTATATCAGGAATTTTAATTACATATAATTGTTGAACAGTGGTAGTAAAAATTGGGGCTTTGATGGTGGTGCTGGTGCCACAACACTGTAAGCCCTGACAGTTACTCTTGGTGGGTGCAGCAATGGGCCCTGCTGTGAATTATTAGATCAAGAATTGTAATTACATGCCCCTTTTGAACAGGGGCTGAAAAATTGGGCCTTTCGTGGTGGTGGTGGCGTTGCCACAAGACTGTAAGCCCTCAGAGTTACTCTTGGTGGGTGCAGCAATGGACCCTGCTGTGAATTATTAGATCAAGAATTGTAATTGCATGCCCCTGTTGAACAGGGGCTGAAAAATTGGGCCTTAGGCACTGGTGGCACAACACTACAACCCCTCACAGATACTGTACTTGGAGCACAGCAATGAGCCCTGTTGGAAAGTATTGCTTCAAAAATTGTAATGACACGCCCCTGTTAAACAGGGGCTGAAAAATTGGGCGTTAGGCACTGGTGCCACAACACTCCAACCCCTCACAGATACTGTACTTGGAGCACAGCAATGAGCCCTATGGCAAATTATTGCTAAAAAAATTGTAATTACACGCCCCTGTAAAACAGGGGCTGAAAAATTGGGCCTTAGCCACTGGTGGCGGCACCCATAAACAAAAATGATCTTCCAAGCTATCATCATCAATCGTATCATTGAGGACTCGGAGGAGGAGGATAGCCAGTCAACATAACAGCACAGGCACTCAGCATCAGCATCAGTCTTGAAGGGATGTGACATGTTAAAATCAATTAGTCTGTTATATCAGCATCAGGTGTGTGGTAGCTGGTGGTGATCCAAGACTGGTTCATCTTGATGAAAGTCAGTCGATCAACCGAGTCGGTGGACAGGCGCACCCTGTGATCCGTGACAAATCCTCCAGCAGCACTGAATGTGCGTTCCGAAAGAACGCTGGATGCAGGACAGGCCAGTAGCTCAATTGCATACTGTGCAAGCTCTGGCCAGTGATCCATCCTCAAGACCCAGTAAGCCAGAGGATTTTCGGTGGGGAAGGTGTCCAAGTCTGACCTTGCCCCTAGATATTCCTGCACCATGTTTATCAGACGCTGGCGATGGTTGCTGGAACCGATCATACTTTGGGGCTGCGGACTAAAGAATTGTCTGAACGCATCGGTCAGACGGCCACCTTCCCCACCGCTCCTTCTTTGACTGGCCGAAGCCTCAGCAACTCGTTGTCCAGGACCAGGAGTTTGTAACCTCCCAGTCTCTGGGAACGCGTTGCACAGACCTTTCTGCAAGGCCTCCCGGAGTTGTCTCATCCTCTGCTCCCTCTGCGACGGTAACATAAGGTCCGCAACCTTACCCTTGTACCGTGGATCAAGGAGAGTGGCCAGCCAGTAATGGTCCCTCTCCTTGATCCGAAGAATACGAGGATCCTTCCGCAGACTTTGCAGGATCAGGGAGGCCATGCAGCGTAGGTTTGCTGAGGCATTCGCTCCGGAGTCCTCTGGGTCACTAAGGACGACATGATCCGCAGCCACCTCCTCCCAGCCACGTACAAGTCCACTGGTTTCTTGGGACTGTAAATCATCCCTAAAAGACTGCTGCTGATGATGCTGAGTGCCAGCCTCCACCTCCATGCTGACACAATCATCCTCCTCCTCCTCCTCCTCCTCCTCCTCCTCTTCCTGTGCGATGGGTGGGACAGAAGGAACACTGTCTGGGTAAAGGGGGCCTTGAGAGGCAAGGAAGTCCTCCTCTTCCTGCCTCTGTTCTGCCTCAAGTGCCCTGTCCATTATTCCACGCAGCGTGTGCTCCAACAGGTGGACAAGAGGTACAGTGTCACTGATGCATGCACTGTCACTGCTCACCATCCTCGTGGCCTCCTCAAATGGTGCCAGGACAGTGCATGCATCCCTGATCATGCCCCACTGGCGTGGAGAAAAAAAAACAAGCTCCCCTGACCCTGTCCTGGTGCCGTAGTCGCACAGGTACTCATTGATGGCCCTCTGCTGCGTGTGCAGCCGCTGCAGCATGGCCAACGTTGAGTTCCACCTGGTGGGCATGTCACATATAAGGCGGTTCTTGGGCAGGTTCAACTCCTTTTGCAGCTCAGCCAGGCGAGCACTGGCATTATAAGATCTGCGGAAATGCACACAGACTTTCCTGGCCTGCCTCAGGACATCCTGTAAGCCCGGGTACCTGCCCAAGAACCGCTGCACCACCAGGTTAAGGACGTGAGCCACACAGGGCACATGGGTCAGTTGTCCCTGTCGGAGGGCGGAGAGGAGGTTGGTGCCATTGTCGCAAACCACCATTCCTGGCTTAAGCTGGCGTGGCGTCAACCACCTCTCGGCCTGGCCCTGCAGAGAAGACAGGACCTCTGCCCCAGTGTGGCTTCTGTCCCCCAAACACACCAGCGCAAGCACGGCATGGCATCTTTTTGCCTGCGTACTTGCGTAGCCCCGTGAACGGCTACGGAGCACCGCTGGTTCATAGGACAAACCACAGGAAGAGGCCATGGAGGAAGAAGAAGAGGAGGGGGTGGAGGAGAGAGTTGTGTCACAACCAGTAGTAGCATTTTGGAGGCGTGGCGGTGGGACAACCTCCAACACTACTGCACCTTGTCCTGCATCCTTCCCAGCTGCCAAAAGAGTGACCCAATGGGCCGTGAAAGAAAGGTAACGTCCCTGTCCATGCCTGCTGGACCATGAGTCAGCGGTAATATGCACCTTACCGCTGACCGCCCTGTCCAGCGAGGCCAAGACATTGCCTTCCACATGCCGGTAGAGAGCCGGAATAGCCTTCCGTGAGAAAAAGTGGCGTTTGGGAACCTGCCACTGAGGAACCGCACATTGCACAAACTCACGGAAGGGGGCCGAGTCTACCAACTGAAAAGGCAGCAGTTGAAGCGCTAGCAATTTAGCCAAGCTAGCATTCAACCGCTGGGCATGTGGATGGCTGGGAGTGAACTTCTTTCGACGGTCCAGCAGCTGGGGCAGGGAAATTTGCCTGCTAGAATCGGACGTCGGTGTACTGCTAGCAGAGTGGCCGCAAGTACTTGGCTGTGACACACCTAATTCTACACCTTCATTCCTCTCAGTGCATGTTTCAGAGAGGACTGAAGTTATAGTGGGGTTGGAGATCCCAGCTGATGCGGTGCAAGGAGAGGTCCGCTTTGTTCTTTGGTGTGGGTCTTTGAGGTAGGCTTGCCAACGAGCTGCATGGCAGGTCAACATATGTCTGGTCAGGCATGTGGTACCCAAGCGGCTGATGTTTTGGCCACGCGATATACGCTTGAGACATATGTTGCAAACAGCAGCTGTGCGATCTGATGCACTAGCCTCAAAAAAGGCCCACACCAAAGAACTTTTTGAATGACGGGCAGAGGCAGCGCCCTGCACAGGCGGAGCTCTGCGGTGTGATTCCGTCGGTGTACTGCCCTTACGCTGGCCACCAAAGGGCATCCTGCCTCGTTGGAGATGTGCCTCCTCCTCATCCTCCTCCTCCTCCTCTCTCCTATTAGGCACCCACGTGGAGTCAGTGACCTCATCATCACCTCCCTCCTCATCACTGGAGCCAATCTGGCAGTATGCTGCAGCTGCTGGAACATGACTGCCAGATTGGTGTCCTTCTTGAGCATCCCCTCTGTCTGCTCTCACGCTACTGCCTTCCTCTAGCTGGGTTTCATCATCAGACCCTTCGAAACGCTGGGCATCCTCCTGGAGCATGTACCCAACACTGTGCTGAAACAGTTCGGGGGACTCCTCAGGAGGAGGACATGGTGGGTCTAGGGAAGGAGTGACTGATGATGAGTCTGACATTGATACCAGGGAAGAGGACGCTTTGGCAGCTGCTTTTCCAGTACCCTGAGCCTGGGTGAGAGAGGATGAGGAGGAGGAGGAGGGCTTGGTCATCCACTCTACCAAGTCTTCGGCATGATGTGGCTCAACATGTCCAGCTGCCGAAAAGAAGGACAAGCGTGTCCCATGGCCATGTGCTGATGACAATGCACCGCGTCCACGACCAGCACTGTTGCCCCCAGACACAGAGCCTGCTTGCCCTCTTTTATTGCCTCCTGACTGTCTGCCTCTCCTTGTTTGCCTTCCAGACATTCTAATAGATGGCCTGCAGGGAGATGGGAAAAAAGCAATAAGGGCTACCTTCAGGTGTCCTTCTCTGTCCCTTGAAACAAGGACTTTGACAGTGAAAGAAACTGACACACTCTCCCTACCTACAGTTTTCTGTCCCTAGAAAAAATGTTTTTTTTAAGCACAATTTAGCACAAGGAGAATTCACTCACTGTCCTTCCAGGTCCCTGGAAACAAGGACTTTGACAGTGAAAGAAACTGACACACTCTCCCTACCTACAGTTTCTTGTCCCTAGAAAATATGTTTTTTTTAAGCACAATTTAGCACAAGGAGAATTCACTCACTGTCCTTCCAGGTCCCTGGAAACAAGGACTTTGACAGTGAAAGAAACTGACACACTCTCCCTACCTACAGTTTTCTGTCCCTAGAAAAAATGTTTTTTTTAAGCACAATTTAGCACAAGGAGAATTCACTCACTGTCCTTCCAGGTCCCTGGAAACAAGGACTTTGACAGTGAAAGAAACTGACACACTCTCCCTACCTACAGTTTTCTGTCCCTAGAAAAAATGTTTTTTTTAAGCACAATTTAGCACAAGGAGAATTCACTCACTGTCCTTCCAGGTCCCTGGAAACAATGACTTTGACAGTGAAAGAAACTGACACACTCTCCCTACCTACAGTTTTCTGTCCCTAGAAAAAATGTTTTTTTTAAGCACAATTTAGCACAAGGAGAATTCACTCACTGTCCTTCCAGGTCCCTGGAAACAAGGACTTTGACAGTGAAAGAAACTGACACACTCTCCCTACCTACAGTTTTCTGTCCCTAGAAAAAATGTTTTTTTTAAGCACAATTTAGCACAAGGAGAATTCACTCACTGTCCTTCCAGGTCCCTGGAAACAAGGACTTTGACAGTGAAAGAAACTGACACACTCTCCCTACCTACAGTTTTCTGTCCCTAGAAAAAAAGTTTTTTTAAGCACAATTTAGCACAAGGAGAATTCACTCACTGTCCTTCCAGGTCCCTGGAAACAAGGACTTTGACAGTGAAAGAAACTGACACACTCTCCCTACCTACAGTTATCTGTCCCTAGAAAAAATGTTTTTTTTAAGCACAATTTAGCACAAGGAGAATTCACTCACTGTCCTTCCAGGTCCCTGGAAACAAGGACTTTGACAGTGAAAGAAACTGACACACTCTCCCTACCTACAGTTTTCTGTCCCTAGAAAAAATGTTTTTTTTAAGCACAATTTAGCACAAGGAGAATTCACTCACTGTCCTTCCAGGTCCCTGAAAACAAGGACTTTGACAGTGAAAGAAACTGACACACTCTCCCTACCTACAGTTTTCTGTCCCTAGAAAAAATGTTTTTTTAAGCACAATTTAGCACAAGGAGAATTCACTCACTGTCCTTCCAGGTCCCTGGAAACAAGGACTTTGACAGTGAAAGAAACTGACACACTCTCCCTACCTACAGTTTTCTGTCCCTAGAAAAAATGTTTTTTTTAAGCACAATTTAGCACAAGGAGAATTCACTCACTGTCCTTCCAGGTCCCTGGAAACAAGGACTTTGACAGTGAAAGAAACTGACACACTCTCCCTACCTACAGTTTTCTGTCCCTAGAAAAAATGTTTTTTTTAAGCACAATTTAGCACAAGGAGAATTCACTCACTGTCCTTCCAGGTCCCTGGAAACAAGGACTTTGACAGTGAAAGAAACTGACACACTCTCCCTACCTACAGTTTTCTGTCCCTAGAAAAAATGTTTTTTTTAAGCACAATTTAGCACAAGGAGAATTCACTCACTGTCCTTCCAGGTCCCTGGAAACAAGGACTTTGACAGTGAAAGAAACTGACACACTCTCCCTACCTACAGTTTTCTGTCCCTAGAAAAAATGTTTTTTTAAGCACAATTTAGCACAAGGAGAATTCACTCACTGTCCTTCCAGGTCCCTGGAAACAAGGACTTTGACAGTGAAAGAAACTGACACACTCTCCCTACCTACAGTTTTCTGTCCCTAGAAAAAATGTTTTTTTTAAGCACAATTTAGCACAAGGAGAATTCACTCACTGTCCTTCCAGGTCCCTGGAAACAAGGACTTTGACAGTGAAAGAAACTGACACACTCTCCCTACCTACAGTTTTCTGTCCCTAGAAAAAAATGTTTTTTTTAAGCACAATTTAGCACAAGGAGAATTCACTCACTGTCCTTCCAGGTCCCTGGAAACAAGGACTTTGACAGTGAAAGAAACTGACACACTCTCCCTACCTACAGTTTTCTGTCCCTAGAAAAAATGTTTTTTTTAAGCACAATTTAGCACAAGGAGAATTCACTCACTGTCCTTCCAGGTCCCTGGAAACAAGGACTTTGACAGTGAAAGAAACTGACACACTCTCCCTACCTACAGTTTTCTGTCCCTAGAAAAAATGTTTTTTTAAGCACAATTTAGCACAAGGAGAATTCACTCACTGTCCTTCCAGGTCCCTGGAAACAAGGACTTTGACAGTGAAAGAAACTGACACACTCTCCCTACCTACAGTTTTCTGTCCCTAGAAAAAATGTTTTTTTTAAGCACAATTTAGCACAAGGAGAATTCACTCACTGTCCTTCCAGGTCCCTGGAAACAAGGACTTTGACAGTGAAAGAAACTGACACACTCTCCCTACCTACAGTTTTCTGTCCCTAGAAAAAATGTTTTTTTTAAGCACAATTTAGCACAAGGAGAATTCACTCACTGTCCTTCCAGGTCCCTGGAAACAAGGACTTTGACAGTGAAAGAAACTGACACACTCTCCCTACCTACAGTTTTCTGTCCCTAGAAAAAATGTTTTTTTTAAGCACAATTTAGCACAAGGAGAATTCACTCACTGTCCTTCCAGGTCCCTGGAAACAAGGACTTTGACAGTGAAAGAAACTGACACACTCTCCCTACCTACAGTTTTCTGTCCCTAGAAAAAAATGTTTTTTTTAAGCACAATTTAGCACAAGGAGAATTCACTCACTGTCCTTCCAGGTCCCTGGAAACAAGGACTTTGACAGTGAAAGAAACTGACACACTCTCCCTACCTACAGTTTTCTGTCCCTAGAAAAAATGTTTTTTTTAAGCACAATTTAGCACAAGGAGAATTCACTCACTGTCCTTCCAGGTCCCTGGAAACAAGGACTTTGACAGTGAAAGAAACTGACACACTCTCCCTACCTACAGTTTTCTGTCCCTAGAAATTTTTTTTTTTTTAAGCACAATTTAGCACAAGGAGAATTCACTCACTGTCCTTCCAGGTCCCTGGAAACAAGGACTTTGACAGTGAAAGAAACTGACACACTCTCCCTACCTACAGTTTTCTGTCCCTAGAAAAAATGTTTTTTTTAAGCACAATTTAGCACAAGGAGAATTCACTCACTGTCCTTCCAGGTCCCTGGAAACAAGGACTTTGACAGTGAAAGAAACTGACACACTCTCCCTACCTACAGTTTTCTGTCCCTAGAAAAAATGTTTTTTTTAAGCACAATTTAGCACAAGGAGAATTCACTCACTGTCCTTCCAGGTCCCTGGAAACAAGGACTTTGACAGTGAAAGAAACTGACACACTCTCCCTACCTACAGTTTTCTGTCCCTAGAAAAAATGTTTTTTTTAAGCACAATATAGCACAAGCACAAAACACACTGACACTCTCCCTACCTATCCTTCTCTTTCCCTAAACTAAAGGAATCCAGGTTAAGCAAGAAAGAAATAAAAGTCACTGTCCCTGCCTATGCTGCTCTATCCCTGCTCCGGAACACACTACACTAGGCCGCCGTGCTGGCGGCCTTTTATAGTGTGGGGCGTGTACTAAACACCCTCAGCAATAATTGGCCACAGGCATCCTGCCTGTGGCCAATCATTGCTCTCCTCGCTGCCGGCGCTGTGATTGGCCAAGCATGCGGGGTCACAGTGCATGCTTGGCCAATCACAGCGCCTGGATGACACTGCGATGGCGTAGTGCATTGTGGGCCGTTCGCGTCACTCGAATTTGGCGCGAACGGCCCAAATCGTTCGATCTTCGTCGAACGATCGAACAGCCGATGTTCGAGTCGAACGTATGTTCGACTCGAACACGAAGCTCATCCCTACTGTCAGGATTGCCAAGTACTTAGAATTAGTTTAGCTTAAAAAAAGAAAAAAATAGTAATTTATGAACATGAACATGCACTTTGGAAATGGTTTAGGTAATCTTTTGTGTTTAGTTTACATATAGTTTAAAGCTCAACTCCATAAAACAAATCAAAATTCAATAGTGCGTTATGCATGACTTACCTTACTCCTTATTGTAAGTGCCAAATACATTCTCATAGCTCATCCCATGGTGTATTTACTGAAAGTCCTGCTTTCTTCTATGGGGAATAGTGGTTTTCTGTTCTGGGGATCCACCACCGTACAATACTCTATTATCCCTTTCCTCACTCCCCCTTTTTACGTCTTCTGTAGTTCATTGATTTGAGAGGTCCCTGCAACTGAAAGGTTTGCCACCTCCATTAGGAAGTCCCCACATCAAGCAAGCAGTGATGTGGCAGTGTGCACACAGTAATTTTTACTTCAACTTCTAACTGCAATGCTGCAAGACATACAAACCATTTCACATCAGCACATCTTTGCACATGCTCTTATATTGATAAATCCCCAGTGATTCTAACATTTTAAACACTGTCAGGGGACTGGATAGTATAGGGTTTACAAAGCAAATAACACCAAGTTTTTTTCATGTAAAGCAAGCCCAAAAGTGCAGAATAATATGTAGTGGGTGTTTGCTTTAAGGCCCAGAAACTACCATACCCAAGATGCATTTCCCCGCGCAAGGACTGCTGGGGTGAAGTATTTAACCAGAGGGCAGGGCTGAGAACTCTCTGTTTGGACACCGCCTGCCCAGCAAGTTGACCTCCGTGCTGAGTCTGCTGATAATACAGGGCCTGAAGCCTAGGCCTGTATTACTCCAAAGAGCCTTCCGTACCCACCGAGGAGCCTGAGGGATGTCGCATCCTGCTGCTGTTCTGTTGCTGTCAGGAGGACCGAAGACCCGGGTGTCGTGGAATCTGTTTACCGAGACACAGGACACGGACTGTTCTGGTTGGGTGAGAGAGCACTTGCTCGTGAGGAAACTATAGGATCTCTAGACCCAGTAACTGTTGTTCAGAACTAACGTTAGTGTTTGCAGTTGCACACCGGAGGGACAGTGCATTGAATAACACTAGTAGATTTGTTCTGGGTCACCAAGTTATCACTTTTCCTTTATTCTTGTGGATTACAAATTGTTCCGGAAGTGCACCACCATTTGCTAGCGAAGATTTTTCTCTGCAGAACTTTCACCTAGTATAGTCAGGCCTGACTTAGTAGTAGTAGTAGTGACATTGCTGGGCGCCATCTTGCCCACGAGGGGGAAGAGCTGCAGCGGGGTCCGTTAGCTTCTTGTTATAAAATTGTATATCTGTCTGTGTGCTAAAACACTCTTTCATTGCAGGGCTCTGCACATGTCTATGTATATTGTTTTCCTGCTTAACCATTATCTTCAGTAAAGTACCAGGATTAAGTATATCAGTTGTTGGTGTCATTTACTGTGCAGGAGAAACGGTTAGTGATAGTTACACCATACTGTTGTGTGCTTTTATTGTGGGATTGTGCTGCCAAGGATCACAGGTTACACCATCCCATCATCCCCTACTGACTGTGCCAGGGAAGGGTAGAGCCAATTGCCGGGGGTTGACAGTGAGTGTTACAGGGCCCGAAACATATCAAACCAGCGGCCCTCTTAGCTGGGGGTATCACTACAAAAACTATTTAACAACTGAAAAAGAAAATCCCTCATTTAAATTGTTAGTTTTTAAAAGGTTTACAATACATACGTAGTAGGAACAGGGTGCATCATCTGTATTTAAAATAAGTGAGTCTCTGATCGCATAGGTAAAAATTTAATAAAAAGTTTAAATATTCTCTTTAAGAAACTCATTTTACAAGGTGGTCCAGCTGAGGAAAGCAGTGTAAATGAATGGATCTGAAGCATGAAATGTAGACAGATTCTGAAGTCTGTGTACATTTAAAGCAGACCTCCAGCCAAAAATAACAGGATAATCATGAATAGCCCATTAGGCGATACAAAAACAAGTTGTTGCTACAATATTCACCTTCAGTTCCCAATAGTACCTTATTGTCCTCAGTCTAATGGCAATCATTATCCAAACCACTTCCTCTGAGTGCAGGTCATCCTGGACCTGCCCCGGTTTGTTACTGGACAGTGAAGAGAGAAGCAGAGCTGTGCTGTGCTCATTTCTCTGTCACTGATTTTTATTCCACTGCTTTCTCTTTTTCCCTTCCAGCACATGAACTGATAGGCTTCTTCTGCTTCTTCTTCCTATCATGCTCAAGTTCTGCTTTACAGGGACTGTAAAGGTCAAATACCAGGTCAAATTCAGGTACATTTACTGTTTGAATTTTAAAAATACATTTAGGTGTCCTTTTATGAAACTGCGGTAAAATACCGCTATTGTATTCTCAGGCATTCTCAGAGGAGATCGCTCTCCTCTGAGTGCCTGTTTATGATTCTCTGTAGCTCGCTTCTCATGTTGAGTTGAGAGGCGAGCTATAAACGCCAGGAACTCCTGAGAAACAGCTCCTCTAATTGTAATCTCGCGCGATGTAGCGAGATTACAGTATGAGGAAATGTAAAATACAGAAGTTGATCACGAACCAGGACACATTATACACCACATTATAATAAAATAATAAAGTTACATTCCCCCTACACAATGTACATTAACCTAATTATTAAAAAAACATTGTTTTTTATCAATATTTAAAGATCATACATGTGCTTGTTTAAATGTGAATGGTGTATAGTAAATTAATGGAATCCACATATGTAATGCACCATTCATATAAATGAAAAATACATTTATAATTATTATAATTTTTTTTAATAAAGTATACAAATATACTTTTAGGGTTTACAATTTTTTTTACTAATAAATTAAAAATTATATAAAAATTACTTTAATAATAGCATTTTAATGCAGGTAGAATAATATATATATATAATATATATATATATATATACATAAAGAAAAGTTAAAGAGGAAGTAAAGCCATTTTTTTTAAAACCCTGCAAAAGAAAGGCATAATGAGCTAGTATGCATAGCATACTAGCTCATTATGAATGACTTACCTGAGATCGAAGCCCCCGCAGCGGTCCTCGGTCACCTCCGCCCCCACCGCCATCTTCCCTCGATGTCCCGTCACTGCCATCAGTGTATCGCCGCTCCGGCGCTGTGATTGGCCGGAGCAGCGATGACGTCACACGCATGCATGCTCGGGCCTGCAAGAACCCATTCAGAAAACCGTCAATGAAGCTAGTGCGCATGCGTGTGACGTCATTGGCGCATCGGTTTATAGTAAATATCTCCTAGCATGAGAGACTGAGAGCGATAACACCAAATTTAACACACCTGATCCCCATTCACACCTGAGACCTTGTAACACTAACAAGTCACATGACACCGGGGAGGGAAAATGGCTAATTGTGCCCAATTTGGACATTTTTACTTAGGGGTGTACTCACTTTTGTTGCCAGCGGTTTTGACATTAAAGCGGAGGTTCACAAAAAAAGTGAACCTCCGCTTTTTGGAACCCACCCTCCGGTGTCACATTTGGCACCTTTCAGGGGGGAGGGGGTGCAGATACCTGTCTAATACAGGTATTTGCACCACTTCCGGGTTCTGACTCCCGCGGGACGCATTGCTGTGCATATCACATGCAATGTTTGTGCGATATTATTTTAAATCATATTGCATTTGCACCAAAATGATACAGGACCCTTTATGTGGCCCGCACTGAAACGAATCGCATGGGTGTTCACACCCATGCGATCCGATTGCTGCACCATTTCATAGTTCACACTGCGATCTGTGAAATGATCTGGATGTGTCATAACTTTACATTGACAGCCGCAGCGGTGCACAGATGTCAATGCAGGTGCGATGTGGAAACCGCACAGAGATCACGCATCACACAATTGTGAACTCAGCCAGAGACGTGAACATGTAAATAAAAAAAAAATATATAATATATCTATATATAGATATATATATCTATGTATATCTATATGTATATAGATTATATATATATATATATATATATATATATATTTATATAGGTATATACCTATATATATATATATATATATATATATATATATATATATACATATATATTTATATATACATATATATTTATATCTGTATGTATATATATATATATATATATATATATATATATATATATTGTGACAGCAGGAAGGTAAAGTCACCTGGTTGCATCCAGGGGGGTAGATATATTTCGCCCAGATTCAGGCTTTACGCCGACTTATACAACTAGGTGGAGAGTTGTATAAGCCCAGCTAAGGCTAGTGGGCTCATGGATGACTCATATGTCTAGGGAGAGTGCTGGGCGTCGTGCAGACAGGGAGTTGATGAGACCAGCTGAAGCTTGTCAGCTCATTTAGGCCTCTATAAGAACTCCCAGATTCATTAGATGTTAGCTCATGCCTGGACCCAGACCTGTGTGGACTGTCTAGGGAGAGTGAACCCCTGTGCGGTGAGACAAAGCCTGTGTGGCTATTTGCTTTGACATTTAAAACCAGGGACTTAGGGACTAGGACAGCACTAGGCTGATTCCAGTTGTTAGTTAGGAAACCTGTATGTTTAGTCAGAGGTCAAGTTGACCAGGATTTATTTTGTTTATGTTTCTTTTGGCTTTGCTGTGTTTTGTCACTGTAAATAGAAAATAAACCGCACCTTTTTTTTTTGAAAACCACAACCTCCGTTTGCTGGGCCTGTTTTTGTGTGGGGAGCCCATCCCGGGGGTCACACACACCCGCTGCCGAGCTAACCCCCTCACAGTTGGTGGAGAATGCGGGCAGTTTTTTTTAAGCCAGCATGGAGGAGATACTGAAGCAGCTGGCTCTAACAAATGCCAATCAACAGCAGACAAATGCAGGTTTGCAAAAGAGCCTTGCAGCTCATCAACAGAGCCTTGCAGCTCAACAACAGAACTTCGCAGCCCAGCAGCAAGCTCATCAACAGAGCCTTGCAGCCCAGCAGCAAGCTCACCAACAGAGTCTGGAAGCTCAGCAACAAGCCCAGCAGCAATCTGAGGCCCGCTTCATAGACCTGTTACAGAAGCAAGAGCAGAGACTACAACAAATGGAAGCAGTAATGCAGCAACGTCCGCAGACCAGTGAGGAAAGCCGTCCCACTAATACCGCGTCCTTTGGGGTGAGTCGTTTATTGACAAAAATGACTGGAGAGGATGATCCAGAGGTATTTTTGACCACATTTGAAAGGACTGCTGAAAGAGAAAAGTGGCCTGAGGAGCAGTGGGCTGGACTGGTGGCTCCTCTGTTAACTGGTGAATCGCAGAAGGCTTACTATGACCTAGAGCCTGACCAAGCAAAAGACTATGTGATGCTAAAAGCTGAAATATTGGCAAGGCTGGGTGTCACCCAGGCTGTCCGGGCTCAGCGTGTGCATAACTGGACTTTCCAGCTTGGAAAACCCCCCAGGTCTCAAATGTATGATCTCATTCACCTGAGCAGAAAGTGGCTACAGCCAGAGACTTTGTCCGCACCAAAGATTGTGGAACGTGTTGTAATGGATCGGTTTTTGAGAGCTCTTCCTACTGCCATCCAAAAGTGGGTAAGCCATGGAGACCCAGAGACAGCCGATGGTCTTGTGGATCGTGTGGAGAAATACTTGGCTACAGAGAACCTGACGGCCTCTTCCAGAGACACTCGGACTTTCCACCCTAAGACCAGACCATCCCCAGGGGCGGATAAGAGGATTCCAAGGGGTGAGGGTGGAGAGAGTGAGAGGGTGGGAGCTCTACCCCAAGTTTGGCGAGAACAGCCTGGGAAATCAGCGGCTCAAGAGGCGGCAAGAAGGATCGTTTGCTACCGCTGCCGGCAAGCGGGACATATTGCAGCCAATTGCCCGGTTGTGGAGGAACCCATGCAGTGTGACTTTCTGACGGGCAGACGTCAGTCGCTGTGTGCGACAGTCGCATGCACTGCCATTCGGGGAACTGAGAAACATTTATGCAAAATGTGTGTTAATGGTAGAAATGTTGTGGTATTGCTGGATTCAGGTAGCCTTGTGACCCTGATAAAGGCTGAGTTAGTTAAAACAGAGGTCTCTGGGAATAGCAAGGTAGCTGTTATTTGTGTGCATGGGGACACCCGAGAGTATCCAGTGACTACAGTGTGTTTCGAGACCCCCAAAGGTACCCTCTCTCATCCAGTGGGCTTAGTATCTCAGTTACCGTATGACGCCATTGTGGGAAGGGATTTTCCGAAGTTCTGGGAACTGTGGGATGATCCTGAGCCCCCCACTGGTGCCCCTATGTACCAGGAATGTGATAGCCAGAACTCCCCTGAGAGTGGTGAGGACTCTCAGGAATTTCCCTTATCAGTATTGGCAGGGGAGACTCAAGAAACTGGAGAGGAGCCCACCTCCTCAGACGAAAACCTACCGTCTGTGGAGTTTTCTGATCTTGAGGTTCACAGGGAAAACTTTGCCACAGAACAGTTGAAAGACCCCGCCCTAATAAAGGCACGGGAAAACGTAGTGAAAATAGATGGCGAGTTAGTGAACCCAGATAATACCTGCACTTACCCATACTTCAGCGTAGAGAAGGACCTACTGTATCGGGTGGCAAAAAGGGCAGAAGAAACCGTTGAGCAGCTTGTGGTGCCCAAACCTTACAGGAAGTTGGTGTTGGAGTTGGCCCATGGGCACATTCTTGGAGGTCATCTGGGGACAGAGAAAACCCGAGAGAGGGTATTACAGAGATTCTATTGGCCGGGGGTGATGAAGGACATAGAAAATTATTGTTCCTCCTGCCCTGTGTGTCAGAGGTCGGCCCCGATGCCACATTTCCGTAGCCCGCTGGTCCCTCTACCCATCATTGAGGTCCCGTTTGAGAGGATCGCCATGGATTTGGTAGGTCCTATAATCAAGTCCGCTAGGGGGCACCAGTACATATTAGTCATAATGGACTATGCCACCCGTTATCCAGAAGCGATCCCTCTCCGAAATACTTCGGCCAAAACCATAGCCAAAGACCTATCTCTTGTGTTTAGCCGGGTGGGTATTTGTAAAGAACTGCTTACGGACCAAGGTACACCCTTTATGTCCCGGGTTATGAAGGAGCTGTGTAAATTGTTCAAAGTGACGCAATTACGTACATCTGTGTATCACCCCCAAACCGATGGGCTGGTTGAAAGATTCAACAAAACCCTAAAACAAATGTTGAAGAAAGTGGTGGATAGAGATGGAAAGGATTGGGACTGTCTACTTCCTTATCTGATGTTTGCTATTAGGGAGGTGCCCCAATCCTCTACGGGATTCTCCCCCTTTGAGTTACTGTATGGGAGACACCCAAGAGGGCTGTTGGATATTGCCAAGGAAACTTGGGAAAGTGAGAGTTCTCCCCACAGGAGTGTGATTGAGCATGTCGCCCTGATGCAAGACCGAATTGCACAGGTAATGCCCATCGTGAAGGAACATTTGGCCCAAGCGCAGTTAGCACAGCAGATAGTGTACAACCGTGGAGCCAAGACCCGTACCTTTTCCCCGGGGGATAGGATACTGGTACTTGTCCCTACGGTTGAAAGTAAATTCCTTGCCAAATGGCAAGGCCCCTACGAGATAATGGAAAAAGTGAGCGAAGTGAATTACAAGGTCAGACAACCAGGAAGGCGAAAGCCCGAACAGATCTATCACGTTAATCTGTTGAAAGCCTGGAGGGATAGAGAGTCCCTAGTCGCAGACACTTGGTCACCAGCTCAAACTGGTTGCGTGATTCCTGAGGTTGGAATAGCAGCCACCTTGTCACAACCCCAACAACAGGAGGTTAAGGAGTTTGTGCTTCGCAACAAGGAGGTATTCTCTGAGCTGCCGGGACAAACATCTGGGGTAGAGCATGACATCATTACCCCGCCCGGTGAAAGGGTGAAGTTAAAACCCTATCGGATCCCAGAGGCCCGACGGGAGGCAATACGGGAGGAAGTACAGAAAATGCTGAACTTAGGGGTGATAGAGGAGTCCCAAAGTGATTGGTCTAGTCCCATTGTGTTGGTGCCTAAACCGGATGGGAGCTGGCGATTTTGTAACGATTTTCGTCAGTTGAACAAAGTTACAAAATTTGACACCTACCCCATGCCACGTATAGATGAGTTGATCGACCGGCTGGGAACAGCCCGATACATGACGACTCTTGACCTCACAAAAGGGTATTGGCAAATCCCCCTGGCCAAATTGGCCAAAGAGAAAACCGCATTTGTAACCCCAGACGGGGCGTTCCAATATAAGAGAATGCCGTTCGGGTTACAGAATGCGCCGGCCACATTCCAGCGGAAAATGGACCAGATGCTGAGGCCCCATCGGAAGTATGCTGCGGCTTACCTGGATGATGTAATTATCCATAGCACAGATTGGGCCACACATCTGCCAAAAGTGCAAGCAGTCCTGGACTCTGTTCGGGAAGCGGGGTTTACGGCTAACCCCAAGAAGTGTACCATTGGGCAGGAGGAGGCCAAATATCTTGGGTACACCATTGGGAGGGGAGTAATAAAACCCCAACTCAACAAAGTCGAGGCCATCCAGAGTTGGCCACGTCCTAACAGCAAGAAGCAGGTACGAGCCTTTCTGGGAATCGCTGGGTATTATCGGCGATTCATTCCCCACTTTGCTTCTAAGGCTGTGCCCCTAACCAACCTAACGAAGGGGAAAGGGTCGGTCATGATTAAATGGACCCACGAGGCTGAGGCAGCATTCCAATTCTTGAAACAAGCCTTATGTAGCCAGCCAGTGTTGTACTCACCAGACTTCTCTAAAGACTTTGTCGTACAAAGTGATGCGTCAGATGTGGGGTTAGGAGCAGTATTGTCCCAGGTCTGGAACGGGGAAGAGCACCCAGTCATTTACCTCAGCAGGAAGTTGAAGTCCCATGAGGTAAATTACGCCACCGTTGAAAAGGAGTGTTTAGCGGTGAAGTGGGCTCTAGATTCCCTTCGGTACTATCTGCTAGGTAGGCACTTTGACATGGTTACGGATCACGCTCCGTTAAAGTGGATGGCTCAAAACAAGGAAACAAATAGAAGAGTGAATAGGTGGTTCCTGGCCCTCCAGGAATTCAACTTCACAGTAAAGCATCGCCCTGGCGTTCAAATGGGGAATGTGGATGCTTTGTCTCGAGTACATGAATGCCTGATTGCTGGTGTTCCAACCCCGAGGTTAAAACAAGAGGGGGGGTATGTGACAGCAGGAAGGTAAAGTCACCTGGTTGCATCCAGGGAGGTAGATATATTTCGCCCAGATTCAGGCTTTACGCCGACTTATACAACTAGGTGGAGAGTTGTATAAGCCCAGCTAAGGCTAGTGGGCTCATGGATGACTCATATGTCTAGGGAGAGTGCTGGGCGTCGTGCAGACAGGGAGTTGATGAGACCAGCTGAAGCTTGTCAGCTCATTTAGGCCTCTATAAGAACTCCCAGATTCATTAGATGTTAGCTCATGCCTGGACCCAGACCTGTGTGGACTGTCTAGGGAGAGTGAACCCCTGTGCGGTGAGACAAAGCCTGTGTGGCTATTTGCTTTGACATTTAAAACCAGGGACTTAGGGACTAGGACAGCACTAGGCTGATCCCAGTTGTTAGTTAGGAAACCTGTATGTTTAGTCAGAGGTCAACTTGACCAGGATTTATTTTGTTTATGTTTCTTTTGGCTTTGCTGTGTTTTGTCACTGTAAATAGAAAATAAACCACACTTTTTTTTTTGAAAACCACAACCTCCGTTTGCTGGGCCTGTTTTTGTGTGGGGAGCCCATCCCGGGGGTCACACACACCCGCTGCCGAGCTAACCCCCTCACAATATATACACATACACATTGCAATAAACACACACACATATATATATATATATATATATATATGCTATATGCTATATATACATATATATATATATATATACAGTATAGATTGCTAACCTGCTTGTTTTGGGGTGTGTAATTGTAGGGAAGATGTATGGCTGCTAGAGGATGAAAGAAGGAAGTCAAAAGACTTCCTTTTTCCTCCAGAATACTCAGCCAGATTCGCGCTTCTCTCTCTGATTCTCAACCTCTGAGATGGTGAATCAGAAAGTGAGAATTCTGTAAGAGATCACCAGTGAGGTGCGGAGATCGCACCTTCATACACTGGCCGTTTCTGTGACAGTCAGTTACAGATTCTCACTGTGCTGAGATAATCAGTGGAGAACATGTTCTCAGCTGATTACCTCAGTTTCATACACTGGTAATGACCTGAGATCAGCGGTGAGACTCGGGATCGCCTCTGATCTCAGTTTCATAAAAGGACACCTTAATGTTGTAGTAATACTTATAGAGCTACATTAATGTTTTTTTTTTTGTCTGTCTGGAGTTCAGCGGTAAAAATGTCACTGCAATAAGTAGAGCGCACTATTTAGTGAAAGCGTATATGTATGAAGTGTGTGGTTCAATACACCTGTTTTATACAGGGTGCTCCATAGAACTCAGTGGGTGTCAGGAATGTGACCCTGTTTTATGAGTCATTTTGTATGAGACTGCAGCCCTAATAACCTGTAAGTTAAGGAACAGAATGATACACTCAGGACAAATTGTATTATATTCTTTTTTCTATAATTGTTGGCTGTTTTTCAGCAACATATTTCATGTAAAAAAAACAAATTGTCAAAGCATTCAATTAGCTTAACATCCAATTACTAGTGTTCCCTAGGTTTCAGACTATAAAGGCTCAATGGATTTAATTTAATCCCTGACTGTGAACAGATGGACGGATTTCAGGTCTTTGTAAAACTAAGTTGCTTGTGCTCTAGTCAACACCTCTTCTGTACAGGATGATCATCTTGTCACACTCAAACTTTTTTCTTCATCTGTAAAATAGAGTTTTTAAAGTTTAATTGAAGACATTTAGCCCTCTGAGTATTCTTCTCTAAAGCTGAGTTTGAATTTCGTGATTTTATATTGTTAATTACAGTTGCACAACAATATATATTTGATTAGAGTGTTCTTATATTTAATTGTTGGCATAAAAAGATGAAAATCAGTAACACTTGCAATTTACCTTGTAATATTAATGTTGATTAGTTTCAAAAGATTTAAAGTAGAAAAAAATAAAAATAACAGAGGAAATGTTTTTGACGCAAGCATATACTTCCCTAAACAGTACCTGCACATGTATTACCTTCATTTTACTGATGCTAAAGTGCATCATGGCCAAGATGAAAAGGAAAGTCTACTCTCAAATAGGAAGACACTGCTTTCCAAAGTAAAAAAAAAAAGAATTGCTATATTTTGCAAGAGGGACCCACTGCCTAAACAATAGTATAACGCAAGCCTAAAAGGGTAGGCCCTGGTCTTTTCACAGAGGCTAGCGTGACAGAATAAAAATATGCATATATTATTATATTTCATGTGTTTAATTATTGAATTATTTAGAATAACTATTCATATTTAATTTATTTTAATTTTATAATCTCATTGGGGAAGGGGTATTTATTCACAGTGCATAAATCTACCACAATATTATCATATCAAAAATTGCAGCACAATCAAATAAATATAAAAGTCCATGAAAAGTCCTCAAAAGAAAGCAAATACCGTATTTATCGGCCTATAACACGCACAGGCGTATAACACGCACCTTCATTTTAAGAGGGAAGTTTCAGGAAAAAAAACTTAAATTTTAAATAAAGAACTTTGAATCAAAATAAGGGTCAGTGCCCATCAATGCAGCCTGATCAATGCCCATCTGCAACCTCAAAATTGCGTATCAATGCAGCTTGATCAATGCCCATCTGCAGATTCACAATTTCCCATCAATGTAGCTTGATCAATGCCCATCTGCAGATTCACAATTTCCCCATCAATGCAGCTTGATCAATGCCCATCTGCAGCTTCACAATTTACCACCAATGCAGCTTGATCAATGCCCATCTGGAGCCTCACCATTGCCCATCAATGCAGCTTATTCAATGCCAATCTGTAGCCTCACAATTACCCATCAATGCAGCTTGATTAATGCCCATCTGCAGCCTCCCCATTGTTATGAATGCAGCCTGATCAATGTCCATCTCAGGGAGCGGGGCGGGATGAGCGCCGTCAGATTACATACAGCAAGAATCTCCTGTTTACTCTGCGGCCTCTTTAATTCAAAGTCCCGCCTCCTGGACCGGCTTCTATGATAGACAGAACACTGGTCCAATGCCAGCCCAGGAGACGGGACTTCCTATTACAGAGGCCGCTGAGTAAACAGGAGATTCTCGCTGTATGTAATCTGACGGCGCTCATCCCGCCCCCCTCACCGTTCTCTCCGAGGCAGTCCAAATTGCAGTATCTGCGTATAACACGCACACACTATTTGCAAACGATTTGCAGGGTGAAAAAGTGAGTGTTATACGCCAATAAATACAGTAACCAGTAATGATACGGATCAAACATTGAATCAGAAATGTGACATAATCAACATCCAGGTGAAGAAGGTTCTCAGTCCCATCACCAAAAACAATAGTGGCCACTCACCTTAAGAACATGACCTCTAAGTTAACAGGACAGTCATATTACGCTTTCCCCTTTGGAGGGTTACATATTGAATGGAAACACTGCTGATCCGGAATGAAAGAACATCAGATATGTCAAGCAGGTATAAAAAAATCAAAAGAGGGACAAATAGTGCTCTCTGCTAAAAGCTTTACTTTACTTTTCATGAGTGCATAGTTGAACACTCAATATAGAACAATACAAGCTGATTGGTAAGATACCAGATGTTGACGTCAGAGGCATGACTTCTCCTCCCATATGCGTTACGTCCTGGGTGGGACTTTGTCAGTGTGAACGGAGCCACGTCGTCACCCTGCACATAAATATAACACCACTGCAACCATGGAAACAAGAAAGCCACCAATGCCCCCAGCAACTATGAAGCTGTGCCAACAAGCCTCCAGGGTACAGAGATACCAAGAATAAATGAAAATCATGCCAAAAAATGTATAATACAAACCTAAAAATAACATAAAAAAAATTCCCGTGGAACTTTTGGTCCAGGGAACAAGCAAAACCAATAGGCCCTTTCACTATAGGGGCACATTTGTGCTATGCAACTGAATTTATTATTTTTTGGGGAAAATCCGAAAAATCTGTGTGCAGTCAGGGTTCAAAATGCCTTCCAATCTCACAGACTAAGTAAAGTGGTATTCTGATTTAAAGCAGATCTAAACCCAAGCACAAGAGTTTCCAATATTTTTAACATCTTAGTGTAATTTCAAAAGTTATTTTACCTTTTTTATTTTTATTTTTTTTAAATTCACATAATATCTTGTCATATATTTTCAGATATGTTATGAGGTAAAAACTGTCTACCCTGATCGCTGTAGGTTGGCAGTCATTTTTTTACCTTGTCACCAGAGGCAGCAAACCCCCCCCCCCCCCCACGAGTATGTGGATGCAGACTGGAAAAGGCTGCAAAGAGGTTGGAGAAGATCAGTATCAAAACAAGGATAAAAAAAATGCAATTGTCTAATAAACTAAATGTCACGTTGGAGTTTTGATCCACTTTCATGCATGCATATATGTTTGCCTGGGCGTTCCTTTTTAACAAATTTTGAGATGCTTGAATACCAGGGTGTCCTAATAAGCAAATACCAATTTGAGAATTAAAGGTTGAGGCTTAGGTTTACCCCTGCCCTCCACTTTACTATAACTTCCTAATAGACACAGAGAAAGAAATCATACTTATTATTTTGAATTTGCAGGAGGTGGGAGAGTGGTTTAGCCCTCAACTTGTCATTCTTGAATTGGTATTTGTATTAAAGCACTCTGGTATTTTGGTTCCCTGGGGTGCTCAAAAGTTATATGTACAGTATGCACCTGTGGAAACCTACACATTAAATAAAACAAGTGTAAAATACTTACCTACCACGTACTGTGAGCACATAGCAGGCAATTTCAGGTCACTGCATGTGACCATAATAGGGATGATTAACTACAAGGAAATATGGTATTCACGTTGCAAGGGAAGTTGTATTGCGTGAGGTAATTACCCCCAGGGCTTAGTAAGACCCCTTTCACACTGAGGCGTATTTTAGGCGTTTTAGCGCTAAAAATAGCACATAAAAAACGCCTGAAATACTCCTGCCCCAGCAATCTCAATGTGAAAGCCCAAGGGCTTTGCAGAATATCAACTTACTTTCCTGTAAGTTGATATTCTGCAATATATATATAATATACAAATGATACAGTCCTATTTTTGCCATCTATATATAACTGCAAGTTATTCCTGAAAATTGCATAAGCTGTATTCTATTTTATTTACTTTTTTCAATTTAAATACTCAATCCTTGCAAATGATTGCCATGCTTTGTAATTATTTACAATTTTGTTTGTTTTTTAATCCTTTTTTATGTGACACATTGTCATGTTGATGTTTCCATTCCTTGCTAGTGTGCAGGTTGATACACGACCTTTGACCCCTGCTATGCCTCCGTGAGTGTGGTGGGCACTTGCCTCTTTGTTGTGTCTGACCAGCACCGTCTTCCGCTTCCTCCCTGTGACCGGAAGAACTGTGATTTTCGGGGACACAGGGCAAATTGCCCTGTTCAAATCCCCGCCTCTGCTGCTTCCGCATTGATCTACTGCTCGCCGCGTCAGCGGCGAATTGACGCATGCGCAGCGGCCATCAGACTGTTCGGAGTTCGTCACTTCCAGTTGGAGGTGACGCACTTCCGGTAGAGACGCTCATAAGCATGGAGGACGCCGTGCCTCCATTAGAAGCGACCATTCCAAGCACAGGATCACTTGCCAACTTGGACACCACCTCTATCTAAGGTACAAATATACTCAACGAAGTTAGGTTATATGCAATATTTATCTGTGACAGCGCCTCTCTACACTGCTTACTATGGTAATGCTTTCCTCTTTAGGATCTATACTTGTATCTATAGACCGTTACAACATCATTGCAACCTCTCTATGGACTAAGTTGATGTCCCTCAACTCTGTTCCAAAAAGAGAACCATATTACTATCTGTCTTTGGATTGGCTGAGTGTACCTCTGTTGCTTTGTGCTTACCAGCATTGATCGCCTTACAAATATTATTACATTTTACACGGTGAGCCTCCTTACATTTATATTTATACTTAGTTAAACTGTTTAGTGCCCGTTTATGAACTTTAACTTGTGGCCACTAATGATACTGCATGTGACGATTGACGCAGTTATCATTATTATACATCTTTGCTGTATGTTACACATATATATACCAAGATATATATAATCTGACCATCACTATAAAGATTTTCTCACACTTTCTACAGATACTACCTCCTCGATTGGCGGCACCTCCTATTAGATTGCCATTGTCTAGGTAGATGGGCTGAGTAATTGTTGTTTGTTTTTTCAACACAGCCTACTATGTGAGTATATATCTACTTATTATTATTATGTCTAACTTTATATACTTGTCCATCAGTTTATTGGTGCCCAATGCTCCGTTATCTTCCCTCACTATCGGTACTAATATCACCCATTGAACATGCTTATAGTTGTCTCAACATGGTGGCTGCCTACCCACCCCGTTGACCCTGCATGGGGTTCCTCGGCGTGGCCCAGCCACATGACCAGCAAGAAATGTGTGTATATATATATATGTATGTATAGATAAAAATCTTTTATGTATTAAATATTGATTATTGTTCTTTTTCTCATATATATATGTTTCTGAGGAAGCGTTTTTTGAATGCGTAACATGTTGAGCAAGCTCTCCACCTCCTCTGGACCAACTGTCTGGTTATCAATCCTATAGTTTTATGATTATTGCCTTGTCTCTACTTGTTTGAGCTTAATTAAGGAAAATGTACTATATGATAATTATTATGATAACCTCTGTGGACCAGTTATAACATTTGATCAAATATGTTGATGTTTTATGACTGTCTTATGTGAATTGATTATTGATTATTCTATATTAAAATACCCTTAGTTTTTTACTTTTGTCTATTGTGTGCCTTCAAAGTCCAAACCACTAGCGTTTAGCTTAAAAATTTGCATATTATCGGGACGTTGGCACATTGTTACCTGTATATCCACAGTGTCACCCTGTGCAAGGATATACGTTAAACAACCCAATTTCTACATAGTTACATAGTTAGTCAGGTTGAAAAAAGACACAAGTCCATCTAGTTCAACCAATAAACAAAATAAAAAATCATACAATCCTAATAACAATCCTTCACCCACAGTTGATCCAGAGGAAGGCAAAAAAAACAGAAAAGCATTATTCAATTTGCTACAGCAGGGGGAAAAAAAGTTCCTTCCTGATCCCCCAAGAGGCAATCAGATTTTCCCAGGATCAACTTTACCTATAAATGTCAGTACCCATTTATATTATGTACATTAACCACTTAAGCCCCGGAACCATTTTGTTGCTAAAGGACCAGGCCCCCTTTTGCAATTCGGCACTGCGTCACTTTAACTGACAATTGCGCGGTCATGCGACGTGGCTCCCAAACAAAATTGACGTCCTTTTTTTCCCACAAGTAGAGCTTTCTTTTGGTGGTATTTGATCACCTCGCCGGTTTTTATTTTTTGCACTATAAACATAAATAGAGCAACAATTTTGAAAAATATTCAACATTTTTTACTTTTTGCTATAATAAATATCCCCAAAAAATATATAATTTTTTTTTCTCAGTTTAGGCCAATACGTATTCTTCTACATATTTTTGGTAAAAAAAAAAAACGCAATAAGCCGTTATTGATTGGTTTGCGCAAAAGTTATAGCGTCTACAAAATAGGGGATAGTTTTATGGCATTTTTATTAATAATTTTATTTTTACCAGTAATGGCGGCAAATTTTATCATGACTGCGACATTATGGCGGACACATCAGACACTTTTGACACCATTTTGGGACCATTGGAATTTTTACAGCGATCAGTGCTATAAAAATGCACTGATTACTGTGAAAATGACACTGGCAGTGAAGGGGTTAACATGTAGGGGGCGATGAAGGGGTTAAGTGTGACCTAATGAGTGATTCTTACTGTGTGGGGGCGTGGCTTGGCGTGTGACGTCACTGATCGTCGTTCCCTATGACAGGGAACAGACGATTAGTGACACTCTCACTAGGAAGAACAGGGAAAGGTTTGTTTACACTTACATCTCCCCGTTCTTCAGCTCTGTGACCCGATCGCGGGACACAGGCGGTGATTGGGTCCGTGGGTCCCGTGGGCGCTGTCACTAAACTCAGGACCGGGTTGCGAGCCCGCCGCTGGCGGCGCGCGCGTGACCCACGGCTGAGCAGCTTATGCCCAGCCGTGCCATTCTGCCGACGTATATCGTCGTTAGGCGGTCCTTTTTTAAAGCAATCTACTGAGCTGGCCAGAACCACCTCTGGAGAGAGTCTAGTCCATATTTTCACAGCTCTTACTGTGAAGAAACCTTTCCGTATTTGGAGATGAAATATTTTTTACTCTAGACGTAAAGAGTGCCCTTTTGTCCTCTGTGTAGCTTAGCAGACCAGCACTGAATCATTTTTTATCTGGAGCAATGGTTTCTGAAGCAGTTCTGCAGCAAGAGTTGGAGATGTTGGAGCAGCTCTGGAGCTGGAGCTAAGGTTTCTGGAGCTGTCTGGAGCTGGAGCAGAGGATCTTCTTAAGCACTGGAGCTAGCCTGGAACTTTAGAGTGTTTGTTACCCCAGCATTCCATATTTCTTATGGCCGTCCTTCTGCTCTCCACCCTTATGCCCAGACTCATAAATGTTTCTGTAAGTATGATTCCGTATTTACTTTTCCACCCTTTTTTCCCTCCTCCTTTTATAGACAGACCCACTATACCAATTTTCAACTTTTATTAATTTTCAATATTTTTATAGACACCTATCCTACATCTGCTCCTGAAGAGTGTCAGTAGTCACCTTACACGTCGAGCTATTAGATGTCCTCCTGCTGTGGAGACACGCAATAATTAGTTTGGTGTTTTTATAATGTTTACAATATGAACTAATATGTTACCAGGTTATTATATCATCATGTTACTATATATTTTGTGTGAAATACATTTTATTTATTCAACTTTTTTGTCATACATTATGCTATCATGTAACATATACAGTCTTAACTTACAATGTACCCACCAGACACATTGTAGTCGTGATATCTCCCTGGCCGCATGCTTCATATAAAGTCCCAAACCTTCCACCCACATTATTCAGTAATTATGGAAGGAGGCACATCTTCTATTATGTTCTGTGCCTCATACAAAATCCCAAACCCTCCTTTTTCTTCTTAAACATGGAGCACAGCCAAACCAACCAAAACGTTAATGAAAACACACACACCATACTTTCTTGTTTTGGATGAAAG